>JAQAHW010000059.1:1302500-2605000 GCA_027580185.1 Tuta absoluta
AATTAAAAAACCCTTGTAGAGGATATTTTTAATTAATGACAGATATCAGTTTTTTTTTCTAGACAGTCACACACAACAGAAAAAATGTTATTTGAAAATCAAACTATAATACGATATTTTTTTCTACTGATTCAATTTTTAGTTTTTCCAATCATGTGACTAATTATAACGCGATTTTGGGCATTTGACGATGCTTATGGCCTTAACATGCCCTCCGAAGGACAAAACTATGTACCTTACACAATCAGGTGGTTCAGCTTGCAATTACTAACCAAACTGAACAATCTCACAAAACAATAAATAAGTTTTTAACACGTTCGGCGGCGGTAACGGTGTACGCCGTTTTAGCCTAGTTTGCGTTAACGACAGTACGGCGTAGCCCGGGTTTTTTAAAGCATCGATAAAGACACAACGGTGAATGCAGTGCAAAATCCGTGTAAATTGTATGTGGAGAAAATCAACTGTCATCCTTTGAAGTAAAGACGAAATACCTCTGTCACATTTACACAGAAATATATGTCAATGTATGAAGGTCACGCACACAGATAAACGGGTCTTCTTATATTGACAGTACGGGAATACCCGCTGTCCTTGTTCGGTCGTTAGTGGGGCGCGGGGGTCAGTGCTTCGCTGAGCGCAACGGACGGCGGCTGGATGCCGCGCGTGTTTCGCGCCAAAATTTTTACACTAAATAATTAAAGGTAAGCATAAATATTGCTAATAGTGTGTTGATTATAAACAAAATATAGCTATTTTGTAACAATATATGTATTTGGTTGCACAATTCATTGAAAAAAATCACTACTACATTTGCCGTACTGACACAAATAGCCACTAAATAATATATATATATATATAAACTAAATAATTAAAGGTAAGCATAAATATTGCTAATAGTGTGTTGATTATAAACAAAATATAGCTATTTTGTAACAATATATGTATTTGGTTGCACAATTCATTGAAAAAAATCACTACTACATTTGCCGTACTGACACAGATAGCCACTAAATAATATATATATACAAACTAAATAATTAAAGGTAAGCATAAATATTGCTAATAGTTTGTTGATTATAAACAAAATATAGCTATTTTGTAACAATATATGTATTTGGTAGCACAATTCATTGAAAAAAATCACAACTGCATTTGCCGTACTGACACAGATAGCCACTCAGAATTTATTGGAATATGACAGTACGGGTACTCCCGCACTACGGATATACCCGTTGGTGACGAAAGCAGGTGATTTTGATGGATGATTGATGACAGTACTGCATTCACCGTCGCTGGAATTTGTATGGAAAAAAATAGTGCTTTTGCGTGAGCATGGGGGCCCGGGTACCGCGGTCGAACGTGTTAATGCAACTTACTTACTACCAATTACTATCAAATTATTTGTTTTTAGAAAAGTAGGTTTTCCTGTCAGATGGACCCATGTCTTAAACAGGGCGGCTTGTAGCTATGCTGGGAGAGGCCTACGTCCAGCAGTGGACTGATATAGACTGATATGAAATAATATGAAGTAAGACAGTATCTATATAGAGTGAAATTTTACCCCTCCATGTTTGGCATGATGATTAGCGAGCGCAGTTCAAGATATTGCTTTAACAGCTACCGTGCTGCCCATGCCGTGCCGTGTGATGCCGGCTTAGAATAGCATCACCCCATTTCTTACCCATGTGTGTCGTAAGACCCGACTAAGGGACTCGAGAGATGTGTATTGCAATT
Organism: Tuta absoluta; assembly: GCA_027580185.1. NCBI lineage: Eukaryota > Metazoa > Arthropoda > Insecta > Lepidoptera > Gelechiidae > Tuta > Tuta absoluta. The sequence goes on from JAQAHW010000059.1 coordinate 1,304,235, forward strand.
TAGGCGATGAGCTGACAACCTGTCACTATAGTGATACACAGTTATCGTGACGTGACGTGGTGTTAATATCCGTTTTACGGCCGTAAACGCTCTGCCTATCCCGTAAGGTATATAGGCGTGATTTATGTATGTATGTATGTACGTGCTGCCCATTCCTTGGATTAAAATATCCCTTAGTCGCTTATAATGACGTATTTTACGACACTCACTGGTGATCAGGGCCCGGATCCTCTTATTTTTTTACCCCTGCAATGCCAGCGACACTCAACTGTAATTTTATTGTCACCGCGATATTCTATACTTCAAACTGTTAGCAGAATACGAAACGCACAAAACCATGCGACTGACACGCTTATTACTCACTTACAACTGAAACGATTTTCCCTGAAAAGGACAACCCTTTCATTCGCGCTTTGCCAGAGAGAAACACTTCTTTTTCACTCAAATTTTCGCGAGATTTAACGGTTTGACCGATAAAGAAGAAAAATACCAGTTAAGTAAGTAAGTTAGTTACAATTAAGAAAATTCCTGTATAATTATAGTGTATTTTTTGTAATAGATAGGTAACTTTAAATCTGTAGATATAATATTGAAAAGAAGTTTAAATTAGTGCTACTTTATTTTTCTATCGAGTAAAGTTTGTCAAATTGTATTACTGATAGGAATTTATTATTTGTTAGATTATTTACAACAACATTATATTTATTTTCCGATTTTCATGATTGTAAATTATCCAAATAAAACAGGATTAAAAATCTTGCTCGCGCCATATCCCCTTAATGCAAACTATCAATAAGAATGTCCGATGCCCAAGTTTTTAGTATTATCCTAAAGTAAAATTTTAAACTGTAAACTCAATGAAAATATTCGCTGAAATTACGGTATTAATTGCCGTAAATTTAATTACAGCGAATATTTTATCGAGTTTGTAGGTTCTTATTTTACATAAGGATTATACTGAAAACTTGGGCATTAGACATTCTGATAGAATGTTTTTATAAAGAGAAAACCTTTTTTTGTGAAGTGGAGCCACTTCCGGGTCGGAACCAGACGGAAGACCGTGTTGCTCGAAGGGAGCCACCGTCAAGATTGTTGACGGCTACACTCGCCTTAAGCAGACGGACCCTGATGTTATTCTTAGCCGGCATCACACGGCAATCATATAACCTTATTTCCACCTACTACCATTCCATTTCCCTGACAACAAAGTCGCCCAAACCGTGATCACATGAAGGTATTCGTTCATTGTTTTCCTTTGTCCTGAACAAAGTTATTGCGAAGGGAAGCAGTGGTCATCCGTCATGGCTGTTACTGTGACTAGTTATTGATTGTTATGACCGCGACAGGGATGGAGTGAGTAATAGGTTATGTAACATAAAATGTCCGTGGTGGAAGGCACCTGTGTGTATTAAGCATTCCCCTCGCACTACTCTACACCTTCTTTTCCACCTAAAGGTTGTCTGAAAGAAATCGCTTAAGCGATGAGTCCGCCTTTGCGCACATTAGCTATGAATTTTCCTGTTATTTTTGTTTATGTTGAATAACTGGGTCTCACACACGATAAAGAAGAAGATGAAGAATGTTGCTGCTGTGCATTACAGTATTTTTACTTACTTTAGCTTTTATTTAACTCCTTAACTTCATACTTAGTGGATATGGTTAAAAATATCCTATATAAAATCTACTTTTTATCATCATCATCATCAACAACAGTGAGACGTCCAATGCTGCACATGCCTCCCCAGGCGCCGCCAAAGTCCTCAATTTAGGGCCCAACCACAACCAATGGCTGCGCGCAACCCTTGCAAAGTAATCGATTCACCTGATAGAAGACTGTCCTATATACATACACATAAACTTCACAGGGATGCTGCATTCACAGGGAACGCTGCTGCACATTCCCTGTATTTATCTTATGCGACACCCACGGGTAGAAATGGGGTGATGCACATACACATATTGCGCCTTTATTCCTTGCGGGGTAGGCAAAGCGTTAAAGGCCGTAACAATACGGTCGCGATCGCCTGGTCTGACGTATATTAGAAGAATCATGTATCACTGTCACTATTGATGACAAGTTTTCAGCTTAATGCCCTAAAATTGTAACACACGTACAATCAACCGCTCACAATACTGTGTAAAGAAATACGGTGCTGATTGATTGATTTTCTAAGCCAGCACCTTACGGCTAAACTGCCCATCGCGTGACCTAATTACGAATTTATTTTACTGCCGAGTTCGTCCCTGTCCCCGAACTCTCCTTACACTGACAATCTCCCGTCGTCGGCACATAAAAGCGTTTCTCTGTAAATATCGCCAAACACATCTGTAGGCAATTATTTCTTAGCGGAAACCTGCCTTTAATGGTGACAAACAGCTAATGAGTGAGCGCCACGTAGAAAAGTTTGGTTCTTTTGGGGATAGAAATCACAAAGTTCCCGTAGTTTCCAGCTGATATTTCTCTGGATAATTCCCAGAACAACTCCTAAGCCCACAACAGCAACAAACAATAACTACACAAATGTCTCCGGGTGAGCCATAGCTCTCCACCAATCAGTAAGGTGTAAAGAAAAGATACCTTGTAAGTAGTTTTTAAGCCACTCATGGGTAGAATTGGGGTGATGCAGATCTAAACTGGCAGCACACAGTACTGGACGCGCTGATTTTAAAAATATAAACACAAGATGCATCACCATCGATCATGTTTGTTACATTAGTATCGAGTACAAAGTTCACTGCGGTGCCATAGATCATTTGGGAATGGAAGACATGTTAGAAGTAAACTATTTTAGACTGGGCCGATGGCGTAGCGGCTGCCCTGCCTGCTACGCCGAGGGTCATGGGTTCGATCCCCACAAGACACAAATATTACATACATACATACATACATAAATCACGCCTCTTTCCCGGAGGGGTAGGCAGAGACTACTTCCTTCCACTTACTACGATCCTGGCATACTTCTTTCGCCTCCTCCACATTCATCAATCTCTTCATGCATTCTCGTCGGTTTAGGGTACTCTTGACCTGACCTTTCTTTAGCACGTCCCCGATTTGATCGAGGTACGTTCGTCGAGGTCTTCCCCTTCCGACGTTCCTATCCACACTTGCCATATACACCTGTTTCGTTAATCTTCTTTCGTTCATCCTCTCTACATGACCAAACCATTTAAGCATACCCTTTTCTACACCAGTCACTACGTCTTCTTTTATACCACAACGTTCCCTTATCACGCTATTCCTTATCCTGTCACTCAATTTTACGTCAACCATGCTTCTTAACGCTCTCATTTGTACTGCATTTATTCTACTTTCATGCTTTTTCTGCCATACCCAACTTTCACTCCCATACATAAGTGTCGGAACTAACACCCCTCTATGCACAGCCAAACGAGCCTTATCAGAGACTTTCTGGCTGTTCATAAAAGCGTGCAACGCTCCATTCACCATGTTGCCGGCATTCACCCTTCTTTCGATGTCACTTTCACACTTTCCATCTGATGTGAACATGGAGCCCAAATACACAAACTCTTTCACTTGTTCCACCCTCTCTTCTTCTATCATAATTTTACACTCTGTCATATTTTCCTCTTTCTCAAAAACCATTGCTTTCGTCTTACTTACATTCACTTTCATTCCTTTCTTTTTCAAAGCCTCATTCATAATATTTACCATCTCCTGCAACCCTTCAGCCGACGACGCAAGGATAACTTGGTCGTCAGCATAGAGAAGACATTTGACGAGTAAACCATTCATTCTCAGACCACATTCACTCTCTTTCAAATCTTCCAAACAACTATCCATGAACAGATTGAACAGCCACGGTGACGCAACACATCCCTGTCTAACACCTTTCTCGATGTTAAAAAGTTCAGTGTACGCCCCGTTTATCCTGACACAAGCACTGGAATCCTTATATAAGGATTTCAGTGCTCGTATCAAGATACTGCTCACCCCATGCATGGATAGTGCCGACCACAATTCATTCCTCACCACTCTGTCATAGGCCTTTTCCAAATCTACGAACGCGCAATAGACTTTCTGGTTTTTGGCCAGGATTTTTTCAGCTATGCAGCGCAAGGAAAAGACCTGATCCGTACATCCCATCCCCTTACGAAATCCTGCCTGAGCATCCCATACTTTCTCATCCGTTTCTTTCATCACTCTTTCAATCAACACCTTTGCATACAGTTTGCCGACGACACTGAGGAGGCTTATACCGCGGTAATTTTTGCAGTCCAGCTGTGACCCTTTTCCTTTGTATAATGGCACTATTACAGCTTTGCACCAATCACTTGGCACTCGACCGCTTCTCCAACAAAGGTTAAAAAGGAGGTACAGCTGACTAGCCACAACGCCTTCGCCAGCCTTCAGCATTTCGACCGACACCCTATCATACCCTGCAGCTTTACCAGATTTCATACTTTTCGAACTCAGTCACGCATTTAGCCATTCGTGCGGAAAGAATCACGCCGACTCCCTTACAGCCTCGGTCGGAACTAGAAACCCCAGACCAATACGCTGTGTAGGGGCCATGTTTCGTCGTGTCGCAACCTTTCCGCTTTGTTTCATTCACACACAAAACATCTATGCGCCTCTTATCCATCATCTGACATACTTCACCTATTTTATCCACCATTCCTCCCCTAACATTCATCGTAGCAAAGCGGCTCTCTGTAGCCCGCAATCCGCACCCGACAGGAACGAGACGTGATGAGTCGCGAACTCCTACATCGCCGCCATACAGATTTTGGTTTGAGTTTAAAATCATTGCGTTCCCACGAGAAGCTAGGGAAATTTAGTGTCAATCCTGGCAGAGCCCCGCATACCAGGACAAGGTTAGCCTTAATCTGGGGTCACCCGGTCCCAGGGCAAATCGGCACGCTAAACTAGGCACGCCCCTAGCTATGCATCCATCGGCGCGGCAGACCTTGGATTGGCGGAGAGGTAAGGAGTAAGGAAGGGGAGGGAAAGAAGAGAGATAGGACTTTGTGACTTGGGAAAGGATGAAAGGTAACGGATACTACTACCTCGGAGGACAAGGTTTGAGGCCGTAGTAGCTCGGGAAGCCGGGGTCGCATACCCGTAATATCAAAACCTAGCCACCGGACAGGCAGCTTGGCTGTATATCCCCTGGCTATTATACATTACACAAATATTTATTAAGTCATTATCAGATATTTGAGTTTAGTCTGGGTGTTTCTATGTATAAAATGTATTTTTTACAATAAAGTATATATGTTATAATATCAGCTATCTAGTTCCCATAGCTTCTCAAAGCTGGGAGAAGCTTGCTGAGGATAGGGACGAATGGCGTAAGCGTGTGTTTGATGGGCGTAAAACACACGATAATGCCTGGTTTTCTGGTCTCGCAAAAACGTCATCTTAACATGCATGTGCCAGTCTCAAATTCCACCTTCACTTGTAGAGCGTGCGGAAAATTATGCCGCTCCCGTATCGGCTTGTACAGCCATGAAAAGTCTTGCCTCAGACACTGATTAAATCGTCTGTCACAGACGTGTGAGGCCAATGATGATAATGAGTTCCCATAGTACAAGCCTTGCTTAGTTTGGGGCTAGTTGGCGCTGTGTGAATTGTCCAGGATAATTATTTATTTTAGCCCAGATCTTTTGATTTTTCAAAAATATTAAAGTCTTATTTATTATAGATTTTTCTGAAATATAGGGACCGTTGCTTTACTTCTCAAATAATACCAGCCATACGGATTATTTGTCTTATACCTACTTGCAGGATGAATAAAAAAGAATGAATTATTCAAAAAACCTTAACAAGTTTTCCTTATGAACCTAACCTAGACCTAGTTCAAGTAAATAGCCTTAAAAAAACTAATTTTGTAGTTGTAGATTAGGACTATCGACTATGGTTTTTAGCTTTACCCTTGAAATCGACCATTTTAGCATGCCTAATTTATTTTTTCTTGTAATTCGTAGGCAGTGAGTACTAGACAATGAATTTTGTGCTGTTGGTTTCGTATGATCTCATTCCTTTTTTTGTCAACCTCGCTTATCAATTTTTCATACTTAGACTATTCTAATATAAAGGAAGAATACTTTTACTATTTTATTTTACTTTATGTTCTTGATTGCAAGTCCACCCTTTGCTTTCAGTAGCGGTCACTGGTACAGTTATTTCTTACTTACTCTTCACACTTCTCTCAGATTCATCTCATCCAAGTTACTCTTACAAAACTAATACGTTTATACATCATTAATTATCTTCACTAATGACTACTTCGGTGGTCTCCACACATGCCCCACGGTTTTGCGGTATTATGCGGGCTGGGTGATAATGCCGAAAATAGTTGCATGAATCCATGAAGCACATATGACGCTGGACCCTTATGCAGCTTCATTAGCCAAACAATGCCATTATCAACAACAGTCTACAATACTCAAGCCATACTCACCATCCATGGCTTGTGTATTGGCGAGCGCAGTGCAAATTCACAAACCAAAACATTTATAGCCACAACAGTCCACTGCTGGACATGGGCCTGCCCCTATTTTACACTTTTGGCAGGCGGATTGGCCAGCGCAGTGCAAGATTTGGCATTCACAGGAAGTACTGCTTTCCATTCACTGGATGATTATACCTAAGTCACTTTTTACGACACCCACGAGTAGAAAAGGGGTGAATATATAGTATAGCTGGCACCATACGCCAGCAGATTGCAACGCCTGGATTCATCTCTAAGTCGCCTTTTACAACACCCATTTGTAGAAATAAAGTGACAGTATTTTAAGTCGGAAACATACCATATAAGATGTCAAAGACCGCAACATCGCGCGGTACGTGTGAAACCCATATTTGCTGCGGGTGGCTGGGTACAACCAGTACAACACTATAGTTCAATTTTAGCTGTCTCCCGATACAATTATGTTGTCACAGCTGGAATTTAGACGATATTTAGTTATTAATGGTTGGATAAATGATTTTGTTGTAAATTGTTGTATGGATAGGTAAGGTACGCTGTGATTTATGAGCTTGTATTACTAATGTCAAGATGTGAAGAGCGTTTCACTTTTTATTTGTCACTTCAATTGAATTTTACATAGTTTGTTCCTTTTTCCATAGGCACAGGATGTAAAAGTCGAAACTATTTCGCGTATTGTTTAGTCGAGAAAATACATACATACATACAGCACGTCTATAATAATAACCCCTTGCGGGGTAGGCAGAGCGTAAGCGACTGCAAAAAACGGATATATGCGACACGTCTCTGACTGACAAATATTTGAGGATCATTCGAAAAATTGTGTATCGCCATAGTGATCGGCTGTCAGCCTATGGCCTAAAATTGCAATACAAACCCTCGAGTCCCTCGATCGCCTCTTGCGACTCCCACGGGCAAGAAATGGGGTGATGTTATTCTTATTTATTGCTTAGGTGAGCTGTATGTTAAATATCCACTAAAATATCTACATCTACTTATAAGTCTTTCCAATGCAAATCCCGGGCCGATTTGTACCAAACACTCCATAACACGCGAAAAGGCTGGTAGCCTACCTTTTACTTTCCGTCGTTAGTTAGCCAAATGTGATCCGCCTCTATTTATTTATTATTATACTTCTTCATTCTGTTTCATGTGGGACACCAAGTCGTGCATCGACCCGACGAACCCTGGTCTCAGAATTTTTCAACCGCCTACTACTGAAGTAGGTCTCCGACATGGTTGTGTAACGACTGCAATCGAAACCGACGGCTTAACGTGCCCTTCGAAGCACAGGGCCATCTTTCTTTTCGGACAATCAGGTGGTTCAGTCTGCAATGTCCTAACCAGACTGGAAGTGCCCCACTGAGAATCGAACTCGGAACCTTTGCATCGCAGGCAGTCGCACTACCACTGCGCCACATCAGCCGTCAATTTTAATACCTTATTGCACATAGTACAAATGGATCAAAGGCATTTCTCTTCTTAAATGCCCATGTATAAGATCAACCTTATATGGACTCAAAATACTAAAACGGGGTTCTTACCGCGATACTTGTTTCTATTGCATTGTCTCTTAAAATTATTGGGGTGGTATGGGATCTACCTCCTAGCGGTCCACCCCGGGCAACGGCAACACAGGCTTGCCTGTGGATAAGTCCGGCTGAACGATCCCACCAAGCGGTGGAAGGCTCCGTAAGGAGCCGCCTGGCTCGCGACCACCATCCCACCGAAGTCTGGCGCCAAGTAGCTTCCGTTCCGTTCTGTCAGTGTGTGGGAGTGCCAGTGCCTTAACAGGCTTCTTCTGGGTGAGCTCGCTCCATCTTAGACTCTGTCTCTGTCCTATGACCTAGACTAGAGTCAAGAGCAAACCCATCATTAATAAAAAAAAATAAAAAAATAAAAGTATATCTCCGATAGAACTCCGTTTTATTATTTTGAGTCATTATGTGTGACTGCGAAAGCTTAAAACAACCATATACTGGTTATCTACACTATAATATAATAATGTACAGAAATATTATAAAGAGGAAAGATTTGATTGTTTAATTGAATTAGATTGGTTCTGAAACTACTGGACCGATTTAAAAAAATATTTTACCTTTACATTATTCCTGATGAACAAAAGCTTAAAATCTTATTCTCGCAGGAAACCGCTTGGCATTCTGCTAGTAATATTATAAAGACGAAAGATTTGATTGTTTGCTTGAATTGAATAGGCTCCAAAACCACTGAACCAATTAAAAAAATATTTTACTATTAGAATCTTACATTATCCCTGATGAACATGGGCAAAATAAAATGTGTTATTCCCGCGGGAAAACGGTAAGCAGCGGGTGAAGCCGCAAGTTCTAAATGAAGTGTTAATAAACTAAGGAGCGTCTGGCTGATATTATAATAACAACATAACCTCTGTGAAATCACTGTAATATGTTTGCTAAAGTAAGCATATTGTAAGCCTGTGGCCGGGGGCTGACAATATTAATTAGAGCCATACACTATTGGCGTGGGATAAGACTGTACAATTACTTGCAAACACGCAAACATCCGCGAATGGTGTATATTGTTATAAATGTAACTCAACGGGGCATGAGATTGTAATATTACTCAAAATCGAAGCCGTAAATAAATTATGAAGAGTTAATAAATTGAAATTGAGATTCTTTATTCAATGTAGGATAGTATTTTTGTATCACTTATTGCCGTCATGAACCATCATTGTAAAAAAAAAATTGTATCACACATTTATTATTATTTTTATAACAATTTAGTAATGCCCTAATAAAAAACCGGCACGGTTATAATATGATAGAAAAACCGTTTATTTCAAAAATACTCATCTAGTTTACATGCATGGAAAACCGACTACAATTTATAAACTTCAGCTAGATGTGTATTGCAGAAATCAGGCCATAACCTAGTGGAATTTTTGCCCGCAAACACTTATTTTAAGCTGTCTACCTGGTGATGGGTAAATATTGATGCCGGTTTAGAAAAGCATCAAACCGTTTCGATCCCACAGGTGTCGTAAAAGGCGGTTAAGGGACACTATGGTCTCAAGTGTATTAAATTTTAGGCGTCAGGCTAATAACAACCTGTTACCATAATGATTACACGATTTAACTTGTGGCGGCGTGTGGTGTATCACCATTGTGTCAGGTTGTCAATCCATCACCTAAATTTGCAATACGCATGTAACCCTCGAATGCAATAAACCTAAAATGCAGTACTATACTATGTCAATTCTCCAAAAAAATAAACCCTGGAATCAACAACGAAATTTAATTCTAAGCAAATTCAGGGGCTATTGTTAAAAGTTCGGCCGTTCCCATGTTTGTAAGGCATACAGCACCCAATACAAGCAGGTACAGTCGGCAGCAGTTTGAGTTATCATTTACTGGAGTTCTACTTGTCGTAGCAAGTGGAAAGATGTAGTTTCTGCCTACCCCTATGGGAAAGAGGCATGATTATATGTATGTATGTATGTATGTACTTATCGTCCGTCGCTGCATCGTAACGCGTGCGTCTGTCAGACTAAAAAGAAATTGCGTATTCCAATCTTATTTCCATAAAATACGGCTACGGTACGTTTACGCATGCGTCTGTCAAACAGCTTGACAGTATCTGTATATTATTTTTCAAATATTCTTGTTGGGCCTGGGTGTATTCTATGTATGTAATGTATGTTATTATTTACAAAAGTACCTTTTCATGTTTGATCAGCTACCTAGTTCCCATGGTACAAGCTTTGCTTGGGGCTAGATAGCGCTGTGTGAATCGTCCAGGATATTTATTTATAATGTTTTATTTTGTTCAATTAGTTTGACTGAATACCAAATTTTTAAAACAGTTCCCGTGTTAGGTATATAATTTTTGAAAACTTGCAAAATTTTCAATTCTGCCCGCGCTTGCAAATTTTGCAAGTTTTCAAAAAAAAATTTGACTTTTGTAAGTACATTGCTAACTGAACCACTGTTGTCTAATTCCAAGCTAAACTCCCGCAGTGGAAGCGATTTACACAGGTAAATTTCGAACAAAATACCAGGAGTTCAACTGGAGGCAGACAATGGCTGCGTTACGCAGCGCTAAATAGCATACGCTGCACAATATAGCAGCGCATACTATGAATTAAACGTGAACCTAAATCTATTTAACTTAATTAACTAAGTTGATTGAAATTGGCTAATGATGTGTTCCAACCCTTACATAACTCAAGTCGGTAGTAAATACCGTCTGCCGATCTGGCGTTACGTCACACGTATTAGCACTAGATTATAAGTAAGTACCTCCAAATTATATCACCCCACGAATTCCGCAATTCGTACTAAGGAGTCACAATGATATGGTACAACAAATATGACTAAAGGGAACACACCATTAACACGAATAAACAGTTTTATCACTTACAGTCACGTGCCGGCGCAAATGCATAAATACCCAACGGAGAAAGGAAGTTCAGGGAATGGATCAAATAGGAATTCCGTTGGTACTTACAGGGCTGGGTGGAAAAGATATCGACACCCAGCATTCCACTACAGCCTTGGCGCGTTATTCACGTCAAACCACTCACAGCTTCTGTTCGTATTCCACTTTGATATTAGTCATTACGCGTGACCCAACCCGAATTTGGGCCGTACAAACGCGGGCCAAAATGGCCACCTGATGCCTATTCAACGCGACGCTCACGTGGAAGACGTCGAGACATCCAACAATCACTAAGCCTGGCATTCCAGTACAACCCAGGAGAAACGCAATAATACGATGCATCAACACGCGCGATCTCAAATTGAATCGTCCATTACACGCGGCATCACAAAACGCGTGGCGGGAAATCCGCACAATACGATACCCTCCTGTCCGAACGGTTTTGAGTGACTGACTGCGGTGCAGAAATCACCGCGTGGCGCCGTCAGGCGGTCTGCGCGCACGTCGCCAGTCTCGCCCTGCGAGTGAGAAAGGGACAACACACGCCCAGAGCGACGCGTGCGATCGAGCACCGCGCCGCATTCATAGACCGTCATTAATACCTAACTCACCCCAGCATAACAACGCTAAATATTAAACAACTGTTTTGTTCGTTATAAATATTGTTCCGTGTTTTGACGAATAGGTTGGTCCCTTAAACGTCCAACTCGTGCTGTTGCTAATATCACACTGTGTACTGGCCTTTGTTTTATCTTTAAACAAATGAACACCGACTGAAATGTACAACTTTCCGCCTCTGGCTAAATGAGTGAATGAGGCACGGAACATTGACGCTGTACTTGCAGATTTGTATTGTTTTCCACCCTTGGGAGTCAATGAATTATTGTTAACAAACAAAAGGTTACGAAACTGAACCACTTTTCTGAAGGAATATGGAGCTTCCATACAAAAAGACTTTGGCTCAGGCACGTTTTAAATGGGAGATTCAAAACATGTTTTATCACATTTCGTCCTATGTTCCGTTTTGTTTAGTTTCATGTGCTAGATCACTGCCTAGAATATTTTGAGCATAATTTTTATTCTTACACATACATACACATATCACGCCTTTCGGAATAAGTAAATTTTAAATTGAAAAAACGAACATTCGCGCCACGTCTGACAAACATTTGAGGGTCATTCAACAAGTTGTGTATCACCATAATGATAGATTTTCAGCCCATCATCACTAAAATTGCAATCTATATAAATAACCGTCGAGTCCCCTAAGTCGCCTCTTACGACAGCCACGGGAAAGAAATGGGATGATGCTATTCTAAGCTGATATCTTAAGGCATTTTCAACCTGTACTTTACAATACATAAATCTAGATACGTAATTTACCCTATCTAATCACGTCACACCCGTATGGGTTGTGTTATGAAAATAGAAGCAAAGTAATAACTAACATTGTCAACATGAAATGTGGGTATACACGATCCATACATTGTCTTCTAAAATAAAACATTTGAGGTGTCTTCACAAATATACTGTGTCCCATTTGAGAGATTGATTTAAACTGGTTTCTCGTAGAGTTATTAAGAATAACAAAAATAGATAGATCTCTTAAATGGGTACTCAGTTGTTAGTAGTAAGATGACTCAGCATTCGTTTTAGTACCAAATTCTAAGCCGTGACTAGAAACAATATGTTACATCACAAGGCGTAACTAATTCCTATCTAAAGTCAAACATTTGGGAATAAGCTAGGGTTGGCGCGACGGCAATTTAAAATAAATTCAAGCAGCTTTTTTGTTTGAATGAAGAATTTTATGTTACTTTACAAACAACTTATCAAACGAAATAAACTAGGGCCCCGATGCTCTTATATTTTTATCCATTGTGATGCCATCGACACTGAAATGTTATTCTATTGCCACAGTGATTTTCTATTCTTCAAACTGTTATCGGAATACGAAACGGCCAAAACCACCCTACTGACGCTATTGAATACAACTAAGACTCTTTTTTTCAAATAGGGAAATACGACACCTGGGAAATTGCTAAAACTTAATACCAAATTCGAAAACTCTTCCCGAGTTAGGTATACAATTTTTTGAAAACTTGCGTTTTTTTTTCAGTTTCTTTTATGCCACTTCTTCTTCTTCTGTTTTGTAGAATACCAAGTGGACGAACCACCTGATAAATTCTGGTGTAAGAGTTTCTGGCAAGGTAAGGTGATGCTATTTTAACCCTCAGCAGTTACACGGAATTAACTTATCTACATACCTACAATAAACAAGAAATTGAATTGAATAACTTACATACACATTTCATTATCATGATAGGATGCCAATTCAATGTCATATAATTGAGTATGTATATTATAAAGTAATTTCATAATTACAGGCATTTTTTTTAACAACATGACAACCCTACGCAAATCCTGCGGCTTTCCATACATTAGTCCGTATCTTGACTTACTAAGGCTTATTTTCGTGACTTTTTCTGTTGAGTTTGATGAATGTGTATGACACACCACCATTTTAGAAATTTGTAGACAAGTATAAAGCGACTGGATTGAGAACATTTCGTGTAATTAATAGTGTAGAATGACATAATGAACGTTTTGGACTTATTAACTACAATGGTGTTATGCTACACATTTCAGGTGATGTCGACGCTAAATTTAAATATTTAGGTCGAATGGTTCGTTTGTTTGTTAAGAATGAAAAAGACGTATTGTCCGTTAAGTCTAAAAGCTTCTAAATTAGTGGGTGCTTTCTTGCCGTTGGACACACGTGTTTATAAAGTAAAAACAATAATTTTGATACGCAGTTGATATGCCTAAATTATGACATCAAAAGGATATTTAACATGTTTAAAAATGTAGTATTAATAGCATCACCCCATTTCTTTCCCGTGGGAGTCGTAAGAGGCGACTAAGGGACTCGAGGGTGTGTATTGCAATTTTATGCGATGGGCTGACAACCTGTCGCTATAGCAATACACAATTTTCCGAATGACCCTTAAATATTTGTCAGCGTGGCGTAAATGACCAGTTTTTTGCGGCCGTTTACGCTCTGCCTATCCCGCAAGGGATTATAAGTGTGATATGTGTAAGTTTGTAGGTATATATGTTTAAAAATATAGTTCATTCATTCCTTAAACATAATGATATTTTTATATCTTGGGGCATTTTAAAATACATCTTTCAAAATGAAAACATACAACGAGTAAGATATACCTAGGTAAACTCCGTAAACAAACTTTGTATGAATCTGACAGCTCGCGACTGTCAGATTCATACAAAATTTGTTTATATTATAGGCAATTCTTAATTGAACGGAGTATACTTATATCATAATGCTTTTCAACTCTACCAAGCTAAGCCAAACTAAGAGATGGTAGATATTGGGGAGATAACCAGCGCCGTCCAATCAGTCGTTATCACAGCGGATAATTAACTTGCGCCAGATAACATCCTGTTTAGTCTTAGTACCTGTGCCAAAACAGTTCTTGCAATCCGTACTAATATTATAAATCTGAGAGTTTGTGTGTGTATGTTTGTTACCTCTTCACGCTCAAACGGCTTGACCGATTTGGATGTTAGAACACAGGTAAAGTATAACTCGGAATGACACATAGGTCAGTTTTTACCTCCTCGGGGAAACAAGTAAACAACACATATATACATACATATATCAAGAACTTATCCCTTGCGGGCTAGGCAGAGCGTAAACGGCTGAAAAAACGGTTACTTACGCCACGTCTGACAAACAATTGAGGGTCATTCAGATAATTATATTGTATTACCATAGTGAGCGGTTGTCAGCCCATCGCCTAAAATTGCAATACGGTGTGTATTGCAATTTACTCGAGTCCCTTAGTTGCCTTGTACGACTCCCACGGGAAATAAATGATGCTTTTCTAAGCCAGCATCACACGGCATAGCCAGCATCATACGGCATAGCTAGCGTCACACGGCAAACTATATAATAAAATATGAAATAATGGCGTCAAAATCTCGTCTATGCCAGTTTGATTAATACACATGAGCCTGTTATTGATAACTTTACTACTGGTCCTTCATATCAGAATTCGATGTAAGTACGTTTACATACGCAACAATATCTTGTTGTGGGCATCACTTCTCGACTAATGGTTGTGTGTCACGCTCTATTAAAGAGGATTATAATGTCACGGTAGGAATAAACCGATCCAGGGGTTCCTGATATACGTATATTGTTGTCAGGTACAGTCAAGCTCAGCATGGTTAGGCAGTTTGGACTTTTGAACGTTCTTCCTCGACACTTCACAAAAAAAAAAAATCTTTATAAAAACAATCTATCAGAATGTCCATTGCTCAAGTTTTTAGTATTATAAAATTAGACCCTGCAAGCTTAATGAAATATTCGTAAACATGAACGCACTGAAAACGTTACGGTGCAATAAACCTCCTTACCTCGTGAAATCAAAGGCAATCTTAATGACACACACTTACACATACATACACCTCTATTAACGGACATCCACACCACGTTCGACCAATATTTGACGGTCATTCGGAAAATTATGTATTGCCGTAGTGACAGGTAGTCAGTCTATCGCCCAAAATTTCAATACACAACCTAAACTCCCTAATTCGCCTCTTATGACTCCCCAGGGAAGAAATGGGGTGATGCTATTCTAAGCCGGCATCACACGGCAACGGTTCACGGATCTTATTGAAATCGTGTATATTATCACACCGACTGTACTTACTATTATAATATGTCGGGTAATTCTACCGGTCATTACCCAGAATGACCCATTATCTGCCTACTCCGGTGAATGATCCCGAAGGAAAATAACCTCATTTACCTGAACGTCTCATAACATAAACAATACACATTATCGGGCGAATATGAGTTGATTTTAGATAACATGATATTGGGCAAAAATAGTGGTTTTAGGATAAACGTCAATTCACAATTCTTCTTCTTTTCGTGTGGGACACCAAGTCGTCCAACGACCCGATGAACCCTGGTGTCAGAGTCTTCCAACCGCCTACTACTAGCAGTAGGCCTCTGACATGGTTGTGTAACGAACGCCATCGACAGCAACCGACAGAAGCACGGAACCATTTATTTTCGGTCAATCAGATGGTTCACCCTGCAATGTCCTAACCAGACCAAGAATAAATTCACACAGTGATAAATATGAACTTTTGTGAGTGTCACACCGAGAATCGAACCCGGAACCTTTGCGTCGCAGACAGTCTCACTACCACTGCGCCACCTCGGCCGTCAATTTCACAATGAATACAATACCCTGTCTCTGTCCTATGACCTAGACTAGAGTCAAGAGCAAACCCATCATTAATAAAAAAAAAAAAAAAAAAAAATACCCGCGAATATGAACACAATAAATACAATACAAATCCTGCCCGCGCTTAAAAATTTTGCAAGTTTTCAAAAATTGTATACCTAACACGGGAAGTGTTTTAAAATTTGGTATTCAAATACAATACCATGAAGCATCAATACCTATAATACCGTGTGATGCCGACTTCGAATAGCATCACCCAATTTCTTACCTGTGGGTGTAGTAAGCAACAAAAGGGTCTCGAGGATATGTAACCCAGAATTGAATTGAATGTCGTATGATGATAATGATGCGTTTCTTTTGGAAGATGATGATATGATGATGATGACTGGACCGATGGCGTAGTGGATAGTACCCCTGCCTGCTACGCCGAGGGTCGTGGGTTCGATCCCCACAAGACACAAATATTTGTTAAGTAATTTTCTGATATGTGTGTTTAGTCTGGGTGTTTCTATGTTTATTACTTATGTATTTATTTACAAAGTACAAAGTATTAATATCAGCTATCTAGTTCCCATAGTACAAGCTTTGCTTAGTTTGGGACTAGATGGCGCTGTGTGAATTGTCCAGGATATTTTTTATTTATATCACCGTAGCCGCTGCTGCAGCCATTGCGAGTAAATGACACTTCACAAACTCGTCAAAAAAATAATAATTTAGGCACAGGCATTGAGGTAGTTGGCAATAAACCACTGGTTCTAATCAACGAATGCCGTTGACTTAGGTACGACCGCAGAGACCAATTTAATGTGGTCAGAGTAAATCATTCTCTGCTTTGCTGGCTTCATTTTCGTGTAAAATATTATCTTGTGACACACACACATATCACGCCTATAATACCTTGCGGGGTAGGCAGAGCGTAAACGGCCGCATAACGGTCATTTACGCCACGTCTGACAAACATTTGAGGGTCATCCGGAAAATCGTGTATCGCCATAATGACAGGTTGTCAGCCCATCGCCTAAAACTACAATACACACCCTCGAGTCCCTTAGTCGCTCCTTACGACTCCCACGGGCAAGAAATGGGGTGATGCTATTCTAAGCCGGCATCACACGGCTTCTTCTATCTTCAAACAGATTATCGTGATATAGGGTGAAATTTTACTAGTGACCGATAGCAAAAACTCAAGGCGGGTTGGTGATAAGGAACAACTTTCCTCGAGGCACATATCTTAAAATACGAAAATAAAATTTGGGCTTCCCATACTCAATTGCCGATCAGCTGATTTAACTGGAAACCCAAAATTATTTGTCATATTTTAATCTACGTTTCTTGGGGCAATTTGTTCCTTATCACCAGCCCGTTCTCAGGTTTTAGTATCGGTCACTAGCAAAATTTCACCTTAAATGGCGTGTAAGGGCGTGGCGTGTAAAAAATCGAAATCCTATGTAAAATTCCCGATCAGCTGACTGATTTCCTATGAAAATATGAAAAAAAAGCTTTCCAACATAGGCTCCATAGTAAAAGTTGGTCAGTTTCATGTTCTGATCATGCCTGCAAAGAATTCGATGTACCGTCCCTTGCACCCTGTATAGTGCGGGCGCAGAGTCGACAAACGACTCAATGAACCCAATTGTCACAGTTTTTGAATAGCCTTTAACTAGTTGGCTTTGAGCAATTGAAAAATAATCGTAGACCGCAATCGGGACCGATGACGTATCATCCCCTCAGAAGCACGGAACCATCTTTTATACAGACAAGCAGGTGGTTCAACCAAAATGCAAACAAACTGATAAAAATCGCACTAAATGTATTGAGACACATTTTTTTTTAATTTTGTTATTTTTCTTTACCAGGATTCCTTACAGCAAAAGGAAAAATCGGTTAAGTTTTCGTAAGGTGTCGTAATATGCACATTAATCCCTTTCATATGATAGTGCACTTGAACTACTAGCCTGAAATTATTTATTTTTTCTTTTTTGGCTCTTAAAAATATCTCCTAATTTTTTTCCTAATCTTGTGCCTACTTCAAAACGAACTTTTTTAACGTTGTTAGGAGCTTGATTTTTTTACATCTACAAGCGGCCGTAGATCTGAGTATATAATGGTCTTAATTTTAAACTGGATAAAGGCGTACCCTGGGGGAGGCCTACGTCCAGCAGTGGACTGCAATAGGCTGATGTATGTATGTATATATATGTAAAGGGTCGTGACATACGGTTGCTTGCAAGTAAATTTTCTACTGTGAAGCCAGTTTAGTTATTTTATAAATAAATTTCTCGGTATTATGTTTTATAAACAAAGTTTAAACTAAAAAGTAATACCTACCCATTAGTACCCAGTCTACTTACTTAAGTCGTATCTGTCTACGAAAATTTACACTAAAATTAAACCGGCTTTAAAAGCAGCTTTATGCAATTTCATTCGCTCCAAAAAAGAGGTATAAACCAAGTTAATACTAATTCCTGTTTCTGTTGAAATTATTCATTGCTTACTTAAGTATTTAGCCGAGCGAAATGCACATTCATCCTTATTTTCGTTTCCAACTGTTAAACATATAAGTTGGTATGGTGTTTGCAAAAAAATGAAAAATTGGAATCGCTTTATAATATTCATTTACGTTTACGGGTTCAAAAGTATAAAGTTTCATCCAAAGCAGGAAACTACAATTCTTTAGAAACAAATTTCATATTCAAACTGGGATGAAATACACAAAGTGTTTTACTGACAAATCTCAACTATTATGTTTGTCTATTCAAAGAGTTGAACTTAAGGAAACGTCGATTTCTCACGCACACATCTACACGCCGCCGTTTAAACGAAATGGAACCAAATCGAACACCCGAATGGTCGAGTGTCAACAGCGTACGGTGTGCGCTCGGTTAATGACTTCTTGCTAATACGGTAACAATATTTCTGGGTTTCCAAAATGAATTGAAGAAAGTATTTTAACATATTTGAAGATCCCGAATAGTATTGAAATGTAAATGAAATTTAATGTAATGTAAAATACAAAGATTCAGTTTAGAACTTACCGTATTGTTTGACAAAACATTTCTTTTAAATTGAAATACGACTACCGTTAAATGGAGAGGTTTCTTTTCTAATAGTTTATTTATCGCTAAACACTACTGTTTTTAGGTAAGTACCTTAGTAAAATTCGGTAAGATGCGCTTGCGATTTAGCTCAGAGTTTAGCTTAGGTAAACAAACAATTTTCTGTTACCATAATAACGTGGTGTATCGTAAGTAGTGTGTAAGGGGTTGTCAAATAAAGTCCGAGTTTTTGTGAACAAATCTTTGCGCTCCATACTCGGTATCTACTTGCCGAATACAAAACGAGAAACGGTGGTCTATATGCCAGGGTTCATCGGGTCGTTGGACGACTCGGGGTCCCACACGAAAAGAGAGAGAGAGTAGTGTGTAAGAAAACCGCCAGAAGAAAACAGTAGCAACCCTAGCAAAGTAGGTATCAATCATTGAAATGGGGGCCATCTGTCCTTCTGTTAAACCACGGATCTCAGTAAGCTGAGACGAAACTCCGACTCAGATTATTTTACTATAGCTATCCTACTGACCTTGAAAAAAATCAGTTTTAAAGTTCAACTCAATATTTTTAAAAATAACATAAAAAACATTAACAGCGACAGCAGTCTAATGCTGGTATACTCACCACTCTTGCCAGGCGGATTGTTGAGCCCAGTGCAAGAGGTTGCATTCACAGGGAACGCTTCTGGCCATTCCCTAGATAATCATCCCATAGTCGCTTCTTACGACAACCACGAGTAGAATTGCCATACTTAAACTCTCTTATAATTATAAATTATAGTTTCCCCACGAAAATAATAACACAAAACCTACTTTCATCCCATTTCAGCTCCAACCCTGTACATACATACAATAGGTAGGTACAGCGAGCAGCTGACTGATTTATGGGTGCACTAGCTGCGCCCCCCGGCGTCGCCCGTCCTTGCATCTATTGTTTTATTGAGGCTGATGTATTATTGCAGTTTGTTCTGGAAAGTCGATTCCACTGTACACTTCCGATGGGAGATTTATTTGTCCGTTGAGTGGCGGGATTAATTCGTAATTCGAATTTGTGGATTTTTCGCATTGAAAGCGTTTCGTTGGCTGTATTTCTTTTAAATTGGTTTGCCAATTTCTCTTGTTCACTGCATTCATTGCCAAATACATGTATGTATTGTTTCAGGTTTTTGTGAGTTAGTTTTTTCGTCATTACAGGTTCAAAACGCTGACTAAACTCACAAAACCGAGTGTAATTGCGTTAATCAAAAAGCTTATTTAAAGCAAAAAAAGGCGCTATCTTCTTCCAAAGCGTTCGTTACCTACTCGACGGCCGATGTGGCGCAGTGGTAGTGCGACGGTTCGATTTTTGGTGGGGCCCATTTGGAGCAATAGTTTAGACTAAGGTGCTTCGGTTTGCCTATCATTCAGACTTGGGTTAGGGCATGTAAAATCAGAAAGTAATCAAAACTGGTTTTGAATTTCGATATTGAGCTCAATTCCGGAATTCCAGTATAATTAACATAGTAAAACAACAATTACATCAAATATTTTTTCGATATCGGAATTTTTTTGCGGAAATCGTGAGCAGTTCATAGGTATTTGCGTGACAAAATGCCTGCAAAGAGGATGCAGGTGGTAGCAATCTACATAATTTTTAATGGTATAATATACCCCGAAAATGGTAAAAATACACGCTCTAAAACCAGAATTAAAATATTGTGTAAATCGTTCCGATATACCGGTTTTTCGGTACGGATTTATAGCTTCTATCCCCTACTTAGGATCTTCAGACTTCGAAGTTCAATAACACACTGTCCCCGAACAAACTAACGGACCAACAAAGCAACATTATGCTTGCACTTGCATGAATAGTAGCCAAAACAGTGCACCTAATAGTGCAATTTATTACTGAAAATAGATTTACGACGGCAGCCGAGGCGGGCGGCGCCGCGCGGCGTCATTATACTTATTGCTCGCTTATCCCCAAATTGTTTCAAACATGTGCCTTTGTGATCTAGTAGTTTGTTCTTTTAGCTGTTGATCCAGAGTCCTGGGTTCGATTTTAAATCGTTAAAAAGTGGTTTATGGAGGATTGATTACTTGTTACTTACTTAACCCTAAATTGTTTCAAACATGTGCCTTTGTGATCTAGTAGTTTGTCCTTTTGGCTGTTGGTCCGGAGTCCTGGGTTCGATTTTATGATGTTAAAAAGAGGTTTATGGAGGATTACCTTTTTATTTACTAATTCCCAAATTGTTTCAAACATGTGCCTTTGTGATCTTGTAGTTTGTCCTTATGGCTGTTGGTCCGGAGTCCTAGGTTCTATTTTACGATTTGAAAAAGAGGTTTATGGAGGATTACCTTTTTATTTACTAATTCCCAAATTGTTTCAAACATGTGCCTTTGTGATCTAGTAGTTTGTCCTTATGGCTGTTGGTCCGGAGTCCTGGGTTCGATTTTACGATGTTAAAAAGAGGTTTATGGAGGATTATCTTTTTATTTACTAATTCCCAAATTGTTTCAAACATGTGCCTTTGTGATCTAGTAGTTTGTCCTAATGGCTGTTGGTCTGGAGTCCTAGGTTCTATTTTACGATTTGAAAAAGAGGTTTATGGAGGATTACCTTTTTATTTACTAATTCCCAAATTGTTTTAAACATTTCCCTTTGTGCTCTAGTAGTATGTCCTTTTGGATGTTAATCCGTAGTCCTAGGTATACAATAAATATACCTATATATGTGTTCCTAAGATGACATCTTACTACGACCGACGTTTTGACCATGCAAAGCGAAACACGGATCCATTTTTCTGAAAACCTGTCAGTATGGCAGTACGAGTACACAATATGCTGAATCAACTCCAAATGATTTTCAGACGTAGTGGAAATGTCCGTTTATTACGTTTACGCTCTGTTTTCCCTACAAGGGAATTATAGGCGTGATATATGTATGTATATGTATGTTTGTACCTACTAACAAAGCAAGCGATTCAGAAGATTGAAATCAGCCAGCTGGATAACGGAAGCAGTTAATTCTTTTTCGTGTGGGACACCGAGTTGAAAAACGACCCGATATACCCTGGTGTAAGAGTTTTCAATCGCCTACTATAGTAGGTAGGCGGTTGAAACTCTGAAACTAGGCTTCATCGGGTCGTTGGACAACTCAGTGTAACATACGACAAAAGAGAGAGAAAGAGGCAGTTAACGATAAAAGAAGATACCTACATAATTTTAAATTATTTTTATTGTGAAAAGTATTTTTTCATGTTGTTGCCAAATGCAATTTCCTGTAGTTCGTGAGAACTGTAGTGAGGAGCGTATTTTTACGTCGTTAATCAAATCCAGCTAAAAGCATATTATTTGGAAGCCAAAATAGGTCCAGAGAGTAAAAAAAATGATTTTTATAAATGGTGGCAATTTTGGACTACTTAAAAACGTATGATGCGGTATTCGAACATCCATAAATACCTACACACATCACGCCCTCATCCCTTGCGCCGTAGATACAGCGTTAACGGCCGTAAAATATGGTCGCTTTCGCCCCGTCAGGCAAATATTTGAGGGCTGTCTCAGATAAATCGTGTAGCACTATAATGACAGGTTTTCAGCCTGTCGCCTAAATTTGTAATACTCATGAAACCCTCGAGTCCTTCAGGCAATTCTTACGACACCCGTGAGAAAGAAATGGGTTGATGCTATTTTAAGCCGTTTCAATACAATTTCTGGCTACCACAATAAATCAATTTTCAACGGATTTAAGTTGTTTATGAAAACATGCAAAATATTTAAGCAAGAGAAGGATTTGAACCTTCGGCTTTTGCCATTACTAAAGATTTAAGTTGTGTTTTTTGGAATTGTAAAATCCAAAATAAACACAACTTAAATCCGTGTAAAATTGTTTTATTGTGAGGAGTAATAGTTGTGTAAACTTAAGAAAATATGAAAATTTCTAGTTAATTAATTTGCCCACTTAGAAAACATCCGTGAACATAATTATATGAAATCCTTGAACCTATTTAATACCATTCAATTCTATAATAAAACCAACATTTCACTCCAATCCCCTGGGTGATGGTCATGGCATCATGGCTGACTAATACCATGAAAATGCATGCAATTTTGAAAAGCGACGGTTAAAGTTCATCGCGTGTTACAGTATGAGAATAAAATGAATGGTTTTTATTACACACTATGTTCGAGAACCGCTGCGTTATAGTCGATACATACAAACGAATTAATTGAAAACGAGAAACAAGCTTCGAGTCTCAGAGCGCTGCACTAGATTGACGGCATTCAAACCGTTTTATTTTCGTTATTTTAAAATACTGTTTATTTTGGTTCTTTAGTAATTGCTGCATATGTTTCTCGTCCAGTCGGTATGTGACAAGGAGTTTATCACAATAGAAAAATAAGAAAAATTCCCAATGGCCCAGTTATGTTTATCTGTCGTACTATTGTTATAAAAATTTGCTGTAAGTTTTCCTCTAAATATAAAAATAAAATAAAACAAGTTAGCTTTTCAATTATTGTTGGCGGATTTCATCGTCTACCGCACTTTTGTTGCGTTTTTTTTCTCTACAATGTCTTTCATAAACTTGTCAGCTATGAACTTTGTTCGATCCGTGTTTCTCTTAAAAGTTTAAGTTATGTCTCACTTAAGTTTTAGTAGTACAATTGTCGGCTATGGTCTGTATCACTTGAACTGTGCTCTTGCAATAGCGACGCGTAACCGCTGCGTTTTCTCGTCCAGTGTGTAACCTCGCTCCCCGCGGTCTATCAAAAGCTGTCAGCTCGGCTCGCTCGCTCATCCATCATAGCTCACGTTGCTCACGTGTATGTATCTACCGGATTTACACATTAAACTAATTATAATAGAAGCTCGCTGGCTTCTGATACGGGATATTGAGGGAGGATGAACCAAATTTTGACGGAAACTCTGACGCCAGGGTTCATCAGTGCCTTCGTCTAGTCGCACTTTAGAAACTTAGGGATGATTCTCCTTCAATTTCTAAAACGGCTGTTAATTATTTTTGAATGTCGAAAAATGTACTTTGTGTTGCGACGGTTGACACGTTGACACTCTACCTGGGGTAACTGTCATGATAGAGTTCCAAGTTCTTCTATTATTATTTTTTGTACTTGCAAAATTGCACCGCAGCACAGAATTGACCGCAGCCAGAGTTCGAACCTGCGACTTTTGATTTTTGTGTGACTTCATTATTTATCTTGTAAGAAATTAAGTCTGTGATTAACCTATGGTATCAAAGCAAAGTATGTAAAATTAAGGCTTTAATTAGAAAACGTTTGATGCCGCCGTGTGATGCCGGCTTATAAAAGCACCACCCCAATTTTACCCGTGGGCGTCGGGAAAAACGACTGAGGGATAAATTCATCCAAGGAATGGGCAGCTGTGTTCTCTGTGAATACAACATCTTGCACTGCGCTCACCAATCCGCCTGTCAAGCATGGTGAGTATGGTATTAGCCCCAGTAGAAGGAAGCCCATGCCCAGTAGTGGACTGTTTTGGCTGTTGATGTAATGTAATTAGGAAAAATTACTTAAATCTTTATATCTCACAGTCCTTTGTGATAATTGAATTCACGACCTTCAGATCTAGCCATTTACACCACAAAGGCGATGCCACAATCGCAAAAGATGCCGCAGAATAGACGTACGTTATACCGAGCGCCACCGAGAGCAATTTTCAAAGAAACATACATACATAAATCACGCCTATATCCCTAACGGGGTAGGCAGAGCGTTAACGGCCGTTCAACGGATATTAACACCACGTCCGACAAAAGTTTGAGGGTCAATCAGATAACTGTGTATCACTATAGTGACAGGTTGTCAGCCCGTCGCCTAAAATTGCAATACACACCCTCAAGTCCCTTAGTCGCCTCTTACGAAACCCATGGGAAAGAAATGGGGTGATGCTATTCTAAGCCGGCATCACACGGCAAAGCCGGCATCACACGGCAATCAAATCAAAGAAATCCGTTAATAAACCGGGCGTAATAGAAATTAAGGTGACATTGCCTAGAATGACCAACGCCGCCGTTTGTCACCGAACAACTGTGAGAGCCGTTAGTAATTTTAGCTAATGTCACCTTTATTTCAATTACGAACGGTGCCGTGTGATGCCAGCTTAGAATAGCATCACCCCATTACATTCCCGTGGGTATCGTAAGAGGCGACTAAGGGACTCGAGGGTGTGTATTGCAATTTAGGCGATAGGTTGACAACTTGTCACTGTTGCGATACACAATTTTTAATGACTGTAAAATAATTGTCAGACGTGGCGTAAATGACCGTTTTTGCGGCCGTTTACACACTGTCTACCTCGCAAGGGAAGGCGTGATATGTGTGTGTATGTACGAACGGTTTATTTTTGGATTTTTATGTCGCTCGCAAAAACGCACTCCTAGTCTGCGGCGGCCCTAACGCAGCAGTATCTAAAGCAATTCCATAAGTTAGTTGTGACAGGAGTTCCATTATACTCACTTAAATCTGAATAATCTAAGTTACTGGCTCTGGGAATGTATTACCAAGGACTGGGGTTTAGTTAAGGGGGATTCCGTAGCGTAAGTAGCGCCTTCATCACTTAAACATTATTTACTAGACGTAAACGTCATTTATCGAAAATCTGCTTCTGTTGGAAAGAAGTACAGGTAGATATGTATATTGATAGAACATCGTATTAGTATTTTTTTTTAAATGTAGTTACAGATAGCGAAAGTGCGGTAGTAACACAGCAATACACTATAATACTAGAAGGTATTACACTGCGCTGGGTACTCTGTGGTACCCATTCGTGCTTTTGCACTGATTGAGACAGGATCATTATTTAAAAATAAAATAGGTGAAGCAAAAGAAGTATGTTGCCATTAGAACAAACAAACAAAATAAGACGGCCGATGTGGCGCAGTGGTAGTGCGACTGCCTGTGACGCAAAGGTTCTGGGTTCGAATCCCGGTGGGGCACTCACAAAGTTGATAGATATCACTTTTTGAATTTGTTCCCAGTCATGTTAGGACATTGCAAGCTGACCACCTGATTGTCCGAAAAGAAATATGGTTCCGTGCTTCGGAGGGCACGTTAAAGCCGTCGGTCCCGGTTGCTGTCTATGTTTACTTAGACGGCGGTCGTTACACAACCATGTCAGAGGCCTACTGCTGTGTAAGTGTAAGTCATACTAGACCGCCGAGAACGAGTAGTTTAAAGTTTAATAGTTCTGTTGACAAGCATTGACATGCAAAGTTGCCCAATCAGCTGATCCCTGAATGCGGCTCTGTTCTCAACGCGTCCTTGGAGTGCAACTCTTGAGACAGATTCATGGGGACATGCCTATAAATACCGAAAGATACGGCAATGTCAAAAAAACGTGGCGTAAATGTCCGTTTTTTGCGGACGCAAGCAATAAAGGCGTGATATATGTATGTATGTATGTAAATTTGGAAATTATTAATTATCATCGACAGCTTGTACATACCTCCTGTTGGAAAAAGACCTCTTAATATTGGGGGGTACTATTTAAGGGGATTTCAGTCACTTTTACAAATTCGTAAGACGATGAACACGTAATTTATCGAAAACCTACTTCTGTAAAATTAAAGTATAGAAGCTGTTTTACAGATTGTTGTTTTAATTATAGTAGTGTCGCTTTAGGTACAGATATATAAATTTCTATCTTACTATTGCTATCAGTAACAACCTTTTACTGTTTTGTACTAATACGACATTTAGTAAATATACATAGGTAGGTACCTACTTCAATGTGACACAAGCAGATATTCGATAAATTAAATTTTCATCACGTACTGAATTTTTAAGTGATGAGGGCGCTAGTTACGCTCCGGAATCCCCTTAAATGTGACACACTCATCCCTTGAAACTTTAGAACTTTCCCCAAAAAGACATAGGCCAAATATTTAAAGGTGCTAACCAGCATCGGCTTGCGGCTTGCTGTCAATAACCGCTATCACATGCGGCTACTGGCTACTGTGTGATTACTTTGGAGATCTACGCTATCCCTGAGACGTTAGTACTATTATATATTCTGTGCCCTGAGTAACAAACTGACGTAGGTATTTGACTGGTCGTTGGTTCGATGCCCACAAGACATAAATATTTGTTCAGTACAGTTAATTGTTTTTGGACTGGATGTTTTCTTTGTATAATATTTATTTATTTACAAAAGGAAAAAGGAAGGTACGTATTTAGGTATTTATATACGCTATTTGGTTAACGTAGTACAAGTTTTGCTCAGTTTGGGGCTAGATGGCGTGTGTGAATTATCCAGGATAGTTATTTTATTAACATAAGGTTCACCTTTTACCGCAAAAAATGCTTTGTGTCTCCGGAATAAGGAGTAGCAGCGAGTAAACTAAACGGCCCTTGAATTTCTACCACTAATGAAATGAATGGCGTATCCCCACTATGCTGTCTTCCTGGGAGGCGTGCTTCAGCAAGTATCTAGGGTCTAACAGCTGACCTCGATGCGTGTACGCAATAAAGACGGCATGGTTTGTTTGTTTTAGCAAGGTTTCAATCAGGTTTGAATTGCATCCATATGTATTTTCAGTCATACACTTACTTGCCCATTTTATAAGGTGTTGGCGCTGAAAAACATTAAGTTGTGGTCGGGCACTGAAAATAAAAATGAAATTACTTTATTCAATGCAGGATAGTATTATCATTTATTGACGTCATGATCAGTCATAATAAAAAAAAAGAAATTTGTATTACACAATTTTCTTTTTTTTAAATAACAATTTTGTATTGTCCTAATAGAAAACCGGCTCGGCCACTGCGGCCAAAACTTGCCGTTCGTGAAATTGTAATGTTGGTATGGCGGTTCATCCATTTGTCATCGTTTGTTTTAACGCATGCGTCTGTCAGACAAAAGAAAATTGCAGATTCCGATCTTATTCGCACACAAATACGACTACGGTGCGTAACGGATGCGTCTGTCAAGTAGTGGACGACAAGTGGGAGAACCGTCTTAGCAGAGTGGTAGGTTTGAAACGACCGTCATCAAGTATTTATAGACAGCTACCGGGACAGATAAACATGCCCTCCGAATGACAAAACTATGTGCCTTACGGACAATCAGGTGGTTGACCCTGCAATGCCTAACCAAAGTTAGGGCATGAAAAATCGGAAGGTTCTCAATAACGATTTGGATATTCGATATAAGAGCTCAATTCCTAAATTCCGGTTTTCATTTCTGTTGAGTAAGTTATAATAATTGTAGCAAAAATGTCTTTCACATCAATATTTTTTCTATTTCAGAAAGTTGTCGCGGGAATCGTAAACAATTCTTAGGCATTTGCGTGACAAAATGCTGAAAAAGAGCAAAATACATTAATTCAATGGTAATGCCACAAAAAAAATTAAAAAACATAAAAATATCAGATTTTTATAATCCGGTTTAATTTATTTACAAAATTACCGATCAGCTGACAAAATTTCTGGCGAAACTCGAAAAGAAACGTATCCCAACATATGCCCATAGCAAAAGTTGTTCAGTGTCATAATCTGATCATGCCTGCAAAGTTTCCACTGTATAAGTTCTCAATAAACAACTTTGTGTGCCCAGATTCAAAGCTCAAACCTAAGTCCTGAAGACCACAAGGTATGTCCAATGCTACGGTTAACCTCATGTTAGTAAAACTAGCCACATGTAAATAATTAAAAAGTAAAGTGGAGTAGAGTGATTCACAACCGATGAGTCATTGCTCCGCTACTTTCAAATGCAATAAATATGTACCGTGACCTAATTTGTGAGTGACTCATTTTGTGAGTAGATTCATTATAGTAACATTCTGTAAGGTGTGTTGAAATATAATAGACAATGATTGATCGTTTTATTTTTACGGTAGTTTAATTTTTCACACATGTTTCGCTCTGTTATGGCTTAGAATAGCATCAGTATTCAGTATTCAGTATACATTTATTGCTTTCACGGGGTTTTACAAAGGTCTTAGATATAAACATAGTTCCATGCGTGAACCCTGGTAGGGCGCTACAATTTTCTTATACTTAGGTATAATATTACAATATAAATTTAAAATTATTTTTCCTATTGCTATATTTATTCATGACTTTAATATACTTTATCCTTATCTAAAACTTTATAACCTTATCTATAACTATATTAATGTCTCTACCTATTACTAAATTTATTTTATACCAATTTTTTACATGGGAATAATATTTCTTGTTTTTATATTTATCTTTACATAACTATAAATTTTATACTAATATTACTTAAGTACATATATCATATGTACTATATTGGAGGGTATAAAAGCATTTATCTACACTCGTCTCATAATGTTCGAATTATGAATTCGAAAACAGATGCATAATGACCTACTTTATGCATTCTGCCTATAAAAACTAGGGTTTACTATAAATTACAGAAGCGTAATGACTTAATGAGAAAACTCTTAATACGATAAAGTTCAGAAATGAAAGTTTTTTTTTGCCAATACTCTTATTGCCAACTTCCGCCGCACCTGTCAGTTGTTGATGTATGGTAATGTTGCGTTTGTTTTATTAGGTTTTTGTTGAGATTTTGTTTAGTTGTTGTTCAGATGTTGTTTATTTGTTGTACCGTTGTTGTTCAGTTGTTTAGATGTTGTTCAGTTGTTGTTCAGTTGTTGTACAGATGTTGTTCAGTTGTTGTTCCGATTTTATTTCGATGTTGTTCAGTTGTTGTTCAGATGTTGTTCAGATGTTGTTCAGTTGTTGTTCAGTTGTTGTTCAGATGTTGTTCAGATGTTGTTCAGTTGTTTAGGTAAGTCACTCCACATCTAAACAACTGCTCAATTACAGAATTTTCAAAAATTCATATCAAGCCATATTACGTTCTCGTATTGAATTTGACCTTGTATCGAGCCTTGCAATGGCCGGTGCGTACGTTTAGAAAAGTGGTTCTGAGTTTTTTTTTTGAGAGTGTAGATAAAATAGTGTATGCAACTGCTATAATTAGGCATTAGAATGCTCGTGTCAAACTATTATCACACTCGGCTGCGCCTCGTGTGACAAACAGACACTCGCATTCTAATGACCCCCATTATACGACAGTTGCATAAACTACTATTTTGAATTAAATAATTCTTAAGCCTACAATTAAATGTTGTATCCTTTTCTTCAGACTTTATCACAATCGGAATATTGTTATAAATTTTAATTCCCATGGAATAGGGTCCTGAACAATACATTTTTATCCTAGAAAAAGGTACAGCCATTTTGTTTCTCGGTCGTAATCGGAAGTTTGGAGGGTCTTTATCGTTTGGAAATATATTTTTATATTTTCTTACAAATTTGGCTGTTTCGCATATGTACATAGATGTTAAGGTAAGTATGCTTTGTTGCCGGAAGTGCGGCCTACAACTTTCGTCCTGATTTATGTTTATGAGAATCCGAATACATCTTTTTTGAAGTTTAAAAAGATCTTCGACATCTGTGCTCACCTAATTTTATTTGTCGTTGGTGTCGTAAGAGGCGACTATGGGACTCGATAGGGTAACATGTGAATTGCAATTTTAGGTGATAGACTGACAACCTGTTTCTATGCTGATTCTCAATTTTATAAATGATCCCAACATGTTTGTCAGACTCAACATACTTTATATTAACATTATATAACTTTCGGATAACTCAAAGAACTAGGTTTTGTGCGTGGAATCCTGCAGACGCATCGTGAAACGCATCGTAGCTGTATGTATATAGGAATAAGATCGAAATTCGCAATTTTGTTTTCGTCTGACAGACGCATGCGTTACGGTGCATTAAAAAAAAACGCAGCAGCGAACAACAAGTAGGAAAACCGCTTTTAGGAACCAACACATTCCGGAACTAAGTTTTTAGTACCTATTTATTATGTTTTCGATTTAAAAGCGCAATTAAACAGATTTGTCAGCTATGATAATTGAATCACGAACAGAACCAATGTTGGTTCCTTAAATACTCTACCTATGTAGAGTTTGTTAAAGAAAACCTTCGTCGTTAAACCAAGTCTCATTGGTAAATGCAATCCATTTTCGTTAAAATATTTCGCTCATACTTCCTCCGATCAATGTTCGTCTTAAATCTGTCACCAACCGCATTGATTTACAATCCACTACCGGTTGTAAATCAATCGTTTCTCCTAATTACCGATGAGGAGACGCAATGTAGTGAAATTTAGGGCAAATGATTGCGAGTTTGGAATTCTCGGGAAGTAAGGAAGGGTTTCGAATGTATGGTATGTGCGGGAATTTTGATTGGTGCAAAAGGAATGTTTGAACTTTTAAATACTTTCGTTTGTAACCTTGTTCTAAGTTCGAATTCACGGAATAAAATCTAAAGGTATACCGTGTGATGCCGGCTTAGAATAGCATCGCCCCATTTCTTTCCTGTGGGTGTCGTAAGAAGCGACTAAGGGACTCAAGGGTGTGTATTGCAAATTGAAGCGATGGGCTGACAACCTGTCACTATGATGATACACAATATTCCAAATGACCCTCAAATGTTTGTCAGACGTGGCGTTAATGTCCGTTTTTTGCGGCTGTTTACGCTCTGCTTCCCCGTAGAGGTTTATAGACGTGATATACATATGTATGTATGTCATGCCCACGAATGTATTGATGCTCTTACTATTTTTATTGTGATGAGAAATTGTTGTGCAAATTCAAGAAAATATTATGCTCTTACAATTTTGCATCAATCTTGCAACACCACTTGAGGCCTCGCATCAAAGCCAAAGTTACATAATTATAGAGTCTGATTATTGCTTTACTATTTTAAACAGATGCTTATTTAAATAGGACAGAAATTTTGGAGCTACTTAATGTTAAAGTTGGGCATTAAAAGAGAGAAAAATGCTGATGTTTTCCTTATTTGTTGTCAAAAACGCTAAAATAAGCGCCACTAGCAGCGTAAATATTACGTCTAAACTTTCAATTCAACTCCAATTAATAATTTTCAAGGACGTTTATTTGGTCGTTGGAGGACTCGGAGTCCTACACGAAAAGAAGTATCAAACTCCTCAGCAAATATGCACAATGATTTTTAGTTCTTTCAGAGTACTTTTTTTTATTTTAACACTTGTCAAAAAGGCTTTATTTAACTCCAGATCATGCCGACACCATCGATTGCTAGTTTTTCGAGCTGTGCGTCCCGCAATACCTACTACATTATTATCAAATAAGTTTATACGGGGTGTAAGGGACAGCCCTTTGAATGCTAAAATGATCATAGGTATGTTTGAAAACGACAAAAAATATTGGAATCCCATTGTACACATTTATGATCAGCTGACTGCAATAGGAAATTTTCTAGATACTTTATAGTAATAAGATGGCGTTGAGCAAAACTGAAAAAGATTATTTCCAAAGAAACGTATGTAAAAAGATGAAATGTATTTATGACTCGAATCGAATGTCAAAATTTCAACTTAGCACAACCCCACCTGGTAAAACATATAAAATAACTCGAGAACTATCAGATATAAAATTCCCCATTACTGTGGAAAGTCAAAATTTTTTGACGTTTCCTGATTTTTTTTCTCATGCGAAGTTTTTCAGTTTCATGGTCTGAATGCATCCTATAAGTATTCGGAGAGCTGTCCCTTTCACCTTTCTTCTTCTTTTCGTGTGGGACAACGAGTCGCCCAACGACCCGATCAACCCTGGTATCGAGAGTTTTTCATCCTTACACCCTGTATAAACCAATATAGTGGTTTTGATGAGTTCTGTGAATGCGAAATTATGACGATTCATAATGGATTCAGAAATATTCAAATGTTAAATTTGTAAAGCTATTTTCAGAATTTTGGCTTACCAGTGAATCGCATTTCAATTCATTACAAATATGGAAAAACTTCATTTCATTTCATTGCAAATATGAATACATACAATTGAAATAATTTTCGACATCAATGAATACGGGTTTTACTTAATTACTCAGACTTTACGAAATCAGAAAATATGTTTCTGTATCGTGTTAGAATAGCATCGCCCCATTTCTTTCCCGTAGGTGTTGTAAGAGGCGACTAAAGACTCGAGGGATACATGTGTATTGCAAGTTGAGGCGATGGGCCGACAACCTGACTCTATGTTGACACACAATTATCTGAATGGCCATCAAATGTTCGTCATACTTACATACATCAGTCTATTGCAGTCTACGGCTGGACATAGGCCTTCCCTAGGGTACGCCATAGGGCACGATCTCTCATTTTCGCCATCCAGTCGCTACCATCTGGCCGGAGGTAGCCTATGTAAATGTCCTTTTACTGAGGCCGATTATGCTCTGCCTATCCCACAAGGGATATAGGCGTGATGTATGTACTATGTTTGTGATGTTGATTTGCTTTTTATTTTAAGTTTCTCCGTGCTCAAAAACCATGATATAGTCATTTGGTTGCGGAGTCAAGGGTATAATTATGGAATCGGGAGGTTAGTAACCAATTACACCACCATTATACCGCCATTAGCAGCCCAAATAGAATCATTCTCGCCCATGTGTATCAAAAGTCGTTTTATCATTATATTGTTTAGGAAATCATAGGCTGGCAACTATGTCATGCATTTTGGAGTTCCTTTGGTCGAATAGAATTGAGTATCTAAGTATAGGGTGAAATTGTACAAGTGAACTTTAGCGAAAACTCAAGACGCCCTGGTGATAACGAACAACTTTCCCTAAGAAACATAGGTCGAATAAAAAAAAATTGACTTCCCATACAAAATGATCAGTTAATTTGAGTTACTATTTTTGACATACCTGTTTCTTGGGGTTTTTTTCCTATACACCAGCCTGCCTTCAGGTTATGCTATCAGCCACAAAAAAAAATCATCCTGTTATTATGACTATTACTTACGATGCTTATTCTTATCGCCCTCTGTATCGACCAAATACACAATCAAATATCATGCTGGAGTGAAGCTAAATTTTAGGCGTATTATAAAGACATAAGGCCATTTACGCTCTGCCTACCGCGCAAGGAATACAGGGGTGATGTATGTATGTATGATGTTTTATCAATACCTGTATCATGATTTTATTCTAGCTTTCTTTCTATTTAGTTTTATATTTTTATACATACACATAATCACGCCTTTAATCCCTTTCGGGGTAGGCAGAACGTAAATGGCCGTAAAAACGAACATTTACGCTACAACTGACAAATAATTGAGGGACAGTCGGGTAATTGTGTGTCACCATAGTGACAGGTTGTCAGCCCAACGCCTAAAATTGCAATACACACCCTTGCGTCCCCTAGTTGCCTCTTACGATATCCATGGGAAAGTAATGGAGTGATGCTATTCTAAGCCGGCATCACACAGCAGTTTTATTTTTTCAGTGCTTTTTTATTTCCCAAAACACCGTACAGAACCCCTATAGTTTAATAATGTTTTCAGCCTTACACCCTTCTTATGCGTGTGTATGATGTTGAAGAGTGTGATATTATTTATTATAAATATTGTTTTGGTTTATTTTGAGGCGTAAACTCCTGTTGCTTTGCCATTACATACTCGGTGTTGCTTTCTGTTTTTTAACCGATCTCGAAAATGGGAAGAAGTTATTAATAATCGGAAACTTTGTACTTCTTTATCAATTTCTTTATGTGTATTCAATAATGGCTGGACTGATTTTGAAATATATTTTTTGTTTTGCGGTGTGTATTATTTAGGCGGACGTCTTATAAATATTGGGGTCAGGATCTGATGATTGAATTCCATAATAAGAATAGATTTCGTGTGAATTTCACTTGAGATAGGCGTAACGCACAGATTATTAAGGCGGTGTTATTTAGACAAAAGCAGTCAGAATTTTTGAAAAAATATATGGTATGGTCGAGAATCTAACCGATGAAAGATACCTTTTATTTCACAATTTGAAAAACTTTACTTCAAAGAAAAAAACAGTTAAACTTTGAAACATTGTTTCAATATTATGTCAACAGTTTTATAGTTATAAAAAATATATACAGTAATTGAGATACATACTTTTTCTAATAAAAATGGCTTATTTAGACATTGTAACGGTATTTCTTTGTCGTAAAAACCGGAATATATTGCGAAAATTAAAGCACAAAACGATTCACTGCTTTTCTCTTCGAAAAATACCAACACTTTAAGTTAAACCGGGCCTTAAATAATAAGGGCGCTTCATAGGAATGGCTTTTGCCCTGCAGTAGGACATAGAAAGCACATACATACATACATACATAAATCACGCCTATATCCCCCACGGGGTAGGCGGAGCGTTAACGGCCGTAAAACGGATATTAACACCACGTCTGACAAAAGCTTGAGGTCAATCAGATAACTGTGTATCACTATAGTGACAGGTTGTCAGCCCATCGCCTAAAATTGCAATACACATCCCTCGAGTCCCTTACTCGGCTCTTACGACACCCATGGGTAAGAAATGGGGTGATGCTATTCTAAGCCGGCAATCACACGGCGCATAGAAAGCACCACATATATTAATTGCTATGAATTATGAACTGGCCCGACCTACTTCCTTCAACTGTTTAAGATATCAATCTGAAGATTGATTAGTAGATATACTATTAATAACACACTTTAATAATTATGCATATCAATTAATTATACGGCACATCACGTGTCCATAAACACAAGCTGATATGACGTGAAAATTCACATTATTATTACTTACATACAAATGTATATACAGGGTGTAAGGGACAGCCCTCCGAATACTTATAGGGTGCATTAAGACCATAAAACTGAACAACTTCCTATGAGAAAATATTTTAGGAAACGTAAAAAAAAATGTCTTCCCATAGTTATTGCTGTCAGCTGATCGTAATTTTGTATGGAAGTTCATATGTTCGTAGACAATGTTTTTCAATTTCATGGTCTGCATGTACACTTTCAGTATTCGAAGGGCTGTCCCTTACAAGCCGTATATTTGTTATATCGGACTAATAACAAATATATATATATATATATATATAAATTTGTTATTAGTCCGATTACCGATATAATCTATTAATCTGGTCTAACTGTTGTATAAAACTGTTAATCTCCCAAATAAAATAAAATAAAAATAAAATAATACACAATATATATATATATAGATATATCAACTCGGCAAATGTTGATCATACGGGTTGTAGCATCAGTTAATTGTTGATCCGTTGGCAATTGTTGATCCCGACAGCTTTTGTTGATCTAATGTATGACCCTGCATACAAATGTGGCTCTGATCGGATCAACAATCGCTGTCCCTTTAAAAGCACAAATACGATCAATTCATAACATTCTTTATACAAATCCGCTCCATCAAATGTTGATCTGATTCAAATGGACCAATCACAGGCCACCGTTTTTATGATTGGTGGTTTTCTTATGTGCGCTGTTGCCACTTTGTTTCTTTGCGTCACAACACGTGTATGAATGAATGTCAATAACTATAGAGGAGAATTTCAATTTTGGCCAGTACTATGCACAGCATTCCAAATAAAATTTATTTTTTGTGTAGTTCAGAAAAAAATATAGTTTTGATTAAAACTTATTAGTTTGTGAAAAATAATATTATTATAAAGTATGGCAATATTTTTCATGCGTTTATGACAAATCTATACATATAATAAAAAAGTAAATTCGCGTGTCTGAACATTGAATATAGTTACAAAAATCTTATTGGGAGCGATGTTAAAATAATTTATTAAAATAGAAAAATGTGCAATGTTTTAGAAAGTTTTTGTCTGTTTGTTTGTCCCGGTGCGTTTGTCTGTTTATCTGTTTGTCCGAGCTAATCTCCGAAAGTACTAGATCAATTTTAATAAAACTTTTTGTGGTGTGTACTAATCCTGGCCAACATCTGAGACAACTTTTATCAAAATCGGTTGAGCAGAACGAGAGATATTAAACTTACAAATTTGTACAAAAGTTCTGACTCCACGAGAACGAAGTCGCGGGCACAGCTAGTCTATTAATTGGAAAAAAATTGAGAAGAGTCGAGGGATGAGTTACGAATATAAGTGAGTTGGTAAACGAGTAAAAGGATGAGTAGGGAGATAAGAATATAGCAAGATGAACATGGAACGGTGTTGGAAGACCCATTGCGGACGAGCAAGATGATGAGGTGTGCGGTGTGCGGGGAGTGTTGTAGGAGTAAAAGGGACCGAGTGGGTGCATGTTTAATGCAATAACTATCTTGATAATTTTTATGCAACATCAAAATCAAATAATTTATTTCTAAGTAGGAATGTACAAGATTCTCTTTTAGAAAGTCAAATCTAGGTACTTAACATAATACATAAAAAAAAGAATAGTAAACTTACAGAAATGTAAAAAACAAATACATGTCAAAGTTAAACCTATGTCAATGTTATTAAATCTATGTCAAATTGAAGTTTAAATATGATATGTCTATCTACCTGATACATTGTGCAATATCACTAATCCCGAATAAGAGTGAGGGGTGGGGGGTGGTGATGGGAAGGTTTAATGAGCAAAGACCGGAGACCGGAGACGTATTACATCCGAGAAACACGCAATGAATTATGATCGTGTCAAAATAATCACCGCGCTACACGTAAAATCATATTTTTATCATCAGGCTAAAGTGACCATTAAAAAAGGTTCCCAGAAATCTTAAGGCGGCGCCCACGTCTAGCTAGGATAGGAATACATCTCTCTCCCTCCCGCCTACTTCTATTTCTTATTCTTCTACTTCACAATACCTTACTATTTATGATTAAGAAAATAAATAAACATAACTAAAAAAGAAAACAAGCTTTTATAGCTGTCATGTATTTGAAAAGTGGTTGGCTAGACGATTCCAACGAGCCCAGACTCGATAGGGGTACGTAGTTGCATCTCTGAGATGCTATGACCACCTTCCGGCTCCATCCTCAGGCCCTGACTACCGTGTATTTGAAGAGTGGTTGGCAAGACGATTCCAACGAGCGCAAACTCGATAGGGGTACGTAGTTGCATCTCTGAGATGCTATGACCACCTTCCGGATCCATCTTCAGACCCTGGCTACCATGTATTTGAAGAGTGGTTGGCAAGACGATTCCAACGAGCCCAAACTCGATAGGGGTACGTAGTTGCATCTCTGAGATGCTATGACCACCTTCCGGCTCCATCTTCAGACCCTGGCTACCATGTATTTGAAGAGTGGTTGGCAAGACGATTCTAACGAGTCCAAACTCGATAGGGGTACGTAGTTGCATCTCTGAGATGCTATGACCACCTTCCGGCTCCATCTTCAGACCCTGGCTACCATGTATTTGAAGAGTGGTTGGCAAGACGATTCCAACGAGCGCAAACTCGATAGGGGTACGTAGTTGCATCTCTTGAGATGCTATGACCACCTTCCGGCTCCATCTTCAGACCCTGGCTACCATGTATTTGAAGAGTGGTTGGCAAAACGATTCCAACGAGTCCAAACTCGATAGGGGTACGTAGTTGCATCTCTGAGATGCTATGACCACCTTCCGGCTCCATCCTCAGACCCTGGCTACCATGTATTTGAGAAGTGGTTGGCAAGACGATTCCAACGAGCGCAAACTCGATAGGGGTACGTAGTTGCATCTCTGAGATGCTATGACCACCTTCCGGATCCATCTTCAGACCCTGGCTACCATGTATTTGAAGAGTGGTTGGCAAGACGATTCCAACGAGCCCAAACTCGATAGGGGTACGTAGTTGCATCTCTGAGATGCTATGACCACCTTCCGGCTCCATCTTCAGACCCTGGCTACCATGTATTTGAAGAGTGGTTGGCAAGACGATTCCAACGAGTCCAAACTCGATAGGGGTACGTAGTTGCATCTCTGAGATGCTATGACCACCTTTCGGCTCCATCCTCAGACCCTGGCTACCATGTATTTGAAGAGTGGTTGGCAAGACGATTCCAACAAGCGCAAACTCGATAGGGGTACGTAGTTGCATCTCTGAGATGCTATGACCACCTTCCGGCTCCATCTTCAGACCCTGGCTACCATGTATTCTTCCAAGATTTCCGTACAAACTAACAAACACGGCAAGTCAAATAAAAGCTTGTAAAAATTAACACTTCTCGTCTCACTTGTGCAACGTTGCCGTTCTGCATCTTATCGGTTTAAAAGTTTACGGCAAATGTTGCTCATAAATGACTTTATATAGATCAACAAAGCATCATTTTCCTTAAAAAAGAAAGCCGTTACAGGATCAACAACTGCCGTGTCAGTTGGTGTCAAGGTAGTGATTTTTCCGTAAGCTTGGGTACTGCGTTACAAGCCGGTGAATAAATGTAAATCAAAAATAAAACGAAACCCCCAATAATTCCCCAGTAAACTGCGGACAAAGGTGGATCAACATTTAACGCGTATTTCAGCCTGATCAACAACAGCCGAAAGGAGGACAATATATATATATATATGTATATACACAATAGACTTGACTGTACATATATTGTACAGTCAAGCTCAGGCTGGGTTAGACAGTTTAAAATTTGGACCGTTCTTATGCCGCGCGCATAAGACTTATATCGGCAGTTAGAGTATGTACCTGAACGTGAGCTTGACTGTACCTACTTTGTGATACAAATTTCAACTATGCCTATGATAACCGAAGAACCATCAGACCCTCACTTGAAGACTAGTAACTGTGAATTTATAGAATTTCAACAACAAAATAATTTTCTCTATCTGTTCAGGCGTCTTTGAGAAATCGGTGGAGAAACCAAAAAATAAAAACAAAAAGGAAAGTTTCCCAAAAATATAGAACCTCCTGCATTTTTTGGTCGGTTAAATCAACTACCATGAAACTAGTATTTTGCCCACACGAAAACACTTCCATATACAAGACATTAACGTACTCGGGCCCGCCCATAGCATGTTACTTCGTCGCCTAAATATACACCGTTCTGGTTTCTGCTTTGTGATATGATGATGTTTATTGACGGGGTTTTGAGGTACTTATGGCACCTTGGATTCAAGCACCGTTCAAAAGCCGAATTGGCAATGTAAGACATCATATGCAGTCCATTCTATGGCCTCCTAAACTTGTCGGAGTGACTTGGATTTTAGGTGGTCCTCCCAATTGTCGTCCGTCGCTGTACACTGATTTTGAAGCACTGTAACGCATGCGTCTGTCAGACGAAAGGGAATTGTGAATTCCGATATTATTCCAAGACAAATACGACACGTTTTGGCCACTGTGACCGAAAGCAACTTGAAGTAAAGTGTACAGCACCAACACCTTATGTTGAAAGACTTTATGGCGGGTGACAGGAAGTGATGCCAATATGCAGAATGGAGGGTTCCAGATGGTGTCGGGAAAAGGGTAACTACCCTGCCTGGCCGGGTATTGTGGCCGACTACGACTGGTCCACTTGGATAGAATTGGAAGTTGTATGTATGTGGTGCGCGGTGAAACACTTCGACCGCATTTCAGGCTCTTTGTTTCTCTGCCAATCTGTCACGCGGTGCCATCTTGCAGATATTTTGGAACTTCTGTTGCGTCTTGCTTGCTTGTGAACTACTTTGAATGATTTTTTTGTCGTAGCTCCCTGAGGTCGCTACAACTTTTTCGAGCAGAAATACCTTGATTGCACCACATCATCCTAATCATCAAAAGCCCACTGCTGGATACATACCCCTTCTTTCTCATGCCACTTTTAACGGTCTTATCCACAATCTATGCAACAAATTCTGTATAGGTAGTCTAACCAAAATTCTTGTTTCAGATAAACAAATAAGTTAAACTGGGAAAATTACAATCTACCTACCGTAATTACTAAATGAACACCTTAAAATGTGTACACTCGCCTCGTCAAAGATGGGTCGTTCGCTCCCTCCATTAACTCTCTTGTATAATTAAGTAGGGGAGTCAATGACCTCAAAAGCGTATAACAGGCTGTGTGTAGCACAATTAGTGGTAAATTGCGTGAACATTGTACCTTCATTTTGGGATATTATTATGCCATTTGAATTTGCAATTTAAATACGTTTAAATCGTAATCAATGCTTACGCTGATATTGAAACTATTTCCTATTTATGATGCAAATACAGGATGTAGGTATCTTTTTATATTGGCGCATAATGACGGCCGCGTTATGTCAGCTTAAGATAGCATCACCCCATTAATTTTCCGTAGGTGTCGTCTAAGGGAAACAAGGGTTAGGTGCATGTGTTTTCACAATAGCGATACACAAATTTCTAAATGCCCCTTAAATGTTTGTCAGACGTTTTTTCGCTTTTCCTACCCCGGAAAGGATACAAATGTGATACATGTTGTGAAAGGATACAAATATGACAGCGGGTTCTTGAAGTAAGTTGAAGGTTTTTTGCCCTTCAGGTCCATCCTCCAGATAGGTTCCCTTTCTGAAACGTCCACTGGGTTCTGTAACGTCCGACGTTTCTGTTACGTCTCTGAACTTCTATTTCTCTAACCGTCACTTCCTTAATCTTCAAGTGTGCCATATTAGCTTAGCGGTTTCACCCGCTGTTAACCGTATACCCGCTGAAATGAGTAATTTTCACGGCATGTGTTTTACAAATAAACCTTCCTCTTGAATCAGTCCATCAACTTACTCCTACATCTAAATCCATTGCGTAGGTTTAGATCTAAGCATACAACGGGACACCGCGACACGGTAAGCGACTTTATTTTACCATGTTCTTCTTCTTCTTCTTTTTCTTCTTCAAGTCGAAGGCAACAGTTAAATTTTCGGTGACCAATTTGAACTGAAGCATTGAACTTGACCTGATCTGGAACTCTACCACGATGATGTGGACAAGAAAAGTGGGGAATGGACTTCAAGAATCGGGAAAAGATTAAGAGATACTTGAAACTTGAGAAAAACCTTAAGCATATTCAAAAAAAAGGTAGGAAAGGGCTTGACCAAAGCAGACAACACTGTTAAAGACTGGGGTAGAACTACGCTAAAGAAACGAGCGCGAGTTTTATAAGACGCAAAAAACTTGGAATGAACTTAAAACACATGTTATAATGAATGACAGGAGATGATTGATGGCTTGACTTAGTTTGCATCAAAGATTTGTACTCTTAATTTCTTGATGTCATTATTTTTAATGACAATATTTGCATAATTCAGTTTGTGCCGTGTGATGCCAGCTTAGAATAGTACCGCCCATTTCTTTCCTGTGGGAGTCATAAGAGGCGACTAAAAGACTCGAGGGTGTGTATTGCAATTTAAGGCGATGGGCTGACATCCTGTCACTAGGGCAACACACATTTTCCGTGACCCACAAATATTTATCACACGTGGCGTAAATGTCCGTTTTTTGCGGCCGTTTACGATCTGCCTACCCCGTTAGAGATTTTAGGCGTGATATGTGTATGTATGTATGTATGTTTTTATAATTCAG
The DNA here is from genome assembly GCA_027580185.1 of Tuta absoluta. NCBI lineage: Eukaryota > Metazoa > Arthropoda > Insecta > Lepidoptera > Gelechiidae > Tuta > Tuta absoluta. Next base: position 1,346,772 of record JAQAHW010000059.1, read on the forward strand.
TTTGTGGCTCTACTATAGACAAATATACATTTACCATATCATATGCATGCATGCCATCCATGCATGTCATCCATGTAAGTAAATATATTTGCGGTCAACATCAGGTATTCAAATATTCAGCTGACTGAACTGTTGGTACACGAAACACACGTGCATGTGAAAGATATGAAACTCGGCTAATTTTCTCTCCAATTATGAAAATGAAATATTGATAATTGAAAAATTCAGTGTTATCAGCATTTTCTGTTTACCACGTCCATGTTGGCCCTATAAAATGTTTTTTTCAGCAAATTTGCGATATACGGAGTGTAAGAGACAGCCCTCCGAATATTGATACCATGCAGACCATGAAACTGAACCACATTCCCCTAGAATTATATATCAGGAAATAAAAAAAAAACGACCTCCTATACAAAATCACAATCAGCTGACTGCATTTACTATGGGACGTCAAAAATAATTGACGTTTCCTGAAAATTTTTTTTTGCAAAGTTGTTCATTTTCATGGCTATCAGTATTCGAAAGGCTGCCCCTTACACCCTGTATATTTAGAAAAGCAGGTTGACTAGCTAGACAGCTACAAAAATGGTGCGGTGAAATTTTACTAGTGACTTGTACCAAAAATTCAGTACGGGCTGGTGATAAGGAATAACTTCTTCCAAGGAATAATAGTGCAAAATATGAAAAATTTATTGATTCTCTCTTACAAAATGCAACAGCTGACCAAGTCAGATTCATTTAGGATTTCATTTTATGGCCTATGTTCCTTAGGGAAAGTTGTTTCTTATAACAAGCCTGTACATTATTTTTGGTATCGGTTACAAGTATTTCACCCCTTATAGACAGAAATAGACGAGCGTATATGGACCAAATCAAAGAAAAAATAGGTGTCATGTCGTATAAGGAAGTCAAAGAGAAGGCTCAAAATAAAGCAGCTTGGATATTACTCCACCGAGAGCGAGCCTCTTAAATTAATGATGATGATGATGATGAGACAGAAATATCAGGCAATCTAATAACAAAAGGGATTGGAATACATCTTGGAACGTATCTTACAATGTTTGTCAGACGTGGTTAAAACAAATACCTACCTACATTTAGACATATCACGCTTTTATCCCTTAACGGATAGTGATACGTAATACGGTCGCTATCACCACGTATGTCAAATATTTAAGACCATAAAAATCGTGTAACACTATAGTGACAGGTAGTCAGCCTGTCGCCTAAAATTGTAACACATGAAGCCTTCGAGTCCCTAACGATAGCCGCGGTAAAGAAATGGGGTGATGCTATTCTAAGCCGGCATTATTGCACAAGAAATAGCGGCATGTGAACACACAAACATTGTTTTCCCGGCACACCCTAACAATTACCATTACGCTCGCACCGACCTGGAAGAAACTCAAATTATTGTTAAGACCCGTTGGCTAGTAGGTGCTATAATATAATTATAAAAGTATGTGATCTGTCGACCTCCGTGAAGAAGGCTGTCGTAAGCAGCCGAAATGTAGAGGGCTACAATCTTTATCAAATTATCAACAAGTTAGTTGCGTATACCTAAATCATTAGTATTACTAGTTTGTTTAATAATAAATGTATAAAAAGTAGTTCAAAATTTTCAAAGTTGCCATCGCTGGATCTGCTATCGATTTATTTACACAACTGTGTGTTCTTGAGTTCTGTGATTAATATAACTGGAATACACTAAAATCTCATTTCTTTATTTTTAGGGAGAAGAAAATAAATTGAGGCTTTCTATACATTTCTTTTTCTATATAACACTCAAAGCAAGTATTTTTTAACAGATTACTAAACAGATTTTTTGTAAATTAAAATAAGAAATTTAAAAATCTGGACCGTCCCACCTCTGCCATTTCCCTTCTCTACCGAAAGCTTCAAAATGTTCAACCTCTTGAAACTCATCTTGAAGCGACGACGCACATTCTCCTTTTTATTTATGAATATAATATAGCATTGTGAGTGCAATGAAAACCATAGTATAACTATGTTTTTGTCAAATAGATGGACATACTCATTTTGGGCCACTTAAGATTTAAAACTTGGCCACAAAATGATAACCTACATTTGTTTTTTTTTTTCTTTTTAAGAGGTCATACTGGAACAGGCCTTATTCAAGACCCTTCCAATGAAGAGAACTTTGTTTCGACTATTAGCTAACAAAATCTTAGCTTTCACTACACTACAGCCCTTTCTACCCCTCATACCGAGCGCCAGTTATTTTGCGTGAGGGCTGAGGATATTTTTATTCATAGTATTTAATAATAGAGCAGACGACGTGCCTTCCGCAGCCCTGAGTCGACGCTGACAGGAATCGATCGGCGGAACATATTGTACATACAAATACGTCATATCAAAATATCTATTCAGAAAGAATACGTATTGCCGTGTGATGCTAGCTTAGAAATAGCACAGAGTAAAGAATATATAGTAAATACGTGACCTAAAACTAGTCTTGTTTTAAATGGTACTAGTGACATAAATCTGTGTCATTAGTACCATTAATGGTACTCTTGACACCGGGGGGAGCATTTCTGGGCAGATTTTTGGGGGGATTTTCCTGTTCAGGGGGTCCGGTTAATTATAATCACGATTTTAATTTGAAACAAATGTTACTAGTTGATGTTGATGATAACATATTTTTCACCTGAATTTTTGCATATTCGCTAAACATCAGAATGCCTGTCAATCATACATACATCAAGCCTCTGTCCCTTGCGGGTTAGGCAGAGTGTAAACGACCGCAAAAAACGGACTTGACGGATTGTCAGCCCATCGCCTAATATTACAATTCACACCCTCGAGTCCCTTTGTCGCCTCTCACGACACCCACGGGAAAGAAATGGGATGATGCTATTCTAAGCCGGCAACATACGGCAATATAGTAGTAGTAGGTAGGTAATATACTCGAAAAGGATAGATACTTCTAGTGAGCAATATCAGAACATTATGATTAGCAAACGTCTTAGCCTGATTAAATTAATAATTAAAACAAACAAGATTCTCTAAACCCGACTCCACACTGTAAACAGTGCATTTTACATTTTACACCAGCATAAGGGGGATTGCACACACGCCGCGCTGCGCTGCGATAGATTAATTGAATAACATCAACGTTGCGCTTAATACGATTAAAATCTGCAGCGGGCGGATTGGATTGCTCTCGGCGAGTGAATGAGAAGTGTTGCCAGATATGTGGCATTTCGTGTAATTTTATAGTTCATTTTACCTGAGAATTTTTTCGTGCATAAGTCATCATTAACAGTTTATCACACAGATGGTTAAATTCACAGATTTGCACTTACGAGTCTTTTATTAATAAATACTAGGACATTCATAGTCCCCTACAAATCATTACAGCAATCTGATTATGATTTATGCATTTATATTCATTCTGCCAGATGCAGACTTTTTAAACTTACCGTACCGTCAAAACATCATCATCTTCTTGCCTCAAAAGGCCCAAGTTATGATGTTCCAGAAACAGATTCGCTGGCAAGGCATTCCACTCCTTAGCTGCTCGCATGGTAATTCTATCACAAAATACTATTTGTGATAGAATCGCTCTTAACTCCAGTCTAGGTAAAATTATGCTCAATTCTTATTTCTTAAGCTGTCAACCTAATTTAGCTACACTCAGTGCTAATTATCATCTTTCACTTAGACTAGGTACAGTTAAGACCGAACCCATCACAAATAAGACTTTTAAATAATTTATGCTCGTTTCTTGTTACTTCAGCTGGCAACCCTCCTCTACTCAGCGCTTAACTATTTTTCAGCTCCGGATTGGCAGTAACGTTGTACGCGATTGTCCGTACGCCCTGCGCCATGTTTGCAGACCACGACCCGGTTACATTCTATTCAATTTATCCCTTGTGGGGTAGGCAGATCGTAAACGACCTTTATAGTCACGTCTAAAAAGAGAGAACTTTTCTAAAAGAGGGAGAGACAACTCTACGTTGTTTTTGTCATCGAGTTAATGAACCACCTGATAAACCCTGGTGTCAGAGTTATATCACCCGCAATAAGGTGTCGTGTATCTTAATTGATGCGTAAGCAAGGCCCGGAAAATTCGTCGGTGTGGCGCAAAATAAAACGAATTATAGCGCAAAATAATCGATAAGTAATTTATCGATCAAAATAAATTGCATTGATTATCCAAAATTGTGTGTTATTTAAAAACTTTGTAAATTTTAATGATTGATTCTTTTTTCCACATCCATTTTCCAAAGTAAATTGCCAAAACGTTCAACTTTGTGTATCCGATTGTCCATGCGTCCTGCGCCATTGTTTTTTACTGGACTCTTCAATTTTTAGCCCCGGGACTTTAAAATCTACACCTGATTGTGCACCCTCCGCCATGTTTGCACACCTCGGCCTGCTACAATTCTATTCACTTTTACGAGTGTGTAACGAACGGGTGCGAATGTAGGTTTATGAACATTGTTCAGAAACAATAGTTTAAGTAGTTAGGTTAGGTAAGACCGATCGCCCGACGAGAGATACATACCAACATACATACATAAATCACGCCTATATCCCTTACGGGGTAGGCAGAGCGTTCATGGCCGTAAAACGGATATTAACACCACGTCTGACAGTTTGAGGGTCAATCAGATAACTGTGTATCACTTTAGTGACAGGTTGTCAGCCTATCGCCTTAAATTGCAATACGCATCTAACCCTCGAGTACCTTAGTCGCCTCTTACGACACCCATAGGTACGAAATGGGGTGATGCTATTCTAAGCCGGCATCACACGGTACAGCATGAGATTTTGACCATAAATGTTATTTATTTATTCAACCGTTTATTGTACACAATATAACACAAAGGACATAACATATAGATCAATACACAACAGGTCAGCTTATTTCTAAAAAGAAATCTCTTCCAGCAGACCTAGGGTAGTGAGAAGGCATAAAGTAAGGCAGTTGGCGTGTACAACTTATTTAGTATGATAAAAATAAATTAAGGCTAATAAAACAAGAATACTTAGTACAATAAATAAAATAACAATTTATAATATAACTAAACTAAAATTTTGCTTCTTTTTTCACTTAGAAGCATTATGTACTCGACAATGCAGTAGTTTTTCTCATTTGCGTTAGCCATAACGATCACATATATTTAATTTTCTATCAAAATAGAAATCAGGGTCAAAATTTTCTAAATTATTCAGTATGATGTAGTAGATAACATATTTTATAAAATTCAAGGTCTCAAAAACGAATAAAAACTGGCTTACAAGCGGCTACCATACACACAAGCGCACACACAGACATTGACGAAAATATAATTTTTTCTTCTAATTTATATTTTTTTATCCCGAACATAAGCCTTACAATTTTATGAAATTTGCGCTGCTTCAAGTGATTTCTTAATATTACGGCAAGTACCTATTTCATTAAGATCTAAAAAACTTAAAATCATTTATTTTCGTTATACCACTAGACCATTAAATTAAACGCCAGATTTTCTAAAAACCAGTGGACCTTTCATCTATTCCGTTCCCCAGTAAATAGTCGGTAAATTACCAGTTACGACATCAAAAAATAAAAACCTTTCATTGGCGTCGATAAAAAAATGTGAAAAGTGGAAAAAAAGCTTTTTAAAGGACCGAGCTTTTTCAGCATTGAAGGCGGTGGCATGAATGCTGGCCATTCAAAACGGGAGCCGTTTTTAAATCACCGTTGATCCGGCAATTCCACTTGATCGTCGAATTTTCAGATTTTCCAGTGTAAAGGGGTTTATGTGTAGCGCGGAAATCTGCGTCATAAAACATCGCAAATATTTTCCGAGCGATCAATTTTGACGCCATTTTAAGGTCACATGGATGAGTTGGCTCGAAAAGGGTCTGTACTGATGCTGTAGAAGCAAAACTGATCATACATTTTCAGCAACTCGATTACTTTCTTCTTCTAATACAACCTCGCTCGCGTCTTTAACTCCTGACACGTCCATTCGGATGATGATGACGATATCACAGTAGCCGCTGCTGCAGCCATTGCAAATCCGTTATGTGCGAGTCAGACTTGCGCACGTACGGTTCCGTACCATTTATTATGTATGAAAATGTCATAAAAATCATGTTTGTTGTATGTATGGGAGAGATAGTTCATACAAAAAATACAAAAAAATATTCAGTTTAATCTATTTTTTAGGATTTTCTGTTATAGCAGCAATCATAATAGGTAAATGTTCTATGAAAATTTCAACTCTGACTATATCCGTCATGAGATTCAGCCTCCAAATCAATTTAGATAGATACCATCGGGCAAAAACACGTTTTTTTAGTATTTGTATTTTGTTGTTATAGCCTCAACAGAAATACGGCATCTTTGAAAACTTCATCTCTCTAACTATTTCAGTTTATGAGATACAACTTGGTGACAGACATACAGCTGAGTCCCGTTTTTACCCTTTGGGTACGGTACCCTAAAAACATCTCCTTTGCCACTTCGCTGTTTTAAAAAAACTAACATAATACATCCAAGGCTACGATAGATATAGATAACTTTGCATAGCCAAACGATCGGCTGTTGCGAGGGTATAAACAACTATAAACCCAGATTTTTCATACATGGACTCACTTTGTTTGGTTTAACTCAGTTTTTACCAAAAAGGGGAAACCAAAAGGGATTTTGTTGGATCGCGGCTTGAAAATATACTTAACAATTATTTTCTCTCTCTTTTTGTTTAGGACACTGACTCATCCAACGACACGATGAACCCTGGTTTCAGAGTTTTACAACCGCCGTAGTAGGCCTATTATATGGTTTTGTAACAACCGCCGTCTAAGTAATCATATTTATAAGGTGTTTAAACAGTGGACTGCAATAGGCTGATTTAGGTGTAGATGTAGAAACTGAATTGCAATTTATTTGAGAATGTAAAAAATTATTAATCTGAAGTAGTTTTCCTTTTTCTGAAAGTATAGACTATGTTTAATTTTATTTATTACTCTAAAATAATAATAGACTAATTCAAAACATATTTTTAAAAATTACTTAAGTTGAAATTGAAAACCATCTTTGACAGCCACATTTAAAATGATATCGTCAAGGTAAATCCAAACTGGCTGCCAGTCTTGATCTCGAATTATAAATGCAAAGCTAAAATAACTTAATACATACTCAAACCCAGCTAAGAACCTTAAAACAGTGTTATTCGCAAAAGAAAATAAAGAAGTTGCGCCAACATAGCACCTTGCTGTGAAAAACACGTTAGCACAAACCCAGCGCACGAATGTGTAATGTGCTGCATTCCACGTGGTTTATCGTCACCACTTCCTACTGCTATAACAGCCAGGGACTAATCTAGGTAGGGGGTCATACATACATACGTAAGTGTAAGTCGTGCGAAAGAGATAGTGGTGGCGTGGTCGTTACGATACTTGCAATGAAATAAATAGTTAAATGTTTATTCAATCGAGATATTACTAAACTTATTATGTTCTAGCCTAGATGGAAGAGGCGTCGCCACTTGTGATGGTGAAAGTCACCAGTTCAAATCCTTTCCGCGCTTGAAAATTTTGCAAGTTTCAAATAGAACATTACGTTCTATTCCAATGTATTAAAGTTTTCAATGTTTTTATTTCGATCAATGAAAAAATATACGAACAAAAGTACCTAGATCTAAAATATGCAAACAAAAGTTGATCTTATCAATAGAAAAAATACTTTGTTGAAAATTCAGTTCACTTCACAAATCTCTAACATATTAGTTTGCAAAACACGTACCTAGATTAGACACAGTGCCAGGTAAGACAGCTAATGTTATTTGTACTAGCAATTTTTAACACCCAGAAATGGCCAAGCTAGCAAAGAATATATAGAACTGCCGCTTCTAAAAGCTCACACCTAATTCGCCCCTGTTTAAACAGGGGACCATCAGACGTGACTTGCCTTCATAATACCACTACCCACACTTAGACCTGCCCCTCCCGCCGACCCTGTACAAAACAGGGACCAAGAAGGGTGTCAATAGCTTTTCTTTGAGGTCTCCCGACACTGGTCTTAGATAAAAGAATAAGTTTAAGCCAGCGCTGAAATTGAGCAGAAATCGTGGAAAAGTTAGGGTTATGATTGTTATTTAAATGCACGATTCGTTTTGTTAATTTCTTACTTCAGAATCTAACGTTTTCGAGCGATTAGACTGATTCGAGTTGCGAGTTCTTCGTCTAATTGCCGAGTCAGGTCTGTAATTACCACTTTTATGATTTCAACCCTTGCTTTTAATGCCACGTGTCGACTTAGAATAGCATCATCCAATTTCTTTCCCTCTAGGTGTTGTAAGACGTGACTAAGGGACTCGAGAGTTACATGTATGTATTGCAATTTTGGGCTATGGGCTGTAAACCTGTCACTATGGCGATACACAAATGAGCTGCGGTAGCCCAGATGGAAGAGGCGTCGCCACTAGTAATGCGAAAGTCGCAGGTTCAAATCCTGCCCGCACTCGAAAAAGTTTTGCAAGTTCGCAAAAATTGTATACCTAACACGGGAAGTGTTTTAAAATTTGGTACTCAATTTATCGCTGGTTTTCATCGCTTAGACTACATTCAATCTGTAAAGATAGAATTAGTCGCCGGTTATTAGTTGCAAAACTAACCTGGTAGATGGAGCCATGCCAAGCGTTACTGGCATTAAAATACACTTGCAAAATTGGCGGGCAAGAAATGAGCTGCGGTAGCCCAGATGGAAGAGGCGTCGCCACTAGTAATGCGAAAGTCGCAGGTTCAAATCCTGCCCGCACTCGAAAAAGTTTTGCAAGTTCGCAAAAATTGTATACCTAACACGGGAAGTGTTTTAAAATTTGGTACTCAATTTATCGCTGGTTTTCATCGCTTAGACTACATTCAATCTGTAAAGATAGAATTAGTCGCCGGTTATTAGTTGCAAAACTAACCTGGTAGATGGAGCCATGCCAAGCGTTACTGGCATTAAAATACACTTGCAAAATTGGCGGGCAAGAAATGAGCTGCGGTAGCCCAGATGGAAGAGGCGTCGCCACTAGTAATGCGAAAGTCGCAGGTTCAAATCCTGCCCGCACTCGAAAAAGTTTTGCAAGTTCGCAAAAAAAAAAAAAAAATAATAGAGTCTTGTTAGAAATTTGAAATGTTGTGGATTTGGCGTAAATATTCTTAAATGTATAAGCGGGTTCTTGAGTGGAGGCTACGCCTCGGCAAGCGTAGCGTTGCAGTATTGTTTTTAAAATGGTTAGACTAAGCCTCTTTAAGGCCCTGATACACCTGAAAAGTATGTCCTTTACATTCACGCTTCGCTAGCACAGTATAATTAATAGTACTAGCGTACAGTATGGTCACTCCCTGCCTCCCCCTATAAGCGCCGCCCACCCGCGCTCGGAGGACGCTCAGACACCGGCTAGCAAGGACGCGACGACGAAGGTCATTTCATACTGCCGCACATTGCATTCCCGATTCGCGAACGCAAAATGGCGGCAACCCTGACATGTTGTCTCACACACACAAGCATGGTCGGTGTTCACCTACGCGAGCTTAGACTGTGTGCGTAGCAACGCGTTTGATTCATACATTTGAGCGCCAGTGTCCGAGGTGTGTCGCTAGAGAGAAACAGACTCGATATTGCGCTTAAATAGAGATAAACCGTTATAATGTCTTAATTAGGTATGCATACTAGAAAGAGTATGTATCAAAATTATAGTACATATTTTTTGTACATAATATTGAAATTTTCCTTTAATTCTGTAGACATAATATGGAAAAATGTTTCAGAGGTTACTTTGGATTTGTTATCTATCGAGATAAGTTTGTCAGATTGTGTCTGATAGGTTTATGTTATTTTTAGATCCTCGACAGCAACATGATATTTTTTTTCAAAATTTTTGGCTGTAGGTGATCGTTTAAATAAAACTGGTTTGAAAATCTTGCTCGCGCTATATCCCCCCCCGCCTTAAGTCTTTAGTCTGCATCAAAGGTGCTTATTTCTTTATTGGGAGATGTTTTCCGTACTCACCCTACTTGGTAAGCGGTTAGCAAGCGCAGAGCAAGACGTTGCAAATTACTATCAAAGAAAAACGCTGCCACTTAGTCGCCTTTTACAACACCTAGAAGGTGCAACGAGATGGCGCTGTACACGCACGGCAGAAACCAACTAACTAGTAGGTATTTTGTAGGGAAATTTGTCAGACGTGGCGTAAAAGTCCGTTTTTTGCGGCCGTTTATGCTCTGCCTACCCCGCAAGGGATTATAGCCGTAATATGTGTGTGTATGTATACCTAGGGGTGATTATACAAGGAGTAACAAAATGGGTATAACGAGCCGAAAGGAGGTCAATGTACTCATACGGGGTGTAAGGGACGGTGTACTGAAAACTTTGCAAGCATGATCAGACCATGAAACTGAACAACTTTTTGTAGGGAGGATATCTTGGTAAACGAGATAAAATATCGACCTCCCATACTAAACTCCTGTTCAGCTGACTGACTTAGTATGGAAAGTCGAAAAAAAATGTCGTTTCCCAACATAGGCTCCATAGTAAAAGTTGTTCAGTTTCATGGTTTGAACATGCCTGCAAAGTTTCCGGTACACCGTCCCTTACACCCTGTATAACTAAACAACTTTCCCCATGGAATATAGGTCAAAATATGAAAAAGTAGACCTCCGATAGTAAATTAACCAGCTGATCGGCAATTTTGTATGGGAGGTCCTATTTTTTAATGTTTTTTAGTTTCATAGGGAGCATTTTTCAGTTTCATAAGTAGCTTTCCGTCCTTTCGACTTTAAATACCCTTTTTGTTACTCCCTGCAGGCTTACACTCTCCAAAGATACGTATACAAATAAATATCGACTGCTGAAAAAGGGAGCAGTATGTACTCAAATGATTTGTGTTTGTGTATAAAGCCGATACACAAACACACACGAGACACAAACACAGAACACACGACAAACACGGGCCGCTGTCGTTCGTTAGAGACACATTATCGGCGTGGACTGTAATTGGTACACACATACCGACGCCATTTACATGTCACGATTACACATTACATTTAACAGCCACAATAGTCTACTGCTGCACATAGACGTTCTTCTATGAGGGGTATTGCCATACTTACTACGCTTGGTAGGCGGATTGGGGAGCACAGTGCATGATATTACTTATTTATTTATTTAAAAATACATTTTACAGCATGACAGCTGAAGCCTGCACTATAATTGTTTCATTCACAGGGAACATTACATTAACAGCTACAATAGTCCACTGCTGCGCATAACCCTCTGGTCGTATTTCTATACATGACCCTCTGGTCATTTAGAGATACGGAGTAACGCCATTCTCACCACACTTGGAAGGCGGATTGGTGAGCGCAATGTAAGACGTTGCATTTAGATGAAACGCTGCTGCCCGTTCCTGGAATGATTATCCCCTAGTCGCTTTATACGTCACACACGGATAGAATTGGGGTGATGCTACACTAAGCCGGCACCACACGTCAACATTTTATTATCACGATTATTGTTTGAAAAACCGCCGGGTACACGAGTTTTTGAGTGGAGGTCATGGAGTGGGAAACAGTCAGCTTTAATTTGTGGTTGCAATGTTGCAATATGACTTGTCCGCTTGTTTGCTAGAAGCCTCTCAAATAAGTTATACTTGTGGCAGATAAAAAAAGGGTAGGTTTTTCGGGGCGTCCGTGTGTTTTTCGGGTTTAAGTATTGCAATCACTTTTGATTTTCTCCGCAAGCGAGGAAATGTTGCAATATAAAATAACTGAAGTAGCCAGGATAAAGCGACTTTAAAGTAAAATAGACATTGTATTTTTGGGTAGATTGAATCGTCAACTCTAAAAGAGCTTTTATATTTGTCTCCTTTCAGTGGCTCGTTAAGACATATTCATGTTTGCCGGCGAATGGTGAAACGGATATTTTTGCGCTTTATATCACCGGCCCGCACTCATCCCTCTTCACCCCTCTTTACCCCCCGCACGTCTGTTGCTAACTACCTATTTGATACCTGTGTAGTTTATGTGCGGCGTTTGACATTATCAAAAAAATTATTATCAGATTGTGAAAATTAGACTACAAATACGCTGATGAACAGTAGTGTCAAAGATTTTTTTAGGTTGTTAGTAGGCATTTAATATGGAATGTATTGACTACTAATGATTGTCGTAATATTTTATTGTAATGAATGATTGTCGTCTAACACTAACAGCCACAACAGTCCACTGATGGACATGTGCTTCCCCCTAGCATAGTAAGAATGGCAATACCCCCCGGTATTGCCATTCTCACCATGCTTAGCAGGAGGATTGGCGAGCGCAGTGCAATGATGCATTCACAGAGAACGCTGCTACACCATTCCCAGGATCCATCCCTTAGTCGCATTTTACTACTCCCACGAGTAGAAATTTTTCATGAATCTATGATTCACACCTTATAGGAGATCTCTGTAATGTGTTCGTCACATGAATTGGGAGCGATCCCACTGCGATACAGTGCAAACGAATGCAGCGTGTTTCACTACTTGTTTGAGCGGCCTACCATTAAAACAAACTTGTATCATTTTGTAAAAATCTACCTACAAACATTGTTAATAATAAGGCAATTATTACTAATTTAATAAAAATCTTTAAATTTTAAGTTTTGAAAGAATAAATTAAATATTTAAGGCCGTACGCTCGCTCACGCGGTTTCACGCGCGGGACGGCCCGCGCGGGCCAGATTTGACTAAATTTATTTATAAAGAATGACATAATTATTTTTATTGTATTGTATTTTTAATTTGACTTTTACTAGTTTTATAAGTTGTTTTTTGTTATAATTTTTATTTTATTTTTTATTCTACTGACGATCATATTATCCTTGGACATCTTTATCTAATTTTAAATAATTGTAATTGTGAAATTGATAGTATGAAATTAAAAAAAAAAAAAAAAAAAAAAAACACAAGATTGGCGCCCCGTGACGCGGCCTGCGGTCACCCGCGCCGCGGCTTCAGCAACCCGCGACAAAATATAACCCGTACGAACACGACGACACTTGCCATATTACAACTACCTAGGCACTATGCGCCTTCTAAATTTGGACGGGTAATAATGGCGGCGATGTCAGACCGCCGCGCGGGCTGGCCCGCGCGTGAAACCGCGTGAGCGAGCGTACGGCCTAAGGGGGCTCCCATACAACCAAGGTGAAAATTTGTTGGTTTTACTTGTGTTTGATCGTCTTATTTCAACATATTATAATTGAGTAATTTGAACTATTTTTTAAATAATAAAAAAAAGAAAAATGTAACAAAAATAGGGGTAATACTATTCTAAGCCGGCACCACACGGTGATTTAGGTATGTTTAAATTAGTGATACAAGATGCTTACACTCATAAATCATATTAGGTACTATTTAAAATTTTAATTTAAATAAGAATAAAACAAAAACAAAACGATCACAGGATTCTTATTTCAAATTTTCAGGCGACACCAACGCTTCGCCTTCAGGTTAAGTTTAAATGTGGAATATTTTTGTTCGTTCCCAGTTTATGGTTTCGAGCGGAAATACGGGCACTAGCTTAGATTCTAGCACAGACTGCTATACAGGGTGTGATGAATAGGAATACCATTGAAAGAAGTAACTTTGAATTTTATTTAAAACCCTGATAAAAAGGTGATTTATCTTCTAAACAGGGTCCGAAGTCAATATATGAAACGTAAATGAAAATTGTTTCAGTTGTATGTAGATAGCGTGTCAGTGGCATGGTTTTGGGCGTTTCGTATTCTGCTAACAGTTTGAAGTATAGAATATCACAGTGACAATAAAATAACAGTTAAGTGTCGCTGGCATGGCAAGGGTAAAGAAATAAGAGAATCTGAGCCCTAGTCAGATATCTTCTATACATATAATAAAACAGAAACGAAACCAATTCTGTACATGAAATAGATTCAAAAAAGGGTTTTTGCTTCTAATTGTGTTCAAGATACAGACATCAAAACAGAAGTAAAATTGATTTTTGTCTGTTTGTCTGTTTGTCTGTTTGTCTGTCGGTATGTTTGTTATTCTTTCACGTAAAAACTACTGCACAGATTTCTACAAAATTTTATACTGTGGTAGCTTATAACCCGGGTCAACATCTAGGATACTTTTTACCTCGAAAAAATCTTTCATTCCCATGGTAAAACACAGTAACTGGTTCCGCAAAGCGAGTTCCGAATTTTTTTCCTAAAAAATAATATAGATGTCGCTGTTAGTTTTGTAAAACGCGGTATTGACCACGTATTGACTGACATACGATCTGAACTTCTAAACGACCCCGTGAAACGACCTAACCAAACAAAAAACAAACAATCACACATTTAATCCTTGCGGGGTAGGTTGAGCGTCAACGGCCGTAAGTATTTTATCGCTATCGCCACGTCTGACATATATGCGGGCCGTTCTAACTATTACAGAAATGTTTCGGACTTTTTACTTTGACCTTTGGTCATGGTCAAGGTATGTGATGGAAGACAGATGAATTGTGATATTTTCTTGAGTTTGCACAACTATTACTCATCACAATAAAACAATTTTAAACGGATTTAAGTTGTGTTTATTGTGGAAACGTAGGAATTGTGAAATCCAAAATAAACACAACTTAAATCCGTTGAAAATTGTTTTATTGCGAAGACAAATTATGATTTGGGTAAAATTAGTTAATTTTTTTACCACTACAAGAGGCCGTTGGCCTGAGTTAAAGGTTATAATACTTTTAATTTTAACTCGACATCTCTATGTGTAACCGAGATAGTGAGTCTTGAAAGACAGACAAATGGACAACAAAGTGAGTGAACCTATAAGGGTTCCATATAGCAGCCTAAAACCTATTTACCAATATAGTTTTTATTTTAACTCGATATCTCTGCGCATTCCCGAGATAAAGCGTCTTACGAGATGGATGGACGGACGGACGGACAACAAACTGATCGTATAAGGGTTCCGTTTTTTTTGAACGTTTCTTTTTGATGTACGGAACCTAAAAAAATATAAATACCTTCATTAGTTAGAATCAAAAATGTTAGGGTAAAATTTGTTTAAAATTACTTCATAGATGTCGCTGTTAGTTTTGTGAAACCCGCTAATGAAATGTTTTCTCCAAAATTATATAACAAAGCCACTGACAGGCGGCAGGTTTACTAAAAAAATAATAATATAGTATTGTAAACTATGCCGTGTGATGCCGGCTTGCAATAGCATCACCCCATTTCTTTTCCGTGGGAGTCGTAAGTGGCGACTAAGGGACTTTCACATGGGCGATGGGCTGACAACCTGTCACCATGGCGATACACAATTTTCCGAATGACCATCAAATATATGTCAGACATTTACGCTCTGCCTACCCTGCAAGAGATAATAGGCGTGATATAAGTATGTAAGTATAAACTTGGGCAACGGATATTCTGATAGATTGTTTCTTTAAAGATAAATCTTTTTTTGTGAAGTGGCGCCACTATCGAGGTCGTTCACGGTTACACTCGCCTTAAACATTCTTGCAGAGATCAGAAGGCAAGGTAGGATTGCACTTGCTGTAGTACCTATCTTCAAGTATCGCTGCCACACTGCTTCCAGGAGAGAAAACGGCGAATACAACTTTCAAAATACCAATCGATTTGGACACAAACGATACTCCAATATGTGCTGTATCACGTAATAGTTACAAGGCAAAGTTTTTCTGATATTGTTGTCTGGTAGTTATGTGACGAGTGTACGATGGCCAACAAAAAAACGGTAGAAGCTATGGATAGGAATTTGAAAGACATACGCAGAGATAATAGGGCCATGGGCCATATCACTGTTCTTTTTTCCAGTGACTTTCGCCAAACACTTCCAGTTGTTACTCAAGGTACCAGGGCTGATGAGGTGAAAGCCTCACTAAAATCATCGGCTCTTTGGCCACAAATTTACAAGCTGACCATGACGGTGATCATGCGAACCCGTCTCGGAGGTAATCCACGGGCTGAAGAGTTTTCACAAGCTTTATTAAAACTCGGCAGAGGTACTATACCAGAGGATAACGGTCAAGTAAGTCTGCCTGAAACGCTTTGCCAAATAGTTTCTGGTCTAAAGAGAATCATTTCTTATGTGTATGGCGAGCCTTCTTTCCCTCAAAAGAAAGATTCGTAGCTACGTGGAAGAGCTATTTTTGCACCCAAAAATGATCAGACTGCTTCAATAAACCATACCATTATGTCACAAATCACTGGGGATATGGTGGTATACGCGTCAATTACCACTGTTATGAATCAAGACAAAGCCACTAACTACCTAATAGAATTCCTAAACTCCTTGAGTGCGAATGGTCTTTCTGCACACCAAATATTACTTAAACTTGGTGTTCCTTTCATGCTTCTTTGCAGTCTCACTCCGCCAAAGCTGTGCAATGGAACCAGACTGAAGATCTTAAGCTTAAAGATGAATGTATTCGAGGCGGATATTTTCACTGGTTGTGGCGCGTATACCACTCATTCCCAACAACTTTTTATTTCAATTTCAGGGCATTCAGTTTCCCGTCAGCGTTTTCTTTGCAATGACTGTAAACAAATCGCAAGGACAGACGCTGAAAGCCGCAGGCGTAGGTCTTACAATTCCCTGTTTATCACACGGGCAGCTATATGTCGCTTGCTCTCGAGTCAGTTCTCCTGAAAATTTTTACGTTTTAGCACCCGATGGTAAAACTACCAAAGTAGTTTATAATGATGTTTTGTAGCTGATGTCCATAGTATCAAAACCAAGTACCTAACCGAAAAACAAGTTAACCAGTACCTATTCATTGCACATCTTAAAGAGAAAAAACTTTATACAAACATGATATTAATATTAAACAATATGCATACATCAACTTCACTAACTCACAAGTCACTACACCATGCGTACGAAGTCGCGGGCAACAGCTAGTTATGTAATAAATAAGTTAGATACTACGAGTTTATAATTATCTGGTGTTCCTTGACTAAACTCTTTTTTTCATACAAAGATCATTCTTCCACTTTCCGCACGATATTGCGGTATTTGACAGCCGCACGCCGTTTCATATGCCTGCTTTTGCCAGTAAAACTGGAACGCCGTATGTGAGAACTACCTAAATACCTATGCATTTAAAATTACAACTTATTGGGGCCAATTACAACTCAATAGCAAAATTATATCAACCTGCTACTACTTGCGTCTGTGTTTCCAAACGCATACAACCCTAAGAGTGAACAAGCTTCTTCTGGGTGAGCTCGCTCCATCTAAGACTCTGTCTCTGTCCTATGACCTAGACTAGAGTCAAGAGCAAACCCATCATTAATTAAAAAAATACATATATATCACAACTTTATAACAAAATTATTATCTGAAAAAAAATATGAGCATAGTTCATAATTCGTTTCACACCTGTCTGCAGTAATTTTTACACTTGGCATTAATAAGTAACAAGTGGCCCGCCGAATGGTTTGACCCGCTTCTATATTTTCTTATGGGAATGTGTCCTTATGCCGAGATTAATTATACATGCAAACATGCCTATAGAATAACTATCTATCAAAGGATCTCATATGAAAATCCGTTGCGTAGTTTTAAAGTAACAACATCCATCCTGAACAACACCGACACGGAGAGTGACTTTTTTATGTAGTGCAGTCAGCTAGTTTTGTACACCCTGTATATGTACAGTTTCTACAACTAGAAACTCAGGTGTGAGAAACGGCCAATAAAATAAATGTAGTTATTGCTACGCTTCGTAGCCCGTAGCGTGCCGTAGCCCGATGGCTACGCTGAGATATAACTGGCGTTTTGTTGCTTGTAATGAAACTTCAGGCGCTCTATCTATTCTTCTGCTACGTTAGTTAAAGTTGATGAAACGATGAAAAAAAGTTATAGAACCGATGAACCCTGCTCTGAAGTTATTCTTTTGACCTAGTTTTACTTCTTTTAGTTTATGAGTCATGAAATAAAATCTCTGCTCAAGATTTTTTAACCACTTTTAATCTCAATAAATTAATTCACAGAAACATATAAAGTACGTTCAGGTTGCGTAACGTACCGTTGTTTACGTTGAATTGGTATAGAAATTACTTTGGAATTCGCAATTTCCTGACGCATGCATACATACAGTGCCGTTAAAAATACGCAGTGTCGGACGACAAACCAGCAAATTATTACTACAAACCTCAAAATATCAAAACGAATTGAAAATAGTATCACGAAACCCAAAACTCCATCATTTATATTTACATGAGAAACTAAATAAGCGTACCTTCGGGGAATTGCCCGGAAGAGATCCTCCGAAGGGGGAAACAGGGGGAAGCGGGGAAGGGAGAACCTCAGAACTCAGATCCAAAATTTTCTTCAGAAGGAATCTCTCTCTCTTTTCGTGTGGGACTCCGAATCGTCCAACGACCTGATGAACCCTGGTGTCACGAGTTTTTCAACCGCCTGCTAGTAGTAGGTCTCTGACATGGTTGAGTAACGAACGCTGATGACAGATGGAATATGTACATAGAAACAACTAGAAAACAACACGTCGTAGCTAGACAAACGATAACCAAATTTATTTAGTGACTCTATTTTTGAAGCTTTTACAAAGTATCAGGTAAGTGTAATAAAATGAAAATATTTTAAGTAGAACTATAAAACTTGCCCAGAAAATATTTTCTTGAGTTTTCACAACCATAACTAAGTAAAATAAAAACGACTCAACTCCATTTAAAATTGTTTTATTATGGTTTCGCAAAGAAACATTGGCCAAAGTATGAATACATTTTGAAAGTCTCAAAGGTGCAAAAGGTGTGCCACATACGTTAAAAATGTGCTACCAGATGAGGTTTTATATACTTTTTTTGCAGAACAGTGCTTTATTATTTTCATGAATGAGAATAAATTTATAAAAAAGCGGCAGCCGGACATTTTATCACTTGTTATACCACTGATCTACCAACTGAGCTACCGGAACTCCACGGTTCCGGACTCAAGCCCCGGCCCTCACTTACAATTATTATAGTTCTTATTTTAATTTATGAGTTTTTTGTGGCTTCATTCTGTGGTTATTCATGGAGTATTCTCGGCAACAATTCCTCGCTCTGAGAGGTATACGCGCCCTCTGTATCAATGTCTATTGACATGTGCCTGTTTTGGGTGAATTTACAAGTGGTTTCAGACGCATGTAGCGATTTTCTTCTATTCAAGTTTTTTTCAATAAAATGTGAGTCAATCGTTCTTCTTGTGTGGGAAACCAAGTCGACGATCAACCCAATGAAGCCTGACGTAAAGTTTTGGAAACTACTTATCAGGTACGTAAATATGTAACACACATGCCATCTAAGTAATCCTAGTCTGGTTAAGACATTGCAGGCCGAATAACCTGATTGTCCGAAAAGAAAGATGGTTCCGTCCTCTGGAGGGCACGTGAAGCCGTCAGTCTCGGTTTCTGTCTATAATTACTTAGACGGCGGTCGTTACAAAACCATGTCAGCGTACAAATTTTGAGAGCTGTTTTAGAAAAATCACGTATCTCTATAGATAGCGGCTGTCAAACTCACTCAATCACTTATAGTGTGTCTCTCTGAATATCGAACCTGGGACCACCGAATGCTAAGACCAAACTTAAACCACAGACGAAACGTAGTGAAAGCATATAACAGTTTCAGATGAGAAGTCTCACTCGCTTAGTCACTCTATAGGGAATACCGTGAACCAGTTTTTCACTTATTAGACCCACTGCCGATTAGGCCCAGATAGGCAAACCGGTTTACATTGTGACTTTACCCACTGAAACTTTGCTGTTCGGTCTTGTTCTTTTCGTGTTGAACACCGTGTTGTCCAACGACCGGATGAACCCTGGTGTCAGAGTTTTTCAACAGCCTACTACTAGTAGTCGGTCTCTGACGTGGTTAAATGTGGTCTCGAATACGAATTTTATAACCCCATTTCTACCCGTGAGTATCATAAAAGGCAATTAACATGGGTTGAATCCAGATAATGGGCAGCAGCGTTTCTTGTGAATTCTACAACATGTTGTACTGCCTGCAAAGTGTGGTGAGAATAGCAACTACTCTCCAATGGATGTTAAGTAGTGGACTATTGTGGTTATTTCAGTTACCTACTGAATCTGACACAAATTAGACCCATACAGAAATTTGTTGAATCTTGGTACATTACGCACGTAATGACTTAAATAGTTTAATTATCTTGAAATATTTTTTTAGTTTATGAGATTTTATTATTTTAGTTCTGAGTGAACAGAATCATTACAAAATTAAAGTTTACAAATTCGTTGAAAGGTGGACTGTACTTTTTACCAAACTTCACCTGATATTGAATCTAATATGAGACGGGTTCAATATGTAAAGAACAATGTCAAAAAGTTACATGCTATGTGATTAACCTGGCCAGCCTTAAGGCAGTGCCTTTTTCATTTTTTTCGATTTTCTATCACGACAAAACAAAATTGTATAAATTGTGTTATACAAATTTCTTCTTTTACAATGATGAATCATGACGTCTTCAAGCGACAGTAGTTTCAATTCACAAATTGGACCCACTGGGTCTAATCGGCAGTGGGTCCAATAAGTGAACGACTCTCGAGAGTACCGGGATCGGCTCATTACCGGTAATTGGCGGGACGCGCTGACGTCACGGGTCCCGTCGTGCCTTTTGACTCGCACGTGACCGTCCCGAAACGTTGGGGATTTCGGGATTTCGGGATCGGGCACTTCGGTGAGAGGTATTGGCAGAAGAATTTTGTGTTGGATTTCTGTGATATTCTCTAAGGATATAAGACAAGAAGGAAGAATTTTTGTTCACAATTTCGTACTGTCTATTCTAGTCTAGTGTAGTAGTT
Source organism: Tuta absoluta (assembly GCA_027580185.1). Taxonomy (NCBI): domain Eukaryota; kingdom Metazoa; phylum Arthropoda; class Insecta; order Lepidoptera; family Gelechiidae; genus Tuta; species Tuta absoluta. Next base: position 1,367,625 of record JAQAHW010000059.1, read on the forward strand.
AATGATGTTGTCTGGCTTCGCAAAAATGAGACCTAGATAGTTAGATTAAATAAGCATCCAATCGCCCATCATTGGTAAGTGGCAAGTTAAAACATATATTTGACAGATGCCTTTCGACTCTCCTATTTTTTTGTCATTGTAATGCCAATGTCAATTGTCATTAAAATGTCACTGTGATTTTATATACTTCAAACTGTTATCAGAATACGAATAACCAAAATTGACTTACTGACAGGACAGTCACACACAACTGAAACGATTATCATTTAGCAGATATAACAATTCGCCTAGGTCACCATAATTTATGTTATACATCATCTAAATTAAGAAAAGAAACAATACCGTAAAATTCAGTATTTTTATGACGGTCCCAAAATGAGAAAAAACATGTAACCGAAAAATAAGATATAATTTGTCTCAAATAAATGTATCAATTTTATTCAAGTACGTACACATACAGACTTAAACTTTTCACCCGTAAAAAATCATCTAGATAACAGCAGCACCCTAGTTTGTATAAGCTGATCCCGGACCCAGCTTCATCTATCAAAGTCACGATTGGTATTGTAGACGTATTACCTTGCCCGTTCGAGTGCTGCCCTCTATAGTGATAGATGGAATAATCCCAGCCTATAGTCCAGCCCGGGAGGCAATACGACAAAAACGCAGAGGTTAAAAGCCTATGTAAGCTTTGGGTTGTGTAGTGAAGGAAATTTTTAACGATAAACTGTTGTAAACTTTCGCACAAATTACTCAAAATACTGAAACGGGGTTTCTAAAATTTGTATAGCGGTAAGAACCCCGTTGCAGTATTTTGAGCTTTTGATGATAGTTTATTAGATAAATTCAAATTTTTAGGTTACAAGGATTTAATTATCTAAGAGTTCTCAAGCTTTTAACATAATGTACTATTAAATTTAGAAATCTGTGCAAATTTTTTCGGGGGAATGATCTTTGTGAAAACTGAATAATTTTTCTCCAGGAACATAGTAATTTTTTTAATATTGCGACCTATGTTTCTTGGAGAAAATTTACCAGTTTCAAGAGTAGAGCTCACTCTAAAAATATTTGCACCAATTAGTTTAATAGCACCTTATATTTTCAAAACAGATGGCGTAAACTGAAGTTATGACATCATATTATATATAGAAACACCCAGACTAAACACAAATATCTGAAAATGACTAAATAAATATTTGTGTCTTGTGGAGACCGAACTCACAACACGACCGTTGGCGTAACAGGCCGGGGTATTATCCGCTACGCCATCGGCCCAGTCATAAGGACTAAAAATCCGAAAAAATAACTACTACTAGAACGCTAATTTCATTAACTTGCGTGACTAGTAGAGAAACCTCGAGATATATTTTAACATCATCTATTGGCGTAAAGAAGCGTAACTTTTATAATCTGTATAAAATTTATGTATAGACTTTATTTCTTATAAGAAATACCAAACCACTTATTCTATATCTCGCTAACACGTGTCAATTCTCCAATTCGATTACAGATTACGAACGATGCCTTGCGTCGGCTCAAACTTTATTAAATTGTCTAAAATGACAGCTGATAGGGTGGCCCGTTTTAGATGATTCTGTTTATTTCATTTGCTGTTATATAAGGGTAGATCGAGGAAGTGAGCTTTATTCATTCCTACCGTGTAAAGCTGTTTTTCAACTTGTCGTCCGTCGTTGCTTTTATCGTATCGCAAGGAAACAGACAGAAGGCGGCTGGTAGCGATATGATGGCGAAAACTAGATGGACCTATGGCATATCCTGTGGGAGGCCTACGTCCAGCAGTGGACTGCAATAGGCTGATGTATGTAACGCATCCGTAAATGCGCCGTAGTCGTTTTGTATGGGAATCAGATTTCGCAATTTTCTTTCGTCTGACAGACGCATGCGTTACCGTGCGTTAAAAAAACGGAGCGATGGATGACAAGTAGGTGAACCGCCGGCACTGAGTCAACCAACGACCCGATGATCCATAATTTTAAAATTGCTAGGTAGATATATCATCTTCAGGCCTCTTACGTGATATTGTAACGACCGGTCACAGAGAGCAACCGCGACCTATGTCTAACTTGCCCTCCAAAGCACGAAACCATCGTTTTACGGGCCATAAGGTGTTTCAGGATGCAATAAATAATTTAATTATTCTATTTTTTATTATTATTTTAAATTAATTTTTTTATTTCATTTTATTTTTATATATTGAGGTATATATTTCAAAATAATTTGTCATTTGTGTAAATAGTTTTAAGACATTCGAACACTGTGTAACGGTTTATGAATAAATTAATTTAATATTTTAACTACACTGGAAACACTCTGGAAATAAATTTACTAATACATCGCAATATCTATCTACCGCTTCTAGAGTCATACCTACAGTTGCCACATAAGAATGAGAATTATCCAAATAACATTATGTAGGTTTACGTGACTTACTTGTTTTTGATTTGGTTGAAAATTTTGCACTCTACATTTTAGTTGATCTCTCTCTCTCTTTTCGTGTGACACCGAGTCGTTCAACGCCACGGTTTAGCTGGTTAAGACAGCCATACAAGTCGCGGAAACTTTTATCATACGTGAATCAAATTCGTTAAGGCAAGTGTAATCGTGACCAACCTCGACAGTGGCGCCACTTCACAAAAATATTTTCTCTTTATACAAACATCTATGAGAATGTCCGTAAACTAAGTTTTTAGTATTATCTTTAAGTAAAGTTGGAAACTTTTGTCAGACGTGGTGTTAATATCCGTTGAACGGCCGTTAACACTCTGCCTACCCCGTAAGGGATATAGGCGTGATTTATGTATGTATCAATGTAAAGTTGTATGAATAATGATTTCTAATTTACAGATTCATAATACTAACAATTTTATATGATAAAATTTTTAAGTATTAATCTGACAATAATTGCGTAACAAACTATTATCTACATGACAAATTAATGTTTGCACGCCTGTCAAAGGTAGATTTTGTAAGGGATTATTATAAATGTAACACCTGTATTTCATGTACCCAAAATCATTCGCAAATAAATTTTATTTGAATTTGAATTTGGAAACTTCAAACTCAATGAAATATTCGCTGTAATTAAAGTTATAGCAATAATACCAAAAATGACCGATTTAAGACACTTTTTGCCATAACTTTAATAACAGCGAATATTCCATTGAGTTTAATGGTTTACATTTTACTTTAGGATAATTCTAAAAACTTGGACAACGGACATTCAGATAGATTGTTTGTATAAAGAGAAAATATTTATTTTGTGAAGTGGTGCCACTGTCGAGGTCGTTCATGAATACACTCGCCTTAAATAAAAAATATCCAAAAAAACGTTGATTGTAAAAGGAGGGTGACTCGAAGTGAATTTGACCTGCACCTAACTAAAACCACTTTCATCTAAGGGCAGTCACGTACTGAACCGACCTGTGTCACTTGGACAGCATGACAGAACCGCAGCCAAGGGACCGGACACATGTGGACCCTCAGAGGTGGGTAGCTGATAAATGTGTCAATAGTGCGGCTAGCTAAGTATCGCGTTCGATAAATAATTGTCTCGTTCAAGTTTTGGCTTGAAAAACTGTTTTGAATACGGAATACGTATATATTTATTTCCAAAAAAATATATGGCGGTTCTCTCACTTGTCATCGTGTCGTTCCGTTTCTTTAACGCAAAGTAACGCATGCGACTGTCAGACGAAGTAAATTGCGAATTCCGATATTATTCCCATGCAAATACGGCTACGGTGGGTGCCCGCCAGTACGTAACGGAAACGTCTGTCAAGTCGTTTGACACACGCGTCTGACAGGCGCATACGTAACGTTGCGTTAAAAAAACGGAACGACACAACGAAAAGTGAGCGACGCCAATCAGTATAAGCTATCTAGTTTCCATTCTACAAGCTTTGCTTAGTTTGGGGCTAGATGGCGCTGTGTGAATTTTCCAGGTTCATAATAAATTATAATCAGCCTTTTTTTAAGATTGGGCTCTTCGATTTAGTCACGGGGCTTTAAAACCTTCTCTTGATTGGTGGGGAGCAGCAGATCACCCAGATGTGTGGTTGTTCAAAAAATCGCGCCCTTCCAGAAAGAACGGATCGGACTGAATCCACCCTGTATAGTTTTTGTTGTTGCCGTTAGTTCCCAAAATGGGGAACAAATGAGGGACCTCCGCGCCCCCGCCGGCGGGGGCGTCGGTTGCTAAAAAAGCTTATGGAGTTGCAATGGCTGCACCAGCGGCTACTGTGATATCGTCATCATCATCCGAAACGAACTGAACCTGCCCTTAAGCTATGACCATGTAGTAATCAAACAGGTTAATCACAATTTCTATGAAGATTTCTTTATTTCTACTATAACCGCTCTAATACCTAACAAATTCTCCAATGATGAAATACTAGAAAAAAATACCTCACTGAATATTTGAATTATCGTCGGTTGAGAATACGTTTGTGCCATACACCTTTTACTTTGTTTCGGGTATGAGCGAAATTAAACAAACTATGTAATTGAATAGAAAGGGAAAGTTTATGGTTTACATAAACTTACTTGTCAAAAAGGTACATAAGAGTACTCATATTATTAACATATTACGCCCAGTAAAATTATGTTAAATACTGTTTTTTTAGCATTCTTTCATTGCTATATCCATTTTTAATTAATGATTGCTAAATATCAAATGTATGATATGACACAATTACTCGGATAAAGCACAAAATATTCAATTAAGTTAAATGAATGGGTTCGATGACAAACAAAGTAAACATTTATAACATACCTGAATTACTAAATTAATAAAAATAATACATACATACATACATACATAAATCACGCCTATATCCCTTACGGGGTAGGCAGAGCGTTAACGACCGTAAAACGGATATTAACACCACGTCTGACAAAAGCTTGAGGGTCAATCAGATAACTGTGTATCACTATAGTGACAGGTTGTCAGCCCATCGCCTAAAATTGCAATACACATCCCTCGAGTCCCTTAGTCGGCTCTTACGACACCCATGGGTAAGAAATGGGGTGATGCTATTCTAAGCCGGCAATCACACGGCGGATAATAATTTTTCATAATAATTTTTCGTAACCACACCCGTGTTCTTCAAAGCACACACACAGGAGAAACATAGTCGGTCCCGGCTTTAGACAACCATATCAGAGGCCTACTAGAAGTAGGTGGTTGAAAAATTCTGACACCGGGGATCATCGAGTTGTTGGACGACTCGGTGTCCCACACGAAAAGAAGAAGAAGAATCATAGTTTTTGACAAAATAAACACGCTTCATGCTTTTCGTTTTGCCAAAATATTTTAAATTAATAAAATAATTATTACAGTTTATATTCTGTTGCCGTTAATAACGTGAAAAGTATGATATGTTTAAATGCTAGTTTTGTTTTTTTTTTATGATCTAGTTATGATCAAGCAAGATTTTTGATACTGTTTTTATGTTTGACATTTATTTACATACAACATAATTCACTGATTTATTTAATATAGTTTCTAAACAAAAACATGCTTAGCTGGTATTTTTTCAAGTAATAAACAAATTCACATTCACAGGTGAGAAATGCAAAATTGTGCGGATTCCTGTGGTATTTTTTTAAGTATCTCCATTCTCTTTCTCCAAACTGCTTTTATTGCAATTCAATTATCGATTAAGATTCGAAAGAAGATCGTTTAGTCAGATTTTTTATATTAATGAAGATAAACGCATCGATTGATTATAAGGATATGGCACAAAATAGTACGCGTAATGTCGTTTGACACACGGTTTCCTTGGGGTTTAGTATACGTTTGTGCTATATCCGGACATAGCACAACATTATGGTTACAACTTATTTTACAGCACGGATATAGCACAAAATCAAAATCATTTTCTTAGTATAAAATAGGTATATTTAAAATTCGATTCGTGCTAAATATCTCTTGTAATCTGTATTATTAAGTTACTCAAAAAAGCACATTTCTTAAAAATGGATATGGCACAAACGCATTCTCACCCAACGTTATATCGGATTTGATTTCCCCGTGGCAATGGAAATATTCTCGTTAACTCAGAGACTTGGATCTTGTTACCGACATCACAAATTGATAACAAGGTCTCGATATTTCTCAAACACATTTCTGATTGTAATTGAAATAAGTTTTCAATACGATTCGAAGTTAGAATGAGAATTTGAGGGGGGAATGTAACGGTTTGTCAACACTTCGAAAATGGAGTTCAAAAACGATGTTTAAAATTTATTTATTATAAAGTTACTGAAGATTTGCAAATGAGATGATACATACATACAGACATATATCACGCCTTTATCCCTTGTGGGGTAGAAAACGCCTCGTCTGACAAACATTTGAGGGTTATTCAGAAGATTATATGTATCATCCCATCGACTAAAAATGAAATACACATGTAACCCTCGATTCCCTTATTCGGTCGGTATAGACATTATAAAAATAATATTTATCCTGATTCAAACTTTTGCGGTTGCACATAATGTCTCAAATCACTAAAACGGGGTTCTTACCGAGATACTCGATTTTCTTAAATTGACCGATATTTCGACCTAGTTGCATGGGCCATGATCTAGGAACCATTGCTATTTTGCGGGGCGGTAGATGGAGTCTTTATATTATTAAATAAAATCGAACCCCGTTCTGGTCTTTTGAGTAAATGTTTATCCCGAATGCTACGTCGAGGTTTGTGGGTTCGATCCTCACACAGCACAAATAATAAGTTAATTTTTAAATAATATGTGGGTTGAGTCTGGGATGTTTTTTATTTATAGGTATTTTATGTACTTATTTTAAAAAAGTAAGCTATTGAGAACGAAAGTGAGATTGAAATGGATGAGATTGTGAAAGCGTTAAAAAGTATGAAATCTGGTAAAGCTGCAGGGTATGATAGGGTGTCGGTCGAAATGCTGAAGGCTGGCGAAGGCGTTGTGGCTAGTCAGTTGTACCTCCTTTTTAACCTTTGTTGGAGAAGCGGTCGAGTGCCAAGTGATTGGTGCAAGGCTGTAATAGTGCCATTATACAAAGGAAAAGGGTCACAGCTGGACTGCAAAAATTACCGCGGTATAAGCCTCCTCAGTGTCGTCGGCAAAACTGTATGCCAAGGTGTTGATTGAAAGAGTGATGAAAGAAACGGATGAGAAAGTATGGGATGCTCAGGCAGGATTTCGTAAGGGGATGGGATGTACGGATCAGGTCTTTTCCTTGCGCTGCATAGCTGAAAAATTCCTGGCCAAAAACCAGAAAGTCTATTGCGCGTTCGTAGATTTGGAAAAGGCCTATGACAGAGTGGTGAGGAATGAATTGTGGTCGGCACTATCCATGCATGGGGTGAGCAGTATCTTGATACGAGCACTGAAATCCTTATATAAGAATTCCAGTGCTTGTGTCAGGATAAACGGGGCGTACACTGAACTTTTTAACATCGAGAAAGGTGTTAGACAGGGATGTGTTGCGTCACCGTGGCTGTTCAATCTGTTCATGGATAGTTGTTTGGAAGATTTGAAAGAGAGTGAATGTGGTCTGAGAATGAATGGTTTACTCGTCAAATGTCTTCTCTATGCTGACGACCAAGTCATCCTTGCGTCGTCGGCTGAAGGGTTGCAGGAGATGGTAAATATTATGAATGAGGCTTTGAAAAAGAAAGGAATGAAAGTGAATGTAAGTAAGACGAAAGCAATGGTTTTTGAGAAAGAGGAAAATATGACAGAGTGTAAAATTATGATAGAAGAAGAGAGGGTGGAACAAGTAAAAGAGTTTGTGTATTTGGGCTCCGTGTTCACATCAGATGGAAAGTGTGAAAGTGACATCGAAAGAAGGGTGAATGCCGGCAACATGGTGAATGGAGCGTTGCACGCTTTTATGAACAGCCAGAAAGTCTCTGATAAGGCTCGTCTGGCTGTGCATAGAGGGGTGTTAGTTCCGACACTTATGTATGGGAGTGAAAGTTGGGTATGGCAGAAAAAACATGAAAGTAGAATAAATGCAGTACAAATGAGAGCGTTAAGAAGTATGATTGACGTAAAATTGAGTGACAGGATAAGGAATAGCGTGATAAGGGAACGTTGTGGTATAAAAGAAGATATAGTGACTGGTGTAGAAAAGGGTATGCTTAGATGGTTTGGTCATGTAGAGAGGATGAATGAAAGAAGATTAACGAAACAGGTGTATATGGCAAGTGTGGATGGGAACGTCGGAAGGGGAAGACCTCGACGAACGTACCTCGATCAAATCGGGGACGTGCTAAAGAAAGGTCAGGTCAAGAGTACCCTAAACCGACGAGCATGCATGAAGAGATTGATGAATGTGGAGGAGGCGAAAGAAGTATGCCAGGATCGTAGTAAGTGGAAGGAAGTAGTCTCTGTCTACCCCTCCGGGAAAGAGGCGTGATTTATGTATGTATGTATGTATGTAAGCTATTTAGTTCCCAAAGTACGAGCTATACTTAGTTTGGGGCTAGATGGCGCTGTGTGAAATGTCCAGGAGGTCCAGAATATTTATTTATTTATCGTATTCTGCAACACAAATACTCAACAGATAAACTGTCGCAAGATCACAGCGGTCGCCAAGTGTACCAGGAAACGGTAACTTAGGAATTCCGCCCTATGATTTGTGGCGGTACTAACATGAGCCGCGCGAGGGGATGTAAGTAGGGTTCCAAGGGCGAAATGGTTTAGAATTTACTTAAGGCGTGTGCAGCCGTCAACGACCTCGACAGTTGCGCCACTTTACAAAACAGGTATGGTCTCTTTATACAAACAATCTATCAGAAATAATTAAATAGTAAAATGAGAACCTGCAAACTCAATAAAATATTTACTGCAGTTATGGAAAAAAGTACTTAAAACGGCCACTTTTAGTATTAATTGACATATTTCATTGAGTTCGCAGGTTCTAATTTTACATAAGTATAATACAAAAAACTTGGGCAACGGATGTTCTGAAAGATTTTTTGTTTTATGCTTGTCAAGCCCATGTCCAGCGATAGGCTACCAGTTAATTATTGTTCGGTGGATCACACACGCACCACACAAAATTACGAATCGTGACAGCCACGATACCAATGACATCATGTGACAGCCGCAAAACGATGCCACGTTTTTGTTTGGGATTTCGATAACTTTTTTCGTCAAAAAGCTGCACCCGGAACGTGTGAGAACTGATTTATCTCAGTCCACTTCCAATTTTATCCTACGGAACCCAATCAGTAAATCGGTTTCAAACTGACTCAGTTTATTTTTATTTTATTCCTCTTGCGGTTACGCTATGGGTACTCGTATGTTTGAGTTTGTGCTACGCATAATATTTGTTTTTAATTTGAATGCCTATGTTTACCTATCGTTACTTGGAAGTAATGTGATTGGCTGGTATTGGCTGATATAAAATAAAGTTATTCGAGGAACAGTAAGTAGCTGTTTAACAGAGACAAAATAAAAGAGCGTATATTTAGGGATAGCAGAATTTTATCAGTACGTTACGCAGTAACGACAATCCTTAAAGTTACACTTTTAGGGATCAGCATTATATTAGCTTCTTGTACAGTTACAATGAAAAGCCAGTATAGATTGATTCCTTTAATTGGTAGGTTAAATTGTTGAGCAGTTATGATATGACCATGTAAGCTAATTGGTCAAAGCATACATTAGGTTGATCCCAAACAACCATAAATAAAACGCATTTGTGATAGACAATGTCAACAATGAAACTTCTTCTTTCTTCTTTTTCGTGTGGGATACCAAATCGTCCAACGACCCGATGAATCCTAGTGTGAGAGTTATTTACGGTTGTGTAACAACTGCCGTCTAAGTAATCGTAGACAGCAACCTAGACCGACGGCTTAACGTGCCCTTTCGAAGCACGGAACCTTCTTTCTTTTCGGACAATCAGGTGGTTCAGCCTGCAATGTCCTAACCAGACTGGGAACAAATTCACAAAGTGATAAACATCAACTATTGTGAGTGCCCCACCGAGAATCGAACCCGGAACCTTCGCATCGCAGGCAGTCGCACTACCACTGCGCCACATTGGTCGTCATAATGTAACTGATGTAACTGCATATTGGTTAAATTTTCCTTTTCTCTTGACCTATGCCCTTTTATTCAGATAAATAAAACAAAAAATAAGTAAAACTAAGCTAAGCTATACTAAAATTAAATAAAATACCTAGCGCTAGTTAGTATTGTACATAATCCTATTGTAATCTTATATTCTTTATATATATTTATATAATAATATTATCTACTGTAGTATATTATAATAATTGTATGGTTTGATTTTATTTATTGATGTAAACTGTCTATTCTTACCTATCATTTATGCACTACTCTCTTCTCTTTGATTTCAATTTCAAAAAAGCGATAAGGCCGCCTTTGCGCATCTTTAATTAAAGATTTCCTGTTATGTGTTTTGTATGTGCATAAAGTGCTTTTATATACACTCGTCTCATAATGTTCGAATTATAAATTCGAAAACAGATGCATAACCTACCTACTACTACCTAGACCTACTTTATGCATTCTGCCTATAAAAAATAGGGTTTACTATAAATTACAGAAGCGTAATGACTTAATGACAAAACTCTTAATACGATAAAGTTGAGAAATGAAACGAAGTTTTTTTTTCCAATACTCAAATCGCTATCTTCCGCCGCACCTGACAGTTGTTGTTGTACGGTAATTTTTCGGATGTTGTTCAGTTGTTTTAATAGGTTTTTGTTCTGTTGTTGTTCAGATGTTGATTAGTTGTGGTTCAGATGTTATTCCGATGTTGTTCAGTTGTTGTTCAGTTGTTGTACAGATGTTGTTCAGATGTTGTTCAGTTGTTGTACAGATGTTGTTCAGTTGTTGTTTCGATGTTGTTCAGATGTTGTTCAGTTGTTGTTCAGATGTTGTTCAGTTGTTGTTCAGATGTTGTTCAGTTGTTTAGTTAAGTTATTGTTAAGACTCCACATCTAAACAACTGCTAAAGTATAGATTTTTAAAAATTCATATCAAGCCATATTACGTTCTCGTATTGAATTTGGCCTTGCAATGGCCGGTGCGTACGTTTAGAAAAGTGTTTCTGAGTTTTTTTGGAGAGTGTAGATAAAATAGTGTATGCAACTGCTATAATTAGGCATTAGAATGCTCGTGTCAAACTATTATCACACTCGGCTGCGCCTCGTGTGATAAACAGACACTCGCATTCTAATGACCCCTATTATACGACAGTTGCATAAACTACTATTACTTACTTACTTTACTAGTGACTTGAATTTATAAATACTATACGATAACATAATAATATAAGGACTTAGTTTAAATTTTAATATTATATTATTGACCAGTCAATTCAACTACATTATTTTATTTTTTATTATTGAACCATTTTATTCTTGATAATGTAAATTTAAATTTAGTTAATTATTCTTGAAAATGTATAAATGGATTAATAATACCTATTACCTCTGTATAAATTAGAATTATGAAAATACATTGCTTCGCTCCAACGGGGCGTTCTATTATACTTTTATAGATTGTAAGATGCATGACATGTATAATATAACTTGCAATGAATAAATAAATAAAATAAAAAACCGAAACAATCTTTATCGAAATGACACCCCAATATTAATTTTATGGGAAACTATCACACCATTGATGGGGTGCGTGACAAAAACTATTTTATATGTTTACTGCCGTTTTACATTACCGAGCTATCGAAATTGGGAATGAAGCCACAACAAGCAATCACATATTTATGGTGGGGACCAATTTATAAGTACCAGATAGTATACAAGGTGCTATTTTTAAATTTAATATTGTCATCAGTCTTGGCCCCGCTATTTGTAACTGTGTTTGTATTTTGTAGGAATAGAGGAGTTTTGACATTCATGCATTAACCTTGTGCAGTCCACTGCTGGACGTAGGCCTCCCCCAGGGTACGCCATAAGGCACGATCTCTCGTTTTCGCTTTCCAGTCGCTACCATCCGCCTTTTTAAGTCATCGGTCCATCTGGCCGGAGGTCGTCCAACGCTTCTGAAATTCTCTATTCAATGTAGGATAGTATTATCACTTATTGACGTCATGATCAGTCATTGTATAAAAAAGAAATTTGTATCACACGATTTTAATTTTTTATTTAAATTCTGTAATGTCCTTATAGAAAACCGGCTCGCTCCGCTTGCCGAGGCGTGGCCTCCACTCGAGAACCCGCTTACTCCACCGTCCGACAGATGTACCCAACCCACTACCACATAAGCTTGCAACACTTCCAGACTATGTCCGTTACTTTGGTCTTTTTGCGGAAAGTCTCATTCCGGATTTTAACCATTATAGAGATACCGAGTATAAATTATGCTATTTTTAAATTATCATTGTTAACAGCCATGGCCGCTATTTGTTACGGTAGTTGTATCTTATTTTTTATTAATTTATTGAACTTTATGCACAAAACAGTGTATCGTCATAGTGACGGATTGTCATCCCATTGCAATACATTATGTAACCCTCGAGTCCCTTCGCTTCTTACATGGGAGTATAATTTAGAGGAATTGAGGAGTTTCGAAAAAAATATTTATTCCTTACGTAATTGGCTCTACATTAATCGTAATGGAATTCCGCGTAAATTTTCAATATTTAGTTTACAACGTCAAAAGAAATTATTTTACCGTGTGATGTCGGCTTTGAATAGCACCACCATGTTTCTTTCTCATTTGTGTCGTAAGAGGCAACGAAAGGACTCGAATATTACATGTGTAGTGCAATTTTAGTCGATGGGCTGACATCCTGTCACTATGGTGATACCCAATTTTCTGAATGACCCTCAAATGTTTGTCAGGCGTGGCGTAAATATCCGTTTTTCAGGGCCGTTTACGCTCTGCCTACCCCGCAAGGGATTATATATATTGATTCATGCCTTGGGCAAAGTGGTTTGTCTCATAAGTATTTTGACCGATTCTCAGGTTGTTATTACCCTTCTATTACCTATGTCCCTCGATATTCAGAAAATATCGCCAAAGTAACAGGTTGTCAGCTTATCGACTAAAATTGCAATAGTACACATGTAACCCTCAAGTTCTTTAGTCGCCTCTTACGACACCCACGGGAAAGAAATGAAGTGATGCTATTCGAAGCCGATATCCTCTTGTATAATCAAGTAGGTATTAGGGTCATCAAAGTCTGACACCAAGATAAATCGGGTCCTCCGTCGACTCGGTGTCCTTTAATATTGGGACAACACAATACCATCCACCCTGTGCAGGAAGTACGTTTATGACACCCCCACCCCAGCAATTAAAAGGACGAGTGCGATCGCGAAAGTGCTGACTATAAACACTGTTCGTACCTACTGCCAACAAAACATGCCTATTGCACACGCTAACCAGGGATGGACTCATGGTAGGGCTCTTAAATAAGGGGCCCCAATTTTAAGTTTACAAGAAAAGAACGTGTTTGTACCTATTTCCAACAAAACATGCCTATTGTACACGCTAGACAGAGCTGCACTCAGGGTGGGAGCCTTAAATAAGGGGCCCCCATTTTACATTAATAAGAATACACAGTGTTTGTACCTATTCCCGACAATACATGCCTTTTACTGCACAGGCACGTGCTAGCGAGGACCGCACTCAGGGTGATTGGGGCCACAGTAAAATACGTAATGCGTACATACATCGATAACAGCCACAATAGTCCACTAATGCGTAATCATAATCTATTCAATAAGGTTGCAGCAAAAATCCCGATTAAGGCATCAGTAACACAGAATAATGATGATAGTCATTTATAAGTAATTCAAGATAAATACTGTAACGTTTTGGTTGTCACACTTAGCTATTCGGGATCAGAAAATAATCTTTCGAATTTTTAGATTGTCACAATTATAAATAAATGAAATGAAACAAAATAACTTTAATCAATGTAGAAATGTACTATTATTTATTAATGTCATGATCCGTCATTGTCCAAAAATGTATTACACAATTTTTCTTTTTTATAAGAATTTTGTATTATCCCCAACAATAAAAATAAAAATGAAGGCACTGCCAGGGGCTGATCAGGTCAATCAAAACGCATGTAATTTTACGCCACCAACTCCAGTAAACGACATTTATTTCAAATTGAAAACTTTTTTCAAAAGGTGTTATTCACATGCACATAATCAACTAAATCTACCTTTAGCCCCCAAATCCGGCCCTGCCACCAACCCCCTCAGCAATAAAACGTTAAATGATAATTCCGCGAGATGGTCGCTCCGTTTCCGGGCCACGACTTCCGGCGACACGCATTAGCCATTAGCATGGCGGCTGTTGTTGACGTCACTTCCGCTCATCCCGCTGCGCCGAAACGCCGAAATACTTCATACCCTGTGTATTGTTGAATTGATACACTGGATAAGAGACAAGAACAATGTTAAGAAGGAATCCTAAGGCTGCTAGGTTGAAGCTAAAAGAAGCTCGTTTATTTTGCCGTGTGATGCCGGCTTACAATAGCATCACCCCATTTCTTTCCCGTGGGAGTCGTAAGAGGCGACTAAGGGACTTGAGGGTGTGTATTGCAATTTTTGGCGATGGGCTGACAACCTGTCACTATGGCAATACATAATTTTCCGAATGACGCTCAAATGTTTGTCAGACGTGGCGTGAATGTTTTTTTTTGCGGCCGTTTACGCTATACCTACCCCACATGGGATTAAAGGCGTAATATGTGTGTGTGAGGAATCCTATGACTGCTAGGTTGAAGCAAAATAAGCTCGTTATTTACGCTCATACCGTTTCACGGAAATGTCGAAATACTTCATTGTATCGTTCATACACTGGATAAGAATAGAATTGATAAAAATCCCTACGATGGCGCGAAGATGTCAACACATTTGATGCATGACCAAACGCAAATGCACGTTAACACAAGAATCCAGATTTATTAATAATTACTCAAGTAAAGGAGTGTTTTTCAATCTGTTAATTTAAAAGGTACTATATTACTTGAATTTTATAAAACACTATTGCTGCAGCTCACACATTGCCTGTGCGTGCTTGCGTCAAATCAGAATGATACGAGTTTCTCGTTGCTTCAGTCTCGTTAGGCTTTAAGCTCCTTCTGTAAATATTCTTGTTTCATTAAAGTACCCCAGGGATTCTGTTTGTCTGGTACAATTTGAGAGGCAGTGATTGGTCTGCCTATCGGGATTCAATTAGGCTATTTGGTGACCGGCATCCACAGAAAGTAAATTTATATTTTTTTTCGTCAACATATAAGCAGATTCATTATCAATACAACTATAATGGTGGACGATAAAATTTTCTGTAATTACTTATAAATCTTAAAATCCTATAATTATTTCTTTTAATTTCTAGCTTGTAACGCCCCACTGCTGGCAAAGACTTTCGCTCTCTTTCTTTCATTCGTCCCTGTTTTGGGCCCTCTTCATACAATAATATCTATATATCTTTTTAAATTCAATCCGGTTCAAGTTGTTAATTAATCCATATTAAAAGGTAACTGGATTTATGATTGCCGTTTCTTTTTTCACCCCATTTCTTTCCCGTGGGTGTCGTAAAAGGCGACGAAGGGACTCGAGGGTATGTATTGCAATTTAAGGCGATGGGCTGACAACCTGTCACTATGGCGATACACAATTTTCCAAATGACTCTCAAGTGTTTGTCAGACGTGGCGTAAATATCCGTTTATGTCTGCCTACCCCGCAAGGGATAAAGGCATCATAATATATGTATGTATGGATTTATGATTCACTGTCGTTTGCCTTATGTTGCCGGTGTAGAATAGCATCACTCTAATCCTACCCGCAGGTTTAGTAAAAGGCGCCTAAGGGATAAATCCAGGAAATGTGCAGCCGCATTCCCTTTAAAATCATAATACCTTGCACTGCGCTCGCAAATCCGCCTGCTAAGCTCCCAGGGCAAGGCAAGTACCTATTAATAGGGAGAGGTTCATGTCCAGCAAAGGACTGTTGTGGCTGTTGATGATGAAAAACAAACAATAAAAACAAAATACATTTATTTGCAGCAAACGTGGAAGCCCGGGTATTACAATAATTTTAAACAAAAGGTACATCATGTTTCGCCACGTCAAGGCATGCAAATTATCAGTGTCATCGGCCAAGAATTTGTTACATGTCAAAGTGAATTCGTTATGTCAAAATATGACACAAAAATATACATTCATTACATTACATACATACATACATAAATCACGCATATATCCCTTACGGGGTAGGCAGAGCGTTGAAGGCCGTAAAACGGATATTAACACCACGTCTGACAAAAGTTTAAGGGTCTATCAGATAACTGTTTATCACTATAGTGACAGGTTGTCAGCCCATCGCCTAAAATTGTAATACACATAACCTTCCAATCCCTTAGTCGCCTCTTACGACACCCATGGGTAAGAAATAGGGTGATGCTATTCTAAGCTGGCATCACATGGCAAATTACATTACAATTCTAGATGTTCATTAATTTTATAAAAAAAATGGTTTTAAGACAAACAAGAATGGTGAAACAATCAAACATACAAATTAAACCCGTTTCTATACTCGACAAAGCCTACACGATATCGTTGCACTATTTCGAAGCAAATCACCAAATTGAGAGATGGGTCCGAATCGATTTGTGTCGATGCAATTGCTGTTTGCCGAACGGAGTTTAATTTGGGCACTAGATTTAGGCGGGAATCGGTTTTACAAATTCGATGATGTAAACCATGATTACGTTACGCGCAATCTAAATAATGATTTCCAAATCACGTTTCCAGTTATGTTGCATTTGCAGATTTTGCATCATGTTCGTTAATTTGGTGTCTGTGGTATTACCTGCTAGGGCTGCCGCAGACAAAACGTACGTTTTTGCGATCGACAGCTGAAGCACTTTTCTTAACAAAAGAACCGTACGTGATTAATATGAAATTTACATTGCCTAGAATGACAAACGCCGCCGGTTACCGCCGGGTGACCTAGAAAGTCGTTTGTCATTCTAGCCAATAATATCACCTTTATTTCGATCTTGTAGAGTTCCTCGTTAAAAAGACTAGAAGTGTCGCTCACAAAAACTGCTCTTGCTATCCAGCAGCCCATATAGGTGTTCTGAAGCATTAATCAAATCGAGGACTGTAATAATGTCTAGTCAAACCACAGAATATATACAAATTATATAATTTATAGCGATGGTAGGTTCAATTTAAAATATACCGCATTCGACATTATTTTACTTACTAGCTTTTACCCACGACTTCGTCCGCGTTCGATCGTTTTTTTAGGCAGAACTTCTAAAGTAGGTATGAGTATTCATAGTTAGTGTGACAGTGATATTAGAACAGTTCTTATCTCTACTGTTTAAAGATGACTTGCTTGCTTCTGTTGTTAAAATTTGCTATCTGGCCTGAGAGATCAATATTTATAACCAATTTTGAATACAAAAGTCAGTAGATAACAGAGTACTTACTCCAGAGGTGCCGATTTGAGCACACTAAAATGGTCAGCATAAGTAGATAAGACGGTTAAAAAGGTAATTTAAGTTACTGTAATACATTTTTATATACCACATTTTTTGTTTTTCTGTCCTCGGTAAAAAGTAGGCAATGTCCTTTCTCAACTTATTCCCATCATACTGAACAACTTTTGTTTTGGAACCGATTCTGTATCTCCAATAGTTTAGGTGGGCTCCTGATGGTACACCTGGTGGTCTACATAAGGTACTCCTGATCCCCAATGTCCTTGTAAAAAGAAGCGGCCCATCATACTAAACAACTTTTGTTTTGGAACCATATCTGAATCTCTAATAGTTTACGTGGGCTCCTGATGGTACACCTGGTGGTCTACATAAGGTACTTCAGATCCCCAATGTCCTTGTGTAAATAATGCGGCCCATCATACTGAACAACTTTTGTTTTGGAACCATTTCTGTATCTCTAATAGTTTACGTGGGCTCCTGATGGTAGACCTGGTGGTCTACATAATGTACTCCAGATCCTCAATGTCCTTGGGAAAAGAAGCGGCCCATGGTACTGAATAACTTTTGTTTTGGAACCATGCCTGTATCTCTAATAGTTTAGCTGGGCTCTTGGTGGTACACCTGGTAGTCTACATCTATAATCCAGACCCTCGAATGGTGATAAAAAGTAGCCTATGTCCGTTCTCGGTATGCTAGCAATCTCTGTGCCAAGTTTCATGAAGATCGGTTCAGCGGTTTGGCCGTGAAAGCGTAGCAGACAGACAGACAGAGTTACTTTCGCATTTATAATATTAGTGTGGATTTCGTTTGATCTGCCTTAATTAGAGCGGGTTCTTAAGTTAATTTACCATTCTACCGTCGCAGTCCCTCATAAAAAAGTAACGATCTTAGCAACTGCTAAGGCTCAGCCACAAAAGTGGCTATTTCCAACTAGGAGAACACACTTACGCCCAAAAGTCGCTGGTCAGGGGTAAAGCTTCATAACGCTGTCCTTTTAGGTAACAGGCGACCATAAAAACACAGGCAGGTAGCCACGAGCCCACTTTACATGAGTTAACATCTGAATTCTACATAAAACAGAAATAAAACCTCCTTCCGGAAACGTAGAAGCATCTTTCTGAGGTGGGACCGGTTTATCAAACATAACAAAAGAGTCCCGGCTCGTCACAGACCCTATTATTAAAAAAAACTGCTTTGCCGCAATCTATCTAAGGCTTTTCAAGTACAGTCCGACAAATCACTAAGCAAAGCTATATAACTAGCTGTAACGAACCGGGAAATCTTATCATCATAATTATATTTTATTTTTTTTAGACTTGCAAAATTTTGCAAGTGTATTTTAATGCTAGTAACGCGTGGCACGGCTTCATCTACCGGGCTAGTTTACTGGCATTAAAATACACTTGCGAAATTGGCGGGCAAGGAATGAGCTGCGGTAGCCCAGATGGAAGAGGCGTCGCCACTAGTAATGCGAAAGTCGCAGGTTCAAATCCTGCCCGCGCTTGAAAATTTTGCAAGTTTTCAAAAATTGTATACCTAACACGGGAAGTGTTTTAAAATTTGGTATTAAATTATTTTTATTATTAAAAGGCAACCTTAGAAACACTAGCGCCGCTCTGTGTAAAATATTCACCGACTGAGTATGCAATTGATTAGTAAACCAAATTATGAATATGCGACAATCTCTAGCCACAAAAATTTATTGATGAAATTTTGTTAAAACCGTGTGCTTTAATATGTATGCCAATACTGCCAAATGTGACCACTTTCAGCAAAATTAAATGTAGCTTACATACTAATATATATATATTTTTTTAATATTTAGTTAGTTTTAAATAATCTTTGTAGTTAGTTATTGTTGCATACTGATACTTTGGTTTCCGGGTGATTCCGTGTTTGGTGGCGCCACTTGTCAGGCTTTTAACCTTAATTGTGCCGAAAAGCAACTCAAAATATCAAACACGGAGTTCTGACCGCGAACAACCGAACCAAACCAGTCCTCATAATTTTTTTAAATGGTCTTATTTCTTTTCGTGTGGGACACCGTTGACATACAACCCGATAAACCCAGATGTCAGAGTTTTTCAACCGTGTACTACTAGTAGTAGGCTTTTGACATGGTTATGTAACGACCGCCGTATAAGTAATCATACACAGAAAACGTGCTCTCCGAAGCACGAAACTATCTTTCTAACAACTATCAGGTGGTTCAACCTGCAGTGTCTTAACCAGAAACAAATTCACAAAATTATAAAATCTACTTTTGTGAATGCCTCACCGGATGTAAAACCCAGAACATTTACGCGGCAGTTGCACTACCACTGCGCCACATCTACCGTCAGTTCAAAATCGTGACGAACTGGGACTGTGGAAAACCAGAGTCTTTAATGCGCGCATGAGATCTATTTAGCATAATCCTGCGGAGTCCAACCCTGATGTTTATTGTCTAATTTATTTATTCCGTACTTTTGTGTACAGGGTTTAGTGTCCGACCCTGTTTTACGATCGCCTCTTTTGATGTAGATGTGATTTGGCTTCGTGAATATAAAATGAAATGATATTACCTTTTTCGCTTTGTATTATTTATGCTCATCGTAGGTTTCTACCTGGGTTGTTTGTTCGGGTATTTTTTATTTTTGCTGCTTACATAGGTAGTGAAATTTTTGCGAGACAGATCATTGTTTTCCTTATTCTTATGTTTATAGTGTATCTCAGAGCTAAAGTGAATAAAATTTAATGAAAATCACTTTATTCAATTAAGGACAGTAGGTACTATCATTTATTGACGTAATATAAAATTGTTTATCACACTTCTCTTCTTTTAATAACAATTTTGTTTTGTCCTGAAGAGACACTGCCGTTAATAGCACAGCATGTAACTTTACGCCACCACCACTTGTAAACAAAGTTTGTTTCAAATTGAAGTCAAGATTTACAAACGGTGTTATTTACGTGCGAACCCTTAAACGGTTCACCTGAATAGAATAACCTCCCAAAACTTTACCCAAAGAGCTCTTACTCAATACTACCTATTTGTTTAGGCCCTAAGCTACCCTACACTTACCCTACCCTAAGGTAGCTCTTTGCACAGTCCAATTTTGCGATTTATCTACCAATTTAATTCTTAACAGTTTTAAGTTTTAGAAGAAAGTCCATTTAACACACATCGCTATATAAATAAGTGATTTGTGAAATTATCGAAAACAAGAATACCATCTTCTATACTACAACTACTTTACAAATTAGCATTAGCAATACCTTCTACGTTTCCAACTTTCCCACACTCCCATTGCTAAACAGGAAACAAACTAAACGTGCCAAGTAAAAACGCCGTAAGCGTTATTTTTACGATTTCCAATTTTGAGTCCTCAAGGTATATCATGACGACTGGAGCTTTACCGTTGGTAATAAAAAATGATTCGAAATTATGTCGCTTACGCTGTTCTTGTGATGAGGCAAAATGAAGCTTATACTGTACCCTCCAATACACCTGTGTGAATCGATTACCAGCTGACATATCACACAGTAAATTTCAATTAAAATTTACCAATGCTAATGAACACTACTGGTAGAGCAAGTGTTTATACCGGGTGTTTGCGATTGTTTTTTTTTTTACTGTAAGTAAATAAACTATTATCTAGTTTAAAGTCTCCGTTTAGTATGTACATACATACATACATAAATCACGCCTATATCCCTTACGGGGTAGGCAGAGCGTTAACGGCCGTAAAACGGATATTAACACCACGTCTGACAAAAGCTTGAGGGTCAATCAGATAACTGTGTATCACTATAGTGACAGGTTGTCAGCCCATCGCCTAAAATTGTAATACACATCCCTCGAGTCCCTTAGTCGGCTCTTACGACACCCATGGGTAAGAAATGGGGTGATGCTATTCTAGGCCGGCATCACACGGCATTGCTTGCAAGCCGTTTAGTATGTCACAGTTTTTATTGTCTTAATTTTTTTACTGTGTTTTTATGTTCCAATCCCACTGCTGGGCAAAAACGGTGCTGATAGTTTTTTAAGAGACAGATATGTTTTTTGCAATTCCGCAGAAGGAACTACGTATAAAGTAAAAGTAGTTGATATTAATCTTCTGACAAACATTTGAGAGCCATTCAGAAAAATCATGTACCGCTAAAGATACTGGATGTCAGCTCATTGCCTAAAATTGCAATACACACGAAGCCATCGAGTCCCTTAGTCGCCTCTAACGACACTCGCACGAAAGAAATGGAGTGATGCTATTCCAAGCCAGTATCAAACGGCATCATGGATGTTTTTTATCTAACAAGTATCATTATAATGATATAATAGTTTCTTTTTATGAAACTACCTTGACAATTTCCACATACCCTTCGGTAGACTGGGAGATAGCTATTGGCGTTAAGTCCGCCCGTGTACATTTTTGTGCATGCAGTTAAAAAAAATATATGATTTTATTATGCACTTACAGTGCTATATTATTTGTATGCGGGCGCTGACATTTTTTCAATTTCTTATTTTCATTTATGAAAATAAATAATATTATGTTATATATTTCCACAACCTGTATATAAAAGTGTGTTCAGCAAATGCAGCACGTGTACCGTCCACTTGAAGCTCGACTCATTAGTTCGAGCACAGCCTTAGACATGTTAGAACGCTCTTAAATATGCATGACTTGTCTATGGATCGCTATACAGGGTGCTGATCTTGAAAACACTCCATATAATAATCTACTCTTGAAAAAACGTAAAGCCATCTCGATGGTCATAATTGAAATTCTCTATTCAATCTAGGATAGTATTATTATTGATTCACTCACTTATTGATTCTCTTTTTTTCTATTTTGTAATGTGCTAATAGAAAACCGGCTCGGGCGGAATAAAAAAATAAAATTATAGGTACTGCCTCGGGGCTGGCCAGGTAAATTACACGGCATGTAACTTTACGCCACCACCATCTAAAAACGACGTTTATTTCAAATTGAAGTAAAGATTTCCAAAGCGTATTATTTACATGCGTATAATTAATTAAGTTAATAAAGGAAAACGAAAATCTAAGGTTTAGTCACTGGACCGCTAGTTTAGGGATTTGATTTCCAATTTAAATAGTAGTAGTAAAATCTGTAATCGGGTCTTTTCAAACTTCGCTTATTCTTAAACAATTGATGTCCCGGTAGCTATGCATCAGAAGGCCTTTTATTATTTGGTTATTTTAAGAATTAAAAATAAAACATTTGATAACTGAATTTAGGACTTCGAGGGCCCTAAAACAAAAAAGTTAGACATTCGTTGAATATGTGTTTTTTTTAAATAAATATTAATAAATAAATGGCCAGGTTCGAGTTAAACCACCTCCATCAAGGGTTCCGTGGCATCACACAATATTTTGACACCCTGTGTTATTATATAAAGCCCTTAGGTACCTTAAGGGCGCAGGGAGCATCCTCTGTTTAATTTACCACACGGGTCATTGCCTGCCGTCTAGACCTAGGTTAACTATCCGCACCACACGTTGACATTTTATATTTCGTGAGCAAATAAGCGAGCAAATTCGGTGGAAACTGAGTGATCTTGAAAAGTGTCTGTTGAATTGGTTTACCATTTTGTGATTTATTGAATTTATTAAAACCTCACAAGGTTACCTCTTTACACGACTGCCCAACTAAAAAAAGGAGTGTAATGTTTTTAGAGTTCGTGTATGTATATATGTGCGATTCTTTCAAGGACTGAAATTCGTTAACCACTGAACAGATTCGAATATGAATAGTATCGGAACAATCCTTACATTATCCCGAGTGTCATAAGCTAGGTTTTATCACACAGAACAGTCGTGTTTTTAAATGTTTTAACTTATTATGCTTGTTAAAAGTTTTTCTTTTTGAAAGTGCGTGTTTTTAAAAACTTTTTATATCGATGATGAATGCACGTCTTGTATTTTTTTATAGAAAGCATAGTGAGGTGTATACGCAATAATTCAAAACTAAAATATTTTTCTTATTCAGTAAATATCTATAACCACACCTACACATAAACAAAACCAAGCAAGGGATATTCCTCGACAAAAAATATTGAATATATCTAGTAAAATAAGTTTTTTTAATCTTTTTATTTTCCGTGAAACACCAAGTCTACGAACGAACCGATGAACCCTGGTGTTCAACTACATGGTTGTGTAACGACCGCCGTCGAAACAAACATTAGGTAAGACATAGCGGTTATGATTTCTGGCATCAATTTCCATAAAAAACTGCATTCAAAGCAAAGCAGAGCCAGACGGTAAAACGAGCTGGAAATCTGAGCTGGAACCCGTGCGAGTGCGAGGTGGGTAAGCCCCGTGTAAGGTTGCTTCATCGTGAGGCGGATTCAGAAGAGGCCATAGCATAATAATTTATTCCTGACACTATATCAACTAAAACCATAATTTCAACTGCAGGACATAATCATACTATAACTCCGATATAACCCTTGATAATCCTTAATTGGAATCTTTGTTCTCTATACTAAACTACATAGATCCATGATAAAATGCTTCGTTGGGTAAAGTCAAAGAAAAAATCAACCTACTAGATTGTTATCTTCTTTTATAAACTTGTAAACACTCTAAAAGACAAGGTTATATTTTCTTGTCATGAACATGCCAAAATAAAAAAGGGCCTGAAATAATAATGGGCTTCTCCTATGGCTCCATCGTCCCTGATTGCGGCCCTGTTCTGATCCCCGGCAGACTGCGCGGCGCGGAGTGAAGGACGCCCACGGTGTTTTATTACAAGCACTGGAAGGTTAGCTGCAAATTATAAAAAAGTATTACTGGTATGCTCATAGGTAATCGGAACTATATTTTATTTAGAGAGGTTTTGTTTGATATTTTCAAAACTTGCCTAGCTAACTCTTTAGCCAACATACGAGTATGTTATACATTGCGCCATTTCTGGCGTGCTGTACTTATTTGCAAATTGAAACTGAACTGTATAGTAATTCAAATAAATTCGATATTGGTATAATCGCTTAGAAGATAACGGATCCGTTTGCTCAAACCAGCTATTATCAACTTTTATATATTAACGGCGCGCGCCAGATGTCATTAGATGTGCGCGTGCCCTTATACAGTACGGAAGAGTGTGCGCCGAAAACTTTGCAGGAATAATCAGCCCTCTAATTATGTGCACCGTACAGAACAGAGACTTATCCTTCGCGCGAGAAGCTTCAAATGTGAATAATTTTGATACACCGCGTTTTAAATAATAACAAAGTAGAAAGGGTGTGAAATACATACATACATACATATATCACGCCTTTAATCCCTTGCGGGGTAGGCAGAGCGTAAATGGCCGCAAAACGGTTTTAAAGAGTCTATATACAAAAGGTTAGAGCCGTTACTTGTATCAATTTTGAAATTTACGAAAACAATTTTTTTATTAAATTACACTAAATATTTATCGTTTTATCGCAGCACTATTTTGTCATTTTAAATTTCAATTGAAGTTGTCAACGCGGCGTTGTGCGATTTGAATATAAATTTCCTGTTTTTTCATGGGTGTCCTTTTTAATAAACTCAAGAAAAACAGCAATGTATGCCAAAACGTAATTCGCTGGCAAGGAAATGTAATACTGACCTAAGTTGTTTGAACGCGCGACGCCGGCTTAGAATAGCATCACCCCATTTCTTTCCCATGGGAGTCGTAAGAGACGACTAAGAGACTTGAGGGTGTGGATTGCAATTTTAGGCGATGGGCTGACAACCTGTCATTATGGCGATTCACAATTTTCCAAATGACCCACAATAATTGTGTGACGTGGCGTAATTTTCCGTTTCTTGTAGTCATTTACGCTCTGCCTACCCCGCAAGGGATTTTAGGCGTGTTGTGTGTATGTGTGAGTTGGTTTTAGTCGTTGTTTTAGTAAATCACAATGAGAATAGAATGACAATTGAGTTTCGGTGGCATTACAATATCTGTAAAATAAGATAATCGGGGCCCTGGTTTATTGATCGGCGCTCTGCCTATTCGGTAAGGGATTATAGGCGTGATATGTGTAGATGTAGGTGTAAAAGCTGTTTAGTTTCATAGTATGATCATGTCTACGAAGTGTACGATGCACCGTCTCTTACATTCTGTAAATAAATGCCCACTAAATACCACGAGAGCAATTGGAAGTCCACTTCCTTTGTAAGCGATATGCTAAACCAAGATGCGGGCAAACCGCCGTCCTAATTAGGCATTAAATACCCGTAATATGGGGGTATTTCTCTCAGGGGCAACATTATGCTGAGTACGGCCCTGGATGGATAATGTTTTATTGCGCTGGAGGTCACTACTTCGTAAATGTTCTAAAGCCAACCGTTTAATAAGGTCTTTATTAAATAAAACACAACATACTTAACATACACATATCACGCCTATAATCCCATGCGGGATAGGCATAACATAAACGGTCGCAAAATACGGACATTTACGCCAAGTCTGACAAATATTTGAGTCATTCGGAAAATTGTGTATCGCTCTAGTGACAGGTTGTCAGCCCACCGCCTAAAATTGCAATACACACCGTCGAGTCTCTTACGACTCCCACGGGAAAGAAATGGGGTGATGCTATTCTAAGCCGGCATCACACGGCACACAGACGTTAATTTAAAAAATGTACTTCTCGGAAAGGAGGGAAAGATACTTATTCTAAACTGTAAGGTTTTTGTTACAAAGGTATGAAGTTCATCCAATTATACAAAATAATCATATCTCCACTGTGTGGTGCCGGTTAAGAAAAGCAGCTTTCATATACACATCACCATTTTGCTTTATTTTATCAGGGCTGGGGTATTCCGCTATTAGAAAAGTAAGTACGTAAAAACACTTTATTGCAAAATATAACAAATCAAAATAACAGGAAAATTCATAGCTATAATGCGCAAAGGCGGCCTTATCGCTACAAGCGATCTCTTCCAGACAACCTTTGGGTGGAGGAGAAAGTATTGAAAAACAGAGCAGTGCGAGAGTAATCACAATAGTAACTTGTATAAAAGCAATAAATACATAATACAAAACTACAATATAAATATAAAACTACGTATAAATATACGTATACTTAAACATACACATATTAATATAAATAAATCATAAAATATACCTATGGGTACCCATCCAAAAGTGTATCAGTTGAGTTTCAATAGAGTGTCAGTTGGTTGGTTTTGGTCGTTTCGTATTCCGCTAACATTTTGAAGTATAGAAAATTACAATGGGAATAGAATGAATGAGTTTCGATGGCAATACAATGTTTGTGAAATAAGATAAATGGGGTTTCTGGTTTATTGATAAAGCATGGAATGACACGTCGTATCGCCTGTCTGTCTGTATTTGCAACTGGCACTGTCTATCATTCTTCCAAAAACCGCATCATCCTGCGATGCGTTTCGAAACCACCTTCTTTCATCTATTTCGCATTATCTGAATGGCCTATTTAAATCTGTTTCGCGCAAATTCCGAGTGAACACCAAAATTTATCTCCACACTCCAACGGGTTGATTTGAAATTATCGTCGTTATGGCGTTACGCCGTTTCTGCATGGCCGATTCTCAACTGCGAACCGAGATTTATCATTGCAAAGTTCTTAAACACCTTTAAAACAATGCTCTATTTAAACCACACTCTTATTGCCATACAATGAAGGTCCAAAAATGCGTTATATGATTTTCCCGGTTGCAGTTTACATCGTGGTTTTACCAGCCCTAAAGGTAAGGGGTATCTGAATTGGTATTTTTTTCTGCGCGGATTTTCCCGGTAGCTGGTAAGTAGTGCATATTATTGTGGACGAAGTACATTAAAGGAGTTACAACCCCAAAAAGTATTATCACATATATTTTTTTGAAAATCAACATGGTGTCTAGCATGACGTGTCTAGAAAGCTTCGCCTGAGTTTTGTATGGAATGACACATGCGGGCGTTACGACGACGGAATTCGGTCGAGTTCTGTCGAGGTGTCAAACAGTATGACAAGTAATTTACATACAAAGTTCTTCATGTCATCGGGATTTTGTCCCTTTCTACGAATATATTGTCTTAAAAGTAGTCGAGCTATGACAACCAAGATTCTGTCATTGTGCTCGACCATGAGCAGTCCAGCTATTGTAACATTTTACAAACCAGTAGTAAAGCCAGGAAGCTAATTACAGGTTTTCACCACTAAATAATTTGCCGTGTGATGCCGGTTTAGAATAGTATCACCCCATTTATTTCCTGTGGGAGTCGTAAGAGGCGACTAAGGGACTCGAGGGTGTGTTTTGCAATTTTAGGCGATGGGCTGACAACCTGTCACTATGGCAATACACAATTTTCCAAATGACCCTCAAATATTTGTCAGATGTGGCGTAAATGTCCGTTTTTTGCGACCGCTTACCTATCCCGCAAGGGATTGACAACATTTCATTTTACGTTAGATACAATATATATATATATATCGTTTAGAGTGTTTGGGATGCTTATACACATATTTTCATAATTTTTAATGCAATCGTTTCTGAAATATTTTGAAAAGTTGTAAAAACTTCCAAAGTCAGGATTATCACGAAAAAATCCTTTGCATAAAGTAGAAAAAAAAACAGTGGAGAAAACTTCATTCATTCATCTGTCAATGTCAATCAGTTTTTTTTTTAATAAAGGTAGGCAAACGAATTTTGTTTTCAGCAGCCTAGTTGTTGGAACTAAACTATCACTTTTTAAAATTAAAAATCTCTGATTATGAAACAAAATAAAATAAAAAGAACTTGCCCTTTATTTGATGATGCGATAAACTATCTATTAAAAATATAATAGTCTTGTTAGAAATTTGAAATGTTGTGGATTAAAGGCGTGCTATGTGTGTGTGTATAATTTAAGTAAAATATATTAAAAGAATTCACATAAACACAAACATCAAAAAACACATAACATAATTATGAACAAAATGAATTTGCATAATTTACAGTTCGTTCTATCTTAAAATTGTTGCCGTGTGATGCCGACTTAGAACAGCATCACCCCATTTCTTTCCCGTGGGTGTCGTAAGAGACGACTAAAGCACTCGAGGGTTGTAACCCTCGGTTAGGTTGTCACATGTAGTGACAACCTAACCTTTTCGGAACGACCCATTAATGTTGGTCAGACGTGGCGTAAATGTCAATTTTTACGGCCGTTTACGCTCTGCCTACCCCCCACGTCTGACAAAAAATTGAGGGTTGTTCAGAAACTTGTTGTACACAATGTCATGTACCCTTCGAGTCCCTTAGTCGTCACTTACGACACCCATGATAGAGAAATGAGGTGATGCTTTCTAAGCCCGTATCGCACATCATTAATTAATTATAATAA
The DNA here is from genome assembly GCA_027580185.1 of Tuta absoluta. Lineage (NCBI taxonomy): Eukaryota > Metazoa > Arthropoda > Insecta > Lepidoptera > Gelechiidae > Tuta > Tuta absoluta. The sequence goes on from JAQAHW010000059.1 coordinate 1,396,437, forward strand.
CCCATTACCAGCATTTAATGGGATATAAATAGATGGCCTTGTCATATCATTTATTTAATAGTATGAAAATTACATTGTCAATAGTATTATATAAATTGGTACAGTGTATACAGGGTTATTTTTATTCAGCCTGCAAACTTTACAGGGTGATTCTACTCATGATTCTGAACAACTTTTATTATATCACCTGCGTAATCGCGAAAAAGAAACAGCTGTTCCATAGAACAACCAAAATGTATTTCCATACTGTTTCTTTTTTTGCAATTTCGCAGGTGACCCCATAATAAAAGTTGTTCAGAATCATAAGTAGAATCCACCTGTAAAATTTGCGGGCTGAATAAAAAAAAAAAAACACATTATACAGTGTATATACGAAGTTACGCGTTTTAGTAAGGACTCTCATCACTTCCTTCCTCCATGGTAATATTGTGCGCACGGCTAAATAGCGCGTACGTCTCGCGCACTTCCGCGAACTTTACGCGTGTTTACGCGCATTTTATGAGCGGCGACGCGTTTACGAACTATTTCGCGAATTTCGCTACATTTCACTGTGAAATAGTTTTGTCGTAAACTAATATTGAGGCAGTAGAGTTTAATGGAATGGCAGCCGATGTGGCGCGAAGGTTCCGGATTCGGTTCCCAGTGAGGCACTCACAATGTTGATATTATCACTATGTGATTTGTTTCCAGTCTGGTTAGGACATTCCAAGCCTGATTGTCCGTAATAAAGATGGTCCCGTGTTTCTAAGGGCACGTCGCATTGGGTTGCTATGTATGATTGATAACTAAGATGGCGGTCGTTACACAACCATGAGGTAGAGGCCTACTAGTAGTGGTCAGCGGTTAAAACACTCTGATACCAGGGTTCATCGGGTCCTTCGTCGACTAAGTGTCCCACACAAAAAAATTGAATAGCTCTTTCTATAAGAAGTACAATTCGCAAAAAGTGCGAGTACAACTGCAGTGCCATTGTAAGTAAAAAATATAAAAATAAAATGGCAAAGTACGAGTTGGACTCCCCCGCCGAGGTCTCCATAACATGCACATCAAACACTTTCATTAAGTTGAAGTTGATTTACTAGCCAAATTTTTTACAATTTTGCTTTTTTTGCCCTATTAATATTATTATCTATATATTCTAATCAGTACATAGCTATGTTAGGTACAATATAAACGTTATTGTAATTTTACAAGCTACTTGACAAATACCTATGACCTATATTTGCTAGCTTCACACATAGTAAATGAAACACTAGCTACCTTGCTTCTTAAACTAGAATTGCTCAAATTTAGCAAGTACAGTTCCTGTAATTTTTTTCTACCACAGAAAAACTACCAATATCATATATCGTCTTGCTGGGGAGCGCGGCTTCAACATTTACTAAAAAATTTGTTCATATTTTATAGTATGAACAAAAATTGTATATTCGTTAAGATAAGGTACATAGCATAAATAAATAAAATTTATAGCGTATAAACTAGTATTACTTGAACGTTTTATTCGCATTTTCAATGGTACTTATCCCTCGGACCAAATAAAACAGTGGAAAATTGCCCAACCAGCCGGAACACGTTGGTAATTTGGATATTACTCGTATTTCTTCCAGAGCACCCTTGATGCCCCGTCTCATGTTACAAGCAGCGAGCGAGGCATGTTGAGCACGATACATTTGAGGGCCATTTTAATAAGTCATCATACGCACTGGTTTAACACGCATCATAAATTAAAAAAAAAAACACAACTGCTCTCTGAGATAAAACCTACACACATACACATACACATATCACGCCTATTATCCCTTCCGGGGTAGGCCGAGCGCAAACGGACACTCACGCCACTTCTGACAAACGTTTGAGGGTCATTCGGAAAATTGTGTATCGCCATAGTGGCAGGTTGTCAGCCCATCGCCTAAAATCGCTATACACACCCTCGAGCCCCTTCGTCGCCTCTTACGACTCCCACGCGAATGGGGTGATGCTATTCTAAGCCGACATCACACGAGCATAAATTTAAAAAAATTAAAAACACAACTGCTTTCTGAGATAAAACCTAGCTTATGATAATCGGGATAATGTAAGGATTCTCTCGGTACAACTCCTATTCGAAATTGTTCAGTGGTTAACGAGTTGCAGCACTTTAAAGAATCGCACATATATACATACATACATTAACTCTAAAAACATTACACTCCTTATTTGGTTCGGCAGTCGTGTAAAAATAGTGAATACACAAAATAGCTAACTGTTACACGAATATTACAGACTGTAAAATCCTAAATAAGAATATCGTGGACAGTTCACACTCCGCCATCTAGCCCTAGCTAAGCAAAACTTATACTATGGGAACTAGATAGCTAATATTAATATTTAAATACTTAACATTACAGAAAAACCTAGACTAAACACAAATATCTGAAAATGACTTAACAAACATTTGTGTGTTGTGGGGATCGAACTCACGACCCTCGGCGTAGCAAGCAGGGGTACTATCCGCTACGCCATCGGGCCAGTAAATGGACGCAAGTTTAAGTTTCTTAGTTTAAATAGAGAAAAACAATTTGGTAATCTGCCATGTGAGCCCGGTTTAGGAGAGCATCACTCCAATACAACCCGTAAGTGCCGTAAAAAGTGACTGAGGGATAAATTCATCAAGGGATTGGGCTGCAGCGTTCCCTGTGAAAGCAATATTTTGCACTGCGCTCGGCATTCCACTTTCCAAGCGTGGTGAGTATGGCCATACCCCTTATTAAGGGGAGGCCCATGTCCAGAAGTGGACTGGTGTGGCTGGTTATGTTTAAAGTTTTTTTAAGTAATTGTATCAGGCGTTACTTTGCGGAAGTCCATCTTGATTGAATTAGATAGAAAGGTATTTAGCTTCTTCCGCACTTATGATGGCTAGTAATGCAGCTAGTTGAATGCACCACGCGTACGACCGCAAGTTAATGCAAATGCACAAGCGATGCACTTTACTCGCACTACCTCCACCGTTTTACACTCTACACGTGTTTCGCCCCTCCACGGAGCATCATCAGGAGATCTTCGACAGTCGAGTTCCGAGCACTGACTGAGTAACCGTCGTTGTGGGCTCGAGCTTATAAATGCTTCCTCCCCGCCATTAGGTGACGCAATGTACGAGAACCAATCAGAATGCAGATTGGTCAGGTGACTCTCTGCGATTGGTTATTTTGAAAAATACGCAGTAATGGAGAAGAGGAAACATTTACCTGCTCGTTGAAGATAGTTCCAGTACACCCGTGACGTATGATTTCTAATTGTTCCAACACGTTCAGCCTTTGGCCTTTATTACAAGTATGTAGAACTTTATAGGAATGGCTGTCTGTTAAACCATGCCCAGAATCTAGCAAATGTTTTGCGAAATGCGATCTTTCTGGACGTCCATTCCTATACGCAGAAGTGTGTTCTTTATAACGTGTATTAAAGCTACGACCAGTTTGACCTACGTAAACCCCATTACACACATCGCATGCAAGTTTGTATACGCCCGACTTCTTACCAACCTCAGTCTTTTCTTTGCCGTTGCAAACCGCCCGACGAATGGTGTTGTTAGTCCTAAAAGCCACATGAACATCGTTGTTCCTCAAAATTCTTGATATCTTTTCAGATATTGGTCCGACGTACAGTAAACTTGACCGATAGTGATGAACATCGCGTTCCTGTGGCGCTGAATATAAACGGCTAGAAACCTGCTGATTTATCTTTTTTCTGATTTAAGGTGCTGTTCCAAACCGAGCGGCCTACGGCCGACGGCCGACGGCCGATGGCACATGCCCCGACTATCGGCCGTCGGCCGTCGGCCGCCGCGGCAGATGCCATTCCGAAGGCAGCGGCCGACGGCCGACAGCACATGGCAGAGTATAGTTATCAGGACTAGACTAAATTTTGTTTATTAGGTTATTATGGTTCATCGGGTCGTTGGGTTCATCATGTGGCCAGAGTTCATCGGTACGCTAGGTTCATCGGGTTATCATGGTTCATCGGGTGATTATGGTTCATCGGGTCGTTGGGTTCATCTTGTCGTTAGGGTTCATCATGTGGCCAGAGTTCATCGGTTCGCTAGGTTCATCGGGTTATCATGGTTCATCGGGTCGTTGGATGCATCTTGTCGTTAGGGTTCATCATGTGGCCAAAGTTCATCGGTTCACTAGGTTCATCGGGTTATCATGGTTCATCGGTTTATTATGGTTCATCGGGTCGTTGGGTTCATCTTGTCGTTAGGGTTCATCATGTGGCCAGAGTTTATCGGTTCGCTAGGTAATAACTCGATGAACCATGATAAACCGATGAACTACGATAACCCGATGAACCTAGCGAACCCATAAACTCTGGCCACATGATGAATCCTAACAACAAAATGAATTCAACGACCCGATGAACCATAATAACCCGATGAACCATGATAACCCGATGAACCTAGCGAACCGATGAACTATGGCCACATGATGAACCCGAACGACAAATTGAACCCAACGACCCGATGAACCGCAATAACCCGATGAACCATAATAACCCGATGAACCATGACAACCCGATGTACCTAGCGAAACGATGAACTCTGATGACCACATGATGAACCCTAAAGACAAAATGAACCCAACGACCCGATGAACCGTAACAACCCGATGAACCATGATAAACCGATGAACCATGATAACCCGATGAACCTAGCGAACCCATGAACTCTGGCCACATGATGAATCCTAACGACAAAATGAATCCAACGACCCGATGAACCATAATAACCCGATGAACCATGATAACCCGATGAACCTAGCGAAACGATGAACTCTGGCCACATGACGAACCCTAAAGAAAAGATGAACCCTAACGACATGATGAACCCAACGACCCGATGAACCGTAATAACCCGATGAACCATGATAACCCGATAAACCATGATAACCCGATGAACCTTGCGAACCGATGAACTCTGACGACATGATGAACCCTAACGACAAAATGAATGCAACGACCCGATGAACCATGATAACCCGATGAATCTAGCGAACCGATGAAGTCTGGCCACATGATGAACCCTAACGACAAGATGAACTCAACGACCCGATGAACCATAATAACCCGATGAACCTAGCGAACCGATGAACTATGGCCGCATGATGAACCCGAACGACAAGATGAACCCAACGACCCGATGAACCATAGTAACCCGATGAACCATGATAACCCGATGAACCTAGCGAACCGATGAACTCTGGCCACATGATGAACCCTAACGACATTATGAACCCAACGACCCGTTGAACCATCATAACCTATTAAACATAATAACTAGTTCTGAAAACTATATTCCGACCCAAACAAAGTAAAGCCGCCGCGGCTATACTGGTCTGCAGTTATGTGCCGTCGGCCGTCGGCCGTCGGCCGCCGCGGCAGATGCGCGGCGGCCGATAGCATGTGCAGTCGCCGCTCGGTTCGGATAGTATCCCATACAAGTCCATACGAACCAGTAGTGCCGCGGCGGCCGACGTCGGCCGCCGCGGCATGTGCCATCGGCCGTCGGCCGTAGGCCGCTCGGTTCGGAACAGCACCTTAAAGGTGCTGTTCCGAACCGAGCGGCCTACGGCCGACGGCCGACGGCCGATGGCTCATGCCGCGGCTATCGGCCGTCGGCCGTCGGCCGCCGCGGCAGATGTCATTCCGAAGGCAGCGGCCGACGGCCGACAGCACATGTCAAAGTATAGTTTTCAGGACTTAGTTATTATGTTTATTAGGTTATTATGGTTCATCGGGTTATCATGGTTCATAGGGTCGTTGGGTTCATCTTGTCGTTAAGGTTCATCATGTGGCCAGAGTTCATCGGCTTGCTAGGTTGGTCGGGTCATCATGGTTCATCGGGTTATTATTTTTCATCGGGTTATTATGGTTCATAGGGTCGTTGGGTTCATCTTGTCGTTAAGGTTCATCATGTGGCCAGAGTTCATCGTTTCGCTACGTTCATCGGGTTATCATGGTTCATCGGGTTATTACGGTTCATCGGGTCGTTAGTTTCATTTTGTCATTAGGGTTCATCATGTGGCCAGAGTTCATCGTTTCGCTACGTTCATCGGGTTATCATGGTTCATCGGGTTACTATGGTTCATCGGGTCGTTGAGTTCATCTTGTCGTTAGGGTTCATCATGTGGCCAGACTTCATCGGTTTGCTAGATTCATCGGGTTATCATGGTTCATCGGGTTATTATGGTTCATCGGGTCGTTGGATTCATTTTGTCGTTAGGATTCATCATGTGGCCAGAGTTCTTCGTTTCGCTACGTTCATCGGGTTATCATGGTTCATCGGGTTATCATGGTTCATCGGGTTATTATGGTTCATCGGGTCGTTGAGTTCATCTTGTCGTTAGGGTTCATCATGTGGCCAGACTTCATCGGTTCGCTAGATTCATCGGGTTATCATGATTCATCGGGTTACTATGGTTCATCGGGTCGTTGGATTCATCATATGGCCGGACTTCATCGGTTCGCTAGATTCATCGGGTTATCACGGTTCATCGGTTGATCATGGTTCATCGGGTCGTTAGGTTCATCTTGTTGTTAGGGTTCATCATGTGGCCAAAGTTCATCGGTTCACTAGGTTCATCGGGTTATCATGGTTCATCGGGTTATTATGGTTCATCGGGTCGTTGGGTTCATCTTGTCGTTAGGGTTCATCATGTGGCCAGACTTCATCGGTTCGCTAGATTCATCGGGTTATCATGGTTCATCGGGTTACTATGGTTCATCGGGTCGTTGGGTTCATCTTGTCGTTAGGGTTCATCATGTGGTCAGACTTCATCGGTTCGCTAGATTCATCGGGTTATCATGGTTCATCGGGTTATTATGGTTCATCGGGCCGTTGGATAAAGCCTAACGACAAGATGAACCCAACGACCCGATGAACCATATTAAACCGAAGAACCATGATAACCCGATGAATCTAGCGAACCGATGAAGTCTGGCCACATGATGAACCCTAACGACAAGATGAACCCAACGACCCGATGAACCATAGTAACCCGATGAACCATGATAACCCGATGAATCTAGCGAACCGATGAAGTCTGGCCACATGATGAACCCTAACGACAAGATGAACCCAACGACCCGATGAACCATAATAACCCGATGAACCATGATAACCCGATGAACCTAGTGAACCGATGAACTTTGGCCACATGATGAACCCTAACAACAAGATGAACCTAACGACCCGATGAACCATGATCAACCGATGAACCGTGATAACCCGATGAATCTAGCGAACCGATGAAGTCCGGCCATATGATGAATCCAACGACCCGATGAACCATAGTAACCCGATGAATCATGATAACCCGATGAATCTAGCGAACCGATGAAGTCTGGCCACATGATGAACCCTAACGACAAGATGAACTCAACGACCCGATGAACCATAATAACCCGATGAACCATGATAACCCGATGAACCATGATAACCCGATGAACGTAGCGAAACGAAGAACTCTGGCCACATGATGAATCCTAACGACAAAATGAATCCAACGACCCGATGAACCATAATAACCCGATGAACCATGATAACCCGATGAATCTAGCAAACCGATGAAGTCTGGCCACATGATGAACCCTAACGACAAGATGAACTCAACGACCCGATGAACCATAGTAACCCGATGAACCATGATAACCCGATGAACGTAGCGAAACGATGAACTCTGGCCACATGATGAACCCTAATGACAAAATGAAACTAACGACCCGATGAACCGTAATAACCCGATGAACCATGATAACCCGATGAACGTAGCGAAACGATGAACTCTGGCCACATGATGAACCCTAATGACAAAATGAAACCAACGACCCGATGAACCGTAATAACCCGATGAACCATGATAACCCGATGAACCATAATAACCCGATGAACCATGATAACCCGATGAACCTTGCGAAACGATGAACTCTGGCCACATGATGAACCCTAACGAAAAAGTTAATCCAAAGACCCGATGAATCATAATAACCCGATGAACCATGATAATCCGATGAACCTAGCGAACCGATGAACTCTGGCCACATGATGAACTCTAACGACAAGATAAACTCAACGACCTGATGAACCATAATAACCCGATGAACCTAGCGAACCGATGAACTATGGCCACATGATGAACCCGAACGACAAGATGAACCCAACGACCCGATGAACCATAATAACCCGATGAACCATAATAACCTATACATAATGACTAGTCCTGAAAACTATATTCCGACCCAACCAACGTTAAGCCGCCGCGGCTATACTGGTCTGCAGTTATGTGCCGTCGGCCGTCGGCCGTCGGCCGCCGCGGCAGATGCGCGGCGGCCGATAGCATGTGCAGTCGCCGCTCGGTTCGGATAGTATCCCATACAAGTCCATACGAACCAGTAGTGCCGCGGCGGCCAAGGACGGCCGCCGCGGCATATGCTGTCGGCCGTCGGCCGTCGGCCGCTCGGTTCGGAACAGCACCTTTACCCGTCCACCATTCGCCGGTCGTACCCGTTTGCAACTGCAATTGAGTAAATAGTATTCAATTCTTTATTATACGCTTGCAAAGATAGAGGATATGTTAATAACCTATTTACGTAACAATGAAAAGCCGCTAATTTGTGTTGCCAAGGGTGACAAGAAGTCGCCGGAATAACTAAATCAGTGTGAGTTGGTTTTCTGTATACTTCAAAGGCATGCTGACAACGCTCCCGTGTGATAGTCACATCTAAGAAGTTAATTGCGCAGTTCTGTTCGAGTTCTAATTTGAATTTGATTTTAGGATGGAATGTATTCAGACTACTAACAAAGATATCTAATTCTTGTCTCGTACCTGTCCAGCATATCAGTATATCATCAACGTATCTGTTGTAATAAAGGATATTACTGTTGCCCACGATGTACTTATTTTCGTAGTTATCCATGAATATCTCCGCCATCAATGGAGATAGTGGAGACCCCATAGCCAAACCCTCTTTCTGCCTATAATAAGCCCCATTAAACCTAAAATAGTTTTGTTTCATGCATATTGTTGCTAGGTCAATAAGTTCTTTTACCTCCTCTGAATGTAAGTTTTTTCTTTCTAACATGTCGGAAAGAAAAACTAAAACTTCTTCATAGGGTACGTTAGTAAACAAACTGTCTACATCCAAAGAAAGTAAAAGAGAGTTCGTGGGCAACACAACATCCTTTATTTTTTCTGTTAAGTCTTGCGTATTCTGTAGACTATATTTAGGAGAAAAACCTGACTTGTTCTTAATAATAGTATTTAATCTTTTAGCTAACTCATATGCTGGGCACCCAATGTACGAAACAACAGGACGAATGGGAACGTTGTCTTTATGTATCTTAGGTAAACCGTACAACACAGGAGCCTGAGGGTTCATGGGGACTATATATTTAGAAGCACTCTCGCTTGGAAATGTGAATTTAGAATTATCAACAGCTCTTTTGACTTCTGCATTGTACTTGGCCGTCGGATCTGAGCGTAAGACAATGAAATCATCAGTTTGAATTACATCGTTCACCTTATTGACATAATCGCTATCGTTAAGAACTACTATAGTGTTGCCTTTATCTGCCTTCGTGACTATAAGATTGTTACTATTAATCTTGCGTTTCAATGATTTCACTGTTCTTATCTCAGGTCCGACGGTGTAATTCAGATTCTGCTTCTTTAGTTCATTAGCAACAATTCCTTTCACCAAGCTATCTTTACCATTAATCATGCATGCTAGCTCTGTATCTACACCTAATTCCTCAACAGTTTGTTGGGTCAGCCTAGGAGTCATGTTGTACTTCAGACCTTTTTTCCAGCAGTGATAACTCGTTTGATGAAAATTGCACGCTAGTCAAGTTCTTCACCCGTGGGTAGAAAACATGGCTAGCTGCACTACTGCCCCTATTATCATCTCTTTCACCATCATGTGGCTTTTAGGACTAACAACACCATTCGTCGGGCGGTTTGCAACGGCAAAGAAAAGACTGAGGTTGGTAAGAAGTCGGGCGTATACAAACTTGCATGCGATGTGTGTAATGGGGTTTACGTAGGTCAAACTGGTCGTAGCTTTAATACACGTTATAAAGAACACACTTCTGCGTATAGGAATGGACGTCCAGAAAGATCGCATTTCGCAAAACATTTGCTAGATTCTGGGCATGGTTTAACAGACAGCCATTCCTATAAAGTTCTACATACTTGTAATAAAGGCCAAAGGCTGAACGTGTTGGAACAATTAGAAATCATACGTCACGGGTGTACTGGAACTATCTTCAACGAGCAGGTAAATGTTTCCTCTTCTCCATTACTGCGTATTTTTCAAAATAACCAATCGCAGAGAGTCACCTGACCAATCTGCATTCTGATTGGTTCTCGTACATTGCGTCACCTAATGGCGGGGAGGAAGCATTTATAAGCTCGAGCCCACAACGACGGTTACTCCGCTATCTCCCATTCGCCCCCATTCCATCCCTGCGGTGCGGCGAGTGGTGGTCTCCGAGCGGCGTACTTCCCGGGACCCACACCCAGTACTTGTTATAGGGTGTGGAACAAATCCCGGTTGGGGAACCGCTGGGAGCGCATCGCTCTCCTCACTTCTATAGTGGGGAAGGAGGGGAAACCCCCCACTTCTACTGCTTTCTTTGGGCCACTTGCCCCCCCCCTGTACTGCCAGTGGCAGCTGTTCCCCGAGTCGCGGCGAGCGGCCGCTCCTAGTCGGAGGACCAAGCGGGGCCCACACCGCAGTAACGTTCTGCTGGGTGTGGTTCCCGTTAGGGGAACCGTCGGGAGCGCACCGCTCTCCCCGATTTAATATAATCGGGGGGCAGTTGCCCCTCAGCTGGCTTCGTCGCCTACGGGCAGGGGACACCGGGAGTAACTCCCCGGTGTCCCCAGGTGTGTTTGCTGCGGCGGGGTAGAGGTTTCAACCTCGCCGCCGCAGCGGACGTCGTCAACGCGCGCGGGAGGATGGCTCCCCCCCCCGGCGCTAAGACCAAGACCAAGCGCCTGGCGAAGGTGCCGCGGCCCCGGGTGTGGCGCAGGGCGGAAATCCCGCCCCGCCTCGCCAGGACAAAAGACCCGAATATGACACCCGGACTTCAACGACCCCCGTGACATCAACCCCACGAGGGTCCCCGACCCAGACTCCGACATCGACTCGGGCCTCCACCCCCTTCACCCAAGGAGGGGGGGAGGAGTACTTCTCCCTGAGTGACACGGCCTCCCAAACCGTAACTGACCCTCCTCACCGTCAGACTGGGCTATCCATGCCTAGTCTTGACGCTGACGCAGAGGCCAACGAGGCCCACTTTCAGGAGTGGCTGAGGACGACGGTAACCAAAATCCCGTCGGAGCACTTCGCTCAGGTAGCCCCTTTCCTCGGCCACCCCTTGACCACACAGAGACCTGTGCCCCCGACACGAAGCTTCTTCCCGGGTGACCCGCGCGCGCAGCGCCGGGCACCTGATGACTTGAGCCCGCCCCCTCCGGCAAAGATGGTGGCCGCACAGTCCCCCCTCTCGTCGTCACGATCGGGGGACATCACTCTCCGCGTCCCCTCTCCGGCGGGGCGTGGCAAAACACCCCCCTTTCCAGGGAGACAGGGAGCGCGGACGCCTCATACGTCCCCTCCCGCCTCCCAGCATCAACCAAGCCAGGTGCCAGAGGCGATGGAGACACAGCCCTCGTTCGCGGCTGTGCTATCCGGCGGCACCCCGCCCCCACGCACGGCACCTGCTTCACCACGGCGGGATGACAATTCCCCGCCAGCGAAAAAGACGAACGGCCAGGCCGAGCCCGCTCAGCAGCCCGCTCCGCCCGCGTCCAAAAGGGAGAGATACCCCCCACTAGTGGTGGAGGTACTCCCGGACTGGGCCCGGCACTTCCGTGCCCTCCGGGAGAAGCTCGGACACCCTCCTAACGCCCGACCTTACGGGCGGGGGGTGCGCTTCATCCCGAAGACCGGGGAGGAGTACAGGACCATTCAGTCCTACCTGATGGCCCTAGAGAAGGAGACCAAATTGTCTTGGTTCTCCTACTCCCTCCCTGCGGAGCGCAGCCTCAAGGTTGCCATCCGAGGGCTACCGGTGGACACCGACGCAACCCTCATTGAGGCTGAGTTGCGAGAGCTGGGGTACACCCCCGAGTACGTGCGCCCCATCCAGGGGCGTGGCGGACGACCCGGGTGTATTTACTTTGCCCAGCTCGAACGCAACGCTGCAACGATCCCCGGCATATATTCAGTGAACATACTCCTGAATATGCCGGGGATCAAGATAGAGGCCTGGCGGGGCAAGAAGGGACCGGCGCAATGTCACCGGTGCCAACAGTTCCGCCACTCCTCGCACAAGTGCCACCGCAAACTTGCGTGTGTGCGTTGCGGGGAGGAGCACCCGGCCAAGGAATGCCCTAGGCCGAGGGCAGAACCGGCGACTTGCGCCAACTGCGGAGGGCCACATCCCGCTAACTATGTGGCCTGCCCGGCCTTCGTGCGCGAAGCGCGTAATAAGAAGGCTGGAACCGCAGCCCGCACCTCCTCCGGAAAGGCCGGCGCGGCCGAAGTTCGAGCCGCGCCCAAAGGGGAGGCCAACGCTAAGGGGTCGCTCATGGCCAAGGCCAACGACCCAGGGAGCGGCCCCAAGGGCAAAAATAAGCGCAGGAGGAGGCGCAAAGGAAAGGGAGCCAAAGGCCCCTCCTTGCCCCAAATCCCGCCTCGACAGCAGCAGGAGCCAGCGCACATCGATGCTCCTCCAAGGAAGTTCTCCACCTCCGACCGACACCCCGCCCCAATCCAGGGGAAGGGGACGTCGGACGTAAAGGCGGCCTTCGAAGCCGGCAAAAAGTCGGCAACGATGGCCGCCATTGAGGTGCTGACCGAGGTGCTAGGGGCACTGAAAGCGGACCAAGACCCGCTTCCAGTGCTCCTGTCCGGTATGGCAAAGATCCTCAAAGCATAGCAATGCTTGTGTCTTTGAGGATCGTCCACTGGAACGCCGAAGGCCTATCTAAGGTTAAGATAGGCCTTCTTCGTGCCCTCTTGAAGGAGCAGAACGTTGATGTCGCGCTACTTTCAGAGACTCATCTGAAAGGCGCAGACCAACTGAAGATTCCCAACTTCTTCGTTTACCGGCAGGACGAGCTCAGCGACACAGGTCGCGCCTTCCGAGGCCTAGCCGTCCTGGTAAGAAGAAGATTGGTGCACCAGCAGCTGCCACCCTTCACCCATGCTGACCTTCAGTCGGTCTACGCCCTGGGAGTGGAGATCGCTCTCGGTGACGTCCCAACTCGTGTGTTTGCAATTTACAAACCACCGGCGACGCGATTGGTCCTGGCTGATGTCCAGAAGATTCTGGACTCCCCAGGGCCGACGATAGCCGCCGGGGACTGGAACTGTAAACACATAAGTTGGAACTCCATGCGGACTTGTCCGGATGGCAGACGCCTCTTCGATGACGCTGATCCCAGCGGGTACGTGGTTCTGGGGCCGGAGACCCCGACCCACTACCCGCACGACCGCATGAAACTCCCGGATGTCATAGACCTCGCGGTGGTCAAGGGGCTCCGGCCCGATCCCACCGTCGAGACACTAGACTTCCACTCAGGCTCCGACCATCTACCTGTCCTGCTGGTCGTCTCAGACCAGCCAGCAAGGACTAGGCTGCTGCCGCCGAGGCGGAAGTACGACTGGGATAAATTCGGCCGGTTAATGGTCGAAAACACTCCCATGAGACCAGTCTCAACTCCATCAGATGTCGATGCGTTGGCTAGCGAGTTCGATTCCGCGGTCCAGCGAGCTAAGCAAAGCGCCGTGATGGATGCCCCCACCTCGGGGGCCGCTCCGCCTTTACCACGGCGCATAGCTGACATGCTCGCTGAGAAGCGAAGACTGCGTAAGCAGTATAACTCAAGTCGCTGCCCAACCATGAAGTCCCGGCTGAATGCGCTTGCTGAAAAGATCTCGGCAGCGCTGGACGCCGTTTCCGCCGACTCTTGGCAGCAAGCCATAGATACAGCCGGTGAAGATTGGACCGGCATCCATAGACTGTGTCGCCGGCTCTCCGGAAAGGCGATGCCAGTAAGACCTCTCCTCGGTGGGGACGGGCACCCCCGTTTCAAAGCCGAGGATCGAGCAGAAATCTTTGCTGAGTGCCTGGAGAGCCAATTCCGGCCGAACCCAGGTGCCGACCACGACGAAGAAGAAGTTTCGCGAAGTCTAGCGGGCTACTTCGCTCAGCCGATTCCTCCTGATGAGGACCCCATCGTCTTCACGCCCGGCCAGGTGCTTCGGGCGTTAAGACGAACCCCCCTCCGAAAGGCACCCGGACCTGATGGCATTACGAATGAGATGCTGCGTCACCTCCCCCCGCGTTCAATCGCAACGGTGACGCGCATCTATAATGGCATCATGCGGACGGGGTACTTTCCGGACGCGTGGAAGCTTGGGCGAGTAATCATGCTCCCCAAGCCCGGGAAGAACACCCTGAAGCCTGAGAGCTATCGGCCAATCACCTTGCTACCAACGATCAGTAAGGTGTTTGAGAAACTTCTTCTGCGTCACATGAGACCCCACATCATGCCTCGCGAGGAGCAATTCGGCTTTCGAGCCGAGCATTCTACGACCCTTCAACTGTCGAGAGTACTGCACGATATGACGGCGGCCCTCAATAAGAGGGAGACCACCGTAGCAGTATTTCTGGATATGGAGAAGGCGTTCGACCGCGTATGGCACCCGGGCTTGGTTTATAAGCTGTCCACATCTACGACTCCTCGGCGAGTCGTTAAGATCGTGGCCACCTTCCTAGAGAATAGGCGCTTCCAGGTGGCAGTGGAAGACGCCCTCTCCCAAGTCCGAAGGATCGCTGCTGGAGTCCCCCAGGGTAGCTGTCTGTCTCCGGTATGCTACGCCAGGTACACGGATGATATCCCGGTTGAGGGCGGCACTAAGCTGGCGCTCTATGCCGATGACGCTGCATTTTTCTCCGTGTCCCTCAACACGAGGCACGCGGCCAGGAAAATGCAGATAGCCTTGGACGCCCTCCCAGCCTGGCTGGCAAAATGGAGACTGACGGTCAACGTGGGGAAGACCCAAGCGATCATCGTGGGGCGTGGTCGAAGAGATCCCCCGAAGCTGAAGCTCCATGGACAAGAGATCGGGTGGTCCGCACAGGCTAAATACCTAGGCGTGACCATAGACCGAAATCTGTCCATGATCCAGCACGTGAAGAATGTGATCGGGCAAGCGGGGGCTGCCACTGCTTTGCTCCGACCCATTCTGCGCTCGAGACTCCCGTTGCGCATGAAACTAGGCGTGTTCAAGGCGTACATCAGAACTCGTCTGACGTACGCCGCTCCGGCATGGTACGCGTTGGTCTCTGAGACCAACCGCCAAAGACTGCGGGCCCAGCAGTCCAAGGCGTTGCGAGCCATCGCCGACGCGCCGAGATTCGTCCGCAACGAAGTCATTCGGAGGGACCTAAAAGTCGAGACCTTGGATGAGTTCGTCTCCAAGCTCTCGCCGGGATGTTCGCGCGCGCTGACCGGTCAGATTTCGAGCACCTTCGAAATCTGGCCCCGTACCACGCGCGCCCCCCAGACTGGAAACCGTATCCTCGCGAGCTCGCTGTGGTGGAGGAGCTCGCGGAGGATACTTACATACCGGACTGACCTTGGTCGCCGGCTGGTGGTGCGCTGTCACCTTGATAGCGCTCACCAGCCGGCGGCCCCCACTAGACTGACCCCGACCCAACTATGACTCTTGCCGACGGGCCAAGCTCGCCGGCCAAACCGGAAGTAACATTTCGCCGCCAGGCTGGAAGGCACTCACTGGGCCTCCCTGAACAGGGTCCCACCCGGTGGGTGACTCGCCGGCGGTGCAACGGACAAGACTGCGGCCGGTTCTGTCCGGCCGCGCTTCGACCGAAATTTGACTCTTCGGGCCGTGGCGAAGTGTTCCCACACTCACCACGGACCCCAACCCCGTGACCCGCCCGCTTTCGCGGGCGGCGGCAGAAATTACGCCCAGGAGGCTTCGCCTCGATGGCGTCTCCCCGACGGCCTCACGGCCGTCGAGAAGAAAACTCGGATCGGATCGGACGGTTACTCAGTCAGTGCTCGGAACTCGACTGTCGAAGATCTCCTGATGATGCTCCGTGGAGGGGCGAAACACGTGTAGAGTGTAAAACGGTGGAGGTAGTGCGAGTAAAGTGCATCGCTTGTGCATTTGCATTAACTTGCGGTCGTACGCGTGGTGCATTCAACTAGCTGCATTACTAGCCATCATAAGTGCGGAAGAAGCTAAATACCTTTCTATCCAATTCAATCAAGATGGACTTCCGCAAAGTAACGCCTGATACAATTACTTACTTAGAATCGGCATGCGTAGCTGAACAGGCACGTTTGTACATCAAATTAACCAAATTATATCGAGTGGCAGCCCAAAATATTTGGTTTAACCAAGAATGTAGGCGGCTACAGGTAGTTCCAGACTATATTAATATCCGTTCCAACACGACAAGTCATTCGGCTGTTTTGGCCATTCGTAAAGCTCAGAAGGCCTGTGTTTAATTTAGCGTTGCTATGCTGGGGTAAGTTAGGTATTAATGACGGTCTATGAATGCGCCGCGATTTCGCACGCATCGCTCTGGGCATATGTTGTCCCTTTCTCGCTCGCAGGGCGAGACTGGCGACGTGCGCGCAGACCGCCTGACGGCGCCAAGCGGTGATTTCTGCACCGCGTTCAGTCACTCAAAACCGTTCGGACGAGAACGTATTGTGTTTTGTACGGATTTCCCGCCACGCGTTTTGTGATGCCGCGTGTAATGGACGATTCAATTTGAGATCGCGCGTGTTGATGCATCGTATTATTGCGTTTCTCCTGGGTTGTACTGGAATGCCAGGCTTAGTGATTGTTGGATGTCTCGACGTCTTCCACGTGAGCGTCGCGTTGAATAGGCATCAAGTGGCCATATCGGCTCGCGTTTGTACGACCCAAATTCGGGTTGGGTCACGCGTAATGACTGATATCAAAGTGGAATACGAACAGAAGCTGTGAGTGGTTTGAAGTGAATAACGCGCCAAGGCTGTAGTGGAATGCTGGGTGTCGATATCTTTTCCACCCAGCCCTGTAAGTACCAACGGAATCCCTATCTGATCCATTCCCTGAACTTCCTTTCTCCGTTGGGTATTTATGCATTTGCGCCGGCACGTGACTGTAAGTGTGAAACCTAGTTGTTAGTATAAAACTGTTTCGTTGTGTTAATGGTGTGTTCCCTTTAGTCATATTTGTTGTACCATATCATTGTGACTCCTTAGTACGAATTGCGGAATTCGTGGGGTGATATAATTTGGAGGTACTTACTTATAATCTAGTGCTTATACGTGTGACGTAACGCCAGATCGGCAGACGGTATTTACTACAGAATTGAGTTATGTAAAGGTCAGAACACATCATTTGCCAATTTCACTCAACTTAGTTAATTAAGTTAAATAGATTTAGGTTCACGTTTAATTCATAGTATGCGCTGCTATATTGTGCAGCGTATGCTATTTAGCGCTGCGTAACGCGGCCATTGTCTGCCTTCAGTTGAACTCCTGGTATTTTACTAGAAATTTACCTGTGTAAATCGCTTCCACTGCGGGAGTTTAGCTTGGAATTAGACAATTTTTGGTAGCAGAGCGTGGTTCAGAAAACCACTAGATTTAAGATTATTTTAGTATAAGATTTTTAATCTACCTACATAAAAAAATATATTTATTGTGATTGTAGTGTGTGCCCTGTGTAGAATATCCTATCGGTAGGATCAGGGCCAATCAATTAGTGAATTGCTTGTTATTATCGTTGTGTTTACCCTGTGCGGATATCCTAACGGTAGGATCAGGGCCGATTGTCTATTATTATTTTTTATTGTAAGGTTCGGTGTTACTTTGGGTTGGTACCATGGCTCCCACAATTAGACAGCTTCAGGCGAAAATTAGAGCGCACCTAATGTGGTTCGCGACTAAGCAGGCGATGGTCGGTCGCGGGGACCGAGAGGACGCACTCATCGCTTGTGCGCAACGGATTGACGAACGGGTCGCGGAGGTGTTGGATTGCCTCACTGGATGCGAGGAGTTATTTGATGGGACGCCTGATGAGGAGGTCAAACTTACGGTCCGGACGAATGTGACCCAGTGCATGGAGATGGGGCAGGAGATCCAGCAGGCGGCTGCTGTGATCACCAGGCGTAGAGCTGGGGAGCCGGACCCACCCCATGGTCCGCGGGGACCGGGGGTGCAAGTGCCCCTGCCGGCTGTGGCGATTCCGGTCTTCCACGGGGACTACACGGATTGGACCCGATTCCAGGATCTGTTTGACAGTGTGATTCATAACCGCACTGACTTGCAGCCGGCATATAAAATGGCACAATTGATGGCCAAGCTGCAAGGTGAGCCCCATGAGCTGGTAAAGCATCTACCAGTCGATGATGCAAGTTACGAGACGGCTCGCGGTTTGCTGATCGAGAAATACAGCAACAAACGTCTCATGATTGACCAACTCCTGGAACAGTGGCTCACCGTGCCGACCATCACACGAGGGACGGACCTCAGGGCCAAGGTCCTTAACCCTGTCTGCGTTGCAGTGAACGCTCTTGAGAGACAGGGGATGCCGGTGTCAGGCTATGATTATATCCTGGTCCACACGTTGTTGCGCCGCCTGCCGAGCGATATGGCCGCTCGTTTTGAACAGTCACACGGAGGTAAGACATCTGATTACCTCCCGACCTTCGAGGAGCTCAAGTCCTTCCTCGAGGCCGAGTGCAGGCGGGTAGATGCCCAATTTGGAGAGTCGCCTCACGCGGAGTCTGCGGCCGCTCGCCGCCCGGAACGGCCGGGTGCACAGGCGCGAGACGGTAAGAGTAGGCCACCCAGGCGATACAATGTCGCTAATTTGGAATCGAGGTGTGCCTACTGCAGAGAGGCGGGGCATCAGGTGACTGCGTGTGAGGAGTTCGCTGCACAGCGGGTGCAGAAACGTCGTGGTGTGGTGCAGCAACGGCGTTGGTGCTTTAGGTGTATGGGGCCGCATCAGGTGCGAGAGTGCCCATCAAGCACCAACTGCAGGTACTGCCAGGGTGCCCACCATCAGCTCCTATGCATGAACCGCAGCGGAGATTACGGAGGCAGAGCTGACGCGGGTCAGCGGACGGAGTCTGCCCTACCTAGACGGGAGCAACGCTCCCCACCCCCTCCAAGGAGGAGTCCTCTTCCACCAGGGTTACAGGGACGAGGCCAGGGACATCAGCAGGTGATGCCCCCTTCACCACGCGCGAGACAGTCACCACCTCGGCAGCAGGTGCCGGAACAGGGTAGGTGGTCACAGGTCCAAGGTCAGGGGCACCCATCACAAGTACGTGATGCTACGGGCGGGTGCCAACACCAGGGCCAGTACATGCAGTACTCGGCGGGTCTGAACAACATGGTGAGTTCCCATGACCCACGCATGTCTCTCCCCTTGGCTGAGCACCCGCGGCTACAGGCGCATCCACGGTACGCGCGCCTGCCGCAGGGTTACTATAGGCTGCCAGCCATGGCGTACAGGACCAGAGGTCCCTATCAGCAGGAGTGGGACCCACTCGAAGGTGTACGGAGAGAGGGGACCCCCCCGCAGGACGCGGACACTCCGCGCTTAGATTCCTGCTAGGTAATCGCCGCCTACACGCCAGCTTCGGCCCCCCGGCCAATTACGGTATTGTTGCCTACGGCAATGATTTGGGTATGGGGATACGGTGGCCGCAGCATACAGGTAAGAGCCTTGTTAGATACAGGGGCTCAGGGTTGTATTGTGTCTAGTAAGCTGGTGAGTAGGCTACGCTTAAATATAAGGCCCACAACGGATGGGGCTGTAGGTATTGGAGGTGTAGATGTGCCTGACGTTCGGGGTCAGGTGAACTTCGAGTTCACATTAGGTAATACAGGTACAGGGGTCAGCTATCATGCCTCAGCAGTGGTGCTGGATGAAGTGGTAGGGAAACTTCCTCAGGTTCGGTTACCGTCAACGGTACGAGGGTTAACCACAGGCTTAGAGTTAGCTGATCCTGACTTTGATACTCCTGGTACGGTGGACGTTCTCCTCGGGTCAGACGTCCTCGGGAGATTCTGGTGTGGCAGAAAACGGGTACTTCAGCAAACTGGTTTAGTGGCCGTTGATACCACAGGGGGGTATGTTATTTTTGGCCCAGTTTGGAGACCTCAGGACCTACCAGAGGGCGATACGGTTCTCTATGGTAGTGTGTTGTCGGAGGTGCTGCAGAGGTTTTGGGAGTCTGAGGAGCCACCCACAGCGGATAGACGGAAGCCAGAGGATGACGAGTGCGAGCTGTTCTATCAGTACAACACTGCACGAAGTTCGTCAGGTAGGTTTGTTACCAGGCTGCCATTTCTCCCAAACCGCCCCTCCTTAGGTAGTTCGCGACAGATCGCGGAACGGAGACTACTGGCTATGGAGAGAAAGATGAAGCGAGATGCAGCACTTCGGCAGAAGTATATCGAATTCATGAGGGAGTACCTAGAGTTAGGCCACATGTCGGTGTCCAGCATAGATTGGAGGTGTGTCGAGCATTACTATATACCACACCTGGCTGTTTTGAAGTCACCGGAGGCGAAGATACGGGTAGTGTTTGACGGTTCTGCTCCTACATCGAATGGTGTGTCTGTGAACCAGTGTCTGCACGCGGGTCCCAAGTTGAACCGGGACATTGTGGACATCCTCACAGATTTTCGGTTGCACCAAGTAGCGTTCGTCGCAGACGTCAAAATGATGTTTCGCCAAACAATTATACACCCGGATGACCGTCGGTACCAGCTGATTTTGTGGCGTGAGAGCCCTGACGAGCCGATGGTCACTTATGAGCTTAACACGGTAACGTATGGTCTGAAGCCAAGTCCGTTTTTAGCAGTACGCACGCTGCGAGAGTTGGCCGCACAGGAAAGGGTAAGATTCCCTCGAGCCGCAGCAGTACTGGATCGCGACGTCTACGTGGATGACATCTGCACGGGTGCAGATAGCGTGCAACAAGCACTGCTACTACGAGACGAGCTGATCGCGATCATGGAATCAGGAGGTTATGAGTTGCGGAAATGGCTGTCCAGCTGTCCAGAGCTCCTGGCCGGGTTGCCAGGTGAGTTCCAGCAGGACCCGCACCTTTTCGAGAACCCGGACAATCCAAATACGTTGAGCATCCTAGGGGTGCAATATAGGCCAACGCATGATGTCTTTACGTATCAGATCGAGCCAGACCTTTTGCAGAAGACTTGGACGAAGCGTTCGGTATGATCGACAATCGCCAGAACTTTCGATCCTAACGGGTGGATCGCACCGGTGACGTTCATGGCGAAGTGCTTCTTGCAAAGGTTGTGGATAGCAAACTTGGGTTGGGACGACCAGCTCTCCGGAGAGCTGTTGAATGATTGGACCAAGTTTGTGACCACCTTACCAGGGATCGTACGCATCGCCATACCTCGCAAGTTGCTCCCATCGGTGGGATGTAAGGCTACCCTACATGGGTTTTGTGATGCCTCGGAGCGAGGGTACGCGGCAGCTGTCTATTTGCGGACAGTCAGTTCAACGGGAACTGTAGACGTGCGTCTAGTTATGGCCAAGAGTAAGGTGGCTCCGGTTAGGACAAGATGGACCATTCCAAAGCTGGAATTGGCGGGAGCAGCGCTTCTCACGCGCTTGCTACATTATGTCGCTAGTAATCTACGCGGTACCATCAATTTGGATGAAACGGTGTACGCATGGACCGACAGTAGGATAGTTCTGTGCTGGTTACAGACGTCGGTACATACTCTTGAGGTTTTCGTGGCAAATCGGGTGTCACAGATTAAAGGATCGGAAACTCCGTTGGTATGGAGACACGTACCGGGAGAACAGAACCCAGCGGACTGCGCCTCACGGGGATGTAGGGCCCCTGATTTGGTAGGTCACTCACTGTGGTGGGGACCTCAGTGGCTGACTGAGTCACCTGAGAGATGGCCATACAATGAGTGCGGGTCGCCGCTTGGGCCACCTGATCGAGGTTTGCGAGTGAACGTAGGGCAGATCGTACCTAAGCCTAGTGCGGCTTTCTTGCTGGAACGATACAGCTCCCTCGACAAACTTCTAGGGGTGACAGGTTGGATCAAACGGTTCGTGAACAACTGTAGAAAACCTCAAGCAGAACGGAACTTGGCACCTGTCCTCTCGCCTGCGGAGCGGAATGCGGCTCTAAGTTTATTGGTTAGGGTCGTCCAGGCGGAACATTTTGAGGAAGAGGTCAGGCTGCTCAGGGATGGCCGTGGAAAGCTGAAGGGAGGTCTTGTGCGCCTCAACCCGTTCGTGGACGAGCATGGAATGCTCCGGGTTGGAGGTAGACTTCGGAACGCTAACCTGCCCTTTTCAGCACGGCATCCGCTGTTACTCCCAAAGAAGGGACCTTTGGTAGAACTTATAGTTAGGGATCGTCACCAGAAAAACTCGCATGCGGGCTGCAATGCACTTTTGGCTATTCTGCAGCGCGAGTTTTGGATCTTGTCTGGACGACGTACGGTACGGAGCATTGTGTTTCGGTGCTTGCCTTGCTATCGGTTGAAGGCAGCCACAATGCAACCTCAGATGGGAGACCTCCCACCGGACCGGGTGACGGAAGCCTGGACGTTTGCGGGTGTGGGAACGGACTTTGCGGGGCCTTTTATGGTAAAGGCATCACGCCTTCGCAACGCGAAGTCAATCAAGGCGTATTTGTGCGTGTTTGTGTGCCTAGCAACCAAGGCCGTCCACTTGGAACTCGTGGCCGACCTCACTACGGAGGCTTTCTTAGCAGCTTTAGATAGATTTGTGTCGCGAAGAGGGCGACCAGCGCTGATCAGGTCGGACTGTGGTACCAACTTTAAGGGCGCTGATCGATGTATGAAAGAAATTATAACGTTTTTATCGGAAAACGAGGAAGCTATCGGCACGAGCCTCTCCCGTCAGGGCATTAACTGGGTGTTCGATCCACCAGGATGCCCCCACTGGGGTGGTATATTTGAAGCGGTTGTAAAGTCCGCTAAGACGCATTTGATGCGCGTTATAGGTTTAACGATATTAACCTTTGAGGAGCTAGCGACCGTGTTTTGTAAAATTGAGGCCGTTCTCAATTCACGTCCTTTGTGTCCGCTTAGCTCAGATCCGAATGATCTGGAGGCCCTGACACCAGGGCATTTCTTAATTGGCCGACCACTTAACGCCTTGCCAGAGTACCCCTACACAGAGGTCAGTAGCAATCGTTTGACGCGTTATGAGTTGCTGCAGCAAATGTCTCAGAATTTTTGGAAGCGATGGTCGCTTGAGTATTTGCACATTCTGCAGCAACGCCTTAAGTGGACGGACAGAACTGAACCCCCTCGCATCGGAGATCTCGTTCTGGTTAAGGATGCCAACCTGCCGCCACTGCGATGGCGCAGAGGGCGCATTCTCAACTTGTTCCCAGGTAGTGATGGCACTCCTCGAGTCGCGACAGTTCAGGTAGGGGATTCAGTTCTTAAGCGAGCAATAGCAACGCTATCTCGTCTCCCCAGTAGTGAATAGGCCTAAGGGATTCGGCCTAGGGCGGGTGAATGTTTAATTTAGCGTTGCTATGCTGGGGTAAGTTAGGTATTAATGACGGTCTATGAATGCGCCGCGATTTCGCACGCATCGCTCTGGGCATATGTTGTCCCTTTCTCGCTCGCAGGGCGAGACTGGCGACGTGCGCGCAGACCGCCTGACGGCGCCAAGCGGTGATTTCTGCACCGCGTTCAGTCACTCAAAACCGTTCGGACGAGAACGTATTGTGTTTTGTACGGATTTCCCGCCACGCGTTTTGTGATGCCGCGTGTAATGGACGATTCAATTTGAGATCGCGCGTGTTGATGCATCGTATTATTGCGTTTCTCCTGGGTTGTACTGGAATGCCAGGCTTAGTGATTGTTGGATGTCTCGACGTCTTCCACGTGAGCGTCGCGTTGAATAGGCATCAAGTGGCCATATCGGCTCGCGTTTGTACGACCCAAATTCGGGTTGGGTCACGCGTAATGACTGATATCAAAGTGGAATACGAACAGAAGCTGTGAGTGGTTTGAAGTGAATAACGCGCCAAGGCTGTAGTGGAATGCTGGGTGTCGATATCTTTTCCACCCAGCCCTGTAAGTACCAACGGAATCCCTATCTGATCCATTCCCTGAACTTCCTTTCTCCGTTGGGTATTTATGCATTTGCGCCGGCACGTGACTGTAAGTGTGAAACGTAGTTGTTAGTATAAAACTGTTTCGTTGTGTTAATGGTGTGTTCCCTTTAGTCATATTTGTTGTACCATTATCATTGTGACTCCTTAGTACGAATTGCGGAATTCGTGGGGTGATATAATTTGGAGGTACTTACTTATAATCTAGTGCTTATACGTGTGACGTAACGCCAGATCGGCAGACGGTATTTACTACAGAATTGAGTTATGTAAAGGTCAGAACACATCATTTGCCAATTTCACTCAACTTAGTTAATTAAGTTAAATAGATTTAGGTTCACGTTTAATTCATAGTATGCGCTGCTATATTGTGCAGCGTATGCTATTTAGCGCTGCGTAACGCGGCCATTGTCTGCCTTCAGTTGAACTCCTGGTATTTTACTAGAAATTTACCTGTGTAAATCGCTTCCACTGCGGGAGTTTAGCTTGGAATTAGACAATGGATGGAATCTCGCCACTGGTTTACGGTTAGAGATAATCTTAAATTGCATATAAAAGTTTTACATACAGAACTTTTGCATCATTTACATAATGTTGAGTTCGATTTGTTAGACCAAAAGGCAAGGGATTACGCATCACAGGCTGTGCATGAAAAGTATTTGATACAGTCGAAAAAGTTACGTAAGTTGACTTCTTCGACGAAGCATGGTGGTGGTAAAGTTTACAGTAACGGGGATAAATATGGTAGGGGTGAAGTTAGTTGGGGTATGGGTGTCAGGGGTGGTGGAGGTAACGATCGTGAAGCTGATGGTAATGTTGGCAGTGATGACGTGAGTGGTGGTGATGGTGGTGGCGGTAGCGGTGGCGGTGGTGATGGTGGTGGCGGTGGCGGTGGTGGTAGTGGTGACGGTGGTGGTGGTGGTGGTGGTGGTGGTGGTGGCGGCGGTGGTGGTGGTGGCGGCGGTGGTGGTGGTGGTGGTGATGGTGAAAGAGATGATAATAGGGGCAGTAGTGCAGCTAGCCATGTTTTCTACCCACGGGTGAAGAACTTGACTAGCGTGCAATTTTCATCAAACGAGTTATCACTGCTGGAAAAAGGTCTGAAGTACAACATGACTCCTAGGCTGACCCAACAAACTGTTGAGGAATTAGGTGTAGATACAGAGCTAGCATGCATGATTAATGGTAAAGATAGCTTGGTGAAAGGAATTGTTGCTAATGAACTAAAGAAGCAGAATCTGAATTACACCGTCGGACCTGAGATAAGAACAGTGAAATCATTGAAACGCAAGATTAATAGTAACAATCTTATAGTCACGAAGGCAGATAAAGGCAACACTATAGTAGTTCTTAACGATAGCGATTATGTCAATAAGGTGAACGATGTAATTCAAACTGATGATTTCATTGTCTTACGCTCAGATCCGACGGCCAAGTACAATGCAGAAGTCAAAAGAGCTGTTGATAATTCTAAATTCACACTTCCAAGCGAGAGTGCTTCTAAATATATAGTCCCCATGAACCCTCAGGCTCCTGTGTTGTACGGTTTACCTAAGATACATAAAGACAACGTTCCCATTCGTCCTGTTGTTTCGTACATTGGGTGCCCAGCATATGAGTTAGCTAAAAGATTAAATACTATTATTAAGAACAAGTCAGGTTTTTCTCCTAAATATAGTCTACAGAATACGCAAGACTTAACAGAAAAAATAAAGGATGTTGTGTTGCCCACGAACTCTCTTTTACTTTCTTTGGATGTAGACAGTTTGTTTACTAACGTACCCTATGAAGAAGTTTTAGTTTTTCTTTCCGACATGTTAGAAAGAAAAAACTTACATCCAGAGGAGGTAAAAGAACTTATTGACCTAGCAACAATATGCATGAAACAAAACTATTTTAGGTTTAATGAGGCTTATTATAGGCAGAAAGAGGGTTTGGCTATGGGGTCTCCACTATCTCCATTGATGGCGGAGATATTCATGGATAACTACGAAAATAAGTACATCGTGGGCAACAGTAATATCCTTTATTACAACAGATACGTTGATGATATACTGATATGCTGGACAGGTACGAGACAAGAATTAGATATCTTTGTTAGTAGTCTGAATACATTCCATCCTAAAATCAAATTCAAATTAGAACTCGAACAGAACTGCGCAATTAACTTCTTAGATGTGACTATCACACGGGAGCGTTGTCAGCATGCCTTTGAAGTATACAGAAAAACAACTCACACTGATTTAGTTATTCCGGCGACTTCTTGTCACCCTTGGCAACACAAATTAGCGGCTTTTCATTGTTACGTAAATAGGTTATTAACATATCCTCTATCTTTGCAAGCGTATAATAAAGAATTGAATACTATTTACTCAATTGCAGTTGCAAACGGGTACGACCGGCGAATGGTGGACGGGTTAATCAGGAAAAAGATAAATCAGCAGGTTTCTAGCCGTTTATATTCAGCGCCACAGGAACGCGATGTTCATCACTATCGGTCAAGTTTACTGTACGTCGGACCAATATCTGAAAAGATATCAAGAATTTTGAGGAACAACGATGTTCATGTGGCTTTTAGGACTAACAACACCATTCGTCGGGCGGTTTGCAACGGCAAAGAAAAGACTGAGGTTGGTAAGAAGTCGGGCGTATACAAACTTGCATGTGATGTGTGTAATGGGGTTTACGTAGGTCAAACTGGTCGTAGCTTTAATACACGTTATAAAGAACACACTTCTGCGTATAGGAATGGACGTCCAGAAAGATCGCATTTCGCAAAACATTTGCTAGATTCTGGGCATGGTTTAACAGACAGCCATTCCTATAAAGTTCTACATACTTGTAATAAAGGCCAAAGGCTGAACGTGTTGGAACAATTAGAAATCATACGTCACGGGTGTACTGGAACTATCTTCAACGAGCAGGTAAATGTTTCCTCTTCTCCATTACTGCGTATTTTTCAAAATAACCAATCGCAGAGAGTCACTTGACCAATCTGCATTCTGATTGGTTCTCGTACATTGCGTCACCTAATGGCGGGGAGGAAGCATTTATAAGCTCGAGCCCACAACGACGGTTACTCAGTCAGTGCTCGGAACTCGACTGTCGAAGATCTCCTGATGATGCTCCGTGGAGGGGCGAAACACGTGTAGAGTGTAAAACGGTGGAGGTAGTGCGAGTAAAGTGCATCGCTTGTGCATTTGCATTAACTTGCGGTCGTACGCGTGGTGCATTCAACTAGCTGCATTACTAGCCATCATAAGTGCGGAAGAAGCTAAATACCTTTCTATCTAATTCAATATAGTTTTTTTTTTATGAAATCAGTAGGTGACACGAAGAAATGGACACATTCTTGATCCTATAGACGCCTTGGGCAATGGCATTATCAAACATGTTTAGAACTGTGTCTGAAAAGAGTATGCCACCGTAGCTGGTGTGACTCTACATCCACATTTTTGGTACTCGAACCAAACAACGTTTCAAAATTATTAGAAACAGTCACTGGCAACATTTACAAAATGATTTCCCTAACAAACGTCCATTCTTCCGTGTTTTTATTTCTTTGTCATTGTTTCCCTATTTGAAAGCCAATTAGATGATTTGTGCGTGTTTCAGAGAGTTTTCTTAGAAAAGCAGTAATTCTTCATAATGTAAGGATTAGACTGAGATCACTATCCATTGCTTTCCTTTACGTTGAGTCTATGGCGAGTGACAGAAAGTTATAATAAAGGTATTGGCAATAGTTGCAGGTGGTGTCGGACTACCCTTCCTTACCGGGTGTTTTGGCCAGTGGACCGACTGGTCCGCCTGGATAGGATTGGAAGTTGTATACCTCTTTATGCAGCGCGCGGTGAACACTTCGATACCGCGTTTCAGTACCATTGTTCTGTCACGTGGCGACATCTTGCGGACACATTGAGAAGCTCAATTGCGTCCAACCTGCTGGTAAACCACTTGAGTGAGCCTCCCGTAGCAGCTGAAAACTGTCACCACAATGCAACAACTGACCCCATGAGCCATGCTTATCATGTTTGTCCTCCAAAATGACATTTTATGTAGTTTAGTTCAGTTTTTACGCTGAACTGGTAGATACAAGAGTACCGAAGTACGAAAGACGAAAAGTGTATACTTTGCAAAATAAGTAGGCAAATATTTCGCTTTCAATAAATTCAGCTCTTCATGAACTAGAGTTCCAAAAAATGGACTGGAACGAACAAAATTAAATAAATTTTAGCGATCACCCAGCTCGGTTACAAAAAGCTTATCGTACTAGACAAAACTCATACACGAGTTGTATTAAGACACTTATGATCAAGAGACCTATGCCTCGCAGATTCGCACCAGTAGTTCGTATGGACGCACTTTCAAAATGTCATTTTAACCAACTACAACACATTTTACAGTGTGCCATGGTATCCGTTCTTTATAAGGAATTTTGAAATTTTGTTAAGATACGTCCGTCTAGACGGAGAACCGCCTAAGCCAGCAATGGATCTGTAAAAATTGTTAAAAGCATTCTGTAAATTGCTTTGTTGATAAGTGAATCAGGTACCTTTTTTGAGACACGACATCGAAATAATGTTTGAGGAGTTTCTATCCTAAACGTGGAAAATATTTTTAGCAGAATGTCAATAAGTACATATAAAGTAAAACGCTTTAAAAATATCATTGCGGTTCTTAAATTTTTTTGGTTAGAACTTACTTGCTAGATTTGTTGTCGAATTTTAGATCTAAGTATAATCCCTCGCGCGTCGTTCGGCAGATTCGCTATAGGACAGAAACTTGATACGGCAGAAGCTGGATTGGGCAGAATAATGAGATATTGAAATATGAAAACCTTTTTTACTCTTACACGAGGTATTAGCGTAGGTACCTCAATGAGACTACCAGTGACGGAGAGCTGGCAGCTGTCTTGGCCAACGACTAAACTTGGTCATCCAAAGGGGGATCCAGCGTACTGGGTACCATGTCTCATGGGGGCGCACTAGATGTTTTTTTTTAGCTTTGTAAGTAAAGAAAGAAAGCAAAATCAGTTTATGTTTTACTAGTGTTTTCATCCGCTGCCACTCATTTTCCCGTGTTAATAGTTGTTTTCCCGCGGTAAAAAGTATTCTACGTGTTATTTCAAGTTATACTCTACCTTTGTTCCAAATTTCATCCAAATCGGTCAAGCCGTTTGAGCGTGAAGAGGTAACAAACATACATACACAAACACACAAACTCTCAGATTTATAATATTAGTACGGATTTAAACGACCTGAAGCTTCTGATTTGCCCTAGATATTAGGAGATACATAATTTTATGTCATATTCATAGTTCAAACCGATCCTTAAAATTTTCCTCAAACTCGAGACAAGTTCCCAAACAAACGAACTGCATGTTAACTGCAAAGTAATTCCACTACTGTGGTGTTAGTAATCCAACCCATCGAGATATGTGTTTATTAATATTCTATGTAAGAAGTGAACTAAAACCGATTGTTCTCAATAACATTATGAAAAACCCAGCAAAAATTTTGGTGCCCTAAATAGGTCACATAAAGTGCTACTGTTAAAAGAACCTGATAAATAGAATACAATTTTCTGCATGAATGTCATTGCAGTTAGTCAATAGAATGGAATATGATAGTTTCTTGTGAATACCACACCTTGCACTACACTCGCCAATCGGCTTGGCAAACGTGGAGACCGGCAATTACCCCCAATAGGGGATAGGCCAGCAGTAGACAGTTGTGGCTGTTGATCTTGCCATTGCAGTTAATCTGCACAGGCCCATACTCTGACGTTGAAAAAAGGTGTTTTCTTATTCAAAGGGTGACCTCCCAGGGGTATCGCCT
This sequence comes from Tuta absoluta, assembly GCA_027580185.1. Lineage (NCBI taxonomy): Eukaryota > Metazoa > Arthropoda > Insecta > Lepidoptera > Gelechiidae > Tuta > Tuta absoluta. Next base: position 1,426,512 of record JAQAHW010000059.1, read on the forward strand.
CCAATCCAACCAGAATCGAGCACCTGCCATCTAATTTGGCCCTCAGTGATCCTCATACATATAAATTCGAGTTAGATTTGTTAGTTGGCAAGCTTAGATGGTTCGGAAATTATAGATGGGTTGAGTTGGACGTGTATTGAGGCTGACAGAGATCCAAGTATCGATCGAAAATTATCATAATCTTTAGAACATGGATTATTCTCTTGCAACTAGCATAAAGTATTAAATATGCAATGTCTCATCATATCATAAAACAACGTACGTGTCTTAAACTGTGTGAACCAGTTTGTAAAATTGAACAACTTTCCCCAAAGAACATTAGGCGAAAGTTGGGGTGGGGTATTTGAAAAGGATAACATAACATTAACATTCTGATAGTTGGTAGAGATTTACCACTACCTATCTTATTCGTACATGAAAACAGGTACCTAATAGCAAATTATTCGGCTGGCACGAAACGTATGAAAGAGGTGTAAGGGACATTCCTCCATATACTGATGGGATGCATGCAGACTATGAAACTGAACAACTTTTATCTGGAAACATATGTATCAAAGACCTTCCAAACAAAATCATAAAGTAGTTTTTAATGTTTTCCGAAATATATTCTTTAACAAAGTAGTTTAGTTTCATGGACTGAATGCACCCTACCAGTATTCGTAGGGCTACCCTTTATACCCTGTATAGTAGCCACTAGACGGCTCTCTAGTTAAAAAAAAACTAGGCGGTTGCCACAGATTATATACGTTACTATTACTGTCAGTTCTCTATTTCCATTAATCTAAGGTACGACACAGTCATTCATCCTGAACATACGTACCTCGGACAAGGTTTACAAAGTTTCCTAGTTAACAAAGGTGTGTGATGGGACCGGATTTGGGCCTACACTAATCTTACAGACTTATCTAGGGGACAACGAAAAATAATGTGTGTGATTTATAGTTAGACATCTTTTTTTACTTAAAAACGAAAGGTTCGTTTTGCCTTAAAGGGCCTGAAAGCAATGAACAAGTGTTTAAAATATTACCATAAAATAAACGAGAGACATGCGTACAACACATGTATAACTTTATGTTAATGCTCACAAAGTTCTCAAATTAACCGAAATATCGTTTTTAGAGTTGGAACTCACCTGCGTTTAGCTTAGTCACGGAATTTTAAATATTGCAATTTGCATGCAAAATATAAGACATGGTTTAAACTCTATATTGGATAAAATCCGAAATGAGACTATCCGCAAAAAGACCAAAGTAACGGACATAGTCTGAAAGTGTTGCAAGCTGAAGTGGCAGTGGGCTGGGCACATTTATCGCAGAATCGACGGAAGGTGGAGTAAGCGGGTTCTCGATTGAAGACCACGCCTCGGCAAGCGTTGGACGACCTCCAGCCAGATGGACCGATGACTTAAAAAAGACAGCTGGTAGCGACTGGATGGCGAAAACGAGAGATTGTGCCCTATGGTGTACCCTGGGGGAGGCCTACGTCCAGCAGTAGACAGCAATAGGCTGATGTATAATTTATGTATGTAAGCTGTTTGACAATGTCAAATCGTAGAACTAATCTAAACACGCGTGTAACTTTTGATATTACACCGTTCATATTTCAAATGATCCAAAATTCTGCCCCTGATCCACGCGCAGTTGTTTTAAGACATAGCATACATTGAAATTGTTATAGTACTAGACCAGAGTACGATAATAGCACAGTATAATTAATAGTACTAGCGTACAGTATGGTCACTCCCTGCCTCCCCCTACAAGCGCCGCCCACCCGCGCTCGGAGGACGCTCAGACACCGGCTAGCAACGATGCGCGAACGAAGGTCATTTCAGACTGCCGCACATTGCATTCCCGATTCGCGAACGCAAAATGGCGGCAACCCTGACATGTTGTCTCACACACTCAAGCATGGTCCGCGTTCACCTACGTGAGCTTAGACTGTATGCGTAGCAACGCGTTTGTTTCATACATTTGAGCGCCAGTGTCCGAGGTGTGATAATAGTATGCTACGAGCGTAGCCATTTGCTACGACAGTATGCCTCTACATTTCACTATCATTACTTATTACCTGGTTTAATTTAATATCGTGAAAAGTGCATTGACCCCTCATACAATCTGACCTGTCATACAATTTATCAATTTGTGTAACTGATACGCAGCCGCCAATACTTACTTTGTGACTGATAGGTATAATTATGTTGTTGGATCCTCGACAATCACTTAAATATTTTTTTTAGAACTTTATGGCTTCATTTGTATAAATAAATTTAGTTAAAAAATCTTGCTTGCACTAAATTTTCGCCTTAAATCATTGTACCAGTTGTGATTCAATGTTATATCATCCAACAATGCTTGCATTGAAACTCCATAAATATGGTAACTTCCACGTAAAATCTATCCTACTAATATTATAAATGCGAAAGTTTGTATGTTTATTTGTTTGTTAGTTACTTTTTTACGCAAAAATTACTGAACCGATTGTAAATAAATTTGGCACACATATAGAAGGTAACATGGATTTACTCATAGGATACTTTTTATCACCACTTATGCGGGCAACGCCGCGGGTTACAGCTAGTAATGTCATATTCGAACAACCTCAAAAATTATACGCAGCTTTTTTTGATTTTGCACAATTTCACTGTAGGCTGGGTTCGAACATGAGACTATGGTGTCACTATTACAGACGCCTCTATTGAATGGGCTAACGCGGCTCATTTGCCGCTGGTGAAGTTTTGCGTCGCTAGTACTTATACCGAAAGTCGCAGGTTCCAAGTCTTGTTTAACCTGTTGTTTTCCTTTAGTTTTTTTTTCATTCTAACTTTCTAGTGCACCCGCTTCTTTCTCTCTCTGTTTACCTTCTGGTTGGCCGGTAGAGAATGCTATCTGGCATTAGGCCTGCTTTTTGTACGATGAGCTATAAAGTATAAATAAATAAATAAATAAGTGTTTTTATATTCGGTACTCGATCTACGCATTTGCGTTTCGACACTTTAATATTACCCTCCGGGAAATATTCAATCTTTCTCTATCTAAATATCAATACCTAATGGAATTGGATTTATCGACTTCGAAATTGGATTATGACGTGTTGGAATCTCCTTAACACTCATTTTTAATATTATCAATATTATTTGTATTGATTGGAAACCGGGAAAAAGTATCAGCAATAATTACAATCAAAGCCCAATTAAACAAATAATAAATATTTTCCCGTCTCCATCTTACAAAGAACAATTTTGCTGCGTAAATCTAGTGGGCAAAAGTCGTTTTTATAGACGGTATGGAGAAACGACTGGATGGAGGAAAGTGGTTTAAATTTTGAACATCTCATTTTATGGTAGTGCGATTACCTGCGACGCAAAGGTTCCGGGTTCGATTCTCGATGGGACACTCACAAAGTTGATGTTTATCACTTTGTGAATTTGTTCCAGGTCTGGTTAGGATATTGCAGGGTGAACCACCTGATTGTCCGAAAAGAAAGGTGGTTCCGTGCTTTGGAGGGCACGTTAAGCCGGCGGTCCCGGTTGCTGTCTACGATTACTAAGACGGCGGTCGTTACACAACCATGTCAGAGGCCTACTACTGGTAGTAGGCGGTTGAAAAACTCTGACACGAGGGTTCATCGGGTCGTTGGACGAGTCGGTGCCCCACACTAAAAGAAAAGAGAAAGAGCGAGATCATATTTTTCCACAATATGTAGAATATTCACAATTATATTAGATTTTGTGATGCCTTGCACACTTATTTTACTTCAAGCAACACTTTAAATGACTAACAAAATATAAATAATGTTGATTTATCAAAAAATAAATACATTTTAAATTTTTGGGTAATATATTTTTATTTTCTGTGTTTCCCGGGAATATTCCTCGTGCCCGGAAAAGTTACAGGGAATATTCCCAATGTTACCGGGAACGGCACTGCTACATAGAATGAATAATAACACTACTCTGTGCCTATACCTACCTGTGCCTTATGGAATTGCACCCTTTGATGTCACAACTGTTATTCTGTAGGGTACGGAATGATAGGGTAAAAGAAAATTGCGATTCTTTTGAATATGTGATTTACCTTCATTCGATTTAGATGATATACGTGATGTCTTTGCCAGGAGTCTCTTATTGACGTGGTCTTAAAATGTGTTTTTTATACAAACATACATTCACGTATCACGCCTATTACCCCTTCTGGGGTAGGCAGAGCGTAAACGTCCGCAAAAACAGACATTTACGCCACGTCTGACATATATCTGAGGGTCATACGGAAAGTTGTGTATCGCCACAGTGACAGGTTGTCAGCCCATCGCCTAAAATTGGAATACACACCCTCGAATCCCTTAGTCGCCTCTTACGACTCCCACGGGAAAGATGATGGTGATGCTATTCTAAGCCGGCATCGCACGGCTATTTTTTATCATCTGAAAACTTGGATGTTCGCCACAGAAGAATGAATGTTAGTTGTAATGTAAGCAAACTTTGTCAAGGTAAAGACTAAGTGAGGTCCAAAAAACTACGAAATGATTTACTTGATTTTTCTCATTGAAGTAACGCGTTTTCTCGCCGTAAAAGTTAGCTTACTATAATCAAAAATTATATTGTTCCTAACCTACCGTTGGACGACTCGGTGTCCCACCCGAAAAGAAGAAGAACCTATCGTAGTATCAAACAGCAAATCATACATACATATAACAGCCACAACAGTCCACTGCTGGACATGGGCCTCTCACTATTGGGGGGTATTGCCATACTCACTACGCTTGGCAAGCCGATTAACGATTGCTTTATTTGCCTTGCAGTTACTTTGCAGTAAGTAACTTGCCGTTCGTTAGTTTCGGAACTTGTCTTAAGTTTAAGGAAATTTCGCTTTAAACTATGACTATCACATAAAATAAAATTAAGTATCTCTCAATATATAGGGCAAATTACTCGATAAGCTTCTGAAGCCCTACCTACTACGTTTTACAACCGGATGGGCGAGCGCAGTGCATGATGTTGCTTTCACAAGGAACGCTGCTGCCCATTCCGTGGATGAATGTATCTCTCAGTTACTTTTTATCACATGATGCTGTTCTAAGCCGACATCACACGTCAAAAGCGAATCGTTTATCACGAAATACTTCAAACTGTCACTTTAATTCAAACCAGTTCTATATTCAAACAAGCAAAGGGACCATGTGTTATTATTCTGTGACCATGTTGAACTTTGCAGTACAAGTTTGATCTGCAAGGTGTGCCCTAAGGGGTGACACGTCCCTTATGAAAACCTTACCTTTTTAAACCCATTGGGGTTCCGCATCGCATTATGAGATAGTGCTGCGAGGCCTGCCAACCTTTGAAGAATTGCGTGTGGTAATTTGAATTCGGGAATAAAAACAAGTTTGAAAATACACCTGACTGTATTACAGACGTGAAATTACGGATTATTAGAATATATCATCCAAAAAAATTCCTTGAAAGCTGTTTTTCTCATTTGATCTAAGGCAGTTCTCTCACTTGTGGTCCGTAAACGTAACGCATGCGTCTGTCAAACGAAAAGAAATTGCAAGTTCCGATCTTATTCTCATACAATAACGGCTACGCTGCGTTTACGCACGGTAACTGAATTTGTATGGCAATAAGATCAGAATTCGAAATTTCCTTTCGTCTGACAGACGCATGCGTTAACGAAGCAACGGACGATAAGTGGGAGAACTAACTGCCTAAGCGAATGATGTATATTTAATCACACGGTAATACACGATTTTTCTGAAACGGCCCTCAAATATATGGCAAACGAGGCGATAGCAACCTTTTTTTTACGGCCGTTAACGCTCTGCCTACATGCAAGGGATAAAGGCGTGATTTATATGTATGTGTGAGTGTGTGTTTACGATTAACAAGAATTGCAAAATAAATGTAATATAATATAATAAACGGGGTGTAAGGGACAGACCTCCGAATTCTAATAGGGTGCATACAGACCATGAAACTGAACAACCTTCCCCTAGGAACATATGTCAGGAAACGACAAAAAATATTTGACCTCTCATACATAATCACGATCAGCTGACTGGTGTTATTTTGACATTTCCGAATCACCCCCATGTATGTTCCGCGATTTTTTGTAGTTTCCGAGTTATTTACTTTTAAAGGTGTATGGGAAAATTTCGACTAACCGGCTTATTTCCTTCTTTTCTTAATTTCCGTGAAAGGGCTGAACAAGCGGTTATTTCTATGACATATTCTTCATGATTTGAACTTTGTGCATACAAAAAAAGGAAAATAGCCTCCCAGTAGAATTTTCTTCATACAACTTTAAAAAATAAATAACTCGGAAGTTACAAAAAAATCACGGAACATACATGGGGGTAATTAGAAAAAGCTTTTATCCCATCTAAAGTTGTCATCGTCAATCAATTAACACACCCAAAGTTTTCGTAGCCTATTAGTTCATTGACGAAATTTTAGATATGTACGAAATACGACAACTTGGTAGAGAATCTTTGATGACATGATCCCAAAATTATGACTAAAGTAGCCTAGTGCGAGTCGACTTACGCACTAAGGGTTTTGTACCCTTACGTATAAATGATTATGTAGCAACCTCTGGGAGCTACGACAAGAAGCTCATTCAAAGTGGTTCACGAGCAAGCAAGACGCAACAGAAGTTTCAAACTTCTTTTCTTGGTTACTTTGGACTTTTTTCTATCGAGTAAAGTTCCTCAAATTGTGTAACTGAAACTATAATTTTTTCAAAATTTTATGGCTGCAATTGTCTGAATAAAACTGGTAAAAAAATCTTGCTCGCTCTATATCCCCGCCTTAAGGGACAATTGATCAGATTCAGCCTGCATGCACCCCTATAAGTACTCGGAGGGCTGTTCCATACACCCTGTATACCTGATCCTTAACAATACCTATCGGATGAGATGACCGTGTGGAGAAGTAAAGTGTATAACCTTGTCGCGTCTGTTACAGGTCATATTTGTATTTGAGACAGTTTGCGAACTGCCCTCTACGAGTCTACTGTCCACAGAGAATTCCTACGGTTTTGGATATTGCGAACTTCGACAGCTAATTGATTGATGGGTAAAAGGAAAGGTTTTCGTAGCAAATCAGAGATTATTTGGACGAGTGATGCGAGTGGACGTCAACCCTTTATTCTATTTATATAGGGTAAAGTTTTACTAGTGACCGATAGCGAAAACTCAATACGGGCTGGTAACAAGAAACAACTTTTCCCAAGGAACATAGGTCGAAACGTGAAAAAAACGCCGATCATCTCATTTAGGTTACTATGAAAGCTCAAAATATATTTGTCATATTTCGACCTATGTTCCTTCCTTATCACCAGCCCGTGCTTTGTTTCAGTATCGGTCAGTAAAATTTCACCTAAAATTTTCATAAGGATCAGTTTGGTTACCACCGTCTTGTTCGAAACGTGATCTAATAATGAACTCTTTAAACTACCTTTATAGTGTAAGTCTTATTTTGATTTTGTAGTTTCGTACCTCAAAAAGATAAACAGAACCCAAATAAGACGACTTAGTTGTCCGTTCGTCTGTCACGACATTTTATCTTGGTAACGCGTAAAGATACCGAATTGGTAAATAAAACCATATAGGAACTCAATTCTAGACTGCTTGTAGTAGTAAAACAATCAAGCTCCATAAAAAATATAGAACTGCCAAAAAGCGTGTTTTTTACCCTCTGAGGGGATTAAAAATTGATTACGTACTTCACGTGGACCTAGAACTGTATTGACAAGTAGCTTTGTTTAAAAAGACAAATGTAGGAAAATAAAACAATGTGTTTTTCGAAGAAATTAAATACATACATACACATATCAAGCCTGTAATCCCTTGCGGGGTAGGCAGAGCGTAAGCGGCCACAAAAACAAACATTTACGCCACTTCTGACAAATATTTAAGGGTCATTCGGAAAATTGTGTATCGCCAGATTGTCAGCGCATCGCCTATAACTGCAATACACACCCTCGAGTCCCTTAGTCGCCCCTTACGACTCCCACGGGAAAGAAATGGGGTGATGCTATTCTAAGCCGGCATCACACGGCATAAATAGATAAACACCCTGTATTCCTACAAATAATACTAAGCAAGGCAACTGTCGGTGCGTTCCGTGTTTTCTGAAACATTAATAAAACGGAAGCGACGGTGGAACAACAAAGTATAATAATAACAAAAGTTAAATTAATTTGGCGCGGCCGGGACTCAAACCCGGGACTGGGACGGATCGACTCCGGCCAATTAAAATGACGCGTACCGTCTTTGAATTATTACTGCGAATTTGAAAATGGAGTATAGTTCCGGTTGTGGCTTTTGCTTTGACGTTATTTCAATTAAATTAATCTGAATACACTCATGCAATGCAAACATATTTATTTATTTCAAAAACATATATCACGCCTATATATCTCTTGTGGGTTCGGCGTAAACGGGCGTAAAAACGAACCTCTACGCTACATCTGACAAACAATTTGAGGTTCATTTAGAAAATTATGTATCACCATAGATGGAATGTTATTAGTATAACATATGTTACACGGTATTGAATTGTAACACATATGTAACACGAGTCCCCTCGTCGCGTTTCAGGATATCTACGGGAAAGAAATGGGGTGATGTTATTCGAAACAGGCATCACATGGCGATGATAATGAACACGATTGAATGGTAAATAGCAACACTATTTGTAATAGTCTACGGTAAAATAGTTCACCGTGTGATGCCGGCTTAGAATAGCATCACCCCATTTCTTACCCATGGGTGTCGTAAGCACTAAGGGACTCGAGGTTTATATGTGTATTGCAATTTTAGGCGATTGGCTGAGAACCTGTCACTATAGTGACACAGTTATCTGATTGACCCTCAAAGTTTTGTCAGACGTGGTGTTAATATCCGTTTTACGGCCGTTAACGCTCTGCCTACCCCGTACGGATATAGGCGTGATTTATGTATGTATGTACGGAAAAAAGTCAAGTTTTTGAAGCATTCATAGTTTTGATTTTTCGATAGACCGAATCGGAACAAATCATATCTTAATTTGTATAACCGTCGTTTAAATATTGTGCCAGGCTTTAATGGGTCCGTCTTTAATTTACTCTTAATATAGTGACGTCACGGAGGGCCTCGTTTTCGGACCCACAATGCCCCTTGGGGACCTTTGATTAAACAACTTGATGCCCCCTGAGTTTGAAGGTTCATAAAATTAAAATAAATTTATTATTTTTAATTACCTAGGTACCAGTCAATTTTGTGTGCCAAATTCACGCGAATTTTATGGTTTTATTTATCATTAGATTTCCGCCCAGCGGTTTCACCCGTTGCCACTCAATATCCCGTGGTAATAGTTATTTTCATGCGGTAAAAAGTAACCTATGTGATATTCCAGGTTATACTCTACCTGTGTTCCAAATTTCATCCAAATCGGTAAAGCCGTTTGAGCGTGAAGAGGTAACAAACATACATACATACACACACACAAACTCTCACACACACAAACTCTCAGATTTCTAATATTAGTACGGACTGCGGTTTCAAAATTCATTACTTATCTTAACAATTTATATCAATAAGTACATTTAAAATGTTAGGTTGTAGTGCTACTGATAAGTACGTAGTAAGTATCTACTATAAACGATAGAATAAATTCGGATATCGGCGTTTATCTGACACAGAGAAAGCTCATAGTCTACGTACGTTAAAATGCGTAATAGCATTATTTTTTGAAAAGGTTAATTTGATTTTAGTCTCGTGTGAAATTTAACTAGTGGCCGATAGCGAAAACTCAAGACGGGCTAGTGATAAGGAACAACTTTTCCTAAGGAACATAGGTCGAAATACAAAAAAATGTACCTTGCATACAAAATTGCCGATCAGCTGATTTGAGTTACTATGGAAACTCGAAATATTGTTGTCATAAACAATAAAGAAATTTATTTGCAAGCAAACATGGTAAAGTAGATAGTTAATTTTTACAATGTATATCATGCATGTTGCGCCAGCAGCTGGCAGGCAAATATTATAATTTGAATTTAAATAAGTATGTCCAGTTAAAAATAATAATTAAAAAATATAAATCAAAGTTAATAAATTAATTACGCCACTGCGCTAAGTTAAACATTATTCGCGAGAAAAAAATAAATTTTATGTTGTAATTAAGTGAATATTCATATAAAATAAGTGATATACATGTTAAAAAAGTGCTAATTACTAACACCTATCGTTATCGAAGTTAAATACGTAAGGATATTAGTAAAAAACGTAAACATAAGGAATAAACACCTGTGAACTTTAAAACAATTTCCTATCATTTTCGCAATACATAATATTAACTAACATTTGAATACCTCAAGGTCAGTTTATAAACTACTTAAAAACAAGTGATAAAAAAGAAATTTGAAGAAAATATTTAACATAACCTCAAACAGAGAATAACAGGTTCTTCAGTGTACGATACTCAATCAAGCAGTGACATCTGTGGTTGAGTGAAACAACTAATAGTAATATCGCTACTTGCCGCAAGAGGGCGGTAAAAGCACAATGAGCTGCTTAGCCTGCGGAAACGCAGCAACAATACAAGAGCGTATAATATGCTGCTCTTGCAAAGGTGGTTACCATTACCAATGTTTAGGCATTACCGAGATTAATTACAATGCAAACCCTCAAAAATATGACTTTAACTGGGTGTGCCCCGAATGCAAAAATATAACTAAAAGATCTAAAAATGAGTCGAGTCGCTCTGGAGGCTTCCATTATTTTCTTGATCTCTCCTATGACTCAGAAGCAGAACGAAGCGTATTAGGAGATACAGCTGCTGAAAAAAGCTTAAAAATACCGCCAGACCTAAAACAACTGAGTGATCTATTGGACCAAAAACTAGACAAGATGAAGGGAGAAATCGTAGCTGAGATAAGTTGCACGATCGAAACCAAACTATTCCATTCAATTAAACAGTTAGAAGAAAATTTCACACAAAAGTTTAGCTACCTGCAGACGACTCAAACAACTATTAAAGACCGTGTCAATAAAGTAGAAAAGAAAACACAAGACCTTCAAAATGAAAAGGATAAACTAGAATGTACACTGCAGCAGATATCAAGTAAAATTAAAAACCATGAACCGATTCAACTATTATGCAAAGATCATGACCAGTATGAAAACAAGAAAAAATTTGTTCTATACGGGCTAAATGAGACACGATACGAAGATGAATGGTCTTTGATCGACCAAGTTCAAGAAATATTTAGAGATTTATACAACATAAATATCTCAGGATACATCGAAACTGTAAACCGAGTTGGGAATAAAAGATCGAATCGACGCCCTGTTGTTGTCGAACTAATAAGCAAGAGGATGACAAACTACTTAATAGAAAATGCTGCATATCTCAAGAACACTGGTTTATTTATCTCTGAATATCTTGACAAAACAGGACGACAAAACAGAAAGACGATGCTTCATATGATGCGAAACGCAAGAAAAGATGGAAAACATGCTGTCATCATAAAAAATAAATTGATAATAAATGGGGTAGAACAGAACGATGAGAACAACATAACCAGCAACAATAATGTTTCACTACACGAAGAAAAGAGTACACCAAGTAATTTTCGTAACTAATAATCAGCCATTTAATATTTTATTTCAGAATTTTCAAAGCCTATTTAACAAACAAGATTCCCTAGAAACTTTCCTGGAACAAAATCCTATTTACCCAATAATATGTGCTTCTGAAACTTGGTTATCGTCCGGGAAAATGGACCTTATAGACTTTTCTGGATATAAGGTTGCTGCATCTTTCTGCAGAATAAATCAGGCAGGTGGCGGAGTATGCATCTTATTAAATAATAATATAAACTTCAAAGAACTAAGTGAATTTTCAAGCTTTTCTGTTCAGTATTGTATTGAAGTATGCGCTGCAGAATTAGTGGAGGAAAATATCCTCTTGATAGTACTGTACTGGAATGGCAAAAAGAAAAAAGTCTTTTTTGAACAACTTGAACAAATTCTTAGATATATTGATCTCAAATACTCAAAGTCAAATATAATATTTGGCGGTGATTTTAATGTTAATATCTTAATAAATAGCAATAAGACAAACCAATTGTTAGAACTAATGTTAGAACACAAACTTAGCCAATGTATCAAACAACACACACATATATTACCACACTCATCTACATGCATAGATTTAATATTTACAAACATGGACAAAAGTTTATTTAATACATCCGTAGAAGAATTCGGATTTTCACATCACCTTGGTACTATAATACATCTCAATACAACACAAGTAAAAAATACAAATACTTGGTATGTTACAAAAAGACTATACAATACTGTTAACATTGAAAATTTCAAAACTGAATTACAGAAAGTCCATTGGGAAACTATAATATCGCCTGATAACTCTCTAAATGAAAACTATGACAAATTTAATGAAACATTGATGCAAATATTGAACAAACATATACCTAAAAGAAAAATAAAATTAAAAACTAAAGGTAACAAATACTGGTTAACTACTGGAATAAAACGCTCCTGTTACCATAAAAGAATGCTCAGAATTTTAACTCAGAAAACTAAAAATAAGATATTAAAAAATCACTATAAACTATACGCCGGTATACTTAAAAAGACAATTTACACTTCAAAAAAACAATTTTACACTAATAAAATGAAAAATTCTAAAAATAAAATGAAAACTGCCTGGAATATTATAAATGAACGCACAAATAAACAAAGAGGAAAATCTCAAAAAAATATATCACTATTAATAAACAACTCTCCTATCTCAAAACCAGATATAGTAGCGAATACTTTTAATCAATATTTTGCTTCAATAGGCCTTCAAAAAAACACTACAAACGTAACGTTTCAAAGCTTCCCTCTAGCAACATGTATTGAAAACACTATGTTTTTAAGTCCGGTGAATTTCCAAGAAGTTGAAAAATTAATTATAAATTTAAAAAATAAAACTAGTCATGGTTTCGACGAGCTCCCCCCTAATCTTATTCGACAATGTTCTCAAGAACTAACTTTACCATTGTGCCTTTTAATAAATCAATCTTTTGACGAAAGAACTTTCCCAGACCTATTAAAAACGGCTGTTATAAAACCTATTTACAAAAAAGGAGAGAAGACCGACCCATGTAACTATAGGCCTATTGCTCTTTTGTCCACAATTTCAAAACTTTTTGAAAAAGCCATGTGTAATCGTATATATACATTCTGTGAAAAATATGAAATATTCCATGAAAGCCAAAATGGATTCCGTAAGAATAAGTCTACCATACTAGCTGTGTATCAATACATTCAGGAGGTCCTTAACACAATAAATGATAAAAAATATGGAGTTGGCCTTCTTCTAGATATGACCAAGGCTTATGATAAGGTTCAACATGACATTTTACTTAATAAACTATATGCAATAGGAATACGCGGAAACAGTTATAAATGGATAAGCTCTTATTTAAAAAATAGACTGCAAGTAGTAGAAGTAGAATTTAATAACATAAATACTAAAGAAGTTATAAAAGTATGCTCTGAATTTGAAACAGTAAATGCGTCAATACCACAAGGTAGCGTCATTGGGTGTTTACTATTCATAATTTATATAAATGATTTACCAAAAATTATTAAAGAAAAGTGTGTCTTATTCGCGGACGATTTATCTGTATTAATGTCATGTGATAGAAATGATAACATAGAACAAAATATTAAAATAATACTTGATGATATCAACGACTGGATGAATAACCATAACCTAGATATAAATTATAACAAAACTAAAATAATTACTTTTCACCCATACCAAAAACTACCACTTAATATAGATATAACATACAACTCAGTTACATTAGAAACAGTAAACAACTTCACTTTACTTGGACTAGATATAGATACATATGTGGACTGGAAAAGACATGTTCAAAAAATTAGAAATAAAATAGCCAGATTTACATACGCGCTCTCAGAGATAAAAAGATCTACGGATTTACAAGCCACACTTTCGACATATTACGCATATGCATATTCGTGGCTAACGTATGGGATAATCATGTGGGGTAATAGCACAGACATGCCTACACTTTTCACACAACAAAAGAAATTGATTCGCATTTTAGTAAACATAAAAACAACAGATAGTTGCAGACCACATTTTATAAAAATGAAAATCCTTACTCTACCTTGCTTATATATATTAGAAGTTTGTAAATTTGTCAAGACTCACCCCAATTTCTTCAAGACACGTGAAGATATCCCGACAAAGTATTCACTGCGCCATAAAAAAAGATTAATGCTACCCACTTCCAACCTTGCAAGTCATTCCAATAGCCCTTTTGTTATGTCAATTAAAGTTTTTAATAAGCTACCTACTGAACTAAAAAATGAAACAAATTACAATAAATTTACAAAAAATCTCAAAGAGTTCCTAATAAATAAAAGCTATTATACGACAAAAGAATATATGGAAGATAAATTAAAATAAATTTGTTTTATTAATTATGTTCGAGAGATTGTTAAATATAGTTTTGTCATTTGCAATCTAAAAGATAATATAATATTTGTTATTATGTATCACATTAGCTATAAGATTTTTAGATATAATTAATTAAGGCTCTCTCTCATATCATAATGTTGCTGTGCCCTAACAGGGTGTCATAATACGGGTATATATTGTTCGCACATTGTGTGACATTGTATTACTTACATCTATGTATTCTGATTTATGCAATAAACGTTTGAAATTGAAATTGAAATTAATAAAAATGTCACTAAATCATTAGACAGTACAATAAAAAATATAAATATAATCATTCACATTGTCGTCATAAAATTAATAAATTCGTCTACACTATAAAAACAATTTTCTGTACATATTTTATATAATTTTGATTTTTACATAAATATCATATTTCGCAATACAAGTATACACGGTATTTTTTTATTCAGTAGGCAAACTTTGCAGAGTGATTCTACTCATACATTAACAGCCACAACTACTCCAAAGGACCACTTGTACCATACAAATGGTCCTTTGTAGTACAAACTAACGAATTTTAAGCCACATCACAGATTTTGACACGGTTTTCAGTGTTGTTCAGGAAACTGCAACAGAAAACTTTATCTGTAAAATATATTTTATATAAATATTTACACCAGGTGAAGCAGGGGTGGGTCACTAGTTAGGTAATAAAAATGATAAAAGAATGAAAAGAACGAAAGTTTCACGAAAGGCAAAGTTCTCGAGCGTGAATAAAAATAAAACTTCCATCAGAGAATTCATTCACTTAGAAAGTACTATCAGCAGCACCTTGAGTTACCCATTTAAGGATTCACCTGAAAAGTTGGTCCTTTTCATTTGCGAAGCGCCAGAGATATACAGCTAATAATATATGTATATATAGATGAGTATGTATTATAAATATATTAATATTTGTATACATATAAATATACGTGTATTTATTTATGTAGGTTTATATTTGGGCATTTTTCAAAAAAGATGTACACGTGACGCATCGGAACAGTCACCGGAATATGTTATATTTTAAATAAAATTTTGCTTAATTCCAATGAATTATAATATTTCCTATGTAATGTTAAAAAATCATATAAAAATATAAAGAAATATTGCCAATAAACACGTTTTTATGTTAGGGTACACACAATTTCTATCCGGTTCGTCACAATAGAAAATATTTATTTCAAAAGAAACTACGACAAATAGGTAAGTTTGGCTTTATTTTTTATTAAAATCACTTCTATATTTATAAAAACAAAGCGTAAAATTGTATTTTATAGCTATAACTATCGCATAGCGCACTAATTTCTATCGAGATCGTCACAGTAGGAACTTTAGACCTCAAAAAACTAACAAAATAATCCTTTCTCTTGTTGTTTGAGGCACAGAGATTTTTAACAAAATAATGTCTATTTTCTGACACACAAAAAATATGGAAATTAAATTAAAGAAATCAAGAATCTCGCCATAAATAAAGTTTTTATAAACCAAAAAATATGGGACAGTGACTAACCGGAATACGAAGTGACTAACTGGAAAAAGTAAGGCAAGGTACACATCAACTTACATTATTACAGCTTATTACAATAATTTATAAGTCTTTATTCAGTCTTTGACAAAAATAATGAGAGATCAGTAACTGATTATACATAACGAAATTCAATTATATATTTCGCTGAACTTGAAATTTTTCGGGATCTGTCCTCTTCAATCTCTCGCGATATTTTTTAGCTCTTTCCGCAGCCGTCAGCGCCATGATCACTGGAATATTTTACATAAAAACAATTAACAATCAGTCACAATCAGTGACAATTAGTATCAGTCACAATAAGTATCAATCACAATCAGTATCAGTCATAATCAGTATCAGTCACAATTAGCATCAGTCACAATCAGTCAATCAATCACAAATGCCTCCGTGGTCTATTGGTTAGAGCATTGGTCACGCGATCCGGAGGTACCAGGTTCGATACACAAAGTTGATATTTATCATTTTGTAAGATGTTTCATGGTTTGGTTAGGACATTAAAGGCTGAATCACCTGATTGTCAGTTAGAGAAATGATTCCGTGCTTCGGAGGGCACGCAAAGCCGTCGGTCCCGGTTGCTGTCTATAATAACTTAGAGGGCGATCGTTACGCAACCATGTCAGAGGCCTAGTTGCAAAACTGGGCGGTTGTAAAACTCTGACACTAGGGTTCATCGGGTCGTTGACTCGGTGTTCTATTCGATAACAAGAAGACAAAGACGGGCTGGGACTAGTAGGCTCGTGGGCTGGTTCACCCCTTAAAGTATTTCAGACAAATTTTTTCACATCCTGTATAGAATATATATAGAAGAAGCACATGGATAAGAAGTAGATCTTTAGGCAACTGTTTCAAATTTGTTATCTGAAAATTATGACTTGAAGTATTTTATATAATAATATGATATCGGCTACCTATGTAACCTAAGCTTA
The DNA here is from genome assembly GCA_027580185.1 of Tuta absoluta. Classification (NCBI taxonomy): domain Eukaryota; kingdom Metazoa; phylum Arthropoda; class Insecta; order Lepidoptera; family Gelechiidae; genus Tuta; species Tuta absoluta. Next base: position 1,443,496 of record JAQAHW010000059.1, read on the forward strand.
ACAATTCCAGTGCGTCACGAAAAAGTTCCGACTGTACATCACGTGACGATTCGGATGTGACAAATTCATACCAACAACAGTTTAAAATATAAAATGTACCTTTTCTGATCAATTGATGGCTTTTGCCATGCCATTTCACATAAGTTTATAAAATTCCTAATAACTTTTAAGCACTTATTAATGCGAAAAATTGCTACTTACCCCATAAAATCCTGTGTCTATCTGGAACTAGATTTTTGAACCACCGTGACGCGACCTGTTGCGTTGGGCGATATTTTTGACACCGACCTCTTGTTTACAAAATGGCGTAATCCAAAGACAATAATGATGGTGCCAATCACAAAAACTGACTATTCACTGGTAGGATTTTAGTCTAAAGTGGAGAAACGTTACCGTGTCAATAACCGGAATTCCGGTATCTACATTTTATTGGGACAATAAAAATGTAGGTTTTTAAGTGATTTTTAATTCTATTGCGATAGTATTAGAGTTTTGAATTCGTTTTATTACTCCACCATTAATATACAGACCCTAAAACAGTATGCAGATCAGTATTACCAAGTCGAAATATTAAGGTTTAATGTTGCCAATATGAAGGTGGGACACGACTTTTTTACCTCCTTCCGCTGTATTTTTTTTAAGTTTTTTCATAAATAATGATAAATAAGTAATATTTTATGTTAAAATCTTAATTTATTTTATATTTCTTAACAAAAAAAGACCAACTTTCAAGTGGCAGATCCATACTAAACTAAAAAAGTCAATCTGAACATATGGGACACGCCAAATTTGCTATGTACATCTTTTTTGAAAAACGCCCATTTATATCATAGTTTTGTATTCTGCATTTATTGCGTTTATTCAAGTTACCTTTTCTTTCGTGATTACTCTCGCACTGCTCTGTTTTTCAATACTCTCTTCTCCACCCAAAGGTTGTCTGGAAGAGATCGCTTGTAGCGATAAGGCCGCCTTTGCGCATGTCAGCAATTATTTTTCCTGATATTTTTGTTTGTTATTTTGTGCAATTAAGTGTTTTTACTTACTTACTTACTTAATAATTTAACGTTCAAATTTTTGCAAAATTATACGTAGAAATAAGAGCAATAACTCCACAAAGTCCTGTGTAGCTATTCTTACTAGAAAAGGTATGTACCTAAATTATATATATTTTTTCATGTTTAATAAAAGACATCATATTGAACCACATACATACATACATATATACATACATACATACATACATACATACCGGTCAAAATCATAACCCTCCTTTTTGCTTTGCCGTAGTCGGGTAAAAAATATTAAAATATAGGTTAACTTGGATTGTTTCAAAATCTTGCTCTTGCGCTATTCTCGCCTTAAGGGTTAAATGAACATCAGCAGCCATAACAGTCCACTGTTGAATTTTTGTCACAGTCACCTTGGCAGGTGAATTGGCGAGCGCAGTTCTAGATTTTGCATTCCCTGTCAACGCTGCTGCACTCACCCCCTTTTCTGGATTGGTTGTAACTTTATACGTCGTTTATAAATTCGTCCTGGTAATGGGCAGAGGCGTGCGTAATAATTAGGTATAGAATTCAAGTAACAATATTGTAGATTTTATACATGTTTTTGAAAGTACCAGTGAAATCAGCCTTTGCAGGCGTATACACAAGTTTTTTTTTAATATTAAGTATGGGTTTGCTCTTGACTCTAGTCTAGATCATAGGACAGAGACAGATTTTAAGATAGAGCGAGCTCACCCAAAAGAAGCCTGTTCACTCTTACTTTGAAAAGATTAGGGTTATATGCGCTTGGAAACACAGACGCAGGTAGTGAGTTCCACTCTTTAGCAGTGCGCATTATAAATGATGACTGGAAGCGCTTAGTCCGAATTGGTGGAATGGCAACCAGGTATGGATGATATCCGGCGGTGCGTCTGGATGTCCGATGGTAGAAGGGAGCTGGTGGAACAAGGTCATGAAGCTCTTGAGCACACTCTCCGAAGTACAATCTGTAAAAAACAGACAAGCAGGCAACCTTGCGGCGATGTGCCAGGCTTTGTAGCTAGGTGTCCACCAGTTTTTTGTCGCCTATGAGCCTCTTGGCCCTGCGTTCCACCGAGTCAAGAGCGGCAAGTTGGTATTTGGCAGAGCCATCCCAAAGGTGACTGCAATACTCCATGCAGAATCGGACTTGTGCTTTGTAAAGAGTTAAAAGCTGAACAAGTCTTATTGAAGAGAGTAAAGAGAATAAGATGGCTTCTTAAATAGGTAGGTTGCAATGTTACTTTAAGTACGTACATCACAAAGAGATGCCATCTACTTGCAAGTGCATCAGAAGGAATACTCATTCGTCATCATCGTCTTCTCAGTGGAATTACTGGGTAATAGCTCTTACTGCTCAGTTACTGAGCTAAGGCGAGTTTACACAATTCCAGCTTTCTATACAGCCAGCGAGTCGAGTTTACTATACACCTTTGAGGAAATTTCTAAATCACTACATTCTATGAAATAAACTCCCGTTGGTGGGTTTTCCGTTGTATGTATTTTGAAACATAAAGAAATACTACAGTACAGGTACAGTTTAATTCAATGTACAAATATATTCCAGCTGACCTACAGCTTAGATCTTCAAGATTACGCACCAAAAATGATGCTGTTCTTAAGAATAGATGAAGTGATTCAAGTGCAAGGTTTTTATTATAATACATGCCGGACAAATGTCTTATTTCCGCGAGATTATGGTTTTTATCAGCGGGTGAAATGTAAATGAAAATAAGTAATTGAAAAAATGTCAGCGACCGCCGGGACTTGAACCCCGGGACCGTGGGGTACCGTCCCATTGCTCTGCCAACTGAGCTACTGGCGCCCCGACTGACCCTTGCCAATTTTTCAATCTCTTGGTACTCGTCTCGAGGCGACGTACAAGCGACATCTAGTAATGAAGGGGGAAATGTAGGCGTGATATGTGTATGTAGTTATGTACGCATTTTTGCTGAGTCGCTGACCTTTTCATGATTGCGCCACGTTGCATATCAGAGTACCTATGTTTTAAAAGGTTTGATTGTGTTTTTTCGTTTTTATTTACTTTTTTTTCTTATGTAAGTACTTTGCTGTGTAAAGTGTCGCAGTTTTTTGAATAAATGTTTTTCTCATTTTAAGTATTAGACCGGGTCTATCACGATAGTATTTAGGTAAATATTAGTAATTTACCTGTGTCATCAACCCGCGACCACAATACATGAAACTGTGTTGAAACGTCGGGACACAGGTAAGTTACTAATATTTACCTAAATACTATCGCGATAGACCCGGTCTAATACTAATACTTAAAATGAGTGAAAGTGATCGCGAGTGCTTAAAAATGTTTTTCTATTCTATTCTACGCTGTCGCATTTTATCTTGTATAGGAATACTTACCAGTCGACTGTACCATTAAACTGTGTAGACACTAACTCAATGGGAGTGTGTTCTTTTCGTATAAACGAGATTAAGTTAAAACACGCTCACGAAATGTTCAACTTGCAATTTGTCTAAAACACAGACGCAGTTGTGAAAACTTTTGTTTCTTATTTTTATTTATATTGTACTTTGTTCTTTTCGCAAACAACGAGTTGAACATTTGACTACAATTTCCCAGTATCACATACAAGAAGTAATAAAAAGGGTATATCAAGCCGAAAGCAGGTCAACGTTCTCACAAAACTGAACAACTTTTCCCATGGAACATGGGTCGAAAATTATAAAATTAATTCGACCTTCCACACAAAATTTTCGATCATTTGGTTAATTTATTATCAAAGGTAAATTTTTTGTGTGATGCCGGCTTAAAATAGCATCACCCCATATCTTACCCGTGGGAGTCGTAAGAGACCTGTCACTATGGAAATACACATTTTTCCGAATATCTCTCAAATATTTCTCAGACGTGGCTTAAATGTCGATTTTTGCAGCTGTTTACGCTTTGCATACCTCGCAAGGGATTATAGGCAAGATATGTATGTGTGTGTGTCTGTCAATGGTCTGTCAATGTGATAGTTTTGGAGATTTCGTATTCTGCTAATAGTTTGATGTATAATCACAGTGGCATTGTAATGACAGTGGAGTGTCGTTGGCATAGCAAGGGTAAAAAGGAGAATCCGGTCCCAGACCGCATTTCACATATTATACACTTGCCATGTACATTCACTAATAAAATGCAAACAGACCGATGCTTTTAGCGACTAGCTCGCGCCCGCGGCGTCGCACGTCCGAGACGGCTTCATCTCTCAGTACACCTTTCGCTAAGATTTCCCGGTTCTTGCTACATTGCTTGTTGTCAACACAAATCCATAGTCAGTAGGTACTTGTTTATTAATTTTGGCGTTTCTCCATCTTGTTTTCCATTGCTGCGTATTTTTAACGCACCGTAACGCCAACCACTTGAAAGACGCATCCGTTTGGCACCGTAACCTTATAAGTATGGGAATAAGATCGGACATCGTGTTTTTTTTCGTATGATTAGACGCATGCGTTACGGTGCGTTAAAAACGTAGCGATTGACGATAATTAGGAGAACTGCCTATTGCATGTGTATCTGTTATGGAAATCAATCAAACGACCTTGATATTGACAGCTTGTAATATAACGTAGATATTTTTAGATGAATTACTCGTATATAACTTAAATATTGTTTTTTGGGGCTACGAAAAAAGCTACGGTATTGCTACGCCGTAGCAATGTAGTGACTTTTGTACGGTTGTTCATTACAAACTTGGTCATAGTAAAACTTAGCATAATATACGGGTCTTTATTGATTCGGTATCCCACACGAACATAAAGAAGCAGAAGAATACAGCATGCCTTTTTTGACATAGTTTCCAAGTTATTTTAGGGCATTGCAGGATTGTCCTAGATGGTGCCCTTGATGGTTTTCTATCTGTATGTCCATTTCTTGTTTTTGTGCAATAAAGTATATATGTTTATGTTATGTTCCGTGCTTTGAAAGACACGGTCAAAGGTCTACTCTAGGTAAAAAGCAGGGTGCATTGGGTCGTTGGTCAACTCGTTGTTTCACACGCTCAGCATTTCAAATCCAGCCTTACTTTTAGGCAATGTACTTCAACTAAAGTACCAGGCGCGCATACACTAGAAGTGGTGTCGGAACGTGACGCATTTTAAATTCAGCGCCTAATGCGATGCTGTTTATATTTTATTTCATTTCATTTCACATCCGAGTGGAGAACCGACGCAAAGAAGGTTTATCGTCTGCTTAATGGATTGGCTAAACGTTATTTTTCACCGTTCCATTTTTAGTGGAATGATACGATATTTTTGCTTTCCGTATATTTTATACGTGCTTAAAATAAACACATTTAAAATTGTGTATTTTATACATTTCATGACAAATACATTTATCACGCCTATATCCTTTGTGGGGTAGGCAGAGCGTAAACATTGACTGCTGAGTAACTGTGGGAAATCAAATTTCTATTCATTTGGTTTGGATTTGAATCGTCGGCGCAATCGTAACGCTGCTTGCGAAATATCTGGAGCTCGAAACGATAATTCACCGGTAAAAACTCGTTTATATTAGAACCACAAATACTGTGATGACGGCTTAGAATAGCATCACCCCATTTCATTCCCGTAAGAGGCGACAGGCAGCATTCGTGGGAGGCGACTAAGGGACTCGAAGGTGTGCATTGCAATTTTAGGTGATGGGTCGACAACCTGTCACTATGGCAATACATAATTTTCCGAATTTTCGGTGTCTTACACAAAAAGAAGAGGTCAAAGATTTATCCACCTCAGATTATGAAGGAACCTTCTATACCTATAGCTGCGTTGTCTTCAATGTTGCCTGCTTGCAAACCTGACGACATGCTTATAAGCTCTCGCGGAACGAGATGACGTCATCACCCTCAAAGCTTGTTGTCCTTTCCGGTCCCCACAGGGTGGCCAACTGCTGAGAATACCGCTGGTTAAGAAATTTCGTAAATACAAACACACGTACACATAACACGTCTTTATCCCTTGCGGATAGGCAAAGCGTTCACGGCCGTTAAAAAGGCTCGTTATCGCCACATCTGACGACCCTCAAACGGTCGTCTCAGACAAATCGTTTGTCACTGTAGTGACAGGCTGTCAGCCTGTAGCCTAAAATTGTAATTCACATGAACCCTCATGACACTTAGCCGCCTCTTATGACACCCGACCGAAAGAAATGGGGTAAAATTATTATATACCAGCATGTCACGGCCATAGAAGTTTCGCCATAGATCCAATTCTCGGTTTCTCGTTTCCCAGTTTCATTAAGCTTGACAGATGGTTCCGTGCTTTCAGAGAGAACGCAAATCAAAGATCCTGGATTCTATCATGATTTTTACTTACATGGCAGTCGCTGCATAACTATGTCAGAGGCCTTTAAACTACACAATATGTTATTATAACTTTAATACTGGGATTGAACGGCTCGGTCGCTGACTCGGCGATAAATTTACGAATCACAGTTGATAGACATTTATCTCAATTCCATGTAACCGACTAATATCTCTTACTAAAAATAGAACTATCACTTTCTGTGTAGTATGCTTAGACAAAGATAGAAGATGATTGCGTCTTAAATTGTCTATAATTGCACGCATTTTACGCGATATCTGTCAGAATTAAGGGGCGATTAAAAATATGGCGGTTAATCATTTAATGAAAACTGCAAAATGGCGCGGAAATCATTTTCACAAACATTTTACATGACTAAAATTGTCTATGATATCTACTATCCTTTTCTAAACTTATTTAACAGCAAGTGACATTCTATTCTATCTATTTTTAATAAGTCTTTTTAGTCAGTAATGTGAAATCCAGACAATTGTTAGAATTTTGGACATGAGGGTGGCCACTCTTTCCGGGTGCATTATGCACGGACACGGCCTCCCCGGGCCGGGGGCAAATAAACCAGAAATACGCCCGGATTTGTCCCCCGATTAATTTACACCTCCCGTATTTATTGGGGAGATAAAAAAGGGTTAATGTCCCGCTGAAGAAGTTACGAGAGGACAGTGAATTTATCACGTTTGGGTTTCTGTGTGTGAAAGCTGTGGAATCTACCTGTATCTCCGCCATACTGAGTTAAGTAAGTAAGTAAAAGATTTCTTTCAGACAACCTTTGGGTGGAGGAAATAGAAATCGAAAACAGAGCAGTTCGAGAGCAAAAAGAGACAGGAACAGAATTAAAAAAAATATAATGAATACATACAAAAAGTTACAATATTAATACATATTATCTACAATATCTACATATGTATATAAATACACATCTTTAAATGAAAATAATCAAAAATTATTGGTATAGAAATAAATATTTATATTACATATAAGATTCTTTTGACTTTGACAGGTAATGTTGATCAACCTTAATTTTTACCCGACTACGGTAAAGCAAAAAGGAGGGTTATGATAAACTTGCACGTGTCTTGCAGTGACGTATTTCACGTGGTAGTGCATTCCATGTGTTAATTGACTTATTAATTTGTGATTAAGACATTGACTGAGAATTGTGAATATAGGTATTTTGTATTTTACTGAATGTTATGGTAAATAACGCACACAAATCTGGGCCCGAAATTTCTTATTTTATAAATAACTAGCGGCCCGTCCCGGCTTCGCACGGGTGGACAATTATTTTTTACATAAATGCACTTTAAATTTTACACCCTTTTTTCACATTGGAGGTTTTTTAATATATATTTTTTATCATTACCTACAGCTACTATTAAATACACTTAGGTATTTATTATCTCAAAATATTTTTTAGAGTTCAGTACCCAAAGGGTAATAACGAAAACCCTATTACTGAGGCTCGGCTGTCCGTCTGTCTGTCCGTCCGTCCGTCCTACAGTTACGAAGCTGTATCTCCTGAACCGTTATACCTAGACAGTTGAAATTTTTACAGATGTTGTATTTCTGTTGCTGCTATAACAACAAATACAAATTTTATAGTTTTTGAAAAAACACATCACGATAGTGCGTTGAAAACTAACAGCGACATCTATGTTTGTATTATGGAACTAAAATATTACTTTTCTCAGTTTTCGTGATAGTATAAATGTTAAACTACTGAAGCTAGAGAGATCAAACTTGGACTTGAAGTTTTTTATGTAATGAAGCAACTATTAAAGATAAAATTCCGTTTTTTTAAATCCCCCAAGGGATGAACAGGGGGTTAAAAGTTTGTATGAAAGTTCGTTGTCCTAAGTGTGATCCGTTTCAAAATTAGTGATTAGACTTAGGACTTAAAATAATTAAACACGTGTTTCAGCATATTTGAAATTTTAACCCATAATAGGGTCAAAAGGGGGGTTCAAAGTTTGTATGAAAGTTCGTTTTTTTAAATGAATGTGACTTGTTTCAAAATTGATGATTAGACTAATAACTTAAAATAATTAAACACGTGTTTCAGCATTTTTGTAATTTTAACCTTTAAATGGGTGAAAAGGGGGTTAAAAGTTTGTATGAAAGTTTTTTATCTTAAATGTGATCTGTTTCAAAATTTCTGATTAGACTCATAACTTAAAATAATTAAATACGTGTTTCAGCATTTTTGAAATTTTACTCCTTAAAGGTGTCAAAAGGGTGTCAAAAGTTTCCTACCAGTTGGGCTACCCGTTTTCCCATGGGAATGTGACAATTTCCCGGAATAAATTATACTTATAAACCTTCCTCTCAAGTTACTCTATCTAATAAAAAAAACCGCATCAAAATCCGTTGGGTAATTCTTAAGATATAAGGAGACACCAAACGGGAAGCGACTTTATTTTATACTATGTAGTGAAGTAGTTGCTGCCCGGCGTCTTCGTACGCGCGGAACGAATTCGATATTACAATTTCCCGTGTGATTGATAGATTTTCCTGCGGTAAAAAGTAGCCTATGTCCTTTCTTAGGTTCCTGTCTTTGCTTATAACAAAATATATCAAAATCGGTTCAGTGGTTTAGGCGTGAAAACGTAACAGACAGACAGAGTTACTATTAGTATAGAAGTATATACGATTAAAACCGCAAGGCTGGCCGCTAGCATACCTAAATATAAACCATGTTTAGCATAAATCCATCAGTAAATTGCAAAAAAGAACTTATTACATCCAACATTTCAATCAATGTATTAATTAATTAACAACACTCGTCCATTTCATCAACATAACTTTTACGTCTTTCAAATCTTTTATATCTTTATTACGTACTACATGAGAAGTTTTACTGTTTCGCTGGGGAGTGAATTGCACACACACCGGATGAAACTGCGGTTCGTTACAGCAACAATACGAATGATAACCTGTGACTGCCGCAATTTGATGCGGCGATGTGTGCTATGATTCCCGAATTCTGTTGATATTTATTACTTTGTGAATTTGTTGCCAGTCTGGTAAGAATATTGCTGGCTGAATGATTGTCCGAAAAAGAAAGACGGTCCCAGTTGCCGTCTATGATTCCTTAGACAGCGGTCCTTACACAACCATGTGAGAGGTCTACTACAAGTACTTAGTAGGCGGTTGAAAATCTCTGACACCAGAGTTAATCGGATCGTTAGTCGACTCGGAGTTACACACGACAAAGAAAATCCGGAAATTGAATGTAATGTTACTCCTTTCGTCAAAAACCGGAGCCGTCAAACCACCCGAAAGTAACGTGGTGCGTGTGAAAACCGCCTAGAAGCGCCTCGTTAATAGCAGTTCATAAAGCAGGTCATTCATCGCGAACAGAAGCGCGGCTGTTTACAATTGTGCCGTACAAATAAAAACAAGGTAAGTTGGGAAGTTAGTTTTATCTGCAACAGTGGAATTAGAGGGTTAGGGACTGATATTGTCAGTCTTATATTAAGTATGAAATTTATTTTTATAACACGACTGCCCAACCAAAAAAATTTAGAGGTCAGAATTCATGAATACCTTCATATATGTGCGATTCTTTAAAGTACTGCAACTCGTGAACTACTAAACAGATTCGAATAGGAATCGTATCCGATGAATCCTTACATTAACTATCGATCGTTAAAGGCTAGGCTTTATCTCAGAGAGCAGTCATGGTTTTTTTTTTAATTTATCAGTTTAGTTTTTTTTGCAATTGACCCTAGATAGAGAAAATAATCCCATGTGTCATATTATACTACATCAAAAAGTTCTTCTTCATTCATAATTCTCGTAACTTCTTGTTTTTTCATAGTTATATATGTGAATGTAGCAACAGCACTGCAGCGGTAAGATGTCCACTACTGGACCAAGCTTCCCAGAGGCGCCTCCATGGACGCAATTTTAGACCGAATACATCCATTTGTCCAATAACTGCCCGCTTTTTTTACAAAGTCGTCGACGTAGTCGTCACGGACCGCCGTTGCGTTTTCCGATTAATGACCAGACCTCCACTCCAGAACCTCACCTGACCGGACCAAATCAGTGTTTCTATCAACCCTTAAGTCTCGCGACGGGAATGGTAGTAAAGGCGGCGATAAAGTAAAAAGCTCGTCCGTACAGCGCAGAACATAAACACACTACTTTCTAGTTGAAAGAAAACATCGTGAACGTTTACAAGTGGAGTAGTTGCGTGGATTGGTCCAAGTGGAGGAGGGAGCGGGTAATTTGATAAACCTTAGTCCTAATAATAGTTGCCGTGTGATGCCGGCTTAGAATAGCATCACCCAATTTAATTCCCGTGGGAGTCGTAAGAGGCGACTGAGGGACTTGAGGGAGTGTATTGCAGTTTTAGGCGATGGGCTGACAACCTGTCACTATGGCGATACACAATTTTCCGAATAACCCTCAATTATTTGTCAGACGTGGCATAAATGTCCGTTTTTTGCGGCCCTTAAGGCTCTGCCTACCCCGCATGGGATTATAGGCGTGATATGTGTATGTGTATGTAGTCCTAATACATACATCAGCCTATTGCAGTCAACTGCTTTACGGAGGCCTCCCCCAGGGTACGCCATAGGCACAGTATAATCATAGTATAAAGAAGGGAGGAAGTAGGCCAACTCCGGCCTAATCCGCGCTATAATTGCCTACTCTCTTAGGGTTGCCACTTTTAACGAAATTTCTATTCAGTGCCTAGGAATTGGCAAGCGTCGAGCAGTTGCATTTTGAAATTGTATTGTGCCAACCAAGGTCTCTTAGTCCGTTTTACCTAACCAAACGACGATGAAACCTATCTAATAAAAGAAAGAATCTTGTTTGAGAAGTATCTTCATAAACAATTTGTGGCATGTTTCCCAAAGAACGGCCAGCAGACGTGCGGGGCGGTGTTGGTTGAGAATGTCGGTCGTCTCTGATAGGTAAATAAAACTAAAACAGTGATGACTATTAATCCATCAATGAATCCTTGTTCGCCGAGCGTTGTTTGGTTCAGCGGTTTCCGAACTTTGAACCTTAATATTTCGCCTGACCAATAGTAAAGCAATAATAACAGCAAATAGACAACTAATCAATCTCATCATCGAGTTTAACAAAGTTGATATAATGTATCATGTTAAAACAAATGAATTCCTCGTCCTTAGGTACCTTTCCTGGTCAGTAGGTAATAGGTAAAAGTGACAAATCTGGAGTTGATGTATAGTTCTAACATCCAAACACACAACAAGCATAAAACATTAAAATTTAAAAAAATCACGACTGCTTTCTGGGATAAAGCCTAGCCTATGACACTCAGGATAATGTAAGAATTCTTCCGATACAATTACCATTCGAATTTAATTAGTGGTTAACTAGTTTCAGTCCTTTAAAGAATGGCACATATATACATACATGAACCCTTAAAACATTATACTCCTTTTTAGTTGGGCAGTAAAAATAATTACTTTCTTTTGCGATAATCAGCCATTTTACAATCGTGGATTCGCCTTACTATTGCGTCGTCGTGACGCGTGACCGTGACTCGGTGTCGAGTCGACTGGCGCATGGCTACCCCGTCAAAGCGCAGTCCGAACCCCCCCGAGATATGTCTGCGTGTGCGTGCGGCGACGCATAGGTACTATCGCGCACACATACAAGCCGCGCGCGGTGCGTTTGTATGAAGATAACGTACTTCCCCCTTCTTTATACTATGGTATAATTAATAGTACTAGCGTACAGTATGGTCACTCCCTGCCTCCCCCTACAAGCGCCGCCCACCCGCGCTCGGAGGACGCTCAGACACCGGCTAGCAAGGACGCGACGACGAAGGTCATTTCATACTGCCGCACATTGCATTCCCGATTCGCGAACGCAAAATATCGGCAACCCTGACATGTTGTCTCACACACACAAGCATGGTCCGCGTTCACCTACGCGAGCTTAGACTGTGTGCGTAGCAACGCGTTTGGTTCATACATTTGAGCACCAGTGTCCGAGGTGTGCCATAGGTCACGATCTCTTGTTTTCGCCATCCAGTCGCTACCAGCCACCTTTTTTTTGTCATCGGTCCATCTGCTCGGATGTCGTCCAACGCTACGCTTGCATCACGCCTATATTCCTTACGAGGTAGCAGAGAGTAAACGGCCGTACGAAACGAACATTTAGGCCACGTTTTACAAACTTTTAAGGAAATTGTGTATCGTCATAGTTTGAATGGTGTAAAAAATATAAGCTGCAAATATTTTAAACAGTTATCTAGCCATGGGCTGAACAACTATCCCCGCGCAACATGTTTTGAAATATGTAAATCAAATCTGGACTTCCTTTAAAAAAACATTCTAGCCGACTGGGGTTTTTATTGGAGTTCCAATTTATTTTTCATATTTTGACCTATGTTCTTTAGGCTGGTTCACCCCTTAAAATATTTGCAAGTAATGTACATTGTAGAAAGTATGAAATGTACTTATGTTACCTTACTTACCTGTTAATAGGTTATGTACTCACACAAATTTCGCAGAGTGGTAAAAAAATGTGATTAAATTGAAACTGTATGACTTACGACGGCAGTATAATTTAATGATACATATATAAATTACATGTCTTTGCATATGTCGTGGGCTTATCGTTAGATTGGCCATATCGAGATATGCCCAGGCACAACGTGATACGCCGGCACATTATGATCTGGCCATCAAACACAGGGCATATCGTTCAACGCTTAACGTTTGGCGATTTGGCCAGCGATACTTTAGGAATATCGATTATGTAGGGTGTCAAAGTTAAAGTAAGAATTATAATGTTTACTAGCTTTTACCCGCGACTTCGTCCGCGTTAGATAGTTTTTTTAGACTGAAGTTCTAAAGTAGGTATGTGTATTCATAGTAAGTGTGACAGTGATATTAGAACAGTTCTTATCTCTACTGTTTAAAGATGACTTGCTTGCTTCTGTTGTTAAAGGGACAATTCAAAATTTGCTATCCGGCCTGAGAGGTCAATATTTATAACCATTGAATACAAAAGCCAGTAGATAATAGAGTACTTACTACAGAGGTGCCGATTTGAGCACACCTCAATGGTCAGCATAAGTAGATATGACAGATAAAAAGATAATTTAAGTTACTGTAATACATTTTTATACCTCTTTACCACATTTTTTGTTTTTCTGTCCTCGGTAAAGAAGGCAATGTCCTTTCTCAACTTATTTCCATCATACTGAACAACTTTTGTTCTGGAACCATTTCTGTATCTCTAATAGTTTAGGTGGGCTCCTGATGGTAGACCTGGTGGTCCACATAAGGTACTCCAGATCCTCAATGTCCTTGTGAAAAGAAGCAGCCCATCATACTGAACAACTTTTGTTTTTGAACTATGCCTGTATCTCTAATAGTTTGGCTGGGCTCCTGATGGTACACCTGGTGGTCTACATAAGGTACTCCAGATCCCCAATGTCCTTGTGTAAATAAAACGGCCCATCATATTGAACAACTTTTGTTTTGGAACCATTTCTGTATCTCCAATAGTTTAGGTGGGCTCCTGATGGTACACCTGGTGGTCTACATAAGGTACTCCAGATCCTCAGTGTCCTTGTGAAAAGAAGCGGCGCGTCATACTGAACAACTTTTGTTTTGGAACCATGCCTGTATCTCTAATAGTTTAGCTGGGCTCTTGGTGGTACACCTGGTGGTCTACATAAGGTACTCCAGGTCCCCAATGACCTTGTGAAAAGAAGCGGCCCATCATACTGAACAACTTTTGTTTTGAAACCATGCCTGTATCTCTAATAGTTTAGCTGGGCTTCTGATGGTACACCTGGTGGTCTACATCAGGTACTCCAGAGCCCCAATGTCCTTGTGAAAAGAAGCGGCCCATCATACTGTTTTTTTTTTGTTTTGGAACCCTGCCTGTATCTCTAATAGTTTTGCTGGGCTTCTGGTGGTACACCTGGTGGTCTACATCTATACTCCAAACCCTTGAATGGTAATAAAAAGTAGCCTATATCCGTTCTCGGTATGCTAGCAATCTCTGTGCCAAGTTTCATGAAGATCGGTTCAGCGGTTTGGCCGTGAAAGCGTAGCAGACAGACAGACAGAGTTACTTTCGCATTTATAATATTAGTGTGGATTAAAATTTAAAATAATTATTGTTATATTTAAATCTGGCACATAGAATCACAGTTTTTTGGAGAGAAAATAACAAAACGCCTATTTGAGGCAAATTAAGTATCTAAGTAATTAACAGTAAGGTTTAATAAAATCTTAACACAACCATCACGTAGAGAACGGCACGGACGAGCAACAGCTAGGATTCAATTAAAATGTTGAAAATTAATGAATAGTAATCTTTGTCAGAAGTTTCCATGACATCATATTTTGAACTCCAATAATAGTCTGAAGAGACCCGCTGCATGGTCACCCTACTTTGTTCAATAACATAAAAAATTAAATGGAACTTTAGCGTAAAAACGTTAGTTACTTAATAAATCTAATAACTTTAATACATAATGACATGAGAAAACGCATCACCTACACATTATCACAGTATAATTAATAGACATTATTATGCAAAAATAAACACTTCTTTAGCAACTAAATACTAACCTCTAAAATACGTTGAGAAGTCCATGGTTTTTTTACATTGTGCGAGGAATCTTTATGTCACTCATAGATATCGAGTAACTGATGGTAATATTGTTCTATAAATGCACTTTTTGTTTCGTTTTCACTGTCCATTTTGATAATATCAACACCACATTCACTTGTTTGTAACGCCGCCATCTCCTACTCGCGTAAACAAAGCTATGCGCGCGAAGACAGCGCCACTATCGGCGCGAAAAGCAACTATTTCACGATCCGCCGTGTGATTAGCTTGGAATATCGACAAATACGTTATTCTCGTCGATCTGCCCAACCTTTTACTTGGCGCATCGCGACATGCCCGGCTGAATCACGATGTGCCGGCGTTTCAAGAAGTGCCCGGGCAGATCTAGATCTGGCCAATCTAACGATAAGCCCACGACACATACATTACGTCTTCTTTCTCTTTCGTGTGGAACACCGAGTCAACAAACGACCCGATAAACCCTGATTTTAACCACCTGCTACTAGTAGACCTCTGGCATGGTTGTGTAACGACCGCCGTCTAAGTAGGTAAACATAGACAGAAACCGGGACCGCCGACTTAACGTGCCCTCCGAAGCACGGAACCATCTTTCTTACGGAAAATCAGGTGGTTCAGCCTGCAATGACCTAACCAGACTGGGAACAAATTCACAAAGTGATAATATCAACTTTGTGAGTGCTTCGCCGGGAATTGAACCCGGAACCTTTGCGCTGCAAGCAGTCGTACTACCACTGCGCCACATCGGTCGTCAACATTACGTTTACGTATACATAGATAGATAGATAGACAGATGAACACTTTGTTGCTTACAACATATATACAACAGAAACAAAACAATACAGAAAACTTAAGACTAAAAGTAAGCAAAGGCGGCCTTATCGCTTGCAGCGATCTCTTCCAGGCAAGCTATACATTAAAATAGAGACCAAAATTGAAAAGATTTGCAAGTAGTTGTATATGTCGCAGGGATTTAGTCAAAGACGTTATATTATAATTTCACTAGTGAAATTGTAATTACACTGATTATTGTCAATAACGACAGATTCGTATAATTTCACGGGCTTGTTTCAGTGATATTGTAATTTCACTGGACCGCAAAAGTGATATTATAATAAATCTAGGTTTGTTATGAGTTATGTTTGTGGTAGGAGCCCCGCGGGATCTGATTGGTCAATAGAGTAAATCAGTCGCCATTTGCAAAATATTTGTTGTAAACATTGGAGTGTGCTTTTTTGATATCAGTTCATTAAATATTTTTGGTGTTTTTGAGGGATTTACTTTAAAATTCTAGCCAATACCTTCAAAATGAGTGATCGTGAGCATTTGGAAGTGTAACAATCGTCAGATTTATCACATACAAGTGTAAGTAAGTGTGAAGTTGTGGTGCGAAAAGATTTTGACACAGAGTTAAGAAAGTACTACAGTGGCCAATCTAATAAAACAAAAAAACTGGAATAGAGTGCGGATAGAATAGAACAGGTAATAAAGGCAATTGAAGAATATAAAGCAAGAAAAAAAAAAACAAATAAAATAGCATCACCCCATTTCTTTCCCGTGGGAGTAGTAAGAGGCGACTAAGGGACTCGAGGGCGTGTATTGCAATTTTAAACGATGGGCTGACAACCTTTCACTATGGCGATACACAATTTTCCGAATGGTCCTCAAATATTTGTCAGACGTTGCGTAAATGACAGTTTTGCGGACGATTACGCTCTGCCTACCCCGCAAGGGATTATAGGCGTGATATAGGTATGTATGTAAAAAAAAACAAAAGCTTTCAACCTCTAATCAGCAGTACCATTATGCAACAAAATATGATGTACTAGAATCATATTTCGTTAGATAATTAAAAATGTGGGAATGAAAAATTAATAACAAAGCAAAAAAGTGTTTCTTCACCTGTTACACAAATAATTCCAAGTGAAAATTATTATGACACTTTACTCAAAACGCATTTAGCAACGGGCCATGGTGGGCGAGATAAAATAATTGATACCCACAAAGAAAAAAAAATGTCCTGCAATTTGCAATAAAATAAATTGCAGGTTTGTGTATAACCTGTATGACGAAGAAGAGTTTTCCTAAATTGGGTATAGTTATCCGTCCATTGGTGATAAAATATTTTAACAAGAGAGGGCAAAAGGACCTAATTGATCTCTAATCTGCGCCAGATGGTGATTTCAAATGGATAAAAAGCTTATGATTAGTCATTTTAATGATTAGTACCTAAGTGTTATAACATTTTCAGTATACTTTGATTCTTATATTTTACGTTTAGGCAGTAACTACAAAATAGTTAAAAATAAAATTTAAAAAGAAATTATTTTTTATTAACCTGTCTTTTATTTCCTCACTCTATTCTTAATATTTTTAGCTTGGTTGGTAAGGAAAGCGGACCAATCAGCGATCGGTCTGATAATCTAACAGCTTTCTTAAACCAGTGCTATTGTCAATATATCACTGCCTTACAATTTCATCGTATCGGTCTAGTGAAATTATAATGTCACTGAAACTAGCCCGTTAAATTGTAAGCAATCCTAACGATTGACAATAAATCAATGCAATTATAATGGCACTAGTGAAATTTCAATATCACGGCTTTTTTAATATCCCTGCAACATATACATTACGTTCTCGCTACTAACAATCGCTACCGCTCCTACTTCACAAAACACCTTTTATATCTCAAAGAGTCCTAATCAGCGACACTCACTTATTGAATTTTGTTGTGTTCACGAAACTTCAATAATACCTTGTCGGCGGGAAACTTTATCAATTTCCTTGAGGAAACTGGGAAACATATCGCGATGGGAACAACCCGAGCAACACGAGCAACCCAATCCGTGAAAGGAACGACCTGAAACGGGGGAGGAAGTTGATTTCATTAAATTGGGCAAGTTTTAGACCCTCGTCTTCATGTTAGGGTGTGATTGTAATGATAACGTTATTGGCGATTAAGGCAGTGCCTAATTTAGTAAGTATTTAGCAATTTCTACAAGAAGTTATGGCGGATGATAAGACAAATGCCAGTAGGCAGAATGGAGAGGTGCAAGTTGTCTCGGGAAAAGGGTAGCTACCCTGTCTGGCCAGGTGTTGTGGCCAGGGGACCGAGGACAGGAGGGCTTGGATAGGTTTGGAAGTTGTACATACATACATACATATATCACGCCTTTATTCCCTGCGGGGTAGGCAGAGAACGGACATTCGCGCCACGTCCGACAAACATTTGAGGGTCATTCAGAAACTTGTGTATCGTAAAGGTTGTCTGCCCATCGCCTAAAATTGCTATACACATCCTCGAGTCCCTAATTCGCCTCTTACATTTCCCAAGGTAAAAAATGGGGTGATGCTATTCTAAGCCGGCATCACACGGCACTTCTAATAATTTGAAAATATTTATATATTTAGTGCCCCGTTATATGTTTTTTAGAATTCTGGTTTTATTACTTTTAGCACAGAATAAGTAATAGGACTTAAAGTTGGTAAAAATAAAGACTTTTAAAAGATCATTAATACCTAAATTGATGTATTTCATTTCTTTGAATTCCGATCTAAGTTTTCGGCGGTTTCCCAAATATTGGTTCTGTAATCTACTCAAAATAATCAATCTCAGAAATATTACCTGTTAATGAATTATCATAGAAAACGAGTGTTGCGTATAGTAAGTAACCAAGCAAACATTTAAATCAAAACGAGTAGTAAACAGTTGAAAAACCGTGACACTATCCATCGGGTCATCCGTCGGCTCGGTGTCCCACTAGACTAGAATAACAACTGAATGTGGAAAGTTTCTCGTGTGACAGAACAAGAGTAATTCGTCTACTTACCGACACGTGAGCTGGGACGGAGGTGCTAAAAATACACAGGGTCTTGTTAACGAAGCGCTGACTCAGCGCCTGACCGGACACTCTTTACACTGTCCGACGAAACTCAATGGGAAATTTTCTAGGGATTCTCGAGTGTCATGTAGAGGGCGCTGAGCTATGAGATAAATTATTCTTTATTTTGTGTTTATTGAATTGTTCCAAAATTATTAGATAGATAGATAGATAGATGAACACTTTATTGCTTACAACATACACAACAGAAACAAAACAATACAGAAAACTTAAGACTAAAAGTAAGCAAAGGCGGCCTTATCGCTTGCAGCGATCTCTTCCAGGCAACCTTTACATTAAAATAGAGACAAAAATTAAAAGATTTGCAAGTAGTATTACTGGTAATTTGTTTACTTACACGAATGACACTCAATATAATAGCAAAGCGATAAGTTTATTTTGTATTAAAGCAAACTAACATTATAAATTTTTAACGAACACAACGTAAAATGGAACCTGTGACAAAACTATGGCTGCCGCCAGCCATATTGAAACGTCAAAATTTCAGTTTAGCACAGCGCCCTCTGGTATGACATTCAGAACTATCATCAGTTCTGATTAACAGAATGTGTTCTGTGTCAACAGAAAACTCCCATTATTTCCCACGAGACGTATGCATATCGTACGTGTCGTGTGATGCCGGCTAATAATAGCATCACCCCATTTCTTTACCGCGGGAGTCGTTAGAGTCGACTAAGGGACTCGAGGGTGTGTATTGCAATTTTAGGCGATGCGCTGATAACCTGTCACAATGGCGAAACACAATTTTCCGGATGACCCTGAAATATTTGTCAGACGTGGCGTAAATGTCCGTTTCATGCGGCTGTTTACACTCTGCCTACCCCGCAAGGAAGAGCTGTCAAAAAAGGCCTCATTGACTGACGTATATTTATAATGTTTGGGAATCTAAATGGGCAAATTTGACGTCTCTTCACATATAAACAATCGTCTATTCTGTGAAGCTCGATAATATTACGGCGCGCAGCCGCCAATACTTACTTTGTGATAATATACCGCGGCGCTCCGTCGAAATGTCAAATAGATTTATGACAAGTGTTTTTTTATAGAAATCTGAACATGTCATCGTTATTTTTTTACTCTCAACGTTTTTTTTGCTGTGCCGTGTCGAACAAGCAACGAGCTACGAGATTGTATCGATCGTATGCTATAAAAAATCTTCCACAGAAAAGTCTGAATGTTCGGAAAGTGCTGCGTCAATCCGTCCGTCGCGACTTATTGCGCAAAATCTGGCGTTCCTTCACAATACGTCACATAACGAAAGTAGATTATTCTCCATATCTTTGGATATTATGTGCATTGGACATCTGATCAAACGCCCGACAAAGGCGGGAGACAGGGGTGTAGAAATGACGGATGGATTTTGTATTTTTGTATGGAATAACACACGCAGGCATGACGACACCGGAGTTCAGTCGGAATTCGGTCGAGTTCCGTCCAAGTCTCAAACAGTATGACAAGTAATTTATATACAAAGTTCTTCAGGTTGGTGATTATTGTCCCTTTAAACGGTTATTTTGTCTATGGTGTCGAAAAGTAGTCGAGCTATGACGACCAAGTTTCTGTCATTGTGCTCGACCATGGGCAGTCTCAAGCATCGGCGCCAAGGTCAAATACTTTACGGGGCGAAATTACCCATGAAACCGAACAACTTTTCCCAAGGAACAGACGTTTAAATATGTCACACATTGTAGAACGATGTTTTTTATGTAAACACTCAAATACTTTTACCGTGCCCATCTCGGTAATTATTACTAATAAATAGGCTTAGGCAAAAGTTAGGTACCCACTAGTTTTATTACAAGAGATTTAAAAGTAAGTATTAAAAAACATTTAGGCAAAACATGAGTTAAATTTAGCGAAAAGTGTTTTATGTCTACAGGCCAAACCACTTGATGAAACCCGTGGAAATTTAAGATTAATTCTATCAGTCAACATGAGGAGTTTTCCATTGGGCATCAGCAATCACTAGCAGCTATGGGAAAGCGGCTGACATACGAGGATTGGTTGCGACGAAAAAAATGTATAATTTTTTAAAATGCGAGCAACATGGAGTAAATATTATGTACCATCGAGCCATTTACGGCTGTCAAAGTTTTAACTTAAATGTGACCTCGACTGTATACATTAAATTTTTGTGTATCATCATCATCATCAACAATGTAAATTTTTAATAAACACAATAAATTGTTATAATATAAAATAAATTTTTTTTTGTTACACCCTAATAAAATATGACGTATCTCTGTAATACAGTGATTTTTTATATTTTATTTATGTATTGTACACTCCTCAAAATAAGATGAATTAAAATGTTCAGATTTATATTTTAATTTAGTTTGTCTAAAATAATGGAAACAAATCAACTCTCATCTGAAAATTCTAGGTTTATTGTCTCAAAATAAACTATATACCATCAAAAATTTGGAAATTTGTCTCTAAACATAAACACCTGTCGAAGTATTTAACTCGTTCTTGGATGTATCGCCACAAGCAGACTTGTTTGCAGACTCCATAGTAAAACTTAAGTGTTTTTTTTTTTTTGTTTATGTGTGTTAATTTGATTATAATTTGCATATAACTAGTTATTTTTATAGTTCAGGCTTCGGACGCCATCCTACAAAAGTATTTTCGAATAAATATTAACATGAAAACGTGTCGGAAGGTTTAATCGGAAGCAATGGGTAACAGCCCGTACCAAGGAGGCCATATTTTATTTTTATTTACGGACGGGCAAAGGCTATTAATCAATGAGGGCTAATGGGTGTTTTCCTTTGCCTAATGACCTAGGTACAGATTCATGACTGATACACGAATAAAGTTAATTGTGTAGCGAGAGAAGTTATTTTTGCCAAATTGGTACAGATATTGTCTGTTAGGGAATGACTAGAATTAAAGCTGCCTTGTGGTACTATTTCTTTTTCTCTGTGCTTATTTATTGATGTATTATTTTCTTAATTGTTATATATTATAGGTATATTTCCAACGACGAAAAATATCAGTCTCTACCTTTCAACTTAATCTCTTTTAGAGAACATCCAAATTGATTGAGTATACATATTCTCTTAACTTACCTTAATTTAGTGTTGTCAATTTCCGTCAAATTAGTTTTAATAAGGATAGGAGATATTTAAGTCCTTTCATGTAAGTAGAGTCCTTGTGTCTCAGAAACAGTGCATCCGCTCGATCTGCAATATACCTTTCTGGGTATCTTGTAGACCTAAGTTTAAAGAGTTACAGTTGCTTCCTGTGCCTTGTATGTACATTTTAAACGTCTGTGTGTTTGTTAAAACGCATCCGCATTTCTTTGAGTGTTGCACATATGCTGATTTCAATTCACGGTATCCCGATCAAATGAAAATACCAATACGTATTAGAACACAATCGTACCAGCATAGTTGTTTTCCAATGTGTGTCAAAATTTATAATAAGATACCTTCAAATATTAAAAATCTTAAATTATCTTCTTTCAAACAAGAGGTACGTAAGCTGTTGCTGTGTGGCTGCTTTTATAGTCCGTCTGAATTTTTTAAGGCAAAATTTTAGATAATATACAGGGTGTAAGGGACGGTGTACCGAAAACTTTGCAGGCACGATCAGACCATGAAACTGAACAACTTTTACTATGGAGCCTATGTAGGGAAACGAATTCTTTTTTTCGAGTTTCCATAGAAAGTCAGTCAGCTGATCGGGAATTTTGTATGGGAGGTCGAAAAAAAAATCTCGTTTACCAACATAGCTTCCATAGAAGAAGTTGTTCAGTTTTATGGTCTGATCATGCCTGCAAAGTTTTCGGTACACCGTCCCTTACACCCCGTATATGACTATTTATAAGTACAAGATGACTAAATAATGAATTAACTATAATATTGAATTATGAATTTATGACGGTTTGTGTTTAATAGAATTTATTATTTACTGTCAAAATGAAATGTATTATTTTTAGATGAAATTGTGAATTATTCGACAAGAAATTTGCATGCCTGTATGGTGAAATGTGCTGTACTTTACCTAATACCAATACCTATATTGTAACCACATTTCTTGCAAATAAATCATTATCATTATCATTTCATGTTTTTAAACGTCAATGGGTTCCTCACAGTTTCTAGTCAATATAGTCTCCATTGTTTTCATCGGCGCCTTATTTTGACAGAAAACACGTATTTTTCGTCAAATTCTAAGACATGACGTCATTAAAATATCTCCTTTCTTCTTCTAAACCTATTTGACGGAAAGTGACAGCACTAATTTAAGGTAAGTTAAGAGAATTGCTATCCCGAATAAAATTGAGGTCATTGTTTTCTAAGTCGCTTATTCTAACTGTTAACACGTATTTTGCGATAAGACATGACAATATGACATGACTAAAATATCTCCTATCCTTTTCTAAACTAATTTGAAGGAAAGTGACAGCACTTATTAAAGGTAAGCTATGAGATTTTTTTTCCGTGTGATGCCGGCTTAGAATAGCATCACCCCATTTCTTTCTTTCGTGGAAGTCGTAAGAGGCGACTAAGGGACTCGAGAGTGTGTATTGCTACTTTAGGCGATGGGCTGACAACCTTTCACTAAGACGATACACAATTTTCCGAATGACCCTCAAATACTTGTTAGACATGGTGTAAATGGCTGGTTTTGCTGCCGTTTACGCCTTCCCCGCTAGGGATTGTAGGCGTGATATGTGTATGTATGTACAACCCACAAAGTTATAGAATATTATGCTAAGTGTTTTATTATTTAAAACAAAGTAAATAAGGTTGATATTCTACCTAAGTAAACACATTGTACGTGGGTATGTAGGTACATAATTTTCGTCAAGGTTTTTGAATTTCAAACATAAACAGCCGTTTTTTGCTGCCGTTTACGCTCTGCCTATCCCGCAAGGGATAATAGTCGTGATATGTGTGTAAGAGAATTTATATCCTGAATTGAGGCCATTGTATGTCTTTCCCCACTTTACCTTACTTACAATATTTTCAAGCGCGGGCAGGATTTGAACCTGCGACAAGTTTTCAAAAATTTTATACCTTACACCGGAAGTGTTAAAAAAATTTGGTATTTACCTTACTTAGTTATTTCATAATACGGCGGCGTGAAGATACGAACTTGTCTTGGCTTTGAACCGCGGTCATTAGGGAAGCAATTATTTTCCATCGCTTTATTTTTTATTTCTTTGTCCTAACTTTGTTTAATTGCCCAAGTTTGGGACAAAATTAACGATTTAATGCTGGATTATGTTAGAATTTTTACACAGGCTGGCCGTGGAGAAAATTTACAGATAAGACTGTTTTTTTGTACCTAGATGTCACACTGTATCTAATTCTACATCTCACTTCCTAAGTTCCAATTCCAATCAGTTTCCACTGTTAGCCTCGATTCAAGAAATAAATTCTTTTAACTTACCTTAAATTAGCGCTTCCACTTTCAATGTTGCATTGTTTTTTGTTTTTATACAGTTTTTTTAAATACATATATAGCATCACCCCATTTCTTGCCCGTGGGTGTCGTAAAAGGCTACGAAGGGACACGAGGGTGTGTATTGCAATTTTAGGCGACGGGCTGACTACCTGTCACTATGGCGAGACACAATTTTCCGAATGACCCTCAAATTTTTGTCAGGCGTGGCGTAAATGTCCGTTTTCTGCGGCCGTTTACGCTCTGCCTACCCCGCAAGGGATAAAGGCGTGATATATGTATGTAATGTATGTATGTAATTGAGTAGGTAACATATGATACGTAGTATGATTCGTTGTAAACAAATCCTTGTAAATTCTCGACAAACGTCCTTTCCTGGCCGCTTTCCCGCCGCTGACTATAATCCAACCCTTACTGCCAATGAAACGCATCTCAGCATAAAATTAAAAAAGAAAAAGTCAGTTACTTACATCAATAATATTGCAAGCAACATTTCTAATGGGAAATTTTCTAGCAGTTCTGAAGTGTCAAGAGGTCAAGTCACTGGCGGAGAGGAGAGAAGATTGGAAGTTACTCCACCGACAAGAGTTTGACTCTTAAATTTGAAGAAGAAGATGTAGAGGGCGCTAAGCTTAATTGAAATAACGTTTCTTTACACAAAAACTGTACCACTTAGTAAATTATTCTTTATTTTGTGTTTATTGAATTGTTCTAAATTTATTATTGGTTATTTGTTTACTTACACGAATGACACTCAATATAATAGCAAGGCGATAAGTTTATTTTGTAGTAAATCAAACAAACATGATTATTTTGTAACGAACACAACGTGAAACGGAACCTGTGACAAAACTATGGCTGAAGTTAGCCATATTGAAACGTCAAAATTTCAGTTTAGCACTGCGCCCTTTGATTTGACATTCAGAACTATCAAGAGAACTGTCAATAGAAAAACTCCCATTGTCAGTAATAGAAAAATGTTTCGAAATACAAACTTTTTCAGCGTCCGCCATTTTGGAATTAGAGACCGAAACCACACAATAAATTAAATTTCCTGTTGAAAGCAATTTTTCCGAGAATGTAGTAAATAAAACAACCCATTTTTCCATAGCTCCATTGTTAACTGAGGCTTGTTATCCGTGTGATGCCGGCTTAGAATAGCATCATCCCATTTCTTTCCCGTGGGAATCGTAAGAGGCGACTAAGGGACTCGAAAGTGTGTATTGCAATTTTAGGCGATGGGCTGACAACCTGTCACTATGGCGGTACACAATATTCCGAATGACCCTCAAATATTGGTTAGATGTGGCGTGAATGTCCTTTTGCTTTTATATTCTACCTAAGTAAAGACATTGTACGTAGGTATATAAGTACATACGAGTACTAAGTAGTCGTCAAGGTTTATATTAGAATTTAAACTACTTTTTTGCTCCTACTTATACCTCTACAGGGTGTAAGGGATGGTGAACCGAAAACTTTGCAGGCATGATCAGACCATGAAAATGAACAACTTTTACAATGGATCATATGTAGAGAAAGGATGTTTCTTTCGAGTTATCATAGAAAGTCAGCTGATCAGAAATTTGGTATGGGCGGTCGTTTTTTCTTTCTCGTGTACCAACATATCCTCCATAGACATAGCTGATTAGCTTCATGGTCTGATCATGCCTTTTTTATGTTTTTGTTTTTTATTAATGATGTGTTTGCTCTTGACTCTAGTCTAGGTCATAGAACAGAGACAGAGTCTAAGATGGAGCGAGCTCACCCAAAAGAAGCCTGTTAAGGCACTGGCACTCCCACACACTGACGGAACGCAGGTGGCTACTTGGCGCCAGACTTCGGTGGGATGGTGGTCGCAAGCCAGGCGGCCCCTTACGGAGCCTTCCACCGCTTGGTGGGATCGTTCAGCCGGACTTATTCACAGGCAAGCATGTCCAGCAGTGAACTGTTGTGGCTGTTGATAAAATGTTTCTTACAGTACGAAATAATACATATTATATATATCACGCCTATATTCTTTGCGAGGTAGGCAGAGCGTAAATGGCCGTAAAAATCTCATTTTTACGCCACGTCTGACAAACATTTGAGGATCATTCAGAAAATTGTGTAACGCTAAAATGATATGTTGTCAGCCCACCACCTAAAATTGCAATACACATAACCCTTAGTCGCCTCCTACGACACCCACGGGAAAAATTGGGTGATGCTATTCTAAAGCACGAAATGATAGTTACTCATTTTAGAGTCGGTTAAAATATAAACTGACTGCATATCATAAAAACTTTACTTGCAATCTTCATCATATATATCGCAGCGAGCTGGCTACTCATCAAACTTCTACACTAAATCCTTAAGGGCAATAAAAGTAAAAAATCTGTATAAAAATTTTAGGTGTTTAAAATTTTACATTAAAAGCAAACGCTTGATGTACGAGATCTTATAATACTAGGTATTAGATAAATAATATTGTATGTTTGTTTGTTTTTTTTTAAAGTCGGTTATCTAATACCGTGTGCCGTGTGATGTCAGCTTAGAAGAGCAAGACCCCATTTCTTTTTAATGGGTGTCGTGAGAGGCGACAGAGGGACTCGAGAGTTATATGAGCTTTGCAATTTTGGGCGATAGGCTGACAACCTGTCACTAAGGCGATAAACGTGGTGCGGGGTGAACACTTCGATACCACTTTTTAGTCCCATTGTTCTGTCACGTGGCATATCTTGCGGATATTTTAAGAACTTCTGTTACGTCTTACTTGTTTGTGAACCGCTTGAGTGAGCTTGTTGTGGTAATTTCCAATGGTCGCTACATGCATATTCCCTGGATTCACTCTTTAAATCTTTTTTATATAGAATTATGAGAATTACAAGTTAAGCCACAGGGGTAATGTTAGTAGTCTATCAAGTGAAGTAGCAGGGCATAAACTCAGTTTTATTGCAAAAGAGCTAAGAGTAGTCTGAACTTGCGGATATGAGTAGAGGCAACATGAAGAAATTAACTTTGAAAAATGAAGAGACACATAAACAGAGGCTTACAGTAAATCTCTTTTAGATGAGTGATGCCGGCTTAGAATCGCATCACCCCATTTCTTTCGCTCGGGTGTCGTAAGAGGCGACTAAGGGACTTGAGATTTTCTACCTTTCTGACACGGCCTACAAAAACTAATTGTCAGACGTGGCAATAGCGACCGGATTTTACGTACGTTGAAACTCTGCCTACCCCGCAAATGATAAATGCGTAATACCTATGTACGTATCTCTTCTCACATAGTCCGTTCTTTATACGAAGTCAGAAAAAGATTTTATGGATTTCTGCCTAAGTACAATCCTCTTCTTTTTCTTTTGTGTAGGACACCGAGTCGACGAGCAACCCATTGATGCCTGGACTCGGAATGTTTGAACGACCCTCAAATGTTTGTCAGATATGGCGTGAATTTTCACACGAGAAATAGACGTGATGCATGTATGTGTCACCCCCAGCTTCACTTGCAGTTCTATAGGCACTGGAATTGACTAGATTTAATTACCTGCCTTATCTACGGGGTGTTAGGCTGCCCGATAATCGGGCAGATTTTTCCTCCGATTTTTAAGACCGATTTTGTGACCGACTCAAAGCACACGTCCGTCACTTTGTCTGTTGGTTTCGAGGGAGTAGCACGTCATGGACGGCCGACTATCGGTGAGTAGTGTGCGTTAACGCATACATTTCCAAGTGTTCCATTTTTCACCGACAATCGGATCGGTCGGGATGCACCGATTTTATTTCTGACTGACTATTTTGTAGGATGTGGGCGTTACACCATTGCAATCAATACGTTCCATTTTACTCCTACAAAAAATCGGTCACGTGTGCGGGCAGCCTAAGGGACGGTGTACCGAAAACTTTGCAGGCATGATCAGACCATGAAACTTAACAACTTTTTCTATGGAAGCTATGTTGGTAAACGAGAAATTTTTTTCGACCTCCCATACAAAGTTCCCGATCAGCTGACTGACTTTCTATGGAAACTCGAAAAAAATATTTCGTTTCCCAACATAGGCTCCATAGTAAAAGTTGTTCAGGTTCATAATCTGATCAATCCTGCAAAGTTTTCGGTACACCGTCCCTTACACCCTATATACCTTAGGTACTTATTTATATTTGACATAATATCCTTTTATTTAAGAAGTCTTATTATTGTTAGAAAACCATACATACAATATTCACATAGTTCCATGCTCAATCGGCGTTCTTACCGCGATATTCGATTTTGTTGAATTGTCCGATATTTCGGGCCAGTTGCATCGGCCATGATCACGCAGCAATTGATGTTTTGTGGAACTCACTCGAAAGTCACGACACGTCACGTCTACGGTCTCACAGTGTTCTCGCGTTTAATGTCACTATTACATACACGCAAACACATATCGCGCCTTAACAGCTTGCGGGGTAGGCAGAGCGTTAACGGCCGTAAAGGAGTATTTGAGCGCTGAAAAAATCGTGTATCACTATAGTGATAGTTGTCAGCCCGTCGTCTAAAGTTCAGTCTAACTCGTTAGGTACATACTTCGAGCAACACGGTCTTCCGTCTCGCTCGTTCCATTCCGGGACGGGAGGCCGTCGTTGCTCGAAGGGTACATAATTAGATATTTTTTCATTTTAATTACTTCGCAAAAAAACCTGTCCTTGAATCTTTATACCATCTTCCTCCATCCATCATTCTGTTCAAAAGTACGAGGAGTTAAAAATCTGCCTAATTGTCATGTGAACGAAATCACATGAAAAGATACCGCCCCTGGGTTTCAGATTACATGACGCAACCACTTCTAACCACATCAATCATAGTTTTTATTGCTAAAATAATTATAATAATAAATAAAAAACTCAATAAAACCAATGTTGATTTAGTTCTACGTCGTCAAAGTAGTTTCTGAACAGCACATGTGTCGTTAATTTTTCAGTGATTGTTTAGCAGACAGAATAGGCACAATTGAATAATTTGGACCAATCTATTTATTTATGCGTGTGGAATACCGAGTCGTCCAACGACCCGATGAACCCTGGTGTAAGAGTTTTTCTACCGCCTACTACTGGTAGTAGGCCCCTGACATGGTTGTGTAACGACCACCGTCTAAGTAATCATAGACAGCAACCGGGACCGACAGCTTAACGTGCCCTCCGTCAATCCCTCTTTTCGGACAATCAGATAGATAGATATAAGATAGATAGATAGATAAAATGCTTTATTCATATTAATATGATCAGGTGGTTCAGCCTGCAATTTGCTAACCAGACTAGGAACAAATTCACTAGGTGATAATATCAACTTTGTGAGTGCCCCAACTGGAATCGAACCTGGAACTTTTGCGACGCAGGCAGTCGCATTACTACTGCGTCACACCAGCCGTCGGTTAACCAATGAAAAATCATCTAATAATGTTCTTCCAAACAAGAACTTATAGCAATATCCAAAGACAACATATTTTAGGAGATATTTTGTTCGCCTCCGGCCAGATGGACCGATGACTTAAAAAAGGCGGCTGGTAGCGACTGGACAGCTAAAACGGGAGATCGTGCTTTAAGGCGTAAGGCTGGTGGAAGCCTACGTCCAGCAGTGGACTGCCATAAGCTGAAGAATGTTTGTATGTTGGTCCTTTCCATTTTATCACCGATCTATTTTGAGTGGTCTCGAAAATACAATATCAGATTCATGCTCTTTTTTTTGTTACAATCGTATTTGACGTTGTGGGCAGTTTCACGGAGTTGTCACGATATATCTTTGCAATGTGTAAGAATAACTTAAGTGTCCTTTGAAAGACAATCAATTTGCCGTGTGCTGCTGGCTTAGAATAGCATCACCCCAGTACTACCCGTGGGTGTCGTAAAAAGTGACTAAAGAATTAATTCATTCAGGGAATGGGCAGCAGCGTTCCCTGTGGTGGCAATATCAATAAGACGCTTGCCTAGCATGATGAGTATGGCAATACCCTCCAATAGGGGGAGGCCCATGTCCAGCAGTGGACAATTAATGTAATGTTAATAAATTGAGCAGTTCATTTTAATTCAAAGCGTAGTCTTCTCCTGTTATATGATCTGTGGTAAGTAGTTTTTTTTTTTTCAACATTTTACGATCACAGCTTACTGGCCATAAATCCGCATGTTTAATTATTAATAATGTCACAGCGGCACATGTGTGGATTGTTGCCGCGACGCATATTTATGTTCCGGCTTCAGGAGGTTCTCACACACACCGCATGAGTTTCCGGTAGTTTATCGGATCCGGTTTTATGAAGAATTGGATATAATAGCGCATGCCGCCAAATTAAATTGCGGCTTTTACTGGGTATCACTCTATAGTACGTTAGTACTATTATATATTCTGTGTCTATAGTAAGCAAACTTATTAAGTTCAATAATTTGTTAGTACATCATTTTAATTTATTTTCAAGTTTCCACTTTTACTCCTCTTTCATCTCCATTTGTTTGGCTGGAAGAGATGTCCTATAGACAAAAGCACGCCATGTAACTAATTTTATATACACTCGTCTCATAATGTTCGAATTATGAATTCGAAAACAGATGCATAATGACCTACTTTATGCATTCTGCCTATAAAAACTAGGGTTTACTATAAATTACAGAAGCGTAATGACTTAATGAGAAAACTCTTAATACGATAAAGTAGAGAAATGAAACGAAGTTTTTTTTTCCAATACTCAAATCGCTATCTTCCGCCGCACCTGACAGTTGTTGTTGTACGGTAATTTTTCGGATGTTGTTCAGTTGTTTTAATAGGTTTTTGTTCTGTTGTTGTTCAGATGTTGATTAGTTGTTGTTCAGATGTTATTCCGATGTTGTTCAGTTGTTGTTCAGTTGTTGTACAGATGTTGTTCAGATGTTGTTCAGTTGTTGTAAAGATGTTGTTCAGTTGTTGTTTCGATGTTGTTCAGATGTTGTTCAGTTGTTGTTCAGATGTTGTTCAGTTGTTGTTCAGATGTTGTTCAGATGTTGTTCAGTTGTTTAGTTAAGACTCCACATCTAAACAACTGCTAAAGTATAGATTTTTCAAAAATTCATTTCAAGCCATATTACGTTCTCGTATTGAATTTGTCCTTGTATCGGACCTTGCAATGGCCGGTGCGTACGTTTAGAAAAGTGTTTCTGAGTTTTTTATGAGAGTGTAGAAAAAATAGTGTATGCAACTGCTATAATTAGGCATTAGAATGCTCGTGTCAAACTATTATCACACTCGGCTGCGCCTCGTGTGATAAACAGGCACTCGCATTCTAATGACCCCCATTATACGACAGTTGCATAATAGTAGTTTATGCAACTGTCGTATAATGGGGGTTTAGATGTGGAGTCTTAACAATAACTTAACTAAACAACTGAACAACATCTGAACAACATCTGAACAACAACTGAACAACATCTGAACAACAACTGAACAACATCTGAACAACATCGAACCAACAACTGAACAACATCTGTACAACAACTAAACAACATCTGAACAACATCTGTACAACAACTGAACAACAACTGAACAACATCGGAATAACATCTGAACAACAACTAATCAACATCTGAACAACAACAGAACAAAAACCTATTAAAACAACTGAACAACATACGAAAAATTACCGTACAACAACAACTGTCAGGTGCGGCGGATTTGAGTATTGGAAAAAAAAACTTCGTTTCATTTTTCAACTTTATCGTATTTAGAGTTTTCTCATTAAGTCATTACGCTTCTGTAATTTATAGTAAACCCTAGTTTTTATAGGCAGAATGCATAAAGTAGGTCATTATGCATCTGTTTTCGAATTCATAATTCGAACATTATGAGACGAGTGTATATAAACTACTATTAAGTTTTCAACTCTTGTATAAATGTGTACCTATGACAAATAATTCATATAAAATATCATTTTATGGTAGCTGTTACGAACCGCAATATAGTCGGTCGCGTGTGCGAATCGCCACAGTAGCTATCGTAAAGTCGAGATTGCGCAATATTATGGTCTAGAATAGCATCACCTCATTTCTGCCTCTGGATCTCGTAAAAGGCAACTATGGAAAAATTCTAGGGGATGACCAACAGACCGCCTGCCAAACGTGGGGAAAAACGCTTTTTTTTCCAAAAAATCACGCCATGTCCAGCAATGGACTGTTGTGGCGGTTAATGTTAATGGCTATGGCCAATCATCATTATCAACAACCGTGGACGTCCACTGTTGGACACTGCTGTTCCATGCGCCTAAATAGATTGCGATTTTGAAACAACTGCGTCCATCACACGGTAATTTCGATTAATACATACATACATACATACATAAATCACGCCTTTATCCCTTACGGGGTAGGCAGAGCGTTAATGCCCGTAAAACGGATATTAACACCACGTCTGACAAGTTTGAGGGTCAATCAGATAACTGTGTATCACTATAGTGACAGGTTGTCAACCCATCGCCTAAAATTGCAATACACATCTAACCCTCGAGTCCCTTAGTCGCCTCTTACGACACCCATGGGTAAGAAATGGGGAGATGCTATTCTAAGCCGGCATCACACGGAATTTTTATTAACTACTCCGCTCGTAAAAGCCCACATGTGTGCTTGAAGAACAATACAAATCTATTGTTGCAAAATTCGACCTGAGCGAAGTGGTTAATGGATTAATGATACCAGCCTACAATGAATTTTCATAAAAACGACATAAGTAGGTACCTACTGTTTTACAACTAAATAGATATCTTTATAGCAATCTCTATCCTTTTATTTACTGTATCCACTAAATCCTAGTTGTATCGTAGTTGAAGATCTTGTTGTAATTAGGTACGCTAGTGAATTCCCTCCAAACTGCTGTACTGAAGTTCTATCCGCTAGAAATTCAGCTAGATTAGGGGATACGAAGTCTGTGTTACAATATAGTGTTCAGTAACAACCGTACATGGTGTTAAAAAACACTGTATTCATTCAGAGTGACGACGGTTGGCGATTCCCGGTGGGACACTCACAAATTTGATATTATCACTTTGTGAATTTATAACATGATCATTCTCAAAACGTATAGATTCTTGTGTGAACTAATAACGGGTTTTGCTCTTGGCTAAAGTGAGTTTAGTCTAGTCAAAAGTTGGAAAAACAGTTCATCTTCTCTTTCGTCTGGGACACCGAGACATCCAACGACCCGATGAACCTTGATGTCTGATTCCTTAAACCGCCTACTAGTAGGTTTCTGATATGGGCACCGTCTAGTAATTGAAAAATAGTTAGCAGAAGTTAAAAATGCTGGGTCAAATTGTATAATAAAATAACACATAATTATAAATTTATTTATAATTATGTGCTAACTCAATGTTCTGAATGACCCTCAAATATTAGTCAGACGTGGCGTAAATGTTCGTTTTTGCGACTGTTTTCGCTCTACTTATCCCGTAATACAGGCGTGATCTAAGTATAAAATTATTCTATTGGTGTAAACCCGGCTTACTGTTTTTAATGTTGTTATATGACAACAGCTGTTAGATAAAAATAAAGTATGACAGGGTGTTTATACCACCTTGTATATTCCACTATTCAGTAACGATATACTGTTGAAATGAGGTACTTAGAGCACGTTTGCAG
Source organism: Tuta absoluta (assembly GCA_027580185.1). Taxonomy (NCBI): domain Eukaryota; kingdom Metazoa; phylum Arthropoda; class Insecta; order Lepidoptera; family Gelechiidae; genus Tuta; species Tuta absoluta. The sequence goes on from JAQAHW010000059.1 coordinate 1,477,376, forward strand.
TTGTTGCGACTATGGAGGTGAGTATTAGTATCAAACGGTGTGAGTTTGTGAGTGTGACTTGGCAACATCTTAAGCCACGGTTACATACTCGTGCTAACTTTTATTTTACTATATTCATTAATTAAATTGTGCACGATTTATCAGCCTCACCTTAAGCTATCTCTCTTCCGTAGGACTGCTGGGAGAGATTTATTTTTAGAAATAAGAAGTACCTGTTGTGTTGTTTTTCTTTAATGTAATTGTTCTGTGTTTTATCTTGTGTGCAATAAACAGTTAAATAAATAAATAAGGCAGGGAAATAGTAAGGGAAGTAGGCAGAGCGAGCATGTAAACAGGATACTCGCGCTGCTACTCGTCATGCCGCTGCGACTTCCCGTGCTACCACGAGTGTCGTTTTTATGTGAAAAGTCAAATGAACGGCAGCACGAGCGCGAATGTATTACTCTCTCGCTCACTCTCATGCCTGCAAGTCGTTTGGTCAAACAGTATGACAGCACAGCAGTGTGTGAACACTCACTCGCGTTGATACTTTCACGAATGTATTTCTGGCAATATTCGCGGCAGCGGCAGGAGCAGGACGAGTATGTAATCGTAGCATTATCAATGAAATGCGCTTTGACTCAGGATTAGTCTTCACAGTTGAGCAATGGATGGAAAGAGCGAATTCCGCTTTTGATTCTGCAGTTAATCTTTGAACTATGAAACCTCTCTGGTTTAGGTGCTTATAGCGCTGTATGACTAGATTTGCATGTTCCAAAAATATTAAAATCTTTAATTTTGGGATCATATTTTGGAACCATAGGCCGAATACAATTTATTATTTTCTGTCATTATAGGTGTATGGCAACATACTTTTATTTGCAGTGGATGAAAACTACACAAACTAGGTTTTCACACTGTGTAAACTATCATAGATAATAATGGTATATGTTATAATATTTATTTAATTACATACACTTAATTTTCTTTATTAATTAGCTACCGTGCACTGAGTAGAAAATTTATGCAACCGTCAAAAATGACAAGCGAATATTTTCAGTTTGCAGGTTCTATTTTTACATAAGGATAGTACTTAAAATTGGGCATCGGACATTCTGATTGCTTGTATAAAGAGAAAACATTTTTTTTGTGAAGTGCCGCCACTGTCGAGGTCGTTGACGGCTACACTCGCCTTAATCTATTTGACGGAAAAGGACAACACTAATTTAAGGTAAGTTGAGAATTTGTATCCCGAATTGATACCAATATCTTGTTTCGTAATGCAGGATGAGTGGTAACCTTTTGTTATACTCAACTAGCGGCCCGCCCAGCGGTTTCACCCGCTGCTAACTGATTTCCCACGGGAAACAGACCTTCTCCCGACATGAATCATACATAAAAACCTTCCTCTTGAATCACTCTTTCTTTGAATCAATCTTTTAAAAAAACTTCATCCAGATCCGTTAAGTGGTTTTAAAGGACAGGGACAGACGTGGGAAGCGACTTTACTTTAAATTCCGGTTTTTTTAAATCCCCCAAGGTATGAAAAGGGAGTTAAAAGTTTGTATGAAAGTTCATTGTATTAAGTGTGATCTGTTTCAAAATTAGTGATTAGACTTAAGGCTTAAAATAACTAAACACGTGAACAATATTTGAAATTTTAACCCTTAATAGGCTCAAACGGGGGTTTAGAGGTTGTATGAAAGTTCGTTTTCTAAAATGAATTCGATCTGTTTTAAAATTTGTGATTAAACTAATAACTTCAAATAATTAAACACGTGTTTTAGCATTTTTGAAATTTTAACCATTAAATGGGTGAAAAGGGGGTTAAAAGTTTTTATGAAAGTTTTTTATCTTAAATGTAATCTGTTTCAAAATTTCTTTCTAATAGACTCATAACTTAAAATAATTAAATACGTGTTTCAGCATTTTTGAAATTGTAATCCTTAAAGGTGTCAAAAGGGGGTCAAAAGTTTACTACCAGTTGGGCTACCCGTTTTCCCGTGGGAATGTGACGATTTCCCGGAATAAATTATACTTATAAACCTTACTCTCAAGTGACTCTATCTAATAAAAAAAACAGCATCAAAATCCGTTAAGTAATTCTAAAGATATAAGGAGACACCAAACGGGAAGCGACTTTATTTTATACTATGTAGTGATGACTTTGCAGTACTGAAGATTTGATTTTGAAATTTGATTTACTGAAGATCGCGATAGACCCGGTCTAATCATTGAGGTATTATATATAGAGTTGTCAAACGGTGCAAATTCTGTGTGCCGGGCCGGTGACAGTTACCATGGCAACGGGGACTAATTAGTCATAGATGCAGCGTCAATGCGCAGATGTGACATTTTAGGCGCTATTGGTGGAGAAAGACTTACTGCGGCTAGTTGATCATGAATTTTACTTTAAATTACAGTAGTTATAATAAATGAAATGAAATAAACGAAAAAAAATTTTGGAGTAAAGGAAAATAAATAAACTCGTTTAATAAGTAAATAAATTTACATTTATTTCTTGTTTTTTATAGTTATTTGGTGTAAAAATATTAGCTGTAAATACTTTAAAGGGGAGAACCAGCCCATGAAACAACTTTCTTACTTTCCCCAAGGAACATAGGTCAAAATATGAAAAAAAAAATTGTACCTCTCATACAAAATGTGCCAGTGACTTGGTCAATTTGTATGGGAGGTCCAAAAATATTTTTATCATATTTCGACTTATGTTTCTTGAGGAAAGTTGTTCAGTTTAATGGGCTGGTTCACCTCTTTAAATATTTGCAGCTAATATTTTTATACCCTGTTTATGTACATATTTTCATTCATTATTTACATCATATATAAAATACCTTCTTAATGACATTATAAATACCAAAAAACATACAATTACCATTTACATAACAATAATCAAATAATAAATGCCGCCTCTTATAACAATCAATAATGACATAGATAACTTGATACCTATTACCAATGCTGCTTAGTACTACATACCTAATAATAAGTCTTTCTCTCGTCTATTAATATTGTTGTGCCCAACAGGGTCCATGTTGTAAGTACCTTAATAAACTACCACCTTTTATATCTTGAATGACACATGGTATGCAATAAATATATTGAGTATTGAGTATTGAAATAAATAAAGAATGAACATACGAGTATCTACCTAAAATTAATTAATTTGCAGTATTAATTATTTTCCTTAAAATAATATCAGTTTCGTCGCTCAGAGAAATAATCATTGCTCATATTTGCTTCGTGGTTTAAGCGGATTCTCGTATATTTATGATTTATTGCTCGAATAAGATGAATCCTATGATTCAGTGTGGAAGGTTGATCGAGCGAATGTTGAATTAAGCAATTAAATACCTCTTTGTCAGTGAATAATTTCAGTGTGTTCACTGTAATATATGTGCAATTATATTTTGAAAGAAGATATGTGCCACCACTTGTTTTTATCAAATGGCGTATTAGTATTACCTTCTCTGTACATACGCATATTTGATACACATCTTCAGAAGAATAACATAAACCACCCATATCTTTATTACCTCTAGTTTGTGATGAGGCAGTTTATCAGTCGTAAATAAACCATCCACACACTCTTCACACTTCAAAGTTTTTGCCAGAGAACGGGATACATATCCTGAAATATACCCTACTATGATCTTTGAAGCTTGTGTTGCATTTTCAAAAGTTCAAAATTTTCGTCATCTTTTTATTATTTCAGTCAGTTATTTTCTAAATATTGTGTATTTCGGCATAAAAATAATCGTCACCTTCTATCTAAGTTGTTACATTTTGTTACGCAGACAATGACACGTCTGAATTTTTAGTCTATGTAAAATGCAACAACATGGCGTCTCCACCAAATATTATTCTCGGCTGAAGTTTCAAAATTATTATTTAATTATTCACCGGTGAAAAGTTATTCCTTTGCACTTTGCTGTATTACTTGAACTATTGGTGCAATAACTTAATACGCATGTTGGCATTTTGAGCAAGTTTTCGCGTGTTTTCGTGCCAAGAAAAACTCTAAACAATCACAACTATCGCGCTCCAGAACTAGCAAGCAACTGAGTGATTTGCGGCCTATTGTAACATCGCCCTACCTACCTATTTTTTTTTTAAACCTACATTGCTAAACTCAAACTTAATAAATAAATTCCTAAATTTAACCTCAATTGGTTACCGGAATTGAATTCACTAAGGTATGTAAAATGGCCAGGTGATCGTCTAGTCGTCCCTTCGTTGTAATCCGTGAAAAGTAACCCGAAATTCTTTGATGAAAAGGAATGGTATAGACTAGCCTAACTAACCCCTACATTGTCAGAACTACCCCGTAATTAAAGTTTCTCAAAGATACTGTAAACCAAAAGTAAAACAAATAACAGAAAGATGACGTATAAGAAAATAAATGATTTAGGAAATCTTAATCAGAATGTAAAAGGTAAGTGATGTTAAACTAAAATGAAGTAACATAATAATATTCTTAATATCTTGGACATTATCACACAGCGTCATCTAGCCCCAAACTAAGCAAAGCTTGTACTATGGGAACTAGATAGCTGATACTATTACTTATATACTTTTTTTTTGTAAATAAATACATATTATAAATAGAAACAACCAGACTAAACACAAATATCTGATAATGACTTAACAAATATTTGTGTCTTGTGGGGATCGAACCCACGACCCTTGGCGAAGCAGGCAGGGGTACTATCCGCTACGCCATCGGCTCAGTCAAATCCACAGAATTAATTCAAATTAGAGCCGTCTGTAATAAAGTTCATTTTTACAAAATTCTTATTAGTTAAGTATAAGATCAAACAGATAGCATTAAATTCCTTCAAAAATACTAGAGCTAAAAAGAGTAAATATAAAATGGTAAGAGTACGCAAAAAGGTTTGAGCCTAAATAGACGATTCAGGGTAAGAGTACGCAGTTTGAATTTAAGTATAAAAGAATTTGTAGTAACGTAAAATATATCGAAATACTAATTAATATAAATAAATAAATGGTAAATACTAATAAATAGGTAAAGACAAGTTTAAATGCTTCATGATTAAGTCTTGACGATTTTACTAAACTAGAGTTTAAGTTTACTACTTATGTGGGTAAAATGCTCGTACAAAATATCGCATCCCTAAAGGGATGCGAGAGTTTCCAACCTCCTTAATTTTCCCCTCGAAACTCTTACTCGGCCTCACCTGAATTTAATAATCAAAAGCCAAAAGTATAGTGCACAAATTTATGCATAAAATTTAGAATTTGGAAGAAAGTTTACTACTGAGTCATCATTTCCCACAGCAGCAGTTTATCAATTATATTTGAGTTAAATAGGTATTTATTTACAACCTTCCAGTCTTAATTCAACTGTAAAATAACTTGGTAATTCTTTAACCAAAATAACTTTAATTAAGTAATGGTGACTTTAACCAACTTGATGATAGTAACCCATTCCATCTTAGTATAGGGATATCTATCGAGGCACTGACCTGCTTGGCCTAAGTATGATTAACTTCAACATTACATTCAAGTAAGTAATCGTCTTTTAATTAACTTACTAGAATCGACAATGATAATACGTCTTTAGTATTATTTTAATTTAATTTTGAAGTACATGTGAGCTCAGAGCTAAAAGGTTGATAATAAACATCAAATGCAATTTTAGAAAAATTAATTGTTTTTAAAACCATAAAACTTAATGCAAACCGAATCTTATTAATTTATTTAAAAATATACAAGACTTTACCATGGAACAACAAAGCGCGTTGGTTAATTTAAAGGTATTGCTTGATTTAAGAAAATATAATAAAAGAATGTTTATTAAGATAAACTTCAATTCAAAGTTAGGTAAAATGCAAGTATAAGTGGCAACGAAAACGCAACTAAGTATTAGCAAATGCAATTCAAAATTTTAAAGTTTCTAAAATATTTTAATTCAAATAAAGCACCAGGCTTTAAACACTCCAATCTAAACAGCAACCAACTGTAAAATTTTAATTTCAAAATAAATGCTTAAATCATTATTATTAAAAATATTTATAGTTGCCCGCAAGTGTACAAAGACCCCAAGTACACCTTGACTAGGTTATAAAATTTACGAAAGTAACTTTAATATAAAATTTATAAAAAACCATTTGTATTTAAAAGTAAGATTATAATTCGCAAGTGTAATAGGTTAACACCAATTTAATCCTTTTCGAATTACTAAAATTAAATTAAAAGCAAATTTTAAATGTTTCTATCTTCAAGGTTTTCCCAAAGTTCATCAAATCATCCAATTAAAATTATTGAATGTTTGAAAAACAACCACACGATAATACGCCAAAGTACTATCAAACAAAATAAAGAAATTTTAAATTCTAAAATAATTTAAAGTACCTAGTTGTACGTCTCTAAACTCCAATCTAGATACCGTTCAACGTTCCTAAGTTTGAAGTAACTACGCCTAAAGAAATAGTTATCCATAAAGTAAGTACTCAACGTATTCAAATCATATATGATTCCGTCCTGTGTAAGCAAGTACCTAATAACCCAAGTTTATAAACGCCTCACTTTAAAACCATTTATGAGATAAAAATATTTATTCAAATTGTAAAATACTTAACTAGTTATCTAAACATAAACCATTGTCAAAGCCTCCTAACATAACAAATACTTCAAGTAGTTAAAAATAATTGCGTTTACTTTCTACAAGATAAACTATTGCTCTAAAACTTCTTTCAGGCACTCGTTAATGCCACGATTAAAGCTAAGTAACGAAAATTGTGACAAAGAACCGATTTGGCAAAGGATAGACACCAACCAGTAGATGCATTTAGCTCCTGATATTTTAATCTGCTAACATTCCCTCTCTAAAAGATACCCGTACGTAAGAAACGTGTAAAATGCCGTATTCCCTAGTTAGGTAAATACTACTTCCTCATCAATACTAAAGAGCACCATTGTATCTAAATATCGGGTGGTACACCGAGTCTACGAACGTCCCAACAACTCGCAGCATCACGAATAACACCGCTAAGAACTAACACGTAAATACGAAACCGAATCGACCGAGTTGATGAATAACCCAACGTACCTCGTTTTTCGAGCGCAACGCACGCGTCTGTCAGACAAAAGGAAATCGCGAATTCATATACCGCCACGGTGCGCCCACAGATGCGTCTGTCAAACGACTAGAAACCTTAAACCCCATAAACCCACCAGAGCCTCGCCTATATGGAAACTAACGCGGAATCACCTAGCTTACTCAAACATGTACCTACCGTTTTCTTCCAAAGTAAACACAAACGATCGTGCACTCTGAAACACGAATCCTATCATTTAATACTTGTGATACAATAAAGTTAATACATACATACATACTTCGGAAACAGTTTACCTTCCCTAGCCTTTGTATTGCACCTACAATTGTGACTAATGGTAATAAAAATATAATACAAAACGCAGTTAAAAATAAGCAATAAGACCGCTTCTGCACTTGCCAACTTAAAATCGGCTAAATATAAAACTTGACATATTATTACATTTTATTACACTCATAGATCGTATTCTACTGCACACACTAAATCTCCGTAAATTCGTACGTACGTACTACCAGAAGCACACTAGAGGGATCAAACCACTCCTATCAACTGTATGAAAAACCAGTACAAGTCGACCCCCCAAATAAGTAACCTACGAAATATTATATCGCCGATACGTAAAACAAAACCGATATAAGTAGACCCTTCATACATACAGATAACTAATATAACTCGACCCTTAATACAGGCAGGTAGACCTGACGCTGAAAGTACATACATACATACACATATCACTCCTCTAATTCCCAGCGGGGCAGGCAGAGTTGCAATGCACACCCTCAAGTCACCTCTTACGACTCCCAAAAGAAAGATAGACATTATTAGACATGACGCCGAAAGTTCATACATACATACACATAACGCCACTAATACACTGCGAGGCAGGCAGAGAGCAACCGACCGCAAAACCGGATATTCACACCACGTCCGACATAAACATTCGACACAAACTCAAGGAAAGATAGACGTGACGCCGAAAGTATATACATACATACACACATATAACGCCTACAATCCACCGCGGGGCAGGCAGAGCGTAACCGGCCGCAAAACCCGGACATTCATGCCACGTCCGACAAACACTCCCAAGGAAAAATAGACGTGACGCCGAAAGTATATACATACATACATACACATATCACGCCACCAATCCACTGCGGGGCAGGCAGAGCGCAAACGGCCGCAAAACCCGGACATTCACGCCACGTCTGACAAACATTCGACACACCATCGAGTCACCTCCCACGACTCCCAAGGAAAGATACGGGGCGGTGCCATTCCAAGCCGGAATCACACCACAAAAGTACCCGTGAATAAAAACAATATAAAGTCTACACTTTATACAAGCAGGTAGACATTTAGCCGATAGTACCACGCCACGCCTCTGATAACTACCTACGATCTAGCTTCATACGCATTTCTACAGAACAACTTGTAGGGATATTAGGCGCCCCGCGCGCCATCCGTAATTGCGTCCGAAGTTTACGGGAATCGAACCCCATTGTTAGAAGGTATTAACCACAGAGCCACCGTGGCTAAAATGCAACTAATTTAAGAAGACTTTCTACCTACCTACTAAACTATGCTACTCTCAACTACGTATCGAGTGGGAATCGAACCCTAGTTGTTTCGCGCGTTGCAAATACATTAACTACTAAGCTTCCACGGCTATAATACTAAATTAAGAAGTATGACGAACTGAGATACGCATGTGTTTCAAAAGGGTACCTACAGTGGAATAAAACCATTAAGTGTTTAAGGCAAAACGAATGATACAAAAGGACAGAGTGGCGAGTGCAGTATAAAACGTTTTGGTCTAAACAATATATACTTAGATATGCAAAGTCATTGGATATTGATCCTATACTTCCCACAGTAAATTACACATATCACTGCTGGACAATGTCCTCACGAAATATACAACTACAAGGGTTAACAAGCGTAAATTATGAAACAATTCATAATAAAATGAAAGGAGAATATTCCTGCCTACATACAAACTCACTTACAAATTATTCCCGAGCCTAGTGTGCATAAAGAGAAACCCTTGTGTAAGACGTGAAAAGTCAAGCAAATGCGGTGTCGCGCAGCGGGTGTCGGGTGTACTTCGCTCGCGGCGCGGGAGTCGGTGTCGAGGAGATATAGGTACCTAGATGAACCATTGGGTCGCTTCTCGCTCACATTCGCTCGCTCGAGGAAACTAAGTTATCAATTAATCTTTACCCTTGCAAAGGAACGTAGGGGTAAAAATACAAGTATCTGTGACCTTATAATAGGAAAACTCGTCACTGAGGAACAACATTCCTACTACAAACTATAATCTCTCATAACGCATGATGCATGCGTAAGTCAGGTGATTTGTCGCAAAAACACAAGTTAAACACTACGCGGGTAGAACGAGACATTCGCGGTAAAATATAAGTTGTTTTGAGAATCCCTACGTACGGACCGAGCCCTGAAATGCCTATCACCCTAGCTAGCCCTAAGCATACCTGCTAAAGTAAGTGGAACCTGAAATTTCACATCAAATAACAAAACATAGGCACAAATAAAATAGAAAAGAACAGAAAACATAGGAAATCAGAGGCAAAAATAAAAGGCACTAAACAAAAGTATAATATATTTAAAGGCACATGTTCAAAATAAAATTCAAAAAAACAAATAAAAATGAAAATACCCACGAGTAAAAAAAACTGCAAATAAAAACCGTAACGCAAATAAAATCTGAAATGCCAATAAATAAAATAATAAATTGGCAAAATAAACACACCCAAATAAAAATCGTAACGCAAATGAAATCAAAATGTCAATAAAAAATAGGCAAAATGAAAACCGCAAATAAATCCGTAACGGAAATAAAATCCGAAATGCCAATAAATAAAATAATAAATTGGCAAAATAAAAACACGCAAATAAAAGCCGTAACGCAAATGAAACCAAAAGACAATAAAAAAGAGGCAAGATAAAAACCGCAAATAAATCCGTAACGGAAATAAAACCGGAAACGCAAATAAAAATAAATTCCGCAAAATAAACTCAATGAAAATAGCACAGCAAAATTATCGAAGAGTAAAATGCAAAATAATCTCGAAGAAAAACGTAGGGTTTAAAACAAACACGCATCCTCATAAAGTACTAAGACTTAAAAGCATAAAAAACTCGCCCCGACTCCACGTTCTAGAAAAATACACGCGTTGAATCTGGAAAATTCCTATGTGGTTTCTACCCGTGATTCCATTAAACATTGACCTTTCAAAGTATAAAATAAAACCACTAACCACGAGAAATCTTCCACATTTCTTTATATTCAATAAAACAGAACCCCTCTTCTTCATTTCAAAGGAACACGTGTTTAATTTAAACCATGAACTCCCACGCGGTTTTAGCCGTATCTCCGTTAAATACCGAACTTTCAGAGTATAAAATAAAAACGCTAACCACGAGAAATTCACTAGAAAAATAGACACAGTAAAATAAAATTTAAAAGAAACCCAAATTTAAAAACTCACGAATCGCCCTCCAGGTGGGTCAGCTTCGCCGCGCCTCTTCAACCTCGCTTGCAGAGGTCCACCATAAAAGTGAAACTAAGCCTGAACTAAGAGGGCGAATGAAGGGACCAAGGGCTTATATACGACCCTCTTTCTTTGTTAACCCACTAGTCCCCACTTCGGATGTTTACACAACTACCACGTAAAAATTACTTATTTCCAAAATACTTAACATTTCTTTTAATTATTTTTGTTCATAAAACTTAAAGATATATATATCTATAAATCCTCCAGTATCGAAACTTTTTTTATGAATTTCTCTAATAAAATGTATGCCAAAAACTTGTAGTACATACTCTACTTCCGTTTAAAAATCAATCTCATTGGATATCATCAAGCAATACTACCAACTGTAAACGACGGTAGAAACTATCCCATGCATTCTGCCAACAGCTGACAATTCAACATTAACATCCGTTCCCTGACATTTCCGGAACACCCAGAACTATCATTACAACCCAATAGATGGTGCCACAGTTGACACTATGACGACATCCATGTCCCTTCGATTGACATCCCGTCACTACTAACCTAAGCCGACAGAGGGCACACCCGAGCTTACCAGAATCAGTATTTATTTGATCACTGCGTAAAACGTAACGTAACATGTTTATCAATGAATAGCATGAATGAATCTTACTTCATTGCATAAAGTTGACCAATAAGAAAAGAGTAATGAACGTTCCGTTGCCACAAATATCAAAACAACTGTATCGCTTTCAGGTTTGCATTTAAATGGAATGCAAGTGATTTTTACTAGAAATTGCTAAATAATCGCTTAGTTTAAAAAACAATAATAGAACAAAATCGATTTGCATTATAACTGGTTTGGATATGATGACTTTATCTCATTTAAAATAGTTTCAAAGAAATTGAGTTGTTAGTAAACATATAAATATAAATATTTGAATTATATTTGTGTGTACGATGGTCCACACAGGCTGACGATCGTTACAATCGACCCCAAAATGTTCTGGAGTTGATTTAAAACTTCAACGAAGGAAATTTTCATAACTCAAAAATGTTTGAGTTTTCACAAATATAATTCTGAACCAAAATTTTATTGACACTTTTCCCAGAATGTAAAATAATGTATGTGGAGTAGTGCTTCAAAAAGTTAGCAGCGACTACCAGGACTCAATTTTAAGCCCAGCGATAATTAGCCAAGGATAAAAATCACCCTCACAAGGACAACACATTTAAAACCTAGGGGAACTGGTTTCTCAGGCCAGCCGACCCGAGTGGTGCTATACAAGGCGTTTCAACCAATACTCTCTTTAGGATTTGGAATTGAACCGACATAGTATACCCGTGTCAAAACATGTTGACTTTAATAGCTCCTGGGTCATATCCATCCAAGTGACTAAAATCCAACTCAAAATCTTAACCCATAATAGCAACCACCAACAATCTGAATAAGGTTACAAATAAACCTGTTTGTTCGTAACCAAGCATTTTATTTAAATGCTGTTCAACAATTGTTGTGAACAAAACAAGGATAATTTAACTTCAACACTTTTGAAGACGAAGAAAGGATAATGCATGGCTAATAAATCAGGCAGATTAACTTGAGTGTGGGGAAGATTGCATTTGCGCTGGGCGCTGCGTGTTAGTGGAGTGGTTTATGAAACACACAGATTATCCTGTAAAATTCAAATAACTTGATCATTATAAGCAAGTATTTGACTCTAACCTAACACCAACTTTTCATAAACCCTCAAGTGTACCGTATACCTATGCGTTTCCAAGTTAAAAATGCCAATAAAATGTATCCAAGCCATGGATTCTGTTAGTCTATTTATGCCCTACACACATAGTTTTCTCAAGTTTAATGTTGCTTTAGTGTAGTCAAGTCAGTTCCTTTTATTCATCATCAAAGACCAAAGGGTCACAGAAAGTTATCACATACGTTCCATTGCATGTAACCATACAACGTTCTGTACTGATTTCCCCACATCGCCGCGAACGATTCACGCCACATAGACAAACCAACAGGCCACACGCATGGAAAATATAAAACTGGTAATTACATCTGAAAATTTCCCTCATAGATCGAAAATACGCTCGGCTAAGCTCTTATGTTCGACCTGTACCTTGATTTGATTTACTTAACTATTAGGTCAAAAATACGCTCGGTTAAGCTCTTATGTTTGACCTGTACCTTAATCACAATCCTTTAAACATTTAGGTTGAAAATACGCTCGGTTAAGCTCTTATGTTCAACCTGTATCTCTTAAGACTAAAGGGAACGGGGACAACACAGTTAATTTTTTCAAACTACACATGTAACAGCCTACGCGAATGCCAAGAAGCTACGCCTAATCTGCCAAAAGTAACGCAAAATTTAAATTATTCTCTTTTTTATTCGTTTAAAGCTCTAAAGAAAACTAATGACTTGACTGATTTTACGCTTAAGTGCAAACTTATCTAACGACAACCACAACATAAAAAAACAGCACAATGACAAACACAATCTTTTGTTGCAGCGAGTAATGAAGAGCCCTAGATAAAGGTCGAGGGAAAGCTCCTGTCTGACAGCTTAGAACTTATCGCACACCGCAATAATCAGAGCAGTCCCAACACCGAACCACGTGACTCCTACACTCCCGCCCAATTCTCTTAAATCTAAACACAACATAAAAAACAGCACAAGACAAACACAATCTTTTATTGCAACGAGTAATGAAGAGCCCTAGATAAAGGTCGAGGGAAAGCTCCTGTCTGACAGCTTAGAACTTATCGCACACCGCAATAGTCAGAGCAGTCCCAACACCGAACCACGTGACTCCTACACTCCCGCCCAATTCTTTTAAATATAAACACAAAACATAAATTGCAACAGCTTATATACTAAATCACATGTGCAAACGTCAGTGAATGGCCAAATTTATTTTGTTTAAGTAAAAAATGCAATGAATTTACGCCAAATTGCCAAAACTAAGTCAAATAAATTAACGCAACCGCAATAAATAACGCTCAAGTTGCTATAACTAACTTTACGCCGAATGCCAAAAATCAAAGTTGTTAATCCTTATTTGCAGTAAACGACAGAAATAAAACAAAAAACTTTTCCCATGTCATTTATTTATTAGCAAGATTTCAATTTTGTTATTTATCTACGCCTTATTTGCTCTAAATGATGTCCCAAATGAAACTATCTACCCTCAACCATAATGTTTATTTTAAGAAACGAGAAAGAAAAAGGCCGAAGAAAGACTGCCGCCATTAGTTCCCGGATGACCTAAAATTTAGAGATCAAGTGAAAAACTGAATAGAAACAAATGTTTAAATTCAGGAGTAACACGTAAGCATAACTGATTAAAACATACGACCCCATAGTTTTATATTCGATCTCCTATCTGAAAGGTGTTAATTTTGCTAAAAGTCTTACATGATACGTTAACAGAACTAACGACCCCCATAGTTCTGTTCCGACCTCCTATCGAAATATATATACTCTACCTAAACTTTTACCATACCGTTTATAAACAGAAATCCAACGACCCCATAATTTTGTTACGATCCCCTATGTAATAAATATCCGTACTACTAGACAACGTAAGTAACAAAGATTACAAAATCGACTTTCTAATTAAATACCATTCCTATCACTCCTCTTTCACGGCAACAAATTGTGGCTACTAAAAGTAACCACTGCGAAACAAAGTGAACCCAACTCCGTAGTAACCATAAAAACAAATATACTAAGAAATATAAACGAACTGATCTATACATAGGAAACGCGAAACTTATGAAAAATTCAAGTAACTGAAAGTAGAACAGAGAGACACGTAGCTTATAATTTAACAGCCTACCTGGAGATGAACCATATACTGGTCACATCATCAAATTGTAAGGTGAAGTGACCATACTTTATAATTATGATTATATGAACAAAAAAATAATAGAAGAAGAAAGAAAAGATTCATATTATCAGGACATCCTGGTCACGGCCTCCGAATTGTAAGGAGACGTGACCATATTATATATTTATGATTATCTGACCAGACGAAATAAAGATTCAAGAGAAGTAAAGATTAACATTACGCCACCGATTCGTAGCAACCCGGTGTTGCATATCCTGGTCACGGCACCAAATTGTAAGGGACGTGACCATACAATTTATGATCATTCAGAGAAATAACTTATCTTGATAATCGTAACGCAAACGATTCGTAGTAACCCAGTATGACATCATCCTGGTCACGGCGCCAAATTGTAAGGGACGTGACCATACAATACATTTATGATCATATCATGACCCAACAAAATGAAGATTCAAGAGAAGTAACTTCTGTTTATTATAATAACGCAAACAATTCGTAATGACCCAAAGGTGAAGTATCCTGGTCACGGCACCAAATTGTAACATCGCCCTACCTACCTATTTTTTTTTAAACCTACATTGCTAAACTCAAACTTAATAAATAAATTCCTAAATTTAACCTCAATTGGTTACCGGAATTGAATTCACTAAGGTATGTAAAATGGCCAGGTGATCGTCTAGTCGTCCCTTCGTTGTAATCCGTGAAAAGTAACCCGAAATTCTTTGATGAAAAGGAATGGTATAGACTAGCCTAACTAACCCCTACATTGTCAGAACTACCCCGTAATTAAAGTTTCTCAAAGATACTGTAAACCAAAAGTAAAACAAATAACAGAAAGATGACGTATAAGAAAATAAATGATTTAGGAAATCTTAATCAGAATGTAAAAGGTAAGTGATGTTAAACTAAAATGAAGTAACATAATAATATTCTTAATATCTTGGACATTATCACACAGCGTCATCTAGCCCCAAACTAAGCAAAGCTTGTACTATGGGAACTAGATAGCTGATACTATTACTTATATACTTTTTTTTTTGTAAATAAATACATATTATAAATAGAAACAACCAGACTAAACACAAATATCTGATAATGACTTAACAAATATTTGTGTCTTGTGGGGATCGAACCCACGACCCTTGGCGAAGCAGGCAGGGGTACTATCCGCTACGCCATCGGCTCAGTCAAATCCACAGAATTAATTCAAATTAGAGCCGTCTGTAATAAAGTTCATTTTTACAAAATTCTTATTAGTTAAGTATAAGATCAAACAGATAGCATTAAATTCCTTCAAAAATACTAGAGCTAAAAAGAGTAAAGATAAAATGGTAAGAGTACGCAAAAAGGTTTGAGCCTAAACAGACGATTCAGGGTAAGAGTACGCAGTTTGAATTTAAGTATAAAAGAATTTGTAGTAACGTAAAATATATCGAAATACTAATTAATATAAATAAATAAATGGTAAATACTAATAAATAGGTAAAGACAAGTTTAAATGCTTCATGATTAAGTCTTGACGATTTTACTAAACTAGAGTTTAAGTTTACTACTTATGTGGGTAAAATGCTCGTACAAAATATCGCATCCCTAAAGGGATGCGAGAGTTTCCAACCTCCTTAATTTTCCCCTCGAAACTCTTACTCGGCCTCACCTGAATTTAATAATCAAAAGCCAAAAGTATAGTGCACAAATTTATGCATAAAATTTAGAATTTGGAAGAAAGTTTACTACTGAGTCATCATTTCCCACAGCAGCAGTTTATCAATTATATTTGAGTTAAATAGGTATTTATTTACAACCTTCCAGTCTTAATTCAACTGTAAAATAACTTGGTAATTCTTTAACCAAAATAACTTTAATTAAGTAATGGTGACTTTAACCAACTTGATGATAGTAACCCATTCCATCTTAGTATAGGGATATCTATCGAGGCACTGACCTGCTTGGCCTAAGTATGATTAACTTCAACATTACATTCAAGTAAGTAATCGTCTTTTAATTAACTTACTAGAATCGACAATGATAATACGTCTTTAGTATTATTTTAATTTAATTTTGAAGTACATGTGAGCTCAGAGCTAAAAGGTTGATAATAAACATCAAATGCAATTTTAGAAAAATTAATTGTTTTTAAAACCATAAAACTTAATGCAAACCGAATCTTATTAATTTATTTAAAAATATACAAGACTTTACCATGGAACAACAAAGCGCGTTGGTTAATTTAAAGGTATTGCTTGATTTAAGAAAATATAATAAAAGAATGTTTATTAAGATAAACTTCAATTCAAAGTTAGGTAAAATGCAAGTATAAGTGGCAACGAAAACGCAACTAAGTATTAGCAAATGCAATTCAAAATTTTAAAGTTTCTAAAATATTTTAATTCAAATAAAGCACCAGGCTTTAAACACTCCAATCTAAACAGCAACCAACTGTAAAATTTTAATTTCAAAATAAATGCTTAAATCATTATTATTAAAAATATTTATAGTTGCCCGCAAGTGTACAAAGACCCCAAGTACACCTTGACTAGGTTATAAAATTTACGAAAGTAACTTTAATATAAAATTTATAAAAAACCATTTGTATTTAAAAGTAAGATTATAATTCGCAAGTGTAATAGGTTAACACCAATTTAATCCTTTTCGAATTACTAAAATTAAATTAAAAGCAAATTTTAAATGTTTCTATCTTCAAGGTTTTCCCAAAGTTCATCAAATCATCCAATTAAAATTATTGAATGTTTGAAAAACAACCACACGATAATACGCCAAAGTACTATCAAACAAAATAAAGAAATTTTAAATTCTAAAATAATTTAAAGTACCTAGTTGTACGTCTCTAAACTCCAATCTAGATACCGTTCAACGTTCCTAAGTTTGAAGTAACTACGCCTAAAGAAATAGTTATCCATAAAGTAAGTACTCAACGTATTCAAATCATATATGATTCCGTCCTGTGTAAGCAAGTACCTAATAACCCAAGTTTATAAACGCCTCACTTTAAAACCATTTATGAGATAAAAATATTTATTCAAATTGTAAAATACTTAACTAGTTATCTAAACATAAACCATTGTCAAAGCCTCCTAACATAACAAATACTTCAAGTAGTTAAAAATAATTGCGTTTACTTTCTACAAGATAAACTATTGCTCTAAAACTTCTTTCAGGCACTCGTTAATGCCACGATTAAAGCTAAGTAACGAAAATTGTGACAAAGAACCGATTTGGCAAAGGATAGACACCAACCAGTAGATGCATTTAGCTCCTGATATTTTAATCTGCTAACATTCCCTCTCTAAAAGATACCCGTACGTAAGAAACGTGTAAAATGCCGTATTCCCTAGTTAGGTAAATACTACTTCCTCATCAATACTAAAGAGCACCATTGTATCTAAATATCGGGTGGTACACCGAGTCTACGAACGTCCCAACAACTCGCAGCATCACGAATAACACCGCTAAGAACTAACACGTAAATACGAAACCGAATCGACCGAGTTGATGAATAACCCAACGTACCTCGTTTTTCGAGCGCAACGCACGCGTCTGTCAGACAAAAGGAAATCGCGAATTCATATACCGCCACGGTGCGCCCACAGATGCGTCTGTCAAACGACTAGAAACCTTAAACCCCATAAACCCACCAGAGCCTCGCCTATATGGAAACTAACGCGGAATCACCTAGCTTACTCAAACATGTACCTACCGTTTTCTTCCAAAGTAAACACAAACGATCGTGCACTCTGAAACACGAATCCTATCATTTAATACTTGTGATACAATAAAGTTAATACATACATACATACTTCGGAAACAGTTTACCTTCCCTAGCCTTTGTATTGCACCTACAATTGTGACTAATGGTAATAAAAATATAATACAAAACGCAGTTAAAAATAAGCAATAAGACCGCTTCTGCACTTGCCAACTTAAAATCGGCTAAATATAAAACTTGACATATTATTACATTTTATTACACTCATAGATCGTATTCTACTGCACACACTAAATCTCCGTAAATTCGTACGTACGTACTACCAGAAGCACACTAGAGGGATCAAACCACTCCTATCAACTGTATGAAAAACCAGTACAAGTCGACCCCCCAAATAAGTAACCTACGAAATATTATATCGCCGATACGTAAAACAAAACCGATATAAGTAGACCCTTCATACATACAGATAACTAATATAACTCGACCCTTAATACAGGCAGGTAGACCTGACGCTGAAAGTACATACATACATACACATATCACTCCTCTAATTCCCAGCGGGGCAGGCAGAGTTGCAATGCACACCCTCAAGTCACCTCTTACGACTCCCAAAAGAAAGATAGACATTATTAGACATGACGCCGAAAGTTCATACATACATACACATAACGCCACTAATACACTGCGAGGCAGGCAGAGAGCAACCGACCGCAAAACCGGATATTCACACCACGTCCGACATAAACATTCGACACAAACTCAAGGAAAGATAGACGTGACGCCGAAAGTATATACATACATACACACATATAACGCCTACAATCCACCGCGGGGCAGGCAGAGCGTAACCGGCCGCAAAACCCGGACATTCATGCCACGTCCGACAAACACTCCCAAGGAAAAATAGACGTGACGCCGAAAGTATATACATACATACATACACATATCACGCCACCAATCCACTGCGGGGCAGGCAGAGCGCAAACGGCCGCAAAACCCGGACATTCACGCCACGTCTGACAAACATTCGACACACCATCGAGTCACCTCCCACGACTCCCAAGGAAAGATACGGGGCGGTGCCATTCCAAGCCGGAATCACACCACAAAAGTACCCGTGAATAAAAACAATATAAAGTCTACACTTTATACAAGCAGGTAGACATTTAGCCGATAGTACCACGCCACGCCTCTGATAACTACCTACGATCTAGCTTCATACGCATTTCTACAGAACAACTTGTAGGGATATTAGGCGCCCCGCGCGCCATCCGTAATTGCGTCCGAAGTTTACGGGAATCGAACCCCATTGTTAGAAGGTATTAACCACAGAGCCACCGTGGCTAAAATGCAACTAATTTAAGAAGACTTTCTACCTACCTACTAAACTATGCTACTCTCAACTACGTATCGAGTGGGAATCGAACCCTAGTTGTTTCGCGCGTTGCAAATACATTAACTACTAAGCTTCCACGGCTATAATACTAAATTAAGAAGTATGACGAACTGAGATACGCATGTGTTTCAAAAGGGTACCTACAGTGGAATAAAACCATTAAGTGTTTAAGGCAAAACGAATGATACAAAAGGACAGAGTGGCGAGTGCAGTATAAAACGTTTTGGTCTAAACAATATATACTTAGATATGCAAAGTCATTGGATATTGATCCTATACTTCCCACAGTAAATTACACATATCACTGCTGGACAATGTCCTCACGAAATATACAACTACAAGGGTTAACAAGCGTAAATTATGAAACAATTCATAATAAAATGAAAGGAGAATATTCCTGCCTACATACAAACTCACTTACAAATTATTCCCGAGCCTAGTGTGCATAAAGAGAAACCCTTGTGTAAGACGTGAAAAGTCAAGCAAATGCGGTGTCGCGCAGCGGGTGTCGGGTGTACTTCGCTCGCGGCGCGGGAGTCGGTGTCGAGGAGATATAGGTACCTAGATGAACCATTGGGTCGCTTCTCGCTCACATTCGCTCGCTCGAGGAAACTAAGTTATCAATTAATCTTTACCCTTGCAAAGGAACGTAGGGGTAAAAATACAAGTATCTGTGACCTTATAATAGGAAAACTCGTCACTGAGGAACAACATTCCTACTACAAACTATAATCTCTCATAACGCATGATGCATGCGTAAGTCAGGTGATTTGTCGCAAAAACACAAGTTAAACACTACGCGGGTAGAACGAGACATTCGCGGTAAAATATAAGTTGTTTTGAGAATCCCTACGTACGGACCGAGCCCTGAAATGCCTATCACCCTAGCTAGCCCTAAGCATACCTGCTAAAGTAAGTGGAACCTGAAATTTCACATCAAATAACAAAACATAGGCACAAATAAAATAGAAAAGAACAGAAAACATAGGAAATCAGAGGCAAAAATAAAAGGCACTAAACAAAAGTATAATATATTTAAAGGCACATGTTCAAAATAAAATTCAAAAAAACAAATAAAAATGAAAATACCCACGAGTAAAAAAAAACTGCAAATAAAAACCGTAACGCAAATAAAATCTGAAATGCCAATAAATAAAATAATAAATTGGCAAAATAAACACACCCAAATAAAAATCGTAACGCAAATGAAATCAAAATGTCAATAAAAAATAGGCAAAATGAAAACCGCAAATAAATCCGTAACGGAAATAAAATCCGAAATGCCAATAAATAAAATAATAAATTGGCAAAATAAAAACACGCAAATAAAAGCCGTAACGCAAATGAAACCAAAAGACAATAAAAAATAGGCAAGATAAAAACCGCAAATAAATCCGTAACGGAAATAAAACCGGAAACGCAAATAAAAATAAATTCCGCAAAATAAACTCAATGAAAATAGCACAGCAAAATTATCGAAGAGTAAAATGCAAAATAATCTCGAAGAAAAACGTAGGGTTTAAAACAAACACGCATCCTCATAAAGTACTAAGACTTAAAAGCATAAAAAACTCGCCCCGACTCCACGTTCTAGAAAAATACACGCGTTGAATCTGGAAAATTCCTATGTGGTTTCTACCCGTGATTCCATTAAACATTGACCTTTCAAAGTATAAAATAAAACCACTAACCACGAGAAATCTTCCACATTTCTTTATATTCAATAAAACAGAACCCCTCTTCTTCATTTCAAAGGAACACGTGTTTAATTTAAACCATGAACTCCCACGCGGTTTTAGCCGTATCTCCGTTAAATACCGAACTTTCAGAGTATAAAATAAAAACGCTAACCACGAGAAATTCACTAGAAAAATAGACACAGTAAAATAAAATTTAAAAGAAACCCAAATTTAAAAACTCACGAATCGCCCTCCAGGTGGGTCAGCTTCGCCGCGCCTCTTCAACCTCGCTTGCAGAGGTCCACCATAAAAGTGAAACTAAGCCTGAACTAAGAGGGCGAATGAAGGGACCAAGGGCTTATATACGACCCTCTTTCTTTGTTAACCCACTAGTCCCCACTTCGGATGTTTACACAACTACCACGTAAAAATTACTTATTTCCAAAATACTTAACATTTCTTTTAATTATTTTTGTTCATAAAACTTAAAGATATATATATCTATAAATCCTCCAGTATCGAAACTTTTTTTATGAATTTCTCTAATAAAATGTATGCCAAAAACTTGTAGTACATACTCTACTTCCGTTTAAAAATCAATCTCATTGGATATCATCAAGCAATACTACCAACTGTAAACGACGGTAGAAACTATCCCATGCATTCTGCCAACAGCTGACAATTCAACATTAACATCCGTTCCCTGACATTTCCGGAACACCCAGAACTATCATTACAACCCAATAGATGGTGCCACAGTTGACACTATGACGACATCCATGTCCCTTCGATTGACATCCCGTCACTACTAACCTAAGCCGACAGAGGGCACACCCGAGCTTACCAGAATCAGTATTTATTTGATCACTGCGTAAAACGTAACGTAACATGTTTATCAATGAATAGCATGAATGAATCTTACTTCATTGCATAAAGTTGACCAATAAGAAAAGAGTAATGAACGTTCCGTTGCCACAAATATCAAAACAACTGTATCGCTTTCAGGTTTGCATTTAAATGGAATGCAAGTGATTTTTACTAGAAATTGCTAAATAATCGCTTAGTTTAAAAAACAATAATAGAACAAAATCGATTTGCATTATAACTGGTTTGGATATGATGACTTTATCTCATTTAAAATAGTTTCAAAGAAATTGAGTTGTTAGTAAACATATAAATATAAATATTTGAATTATATTTGTGTGTACGATGGTCCACACAGGCTGACGATCGTTACACTATACACCGCAATTGAATGGAACTCCTTGGTGGTGCGTGGTGTCATCTCTTTATATAATACCTCAATGGGTCTAATACTTAAAATGAGTGAAAGTGATCGCGAGTGCTTAAAAAGTTATATAAATGGTCTGATTAATAAATAAATTCCAAGATTTTTTACCGAATATGGCACTCATTTTTACATATCAATACTTTTGTGTGTTGTACATTGAATTGGCTATTAATTTTCGCATAATTTTTTTAGTGAGGCTTTATTTACACCCATGAGGTCAATGTGATTTCTCCCTAATTTGTGGTTTGTATCTAATCTACTAACTGAAAATAAAAAAATAAATATATTTTGTCCGCCATGGGATTTCATTTGTTTTCATACGTATGTTATGATTTATTTCCTGTGACAAAACTTTTACCAAAAGAATGAAATAGAAACTGAGGCAAGGCTACTTACTCAATAAATGAACTGACAACACTGCACTTTCGAAAGTGCAATCATCGAGGAAATTATCAGCCTGAGCATACACCCTGTAATTTCTTCGTTACAGGCGAAACTAAATGCCTGGTACTTGGATGATGGCACCCTCAGTGACCAGCTCGACGTAGTCCTGGATAATCTACAAATTCTTGTATTTTATTTTGTGCCGAGCTCGGGAAGTCTCGCAAATACGAGGCAAATTTCCGGGAGCCTCATTTTTTCACCCGAGGGCTTTGAGACGATAGAAAAAGTATAAACGAGGTGTCAGCGCGCCTCAATGAGACCACTGGTGCCCGGAGAGCTGGAAGCTTTCTCGGCCAGCGCCTAAGCTTGTTTATCCATAAGGGGAAACGCTGACAGCTTACTGGGTACCATGTCTCATGGGGATGCAGTAGACACTTGATAATTTACGTTTCTCATTTTATTTTATTTTAGTCTAGTTTTAATTTTTGTTTGTTTCTTTAAATTACCTTTATTTATTTAATGACTCAAAATACTAAAACGGGGTTTCTACCGCGATACTTGTTTTTGTTGAATTCTCTAATATTTCGGCCCAGTTGCATGGGCCATTATCACGGAACGACAAAACAAGTATTGAGGTAAGAACCCCGTTTTAGTATTCTGAGTCATTATAAGTTTAAAACACTTTATTTATGAACCTGAATAAATATCCACCACAAGTTTTATGAATAAAAATAAAACATGGGATAGGATAAAAGTCTGACATAGGCTGATGTCGTGTGAAGTATCTGTTACGTTAATAACTATTCCTTAACCTGTAACTGAGGGCTAGGCATGCAATGACACGGCTGAATCTGCTTAATAGTGTTCTGTGAATCTGCAACTACGTACGAACAATTCTTGCTCGTTCACATTCTCCATATGCTTTATAAAGTAATTCCCAAAATGACATTCTCTGGTGCGCGAATCTGGTGCCTGATGTCATGTTCTGATTTATGTCAAGATAATGATACTTAGATCCATTGACAATTGGCTGCCAAGCTACTGGCAACAGCGGAGTAGTTTCTGGTGTTGGATCACTGCAACAAAATTTTAAATTAATGGACAACCTGGTACGAAACTGCGAGGAATTGGTTTCATGAGTGTCTTATGACAACTCGTATATGAGGTTAGTCTTATTTTTATTAGCTTATCTACAATAAACTTCATGTATCCGAGCGGGGAAATTGATTACCTGAAGAAGTGAATGGAAAACGAAACACGAATTTTGCAAATATATTTTTCTTTTTCGTACTTTGGTACTCTTGTAACAGCGTAACAAAATACGTTTTGTAAAAAATATTGGAAACTAGATTTCCGCCCAGCGATTTTACCCGGTTTACAGTGGTTTTGTCACTCATTTTCCCGTGGTAATAGTTGTTTTCCCTGCGGTAAAACAACTACTGTGTTCCATATTTCATCCAAATCGGTCAAGCTATTTGAGCGTGAAGAGGTAACAAACATACATACATATACACACACATACACAAAGTCTCAGATTTTTATTATTAATTGGTCCATGATACGAGTATATAGTACGGAAGATGTTGGAAGTACGGATACATATAAAGTTTAATTTAAAAAAAATAAGAAAACTTACCTGTGTTTCGCAAAGTTTGCCCACAATGTAGTAATTCTGTTTATCATTATTTGATCCAGTGGCGTAGGTTCTGGTAAAATACCAATTCCCCACAGATAACCAATTTCGTCAGCATGGGCAGTACCAGACACATTGTTGCCACGTAGAAGTGTAGATTGGTATCTAACAAAATTTCTTCCACCCACATAAGAAAATATGTACCGATATATTTTAGCAGCTCCTGCCTTTAGGTAAGCCTCAATAGATCTAATTGAAGGATAAAAAAAACTTGTGTCATCCGTGAGGTGTAACATGTCCAGCCTCACGTCACTGTTAATTTCTGCATCACTTACATAGAAACGCCGAATTATATCAGATAGCTCTGTATATAAGTCTTCATTATCAAAGTTAAAGTTTGCTCTAACTGTCTGTGGAAAAAGATTTGCCCACTGAACCCAGGTATCGGGGCCATCATTGCCATTGTAAAGTGCAAGTAGTTCTTGTCTGTTATTACCAACCATTATATTCATTCCATTCGCCTTCGAATTATCAGCAATCACCGGATGCTTTGATAAAAATCTTTCAACACCTGGAAATTCTTTTTCTACACAAATTGCGAATGATATACTGTTTTTAGTCGCTGTTTCTACAACTTGAAGGGCATCAATAGATTTTATAAAAGATAGTGCTTCGTTAACGTCGTTTGTTTCAAAATTTAATGCTTTGGCCAATTCTAGCACCTTATCGCCGTTACCTGTGTTGGATACGGCACCGTTAGTAGAATATATCGGTCCACTTTGAATTATGGCATTCTTGAATAATTTTTCATTCTCAGATATGATGTGCAGTCCAGCAGACATACCACCGGCACTGTTCCCAAACACTGTTACTTGTTGAGGATCGCCACCAAATGATTCGATATGATTTTGCACCCACCTTAGCGCTAAAACCTGATCTTTCATTCCTGCATTACCAGGAACATCGGGTGTGTCAAGACACATAAACCCGTAGACGCCGGTACGATAGTTGAAGGTAACCAATATTATATCTTGTTGGATTAAATATTTCGGACCAAGTAAGAATCTGTCGGAGAAGCCGAATTCGAATTTTCCTCCGTAAATATACACCATAACCGGCAGTAAACTCTCAGTGGTATTAACTACATCAGGTACGTATACATTCAGTTGTAAGCAGTCAAGATCTCCAACTGCTGTGTTGTTAAACTCTTCAACTTGTGGACATCTCGTAGTCTCAGTATTCGCTTCGAAAAGTTCATCAAAAGGCGCTTGTGGTATACTTGCCTAGAATATAATTTACAAATGATCAGCTTTGTACATAAAATGTGAATTATAACATTGTGTAAGGGACAGCCCTCCAAATACTCATAGGGTGCATTCAGACTATGACACTGAAAAACATCCTATAAAAAATATTTCAGGTAACGTCAAAAAAAATATTACCCATAGCAAATGCAGTCCGCTGATTGTGATGTTGTATGGGAGGTCGATTTTTTTTGTCGTTTCCGACATATATTTCTTGAGGAAAGTTGTTCAGTTTCATGGTCTGCATGCACCCTATCAGTATTCGGAGGGCTGTCCCTTACACCACATATGTATAGTAATAGGAAAATTTGTAGCTAATATTCAATTGTTGGTACATAGATGGCTCTAAGCTAAACCAAAAAAGTTTCTTTCCAAGTAAATATAATAAAAACAGGTAAAATGTATTTATGACTCAAATTTCATCTTAACATAACGCCATCTGGTTTTAAAATCATTCAATCAAAAAGTTGTTTGAAACTTACCCCGAAAATGTTTGTTTCGTTCACTTTAGCAAAGGGAATTCCCAGAAACATAGAATAGTTTCCATCATCAGCTCTTACACCGCGAATAGATCCTACACTCGTTTTTACTACGAGATCTTCACTTATATTCGCTTTGACATGTAAATTTGTTAAAAACAGTTTAAGAAAGCAAAAATATACGGAGTACATCAGACGACCCATCTTGAACGCCTAACAAAGTTCACTTTCGTAATCTCACTATTTATAACTATCTATTAGCATAGTAATCAGTGGATAAATAGGTTGGTCATTACAACAACTGTATAATACATTGTCTTAAACAAAGCAATAAATACGAAAGAAGAAGAAAATATACTGAACGCTGATTAACATGGACATTAAGATATTATACGCATGTCAAAAACATTTGGCGTTACTAAAGAAATTTGCACGTTTTTATCTATTTTAAGCTCCATCTGTTTACGTCTATATAAAATCCTATGTGAAATATTTTTTTTAGGGTGAGTTCTACTCGTAAAACTGAATTACTTTCCCCAGTGAACTTATGTCGAAATATGAAGAAATAGGTAGACCTCCCATAAAAAGTGACACATTTTTAGAACATTTGTTTGGGTGTTCGATTTTTTTCTTATTTTTACCCGACTACGGCAAAGCAAAAAGGAGGGTTATGATTTTGACCTGTATGTATGTATGTATGTATGTATGTATGTATGTATGTGGAAACGAAAACGTTTGTTCCGTCCTAACTTCTAAACAACTTATCAGAATTTGATAAATGAGGTATCATTTGAAGCGTCTAAACAGTCCAGTGGTTATAGGCTACGTTATGTCGCTATACATTACATAGGGCGCCCTCTAGAGCTAAGAATTGAAAAAGTTTATACTACTAGTAATGTCGTGTTGGGTATCAAATGAAAGGGCTTAATAAGCACAGTTCAAAAAAATAGTTGCCGTGAAATGCCAGCTAAGAATAGCACCACCCCATTTCTTATCCGTGGGTGTCGTATGAGGCGACTACGGGATAACGGGACGCGACGGGTGTCGTATAAGGCGACTAAGGGACACGAGGAGTTCATGTGTAGGTATTACAATTAGGCGACAGCTGTCAACCTGTCACTTAAGTGAAACACGATTTTAAGGGTTAACCTATTAGTCTTTGATGAATTAATGCAATTACCACCCGTATCTGCAACTCGTGTAGGCGCATATTGTTACAAACAACCTGACATTTATGCAGCTGAACCACATTTATGGAGAATGTTCAGTTTCAGTGAATTGGGTCAAAATATGTGACAAGTAAATGACAACAGTTTGATTGATCTGTTGAACAGCATCAGAGTAGGGAAGTTGACAATGGAGCAATTAGCAATATTAGACACAAGAAGAATTGTAAACGACACTATTGAATACAATGAAATTGTACATTATTTCCAACTTTAAAACATGTAGACCAATTTAACAAAAAAATGTCAGAGCGCTTGGCATAACGAACAAAAATCTATACGATCAATGCAATAGACACTTCAACAGAGTCAAAAACTTATGGACAAATACCTAAGCAAGAGCACATAGTACATACCAAACGATCCAAATAGAACAGGCGGTATTATAAAAACTATTTAAATCGGTCGGTCAGCCGTGTAGTGCCGGCGGAGTAGAATAGCACCACACCATCTTTTCCCGTGGGGGTCGTAAAAAGCGACCGAGGGATAAATCCGACCCAAGCACAACGGTCCTGGAGAGGCCAACTCCACAATTAAAACCGGAACGGGGTCTCCGTCAGGCGCGTGTGACAGAGATCTATCGCGCGGCAGACTCCTGCAGCCAACCTGGCTCCGCACGTATCGACTAGTCGTTCCTGCGGATCCAGCCAGGAAGGCCGAGACGTTGGCGCAGGTCCTGGGCAGCCCTGCGTTTTCCATAATTGCGTCCCAGGCAACGCAGTGCCTGTGGAGAGGACACTTCACCCGCGTCACGCGGATACCAACACGGGAAGTGTTGGTATCCGCGTTATAAGTCCGCACATCCATATGTCCGTAAGTGCGGGCGCCAGGGGTCGCTTCCGACAGTGGAAGGGTCCATTGTACATTTTACGGCGCCGTTACATTTTACACCTGCGACTAAAAGGCATAATAGAAACAATTCCCAACACCGCTTTTCCATGCGATTTGTAACATGGAATGTCCGTACTATGAGGACAGGCCTCCCTGACACCTGTGTAGGCTCTTCTACCCTTCTACTGACGCACAAGATTTGCGTAAAACTGCCATTATCGACGCCGAACTCAACAGACTTAACATTGTTGTTTGTGCCTTACAAGAGACCAGACTCCCCGACGAGGGTTCCTTGCGTGAGACACATTACACATTCTATTGGAAAGGAAAGGACAGCTGCGCTGTGTGTGAGCATGGTGTAGGCTTGGCTATCCGCAACGATCTCTTAACATAGAGGCTCCTTGCGGTATATCGGAACGCATTATGTTGCAATCATTGATACGTAACACTTATTTCTGCTTACGCACCAACATTATCCTCAACGGATGAAGCCAAAACACAGTTTTATGACCAGCTCGACCAGTCTCTACGCGGGTTAAGACCATCGGACCGCTTATATATTCTGGGCGATTTTAACGCAAGGGTTGGACAGGACAACGTAGCTTGGCCTGATTGTATAGGTAACCACGGTATAGGGAAGTTAAACGAAAACGGCCAACGTTTATTAGACCTATGCTCTAAACACCTACTGTGTGTTACCAATACCTACTTCAAAGGCAAATCATCTCGCAAAGTATCCTGGAAACACCCTCATTCTGGTCACTGGCATCAACTGGACCTTATCCTAACCAAAAAGAAAAATCTCCGCGAGACCCTACACACGCCTACATTTCATAGCGCTGATTGTGACACAGATCACTCCTTGGTGGCTTCGCACGTTGCTATAACTCACAAAAAGATCCACTCGTCCAAACTGCCCGGTAGGAAGAAGATCGATCTTCCCAAAACTAGGGATGATGAGTTTGTCCGAAAGTTTGAGGAGTTGGTACGCGATGAAACTGCCACCTGGGACGTAGACGCTCCTATAGAGGAAGACTGGGGCAAAGTAAAAAAGTTAACAGATGTGGCTGGTACGGCTTTCGGCCACCAGAAAGTCAAAAACCAGGACTGGTTCGCTGAAAATCTCGAACACATAACACCCCTGCTCGAGTCCAAACGGCAAGCTGCGCTTACACATCGCCTTAACCCTTCCGAAAAGTCGCGTGTCGATTTAGCGAATGCAAAAGCTGCATTACAACGCACATCACGGTACTTCGCTAATGCATACTGGACCGAGCTTTGCCAAAATATCCAATCGTGCGCTGATGTCGGAAATTTTGGTGGTGTGTATGCTGGCAGTAAAAAGGCCCTTGGTCCTGTGCCTAAAAAAACACCCCCCCTTAAAGAAGTGGATGGCACTGTTATTACAGATGCCCAACGCCAACTCGAACGATGGATAGAACATTATATCGGTCTCTATTCGGAACCAGTTAATATAATGCCGGAAGCTGCAGACTGCATGCCAAAACTAGCTACCTGGGCCAAGTTAGATGACCTTCGTACCTTAAGGGAATATCACAAGGCTGTTAAACAGCTTAAGACCGGAAAGTCTCCTGGAATGATAGTACCCATGCCGAAATCATCAGGCTCAAGTGCATAACTCATAACTCATAACTTCTTTATTCAAAAACAGAACAATCTGTGTGCGAATTTTTACAATAGGAATTTTACAAATTACATTACATTAAGATCACAATACATAACATAAACATGCCAATATAAACTATATGTATAATTATTAAATATCTCAAATGATTTGTTACTATCACAAAAAATAAAAATGTCACAAAAATATAATAGTTCATAATGACATATCAATTTCTAAAATGAATTCATAATAATTATCAATTAATAACATGAAATAAAACATTAATGTCCATTACTTAAAAAGTACTTAACTATAAAATTTTATTAAACCTATAAATCATCAACACTATATAATACTCTATCTAACAGAAATGATTTCAGTCTTCTCTTAAAAATAATCAAATTTCTTACGTCTTTAAGCTCCACTGGTAACTTATTAAAAATCCCTACAGCTTGGTACATATAACTGTGTCGAACAATTTCCAAGCTGGGTTTTATAATATTTTTAAAGTCTAATCGTCTAGTTTTCAGTCTTATGTGCATTTCTTGTTCTGATTCAAATTTATGCCTGTGTTTCATCATATCGGTCAGTAGTATCATGATATAAAGGCTAGGAACCGTTAAAATTTTGTATTTTTGAAAATATTCTCTACATGATTCCCAAGAAGGGATCCTGGCTATTGTGCGTATTGCCCTTTTTTGTACAGTAAAAGCTTTCGTGATATTATAATCGTAGCTCCCTCCCCAGTGTTTTATGCTGTAGCGTAACTTAGACTCTACCAACGCAAAGTAGACGGCCTTAAGCTGGTCAATTTTAAGCACATCTCTTAAAACCCTAAGAGCGTAACACGCTGAGCTGATGGAACCTTCAATATTAAGTAATTCAGTTTTCCAGTTTAAAGATTCGTCAATGCACATGCCTAAAAACTTAGCGCTTTGAAGTAATAAAATTCTTTGGTTATTTAAATCTAAATGCAATGTGGCTTTGTTGTTAGCTGTAGTTTTAAAGAGTATCGCGCTTGTCTTTTCTTTATTAATTTTTAGCTTATTTGCAGTAAACCAAACTTCAAAGGCGGTCAAAGTATCGTTTGTAATTTTTTCCAAGTCAGCTATGTTTGCTTTAGATAAAACAACATTGGTATCATCTGCAAATATTACTATGTTGGCCTCTGGTACAGTACTGTTCATATATGATATAATATCATTGATAAATATTATGAAAAATAAGGGTCCTAAAATTGATCCTTGAGGAACTCCCCTACACATATCAACAAATTTCGATGTACCCACTCTTTCGATTCCATCAGCTCCTGTCTGTCTAATTTCTACGAATTGTTTACGATTACGCAGATAAAATTCAAACAGCTTAAGTGCATTTCCTCTGACTCCGTAATACTCTAGTTTTAATAATAGTAATGAATGTTCTACCAAATCAAATGCGGAGCTCAAATCAAGAAATAATCCAGCTACTTTAACTTTTCTATTGATTTCAGAGACAATAGCCTCTAAAAATGCATCTATAGCGTCCGAAGTACCCAAACCTGTCTGATAACCGAATTGCCTAGAGTTTAGTATTTTATATTTACTTAGATGCGCTAATAATCTATTTTTTATGAGCTTCTCAAAGATTTTTGATAAAACCGGAAGTAAAAAAATGGGTCTATAGTTTTGCGGATTTAATTTCGAATGTTTTTTGTAAACCGGTAAAATTTTTGTCATTTTGAGTTGATCTGGAAATATTCCCTCAGAAATACAAAGATTAAATACATATTACCCATCCTGCACAATCTGTTGTGTAAATGTTGGGAAGCGGGATATATACCACAAGATATGCGCGATGCTAACATCGTTACCCTATACAAAGGCAAAGGTGACCGCGGTGACTGTAACTGTTATCGTGGTATATCCCTTTTAAGTATAGTAGGTAAATTATTTGCTCGGTTAGTCTTATTAAGACTCCAGAAACTAGCTGATCGTGTATATCCCGAATCGTAATGTGGATTCCGCGCCCAGCGTTCCATAACAGATATGATCTTTACACTTCGCCAACTTCAGGAAAAGTGTAGAGAGCAGAGAACACCTCTGTGCCTTTACACTGCACTTGTAAACATCGGGTGCCCCCCAAAACTTCTGAGCCTCGTTAAATCCTTCCATATGGACATGATAGGATCTGTTGTTTTTAACGGCAATACATCCGAGCCGTGCGTAGAGATGTTCGCCAAGGCTGCGTGTTGGCGCCTACCCTGTTATGCATGGTCAAACATACATACATACAAAGATAAGATTATGATGAGTGCATTTTGTTTAATTAACGAGTGATGTTTTAATTGTGAATTGAGCTGCATTTCTATCCAGAAAAAAAATACATACCAAAGTGTTAAACTTACCTTCAACCCCAAAATAATTAAAATAAAAACCAGTTCAAAAACTAACACCCGACTACTGAGATATCGCGCTCTAAAAAGTAAGAAACAAGAAATCTGGAATATTAACTACAAACAATTTAATATCTATAGTCCACGAAATTTATACGAAGATATGACATATAATTATATATTTAAATGTATATTTAATAAAAAATTATTGTGGTTTATAGGTGATAGCCGTGGTCGTTTGCCACCTACTCTAATACTTAGTAGATGATATCAATAATTAGGTAAGGCAAACTGGCATACGTCCACGGCTATCACCTATAAACCACAATAAATTTTTATTAAATATACATTTAAATATATAATTATATGTCATATCTTCGTATAAATTTCGTGGACTATAGATATTAAATTGTTTGTAGTTAATATTCCAGATTTCTTGTTTCTTACTTTTTAGAGCGCGATATCTCAGTAGTCGGGTGTTAGTTTTTGAACTGGTTTTTATAAGATAGATAGATAGAAGATAGAAACGTTTATTCAAAAAAAACAGTTACAGTTTTCCTTAATCTAATTACACGCCAAACTGTAATAACAGTTTTTTGGCGTAACGATCGATAACTATAAATTATTAATTATTTTTAGACCTACCTTTGGATAAAGTTGTTCAGTTTTAAGAGTAAAACTGACCCTTGACATATTTGAACCGAATTTAATAGGACCCTACATACATACATACATATATCACGCCTATAATCCCTTACGGGGTAGGCAGAGCGTAAACGGCTGTAAAAAACGGACATTTAGGCCACGTCTGACAAACATTTGAGGGTCATTTGAAATATTGTGTATCACCATAGTGACAGGTTGTCAGGCCATCGCGTAAATTTGCAATACACACCCTCAAGTCCCTTAGTCGCTTCTTACGACACCCACGGGAAAGAAATGGGGTGATGCTATTCTAAGCCGGCATCACACGGCAAATATGAACTTATATTGCAAATAATTTAATGTAAAAACACCTATTTTTCTAGCTATATGACAATTGCCTGGGTAAAATTAGTGCTGGTATGTAATGTTTCCACTTTACAAATTTAGAAAAAAGAACTATTTAGAAACATAACTTCGACACACCTCCTCTAATATGTTAATATGCAAATTATTGGTATCCACGTGTCAAAACATTGTTCCCAAAATATACTTATGAATGAACGATGAATTAATATAAATTGAAAATCCAGACTGCGGTAATAGAAAAAGAAATTTTAGTTATATTTTGCGTTTCAAATCCGCCATTTTGAAGAATCCTTCGAGCAACGACGGCCTTCCGTCCCGGAAGGGAGTAGGCATACAAAGTATTTCCCCTCTGTCAAAGTACAAGCCGAAATGGGCATTGGCGTTTATAAAAACCAGTTCCGTTCAGATTTTTTCCTAGACCGAGTCCAGTCGTGCAAGAGAACACATGTTAGTTTTTTAATGTAAAAAGAGGTCTGGAACATCAAGTTTACAAAAAGATGGTGTAACATTTCACATGATAGTAAATTCTTAACATATTATTGCTATTGAATACATTTAAACACTAAATTCTGAAATAGTTGTTGGATTTTATCAGCAACATCTGGTCCGCTCGCCCGTACAAATTACAGATCGATCGCACGATAAATCCGACTTCTCAACGATAGCAACAATAGTGATGTTACCGTTTCATGTCATAATGTTTGTCGATGAATATTATAGGAGGCGGGTATTATTTAATCACATGTATTAGATAAATAATTGTTATCATGGTTTTATATGTACCTGGATAAGCGAGATATCAAGGGAACCGAATATTATTCTCGCTCATAGAGGTTTTTTACTAAACCAGTTTGTCATTTATACAGGTTTGGGAGTAGTATCTCTCATATATAGATGTGAATGAAATATTTTTATCAAGAGTTTGTTTAATCCATTCTATGAGACACTTTTCAACTTCGGGAAATTCAACAACTTTGTCCCTTTGAATATTTCCATGTCCTTCCGCACACTGCGGTTTTATAAAATCTTTATTTTTTTATATTTTGTTAAAGGTAGATTCCGGCAAGTCAAAATCATTCATAATAGCGTTACGCGACTGCCCGGCTTCGAACACCACATCTGGACTGCCTTCGATAATGTCATCATCTAGACATGGCGGCTGATGTGGCGCAGTGGTAATGCGACTGCCTGCGACGCAAAGGTTCCGGGTTCGATTCTCGGTGGGGCAGTCACAAAGTTGTTATTTTTCACTTTGTGAATTTGTTTCCGGACCTGTTAGGACATTGCAGGCTGAACCACCTGATTGTCTGAAAGGGGATAGTTCCGTGCTTCGAAGGGCACGTCAAGCCGTCGGTCCTGGTTGCTGTCTATGATGACTTTGACGGCGGTCGTAACACAACCATGTCAGAGGCCAAGTAGGTAGTAGTAAGCGGTTGAAAAACTCTCTACACCAGGGTTCATCGGGTCGTTGGACGACTTGGTGTCTCACACAAAAGAAGATTATCTAGATACCAAATGTTAAGCAGCTTTTAGTTGGTGATTGTGTTTTGTAGGGCCATGGTTCTTATAATTACTAGAGGACCCCTCTCTTTCTCTTTTCGTATGGGACACCGAGTCGTCCAACGACCCGATGAACCCTGGTGTCAGAGTTTTTCAACCGCCTACTACCACTAGTAGGCCTCTGACATGGTTGTGTTACGACCGCCGTCTAAGTAATCATAGATAGCAACCGGGACCGACGTCTTAACGTGCCCTCCGAAGCACGGAACCATTTCTTTTCGGACAATCAGTTGTTTCACCCTGCAATGTCCTAACCAGACCGGGAACAAATTCACAAAGTGATAAACAACAACTTTGTGAGTGTCCCACCGAGAATCGAACCCGGAACCTTTGCGCCGCAGGCAGTCGCACTGCCACTGCGCCACATCGGCCGTCTAGAGGACCCCTAAAATGGCATGATTTGACTACTTAAAAGTTTATTGTTATGTAACTTGCTTTAAATATAAATAAAAAAACAACACAAGCGTCTTAGTACCTACACTTTTGAAATTCATCGATAGTCAAGCATCGATATTGTCAAGCACTAACTTGACAGCTTTACCTACCTTTCCCCCCGCGCCCCGCAAAAAACGACAGAACTATTTCTATGAAGTAAAATGGCTAAGGCTCCTCCCTTCCGGGTCGGAACGAGACGGAAGACCGTGTTGCTCGAAGGAAGAATCACACTATGTCAACATCCGTCTGGCCGTTTTGGCTGTAGTCCGTGATAAATAGTTTACTTGGCCATATACATACATACTCTAAAAAAACATTACCCTCCTTCTGAGTTGGTCCGGTAAAAAAAAACGAGAAGCGGACAAAACAGTAGAAGCCGAGGCGCCGTTAGATCAATTAGAGCAGTTAGGTTCAAGCCTCGACCGCCGCAATTTTTTTTCCAATAACTTATTTTTATTTATAAAAGCAATTTAGCACTGTCAGGTAGTAGACTACGAAACCCTAAAAACTATTAGGTACCTACTCGATTTATGCCCAGCAGTTTCACCCGTGGTAATAGTTATTTTCCCGCGGTTAAAAGTGGCCAATGTGTTATTCCGGGTTAAACTCTATCTGTGATCTAAATTTTATCCAAATCGGTCAAGCCGTTTGAGTGTGAAGAGGTAATAAACATACATAGATACACACACACAAACTCTCAGATTTATAATATCAGTACGGATTCACGTTTTATTGAGTTTTTTCTTCTTTAAACCACACTTCGAAAAGCAAAATGCACAATCTAGCGTGCAATCGATATAATTGCCACCTTCTGATTGCTACAGTAGCACTACCCCTTGTAATTTCATATTCTAGGGCAATTCTAGGGCAATTTTAGGGCAATTTTATATTCTAGGGCAATTTCCATTGGCTTCCTTGGCTTGCCCTTATTCTTGATTGAGAAATTAAACAATTACACACGTGGGGAATGGGGTTGATATACTAGTACTAAACCAGTTCCAAAGGAAACCAAAATGTAATATACACATATCACGGCTAAATACTATGCGGTGTAGGCAGAGCGTGTCGTGTTATTAATAAGTTACACAATATGTAGATTATTTGAGGGTACTTTCCGTGGACAAGTTTAGCAAAACCTTAATAAAATATGTTTTATTCTTTTTTATGAGGCCGAAAAAGAACCAAAGTTTTAAAAATGAGCGTCAATTTTGAAGTAGTTCAAGTAAAGTAACATATGGAAGGGCTTTATGTGCATGTCCCGCAACCCTCAGTGGGCAAGTCCAACCCGCACTTCGCTTTTTGTAATTGGAATAAGAAATTACCACTTGTCTGATAGACGGATGCGTCAAAAATGCGTCCGTCAGACCGTCATGTCATAGCGGAAAATGCCTCAAGGAATAACCCAATGAACCCCAGACTTTTTAAACCAAGTTTGCGTAACGGCCGCGCCGTCTGAGCAATTTTTTCATAGACAGCAATCTGGATCCTTCACGACTTGTACATCTAATACGCTTGCCACGACATATTTTGTCGTCTCATGCGTGCAGAATTTCAGGAAGAATAAAGTGCGGAAATTATTCACAGTGAAGTGAGCCGCAGACGATAAAATGCGATGAATCAGGGACCCGATAAGCGCTTTTTCGATTAAGCGCTTAAGTCTCCCACCCTTTGCTTGAACACTCCCAATCTTAATGATAACCCAATCCTAATGATAACCGTTTCATTTGCTTTAAGTTTATCGAAAGGGGAACCCTATCAAAAACCCCTTTGGGTAGCGCTTTATAAGGGTTGCGCTCGTACGCTCTGCAAGTAGGTTCAGCGCGGTGACTGATCCCCGCCGCGCTACCTATTTGCCGCTGCGGCGCGCCACAATCGGTAATCTCTTCCGTCTCTGTCAAGCAAGCAAGCCGCTTGGCGCGCTTGATTTGAAGTGACTTTGTTCCCTCATCATACCATTAAAAATGGATAAGTACCTAATCATACGTATATGTGCATGATCGTCGGAGTAGTAGATATACATTTTATTTTTAGGGTTCCGTACCCAAAGGGTAATAACGGAAACCCAATTACTAAGGCTCGGATGTCCGTCTGTCTGTCCGTCTGTCCGTCCTACAGTTACGAGGCTGTATCTCCTGAACCGTTATACCTAGACAGTTGAAATTTTCACAAATGATGTATTTCTGTTGCCGCTATAACAACAAATACATAAAAATACATAAAAATGAGAATAAAGTAAATATTTAAGGGGGCTCCCATACAAACTATATTTTTTGTACGGGAAAAACTAGATTTTTTGTATAGAGGCTCTATCTTATGAACCGCGAAAGTCAGACAGTTGAAATTTTTACAGATGTTGAATTTCTATTGCTGTTATAACAACAAATATTTAAAAATTTAATTAAATAAATATTTATGGGGGCTGCCATACAAAAAAAGTATTTTAAAAAAACGTGTTCCGTTAGCTGAACAGCCAGTGTGTTAGGATGATTTTGGAGCCTTTCTTTGTACCTCAAGGAGTGCAGTTTGATCTCTTCAACAACGGTGTTAACTTCAAGATATTCATGTAGTTCTGTTACTTTAATGAACCATGGGGCGTTTGAAAGCGTCTTCATTCAATATAGCATTTTAAAGTCTCTGTTTTTTATTATTATTAAGGATGGGTTTGCTCTTGACTCTAGTCTAGGTCATAGGACAGAGACAGAGTCTAAGATGGAGCGAGCTCCACCAGAATAAGCCTATTCACTCTTAATTTGAAGAGATTAGGGTTGTATGCGTTTAGAAACACAGACGCAGGTAGTGAGTTCCACTCTTTAGCAGTGCGCATTATAAATGATGACTGGAAGCGCTTAGTCCGAATTGGTGGAATGGCAACCAGGTATGGATGGTATCCGGCGGTGCGTCTGGATGTCCGATGGTAGACGGGAGCTGGAACAAGGTCGTGAAGCT
The DNA here is from genome assembly GCA_027580185.1 of Tuta absoluta. Taxonomy (NCBI): domain Eukaryota; kingdom Metazoa; phylum Arthropoda; class Insecta; order Lepidoptera; family Gelechiidae; genus Tuta; species Tuta absoluta. The sequence goes on from JAQAHW010000059.1 coordinate 1,515,730, forward strand.
CTTGAGCAGACTCTCCGAAGTACAATCTGTAAAAAACCGACAAGCAGGCAACTTGCGGCGATGTGCCAGGCTATGTAGCTTGGTGTCCACCAGTTTTTTGTCGCCTATGAGCCTCGTGCCCCTTCGTTCCACCGAGTCAAGAGCAGCAAGTTGGTATTTGGCTGAGCCATTCCAAAGGTGACTGCAATACTCCATGCAGGATCGGACTTTTGCTTTGTAAAGAGTTAGTTAAAAGCTGTCCAGGCTAAAGTATTGCTTCACTCAGGACGCCCAGCTTCTTAGCCGCCGTTTGAGCATTGTACTCGATGGTTGCGCCGAAGTTTAGATTTGATGTCCACTCCATGACAGGGACAGATGTACCCCGAAAAGTAGGTGTCCAGTCGAAAGGACTCGTTTTTGCAGTGAAAAGACACGCCTGTGTTTTGGTGGCGTTGAATGAGACCAGATTGTCGTCGCCCCATTGGGAGACAAGGCTTAAGGTCAGATTTGTTTGCTATACCATGGCCTTTCTTAACGAACGTATTTCATCCCCACTGGTTTTTGCACCTGTCAAGTATTTCATTGAAACGGTACTATCATCTGCGTATCCAATAATACCATGCTAAAGGAGGTCATTGATGTGCAGCAGGAAAAGAGTTGCACAGAGAACAGACCCCGGAGGAACTCCGGCATCAATGGCCAAAAGGTCAGAGGAGCAGCCGTCAACGACTACTCTGATGGACCGTTCAATTAGGAAGTCTGAAATCCAAGTACAAAAATCTGCTGGGATGCCATAAGCAGAAAGCTTGCGGAGCAGACTTGCATGCCAGACCCTGTCAAAGGCCTTCGAGATATCGAGTGAAACGGCAAGTGCTTCGCCGTGTTTCTCGATAGCTTCGCCCCGAGGGGTGACGCGAAGAGAAGCAAACTTGCCGCCACGGGTAAGATGCAAAGAAGTGCCGCATCTCTTTCCAATCTGCTGACTCGTATCTCCAAACTCGCCTAGTGCTCCTGGGGCTGTCATCCAGAGGAGAGCAGGTCGATACGGATTTCACCAGACAGTGGTCGGACGTTCCCAAACGGGGCCGAGACCGAAACTGAATGACTGTCCGTATCAGTTGTCAGCAGCAAGTCCAAGCAATTGGGTGTATGGCCGTCGATATCCGGTATACGCGTTGCTACATTCATCAGCTGGGTCAGATCTAGCGATAATGCAAACTTGCGCGCCTCTAACCCAGCATGAATGATACTTATGTTGGAGTTACTGGCTGTCTGCTTTTGAGATTTTCTTTACAGAATAATTTGTTGCTTTTGTGGCAGTCAGAGTTTGTTGTTTAGCTTGCAAGGTTCCATCGCTAGAATTTTGTGTTAGTTTTTTGAGTTCAACAATAGCCCTATTCAAAGCTGTACTGTCAGCTGCTATGCGGCTGGTTTGCCAAACTCGACGGAGTCTACGTTTTTCAGTAATTTTGCGTTTGATTTCTAGAGGGACAGGTAAATTTTTGTGTACGTTAATTTTCTCTTGTGGAGTGCTTCGCCTGCATGCTTCCTGAATCACATCAACTAGTGTCCTTGTAGCATCCTCGACCTCTTCTGCGGTCTTTAGTTGTACGTTTAGGTTATGTTTTTGGGCACGAGGGCACTTAATTGGTCAATTTTTAGGGTTCCGTACCCAAAGGGTAATAACGGAAACCGTATTACTGAGGCTCGGCTGTCCGTCTGTCTGTCCGTCCGCCCGTCCTACAGTTACGAGGCTGTATCCCCTGAACCGTTATACCTAGACAGTCGAAATTTTCACAGATGATTTATTTCTGTTGCCGCTATAACAACAAATACTAATAGATAAATTAGAATTAAGTAAATATTTAAGGGGGCTCCCATACAAAAATACTTATGGGGTCTGCCATACAAAACACATGTTTTTTTGCGCGTTATATCGATAATTGTTTTAAAGGTATAATGGTACGGAACCCTTCGTGCGCGAGTCTGACTCGCACTTGACCGGATTTTTTCTTGTAGGATAATTAGGGCATGTAGCTATGCAATCTCGTTTTTATGATGGCATTATACTTATTTTATTACTATCAGCTACCACAAAAAGATAACAAATACCTAACAAAAAACGCAGGAATACTATTAAACGCTTCTAGACGCTTCCCATTTCAGCGAAGAAGTTACTACAATAACATTCTTTTGCCGCACGCACCGCACACGCACCGTGCTGTAGGTAGGTGGCGTCGGTCGACTGTCGGCTTCGCGGCAACGTCAAAGGCTTTGACCGACCGGCTCACCCCGCCTCGCGGCGCGCGGGCAGTAATAGTCCGTATAAATGACACCGTAGGGATCAAATTTATTTAAAAATCGATAGGGTAACCCTATCAATATGGAAAGCGGTTTGAAGGGGTTGTAACCCTTTAAAATAGCGCTTTAAAAAGCATTTTGAATGGGTTTTGGCGAGATACGAATAGGGCAAGCAAACCCATACGTAAAACCCAATCAATAACCCCTGATAGGCTTACCAGTCTGGTCCCTGGCGATGATAAAATCTTGATTATGTTTATATTTATAGTATTTTTTGTAAGTTTATCGTTTGTACCTAATATATATGTATGTAATAATATATATGTATGTAAAATATATATGTATATTGTATGTAGGTATAGTTCAGCAGACTTTATATTTGTAATTGTTATTCTATTTTCGTTGGTTATTTATTGCCTACTTACCCAGATATAAGATATTAATTTATCTCTTCTTAAGCGGTAAGCTCGCCTTTGCTACAAATTTTATTATAAAACTTTTTATGTTCTTTTGCAGTTGATGTGCACTCCGAAACGCAGAACCATCTTTCTTTTGGATAATCCAGTAGTTCAAACTGCGTAGTCCATGGCTGGTTCCTGATTTGCAACTGGGACGTCCACCCTAGTTGATTTTCACCACAGTATGTTTCGCTGTAGAATACCTACATAATTGCCGTTCATTACTAAGTGGTTAATACCTAGTTCTGCATTGCACTGATGGTCGTTGATGAAGGCGTCCATCATGAAAAGCTACTGAATAAAACAAGCATTTTTACTACCCATCTCATGAGACATACATACACACATCACGCCTATCCTTTGCGAGGTAGGCAGATCGCAAACGGCCGTAAAAATAAACATTTACGCCACGTCTGACAAACATTTGAGAGTCCTTCAGAAAATTGTGCAAATCCATAGTGATAGGTTAGGTACCCGTGGACTGCTTGAAGAGATTTCTTTTTTAAATAAGTAGTACCCGTTTTGTTGTTTTTATTAATTGTATTTGTCCTGTGTCGTCTTGTGTGCAATAAACAGTTAAATAAATAAAATAACTGAAATAGGTTGTAAGCATGTCCCCTAAATTGCAATACACATGTAACGTACACATGTACGTTAGTCGCCTCTTACGACACCCACGGGAAAGAAATAGGGTAGTGCTATTTGAAGCCGACATCACACTTCTATCCTCATTAGACCTTGAGTACCAAATTTTTAAAACACTTCCCGTGTTAGGTATACAATTAGACCTACTACACAAAATGACTCGGTCCCTATGTGTAGGTATGGAAGGTCTAATATTTTTCATACTATGACATAACAATGGGATCCTGACGGCTATATATGTTAAGATAAGACAAAATATGTTCTTGGAGATTTGTTAATTTTCACAGGCTTTTAATGGAACTCATTACTTTTCACCTCTCCAGCTTGAACAGAATAGTTTTGCCGCGTAAATCCAGTGGGCAAAAGTCTTTTTTATTCACTCGATGGAGAAAAGTGATTTGAAATTCGAACATCTCATTTTATCATAACTAATCGTCACAATGGCAGCGGTGCGTGATGAAAACTATTTCAGCCAGTTCGAACTTCGCTACCTCGGGATTCAAAATTAGCACTCGAAGCAAAAATGACCTTTGCCCTCTTGTTGTACAAATAACTATTTCCTATTACTTATATTTCCCTGCCCATATTAGTCATATTGTGAACTTTCTATCAGATTTACTCAAGGACTTGTTCATCACTAAATCTACATACATACACATATCACGCCTATTAGCCCTTGCGGGGTAGGCAGAACGTAAACGGCCGCAAAAAACGGACATTAACGCCACGTCAGACATTTCTTTGAGGGTCAATCGGAAAATTGTGTATCGCCATAGTGACAGGTTGTCAGCCCATCGCCTAAAATTGTAATACACACCCTCAAGTCCCTTAGTCGCCTCTTACGAATCCCACGGGAAAGTAATGGGGTGATGCTATTCTAAGCCGGCATCACACGGCGATCGCTAAATCTTGCTTCATTATACCGACTCAGTGAACGAGAAGCGGCTGAACACACACCGTCTCTCAGACTGACGTGGTACCTTACCTATACCTACTCCTAATATCTACGTTTATAAAGGGTATTAGAAAAACTGAAAATTTTTTGCACCTGCGACTTTCGCCATCACTAGTAGCGACGCCTATTTCATCTAGGCTACCGCGGCTCGTCCCTTGCCCGCGAATTGGCAAGTGTATTTTGGTGCCAATAACGCGTGGCATGGCTCCATCTACCGGGTTAGCTTCACGGCTAATACCCAGTAACTAAAAATTTCTTCACAGATTGTATACCTAACACGGAAAGTGTTTTAAAAAATTTGGTATTCAATTTAAACACGATGTAAAGAAAAGTATTACAATCCTTTAAAAGGGCGAACCAGGTTCTGAATCTAAACAGCTTTCCCCAAGGAACAAAGGTCAAAATGTGAAAAAAAAAAACTTCCCGTAAAAAATGGAGTTATTTATTTATTTTAAAAACACATTATGGTTTATTATATATGCACTCACAGTGCTATATTATTTTTTAATATCAACAGAAACAGAGCTCATTCCATTTCTTCGTCCCAGAGCAGTGGAACGGTACCCCACGGTCCCGGGTTCAAGCCACGTGGAGCGCAAAAAAATTTACAATTTTTTATTTTTATTTATGAAATAAGTGTCAGCTGACCGAGGCATTTTTTGCATAGTATGTCAATTATTCAAAATTTTTGGACCTAATTTCCCAGGAGAAAGTTGTACAGTTTCATGGGCTGGCTAGACCATTAAAAGGAACGCAGTACTTCCTAAAACCCTGTATGCTACTTGCTAGGCAGCGACGCGTGTAATCGTTAATTAAGCACATTAAGCGCGACTTATGTCAGCTACTGCTTGAGCAGCTAAATCCGCTAACTTATACAATGTGTATATATTATATTATTTATATGTATATATATATATATAATATATGTTTATATATAATTATTAATTACATATATTAGTGTTCGTCATATTAATTTATTATTGAATTTATTTTGCACCTGCCTCGCCCATTTCCACCTGCTCTAAGGTAGACTGGTAGATAATGCCCTCGGCATTAAGTCCGCCCATGTAAATTAATTGCATAAAGTTAAATAAAAAAAATAAAAAATGTGAGGCCTACAACATAGGCAAATATACAGGATGTTAGGAAAAGTACTGCGTTCCTTTCAAGGAATGAACCAGCCCATGAAACTGAAAAACTTTCCCCAAGAAACATAGGCCGAAATATATAAAAAAATTGACCTGCCATATAAAATGTAGCAGCCGATAAGGAACTCAGTACTTTTCCTAACACTCTGTATAACAGGGTGAAATTTCTCCATGGAATAATAGGTCAAGAAATTGGACCTCGTATACAAACCGACTCGGTCGGCTGCTACATTTTGTATGGGAGGACCATATTTTTATAAATACTGCGGCATATGTTCCTTGGGGAAATTTGTTCAGTTTCATGGAAAATTTCGCCCGTAAAATATTTGCCCCTATTGTGGGCACCACATTGTAGACATAAGTTCTTCTATCACAACAATCTAACATGATCTGTACTTAACCACCATTTTATGCTGACTTTCATCTAAAATTTAATTTATGATACATACATATATCACGCCTATACCCCTTACGGGGTAGCCAGAGTATAACCAACCGGTAAAAACAAACATTTACGACAAACAATTGTGGGTCATTCAGAAAAAATTGTTGCACCATAGTGACAAGTCATCAAAATTGCAATACACATGTAACTCTCGAGTACTTTAGTTTCCACCTATGGAAATTCAATGGGATGACACTATTCTAATCACTCGGCTCAAATTAATGTAAATAATGGTAAATAAATTATGCACTAAACATAAACAAATCATTCATTAACTTTTGATATCTATGCCAAAAAGATTTTTTATCATAAATGCCGTGTGATGCCGGCTTAGAATAGCATCACCCCAATTCTTTTCTGTGGGAGTCGTAAGAGGCGACTAAGGTACTAGAGGGTGTGTATTGCAATTTTTGGCGATGGGCTGACAACCTGTCACTTGGCGGTACACAATTATCCGAATTACCCTCAAATATATCTCAGACGTGGCGTAAACGTCCGTTTTTGCGGCCGATTTCGCTCTGTCTACCCTGCAAGGGATAATAGGCGTGATATATTTATGTAATAAATGTATGTATCATCATAAATCATAGTCAGAACTTACACCTCAGTATGTCATGTTTTTATGTCATAATCTTTAATAACATTATGGTGCATGACTCCCATTGCCAAACACTTTAAGCACCGTTGGACTAAAAAGCGTGAAATTTAATTAAAATCCCACTTACTGCAGATAACATCACTTGTGGTACTAAAACTGATAATTACCGAGTTGTTTATGTGTTCCAGTTTGATGGTTAAGTGCTCTATGGGGGAGCATGGTGTTGCCTGATGGTGTAAGATAAGCATTTCAATTGAAGTTTTGTATAAGAAGATACATACTTACATACATCAGCCTATTGCAGTCCGCTGGTGGACGTAGGCCTCCCACAGTGTACGCCATAGGATACGTTTTCGGATTGTGGTGGCGTAAAGTTACATTTTGATAAACCTGGCCAGCTCCGAGGCAGTGCTTTTATTATTCTTTTATCCCGCCGCGCCCGAACCGGTTTTCTATTAGGACATTACAAAACTGTTACAAAAACAAAAGAATTATACAAATTAGGTTTGAACGGATCATGACGTCAGTAAGTGATAATACTATCCTACTTCAATTTCACGATCTCTCGTTTTCGCCATCCAGTCGCTACCAGTCAACTTTTTTAAGTCATCGGTCTATGTGGCCGGAGGTCGTCCAACACTACGCTTGCCGAAGCGTGGCCTCCACTCGAGAACCCGAAATAAGATGATAGTTGTAACTAAATGCTTTTTCTCAAATATGCTAGGACATACATCTTATGCTATGTCACTACCGGAGGACTGCTGTAAGAGATTTCTTTTTAGAAATAAGTAGTACCTGTTGTGTAGTTTTTCTTAATTGTTATTGTCCTGTGTTTTATCTTGTGTGCAAAAAAATATAATAAATAAATACGTTAATTTCTTTCAATAAAAGAATACGCATAGTTTTGCATTGTGTGTCACATCTACGATAAAGCTAGCTTAGTTGCATTAAAATCTGCAAAGTCAATTCGTTAAACGCTAACACCAACGTAATATATATGATTTCTAAAATAATAAACTCAATTAATCTCTACGAAGAAAAAGCAACAACTTTGTGGCAACCACCCACATCCCTCAGGAAGACCCCGTGTCGCAGGTGGCGCGATGAGCTAGATGCCTTTAGCAAAGACTGGCACTCGGAGGCCCAAAGTCACAGTATAATTAATAGTATAACAGGATGGAAAGAGAAGGGAGGCTTTTGCCCAGCAGGAAGTCCACAGATCACATACGCCCGCAATTCAGCATAAGTCGCTTAAACCTTCATGATGTTTGTTTGTTTAGAAATAAAATCACCAAAAAGTTCCCAAAAGTCCCAGATCGCGGACGTTCTAAAGAAAGGTCAGGTCAAGAGTACCCTACACCGACGAGCATGTATGAAAAGATTTTTGCATGTTGAAGAAGCGAAAGAGGTGTGTCAGGGTCGTAGCAAGTGGAAAGATGTAGTCTCTGCCTACCCCTATGGGAAAAAGGCGTGATTATATGTAACGATTATATGTAAAAAGTCGTCCTTAGACCGTCGTAAATCTTTTTTAACCGCATAATGACTCAAAACACTATAACGGGGTTATTACCGCGATTGATTTTCTTCAATTGTCCGATATTTCGACCCAGTTGCATGGGCCATGACATATCGCGGTAAGAAGTCCGTTTTAGTCCTTTGAGTCACTTTGTAAGTCTATTGTACATCTTAATATCTGTATCTAGGTAGTATGTCTGTCTGTGTTGCCAATGTTTTGACCTACGCAGCACGCATTCGTAAATAAGTGTAATTCCATTTCCGACCACATTTGGTAGTTTTCAATTAACCGACGCAATGTTACTCCGCTACAACACAACTACATTCGAATATAAAGAAGAGAGTTTTTTACTATGTAGAAACTGGAAAATATGGTGCCTTGTTTACCTGTGACTAAAGGACTAGAGGAATGTGTATTACAATACCAAAGGTTGTCTGGTAGAGATCGCTTTCAGCGATAAGGCCACCTTTGCGCATTTTTAGTTCAAGTTTTCCTGTTATTTATTTGTGTTTTGAATGTGCAATAAAGTGTTTACTTACTTACAATTTTAGGCGACAGGCTGACAACATGTAACTATAGTCATACACGATTTTGCTGAAACGGCCCAACAGAGAGCATATTTTACGGCCTTGAATGCTATCTATACTCCTCAAGGGATAAAGGCGTGATGTGTGTGTGTTTACCTGTGATCATAGCCTTGTGATATCGGGAGTTGAGAATAAAAGAAAGATTTTGTCAGTAAATTACTCGTAACCGCGAAATATTTAAATGTACCTAATAGAAAATATTTTAATTGTTTGGCATTGTTTCTTCAATTATTTTAGAAATATTGTTAACGACAACAAAGTCCTTATACTCGTACATTATTAGGAATTCGTAGAAAGGAACATTTGACATTCAAAAGTATGATGCACAGGAAACAAGTAAGTAAATAAGTACTGACTTAGACAGCCGTGGGTGGACCAAAAATTGTTTGGAGGTTTTTGAAGTGAATTATTCGAAAGATGGCGCTTTTCGCCGCCATAGAGCAATATTCATCTGTCAAAAATCTATATTCATCAGTCACAATTATCCAACTAACAACCAGCAGAGTCTATTACGGACAGACATTCAGCACTTACACAGACACACAGCAGTGAGAACCGATCAAAAAAATTTAAAATTACAGACAGTCACACACGCCGTTTAATGTCTCCAATTCAAACGCAGATTCTTTTACAAGCAATGGTGCATAGGTTGTGTATTGGACTTGTTTGTGCAACAGAAGAAAGTACTGTCTATTGTGTACTGTATAACATCTTTTTTCTGCGACTCGACCGCAAAATTCTTCCAACCCGACCGCTACCCAACCGCGCGATTAAATTGCGTTATGCGTTTAGTTTAATTATTTTAGTTGGATTTCAGTTAAATTTGTACCGGCCCTTATCAGGGTATATCCAAATTATCCGATGATCCACCGCGCTCTAAGGTTTGGTTCCACATACCACAAAAAAAGTTAACACAAGGTTCACATTCATTATTTTCGAAACTAACAATTTAAAATTATAGTTTTGGCGTTGTTGTCACTGAAACTACAGCAGAAACATAAAAAATGCCATACGCTGAGCCGCGTGATGCCAGCTTAGAAAAGCATCGCTCCAATTCTACCCGTGGGTGTCGTAAAAGGCGACTAAGGGATAAATTCGTCCAGGGAATGGGTAGCAGCGTTCCCTCTGAAGAAACATATTGCACTGCTCTCGCCAATCCGCCTGCCAAGCAGTTATGGCTTGACTGTTATAGGTTTTGTCCCTCGAGATATTTTTAAAAAGGAATGTATATTAAACTATTTATTGTTCAACAGTTTATTGCTCACAAAAACATTTAAGAAAAGACACAAAACATAAAGAAATACGACACAACAGCTTATTTTCAAGTAGTCTTTTTTTTTAGCTGATTCTCGGAATTAGGTACTCAGAAAAGTAGGTACTCACTGTCACTGTGTGTATGTAGGTGCCACACGTAGTAATGAATATGCATTCAGTGACCCAAAACAATGTTCTTTTTTATTCAAAAGAACTTATGAGGTTAGATTTTACCTATTTTGCTCCACTGAGCTCCACAATTTACTAAATATCATTATTTTCAATGCACTGGCATAAAATTAGTTTTTGAGTAGGTACTCCGATATTTGTCTACCTCAGTATTCAACCCTAAAAATTGGAAGCTACTTCACAGATTACTTATATACGGGATGTAAGGGACAGCCCTCCGAATACTGATAAATGAAACTGAACAACTTTCCTCTAGAAACATATGTCAGGAAACGACAAAGAAATATCGACCTTCTATACAAAATCACAATCACCTGACTGACTGCATTTACTGTGGGAAGTAAAAAATAATTCGACATTTCCTGAAATATGTTTTATGGGAAGTTGTTCAGTTTCATGGTCTGAATACACCTTATCAGTACTCGCAGCGCTGTCTTTTACACCCGTATAATATATCTCCTAAGGCTACCTACAACAACGATACTGAAAGCTGAGATAATAAGTATTTCAAATAAAATACTTTTCATTTTGAATGGACAAAATAAATTAACAACGTACACAATATGTAAATTTTTTGAAAATTTCAAGTACGTTAAGTTCCTACTCGTAAATTTTATGGACAAAATTCAGCAAGCTAATATCATTCAATAAGTCCTTCACAAGTGACGTCGCGTAAACTACAGTAGTTCGTTTTGAGGACAATCGGTCTTTAATTGGACTTGGGTCACTGACTCTTATGACCCTATTATCATTGCCTATTATAAAAAGCTCTAGATTAATGTGAGATTCTGCGAAGAGATAATGATTGTTATAGTATAGGTACTTAGCTAAGTACCACAGACCAAAGAAATCGCGCGCGCCGCCGCTAAGGTGACGTGCATGACGTTTCGGTGGTCCGAACTAAGTACGCATATTCATCCTAAAATTACACTTGGGCTCGGGCAGAAACTTTGAGACCAAAATATACATACATACATATAATCACGCCTCTTTCCCAGAGGGGTAGGCAGAGACTAAATCTTTCCACTTGCAATACAATCCTGACTGCATCTTCACTAGTGTACCAGAAAAGCAGCAGTTCGAGAAGACTGGCGACGGATAGTGAAGCGTGCCACCAACCCTCAACCGACGACCACGACCATTCTGTCAAATGTGTAACGCCTTAGAAGAAGAACGATCCTGACACACCTCTTTCGCTTCTTCAACATGCATCAACCTTTTCATACATGCTCGTCGGTTTAGGGTTCTCTTGACCTGACCTTTTTTTAGAACGTCCCCGATCTGATCCAAGTACGTTTGTCTAGGTCTTCCTCTTCCAAAGTTCCCATCCACACTCGCCATATACTTTCACCTGTCTCGTTTATCTTCTTTCATTCATCCTCTCAATGTTACCAAACAATGTTAGCATTCCTTTTTCTATATCACTCACTACGTCTTTTAGACGACACAAAAATATCAAAATATTTTCTTAGAACCTTTCTTGACATCGATTACAAAAACGGCTTAGCAACGGAAGTCAACTTCTTATTACATAAATGAAAATTGTATTGTATGTATTGAACCAGGGATCTTTGGAGTACCGTTCCGCAGGTCCCGGGTTCATTCCCCAGACGCCGCTACCTTTTTTTCAATTTCTTGTTTTCATATAATATGAAAATAATATAGCACGGTAAGTGCAAAATAAACCATATTACAATTTATTTTTCTAGGTGAAATATTCTGTAGCTGAGGCGAAGTAGATCTCTACGCGGATGACTTGCAAATATATCGACATTTCAATGTTGCTGATATAATTGGTGCAGTCGATGGAATCAATTTAGATCTCACTAAAATAAGCGCTTGGGCAACATCATTTGGTCTGTTGGTAAATCCTAAAAAGTCGCAGGTATTGATCTTGGGTAGCAGATACATGTATAAGCAGTTGGATTTTTGCTGTATCCCACCTGTCATTTACAATGGAACCGCCATTGCTTATACTAGTACCGCTAAGAATCTTGGGGTTATATTTGATTCCAATCTGACTTGGATCCCTCACGTCAATGAGCTCAGCAGGAAAATTCATTACTCTTTTCACTCGCTTAAACGACTTCAAAGTCTCTTGCCCCTAAAAACTAAAATCTCTCTGGTACAATCTCTTCTCTTTCCGGTACTGGACTATGCCGATTCTTGTTTCCCTGATGCCACAGAGGAGCTCTTAAATAAGCTTGAGCGTCTCCAGAATCTGTGCATATGGTTTGTTTTCGGACTCCGTAAGTACGATCACGGTTCCCAGTTTCGCAAACAGCTCAAGTGGCTCCCGATCCGATTCCGCAGGAATACTCGCATTCTTTGTTCGCTATACAACATTTTATATAACCCGTGCGCCCCTATCTATTTGCGTGAGCGCTTTAAATTCTCTCGTCCACTGGACAAGCCTTGTCGTTCTAATGTTAGAACGGTTCTTGCCATTCCTCACCATCATACTGATTTTTATTCATATTCCTTTACTGTTCATGCGGTTAGGTTATGGAATTCACTACCACACATTGTTCGAGACAGCCCTTCCATCGCTGTCTTTAAGAAGAGAGTAAGAGAGCACTATCTTTCACTATCCGAGTAAATTAGGTATATTATAGCTATGTATGTATTATAGTTAATCATATGTTTAGTTCAGTTTAGGTAGTATTCATATAATATATGTATGAAATATATTATGTATGTTTATTTATGAAAGTATTTATATATTTTTATTGGCATTTATTTATTTAAATAAGTAATTGTGCACGCCCAATCCGCCTGTCTGTAGAAGTCTCACTTTCTGTAGGTCAGCTGGAAGAAATTTCTTAGTAGAAATAAGTTGTCCTGTTGTGTCGTCATTCTTTGTATATTGTCTCTTGTAATGTTTCTTGTGTGCAATAAATGGTTAATAATAATAATAATAATAATAAGTAGGCAGTAATCATGTCTATATCCTATCTACCAAACTGCTGCTCGCCTAGTACCCCCGATCTTGCTAAGGTAGTTATATTATGGAGTAATTTGAAGGTTATTCCTGTATTTATAATGTTATGTTAGCAATGTTAATAGTAATAATTATAATTTATGTAAATTAAAAAAGTTATACCACCATTTTCTAGGTGAAATATTCGGTAGCAGAGGCGGAGTAGGCAGTACAATCATGTCTTTAGCTTTCCGACTGCTGCTCGCCTAGTACCCCCGGAGTATGGAGTTATTTAAAGGTTATTCTTGTATTTACAATACGTTATAATTCAATAAAAGATTGGTCCTCGCTGTTGCTCGGCGAACCAATCTTTTATCTGAGACGCTATGTAAGCAATCTAATAAATCATTATTGCAATGTAATATATCATACAATTCTAACCATTATATTCTAGATGGAATATTCCGTAGCAGAGGTGGAGTAGGCAGTAATCATGTCTATATCTTCCCGACTGCTGGTGCCCTAGTTCCCCCAGGGGTCTATGTATGGGATCGTGGTGAATTAGACACCGCTAAGGTTATCCCTCTTTTCTGAGGTATAGTAATAAGTTAAGGTAGTTTTATTCAAAGGTTAATGCTAGTATGATATAGATTGATAGGTAAATAGATAAAACATTTATTACATAGAATTACAATGCACACATCTTAAGGGAGATTAATAATTAAGGTACTGATTAAAAAGTTAATTCTGACTAAATATAAACAAACTTTTTTAGGTCGGTTGAAAGAGTGAAAGATTGTGTATGCATAAGAACTACTTTTCATCATTTTTGTTACACCGACGTTAAGGCAAATCGAGAAGTGGCCCAGATGATTAATGCTAGTATTGAAGGTTAATGCTAGTATGATATAGATTGATAGGTAAATAGATAAAACATTTATTACATAGAATTACAATGCACACATCTTAAGGGAGATTAATAATTAAGGTACTGATTAAAAAGTTAATTCTGACTAAATATAAACAAACTTTTTTAGGTCGGTTGAAAGAGTGAAAGATTGTGTATGCATAAGAACTACTTTTCATCATTTTTGTTACACCGACGTTAAGGCAAATCGAGAAGTGGACTGGCCACTTTATAAATTTGATATCTTTTTTTAATAATTAGGTACTAAATATTTAAGCATAGGTAGCAAATAGTACTAAATAGGTACTAAATGATGACAATATTTTAACGTCTATCTGTTACTTTGGGCAGTCATTTTGATGGACACGATAGTTTGTACATGTCTAACAATAACTACTTATACGTAGTTGGAGAATGGGCCGGGGCAGTATCTCAGCCTGGCTCACGGACAATTTGCTTCCAATCGACCACGTCTCATTGGGTCAGAGTCTCCGTTGACTATCCCGCTAGTGATGAGCATATCTCTACATTCCCATGAGAACTATTAAGGTGAAGTGGGCTTAGGAATCGACAACGCAAGGTTGGATGGTGTTTGGAATTATGTATCCCTTCAAATCTCCAAATTATGAGACGATATTTAACTTAGTAGTGCTTCAAGATTTATGTCACAAAACTATGTGGCCCAAATGGCTTATTGAAATTTCCTCGATAGAAAAAAAGGTAAAGTAAGGTCGTATGGGGCAACGGCAACACAGGCTTCCCTGTGGATAAGTCCGGCTGAACGATCCCACGTGCGCGGTGGAAGGCTCCGTAAGGGGCCGCCTGGCTCGCGACCACCATCCCACCGAAGTCTGGCTCCAAGTAGCTTGCTGTGTTCCGTCAGTGTGTGGGAGTGCCACTGCCTTAACGGGCTTCTTCTGGGTGAGCTCGCTCCATCTTAGACTTTGTCTCTGTCCTATGACCTAGACTAGAGTCAAGAGCAAACCCATCATTTAAAAAAAATGAAAAAAAATTCAATGTTTGGATCGTTTTTCAGACTAAAAGGCCGTTTTTAAAGAAAAGTTAGAGGCTTACTTAAAGGTAGTTTTTAAGGAAAAGTGGGGGCCTTACTTTTTGGGGCGGTTCTTACCTTAAATAAAGTAAGAGTCATAATATTTCGACCCATGCT
This sequence comes from Tuta absoluta, assembly GCA_027580185.1. Lineage (NCBI taxonomy): Eukaryota > Metazoa > Arthropoda > Insecta > Lepidoptera > Gelechiidae > Tuta > Tuta absoluta. The sequence continues at coordinate 1,530,800 of JAQAHW010000059.1, forward strand.
TCTCAGGGAAACTCATATACAGGGTTTAAGGGACAACCTTCCGAATACTGTTGGTGTGCATTCAAACCATGAAACTGAGAACTTCCTATAAATAAATCTTTCAGGAAAAGTCAAAAAGTTCTTAATTCCCATATGCAGTCAGTTAAATGTGATTTTGTAGGAGAAGTCGATTTTTTTGTCGTTTCCTGACATATGTTTCTAGGGGAAAATTGTTCAGTTCATAGTTGTTGGCATGTTCAGCTTCATGGTCTGCATGCACCCTATCAGTATTCGGAGGGATGCCCCTTACACCCGGTAGAAAATAATTCAATGGACTGATTAACCATTGAAATATTTCCGCCCAGCGATTTACCCGCTGCCACTCATTTTCATTTTATGTTTTCCCGCAGTAAAAAGTTGCTTATGTGTTATTCCAGGTTATACTTTATCTGTGTTCCAAATTTCATCCAAATCGAAATTCAAGCCGTTTGAGCGTGAAGAGGTAACAAACATACATGCATATACACACACACAAACTCTTATATTTATAATATTAGTACGGAATTTCTCTTCACGTTATACTTGTATCTGGAGCTGTAGCAAACAGTACGTATCAATGTTATCAATGCAAGGTAAGCCCGGCTTGATGAATTCGAAGTAAGCCTCAAAGGCAAGTATCGATCATCGGAGATTTGTGAGCGTCCAGCGCTTGTGAGTTTCTGAGCCTACAGGAATAGACTGTTGCTGACTGGAATCGATTAGGATAATGGTATTTGAGACCCAGTGCCCATTGGCATGCCGTGTGTAACGGCTTAAAATAGCATCACCCCATTTCTTTCCTGTGGGTGTCTTAAAAGGCGACGAAGGGACTCGAGGGTGTGTATTGCAATTTTAGGCGATGAGCTGACAACCTGTCACTATGGCAATACACAATTTTCCGAATGACCCTAAAATGTTTGTCAGACGTGGTGTAATTGTCCGTTTTTTGCGGCCGTTTACGCTCTGCCAACCCCGAAAGGGATAAAGGCATGATATATGTATGTATGTATGCCCATTGGTTAGTCATAAATAGATGATCTGTGCCCGATATTAGCAAACGACAGGCTACAAATTTTACAGGTAAACTTCGATGTTCATTGCATAGTCGGTCAGCAATTTTTTTTTCAATTACTGGTCTCTGTTTTTTAGGACCGGTGGCTTGGTGACGGATGAAAGACGATTACATGTCAAAATGAGAAGAATGCTAAGATGGATTTGCAGTGTGACCACGGAGCTGAAAGAAATTGTGACAAGAGAAGATAAAATAAGGAATAAGTATAGGTATTAGAGAAAATTTGAAAGTAGTGCCAGTTACAGAAAATATTAGAAGTAGTCGTTTATCGTGGTATGGGCATGTTATGAGGAGGGATGAAATTAATGTGACAAAAGAAAGTATTGAATATGAATGAGGATGGATGCAGAAATTGGAAGGCCCTAAAAAAGTTTAAATGGATTGTATAAAAGATTATATGAAGCAAAAGGGTGTAAACGAAGATTTGACAGCTGATAGAGATGGACGGAAGAAAAAAATGTTTCGCCGAACCCAAATAAATTGGGATAAGGGCAGGCAGATGATGGCTTTGAAATCTACACCCAACTTATTCTTGGGGAGCAAGGGCTCACCCGGAGAAGTTTGTGTGATTGTTCAAACAACCAGCCCAATCGCAACCTTGGGGCCTTCAAGTAATGTTACCTTCAAGTCCCTTTGTCGCCTCTTACGACACCCACGGGAAAGAAATAAGGGGGTTGCTATTCAAAGCCGACATCAGTAGGCAAAAAAGATAAAAATATTCATTACTTGGTATTTTTTTTATCTATAAGCTAAATAGGTAATCTTTCGCCGATATAGCCATTTCTACCAGGCAACCAGGAAGCCATCTATCAGTACTGATGCGTACTTCCCATACCTACCAACTTTACACACGAATAACTTCCCTAAAAATAAACAGATAAGTAGGTACCTACAAATGAAACGAACCTTACGCAATAACAATACAACATGGCAACACCGATCTCGATTAATAACCGGCCTGAGGCAATTAATAATAAAACCCTGCGATCTGGCAACACTCGACATATTTATTAAGAAGACGATAAATCAAAGCTACAAAACGTATCCTCCCAGGGGGAGTAAGGTGGGGGAAGGTGATTGGCATAGGACAGGTGAATATCAGTAGTACGATTATCTTTTTTCTTTTCGTACGGGACACCGAGTCGTCTAACGACCCGATGAACCCTGGCGTCAGAGTTTTTAAGTACGGTTATAGCACTGTGTGAATACTCGTAGAAGTAAGCTAAATCACATTACATCACATATCACGCCTTTATCCTTTAAAGGGGTAGGCAAAACATTGACCGCCGTGAAGATACTACTACTCTACCTACCCTACAGGTAAAATTCGTAGTACATTATGGCTAACCGACTACACAATGAACATCGAATTTCACCTGTAAAATTGTAGCCTGTAGTTTGATAATATCGGGTGTCTGTGTCTCACACGACAAGAAAGCCAGTCACTTGATTGAACACGGCGTACTGGGCCATTAATTTCGTCTATGTCTCATAGAGTATTCTGTAGTATTAGGACGATACATCACTGCGTTGAGCTTGACTTGACAAGCTGTTAACTTGAAGTGGAATTGAAATCATCACGTAAGCCTTCATAATAAAACAGCAAAACCTATTCGCTTGTCTTGTTCGAACCAACTTAAAGCGTTTAAAGTGGGTTTCAAGGTACAATTTCTATGATAAGTCAAGACGTAATATTAACGGGCCTACTTCCATGAAGTGAGGTGAAAACGAGCTACGAGAATGCATTTTATGCATAATCTAAGGCACATCACTGTCAACAAAATTTTGTTTTTTAATCTTCAAGATATGAGGAATACGCCAGGGCAGCGCAAAATCTCATTTTATATTTAATTACGGAGAAATTAAAATTTGAAGTTACCTCTATTTTTCAGTGATGAAGCGTGGATTTCCTCCGCCAGTGCTAATCGAACTGTATTGATCTTAGTATGATTATTAATGGCAATTTCACGTTGAACCCGCCCGGGCGGTTATTTTTTGACAAAACGTCTTAGTTATTATGAAATTTAGCAAAACACTTACTGTTTCCGGCTGATTTCCTTGGGAATAAAAGGTTTTTGTTTTGATGTGTTTCCTCTGCTGTCAAAACTGACGTGGAATTGATCATAGATAAACGGAATATGATGCAGACGCGACACACACTACATTTGTTCGATATTTTGACCGTGAAAAATTATTGAAGCTAGAATTTTGCCGTAAAATATATCAACTATCTACAACAACGGCATTCTATCCACTGTGGATAATTTTGCCAATGTCAATACTACGTTGATTGATACATCGAACGAAACGCAAAATATGAACCGATTAGACGTAAGTATTAAAAATTTTTTTACAATCAAATAATAGGATGACGTGGTTGTTAGTGCAGATTAGTATGAAGTAGTAAGGTTCGATTTATATGCAACACTAGACGGCGGCACGGCGGCACAAAAGCAGTTTTTTAACCGCGGCGGAAATTTTTAATTGTAAATATGGAGCGCTGCGCATACGGTCACCACCAACCACAGTTTTAGGATAAATTATAAGAAAGCAAGGATAATAATTATGTACATGTACTTACGTACATACATACATACACATATCACGCCCATATCTCTTGCAACTTGCGTACCTAGTATACAAAAGTATTATTTATGTTGTAAAAGATTTTTGTCAGATTTCAGTTCAAGAGTGGGATCAATTGATTCGGAAGGTTTTTAGCGTTATGGGGTAGAAGGGTTCTAGAGTGGCACTGGGTCAAGATGTTCATGCTAGGGTAACACTGGGTTGAAAGGTTCTAGACTTATACCTAGCTGGAAAGTCTTAGAGTGTCACAGAACAAAATGCCAATACTAATGTTAAAATTTCGGGAAGGTCGAGAGTATCATTATATTAAAGGTTGTGGTCACCCTGGTTCGTTGGTAACACCGAAATATACCAAACATTGTATAGGGCTATAAATGCCTTTTCTAAAAATACCAATTTCAAGACCAAAAATTACAGGATTATCCAGATAGGAATGGATTAAAAACCTTAGTCAAAAAAACAATTAGAAGCACCTTCGATTTTAAAATTTTCTTAGTTACTTTAATAGATATCACCAAAATGTATGATAATTTTTAACTATGAAGCAATTCAACTGGTGTCGGTGATTAAAGGAAAAAGATTGTTAAAGGTGTTCGGAGGTTTGAAAATTTTAAGGCATGCGGCTCTGTGTATGTCTGATGGTCAACAAATATTGTTCAAAACCTAATGAACGGTGCGAGAATGCGACCGCTATATATTATCATATCATAATATCATACTCGAATATATAATGACCGTCGCTAATTGGTTTTTGCTATATATATTTTGAACTTACATCTATGTATACTGATTTATGCAATAAACGTTTAAAATTGAAATTTAAATTTAACAGTATTAGTTGCGCTTAAGGTGCACGCAATGACGAAAATGACAAAGAAATATCCAAAAAAAGTTTCTTAATGTCGAAGTTCGCAAAAAAATTTACAATACCAGGATGGACAAAAACGAAACAAAAATATGTTCGCGCAAAGTGCGTAACATGATACTGGCCACTTGCATTTTTAAACCTGAACTAATAAGTTGGCTTTATTTAGTTTAATGACTTTGCTTCTTCTGTAATAACGTTAAACTAAAAAGTTGTAAATATGATTTGAGATGTTATGAAGATAAGTGTTTTGTGAACTGATTAAGCCCTTATTTTTAGATGAATTCTTTTCATGTACTGAAAGTGTAAGAATAACAAACAAACAGACAGTACAGTTTATAGAGTTCATAATTAATATGGATACTATGCGTTCAGCTAAGTCTTGGCGAATGGTTCAGCTTATTTCAAAATATGGTCCTTATAATATAATGTAGGTTAATATTCCTTCCAAGTTATAATATCAACTTTGTGAGTAGTCCACCGAGAATCGAACCCGGAACCTTTGCGCCGCAGGCAGTCGCACTACCATTGGTCGTCAAGTATTGTATCAGTACCAGTTAGACTAACATTATATGAAATGGTGACACCTCTATAATATACTCTTTGACATGACTTCCGAATTTCATTTGAATTTCGTTCCTTCCGGCGAAGTAGGACTCTTAATACGATAAGTAAAATATTGGCAGCAAATATTTTAATGCGTGAAAATGCCGATGAAACTGAACAACTTTCCCCAATGAACATAGGTCGAAATATGACAGATTGACCCGGTCAGCTGGAACATTTTGAATGGGAGGACCAAAATTTTATTTCATACTAGATTTCCGCCCAGCGGTTTCACTCGCTGCCACTCATTTTCCCGTGGTAATAGTTGTTTTCCTGCGGTAAAAAGTAGTCTATGTGTTATTTCGGGTTATACTCTACCTATGTTTTAAAAAATCATCCAAATCGGTCAAGCCGTTTGAGCGTGAAGAGGTAAAAAACATACATACACACACACAAACTCTCAGATTTATAATATTAGTACGGATTGAAACCTAGTATGTTTTGGGGAAATTTTATCAGTTTCATGGGCTGGTTTACCTTAAATAGCAAAATAAAAACGAATTTAAAGTTGAGGAACACTTCTGTGAATCATTGTGGTTTATAACAATGACAACGTGTACGTAACGATGTACTACATCATCAACATTATCGGAAATCATAACCAAATTGCATAGTTTTTACAAGGTTAAATTGATTCTAAATAACGTTTGTAGTTTTTTATTGCCTCGAATTGATACAATGGTTTCCAGATGACTAGCGTGACCAGACAGGGTTTTTTTTCCTGTTTGGGGTACGCCACCGGGCTCTCGAACCACCTTAAGATTCTGAAGTATGTAGGTAAAGACAGACTAGATTTTTGAGACACATGATAACAAAATTACCTTAGTGACCATTTAAGGCGCTAAGTGGGGCGAGTCAGATATAAGCATCCAATCAGATATCTTGCAAATTTCCGTGCGTTTTTGGGGGCTTTTCAATACTTTTTAGCCGAATATGCGAGATACAAATAAAACTCTGTTGAACACATTTTTTTTTGATAATTATCTTTTATAAGTGCGAAACGAACTAAATGTTTAAGCCGTTTTGGAGAAAATTTGCTATTAATGACCAAATATAGGTCCACCTTGGGTTTTCCTTTTCTAGATAAACACAACAAACAAATGCAATTCCATTCCAGCAAAAAAGTTACTTGAAAATCAAACTAACTCTAAGTTCTTTTTGCTGATTCAATTAAAAGATTTTCACACATTTGACGCGATTTAACTATTTAAGGCATTTGACGATACTTAAGGCTTTAAGCGACAAACTTAATGCTCGTTCTACATGGTTATAAAAAAGTATGTGATTTTTTTAAATGGGTGGCTTGGGATGTGCTGTTGATACCATCGAATAGATAATAGTAGTACCTACTAATATTACATACACACACACATACACATATCATGCCTTTATCCCTTGCGGGGTAATCAGCGTTAAAATATGGTCGATATCGCCACATGTGACCAATATTTTAGAGCCGTTTCCGAGTAATCGTGTATCACTTTAATGACAGGTTGTCAGCCTATCCACTAAAATTGTAATACACAAGAAAACCTTGAGTCGCCATCACACGGCATACTAATATTTGTTATAATATCTGTTATTTTATAATGGCGTTTATCTTTAAACTATTGAATGCAGTGTGATGAAGGCTTAGAATAGCATCACCCCATTTCTTTCTCATGGGAGTCGTAAGAGGCGACTCAGCGACTCGAGGGTGTGTATTGTAATTTTAGGCGACGGGCTGACAACCTGTCTCTATGGATATACACAATTTCCCGTATGACCCTCAAATATTATGTCAGACGTGGCGTAAATGTCCGTTTTTGCGGCCGTTTACGCTCTACCTACCCCGCAAGGGATAATAGGCGTGGTATGTGTTTGTTTGTTTATTAAAAGCTGGCAATATCTTGTACGCAATATATTTTAATACGTCGAAAAATATAAAAAAAGACCTGTCATCCTGTCGCGACATTCCAGCAGTCCTCACATGTGCCTCATATCAATTAGGGAGTTATGAGCGAATCATGTCAGGTGCACGGATAACAAATTATAAGAATTTACGTTGGATCCACAGAAAATATAGATGTGAGAATATTCGCAACAAATATTTTAAGGCATGAATCAGCCAATGAAACTGAACAACTTTCTCCAAGGAAAATAAGTCGAAATGTGACCCGGTCGGCTGGAACATTTTGAATGGGAGTACCAAAATTTTATTTCCTATTCGTAATTTACGTTGGATCTAAAGAAAATATAGATGTGAGCATTACTCTGTTTTAAGACAAATTATTCCGGTTAATACGGTAAAAGGAATGACGTGATACCGAAATGTTGCGATGTCATAACGTTTAGGTATCGATTTTTTTGTTACTTCATCGTTTCGGTACCATTATTTTGTACGGTATCTAAACCGCTATCAAAGCTATTTTTTAAATATATCTCCTACGTTTCCGTAACTTCGTTTGAAAGCGCAATGTATATTTCGATATCGAAATTATTTTTTAAGGTTTAAGATATTTTATGAAACATCTTGGAATTAATACATTTTCTTTTTATTATTATTATAAGTACCTAGACATTGTAGATAAAGTATTAATCTAAATGGTTTTGAGCTTTCCCCTTGAAATCGTCCATCTACCTAACCAACGACTCTACGCTAAAATGTCATATAACTACTGCCAACAATAAAATAATCACGTCAGTTGTTTGTTTCCTTACCGGGGCAGTGAACGGCCTAGTATAAAAAGTTTCCGCCACTTCTTTAAGAGGGTCGTATAGTGACAGGTTGTCAGCTCATAAAACGTTTGGGCCCCTTACATGACTTACAACCGTAAGTATGTAAGTTTGTATGGCGGGGAAGAAAACAGCTGACACATATCAAGTTACCTACATGTGTGTTTAGACACAGTACGACTTGAAAACGTCATGAAAAAACTATCTAATACTTATGTTTTGTGCAAGGTACAAGTTGAGTTGGTTTCTGACTGTAGGCAGTAACAGTAGCTGTTAGACGACAATGTCGTGGTAACATTCAAAAGTCTTCTTAAAATAGTAGGTCCCTTTCATTCGCGCTGCGCCAGAGTGAAACATTTAACGGTATTTTTGACAAAAAAACAAGAAGAATACCGTTACAATCAACAATTCAGCTTATTTTACTAGAATAGTTATGAGTCTAAATTAAACCATTAAAAATTTGGCAATGGCTTCAAAATTGTAAACATAATATTGAAAATAGTTTTAAACAGAGGTTTTTATGTGTTTTTTCTATTAAGTAAACTTTATTAAATTGTGTAACTAATGACAACTTGTGTCTGTTAGATTCTCGATAGCAACATATATTTTTTTAGAATTTTGTGGCTGTAATTATCTAAGTAATACTTAAAGTAAAATCTTACCCGCGCTATCCTCGCCTTATCGCTCCCTCTGTGATCCAGTGGTTTCGGTCGTATCTCAATGGTCGTCAGCAGTGTGTGAAAACCGACGATTTAACATCAGATTGGTCTACCCTCACTGCTGGTGTTCCACAAGGCGGTGTCTTATCTCCATTGCTATTTTCATCAATAATATTTCTCGAGTCGTCTCTTCTCCCTACCATTTGTATGCAGATGATCTACAAATTTACAGGCATTTTTCCCTATCGGATATTTCTGAAGCTGTTGATGCCATTAACCTTGATCTTAAGGCTATTCAGTTGTGGGCTAAGAGTTTTGGTTTACTGGTGAATCCCACTAAGTCACAGACAATGATAATTGGAAGCAGTAGACTAAAATGTAGGCTTGTTGGTGCAGATGTCCCTAAAATCTTCTATGACGGTGTCTGTATACCTTACACGGACAAAGCAAAAAATCTGGGACTTATATTTGACTCCGATTTATCTTGGTCACCGCAAGTCAATGCGGTTATTAGCCGCATGCACTTCTCTTTTCACTCTCTCAAACGGCTCCAGACCTTCCTACCCCTTCAGACTAAAATCATGCTTGCTCAAGCACTTTTGCTTCCTATTCTTGATTATGCTGATGTGTGTTACTTGGATGTGACAGAGGAGCTATTAAACAAACTTGACCGTCTACAAAATCTTTCTATTCGTTTCATCTTCGGACTTCGCAAATTTGACCATGTTTCTGAATTTCGTGCTCAGTTAAAATGGCTCCCAATCCGCCGTCGCCGCGATGTGCACATCCTATCTGTCCTCTACAGGATCCTTAAAGACCCATCCTCTCCTGATTATCTTCGCTCCCGTTTCCACGTTTTACCTCCTGATCCCAGGCCTAGGCGCGCATGTATCACCAAGGTACTTGAGTGTCCCAGAGCCAATACCAAATTCTTTTTTAATTCCTTCACGGTTCGAGCTACGCAATTATGGAACGCACTTCCAAAGTCCATTCAGGATTCTCCAAGTATAACGTCATTTAAACGCAGAATAAAAGAGCACTATTTATCGGAACAATCTTGATGTATGTGTATAAATTTAAATATATAATTTATTTATGTATTTATTAATAAGTATGTATTGTTTATAATATATTATATGCAAGTCCCTATCTGTATGTGTACACGGTTTTGTCATTCCCTAATATAGTATTTTCTAATTCCACTGTGCAGGTTGGCTGGAAGAGATCTCTTCATAGAGATAAGCTCACCTTTGTGACTACGTTTAATATTCAAATTTATTGTAATAATCTGGTACACAATAAAGAATATATATAAGCAGAACGCAGCCCTCATATTATGTACAACCGAAGATTAAATGCCAACCTGATTTCATAAAGTGCGATCAACTTCGGAAAGCATGTTATTGAAATGTGTATTAGTGCCATCAACCCTCACTGACGAGCTTCATTGGCCACTTAAAATACATCAAACATCCACAATTTATTGAATCCCCACAGGAACCATCTCAAAACGTCCACCTACCTGAATTACGAACGGTAATTAATTAATTATATAATTACAACCCCTCGCCTCTCCGGCTGTAATCGTCGGAATCGTCGCCGAGTTAAAGGGGAATTAATTTAATTTGACATTCGCTCGACAACATCTTAATTTGAGCCTTTGAAGACGCCGAAACTGAAATGGCGGTTCATTCTCTATTAATACAACAGTCCACTGCTGGACATGGGCTTTACTCTATTGGGGGGTATTTGCCATTCTCAGTAAGCTTGGCAGGTGGATTGGCGAGCGCAGTGCAAGATGTTATAGATGTTCACAGAGAACGCTGTACATACCGTTTTATTACCTATTTAGATACGTAGATATTTCTTATCCAACACCTAATCCAACAGATTTGACTGGGCCGATGACGCACCGGATAGTACCCCTGCCTGCTACGCCAATGGTCGTGGGTTCGATCCCCACAAGACACAAATATTTGTTAAGTCATTTTCAGATATTTGTGTGTGTAGTCTAGGTGTTTCTATGTATAAATTATGTATGTATTTACAAAAAAAAGTATTTATGTATTATTTTCAGCTGTCTAGTTCCCGTAGTACAAACTTTGCTCAGTTTGGGGCTAGATGGTGCTGTGTGTATTGTCAAGGATATTTATTTATTTACCTTTTTTTAACCTTATGAAAAGTAGTTACCACCGCGCCTCTTTTTGCTAAAATGGCGAGTTTATTGATGGTATGGTTGTTTAGCATTTACTTCATGGAATAATATGCATGTAAATAACACCTTTTGAAAATCTTGACTGCAATTTGAAACAAATGTCGTTTACTAGTGTTAGTGGCGTAAAGTTACATGCCGTGTGAATAATCTAGCCAGCCCCGAGGCAGTGCCTTTATTTTTATTTGTTTATCCCGGCCGAGCCGGTTTTTTATCAGGACGATACAAAATTGTTATGACAGAAATGTGTTATACACATTTATTTTTTGTTTCGTGACGGATCATGACGTCAATAAGTGATAGTACTATCCTACATTTAATAAAGTTAATTTCATGTCATTTCGCTCAGATCGTTCGTGGAATAATATCGTCTACATAAACATCATTTCCGAGGACTTTTCATTTCTCATAGGTACATTACGTTTGCAATGAACTGCCTTTCTTTCAACAGAAATCCACATTTAATCAATGACAGGAAAACGAGTACCTACGTAATGCAGAGGTAGCCATTAAACTATCAATAAAGTCATTTAATGATTTCTATTGCCGCTTAACGAAAGCCCACCCTAATGATATTGTCTGCCATTCTAATGAATTTAGAATTTATTTTATTGAGGGCAATTTGGATTTAAACGACTCAATGCTTTTCCGTATAAGTATTGGCTTAGGGATTCGCAAAAATGAAATTGACAAAACAACGGATAAGTAGACCCTTATTTTGATATAATTTATTCAAAAACGAAAACTATTATATTTTGCCTTGTAGGTTTAATACGAAGGTCTGCAGTCATCAAAACTATACGTACGACTTCCCGGTACCAATGGCAGGGCAGGCCCTAAAAATAATCGCATCCAACACACGCCTGATAAAAACGAATAGCAAACCGTAATGTGTATAAAATTCGCTGCTATAACACTTTACCCAGGCGCTTTGCAACAAAAGCTAATGTTACAAAACGTACGTAACGTAACCAAGCTTTAAATTCTTAATGAAAATCTCTTGAAATATGATAACAACAAATTGCTCTTATGCGAGGGTGCGAGACTTTTCGGGAAGGTGTTCCGGCCTTTAGCAGATAACATGCGACCCAAATAACTCCTCTTTTGAGATATTGTTTTGCAAACGGACTGCAGTGATGTGATGCTGTAGCGAACAGTAGTAATAATGGGAGTTTTTCTGTTGACAGTTCTGTTAATAGTTCTGAATTTCAAACCAGAGGACGCTGTGCTAAAACGAAAATTGAAAATTAAGAAAAAATCAACAAACAAAAATTAAGAAGAATTTATGAGGTGGTACAGATTAGCAGAGTTATCATATTGCAGTATTTATGTGCGTCGACGCATTACGCAGGTAGATGCCGTCGCGACGTGCAGTTGCGTTACGGTCGGTCTGCACAAGCCAAAGGTCGCAACTTAGCAGAGTTATCATATTGCAGTATTTATGTGTGTTGACGCTGACGCATTAGACAGGTGGATGTCGTCGCGAGGTGCAGTTGCGTTGCAGTCGGTCTGCACAAGCCAAAGGTCGCAACTTAGCAGAGTTATCATATTGCAGTATTTATGTGCGTCGACGCATTAGGCAGGTAGATAACGTGAGTAATGCGGGTCGAACGGGTCATTTTTGCACGGACACTGGATAAAATATTTATTTTGGTCCAAGTTATAAGCACTACACGGGAATTGGTTAAAGTGTAATACGACTTAGTTAGTAGATTAAGTATTACAAAAAATACAGACTATATCCTGTAGTAAACGCTAAAATAAGTAGACTATTAAGGTCCACTAGGAGTTAGTTTTCTTAAAGATAGGATTGAAATTTGGCTGATCTTCCTCGGCGGCTTGAAAATGGTTTTGATTGAAGCTCGCTTCAGAATTCTACCGATCTTATCAGTTACTCCCTTCAAGTATGGTAAGTATGCTGGTTGTCGTTCGACTGTGGATGGTTTGGCACGGTTTCTGTGACGTTGACGGGGTGGCTTCAGGTTATTTTCATGGAGTACTCGTCTCACATGCTTGAGCTCATCGTCTAGATGTTGGGGGTCACAGATACCGCGTGCTCTCTGAAACAAAGAGGTACCAACGGCAGCTAACCTACTACACAAGATACGGTTTCAGCATTTTGTGTGGAACCCGGACGTTACGCTAGGCAATTAAGAAATAGATGGCGGTAGAACAAAAATAATTTCAATTCTAAATAATGACGTCTAACACCTTAGTCATCCGTGACCACGGGCTCTGTAAAGAGCTCGAAACGTAGGAATTGTAAAATCCAAAATAAACACAACTTAAATCCGTTTAAAATAGTTTTATTGTGATGAATAATAATGCGCTCAATTTTTTTTTGTAACGTGATATTTTACTTTTTTTGACATAGATACAAGATAATGTCGTTATAATGTCTAACTTAGCCATTTTTACTAGAAAATGTATGTATATAATTAAAGCATAAAAGAACCATTTAAACTGTAAACAAAATACTGAAAGAATATTTCAAAACAAAATGCAGTGTGTTCACGCGCATAACGCCTTAGAGAAACACCAGACTAAATGTTACATATTTGCCATTGCCTTCGTTTTCTGTCAGGCACCTTGCCTACTTCGTACAATTCTCACTTTCGATACGACCGCAGCCCGAGCGGCATCATAATTGTATTTCTTTTGATTTTCGCCAATATACTACTTTTTAAGAAATTGGACTTTCTATTTAAGCCCCATTATGTCAAGTTAAGACAAAAAATGGTGGCCCATGAGGGGAACTAAAGAAGAAACAAGAAATTAGCATCGAGAACCGAAATAGTCATCGCCACGCGGAAAGGTCATACAAGTCATCTTTTGGTGCTATGGAGTGGACTAATATCAAGTGAATTCAACTTATCGGACAGTTTACAAGCAAGTTGGTCAGTGGAGCATCTAAAAGCCCACGCCGTGAAACGTGGTTCTACAAAAGATAAGTGCCTTTCCTTTCATCACTCCTAACCAAATTCCAAAACTCATAGAAAAGTCTCACTTTAGCAACCAGTGATTGCCTAAATAGCATCAACTCACCATCTACTCATGGCTAAATAGCTTTTCAAAACGTTTACAACAGGCGTTTTGCTTAATTTTTCTAAAAAAATACCGTTAGGTATCGAAATACATGTACAAAATAACCCTAAAGTTATTCAATTTCCAGCCAAATTCTAGTAAAATATGTCAGATTTAGTTGTATTTTCTATTATATTAAGAGTATTTTCCTAAGATATAAAGATATTTCCTATATTTTCCGTTTTTTTTCCAACTGCGCAGTTTACCTAGGTACCTACCTAGCAGTTGCCCAACACGTATACACGTCTTATTTACCAGATTTTAAAGGTTTCTAAGCGTTTTTACGCATTATTCTAAACACTACAGTGTTACGAAACATATGTAAGAACTAAATAATCACAGTAGCCCAGTTGCTTGAACATATTTTGCCGAAAATTCCAGGTGTGTCTCCGCGCTGCACAGTTACCAGTACAGTGTTACGTACCTAACAAGTTGTTTACTCCAAAGTAAACGGGACTAATCAGCTGTGCAAGCCAACCGGCCTCCCTACTTACTTAACTTACTATTGCCCTATTTCATAGCGTTCTGGTTCACCTTTTATTTATACGATTACTACAATAATAGAAAGTTGTAGAATAATTTATTCTACAACTTTCCCTGCATGTCAAAGAAAAAGAAACTTAAAGAAATGGAAGCTAAATTATCTGACTTGAATGCAAGACGAAGCTCAGTAAAGGGACAAATTACGAAATTTAAAAAATATTTAACTGAGGTTAGCCAGAAAGATAGTTTATCTGTGAACGAGATTTCTCAGATTGCTTTAAAGCTGAGTAGACATGAAACACTATCCAGTAAATTTGATGATTTGCAGAGTGAGATTGAGGTCTTAAATCAAAATAATCTTGAAAACGAGCTTGATGAACGGGAGAAAATTGAGCAGGATATTATATTAAATATATCTTCAGCCAAGTTGCTATTGGAAAAACATTCGAAAACTGTATCGGGTCAATCTTTTCCTGAAAATCAAGAAATTAATTTTAAATTGCCGCAGATACAAATTGCAAAATTCGACGGTGCTTTCTTTCGCTGGCTCGAGTTTCGAGACACATTTGAAAATGTAATTCACAACAACAAACGCATTTCACCCATTAATAAATTTCATTACCTGGTCTCTTACTTAGAAGGGGAGCCAGCAAGAATTATTTCAAACTTAGAAATATCGTCCGATAACTACGAACAGGCTTGGAAATTGATTTGTGATAGGTACAATAACAAGCGTTTACTTACCAATCACCACCTCAATTCTTTGTTTAATATTCAGCAGAGTACTCGCGAAACAGAAAGGTCGTTACGTTTTTTAGTTGATCACGTTACAAAGAATTTGCGTGCTCTAAACACGTTAGGTCAACCTACCGACCAATGGGACACATTGATAATATTCATGTTAACCGCAAAATTGGACAGCCGCACCCTCGCAAAATGGGAGGAATATCGTAACACACTCGAGAATGTTCCAACACTGGATCAATTTAAAAAATTTATTACCGATCGAGCTGACGTCCTCGAGGTTCTAAATCGGAACAAATTGGAAAACACAAATTCAAAACTTACACCATCAACGTCACGCGGCTCAGCCGGTTCTGGACCTCAAAATAATAAATTAGAAAAAATCACATTCACAAAATCATATGCTTCTTCATTCAATAAAAATAACCAACAAAAATCAACCATTCAACAAAAATCATACTCATACGTGTGTGTTATTTGTAGTGGCAATCACAAAATTTACGACTGTCCTTTATTTAAGGCAAAAAGCATTCAAGAACGCATAGCTGACGTACAAAAGTACAGGTTATGTTCAAATTGTCTCCGCCAAGGTCACCCCGTTTCAGAATGTCACCTGGGTCCTTGCGCGGTTCATGACTGTAAAAAAAGGCATAATTCTCTGCTTCATTATCCAGTTGATTCCACCACTGTTAATGCAGGGGTAACGGATGACGGTTCTGATGACGAAATTATAGTTAACATTGCTAAGAGAAATCAAAACCAGGGACTTCTCGCCACCGTGGTAATTGAAGTATCTCATCCTATCACAAACAAAACAGAAAAAATTCGCGCGGTCCTAGACCCATGCAGCCAATCTTCCTTAATTTCAAAATCACTACAAAAAAGACTTTCGCTGCAGTCAGTTCCCATTGACACACTAAAGGTCATAGGAATAGGTAATAACTGCTCGACCATAGTCGACGAGAGTTGTGATGTCAAAATTCATTCGCTTAATTCAAAATTCTGTACCACTTTACAATGCTTAGTGCTAAAAGAGCTGACAAGTGAGCTTCCTAATCATCCTATTGATTTGCAAAAACTAAAAATTCCTAGACACTATACACTGGCTGATCCAAACTTCCACATTCCGTCTTCAGTTGACCTTTTGATTGGAGTCGATTTGTTCTGGGATCTCATAGAGACTGACAAAATTCTATCCCTTTTAGGTCCTGGAAATCCCAAATTAATAAAGACAGTATTTGGGTGGATAGTTTCTGGTCCATTACTTACTACAAGATCCAACAAAAGCAAAAACATACATTGTAATCACGTACTTATTTCTAACGATTCATCAAAATACATTGATAACTTGTTACCTAAATTCTGGGAGCTTGAAGAACTTCCCCAAAAATCAAATTTGACTCAAAATGAGAAAGCATGCGAGCAGCATTTTTTGGAAAATACTACTCGCCATCCCTCAGGTAGGTTCTGCGTAAGACTGCCATTAATAGACTCTCCAGATTGTTTGGGAGACACCTACAATTTGGCTAAAAGAAGGTTATTAAATTTAGAAAATAAATTTAGGAAGAATCCAAATTTAAAAAATGAATACATAGAATTTCTTAAAGAATATGCTGATTTAGGCCACTTGTCAGAATCTGATATTCCTAAACCAATGAAGTCATACTTCCTTTGTTATCACGCCATCCTAAAGGAGTCGAGTGAATCCACAAAATTTCGAGTAGTCTTCAATCCATCGGTAAAGTCTTCCTCCGGCTATTCACTTAACGACATTTTGATGGTGGGTCCAAATGTGCAGAACTCTCTTTTTTCCATACTGATAAGGGCTCGACAGTACAAATTCTTACTTACTGGTGACATTGAAAAGATGTATCGCCAGGTTCAAGTTCATGAAAGCGATCGTAATCTGCAACTTGTCTTATGGAGAGAAGATGAGAATCTGCCTATCAAGACTTTGCAGTTGAATACTCTTACTTACGGAACCGCAAGTGCGAGCTATTTAAGCACACGTTGCCTATGGCAGCTGGGGGAAGATGAAGAAGACGCTCTTATTAAAGACATCATCCAAAATGATTTTTACGTTGATGACCTGATAACGGGATGTAATGATGAAGACCAGTTGCGTCATATTCAAAAGGCAGTTTCCGAAGCGTTAAGTGCTGGTTGTTTTAATCTACGTAAATACAAAAGCAACTCACCCACGCTTTTCAAAAATTCAAAAATTAATACTCTGGAAAATTTAACGATTAGTGAATCGTCAAGCACCCTTGGTCTTGGTTGGAGTCCAGCTAAAGACGCCATTCATTTTCCAATCAAAGATGTCACACAAAGTAATGAAATCACTAAACGGTCTATAATGTCTAGTTCTTTCCAAATTTTTGATCCATTGGGTCTTTTAAGCCCATGCATTATTCAACCTAAAATGATTCTACAAAAGCTGTGGCAGCTGAAACTTGATTGGGACCAGCCAGTTCCTCAAGATATACAAAATGAGTGGCAACAATTTGTAAAAAAATTGCCTAATATTCAAAATCTGGAAATTCCTAGATACATCTTATGTAATGCACCCACTCAAATCGAAATGCATTCTTTCAGTGATGCGTCCCAATATGCGTATGGGGCCTGTGTCTATATGAGGTCAATAGATGTCAATAATCAAGTCACTGTCAGGTTGTTGTGTTCTAAATCTAAAGTGGCTCCTTTAAAGCCGACTACAATGCCACGTCTGGAGTTGTGCGCAGCTCTGCTTGCCGCTAGACTTTGTAAGTCTATTACGGACTCGTTAAGAGAACAACCGTCGCGCATGGTTCATTGGTGCGACTCAAGCATTGTGTTAGGGTGGATTCATAGCGATGCTAAAAAGTTAAAGGCATTTGTATCTAATCGAATAAGCGAGATTCGTGAGCTAAGTAGGCCGTCTTCATGGCGATACGTTCCAACTGATTGCAACCCAGCTGATTTGATTTCGCGGGGGGTAGAAGCCAGCAAGCTGGTGTCTTTAAATATGTGGTGGATAGGTCCCAGGTTTTTGGCTAATGAAGAATCTTGCTGGCCCCTTCTAAACAGAAACCCTATTAATGATTTACCGGAAATTAAATCAAACCCGACTTGTGTTTCCGAACCTTTCATAAACTTCGAAAGGTACTCTAATTTAACAAAACTTCAAAGATCTTTTGCCTACATCAGGAGGTTTATTCATAATCTCAAGAATCCACAAAATAAAATCACTTCATGCCTTACGGCCGATGAGCTAAAGCAATCTTTTTACGAATTATGTGCGATGGCACAAGCTCAATCATTCAAGGATGAATATAATTCGTTAATTAAAAATAAATCTATATCATGTAAATCTAAAATATTACCTTTGTCGCCTTTTATGGACGAGAATGCATTAATAAGAGTAGGAGGGAGATTAGAGGCTAGCAAATACAGTTACGAAAAGAAACACCCCATTCTTCTTCACTCGTCGCATCACCTGACTCGTCTCTTATTTGATCGTGAACACATAAGTAATATGCATGCTGGACCTCAGCTATTGCTAGCTAGCATTAGAGAAACCGTATGGCCCATCAACGGTCGTCACCTAGCCAGGCGTACAGTTAACAGATGTGTTATATGTAGGCGGTTACGTGGAAAGACGCTAACCCCCAAAATGGGAGGTCTACCGCTTCAGAGAATTACTCCTGATTACCCTTTTTTATCTGTGGGTTTAGATTTTGCTGGCCCATACCATATTTTAAACCGTAAAGGACGCGGTAGCAAATTGATCAAATGCTATATGTGTTTGTTTATATGCTTGCGTTATAAGTGTATACACTTGGAGTGTGTCAGTGACCTTACAAAGGATGCGTTTGTTATGACGCTTAGACGCTTTATAGCTCGCCGAGGAAAGCCTGCCGAAATTTTTTGCGACAATGGCCGCAACTTTGTGTCTGCCGCAAAGGAAGTAGGAGATTTTGTACGTATAACTGATCCAATGTCTGACTTTGCAAATCAAAAGGGCATTAAATTCACATTCACTCCAACTTACGCTCCTCACTTCGGAGGCATTTGGGAAGCCGGAGTCAAGTCAGCCAAACACCATATTAGACGCGTGATGGGTGATAGTCACTTAACCTTTGAAGAAATTTCAACCCTGTTTGCTCAAGTCGAGGCTATTCTAAACAGCCGACCCTTGTGTCCTCTGTCCTCATCCCCAAATGACCTGTTGTTCCTTTCCCCAGGGCACTTTATCATCGGAAGGCCATTGACTGCGCTACCGTCGCCTGAACTACAGAAAGAGAATAAATGCACCAAGCTTAGTCCCAACCGCTATCTGAGGCTAGAACAGATCCGCTTGCACTTTTGGCAACGATGGCAAAAGGAATATATTTGCGAACTGCAGCAAAGACTAAAATGGAAAACCAGTACGGCGAAGCTGAACGTTGGAGATCTTGTTTTGCTTCAAGAAGACAACACACCTCCACTTCAATGGCGTCTAGGACGAGTTACTACCCTGTTTCCGGGTCAAGATGGTATTGCACGAGTTGCAGATGTCAAGACCCTCAGAGGATCCGTAAGAAGACCACTCGTTCGTCTTTGTCCATTACCGTCGGATGAAGATTTTCAGAGTTGAAAGTTTCTTTCAACGGGGCGGGAAGATGTTCACGCGCATAACGCCTTAGAGAAACACCAGACTAAATGTTACATATTTGCCATTGCCTTCGTTTTCTGTCAGGCACCTTGCCTACTTCGTACAATTCTCACTTTCGATACGACCGCAGCCCGAGCGGCATCATAATTGTATTTCTTTTGATTTTCGCCAATATACTACTTTTTAAGAAATTGGACTTTCTATTTAAGCCCCATTATGTCAAGTTAAGACACAGTGACTTTGTTTTTTTTTCAAGGAAGACTTGACTAATAATTGTAACTGATAGTATCAGGAAATGAAATTGAATAAATTTTATTTGCATATCTGTTAGATCCTGGACAATAACATATAGGGTGGCCCAATTGGGACGTCCAAAGATAAAATTCGACTGCTTTATACCAAGGGGTATCCGAATAACCCTGTTCTGCGATTTTCTATATTTTCTGAGTTATTCAATTTTTGAAGTTATATGGGAATATGTAAGATCGGAATTCGCAATTTTCTTTCGTTTGACAGACGCATGCGTTACGCTGCGTCATAATCAACAACTTTCCTAAAAAACATAGGCCGAAATATGAAAAAAATTTAACCCTTCTAACGAATTGGTTAACCCAGCTGGTAATCATTTTTTTTTGCATTTCTCGCCCTATGTTCCTTGAGGAAAACTGCTCCTTAGCATATCCTGAGTTTTCAGTATGGGTCAATATTAAAATTTTACCGTATACATGGTGTAAAAAAATTAGCTGAGAATATTTTAAGGGGTGAACCAGTACGTGAAACTGAACAACTTTCCCCAAGGAACATAGGTCGAAATATGAAAAAATTATTTGACCCTCCCATACTTAGTGTGTTACCCGGCCGGGATAATTTGTATGGGATGGCCAATTTTATTTTTCATATTTCGACCTATGTTCCTTGGGGAAAGTTGTTCAGTTTCACCTACTGGTTGACCCCTTAAAATATTCTTAGCTAATTTTTTTACACCTTATATTTATGTTATGGTTTTTGTAGGAAGTAGACACTCGCAGTCTTTTATGTCTTGCGCCAAGTACGAAGGGCTCGTTGGCAATTCGACCAGATTTGTAGTCAGGTTGATAATGGTGGCCAGTTTTTAGTTTATCATAGGGCTCAGCGATCATCTGGCTTTGTGTATAAACTGTTAGCGTTAGGGGCACCGATTGAACCCTTGCCGGTATTTCGTTTGTGGGGTTTGTTAAAAGGGAGGGTTATGGCTCTTTGTTATTTACAGTTGTGAGTGCGATGTATAAAACGTTTAAAATAGTTAACGGTTGACGAGACAATGTATAACTGAAAATGTTTACAAGAAAACTAGGTCAAAATGTAAAAAAAATTTGGCCCTCATCCAAAAATATGATTCTCTCTCTTTTCGTGTGGGACACCGAGTCGTCCAATGATACGATGAACCCTGGTGTCAGAGTTATTCAATATGATACCTGACCAAGTCTTTTCGTATACAAAGTTCAAAAAACGAGGAATATCGTTAAAAGGCGCTTGATCCAAAAAACCTATGTAAAATTCTGCCTCTATTTATGAAAAATCTGCAATAACATCCAGAAATAAATGCAATCAAAAACTCTATTCCAACAGATCTTTGAAATCGATTGTTATTTTTATTAAAACTGTCGAAATATTTGGAACATCAAAGCTGAAAAAATATTACCAAATAACAGTTTTTGTTTACTAACCTATACAGTGTTTCAAATATAGATCTGGCAGCATTTTTCCATTAGGACTTGTATCCAGACCAGAAAACCTGTCACAATGAGAGTTTTTCTTTTGATAGTTCTCTTGATAGTTCTGAATGTCAAACCAGAGGGCGTATTGAAACGTCAAATTTTCAGTTTAGCACGTAAACTGAAAATTTGACGTTTCAATATGGCTCGCGTCAGCCATGGTTTTGTCACAGGTTCCGTTTCACGTTGTGTTCGTTACAAATTAATTGTGTTAGTTAGATTTACTACAAAATAACCTTATTGACTTGCTATTATATTGAGTGTCATACGTGTAAGTAAACAAACAACCAATAATAAATTTAGAACAGTTCAATAAACACAAAATAAAAAATATTTTATAAAGTGGTACAGTTTTTGTGTAAAGAAACATTTTCAATTAAGCTTAGCGCCCTCTACATGACACTCGAGAATTCCTAGAAAATTTCCCATTACAATAATAGGGCGCAGTAGTTAACAATTTTTACTACAGTGTGACCATTGTCGTACTTTGTAAAACTGTTGATAGATCACAACATTATCTTGCGTTGATTTGTCAACTTTTGAGTAACTGATTCCATTGTATTTGTTATTCATAAAAATCGCCCTGTGATGTCAGTTTTATTTTATTAACTAGCAGCCCGCCCAGCGGTTTCACCCGCTGCTAACAATTTCCCCCGGGAATAAGACAGTTTAATATAGCCTATCTATGTTCATCAGGGATAATGTAGGATTCTAAAAATCTTGACTTCAATTTGAAACAAATATCGTTTTCAGATGGTGGTGGCGTAGAGTTACATGCCGTGTGATTAACCTGGCCAGCCCCATGGCAGTGCTTTGATTTTAATTTTTTTTATCCCGCCCGAGCCGGTTTTCTATTAGGTCATAACAAAATTGTAATAAAAAAAAAGAAAATTGTGTGATACAAATTTAGTTTTTTAAAATGGCGGTTCATGACGTCAATAAGTGATAATACTATCCTACATTGAATAAAAAATTTCAATGTCAATTAAAGGTAAAAGAATTTTTTAAATCGGTCTAGTAGTTTCGGAGCTTATTCAATTCAAACAAACAATAAATAAAATCATGTTTCTAATATTAGTGTAGATTATATAATTATTATTTTAGTGTGATGCCGGCTTAGAATAGCATCACCAGATTTCTTTCCCGTGGGAGTCGTAGGAGGCGACTAAGGGACTTGAGGGTCTCTATTGCAATTTTAGGCGATGGGCTGACGACCTGTCACTATGGCGATACACAAATTTCCGAATGACCCTCAAACATATGTCAGACGTGGCGTAAATGTCCGTTTTGCGGCCGTTTACGCTCTGCCTACCCCGCAAGGGATAATATGCGTGATATGTGTATGTATGTATTATTTTAGTGTAGATTTTTTTAATGCATTATTTAATGTTTTTCGTCGACTTTTTATACCGAGTAAGAACCAGCCCTTCGAATACTGATAGGGTGCATGAAACATAAAACTGGACAACTTTCCCCTAGAAACATATGTCAGGAAACGCCAAAAAAATTACCTTCCATACAAAATCACAATCAGCTGACTGCATTCACTATGGGAAGTCAGTTTTTTTACGTTTCCTGAAATATGTTCCTAGGGGAAAGTTGTTCAGTTTCATGGTCTGCATGTACCCTATTAGTATTCTGAGGGCTATCCCTGACACCCTTTAATACAGTAATGATTAAATGTAATCATTACGCTGGTAAGAATAATGTGGCGTAGTTTGTACATTTTTAAATGAAAAAGTAGTTATTGTGGCATAACTGTAATAGTTAGACATATGGTATCGCGGACATTATTATAGATATTGATGTCTTCTATAAAACTGTAGTACATCACTTTGCTCTATTGTCAATAATTTTTACAGCGTACGCGATATAAGATATTTTTTTGGTACATTTTTCACACGTTGGGTTACATTATCGAAATTTTCACGCAGATCCCTGTTTTTTTCTCGTATAAAATATAGCCTATGTTCATCAGGAATAATGTAGGATTCTAATGGTGAAAGAATTTTTAAAATCGGGCCAGTAGTTTCGGAGCCTATTCGATGCAAACAAACAAACAAACAAACAAACAAACAACAAACAATCAAATCTTTCCTCTTTATAATATTAGTGTAGATGATGGGTTTGCTCTTGACTCTAGTCTAGGTCATAGGACAGAAACAGAGTCTAAGATGGAGCGAGCTCACCCAGAATAAGCCTGTTCACTCTTACTTTGAAGAGATTAGGGTTGTATGCGTTTGGAAACACAGACGCAGGTAGTGAGTTCCACTCTTTAGCAGTGCGCATTATAAATGATGACTGGAAGCGCTTAGTCCGAATTGGTGGAATGGCAACCAGGTATGGATGGTATCCGGCGGTGCGTCTGGATGTCCGATGGTAGAAGGGAGCTGGTGGAACAAGGTCGTGATGCCGACTTAGACTAGCACCACCCTGTTTCTTTCCGATTGGTTTCGTAAAAAGGGACCAAGGGACTCGACAACATATCACTATAGCGATACACAATTTTCTACATGACCCTAAAATATATGTCAGACGTGGCGTAAATGTTAGTTTTTTACGGCTGTTTACGCTGTGCCTTCCCCGCAAGGGATATAGCCGTGATATATGTATGTAAAAATACAAACCCCTTTATGTACCTAAGTGAACTACAATTTGGCCAAGAGAAACCTAACTGATTTAAAAATGTTTATCCGATCTGCTGTGATGTGTGGTACCGGCTTAAAATAGCATCACCTCCTCAACCATCCAAAGAATTTGCAGCAGCGTTCCCTGTGAACGCAACATCTTGCACTGCGCTCGCCGAGCCACCCACCCGCAAGCGTGGTGAGTATGGCAATACCCTCCTGTCCAGCAGTGGACTGTTGTGGCTGTTAATGTGTAATTTAATAGTTTTGATCCAGAAGTTTTTTTCTCCTTCCTAGATCTATGAAGGCACCAGAAGAAGGCATATGTCCAGCTGTGGACACCACTGTTGTAGATAATGAGTAAAGTTTTGATATCAGCAATACGAAATTTTCGTTAGTTTTCGTTATTTTTAGGTCTTTAATAATGTGACAAATAGTTATCCCTAGAACAGGCTTTAGCTTGTTTGTGCTGATATTAATATTTACTACAAATTAGTCGAGAACCGTTGTCTATTCAATTTAGTGGTTAATACATACATATATACATAAATCACGCCTATATCCCTTACGGGGTAGGCAGAGCGTTAACAGCCGTAAAAACTATATTAACACCACATCTGACAAAAGTTTGAGGTTCCATCAGATAACTGTGTATCACTATAGCTACAGGTTGTCAGCCCATCGCCTAAAATTGTAAAACACATCTAACCCTCGAGTCCCTTAGTCACCTCTTACGACACCCTTGGACAAGAAATGGGGGGATGCTATTCTAAACCGGCATCACACGGTTAATAAATTTGACAACTTAAATTTGGTAATAAATAAATACAAATAGACATCCTGGGTTCGATTCCCGGGAGAGTCAGTTCAGTACTCTCTCAAACCGGAAGCGAGGATAATATAATACCACCGGAAGGGAGATAAACAAAATACTTTGCAAATACATTGTTATCTGTCAAAAACTGTCTATCGCATGTAGCTACCGTTTGCAAAAGAGGGTTGTAATAAAAACATCAAAAATGTATCCCGACGGAGTCCCCGAGGCAGAATGGTCTCGATTCTGACGGGACATATCCTAAGCTAATCCTTAGCTGTTGTTTTTCATTCATATACAAGCAAAAAAAGTCAGCGAGAAGATCTTATTCATTTAATCAATCGGCAATTCGCATGTCGAAGTAAAATTTCATAATCATCATAAATCACGCCAAGAGGGGTAGGCAGAAACTACTTCCTTCTACTTACTACGATCCTGGCATACTTTTTGCCCCTCTTCTACATTCATCAATCTCTTCATGCACGCTTAGGGTACTCTTGCCCAGACCTCAGTAAAATTTGATTACTAAAATAAGGCGAAATTAAATAGTGTTGTCGATAAGGTCTTCGGTAAAAAAAATCAGTTACATTATAAACAAGCGTCTGCTTTAAGGAAACAAATGATGATAGACTCTACAGTATAGACTTGTTGTCTTCGTTCTTATTTATATCTTTTATTATATCCTATATGAAACGAAACAAGTAAACATACAGTTGAAAGTGTTGAAACTTAAAATTAAAACAACAGGCGAGCTTTTCTTTTTTTTATATAAAAAATAGATAAGCATTTGTCTGCTATCTCACTTGATATAAAGTGACGATGAAGACGATGTTGGAACATGCTCACCTAGATAATGCTTATTCATTCTTGCCTTGAAAAGGCCCAGGTTGTCTATCTGTTATCTCTTTAAGAGATCTCTTCCAGCCAACCTAGCGGGGGTTTTACTGATTCAGGAAACCATGAAAAATCTCTAAATGGTGCGGATGGCCCTGAGCATTATATACCAAAACTTAAATCACATTTTTTTATAAATAAGCGCTTTTAGCATCCCACAAATAACAATATTAATAATAATTAGGAAATAAATAAGTGTAGATACTATCAGAATCGATGCCAATATCTACATCTGTACAAGCCAAGGCACAAGCCATGTTTTTCATGCTATGGTTACCCTGCAATATCATACAAAACATACGTTGTATTTACATCTATCATGGTTCCTAGTTTTGTTCTAAGCTATCACAAAAGTCACCAAATTTTATACGGGGTGGCCCGAATGGTAACGAATTAAGACAAAACTTGAATCACTCGAAAACTTCATAAAATAGGGAGTTTTCTTTTTGAAAATTAAAATGCAAGTTACCAAGCACCGTGTAGATGGCGTTGAACTGACTTCGTTACTATGTGTCAAAGCCAAAAAGCATGTAAAAAAGTAATTGTTCTTTGCGAATCTATCACAAATTAACTAGTCTATCCTCATTTTTCGCGCTTGTTTTTTTTGTAAGTGGTTTTTGTTGTGGTTTTACAGGATTTCAGCAAGGTTAATATTTATATCTACTTTTTGCCTCACGATGAAGTAACGAAACCGGTCACTTCAAAAGAATTTTAGTTTAAATAATAGTGGAAATAGAGTCAAATTGTATTACTTATTAACTTTAGTCAAACTAGGTTTTATCGCTGTGTTGACTGTCACAGACAATACTGGTATATTTTATAATACTAATTTAACCTAAGACACCTAAAATCATAAATTAATTACCAAACATTATATGGAAATTTATTCAAGCGTAAGAAATTACACAATGTGACGTGTTTTCCAGACACACATAAAACAATCGAACAAAAAAATATGCAACTTTGGATTTTTTGTAAGGAGTATGCACTCAAATAATTCCAACTGTATTGTCAGTGCGTAAAAAAACCGACGTGAGATTTGGGGTCGCCTCTCTACCTCAGCAGTAGAAATGGCATAGCAACCTATGAAAAAATTACAATTACAACATTAGGTTTTAACAATTAAGGAAGTACATAATATTTGGCCTGCATGCAAGCGTGCGAAATATAGAGTAGCAACTAGGTGGTCTTAAAAATCAAATCATTATTATGTTAAAAGAATACATGTCATATAACTTTTAAGCACTCGCGATCACTTTCACTCATTTTAGGTATTCAACCCGCGACCACAATAAATAAAACTGTGTTGAAACCTCGGGACACAGGTAAATTACTAATATTTACCTAAATACTATCGCGATAGACCCGGTCTAATACTTGAAATGAATACATGTCATATTACGTAATTTAACAATAAACAAGTAAAAAGATGTCCAATTAATTAAATTCATTCATTTACTTAAATTACATAAATTCTTTTACACTATAAAATCAACTTTGTGAGAGCCATAATGTAAATTTTGTTTTAAGGGCGGAGCAGACCGGCTCCGTATGCGTTCCGTATCCAGCTCTCGTCCGTAGTCACGCACGAACTGATGACGTTGTAATGTATAGGATTGTATGAGATACGGCACACCGCTTGCGTTGCGTATCCGTTCCGTGCTGCACGCAAGCGGTGTGCCGTATCTCATACAGTCCCATACATTACAACGTCATCAGTTCGTGCGTGACTACGGACGAGAGCTGGATACGGAGCCGGTGTGCCCCGCCCTTTAAAGGCGTTATTGCGGTTGTATGATGGTATCCCACCTACAGTTTATCAGAATATTTCATTTCCCTGCCGCCGCCGGCGACAAGGGATGATAGGGAGGGCAGTCATTGTTTCTTCCGGGGCCCTTTTCATCATTATTCATTATACAAGAACATTCGAACACCACTCTGAGTAAACAAAACTCGTCCGAATTTTGCCTGGAGATAAGAAAACCTGTGATTGGATTTTGGCCGTTATGTATTGATGAAATGTTTATATAATACCTATTTTCAACTAGCTTTTACCCGCGACTTCGTCCGCATCAGATAGTACCTCTATACGTAGTTGTGAAGAAGGTGCCTGACACAAAAAGCACAGCAATCCACACAACGAATCCTCGTCTGATAATTTTCTTTGGCGTAATGCGCTATGTTTCTACTACTTTGTTTCCCGTGGGATTGATTGTTTGAGTTTCTTGCGGTAAAAAGTAGCCTACGCCTTTCTTAGGTCCCTGTGTATGCTAATGCCAAATTGTTTCAAAATCGGTTCAGTGGCTTAGGCGTGAAAACGTAGTAGACAGAGTTACTTTCGAATTTTTAATATTAGTATGGACTGCAACAGCCCGAAACATATAGTTTTAAGTGTGATAACTTAGGTGCTTTAAAGGATTTCTTAAGGGCGGGGCACACCGGCTCCGTATCCAGCTCTCGTCCGTAGTCACGCACGAACTGATGACGTTGTAATGTATGGGACTGTATGAGATACGGCACACCGCTTGCGTGCAGCACGGAACGGATACGCAACGCAAGCGGTGTGCCGTATCTCATACAATCCTATACATTACAACGTCATAAGTTCGTGCGTGACTACGGACGAGAGCTGGATACGGAACGCATACGGAGCCGGTCTGCCCCGCCCTTTACGGTAGGACGTTTTTCATACAAATGTTAAATGGACTTATGTCTTTAATGGAGACAAAATTCTAATTAAAAATATTATTATTAAGACTAAAGTTTTTAGTTTTTTAGTTAAAGCACAAATCTTGGTTTTTTAACCTTATCAGACGTCAGATTTTTAACGTTAACATTGTGCTTTAGGGCGCGAACTCACACTTCACGTATCAACCATTACGGGTCCGAAATATGTCGGTGTGCACTCGGCCGATAGTCGGGATTATGGTAAATACTGCTCCGTGGTCCGGATAGCGGCGTTTCGTTGGATTTACGCCGTTTTGCGGACTTTTCGATGCGTTTTACGGATTTTTGCGGAACAATGTAGTGAATCTTTATTGCGCAACGCGATTATGTGAAATAAATGGAGGATAATTAGCAATGTACCGTTCCCATTTTAGTGATTTACTGGGAATATTACTAAAGTAATGTTCCCAGTAAATTTCTAAGTTTCCGGGTATTCCCGGAAGAGAATTTATTATTTATATTTGCAGTATTTCAACCTAAGTTTCTTGGGCAAAGTTGTTTACAATCTCGAGCCAAAGCAAACCCTTCAGATTCGTTCACTTGTCAAAATGCACCCTACACAAATATATGAATTTAAAATACCTAAAATAATCGTATTTTTCCACAATTTGTCGAATATTCACAATAATATTCGATTTTGTGATGCCTAGCCTCTTATTTTACTTTAACAACTTTTTAAACTACTAAAACTATAAATAATTTTGATTTAACAAAATAATCTTACATAAAAAAAAGTTTCTATGTTTCCAGGGAATATTCCTCGAGCCCGGGAAAGTTACTGGGAATATTCCCAATCTTACCGGGAATGGCACATTGCTAGAATGATCGTATTAAGTATCGTCAAATGCTTGAAATCGCTTTAATACAAGTCAACTGTATGAAAAATTTAGTAATTGAATCAGTAAAACTGCTATAGATTGCGATAGTATTTAGCCACTTCTCGCTCAGGTCGAATTTTGCAACAATAGATTTGTATTGTACTTCAAGCACACATGTGTGCTGTTACGAGCGGAGTAGTAAATATTAGTAACTAGCTGTTACCCGCGGCTTCGCCCGCGTACTCATAGAGTTTTATTAATTAGTTGTGTATTCTAAACGACACATCGTAAGGCGAACAACTGTGTAAACTGGGAGGGCACTAAAATCACTATTCACCGATACACAGACGACACTACACTGGAATGGTTCACTTCCTTGAAAAAGTATATAATTTGTGGTACCTGGGCGCTACCATCACTAATACAGGCTATTGTAAAATCAAGTAATGAGGCGCAAGAATGATCCTTGAGTTCTTTTGCCACTTTGCACTCATGATCACTGGAAAAGTCGATGGCAAACGACCAAGAGGTTTCAGTACAATTAGGTGGTCTCATTAAATACACTCAGCGCTCTATGTCGCCAAAGATACGCAGCGATGGAAAAAAATCCTGAATGAGAAAAATATTTCCCATCAGGGGAATTACGACCTTCAATAATGAAGATATTACGACGCTAGAAAGAAGATTATGACACATTTATAGTGTAAGGAAAAACAGGCATTTAATGTTAAAAGTAAAGATAACGTAATTTTAATAGAGACGCAGTCACTAAACCGGAAAAATTATCGTGAGTAATATGGAAGACATATCTTGATGGAGAGCGCGTATACAAAAATTGTCTTTCAAAGGGGAGGGATTTATGCTTTTACAGTGTTTCGGAGCGTTTGTTTCCAGAAGAGTGTTAAAGACATAGTACACAGCTTAATGGACACAGAACAGAGCACTATTTTAATACGCTATTGTAAACGATATTGTAAGTTTTACCATCTGGGGATAAAATGAAGAG
Source organism: Tuta absoluta (assembly GCA_027580185.1). Classification (NCBI taxonomy): domain Eukaryota; kingdom Metazoa; phylum Arthropoda; class Insecta; order Lepidoptera; family Gelechiidae; genus Tuta; species Tuta absoluta. Next base: position 1,561,117 of record JAQAHW010000059.1, read on the forward strand.
GTTCTGAGCATTGGACACACGCGAACATGCTACATATAGCTGGCCATGAGAGAAGCACGGTTTTTCTAAGTGGACCCCCGCTACCTTTAAAGTTTGTCCCTGCGATAAGTAATTAAGAAGTATCTCAAGTACATACCCACATCACCCTTAAAGCCACATTCATATCCCAAAACTCATATTCAAGAGACATTCTCATAGTAGTGCTATACAGGGTGTAAGTGACAGCCCTTCGAATACTGATTGGGTGTATTCAAACCATGAAACTGAACAACCTGCCATAGATTAAATTCTTTTTTTCTATATCCCATACAAAATCACAATCAGCTCACTGCATTTACTATGGGAATATCAGTATTCGGAGGGCTGTCCCTTACATCCTGTATATACATCTTTTTTATGTGGTATGGATGTATTCTATGCTACACAATAATCAGTTTTCCGATGGGAAAAATATGTTTTTCCGAGATAAAAAGTAACCTATGACACTCACCAGCTTTTCATCTAACTGCTTTCCAAAAAAAAAATGCTTTACATCGCTGCATGATACTCATTTATGTATGTAGTATGGATGTATTCTATTGCTAAACATTAATCGGTTTTCCGAAGGGAAAAATATGTTTTTCCGGGATAAAAAATAACCTATGTCACTCACCAGCTTTTCATTTAGCTGCTCTCAAAAAAAAAATGCTTTACATCGCTGCATGATACTCATCTATGTTCGTAGTATGGGTGTATTCTATTGCTAAACATTAATCGCTTTTCCGATGGGAAAAATATGTTTTTCCGGGATAAAAAGTAGCCTATGTCACTCTCCAGCCTCTCACCTAACTGCACACCTAAAAAACACTGCATGATATCGCTCTGTTGTAACGTGAAAGAAAGACAAACAAACAAACAAACAAACAAACAAACACACTTTCGCATTTATAATATTAGTATGGATTTACCTGTGTCCCGACGTTTCAAATACTTAAAATAATACTTAAAATGAGTGAAAGTGATCGCGAGTGCTTAAAAAGTTATTAGTTGAACCCAATTTCGGTCATTAATTGCAAATGTTCTCCAAAACGGCTTGAATTATTTAGTTCTTTTTTACACTTTCAATATTTTGTTATGAGAGTTTTATTTTATCTCGCTGAAAAGTAAATAAACCCCAAGCAAGAAAACTGATTGGGATCGCTCCAACCTTTCTTAGCGCCTTTTATGTATTACTTGAAGCATGAACTACCTTCACTACATGTTGGCTCTTCTTTTCCTTTTAGTATGAGACAACGAGTTGTCCAACGACCCGATGAACGGTACTAAGAAACGCATACGTACTGTAAGTTACAACAACACTAATCACGCCTTTAATCCCATGCGGGATAGACAGAGTGTAAAAGGCCGCAAAAAACGGACATTTACGCCACGTCTGACAAATATTTGAGGGTTATTCGGAAAATTGTGTATCGCCACAGTGTAAGGTTGTCAGCCTATCACCTAAAATTGCAATACACACCCTCGTCTGATCCTGCAGACAAACTGTGTAAACAGTTTTGTGGGACTATGTTCAGTTTTAAGATAGTGAACTTGTGTCTTAATAAATGAATTAAATTTATTAAAAATTCGAATCCCTAAGTCGCCTCTTACAACTACCACGGGAAAGAAATCGGGTGATGCTATTCTAAGCTGGCATCACATGGCATACGTACTGTAATTTGATTCTATTCAATTCAAGTCTGGACACTTTGGAAGGAGGAGAGGAGAGAAAGTAGTAATACAGCATAATGGTTTCAGTTCGGGATATTAATTATCTTAATAAAAATACTAAATTTTAAAACACTTTCCGTGTAAGGTATAAAATTTTTGAAAAGTTGAAAAATTTTCAAGCGCGGACAGGTTTTGAACCTGCGACTTTCGCATTACTTGTGGCGACGCATCTTCCATCTGGGCTACCGCAGCTCGTCGGTATGGAAGAGGCGTCGCCACTAGTAATGTGAAAGTCGCAGGTTCAAATCCTGCCCGCGCTTGAAAAATTTGCAAGTTTTCAAAAAAATCTTTTTACCTTAAACTAGTGCTGTCACTTTCTTTCGTATAGGTTAAGAAGAGGACAGGAAATAACTAAGTCCTGTCATGTTTAAAAATATCAATCGGTTCTTCGCCACTTCTAGTAAATTAAGACGCTATTGTTTTAGTCGTCGCCTTATTTTGACAGATAAGGCGTATTTTGTGTCAAATTAGACATAACAAGACTTTGATATCTCCTATCCTTTTCTAAACCTTTATGACGAAAAGTGACAGCGATAATTTTAGACAAGATTAAAAAAGCAAACCTGAATCAAGGCCATTAACTAGTTGGCTACAAGAATATTTTAGCGAGAGATATCAGCATATCATACAGTTGCAGAATAATTTGACATCTAAGTATGAATAACTGTTCAAAATGTCATATTCCATGTCATTGAAAATGTCAATTCAACACTAATGCGGTTTTCGCTCCGTAACGCATGCGTCTGTCAGACAAGAAGACATTGTGAATACTGGTCTTATTCACCTACAAATACGCCTACGGTATTAGTACTATTAATTATTCTGTGCTTACGGTGCGCAATGGTGACGGCCGATGTGGCGCGACTGCCTGCTACGCAAAGGTTCCGGGTTCGATTCTCAGTGGGACACTCACAAAGTTGATATTTGTCACTTTGTGAATTTGTTCCCAGTCTGGTTAGGACATTACAGCACAAAGTAAGTATTGGCGGCTGCGCGCCGAATACAGAGAGCTCACTTCAAGCAAACGTCACGAAACTCTCCACAATTTGACACGCCGCCGTTTACAAGGAAATCCAAACCAATCCAAACACACTTGCAGTCGAGTGTCAACCGCATTTGGTGCGGACGTGCAAAATGACTTGATATTTTATACCAACTTAAATAAAAACTTGCTTTCATAAAAGAACAAACAAGATTAATAACTCTAATCAGTATATTTTTTATAATGTAATTTGAGTTTCTACTTAAATAAAGGCAACTTTTCATTTTTGATGTACGTACATACACGAATCACGTCTATTATCCCTTGCGGGGTAGGCAGAGCGTAAACGGCTGCAAAAACGGATATTTACGCCACGCCTGACAAACATTTGAGGGTCATTCAGAAAATTTTGACAGGTTGCCAGCTCAAGTCCCTTAGTTGCCTTTTACGACTCCCACGGGAAAGAAATGGGGTGATGCTCAGTCTCAACAGCCCCAGAGCAGATATCTACCTACTCGTCATTCCCCATTTCATAATAATTGTGCTATGTAGGTAGTATACGTAATGTAAATACAGGGAGTAATAGAAAGGGTATATCAAGCCGAAAGGAGGTCAAAGTGGGGAAATGAGGAAAGTTGTTCAGTTTCATGAGTACCTTTCGGCTTGATATAGCCTTTCTGTTACTTCCTGTATGTTTAGGTACCTACTCCATTGAATAAAATCGGTAAGAAAACTGTGGCAGCCCTTACCGAAAGCGGAAATAATCGAAAATAGGGCCGAGTGATTCTTCTGTACATTCTCTATTTTGTGATTACAGGGTGAACCAACTAATTGTCCAAAAAAAAAAGATTCCGTGCTTCCGTGCTTCGGAGGGCAAGTTAAGCCGTCGCTCCCGGTTGCTGTCTATGATTACTTAGACGGCGGCCATAACACAACTATGTCAGCGGCCTACTAGTGGCAGTAGGCGGTTGAAAAAACTCTGACACCAGGGTTCATCGGGTCGTTGAACGACTCGGTGTCCCACACGAAAAGAGATAGGTGCACAATAACAATATACGGGAATTCGCTTTTTCCTTTCGTCTGACAGACGCATGAACAAGAAATCCTATTCCCGTAAAAATGCGGCTACGGTGCGTTACGGATACGTCTGTCAAGTCGTTTGACAGACGCAATAACAATAGATGGGAATAAGATCTGAAATCGCAATTTCAGACAGCAGATTTCAGACGCATTTTTGACAGACGCATGCATTGCGGTGCGTCATAAGAATAGATAATAATACTGCGTATAGAAACGAAACTCCTTTGTCTGGGCCCCAAAAGCCGCGCTTTAAATACCTACTTCCCCCCGCAGCCCGTAACGCCCCGCACTCTCCCACGCTTTAAGTCGGGGCTGTCACGTGCCAATAATTTTATTCCAGACTAGCGGCCAGTCAAGCGGTTGCGACCGCTGCTAACAGTTTTCCCTTGGGAACAAAATATTTACCCGTTTTAAAGTCTTACCTTACCATTTTATATAGGTAGGTACAGAATTTTAAAATAGGTGCAAAACATACCTACGATACGAATGTGCTTATTTATCATTATCAGCTAACAATGACTTAGGCACCTAGGTAGTTTAAATTAGAAAATGGAAACTAGGTACCTACGTAAGTAAAAATAGGAGTACACACAACAATTACGTATAATAACGAATGGTAGGTACTTAGGTATTTCATCTCTCTTTAATCTCATCTTTAGGCAAATTAAAAAAACTTAGATGCGGAGTTTTCCTCACATCACTTTTGCAGCTATACACACCACAATAATTCGGCATTGCTAAATTTTTCACAAAAAATTAAAATTCAACCCGCACGACGAACGTTTCCGCGGCGAAGCGCAATCCCGACTGAATTGTTCTCTAAGAGACAGCCAGACGGATTGACCTTGAGCGCGTCTGGAGCGGGAGTGTCATCTCTATGTGATTTCTACTCTATGGGTGCGTTTAAAAAACGCAGCGACGAACGACAAATGGGAGAACCGCCTTATAATTATTAATTCGTTCAAGATAATTACAGGTAAATTCTGCGAAGGTAGATGAACATTTTATCAAAAAACACAGTTGTGTCATAAAATTCAAAAGGCCTTGTATTTTATAACATAAAATCCAATCTGCAAGTTATTATAGATTCCATTTCGACGTTCATTTTCCGTACAGATTTTATTTACGTATTCCGAACTGAAATTTATAATACGATATTCAAAATATCTTAAATTTAATTTCAGTTACGTTGCCGTGTGATGCCAGCTGAGAATGGCACCACCCCATTTCTTTCCCACGGGTAAATGGCGGCTAAGGAACTCGAAGGTTTCATGTGTATTAAAATTTTAGGCGACAGGCTGGCAACCTGTCACTATGGTGATACACGATTTTTATTATTATATCTAAAACGGACCTCAAATATTTATCAGACGTGTCATTCTCTGCCTACCCTGCAAGTGATAAAGGCGTAATGTGTGTGTAATTTAAACAAAACTCTTTCCTGACACACAAAGATTGCTAGTTGCTATCCTAAGAGAAATAAACCATCTTATTGCATTATTTGTTTTTAAGCATAACTTGTTTCTTAATTTGAATATTTTGATAAAAAGTTGGAATGTTTTTTTATCTACACTCATCTCATAATATTCGAATCATGAATTTGAAAACAGTTGCATAAAGACCTACTTTAGGTATGCATTCTGCCTATATAAACTACGGTTTAATATAAATCACAGAAGCGTAATGACTTAATGAGAAAACTCTTACTACGATAAAGTTGAGAAATGAAACGAAAAGAATTTTCGAAAATTCATATCAAGCCATATTGCGTTCCCGTATTGAATTTGACCATGTATCGGACCTTGCAATGGCCGGTGCAGACGTTCGGAAAAGTGTTTAACTGAGTTTATTTTTTTAGAGTATAGATAAAATAGTATATGCAAGTGGTATAATAAGGCATTAGAATGCTCGTGTCATAACAGACACTCTCATTGTAATGACACCCATTATATGACAGTTGCATAAACTACTATTTTAAGTGAGGATTCAAACATTAAATAAACATTATGCATGCAGTTATTTCAGGCGGCACTGACCGTCTGGTGACGTCATTGCCTGTTCTTGAATAATTTCTAAAAATCTACAATTAGCATTCTAATTCTAAGACGTACAAAAACATGTTTATTTCAAGGTACTACTCGTACAATGAGCTCTTTGGATGGCGAAGCTCATTGTTGTAGGTAGGTATACGGATATTATTTTTATTTTATTTATTTATTAATACATTTACAAAAAAGAAAAACAACAATTACAATAGAACGCAACAAAACTTATCATATAAAATAACAATTTATCCGATTCCGATTTTTGCTATCATGTGAGGGCGCCACTGGGTTTCACTCGGCGTAGACATAAATGAATGTTGCCTTCTCAGTTTCATAAAATAAGAAAAAATATTGCTTTTCCCATGAAGTAGTTTTATGTCATGATTTCAAATCGCTCAACTGCATTCTATATTTCTGATACATTTCCCTCCAGAAGAGAAGGGAAGGCGAGTACCAGAGTGGCTGCGTTTGTGAAGTTCCCAGAATCAGTGAACGAGGATCTATTCTATCAGCTGGAAGCCATTCTTCTGGGTTCGGCTCACTGAAAATTTAACATAACATAAACATAAATATACTTTATTGCACAAAAACAAGAAATGGACATACAGATAGAAAAGAAAGAGTTCAATATAGGCGGCCTTATAGCTAGGTAGCTATTTCAACCAAAAAAAACCTAGGGTAAAGTAAAGTAGGTTTGAGATGCGATTGATTTAATTATCAGTCCTATGACCTAGACTAGAGTCAAGAGCAAACCCATCATTAATAAAAAAAAAATATGATTACCAAGTATAAATATCCTGTGTATTTGTTTATACAGGATGTAAGCTGAATATTAGCTGAACATATTTTAAAGATAGTTCGCTCATGAAACTGAACAATTGGGATGGTACATAGGCCAAATAATAAAAAAATAAAATGGAAATGTTTGGATATTCTATGGGAGGTTTTTTTTTAAATTTCGACTCATGTTCCTTGGGGAAAGTTGACAAGTTTTAGGAGCTGGTTCACCCCTTGAAATATTTGTAGTTTATTAGAAAGTGGTTTATTTCTGTAACCTACTTATCAACATAGTGGTACACAAGTAAAATAGAATTTAAAGATGAATATTAGATAGAATATGTATCGTAAGTTCGACTTGTAGGTCAAAGAGCAAATAAATTCAGTGCAAATATTTAAGACTGAGTTCTACATGTAAAACTGAACAACTTTCCTCAACGAATGTTCCTTCGAAAAGTCGAAATATGGAAAAAAGAAATGCTTTTTGCCCACTTTCCTTGGGAGGTTAAATATATTTCTTCATATAATGCCCTATGATTCATGGGGAAAGTTGTTTAGTTTTACGAATATAACTTACCCTAAAAATGTTTGCACTGAACTTAATAGGACCTTATCTATCAGCACTACCGGTAAATGCACTTTACCTACGGCGCATGTGACCAACGTCTTACTAGTATTGCATGAAAGATAAGTAAAAGCAGTTTTCAAATAGGTGTGTACAATCAAATAAATATGACAACTGACCCATATTTTGCAAAGTTTGTCCAATATGTAGTAATAATATCAATCATTCTGTTTTCAAACAAGGAAGGTGCCATACATGGCTTAAATATGTACATGAGATCGTCAGCGTGTGTTGCACCCGGCTCAAATAACCACCGAAATCCTGATTGAAACTTGACGAAATTTCTCCATCCACTATAGTTAAAGAAGTAACTATATATTCGCTCATTGCTAGTCTTTAAGAACAGATCTGTCTGTTCAACTACTGGATATGTAAGAAATAAGTCACCGAAATATCTCGAATAGCCTATTATATTGTCTGCAACTTTTCCATCTCCGATATAAAATTTCTTGACCTTCAGAGCAACCGTTTTTCTGTCACTTTCGTTTGGAAAAGCTAAATCAATGGGAATTGCTACATCAAAGTTTATATTTCGTAACTCAGTAGCATTTTCCTGTGAAGCAAAATAATATCCTTCTTCACTGTTGTGTCCTATTAATGTTGGAACTTTAGCATAATTGCCACTTTCGAACATGTTGTAAGGCAAGTCTGTGATGAATGGATTTTCTCCTTCAATAACTTTTTCAACGCACGGTATAAATATTACTTGGGAAATGTATGTGCCTCCTATAGGTTTTGGTATAGTAACAGCGTACAGTTCATCGATCGATTTATTGGAAAAAATGCTATAGAGTTCGTGTGGATTTTTAGTCTTGTAACCAAGTGCTTCAGCTAATCGACTTGCTGTAAGTATTGGATCAGGTTGTATACCCCAAGGAGTTACAGCAGTGCCACTTTGTATAATCGCTTTATGAAATAGTCCTTTTGATATTGGAGCCAGCATATGAAAGGATACCGAAGCTGCACCTGCACTTTCACCGAAAATTGTCACGTTGTCAGGATCTCCTCCAAATGCTTTGATATTCCTCTGAACCCATTTAAGAGCAGCCACTTGATCTTTCAACCCAATATTGCCTGGAACTTCTTTTGTGCCTAGGCATAAAAATCCCAGAATGGATAATCTATAATTGAATGTTACTAGTACAATTTCTTTGGTCACAAGATATTCTGGACCATGTAGGAATCTTGAACCCGATCCGAATAAAAATCCTCCCTCGTGGAAATATACCATAACTGGTAATGATTTTTTGGCACTAACAGGAGTGTAAACATTTATGACAAGACAATTTTCATGACCAGTCACAATATTTCCCATTTTTTGGTGACAGTATATATGCTCATCTATAGCTTCGAACACTCTATTCCATTTAGGGTCCTCTCTTGCAACCTATAATTAATTAATAATATTTTTACAACAATTAAATTGCAACAGAAAATGCAAATTGCACATAACCGTTAGAAAGATCGGAGATACAAACATGGTAATATTTGTATTTATACCAGATACAAACACCTGTATTAACAAGCAGATAGATGAATTTGCTTTTGATAACCTTTCGGCTTTGATGTCGTATCAAATTATTACTAATGTTTTATCTTCTATAAATTTGAGTACATACCTGAAACCTTTCCTCAACAGTAGCGTAAGGTATTCCAAGATAGTTTTGATGTGTCCCATCCGGAGACACTGATCCTCTCAACGCACCGGAACTTATAAGAACAATTTCAGTCGGCTGTCTCACTATTCTCATTGCCCAAAGGGACCAAAGCACTACCCACTTCCATTTCACGTTGCACTCCGTCTGTTTCATCGAATTTATTTATTCCAAATATTATAATTCCCTGCTTTAATAAATTAAAAAGAATTACTGTACTGAACAAGGTCTGTTCGGTTGGAAACAACTAGTAATACAAAACGGATAAGGTCTGAAAACAACTTATACCAGTGCTCATAATTAGTCATTTTTCGTTAACTTTAATTAATGTACCCTTGAGTCGTTAGTGCAATGACCTAGTGACTTATGTTAAAAGTAAACACATGCCTAGGTTGAAAATGGTCGACCGCCTGGGCTATTAATCCATACCTGGATAAATAAACAACCGTTTATTATTTTTAGCTCTCATTATTTTTATTACCCTTCCCTGCCCCTCCTTCGCCAAGATACATTTATTGATTGTACCATATTTTAAGATATTTAATAGTTATATCTTAACAATATTGACTCATCAGTAGTATACAAATATCAAAAATATTCTGCTTCAGACTCTATATAAGCATATTTTTCACTAAAAATATTAGTAGATTTTTCGCCGATACTTTTTATATAATCCCTTCCAATATAAGAAGGTTTCTCTAAACCACAATGGTTGCGTATGAGGAGGAATGTCCAGCACCATGGCTTGAGGATCATGCAGCTCTGTTGGAGACCAGTGAAAATTTAACCCACTGCAAGGTGGGGTCGGGTTCCTGAAAAAACATATTAGTAGAAAGTGCACTATTCGTACTGCAATACAAGTCAATCACTATTTCAACAGACTGTTTTTTTTATACAATGTTTTATCAACTAATAGATACAATGGCAAATTTTGATGTTATATTGACATGATAAGTAAGTAAGTAAATATTATATTTTTGCAACAAATGCCAATTTAAACAGGTTTATTGTCACAAGATCACGACCAAGATCCTTTAGTATTAATTGTTATTTGTCCCTTTATATTATCCTTTCTTACAACACGCTTTTAAATTTTTTATATATATAGCTATTATTAACAAAAACATTTTATCCAGCATTATTTACGGTAATTACTTACCCATATTTCGCAAAATTCGTCCACAGAGTTGTCATAATTTCAATCATTTCATGCTCGATCAATGAGAATGACACTTTGAATATGTTGAACAAGTAGAGCAAGTCATCGGCGTGTGTCGCTCCAGGTGCCTGTCGGAGAGTTTTAGGCAAAGTCATCTTTGGCATACTCCTCCAACTGCTATAGTTAAACAAGTAGTTATACACCGGCTGATCAGATGTTTTTAATATAAGTTCGGTTTCTATCATTCCTGGTAGATTGAAGTATAATTCTCCGTGAAATCTAGAAACTTTGATCAAAGTGTCCATTGAAATCTCATCATCATCCATGTAAAGCTTTTTTAAAGTATTTGCAACTTCTTTTCTCTCATCAACGGATGGTATTACTATGTCTTTTGGTAAAGATTCTTCGAAAGTCATTCTTTCTAATGTAGTTTCATTCTCAAAATTTGCGATGAAGTGTCCTTCTTCACTATTGCTGCCAATAATCATGGGTACTTTATTAAACTTTCCTTTAGTTAGAACTTCATAGGGAATATATTTAAAGAATGGTTCTTCTCCTTCAATGTCTATTTCAGCGCAAGGAGCATATAACACTTCGGACACTTTTGTATTGCCATCTTTTCTTGGTACTCTGGTTAATATCAGTGCATCATCTGTCTTATTCATTAAAATCTTGTAAATTTCTTGTGGATCTTCCGTATCATATCCCAAGGCCTTAGTCATTAAGCTAGCCATATATACCGGTCGTAATTGGAATGCCCAAGCGGCCAGAGATGATCCGCTCATCGCAATAGCTTTGTGGAAAAGTCCAGTAGACATTGGAGATAAAACATGATAAGATATAGCTGCACCACCGGCACTCTCTCCAAAGATAGTCACATTATCCGGATCTCCTCCGAAAACCTTAATGTTTCTTTGAACCCATCTCAAGGCAGCAACTTGGTCTTTCATAGCAGCGTTTCCAGGAGCATCTTTTGTTCTTAAACACAGGAAGCCCTGTATGTTCAATCTGTAGTTTATCGTCACCAAAATAATACCTTTGGACACTAAATACTTCGGTCCATAAATCAATTTAGCACTGGAACCTGCAAAGAAGGCACCTCCGTGAACGTACACCATGACAGGTAACTTTGATTCAGGACTGGCTCCTTGAGGAGTGTAAACATTAAGTATCAAGCAGTCTTCTTGGCCAAAGACTATGTTCCCCTCTCCTTGCCGGCATTTGATATTTTCATTTATGGCTTCCAAAACTCCTTCCCATTTCGGTGGTGGTCCTGGAGCCTGAAACAGGAACTTCTTAAACAACTGATCTCTATGATACATTTGAATCTGTTTCTCATGATTTTAAAGTTGTGTGGACGCGTACCTTAAACCTATACTCGGAATTGACTGTACCGTAAGGTATTCCAAGGTAGGAAGAATAAACTCCATCAGCAGACACGTATCCACGTATAAGTCCTGAATCTATGCGTAACTCCGGTGTGGGCTGCCGAACCAACCTTGCCGCCCAGAGACTCCATAATATCACCCACTTCCAGGATATGCACTTTTTGGAAGCACACCACAGCATTTTTAAAACAACGAGTAAAATTTAAACTGTCTCTATTTTGATGATTTCTTTATTATTATTATTTTTTACTTCGCACAGAAACAATAAACACAACTTTATTTATGTCAAATCCTTGTTATTTAAGACACATTTTAATACGATTAATGGCATTATCACTCATTCAAAGTATACATTTTAGTATCATTGCTAACGCATTATACATTTTATTGTTCACAAATTCATACTATCACCTAGTTACGTTACTATTGAAGTATGAAATAAATAACTTACTACTGAAGAGCTGAACCTTTAAAGAATTATTTACAATTGCATAACATTATTATCATCGTACAAATAATAATACTTTTACATAACATTACTTAACCTACGGTATCATTAGGTATGTATATCAATAAACAATATATCCAAGATTATAAATTATCTGTCCTACTTATATCATATCACACAAAGGTGATAGATACCTACCAGTAAAAATGTCATGTTTAATTTTGGTAACATTTGTTTCACTTTTTTTTACACGGTAGATTTTACCTACATGTTTCATTTTAGGAACGCTTAAGACAAACATCAAACTATTCTTTATTGACAAATTATAATCACAGCCTTAATAATAACACAAATAACAAAATTACCACTAACTTCTAGAAAACAAATAAATATGAACACTAACTAACAAATATTCCGATTGCCTTTATTTGCATTGCATTGCACTACACTGCATTTGCATGTCGTTATACCCTTCGAAAAGGTACTCGATTGATTGCCGTTTTTGTGATTTGAGAGCAAACAGGAACAAAATACCTGGCTGGACACGCTAGGCATCTAAGGCATCTGGAAACCAAATTATCAATTCGCGGCAATAAATAGGTACCTAAGAAGGTTATTTAGAATCAATAAGTCCTTGTAAGAACTCTGCGATTTGGTTATGTATACCAAAAATGTTAAAAGTGCCTACTTGTAGTTTTTACAAGCTTTTATTGATTCTAAATAACCTTTGTAGGTATTAGGATAATTTGGTTTCAGATGACTAGCGTGTTAAGCCAGGGCCTTTATTTTCCTGTTTGGGGGCGCCACTAGCCTCTCAAACCTTAATCAATCATACATTAATTTATTATCTACAACCTTCAAAATATGCAATAAATAATTAAAATTCTTAGCTGGCTAAAACTATATGCTGAGCTATATAGCCCTTTTGCTTTGCTGCGGTGCCTAGGATACACACATTATTTAGTTACAGGAAAATTTGGTAAATTTTTATTTTAGGTTATTCTGTTGCTAGTAGCTTTATACAATAATTTTTTGTTGTTGTTAAACTGTTTGTATAAAATAAGCGTATGTGTCAAGAAAAAAATATTTATGTGTGACCTTATTGACAATAATTTTTTTATCTATCTACGCCGAGCAAAATCCGACCGTCCAGTGGCGCCCTCATATGTTTTTAATTAATTTCTTTAAATCTGAAACAAATATCAAATTTCTAAAAGGGACTGATGTCCTATACGATAAATTTATTTCAAAATACAACAATGAGCTTTTCCTTGTGTTAAAAAATTCATATTAATTTAATGGTTTATGGGGGTCACCATATTCCGTATTAGTGATTTTAAAGACATTGAAAAAATATATAGCTTATTGTTGTACCTTGAAATAAACATGTTATATAGGACATCAATTTGTCTGTCTTAAATTTTATATGTTTTTTCTAGATTTTACGAAATTATTAAAAAAACAGGTGAGGGCCACTGGACGGTCGGCACCGCTTGTATAAGTATTGCTTTAAACTAAACTATGTTTAATAGTGTTTCCGTCGATACTTCAGGTACAATTCTCTCCAATACAGTAAAGACTTGGAATGCCACAACGGCTGTGTGCGAGGGGAGAAATCCAGCACCAGCGCTTGAGGAACGCGCTGGTCTGTTGGAGACCAGTGGAAGTCCAGCTGAGATCCAGGTGGAGTCGGGTTTCTGTAACGTAAGATAAGAATGCAAATATAAAAATACGTTTCTTTGTGAGTCGAAATAGGGGAGATTCTTATTCTAGGCAGTTAATGTAAACCGTTTTATATACTTGTACTTTTAACAAGTAATAAAACAGCAATTCTGTGATTGCTTGAAATAAAATTAATTTAAATGTATTAAGTGTAATTGTTGTTGTTTCTTTTTTGAAAATGTTTTAATAATAAAAAAATAATAAAGTACTTAAATATAAATTTAGTCGCGACGTTTTAGTACTAACAGGGACGGGGCCTATATTATATGTACTGTATATGTAACAGTAATAACCTGTAAGTACTAGAAATACAAAATTTATCATCTGTGTGAAAATATTCGTTAATCCCGTTACAAGTATTATATACTATAAAAAAATATTGACTCACCCATATTTAGCAAAGTTTGTCCACAGACTTGTCATAGTATCAATCATTTGATTCTCAAACAAGGACAATCCTAATGGTTTGAACAAGTAAAGAAGATCATCAGCATGCGTAGCTCCAGGGGACTGCCTGAACGGATGAGCTAAAGTCAGCTTCACTATGTTCCGCCAATGACTACAGTTGAAGAAATAACTATACACCGGCTGATCAGTAGTTTTTAAAATCAATTCTGTTTCAGTAATTCCAGGCAAATTGAAATACAACTCTCCGTGTAATCTTGAAAGCTTAAGCAAAGTTTCTTTTGTGACTTCTTCGCCTTCCATGTATAGTTTTTTCAGTTTTTCAGCAACATTATTTCGCTCTTCATCTGATGATATTACTATGTCCTTTGGTAAAGATTTCTCGAAACTTATCTTTGGTATTGTCGTGTCGTTTTCTAAATTAGCAAATAAGAATCCTTCTTCACTATTAGTACCAATAATCATAGGAACTTTGTTATAGTTTCCTTTCGTCAAAGCTTCATAAGGAATTACTGTTACGAATGGTTCTTCTCCTTCAATCTCTATTTCAGTACAAGGAGAATATAATACTTCGGATACAATAATATTGCCTTCTTTTCTTGGCACTCTGGTTAATATTAGTTCATCATCAGTCTTGCTTGTAAATATTTTATACAGTTCTTGAGGATCTTCTGTATTATAGCCCATAGTCTTTGCTAATAAGCTAGCCATGTACACTGGTCTTAATTGATAGGACCAAGGAGCTAGAGATGAACCACTTTGCAAAATAGCTTTGTGGAAAAGACCTTTAGACATTGGTGACAGAACATGGTATGAAACGGAAGAAGCGCCAGCACTCTCTCCGAATATTGTCACATTATCTGGATCTCCTCCAAAGTTTTTGATATTCTTCTTCACCCATCTCAAAGCAGCAACTTGATCTTTCATTCCAGCATTCCCTGGTGCGTCTTTAGTCCTTAAACACAGGAACCCTTGGATATTTAATCTGTAGTTTATGGTTACTAGAATAACATCTTTAGCTACCAAATAGTTAGGGCCGTAGATGACTTTAGACCCTGATCCGGAGTAGAAGCCTCCTCCATGAATGAAGAACATGACGGGTAGCTGTGTACCAGGTTGTATATCTGGAGGCGTGTAAATGTTTAATACAAGACAGTTCTCTTGTCCAATCAGAGGTTTCTTATTATCTTGACGACATCGTATATTTTCATTCATAGCATCGAAAATTCCTTCCCATTTTGGAGCTGGTCCTGGAGCCTGAAATTGTTTAAATTTTAATATTAACAGGTGATTTTTATCTTTAAATAACTTTACATATTGAAGTTCCGGCCTAATCCCATCACTTACTACAAATATTTTATTTAGAACCAATGAATACATTCTACATAATATTTGTCATATATTTTTCCTATTCCTAAATTTTTTACATACCGCTTGTTTTTTTTTCAATGGTTAATGGGGGAATTCGAACAGTATCATCATACAATTTTTGAAAACTTGCACAATTTTCAAGCGCGGGCAGGATTTGAACCTGCGACTTTCGCATTACTAGGGGCGGCGACGCCTCTTCTATCTGGAAAAACTAACCCGGTAGATGAAGCCGTGTTACGCGTTACTGGCATTAAAATACACTTGCAAAATTGGCGGGCAAGGAATGAGCTCCGGTAGTCCAGATGGAAGAAGCGTCGCCACTAGTAATGCGAAAGTCGCTGGTTCAAATCCTGGTATTTGGTATTATCATAGTTTCGTTGCATTATTTAATAGGAAATGGTAGGAACTCCATATCTACGCATAGCGTATCAAACTGCCCATCTCAGAGACCAACTTATATTGGTTTTTCATACTATGACTAAAAAATAACCAGTATAAGTTGATCGCTTAAATGAGTAGGCTGATGTTCAGCTGACAGTATAATCAAATATTTATGTCATCAAGAGGTCACGGCCGTATGACATCATTGCATCGGCCGGCCTCACAGCTGTAGTTGAAACTATTCTTTTTTATCGATAAAAAAAAAACATTTATTATGTAATATAGCATCATACGTGATATTAAACATAGAGAATACTTAAGAATGAGAATTATTTATTTGCAAGAATATAGTATTGAAAAGGTCTTAAAACTAAAATGTCCATGACGTATTTAGCCAGGAATTCACGATTTTATATTGATAGTAAAATTATTATGGCGTCCGAAAAAATGCCTTTCATGTTATATTCAAACAATCTGAATGATCTTGTCTGAACGTATACAAAAGTGTGTTTAGACACGTTGTGCTTGCTAAATTTAAAAAGTTATAAACTCTAACTCGAGTGCGATACTGAATCACGACACACAATTCGCGAATCTTTGTTTGTACCCCGATATCATGGAAAAACGAAACATTCAATTACCTTGAACCTATATTCCGAATTGACGGTAGCGTAAGGTATTCCCGAATAAGAAATATGAGATCCATCGGGAGATACATATCCTCGCAGGAAGCCGGACTGTGTGTTCACTTCCGGTGTAGGCTGTCGAACCAATCTTGCTGCCCACAGACTCCATAACACCACCCATTTCAGAGATATGCACTTTTTTGACACTGGCCACAGCATTTTAAGAAAAAAGTGTTATATTTCCAACTAAATTGTCTGTAAATACTTGACGCTGGCAGAATTGTCCTCAAATTGAGTTGACTACTCGTATTTAAAAATACAGGATGGAGTGCTATTATATTGTAGTTGCTATAGTTCTCTTTACACTTTGCACTAAATTTATCAGAAATACAGGCTATTACGGTTCAGATAATCTGTCTAATGCTACACTTAAATTGTGTATTATTTTGTTATAATGCCAGTGTTGTGGCAAATATAACCTTCATAGTTATTATGTGTTAATGCTGACATAGTCGCTTGGCATTTTTTTTTTCTTTTCAATGATTTCAAAAAAAACTGAGCAGACATAAAATCGTGATATGTTAGTTATGCGATAACTTTTATATACCTACTTGCGACTATTTTTGAACATTACTATTACTATATTAGTTTTGTGGTTGTTTGTTTATTTTTCCTTTATCCCGTTTCATCATGGTTATTTAAGGGCTAACTTTTATATTATAATATATAACTAGCACATTATATTTTATCACAGCACGTTTGTATAACAGAACTTCCGCAACCGCACAGTAATGTTTCATAACCTACATCACTGTTATATCGGTTTATTCACGTTATATTTTACCTAAATATAACTTTATTATCACTCAGCAACAATATTCGCAGAAGTTTTATCTACATGACTGTGCCGGTTCGTATCTTTTATCACAATTTCGTCTCAAGGCCGCGATGTATCAGCACTTCCGCGTGTACTGGCGTTTAAAATTAATTCTTTTTTCAAACCACACAGCCTAACCGTTTCAACGTGCGGTTCCAAAGACGGTTAAAAGTGGACTTCGTGCGCTAGGTCTAAAGCGTCACCTTTGCACTAAATAAATGATGAGATGTCTCGCTCATGTTCTATATCCTGCTCATAAACTGTTTGTAGGCGTTCATATTTGCCGCATTTTTGTACTATACTTACTTACTTACGTGTGCAATTTCTGTTCATATTTATTTTCTTTGAAACCTTTCATATGTAGACGACATCGTAACACCTGTTACCTTAACTCCACTGTAACTGTGTACTGTACGTTAATCCAGTACGGTTCAAATTCGATTAGCACGTTGCGTTAGCGTGTTGACAACTACTGACCCAGCAAGTCTTACCGGTTGTGCTACATACCCACCTACATAAATTATAGTGCATTTCTAGCATGTCACAGCTGACTGATCGCTTGCAACAATGAATGAATTTGTTAAAATACTAGTTATCTGTGGTTACTCTTGAAAGAAACACGTTGAAAAGTGGCCAGTGTTTTACGAGAGTGGAAAGTCCGGCGAACCGGTCGTCGCACGCGAGACGCTATCCAACCGCATTCTGGGAACGATTACGCCGCGTACACTCGCGTTTGTGTTCCTTATTTGAATTAAAAGTTATTTCTTTTTTATTCGAAACTCGATGACTAGGGATAAGTTTGTGATTCAGCCGTAAAAGTGCTGGATAATCTGATAAGTGAAAAAGATAGCGTATATGGATAGCTTGATAAGTGGTAGCGAGTCTAGCGAGTGATTACAAATCAGTGATACGGTGACGTAGCTAGAGGTAGGTATAGATACTTTGAACTACAAGGTACTTTGAACTTTATCCTTTATTGAATAGTATGTATGTATGTATGTATAAATCACGCCTATATCCCTTACGTGGTAGGCAGAACATTAATGGCCGTAAAACGGATATTAACACCACTTCTGACAAAAGTTTGAGGGTCAATCAGATAACTGTGTATCACTAAAGTGACAGGTTGTCAGCCCATTGCCTGAAATTGTAATACACACCCTTATGTCCCTCAGTCGCCTCTTACGACACCCATGGGTAATAAATGGGGTGACGCTATTCTACGCCGGCACCACACATTGAATCACATTGAATAGTATTATTTATTTTTTATTTATTTTTATTTTATTTATTTACATAAAATAACAACAGCACATATTTTCAAAGATAATATACAAAAACACGACGGTAACGTACCTATTCTTCTTCTTCTTTTCGTGTGGGACACCGAGTCGATGAACGACCTGATGAACCTTGATTTCAGAGTTTTACAACCGCCTTCTACTACTAGTAGACCTCTGACATGGTTGTGTAACGACCGCCGTCTAAGTAAAGGGCGGGGCACACCGGCTCCGTATCCGTTCCGTATCCAGCTCTCGTCCGTAGTCACGCACGAACTTATGACGTTGTAATGTATGGGACTGTAAGAGATACGGCACACCGCTTGCGTTGCGTATCCGTTCCGTGCTGCACACAAGCGGTGTGCCGTATCTCATACAGTCCTATACATTACAACGTCATAAGTTCGTGCGTGACTACGGACGAGAGCTGGATACGGAACGGATACGGAGCCGGTCTGCCCCGCCCTTAATCATAGACAGTAACCAGAACCGATGGTTTAACATGCCATCCGAAGCACGGAACCATCTTTCTTACGGGCAATCAGGTGGTTCGGCCTGTAATGTCCTAACCAGACTGGAAACAAATTCACAAAGTGATAATATTAACTTTGTGAGTGTACCACCGGGAAACGAACCCGGAACCTTTGCGCCGCAGGCAGTCGCACTACCACTGCGCCACAACGTATTCTAATGGATAATAACAGTTAGTTCGATGATGCCATGTGAATTTTTTATTTATCCTAGAACTATGCTAATCTATTAAACTTGTCTACTTACTTGAAATCCGTACTAATATTATAAATCTGAGAGTTTTTGTGTGTGTGTGACTGTGTATGCATGTTTGTTACCTCTTCACGCTCAAACGGCTTGACCGATTTGGATGAAATTTGGAACACAAATAAAGTATACCTGAAATAACACAAAAGTAGCTTATGAGTTATTCCAGATTATACTCTATCTGTGTTCCAATTTTTATCCAAATCGGTCAAGCCGTTTGAGCGTGAAGAGGTAACAAACATACATACACACAAGCTCTCAGATTTATAATATTAAGTACGGATTTTCGAGCATAGCTTTACATACACTATTGTCCACGATATTCGTTTATTATTTTATACACTCATACAAAACTTGCTTCATCGTCGATGCAGATTCTAGAAATCAGCTGATTTCTGTGTGACATACTTACATGCGAAGGAAAATAAGGTTAATAACGTAATTCGAGCGTGTGGTCAGCGAAACATAAATGACGATGACGAAACTTGAATACTTGATGACTTGGGTGATGACGAGGCTTGAAATTCTACACATATCACGCCTTTATCCGTTGCGGGGTATGCAGAGCGTTTACGGCCGTAAAATTCGGTCGATATCGCCACGTTTGACAAATATTTGAGGGCCATTTAAGAAAATTCGTGTATCATTATTAGTGAAAGGTTGTCAGCTTGTCGCTAAAATTGTAAAACACATGTCACCCCAGTTTCTTAGTTGTCTCTTAAACCACGTGAAAGAAATGCGGTGATGCTATTCTAAGCCGGCATCACACGGCATGGCAAATTCTATTAACTCTCACTTATAAGTGAGAGTAGGTAGGACCGACCAAAAGTTGTATTTTTAAGGCCCTGTTGCATCTAAAATTTTGGTCAATTACATAGGTACGCACTGTCGCAGAGAGAAAAAAACATTTAGCACTTCAAATTTTTCGCGAGATTTTACGGTTTTTCCACATAGAAACTAAAGAATTGGTACAGTTACAATGTCAAGTTTAGCCGTTTTTACTAGAAAAGGTATGTATCTAAATTGCAGCATGAAAAGTTTAGAGATAACTTTTACTCTGTAGAAAAAATTATGATAAAATAAACAATAGAGGTTTTTTTTTTTCAATCAAGTAAAGTTTGTCAAATTTTGTAACTGTTTGATAGGTATCTGTTAGATCCTCGACAACCGCCGCCGCCAATACTTACTTTGTGTCGACATTAACATATAAATAATATAGAATTTATGGCTGTAATTGCCTAAATAAAACCGGTCTAAAAATCTTGCTCACGCGCTATCACCACCATAAAATCTCAAATACAACGTTGATCGAAAAAAAAAAGAAAAGAACATTTATTAACGAAAATCTACCATCATTCAAACAAAACTTTTAAAATGCTACTTTGTCAATAAAAAAATAAACCGTACCTAGGTTACTTACCGTTAGTTATGAAATACTGTAATAGGTTCGAACTTATGACATGCTTAAAACTCTCTCTAATATTTCAAAACATTTATTGGTCAATGTGTCAGTACTGACATTATGTTTATTGGTCAGTACTGACAACCTAGAGGTAGTTATTGTAACTTACCTATTCTTTGTTTATTTCAGGTTTGGACGAGACCAAAATGTTTTACAACAAAACGTAGCCTAGAACAAATTCAAAGATGGCTTAAAAAATTACCAGTATAAGAGAAAAAACTAGAAGAAGAAATCAGCACAACTGTAAGATGAGACGCTAAAGCAAGCAATAATTAAATTGACTCAATTATAAAAAGCCACAGGCAAAAAACCAACAGTAAACCTGAATAGAACAAACAGCAGTATGGGTTGGAAGTGGGTGATACTGTGGTCGCTATGGGCGGCGCGGTTGGCGCGACAGCCAACGCAAGAACTGCGTATTCGCACTGGACTGCTTCGAGGGTACATCTCACCTGATGGAACATATGCGGAGTACCTAGGCATTCCTTATGCCGCTTACGACAAGACTTTTCAGGTTGGTTTGCCGTTCTTGATTACACTTACGCTGATTTACACTTCAACTAGCCTCTCTCTAATATTACCTAAAGAATAAGATCTTCATTACTCGCTACAGTCGTTTCGATTAGTATTTAATCCTGACCGCTGATACGTAAAATGTAGATTTCAAACGAAAATCTACGTTTGTCAAATAAATATGACGTCTAAGTTTGCATGAGAAATGTTTACATTAAAGGAAAATCGGAAACTTATTTAGCTTTTACCTATATTAAAATATCACAATTAAAAGGATACCTAGGCGAATAGCATATTTTAAGACAGGGTATATTTTCGAAAATTTGCCCTAAGACGATCATTAATTAAGACGCATTAAACGTATGATATGAGCCAGATTGTCAACGACAAGTGCCACTGACGTAACAAATTAACAAGCACCCCTCTTCTGAATAAAAGATTTACAAACATCTTCAAAATAATGTATTGCCTATAATTTTATTTTCTGTATTTTCAGGACTCGCATCCAGTGACGCCGTGGGAAGGAGTCCTAGATGCCAAAGATGAAAACATCAGATGCAGACAGAGATTCTCCAAAGATCACATTTCAGGAAGAGATGACTGTCTCACTCTGAATGTGTATACTCCACTACCAAAAGCTGATGATAGCACCTTGAAACCAGTCATGTTCTTCATCCATGGAGGAGGTTTTAGAGATGGTTCAGGAGGCCCTGCCATATACGGGCCGGAGTATTTAGTAAAGCATGACGTCATTCTAGTCACAAGTAACTACAGACTTGAGGTCTTAGGTTTTCTATGTCTGGGTATTGAAGGTGCTACAGGAAACATGGGACTTAAAGACCAAGTTCAAGCGTTAAAATGGGTTAACGAGAATATCAAAACCTTTGGAGGAGATCCTGATAACGTATCTATATTTGGAGAGAGTGCTGGTGCTGCAGCCGTAGGATTTCATTTATTATCCCCAATGTCTAGAGGACTGTTCCATAGAGCAATTTTGCAAAGTGGATCCGCGTTATCACCTTGGGCTTTCCAAATGGATCCTCTAGGAACTGCTAGTCGTCTAGCCAAAGCATTGGGATACGACACGAAAGATCCACATGAACTTTACAAAATATTCAGTAATAAAACTCCTCTCGAAATGATAAGTACAAGAGTACCTAGAAATAAAGGTGATGTCGTATTATCTGAAAATATATTCGTGCCATGTGCAGAGAAGAAAATACCAGGCGTTGAAGCATTTATAACCGAGATTCCATACGATTTATTATCAACAGGAAGATACACGAAAGTACCGATAATTATCGGTCACAATAACGTAGAAGGTTACATGTTTATGGGTAAAGAAAACGACACCACAATATCAAATTTCAATTTCTACGATGCTCTACCTAGAGATCTACAATTTCCAACAACACAAGCAGCTACTGATACTGCTGAAAAATTAAGAAAACTGTATATGGGTGACAAACAATTATCCAATAAGACTATAGATGAGATAGCAAGATTTGAAGGAGATGCAGGAATCACATATTCGGTAATATCCACAATAGATATAATGCTGAAGAATAATGCAAAACCAATACATGCTTATAAGTTCTCTTACGATGGTTGGATGAATGTGATCAGTATACTCTATTGCCGAAGCTTTAAGGGTGTTTCTGGAGCAGCACACGCAGACGAACTGTTCTATATGTTTAATCTAAGGATAAGATTTCTCAATCATTTCTTGGAAACTGACATGATCAATAAAGTCAGCACGCTGTGGACTAATTTTGCCAAATATGGGTAAGTTGCTATTGGACGTTATATGTAACGTAGTAAAATTGTAGGAATGTCGCTAAACTTTCGTAGCGTTGCTCAGCCTATGAAACTAAACAACTCACTATAAAAGATATAGAAAAAACTTAAAAGTTGTTAATTCAAATTTTTTCTACACTTAAAAACCATTTAACTGTAAAAAAAAATTAAAATCATATATCGGGTACTAAAAAAAAACATTGTTTGCCTCTTTTCAGGGAACCAACTCCTCACCAGTCACCACTGCTACCAAACTGGAAACCCTTAGACCCTGAGGATCCTCGGGTGCTGGTCATCGACAAACAATTCTCTACGTCTCCTTTGTGGGATGACCACATCATCAAGTACTGGAGCAAGGTCTACTCAAAGTACAGGAGGAAAGTATGATGATGTGGACCCGTCATCACAAATAGAATTCCACAGACTCTCAAGATCTGATATTGGAGCAAAATCTACAACAAGTGAAGGAGAAAAGAGTGATGTTAGCGACCGTTGCTAAAAAGGAAGCCTACAGATAGGTTCTAATTGATTCCCTTGTGGAACATTTACGAGGGGTAAGAAAAGATGTTTAAATAACAAAAGCTACATACATCCCTTGCGGGATGTATGGCCGTAAAAAAACTGACATTTTGACATTTAGACGCCGCGTTTGACAAACATTTGAGGGTCATTCAGAAATTTGTGTATCACCATAAAGACAAAAGACATCTCCTAAAATTGCAATACACATGTAACCCTTGACTCCCTTTGTCGCCTCTTTCGACACCCATGGGAAAGAAATAGAATGATGCTATTATATACTGGCATCACACGGCGTAGAAAAAAGTCTACTGACAAAAAATGAGACGTGAATTTATGTGCGTGGAACAACTGTTAAGTCTTAAGTATTAGACCGGGTCTAATACCTAAAATGAGTGAAAGTGATAGCAAGTGCTTAAAAAGTTATATAAACTGTCAAGTCTTTGAAATCTAAAGCAAAGTGTAAAATGTTTTGAATTCTAAATTGACAAGCTGCAGTAAATTATATCCAAAAAGAAACTTTGTATTTTTAGTGCATACTGTTGACCGTGATTAACCTGGAACAATGATGCAAAATCGTTGTACCCAAACAGTGGGTAATTTCTAAGTATCTTACGCTCGGACCTAATCAACATAGTTCTCATAGTTTTCATAGCTCTTTACAGAGCCCGTGGTCACGGATGAGCTTGAAACGTAGGAATTGTAAAATCCAAAATAAACACAACTTAAATCCGTTTAAAATTTTTTGATTGTGATGAGTAATAGTTGTGCAAACTCAAGAAAATATTATAACATAGTTCGCTCACAGGTTTTTTCACTGTACGAGAAATTTCGAGAAATCCTTGATATCACATTAAAATAATCCGAAATACCATTGAACAATTCAATAAAAACTAAGCACGGTAAGAGCCATCCGAAATACACTCACAGATTTTGATTGTTATTCATGGTGATCTAGCAGATACAGTTTGATGGACTAGTAACAAAGAGACAATGGCCTTAATACAGAAAATAAATTATCTTAATAAACCTTAAATTTGCGCTGCCACTTTCCGTCTAAAAGGTTAAGAAAAGGATCGAAGATCTTTAAGTCATGTCATGTCTTATAATTTGTTGCAAAATACTCGTTATCTATTTAAATAACGCGACGTTGAAAACAATGGCGACTAAACTACCTAGAAATTACGAGAATCCCATTAACAATTCAAAACTAACATTCTATCCTTTTCTAAACCTTTATCATGGAAAGTGACAGCGCTTCTTCTTCTTATTGTATCAATAAAATACCCAATGCAGTTACAGCGCAAATTTAAGGTAAGTTAAAGACTTTTTTTTCCCGAACGTTTTTCACAAACGCACCGTAGCCGCATTAGACAGACGCATGCGTTACGGTGCTAGAAAAAAACGCAGCGACGGATGACAGGTGGGACGACCGCCTTATTGTTAAGGCGAGTGTACCCGTGACGACGACCTCGACAGTGGCGCCACTCCACAAAAAAGGTTTTCTCTTTATACAAACAATCTATCAGAATATCCGATACCCAAGTTTTTAGTATTATACATACATACATACATACACAAATCACGCCTATATCCCTTACGGGGTAGGCAGAGCGTTAACGGCCGTAAAACGGATATTAACACCACGTCTGACAAAAGTTTGAGGGTCAATCAGATAACTGTGTATCACTATAGTGATGGGTTGTCAGCCCTTCGCCTAAAATTGCAATACACATCCCTCGAGTCCCTTAGTCGGATCTTACGACACCCATGGGTAAGAAATGGGGTGATGCTATTCTAAGCCGGCATCACACGGCAATTTTAGTATTATTCTTATGTAAAATTAGAACCTGCAAACTCAATAACATATTCGCTGTGATAAAAGTTATATTATTATTATTGATACAAAACAGCACGCGAATAAAATTCGCGCGAAAAATATTGTTGTGGGGACAGGGCCTTAAGCCTGGGTATACCCAAGTTACAACATTAATGACTGCGACGCTATGATTGAGGCAAAAGGTATATAATTTAGCAAAGGCATTACCAACATGACAAGCAAGTAATTTGTACCTATCTAGGTACTCTGTGTCTGTGGTTTATGTAGTACATACATACGTATATCACGCCTATTATCCCTTGCGGGGTAGGCAGAGCATAAACGGCCGCAGAAACGGACATTTACGCCACGTCTGACATATATTTGAGGGTCATTCGGAAAATTGTGTATCGCCATAGTGATAGGTTGTCAGCCCATCGCCTAAAATTGCAATACACACCCTCAAGTCCCTCAGTCGCCTCTTACAACTCCCACGGGAAAGTAATGAGGACATGCTATTCTAAGCCGGCATCACACGGCACGGACATTATTAGTCCGATACGGCTGGCTTTATTTGAGGCCATAACTTATAAAAATATTAGAGTCGCTTATTTTTTGTACGATTGTGCAATATGTGTCTATAAAGCACATATTGCATTTTGGGTCATTTTTATTGCTTGCATTATTGGCAATTCAATGATTGGTATCAATTTGTTTCAATTTATAAGTGTCAAAAAAATATTTATGTTAGAAATTATGCCAGTGTTGTCTATGTGACAGCTAGTATAGTGTAAAAACACAGTTTGTGTAATTTTCGTCCACTGTAAAATAAATTCCTGACAGTATGATATAAACGGTACCAAAATAATATTAAAGTCAAAAAAATAAGTGTTAATTCTCTAAAAAGGCCAAGTAATGATCAATTTCAAAATATGTGTCAAATTGACGCATTGCTTCATATAATTTTTAAACATTTGGTATTTGATGCCTTACAAAACGCTTAAAAAAATATTAAAGTTAATAGAGATTATAAATTGAATGCTATAAAGTTGGAACAATATGGAAATAAAAAGGTGTGTCAGTTCAATCCATGATTTCAAGAAATAAACCACATTTACAATAAAATGCGTTCAGAGGTCAATGCACGCAGTATAACGGAGACGGCGGTGCGGTGCGGCGCGAGACGGTGGTGGCTGCGACAACACGACGCGCGACGGCTCAAAAGGCAATACAACGCGTGTGATCTCTTTAGTAATTCTTTTTTAGAATCGGAACACTGTATATTTACTTAATTTTGCTTATTTGATTAGCTCTGAAGCATTTTTGGTACTACCTATTTAGGGAAAATTGATTATTAGTAAAATCTTAAACGAATATTACACTACCCTGCCGACACGGCCTCATTTAACACACTTTGCTGGTTACTACAATATGGGCGTGTCATTATCATTACTATAATCAGCAGTCTATGCGGTATCGGACTCTGTCGTCAAGGTTAATATAATAGTCAGTTAACTGAACAATTCCCTCTCTCCGAAATCATCCGAAGTTTATAAATTGTATTATTATTATACATACACATACACACATACACATATCACGCCTATAATCCCTTGCGGGGTAAGCAGAGCGCAAACAGCCGCGAAAAACGGACATTTACGCCACGTCTGACAAATATTTGAGGGTCATCCGGAAAAATATTATTATTTCACTCATTTTAAGTATTAGACCGGGTCTATCGCGATAGTATTTAGGTAAATATTAGTAATTTACCTGTGTCCCGACGTTTCAATACAGTTTCATGTATTGTGGTCGCGGGTTGACTGCATTTTCCTGCCCGTATCGGTTAGCAATATAACTTTTTAAGCACTCGCGATCACTTTCACTCATTTTAAGTATTAGACCGGGTCTATCGCGATAGTATTTAGTTAAATATTAGTAATTTACCTGTGTCCCGACGTTTCAATACAGTTTCATGTATTGTGGTCGCGGGTTAAAATGAGTGAAAGTGATCGCGAGTGCTTAAAAAGTTATATTATTATTATTTATTTTATTTTATTAGGTAAATACAACAGGTAACAATCAACATGTCTATTGTGGATACAAAAATTGTTTAGAACTAGACCATTCAATTTCGGGTACGGATTTATTTTTATATCGGATATCTGATAGTTTCGGTTACTAGAAGTCCACACCCGCTCGACCCAGGCTCTAACCCAAAAAATGTTTGGGTAGGTATAAAAGTGTGATGTTGCCGTGCAAACTAAAAGTGCAGCAAATATTTTTTTGTGATATGGCATAATGTACAGATTCAAAATCCTTGACACGAGCTCTACATACATACTACATTTTATCCATATTTTGATAGCCAGCCATACGGAAAGTGGTACTTTCAGTAAGCAAAAGCGCAGTAAGTTACATACATACATACATACATATATCACGCCTATAATCCCTTGCGGGGTAGGCAGAGCATAAACAGCCGCATAAAACGGACATTTACGCCACGTCTGACAAATATTTGAGGGTTATTTGGAAAATTGTGTATCGCTATAGTGACAGGTTGTCAGCCCATCGCCTAAAATTGCAATACCTCAAGTCCCTAAGTCGCCTCTTACGACTCCCACGGGCAAGAAATGGGGTGATGCTATTCTCAGCCGGCAACACACGGCAAGTAGTAAGTTTATTAAAAATATTTGTATTGCTTATCAAAACTGCAATGTAAAAGATTACTGCTATTAGTGTTCAGAAATTTCTATGAATATGAATTGATTTACCAAGTGAAAAACGCAGATAAGCAACTTTACTGCGTTTATAACAAGCAATTTCTGGAGATCGTGTTATTCAATGACGCTACTAATAAACGTTGTGACTAACGATACTGCATAACTTTCTTACAAATTACTGTATTTGAAAGATCAGACAACACTAGTTCAAAATGCAGTACGACATGTCAATTTTTTAGTTCTAAATTAGAGTTATGTTAAAACCTTATGCAAGATACTAGTCAAAAACACAGTACAATTTATCAATATACTATAATCGAGCACCAATGTAGAAAACAATGCAAGTAGTTTAATGTCTTTTTTTATTTAGCTCAAGACACTGAAATGCCAATTCGAGAGTAAAAAAATCACTGCAGTACAAATCATCTTTACTGCAGTCTTGAATAGTAAAGGGAGTGATCTCCTATGACCTCTCATCCCAGTATATGTAACTGTCCTTTAATTCAGAAAGTTAGTTGTGTCAAATATCTCGGAATTATGGTGGATCAGAGACTAAGCTGGCACCCACAAATAGAATTGACTATTGGTCGAGTGAGGAGGCTTATTTGGGTTTTTAAATCCCTGCGACATGTGATGGATAGTGATCTTCTTAATAAAATATACATCTCTCTGGCTCAAGCGGTGATAACATATTGTATCCCAGTGTGGGGAGGGGCGACTAAATCACATACAATCGATCTCGAAAGAGCACAGAGATCCCTGATCAAAGTAATGTACTTCAAGCCCTATAGGTTCCCTACCGATAGCCTATATAAGCTATGCAAACTGCTTTCTGCTAGGAAACTTTATATATTAAATTTGGTGCTCAAGTATCATAAAACATTACCCTATGATAAATCTATTCTTAATAAAAGACGATGTGATATAGTCGCTCCATCCTGCCCGACTCGAACGACCTTCGCTCAGAGACAATTTTTATCCCAAGCCCCTTACGTATATAATAAAATAAATGGTATACTAGACATATATCCTATGCAAAAATATAGGTGTAAGATGAGTTTGTCTGAATGGCTCAGTTCACAAACCTACGACGACGTGGAAGACTTAATAATAAGAATGAATTAATAAGGCAGATAAGATGCTTCCATCCTATAGCTAACTTCTTAACGTGGCCTATTAAGCCGATCCCAAGGTTAACACACCGTAGGGCGTAATAGATTGGTGTTTAACTGTAGGCATACAGTACAGAACCTTGAGGGACTCCGGCGTCTATGGTCTGTTGGTCAGAAGAGTGGCCTTCTAGAAGCACTCGTATCGACCGTCCACTCAAGAAGTCTGATATCCAGTTGCATAGCCCAGCAGGTAACCCGTGCTAATGTCTAAGGCTTGCATGCCAGACCTTGTCAAATGCCTTTGAGACATCGAGAAACACAGCGAGAGCTTCACCGTGCCTCTCAATAGCCTCGCTCCATAGGTGAGTGGCATGCACGAGGAGGTCTCTCGTCGATAACCCGTCGTTGTCCTCTAAGGAAGCCAGGAGTCGATTATTAAATACACGTTCCATAGTCTTGCAGAGTATATCTTGCAGCTATCTTTTTTGCACAGGTTGCACGTTTGCAAGCTTCTACGATTCGGAAACCACGCTAGTCAAATTTAAATATTAATTTCTTCGTAATTGTATATAAAATGAGTTTCTGAGCTACGCTGGCAATAAGCTAGCGTAGCTCATATTTTGCAGACTTCCTCATATTTTGCAGACTTCCTTTTTTTAAGTCGACAATAATGTCCCCTAGATTATGTTTAAAATTTATTCTCGTAGCTCGTTTTCACCTCACTGTATAGAGTTACGACCGCTAACAGTTCATTAGTTCGTTCGTCGACCTATTACAAAGATAAAAAGCATTTTTACATCTCTACAAGGAGTAACCAAAAGGGTATAACAAGGCGAAACGAGGTCAAGATACTCTTGAAACTGAACAACTTTCCCCATAGAACATATAGGTCGAAATATGAAAAAAGTAATAGACCTACCATAGTCCATTAACCCGCTAATCGGCAATTTTTTATGGGAGGAGGTCCAATTATGTTTAAAATGTTAACCCATGTTCCATGGGGAAAGTTGTTCAGTATCATGAGAACTTGACTTCCTTTCCTCTTGTTTAACATTTTTGATTAACTGTATAAATTAGCTGAATCCTCTGAAAATTGCAATAACGATCCTACCGGCTCGTCATGATGAACACCTTAATCTGCAGAGTCATTTCCGTACTTCATATAATTTTAACAGGCTCTTAGTGTTCCACATTAAGTACTCCTGACCCCCAATGTATATGTGCCAGCAGAATAAGCCCATTATGCCAAACAGGTATTGCTATGGAACTATTTCTAAAGTTTAGCAGGGCCCTGGTGTTCGACATGATGTACTCTAGATCCTCTATGTTTTTGTGCTAGCCAAAGCGACCCATAATTTTGAACAACTTTTACTTTGTTATAATTTATTGAATGTCTATACCTTTGCTAACAGAAGCGGTCCATTATGCTGAACAAATTCTGATATTGACCCATTTCTGTATCTCATAATGGTTTACCTAGCTAGGCCTACATCAGATATCTAGACCCTGGATGTTTTTGTACTAGCAGACGCGGCTTTTTATGCAAAAAACGCAGTAAGTCTCGATTACTAGTCAAAAATGCAGTAACCACAAAGTTACTGCGGTAATAGCTGGCAAAGCCAAAAATCTCGTTATAGAGTTTGCTAAAAATAAGTCGTTTTAGGGTTTTATTACTTTTGTATAACACTTATAGCAATTTTAATGATGTTTATAGAATTTTGCATAAAAAGCTACATTCAATATAAAGCCGTGTGATGCCGGCTTAGAAAAGTATTACCCCGTTTTTTTCTCGTGGGAGTCGTGAGAGGCGACTAAAGGACTTGAGGGTGTGTATTGTTATTTTGGGCGATTGGCTGATAACCTGTCACTATGGCGATTTACAATTTTCCGAATGACCCTCAAATATTTGTCAGACGTGGCGTATATGTCCATTTTTTGCGGTCGTTTGCGCTCTGCCTACCCTGCAAGAGATTATAGGCGTAATATGTGCATGTATGTGTGTGTATACATAAAAAAAAGTAAATTAAATCTCTACGTGCGATTATTAAAACTGTCTTTACTGCGGTTTTAGTTAACACGGCATTGTAGGATTCATTTTCAGATTTTGACCACATTTAACACAAGTTTTCTTTTCATCTGTTGTTTTTTGCCGTGTGATGCCGGCTTAGAATAGCATCACCCCATTTCTTACCCATGGGTGTCGTAAGAGGCGACTAAGGGTGTGTATTGCAATTTTAGGCGACGGGCTGACAACCTGTCACTATAGTGATACACAGTTATCTGATTGACCCTCAATCTTTTGTCAGACGTGGTGTTAATATCCGTTGAACGGCCGTTAACGCTCTGCCTACCCCGTAAGGGATATAGGCGTGATTTATGTATGTATGTATGTTGTTTTCATCGTCCAAGGTAACTTTCTTTCACATCACTTTTTCGTCTTTCCCACTTCTCGTTTCTCGTTTTCACTCCGAACTCCGAACGCCACAAATGTAATTTGTAAACAAACAACACGTGACCGTCCCCGCGCGTGCGCCGACCGGCCGATTTGTTCTGCCTGCCCCCCGCACCCAGCATGCCGTCCCCCGCTAACCTCCTTTCGTGAATTTATGCATCAAGAAAATCATATAATTATATTTCATGGTTGAAACCGACACAAATTACATATTGTTTTTCAGTACTCCATCAAAACAGTGTAGATGCAACTCTAATAACTCTAATATTTTTTTAATAGTTTTACAGGCTGTTAAAAGAAAAAATATTAAGAATTGAAAATTCCATGGGTGAAATAGGCACAAATAAGTATGATCAACAGATATCACTAATCAAAAATGTTTAATATCTCTGTAAACAACTTTAATATTTTTTATGACCTGCTTTAGAGCAAATAAAGCAACGAAAAGGTACTTATTTAAATATCTATATACCCGTGGAATAAAATGACCCAAAATGCGTATATACATCTGTTACCAGTTGTTTAATAGCAAAAATATTTAATTTTCGACTTTAGTATTTTTTTCTATGAATAATGTTTAAAATAAGAAATACCTAAATAGTTACCTATCCAAATACCTAAAATGACACACAAAGATAAATTGGGTTGGGCAAAGGGTCCGAAAACTATAAACCAAAAACAAAGAACTTTAATATTTTTGAAACCTGAAAAGCTAGCCGTATCGGTCTATTATGTAGTAGTTATAAAAATATAAGCTGCAAATATTTTAAGGCGTGAACCGGTCCTTATGGAATCCCATGTATATTCCACCTTGAGCTCATGAATTTGCTTGAACCTAAATCTTAGATAGTTTGTGAATACGACATCAGAGATTTTCCATGGGAATCATCATGTCGTATCCCATACTCATCATCATCATCATTGGCCTCACACGTCTGTGACAGACGATTTAATCAGTGTCTGAGGCAAGACTTTTCATGGCTGTGTAAGCCGATACGGGAGCGGCATAATTTTCCGCACGCTCTACAAGTGAAGGTGGAATTTAAGACTGGCACATGCATGTTTAGATGACGTTTTTGCCTTTTGTTAGCGAGACCAGAAAACCAGGCATTATCGTGTTTTACGTCCATAATATACGCTAGCTAATAGTAGGTAATCTTTGAAATTGTATAAATCAAAGGTTTTCCGACTACGTTGTGTATTCTGAAATTCCGCAACTGAACTTTTCCCTTTGTTCTAACAAGTAAAAAGAAAAATATCCTGGTCATTTCACACAGCGCTATCTAGCCCCAAATTTAGCATAACTTGTACTATGGGAACTAAATAGCTAGGTAATATTATTACTTATATACTTTTTTTAAATATATACGTAACGGCTGGCGAGGAGAGGAGCTATTGGCTGGCGAGATGAGCAGTGTAAAGCGAAGTGGTGTGGAGCGATGTAATACAAAGAGGTGAGGCGTGGTGAGGTGCGGAGGTGAGGTGAGCATAGACATTTTGTGTGTATGGAGGAGAGGAGGCGAGGAAAGCATAGAGAAGAGACAAAACGACGTTTGATTCGAATTTGGAGTGAGAAATTGTATTGCAAAATATTCATCGAATATAAAGCATTGTGATAAAAGAAGAAACTCTTTTATTTGCTAAAATAATCTGACGGTAATATATATATAAGTACATGTAGAAAACACCCAGACTAAACACAAATATCTGACAAATTAACATAACAAATATTTGTGTCTTGTGGGGATCGAACCCACGAACCTCGGCGTAGCAGGCAGGGTTACTATCCGCTACGCTATAGCGCCAGTAGAACAAGGGTGCGATTAGGTTGGTTGTTTGAACAACCACAAAACTTGTCCGGGTGAGCTCCTACTCCCTACCATACAATCATGTGTAGATTTCATAGCCCCGGGGCTAAATTTGTAGAGACCAGAACTAGAAAAAAACATCGACGAACCGGCGAGATTATGAAGAAACTCAAGTGAAGTTAGACTTTCCATCAAAGCATTGGTTGACCTTGCCCTGCACAGTTATAGTAATAATTCTTATTGTACAATAACTAGGTAGCTAAATCATGTGGTATCATAATTGTAACAATTACCGGGACAATTGCAAAGACTAATTTGGTGTCACGCCAAGATGTTCAAGATAAGTTTACCTACCATGCCATTTGCGCCATTTCACGGTATTTAAATTGATAAGGTACATTATTTTCGTAAGGGTTGCGCAGACAAGTTAGTTGCCATGTAAAAAACTTTCAGATTAAACAGTGGCGTACACAGGAGGAGTCATGAGCATGAAGCAAGAATTCTACTACTAGAGTAGTACACGTTTTCAATCAGAAAATTTTAATGACAAATGGCGTGCTCGCTTCGCTCTGGGCTGGTGTGGCGAAGAATGACTCCTCTCCTGCCCATTTTAAAGAGAAATATCGAGCCCGCTTCGCTCGCAATACATATGGTATTGGTTTGGCGCTGTGTTGCTACTCTCTTTCATTTTTAAAGTGAAATGTCGAGCTAGCTTTGCTCGCCATCTAATACATCTGAGTGGAGCAGTTTATCGCCCCTTTCGCCCGATAGTACCTCTAGTAGTAATGTAAATAAACAATAACATTACATACATACTTACACATATCACAACTATTATCCCTTGCGGGGTAGGCAGAGCGTAAACGGCCGCAAAAAACGTACATATTCACGCCACGTCAGACATATATTTGAGGGTCATTCGGAAAATTTAGTATCGCCATAGTGACAGGTTGTCAGCCCATCGCCTAAAATTGCAATGCACACCCTCTAGTCCCTTAGTCGCCTCTTACGACACCCTAGGGAAAGAAATGGGGTGATGCTATTCTAAGCCGGCATCACACGGCAATAATAAAATTTAAATTAATAAAAGCATCTTTATTTACCAACAAACATAATTTGTACGAACAAAAGCTTTTAAAAAATAACAGTTGTGTTGTAATCCCGCCGCCCTTTACGCCACTAAGATTAGACCGCGCATTTATGTTCATAAGGTTAAACTTAGGCAGATAGCTATCCAGAAAAACTACTTATATTTCTAATTCAGATTCACGTGTAACGTAGTCACGTGCCGGAACATTTCAGCATTGAACAACGCACACTTCCGTAGTGACGGCGCGATTCAAGCAAAGGTATGTATGTATGTAATAACTTTATTGCACCAAATAAATATCACAAAGAAAAACACAAATAACAGAAAAGGTAAGGCACAAAGGTGGACTTATCCCATTAAGGGATCTCTCCCAGTCAACCTTTGAGAAATCCAGAGGACATGGTGTGCGCAGGTAAACTATGGTACGGGTAATTGAAAAATAAATATTTATATATATATATAATTGACACTAAATATAGCTGTAAAAGAATAATAATTATATGTACGGTCGCGTTCAAAAGTGGAGTCATAGTTAACACAAACCTCAGAAAACAAGTCGCTCGCACCCGCGGCGACACTCACACAATGACACAAATGACGTATAACATACTATAATTTGACGAACTACCATTATATAATAGGCTGAGTAGTATTGACTATTTCACTACATGAATCATTAGCTTCGGTAGCTTGGTCAGTAGCGCGGTCAAGCAAATTCTTGACCGTTATTGTGGAGACAATGGTTCGAATCCCGATATCTTCGTTGTAATTTTTATTTTATCAAATGAAGCAAAATTTAGTAAATTGTGAATTTCATTTTAGTTGTTGCTAGATCGTTTGCGAGATAGTGCGTGTGCTAAGTGATTTTTTTTAACCTTTTTTTAACCAGTGTTTATTTCTTCGAAATGCATACTAATATCAGTTTGCAGGATAGGCAGCGTATTGTTGCGCTGCAATTATCTGTGGCGCTGCATGATATTGGATTTAATTTAACTCAAATTGCTAATCAGACTGGTCTGGCCGTAAGTATAGTTTTATTTCATTACAATTGTATTTTAAATATTAAAAACTCTTGACTCATAGTATGTTGATAGCTGTGAACCGATTAGTATAAACTTTTTTATTAATAATGCTACTTTGTTTTAGTGGAAGACTGTTAAACGTTGGGTTACACGTTTTGAAGAGGAAAGTAGCGTAAAAACTCGACTCGTCTTATTAATGATTCACAGCGGAGGATGATGGTGTAACAATATGAAGAAAATGGTTCTGCCGCTGGTCCAGACGAATTAGTAGCACAAGAAACAGGGCGTGCAACTGCCGCTAATTATGTTGATATGCTACAGGAAAGCATGCTACCGACGACGGTGCGAAATGTTTAACCGTTTATCCTGCTAGTGAAGTTCCTCGTTTTGCATTTGTCCAGTGCATCGAGCTGCCGTGGTGTATAATTGGTTTAGCCAGCACCCAGATATCCAAGTTATTCGTTGGCCAGCAAAATCTCCGGACTTAAATCCCATAGAGAATTTATGGGGTTTAATGGTGCAAAGGTGGGACATGTGCAATGAAAGAACTACAGAAGCTTTAGAGGCTCACTGCCTGGGAGTGTGGGAGAGTACCAGAGGAACAGATATATGCACTTATTTGGTCGAGTCTATTAAGTGTTGTTGAAAACAGCGGAGGTAACACCAAATACTAATTATGTAAGCGGCGATTTTTACTTAAGATTTCAATCTGACCCGATCTAGCTTACATTGCTGATAATCTTGTGTATTTCATTACAATATATGAATATACACAAAATAATCAGCAATGTATGCCGAAGCGGGCCCGATAAATCGTTGCTCACTCAACCTCTGTTTACCTGCTTACCCGCCTACTATTGCAGTAGGTATTTGTGGAGCATTACATTAGCAATTAAATTATGCTAAAACATCGATATATATTTATATAAGATTGATCATTATTAGTCAGTTATCTTAAGGCCTTGCTTCAATATCTTTTCATTACGAAAACGAGTACTTAAGCTTAAACCTTGAGATGTAGGCAAATAACTGATTTATTATTATTACAATTACTTTTACTTCCGAGGAAAGTGCATCATCGTTAAACATAGAACAATAAAATAATTACTTACGAAATTATTACTTAAATAACTTTATTGAAAGATTCAATCCAAGATTTGGATCATTCCTATGATCTTATAAATAATAACCTATCGATGTTTCAGCTAATGAACACTTAATATCATTTTACATAATATTGTGTTTTATCATTCAAACAAAACTATCAACTAAGTATTACGATTACGACAGCAAGTATTTTATGTAGTTTTACATACTCGTATCTTATGGTTACCAAAAGTTCTCATTCATGTCATTATGTTATTTACATAAAGTAATACCATACCTACCAATAAAATAATTTCTTACCTTACTTTTTGTTTTATTACAATATTATAGGTTTATGTTTTTAGATATAATATTTTGATACATAATTTACAATAAACATTTATAGTTATAATACATAGATGAATATATAGAAAAATATTATATAAAATAATTATTACTGGAGAAAATATGGTAAAAACATTTAAAAAAAACATTAATCAACATACAGAGATCGGATGGGAACCCGGTTCCGTTCTGATTAGAAGGTAAGAACTATTACCGCTAAGCTACGGTTGCTTGTGATCAATACGACGAAATAAAGATATGTAATCTATTGCTTTACTACAAGTGAACGAATAAGGATAACTATAATACAGTTTTAGACAAACCAGTGTGATGTATACTTTGTGGTGATGTGGTGGCGAATAGGCTATCACCGAGTTATTATTTCAAAGATTACATAGATGTCGCTTATAGGTGGTAATCTGTTTAAGTTAATGCTACGCCTTAAGGTGGACTTTTCTACTTACAGTCGATAATCTTACGTGTGTGCGTAAGTTAGTAAAGTAAGTACAGAGGATAATAACCCGTATTGCAATCTGTCACGTAGTCTAACTATGACTCCACTTATGAATCCGACCGTACATACAATCCTACTTATATAATTAAATACCTATCGATATACAAACATACATAAGTAGTATAAAAATATAATATATTAAATATAAATACAAGCCCTATAAATCGTCAGAGTTTTCTCATGTTCGTCTTGAAAGTCCCGATATTTGTGCTTTTCCGAACGTCCATCGGAACCTTGTTCCACAATCGTGCGGCGTAAAGGTAAGTAAAGGTAGGTATTAGTTCAAATTACACTAATATCAGTTAACTCGCATGGAGACCTGCGTCACGACTCACAGCGGTAGGATTGATTAAACACTACATACATATATCACGTCTATATTCCTTGCGGGGTAGGCAGAGTGTAAACGGGTGTTCCGCAACTTTCGAAAATATTTGGAGGTCATTCGAAAAAATTGTTTATTGCCGTATTGATAGGTTGTCAGTCTATCGCCTAAAATTGCAATACATATAACCTTCGAGTCCCTTAGTCGCCTCTTACGACACCTACAGGAAAGAAATGGGGTGATGCTATTCTATAAATGAGATGTGGGCCATACAGTAGAATTGTAAAGATATCGTATCTACATAATTTTTGAAAGATTGCGAGAGGTGCAAGATGGGCAGCTTTTGCCATATTATCATAAGAATAGATAATAGACTAATTTTATTAATGAAAATAAGAAGTTGAAAAAATGTTAGCGTTTAAAATGTCGGCAGGGGATTGAACCCGGGACCTGTGGAGTACCGTCCCACCGCTCTGCCACGGACACTCACACTAGATGTCGCTTGTACGTCGCTTCAAGACGAGTATCAAGAGGTTGCCAATATGAAAGGGTTCGGTCGGGGCACCGGCAGCTCAGTAGCAGAGCGGTCGAACGGTACTCCACAGGTCCCGGGTTCAATCCTCGGCCGACGCTAAAAAAACTCAACTTCTTATTTTCATTTATGAAAATGGTATAGCACTGTTAGCGCAAAATAAACCATAGTATTTTAATTAAACTAAATAATTAAAAGTGAAAAAAAAAATTAAAACTTTATTCAATGTAGGATGGTATTACCAAATGACAGTGGGCAAAATTGTATGGAACTTGGTCCAAGAACCTCCACTATTGAGACTTATTGGAAATGGAAGAACACACTTATCAGATTATCCGAGACAAGTATTACCGAAATCTGCACCGGTTTTTTTTTTATAGTCACTTGAAGTTACTATAAAAATATTCTTAAAAATGATTTTAACAGGAGCGTGATATTTATTTTGACAGATTTTATTGATATTGCGTGTCTCTCGAATG
This sequence comes from Tuta absoluta, assembly GCA_027580185.1. Lineage (NCBI taxonomy): Eukaryota > Metazoa > Arthropoda > Insecta > Lepidoptera > Gelechiidae > Tuta > Tuta absoluta. The sequence continues at coordinate 1,600,065 of JAQAHW010000059.1, forward strand.
TGCCCCAATGTAAACTCCATGTAACGACATTCCACATAACGTCAAACTCCCCAAAACATTCAAATAACATGACTTTGGTTTGAAAAAAGTGGTCCAAGACCTTCCACTGTTGAGACTTATTGGAAGTGGAAGTACATACTTGTCTGTGACACATTAATATTGATATTAGGTGTCAGTCGAATGTTATACAGTGTAAACAAACACCATGAAACGATACTCCACATAATACAAAACTCACAAAAACATTCAAATAACATGGTTTGAAAAAGTGGTCCAAGAACCTCCACTGTTGAGACTAATTGGAAATGGAAGTACATACTTGTCAGATTATTCGAGACAAGTTTTATCGAAATCGGCTGCGGTTTTTTTTTTATAGTCACTTAGAGTGACGATAAATTGGAGAGATACGCAATATTAATAAAATCTGTCAAAATAAACAGCATGCTCCTGTTACAATCATTTTTGAACAATATTTTTAAAGTAACTTCAAGTGACTATAAACAAAGAAACCCAGTGCAGATTTTGGTAATACTTGTCTTGAAAAATCTGATAAGTGTGTTCTCCCATTTCCGATTAGTCTCAACAGTGGAGGTACTTGGACCACTTTTTTCAAACCAAAGTTATGTTATTTGAATGTTTTTGTGAGTTTTGTTTTATGTGGAGTATCGTTTCATGGAGTTTACACTGTATTACATTCGACTGACACGTAATATCAATAAAAATGTGTCACAGACAAGTATGTACTTCCATTTCCAATAAGTCTCAACAGTGGAGGTTCTTGGACCACTTTTTTCAAACCAAAGCCATGTTATTTGAATGTTTTGGGGAGTTTGACGTTATGTGGAGTGTCGTTACATGGAGTTTACATTGTGGCACATTGGAGAGACACGCAATATCAATGAAATCTGTCAAAATAAATAGCACGCTCCAGTTAAAATCATTTTTTAATAATATTTTTATAGTAACTTCAAGTGACTATGAAAAAAAAAACCCGGTGCAGATTTCGGTAATACTTGTCTCGGATAATCTGATAAGTGTGTTCTTCCATTTCCAATAAGTCTCAATGGTGGAGGTTCTTGGACCACTTTTGCCCACTGTCCTTTTAAACTTTCGCGGTTGTTTACACTATTCATAGTTATAATTTAAACGTGTTCTTACCGACGAATTATTTATATTGCGAGTGTCCGATATTTCGACGCTGTTGCAAGCGTCATGATCACGAGTAAACCAGTTCAGATCAGTTTACGGGTAATTAAATAATTCGTCTATAAGAACACGTTTAAATTATAACTATTAATAGGATAGTATTATCACTAATTGATTTCGGGGTCCGTCATTGTAAAAAAAATATATAGCACAATTTCTTCTTTTTATAACAATTTTGTATTGTCCTAATAGAAAACCAGCTCGGGCGGGATAATAAAATAAAAATAAAGGCACCTTGGGGCTGGCCAGGTTAATCACACGGCCTATGTAACGTTACGCAACCATTTTAAGTATTAGACCGGGTCTATCGCGATAGTATTTAGGTAAATATTAGTAATTTACCTGTGTCCCGACGTTTCAACACAGTTTCATGTATTGTGGTCGCGGGTTGACTGACGTCCCAGCGAGTTGTCATCTAGGCGGCGGGTGACGAGATGTTCTGCTACCCACATTTGTCTTTATAATTTTAATATTATTGATTGTTTGTAAACATTGCACTAGGCTGCCGGCACACAACACTCACAGTGTCCGACGATTGTTCCGATGATAAATCGCGCGGTTTCAACTTATCAATGACTGGACTCCATGCGACCACAATACATGAAACTGTGTTGAAACGTCGGGACACAGGTAAATTACTAATATTTACCTAAATACTATCGCGATAGACCCGGTCTAATACTTAAAATGAGTGAAAGTGATCGCGAGTGCTTAAAAAGTTATGTTACGCAACCATCATCAGTAAACGACATTTGTTCCAAATTAAAGTCAACATTTTCAAAGCGTGTTACTTACATGCGTATAATACCAGACCCCCTAAACGAGAAAAACCCCCCAAAAACCTGCCCAGAACATATATCTATCACGTGCAGCCACAGGAAGGAAAGTCAGGCTACAACACTATGTTTACCTTCGTGGTTTACTCGTATCCGCGAATTGGCAAATGTGGAAGTTGTAGTTGCGCAGGAGTGCATACTTCAATTCATTAATCAGTAGCGCGCATGGAATGGAATTACGATTATTTTGTATTAATGCTCTCAGTTTAGCTTTAGTTGTATATATATCCTTTATCGCGCAATATTAATAAAAAGTTTTACAATAAAATTAGTAGCAAAGGCGAGCTTATCTCTTAAGAAGAGGTGTCTTACAGCCAAGCCATTTGATGTTAATTCTTTTTTCATATATTTTTGATTAAGTAGGCAATAAATAACAAACGAAAATAGAATAACAATTACACATATAGGTACAGTATATCAACAGTAGTAGGCCTAAACCAGATTTTGTTAGCTAATTTAGGCAGTTCTCCTTCTTGTCATCTGTCGCTACGTTTTTTTAACGCACCGTAACGTTGGCATGAAAATAAGATTAAAATTCGCAATTTGCTATAAAAAAACGCAGAAACGGACGACTGAGAGTAAATGAGATAAGAAATGAAAATACCAATTATTCAATCGGTCTTTTGTACGTCAAAGTGAAGTTTAACAGCTTACTAGGGTTTGAGAGCGTCCAATGCAAAAATGTGTTAAATTAACATACATACATATATCACGCCTTTATCTCTTTCGGGGTAGGCAGAGCGTAAACGGCTGCAAAAAACGGACATTTACGCCACGTCTGACAAACATTTGAGGGTCATTTGGAAAATTGTGTATCGTCATAGTGACAGGTTGTCAGCCCTAGAGTCCCCTCGTCGCCTTTTACGACACCCACGGGAAAGAAATGGGGTGATGCTGTTATAAGCCTGCATCACACGGCTAAATTGATAAATAACAAAATAGATCACTTTTATGATAATAAATATTTCTTCGTTTTTCATGTCTCTTTTCTCTTGCTTAAGTAGTACAATTACAAATATTTAAGAATTAGCTTAGGAAGTGTTCTATCAGAATCGAAGCCACTCATTTTCTTTGTCTTGCCAACGAACGACCGCACATGAACCCTGAAAAACAACGACAATTTAAATAAATATGCGTAATTTTTTATCAAGTAGGTAACTATCAGCAATACACTTAATTGCCTGTTTAAGATATCAGTCCTGACTGGTTATTCTTGACCGACCTTGACTTTGAGAACCATTACTGATCCTTTAAAACTTACATACCTACACATGTCACGCCTATGGGATTTACGGGGTAGGCAGAAAACGGCTGTAAAAACGGACATTTACACATCGTCTGACAAACATTTGAGGGTGATTTAGAAAATTGTGTATTACGATAGTAACAGGTTATCAACCCATAGCCTTAAATTCCAATAAACATGCAACCCTTGAGTCCCTTATTCGCCTTTTTACGATACCTACGGGAAAGAAATGGGGTGATGCTATTCTAAGCCGGTATCAAACTTACAAGTTATAAGAAGCTACTTAATTTAAGTTAAAGTAGAGGGAAAGTTTTATACATACATACATAAATCACGCCTATATCCCTTACGAGGTAGGCAGAGCGTTAACGGCCGTAAAACGGATATTAACACCACGTCTGACGAAAGTTTGAGGGTCAATCAGATAACTGTGTATCACTATAGTGACAGGTTGTCAGCCTATCGTCTAAAATTGCAAGAATATCTAACCCTCGAGTCCCTTAGTCGCCTCTTACGATACCCATGGGAAAGAAAAGGGGCGATGCCATTCTAAGCCGGCATCACACGGCATGAAACATTTATAAGTAAACAAATTCTGCAAACAAAAGCAGTAAAAAACATATTAATCTATAGTCTATTTACTTTTGGTGGCATTATGAAGGTCTCACTTTAGATAATCACTTATTTACTTCTAAATATGCAAATGATGATGAACTCGAAAATTCCATCATTTTCCATTATATTTTCGGCCTTAACCTAAACTATTATTGTTCCAATAGCTTCTATAGTTTGTTAAAGGCGAGAGCATAAATAATAAATATCTTGGACATTACACACAGCGATATCTAGTCAGCTGATTGTGATTTTGTATGGGGGTAGTTTTTTTGCCGTTTCCTGACGTATGTTTCTTAGGGAAAGTTGTTCAGTTTCATGCTCTGAATGCACCCTATCACTATTCGGAGGGCTGTCCCTTACACCCCATGTATACAATTTATAAGTAATGCGTTTTAAGTTAGTTTGGTGACAGGCTGCATCCGTGGGCACAATGACAAAGATAAGTTGTTTGGAAGGTTGTCTTTGTGTGATCCGTTTGTTTACGCAAAGTGTGGACGTCCTTCACGGCAGTGATACATCATGTTTGACCTAGCCGCTTCTGGTATCCTAGTACCACTCGTCAATCGTAAGAGGAAATACTGCATTTTACAAATTGAGTACCGAATTTTAAAACACTTCCCGTATTAGGTATTAAATTTTTTATCCTGCCTGACAATTTTGCAAGTGTAGTTAATGCCAGTAACGCGTTTGTTGGCTCCATTCACCGGCTTAGTTCTTCAACAAATACCCAGTGACTAATTCATACTTGACAGATTGAATGTAGTCTAATCTAAGCGATGAAAACCCGCGATAAATTGAGTACCAAATTTTAAAACACTTCCCATCCCGTTTTTGTATAGAGCCATGCCAAGCGTTAATTGGCATTTAGATACACTTGCATAATTTCACCAAAAGCAAAAGAGCCGCGGCGGTAGACAAATGCTGGTGTTGAGTTCTGAAAACAAAAATCTCAGGTTTGAATCCTGCCTGTGCTGTGACGTTAATTTTGCAAGCTCTCCGTGTAGATTTTTTTATATGCGTGCAATTTCGTTGGCGAATACGATAAACACCTTATTTTATGTGCAATGAGATTTGAATACGAATAAAATACGTTTAGTACATCATTCTTGTCGTACAGTTTTTTGATTACTTGATTTGGCGAGAAATTTTCAAAAGAGTGAAAAATCGTCTAAGTATGGCGATTCTGCTCTGTTCTCACACACAGAATTTGCCATTAGTGGGAAAGGGACGTTAACAAGTTCACGTTATTCCGAAGAATGTTACGTATAGTAAGCAACAGCAGTGTGAGAGATCACTTTTACTGCGCTCTACTTTTTTCCAAGGTCAAGGTCTTACTGAATCGGAGCGAGTGTTTTGGTTTTATCTTTCCATCCGCATTTGGACTTTAAACATGTCAAATACAGGGTGTAGGGGACAGCCCTTCAAATACTATAGTGAACAACATGAATCTTCTTTCTTTTCGTGTGGGACACCGAGTCGTCCAACGACCCTTATGAACCCTGGTGTCAAACTTTTTCAACCGCCTACTACCACTAGTAGGCCTCTGACATGGTTGTGTTACGACCACCGTCTAAGTTATCATAGACAGCGTCCGGGACCGACGCGACGGCTTAACGTGCCCTCCGAAGCACGGAACCATTTATTCGGACAATCAGTTGGTTCACCCTGCAATGTCTTAATAAGACCGGGAACAAATTCACAAAGAGATAAATATCAACTTTTGTGTGTGTCCCACCGAGAATCGAACCCGGAACCTTTGCGTCACAGGCGGTTGCACTACCACTGCGCCACATCGGTCGTCTTATTTCACAACATGAAACTGAACAACTCCATAAGAAATTATTTTAGGACACGTCAATAAATTTTGGACTTGCCGTAGTAAATGCAGTCAGCTGTACGTGATTTTGTATGGAAGGTCGTATATTTTTTGTCGATTCCTGACATATGTTCCGAGGGGAAAGTTGTTCCCTTTCATGGTCTACATGCACTCTATCAGTATTCGGAGGGCTGTCCCTTACACCCTGTATACTAAAATTCGCGGCCGAAATATACGCAGTTCAGTTCTAAAAGTTGATTTTCCTGGATAGGTATTTATTTGCCTTTGTTATAAGTATAATACATTACTGTTTTACCAATACCATAACAAAAAAAGGAATGGATAGTTTTTAAGCTAAAAAATGAAAATGAAATAAGTTTATTAAAAGTAGGATAGCATTATCACTTATTGACGTCATGATCGGTCATTGTAAAAAAAAAGAAATTTGCTCATCGCAATTTTCTTATTTTATAACAATTTTGTATTGTCCTAATAGAAAACCGACTCGGGCGGGTTAAAAAAAATAAAAATAAAGGCACAGCCTAGGGGCAGGCCAGGTTACTAACACAGCACGTAACTTTACGCCACCACCATTTGTAAACGACATTTATTTCAAACTTTAGTCAAATAAATAAACTCATTAAAGTGAAGAACCCAAATTTACTATTAAAATGTAAATTCTTGGAAGACTCAAACAAGTTTTCTTACGTTAAAGGCCTTCCAGTACCTTTCCGTGTTTTTGTTTTCAAAACTGCGTTCATTCACACCAAAAGCAAAAACTATTTAAGACTAATCTTGATGCGTGGTTAAAAAAGTCAAGGCGAAGGATGTAATTTGAAATTGGTGATCAAGTGTGCGTCAGATAGATCCTTGTGTCTAGTCTAGTGTGATAGGCGGTTCTCCCACTGTAACGCATGCGTCTGTCAGACGAAAGGAATTTAAGAATTTAAAAAATTGGACAAAATTACACCGCACCGTAACGCACTGTAGCCGTATTTGTATGGGAATAATATCGGAATTCGCAATTTCCTTTCGTCTGACAGACGCATACGTTACGGTGCGTTAAAAATACGCAGCGACGGACGACAAGTGGGAGAACAGTAATTGGGTTCGATTTAGGATCTGCTATAATCTAGAAACACAACTTGATATACAGGCCAATATCCAAATTATGTTTTCGTAAAAGTTTGAAGTGTTTGGCTTTTGTAATAAATGCGTTTTCTGTTCGTTAGATTATACAATTGAAGATTTCCAATTAGCAGTCTACCTATTTTCTATCCTCTACGTAAAAATTCGAAGTTGAATCCAACACATTTGGCACATATTTTTCTAGGTTTTGGTATGATGGTACCTAAGAAATATACTTAGGTGATCAATACAATTGGAGTCAATTTTCTAGTCATCTAGGCTCATCTTTAGTCTTCCACACCTTTGTTTACCAACAGCTCCATCTGGCGCTTCCGATAATCTTCAAATGTACAATATTTACTCGTTCGTATCATTTATGCGATCTAGCGGCAGATTCTGTGGTGACTGGCACAGAAAACGCCCTTCGAATTCTAATGAAGCCCACACCTTCGCAGCATCCATACTTGAATACAACTGTTGAATACATCGCTGGTTTTGTGGACCGAAAGGCAAGTGTAGTAGAAGACGAAGGGTCAGTGGACGATGACCTCGGCGGAATCGGTCGCAAAATCGCCGCTTGCGCATGCCCGTCCACTCAGGCTATACCGTAGTTTATACTTGAACGACGGTTCTGGCCGACAGAACGTCTGTTTAGTGCAAATATATTGTATCGTTAAATGTCGAGATAAATAAACCGCTGACTCGAACTAGTGTTTTGCGAGACTTGTTCTGTGTTGTAAATATTAATTGCAATTATAGCTAAATTAAGAGCGAAAGTGCAAGTGATAACCCCGTTGAACCTGATACGTGTGAGCGTCAAAACATTTGCTGCATCTGGAAAGTTTAGTGTGTCAATGTAAAACTGCATTGCGAACTATATTAGACACTGAAAAATCTCTCCGGGTGAGCTCCAGCTCCCCACCAAATACTCAGGTGTAGATTTCAAAGCCACAGGGCTAAAATTCTAGAGTCCAACCCTAAAAAAGACGTAAAAGAAAACGCGTAGACTATTCAGTGGTGAAACAATCAGTGATATGAAGTACACAGAGCTGCGTATTTACAAACGTAGCGGATCATGATTAAGTGGCTCGGTCTGACATGGCTGATTGCTGCAGCGCTGGTGCGGGAGCCGGCACCCTTAGTCCGCACCACCGGTGGCCTGGTCAAGGGTGTGCTGTCTCATGACCGGAAGAGTCATCAGTACTTCGGCATCCCGTATGGGAAGGTGGATGATACTAATCGGTTTCAGGTTGGTAAAATGACAAATTAGGCCGTGTGACGCCGGCTCAGAATAGCATCACCCCATGTCATTCCCGTGGGTGTCGTACGGAAACAAAACAATACAGAAAACTTAAAACTAAAAGTAAGAAAATGCGGCCTTATCGCTTGCATTATGTATATTAAATTGTTTGCTTATAATGTATACATTTTATTTATTTACCGTTTATTGTAGACAAAAACTTATAAGAGAAACAGAGAATAACGACGAGAGAGGACAACTTATTTCTACTAAGAAATTTCTTCCAGCTGACCTACGAAAAGTGAGAATTATAATACAGGCGGACTAGGCATGCATAATAGAATAATATGAAAAATAAACCTACACACTAATATACTCAGTATATTTATGAATTATATTTTTGGAATTGATTCAGTACTTTAAAAGATTATTAAAGATCAGTAATTGAAAATCCTAAAAAAGCTATTAGGTATAATCGATTCTAATAAAGTGATGTAAAAAGGGTCATCTTCATAAACAGTCCACTGCTGGACATCACTGTCTCCGCAATTAATTCTGTCCTGATTAATACAATAGTCCATTGTTCATTTGGTCCACTTGTTTTTGTATAAGTACGTAACGTGTCAACGTTTATGTACGTAAGTACGTGCGTAAGTAATTAACTATACATACCAAATTTTAAAACACTTCCCGTGTTCGGTATACAATTTTAGAAAACTGTCAAAATTTTCAAGCGCGGGCAAGATTGTTTTGCCTTACACACACACACACACATTAAAAAAAGTAAAAAAAAGTTAAGGTTAGGGAGTTATCTTAATAAGGAGTAGTTAATTAATTTAGAAAATTTTGCAAGTTTTCTTAATTTTGCTGAAAATTTAAGAAAAACTTGCAAAATATTTGTGAGGGCAGGTTTTAAACCTGTGACTTTCGCGATCACTAGTGGCGACGCCTCTTCCATCTGGGCTACCGCAGCTCATCTAATGTCTGTAAATTTTAGTAGTAGATGGAGCCGTTCCACGCGTTATTGGCATCAAGATACACTTGCAAAATTGGCGGGCATTGGATGAGCTGCGTTATCCTAGATGGAAGAGGAGGCGCCACTCGTGATGACGAATGTCACAGGTTCAAATCCTGCCCGCGCTTAATAATTTTGCAGGTTTTCTATAATAATTAACTACAAGTACTACTAATCATGACTAAGGTATCTCTTTTGTTTTTGGATAATTGATTCTCACTTTTTTTAATGTGTATGTGTATGTATGGCTAAACAATGTTAGTCAAGGTCAGAACATTACGTCTCTCATCCATCTCCCATCTTAAGCGAAAGTAAAGCGAAACCCAAAGCATAATGTCAAGTAATAGGTATAAGAATTCACGTTCACGTTAAACTTTTCAACGCAGAGAATAAGTTTCTAATCAATCACGATAGATGGAACCATAAACACGGGGTCATGGTATTAAGATACACTTGCATAATTTCACGAACAGCAAGTGAGCTGCATTAGCTCAGTCGGTAGAGGCAACGGTAGTACTGATACCGAATGTCGCAGGTTTGAATCTAGCTCGCGTTACTTTACTAGGAGTGATGATGAGGCCAGTAGGCCGAGTGACGACGGTGAGGAAAAGGGTAGTTACCCGCCTGAATTGTGACCAGGGGAACGGCTGTTCCATCCGCACATGTTTGGAAGTTGTATATATAGCGAGCGGCGAAATAACTTCTATACCGCGTTTCAGGGCTTGTATGTGGAGCGCATGCGCGCCGCCATACAACTTTGAAAGTTCTAAACAAAACTAGGAATGAAATAGGTATGTATAAGTTTATGGCAATTGTACAATTAAAGATTGGATTGGACATCAATAACTATAAAATTTCCATAATTTAAGTATTGGAAGCTTCGCATGATTTGCATCTTAATTGTTTTGTTTGAACAGTTAGGTCGCCGTCGCTATATTACGCCGTGTGATGCCGGCTTAGAATAACATCACCCCATTTCTTTTCCATGGGAGTTGTAAGGGGCAACTAAGTAACTCGAGGGTGTGTATTGCAATTTTAGGCGATGGGCTGACAACCTGTCACTATCGCGATACATAATTTTCCGAATGACCCTTAAATGTTTGTCAGACGGGGCATAAATTACCGTTTTGCGGCCGTTTATGCTCTGCCTACCCCGCAAGAGATTATAGGCGTAATATATTTATGTATTTATGTAAAAGTTGGGTAGATTAAATTGTATTTAGTTGTACGCTTTTAAACAAAATATTCAGGTACTTGCACTGAAGTGAAATGAAATTTACTTTACATACATACATCAGCCTATTGCAGTCCACATAGTGAGATCTAGTTACATGAATGAACTCAATTGATAGTAGTGTTTGCGGCACAAAACAAAATATATAAAATAAATTTTACAAACAGTTTATATTTTCTTTTTACCTTATATATGTATGTATAATATTGGCAGTAGGTATATTATTACTTACATGAGATATAACCGATATAACTATTTTCATTTAGTGTCATTTTATTTTTTACTGTAAAGTACTTATTTAAACACATACTGTTGGGAGGTTTCTCATTAGGTGGAGGTTCCTGAAAAACAGCAACTTTTCTGAGGTTCATCCTTTTCACAAGTGTTTACGCCAATAATTTCCGTAATTGTTTTATATACTATGTTAATATTAAGTACCTGTAAAACATTTAATGTATTTTTATCTATTAATTTTTATTTATTCACTGCTGGACATAGGCCTCCCCTAGGGTACGCCATGGGACACGATCTCTCGTTCTCGAAATTAACTTATTCAATGTAGAATAGTATTATGTATTATCACTTATTGACGTCAATGGTACAAATAGATTCATGCTTTTGACTAGAACCAGGGATCGTTTTAGGTTAAGGTACAGGGTTAAGCTACCGGTATAATAACGGTACCGGTATACTTTTTAAAGGTAGACGGATAAAGGTTATGATAAAGGTTATGGTACCGGTAAAAAATTACGGTACCATTATTTTATACCTGTAGCGTTATAAATTTATTTAACCTTTATTTAACCGGTATTAATTTTGATATCGAAAAATGGTGTGCTCGCGATGTATTTAGCGACGTTGTCAGACCTAAGTTCCACGCGGTTTTAACGTTTCCTTTGTTTCTAAGTTGTCGTCGTTGTTCGCTTTCACTTTGGGCGTTGGCCCCACGTGCTTCGCTTGTCACAGTGAACCGATGTTTCATGTGCTGTTTGGCAGGTGTCACTGATACCTGTCGGTCGATTGTGACATGGGGCTGTCACTCACCCCCCCCCCGACATATCTCGTCCCCCTTAAACATCCCGGTCTTATTTTTTTTGGCATAACGGGGTTGCCCCCCACCCCGTCCCCCCTCTACCAAAATTTTCGATCGGCTATAACTTTTGAACCGCTTGTCAGATTTCGACCGGGTTTTCACCAAAACTCTTAAAAAAAAAAGCCGTGCGTCGAACCCCTCCCCCTTGCCCCCCCGAACCCTTGCCTAATTATTGACCCCTAAGTTCTTGGTAATGGCTGGTCCGTGTTGCACCGCGTTTTCTTCAACGGCTGCGCCAAAACAAGAAGAACTCATTTCGAGCATCACAAACCACCCTGCCCCCCTTCTTGCTGCCGCGTCCCAAAATACCCCTTTTTGGGACCAAACTTTAGAAGCGTATTTCTCGGCATCGTAGAGGCCTGCAGACCAACGGTTTACATCCCAGTTTTGAACAGGATACCCAGTCATATATTGACGCCTCAAATCGCCCTCCTCTCCATAAATTTTTCAATTTTCAACTTTTCCGGATTTTATGCGCACGAAAAGCGTGCAGGGTTGTTAATCAGCACCTAGTACGACTAAGCTATCGGTTTAGCGCCTCGGCACGGACCGCTTAGCCATGTCAGATGACGAGGATGCTGAAAGCAGGGCCATAACAGAGGTTTTGGCCCAGAAGGAGGCTGAGCTGTAGTTGCTGCAGAAGATGGCTGCAAGGAACCCGTCTTCTTACAAATATCTCGGTACCCGAAAAAACTACGGTGCTAACGGCTATGAGTGGTGGAACCCTGCGCTAGACCGCGTGCGTAGGGGAGTCGCAGCAGCGCGCCGTAACTGGCAGAGTGCAAGAAAGCGACGCAGCCCTAATCATGGAGCATTTACTAACCATTCTTCGGGCTAAAAGAGGTCAGTACAAAAATGCAATGAAGCTCCCTGAAATCAACCATTTTCGCTCGGTGGCAGATTTTGGGAACGAAGACAATTGGGAGTTAGCATATTAGGCGGACTCCGGAAGGTCGCGTCCACCCATGAATGTGCTCCATTGTGTAGACCTTGTTCAGGTCTACATCACTACTGCGGACGGAACAATGTCTGGCTGGATTATTGACGGCACGCTGCCCGGATGACTACCCCTCTAGGGACACGGCCTATGATCGCGTGATCTGCGTCACCGCCGCGTGTGCTCCATCAAGTGACGACTCCAGATCGTCAAATTTCAAGACGCTCGAGAACATCATCAAGGAACTCCCGAACACTGCACCTGGTTGGTACAGACGCCCGACAGTCCATACAGCCCGAATCATCAAGCACGCCTAGAGGGTTAGTAGCAGTGAGATGCTGCTCATGTACACGCGCTTGAAGGTTGGTTCTTCCCAGACGCACGGAAGGTCAGTCAACTTCTTGTTTTTCCCAAAGTAAACGGCAAGCCCCCATCTGATCAGAAAGCCTATAGACCCAATAAAGTTTAAAATCGTTTGTAATATTTAGTTGGGAAAGGTCAAATCTGTTAAGTATTATGTTGTCATTATTTGATGAGGTTGAGGTAAGCCAGGGTCAAATGGTAACTCCGAATTATCGCATGTGTTGTATAGAGCAATGAATTTCCCTTCTAAAGATCCCTTTTTGAAGACCAAAAATTACAGGATTTTTCAGATGGATTTGGATTTAAAAACCTTAATCGAAGAGGCAAGCCTTAAATAGTGCTCTTCATTTTAAAATTCTCTCAGCCAAGGTAAAAGGTATCACCGAAATATACCATATTAGTTCAATAATGCAGTTATTTACCTGATGCAAGTGATTTTTAATTTTGTGGGAGGGGGGAAAGGGTATAGAAAGGCGGAGGTGTTTATTTGGGGAACGAGCGCAGCAGGGAGAACGGTGAGCAACGTGGGAGTAATGAAAGTAAAAAATATGTATGAAATTTTCGATCATTTTAAGGTCAAGGTCAACCTAAGGTCGAAAAAATTAAGAAATTAATAAGTTTACGGGTTTTAAAGGGGTTTTGAAAATCTTGTTATTTTTTCGCTGCGACGTACCGTTTTCAAAATACTTGCATTTGCCTTTATTTTGTTGTTTATTTTACTACCACCTAGTATTAAAAATCGGCTGTATGATGCCGGTTTAGAATAGAATTACCTCATTCCTTTCTCACGGGTGTCATAAGAGGTGACTAAGGGACTGTATTACAATTTTAGTGACAGACTGACAACCTGTCACTATTGTGATACACGTTTTTTTCTGAAACGGCACACAAATATTTGTCAGACGTGGCGATAGCGACCGTATTTTACAGCCGTTAAAACTGCCCAAAGGATAAAGGCGTGATATGTGTATGTATGTAGTATTGAAAATGCCAATTTATGTGATATTATTAATATCCTCAGTCCAGTACATTCATTATAAATAGCCCTTCCGCTGTGGACCACTTAAAAAATTCAAGATGGCGCCTGTGGAGCGCCCACGGGTGGCAAGTACTTGACTCGACTCCGGTAACATAAACAAAGATTTCTCAGAAACTAGAGACCGATAAGGATTGTATGTTATATTGCCGTGTTCGTCGTGATACATGCTACTTTGTTGCAGACTAATATAAACATTTGAGGCATAATAATTATGTCAGTCTCTAGCAGAAGTGGTAGTTTTTTTTTATAACCCGGATTTTTGCTTTTGATTAGGCAAATTTTTGCGTGCGAATAATTTGGCAAATTTTGGCTTAAAATTATGTTAGATTGGCAATGTATTACATAAAAAATGTTCTGTTCATCGTTTATCTGCCACTAAACTAACACAAACCACTTCAAAATACGTTTTTTATCGCTTAAAAACTCCCAGGGTGAAATCTGACACCGCGCGCCAAAATCTCCAAACACACACTCAAAGTATGACATGTTTTTTCTTAAAAAAACTCTATGGTTGAGAGCTTGATGTTGCCATATTTAAGTTCGTAAATTCTACAACTATATGTTTCGTTCATTAATTTACCGCTACGTTCAGTAAAAACTAAAATAATGAACGAAATATGGGCACCCAGCTATAAAGCCGAATTTCGGCTTTTACACAGTTGTGACCCAAAATGGCCGCGACCGAAATACGGCTTTTACACAGACCAGAGGTTATAGCCTACGCTCTATACCATACCAAACATACTGAAAGGTTTGACATTTTAAGTAAAGATGCACAGCGGCTCACAGCGCCGGCACGCGCGGCGCGGTCGTGGCTGCTGCCGCCTCAGCCGCTTGGAAATTTCGACCGCGCCGCGCGTAACATAATTCGTTGCATACATTTCCTTGTAAACTCGCGACCCTTAATAGTGGCACCGATTTAAATGGGATTTGGCACAAACATAGGTTAGACAGTAAGCAAGGACATGACAATTTTTTGACGCGAAAATATTATCAAACTACACATTTCATGTATAGTATGGTATTTTCGGTGATACATGAATGAAAAAATTTCAAAATCAAGAGGACTTTAAAGGCTTGCCTGTTCGACTAAGGTTTTAAACCCATTTCCATCTGCAAAATCTTGGAATTTTTGGTCCTCAAATAGGGATCCTTAGAAGGGGTATTCATTGCCCTGTACAACACATGCTATATTTCGAAGTTACCATTTGACCCTGGCTTACCTTAACCTCATCAAATTATGACGACATAATATTAAACAGATTCAACCTTTCCCAATTAACTATTACAAACGATTTTTAATTTTATTGACATTCATTTGGTGGCACTTCAGTCAAAATAGAATCATTCAATTTACAGCCAATCTAAATCTAGTGCCACTTTAGAACCTTAGGAACCTGAGCCTCAAATGATCCAACTTATTTACTACTAGCTTTTACCCGCGACTTCGTCCGCGTTAGATAGTTTTTTTAGGTTGAAGTTCAGAAGTAGGTATGTGTATTCATAGTAAGTGTGACAATGATATTAGAACAGTTCTTATCTCTACTGTTTAAAGATGACTTGCTTGCTTCTGTTGTTAAAGGGACAATTCAAAATTTGCTATCCGGCCTGAGGGATCAATACTTATTACCATTGAATACAAAAGTCAGTAGATAACAGAGTACTTACTCCAGAGATGCCGATTTGAGCACACTTAAATAGTCAGCATAAGTAGATAAGACAGATAAAAAGGTAATTTAAGTTACTGTAATACATTTTTATAACTCTATACCACATTTTTTGTTTTTCTGTCCTCGGTAAAGAATTAAGGCAATGTCCTTTCTCAACTTATTTCGATTATACTGAACAACTTTTGTTCTGGAACCATTTCTGTATCTCCAATAAATTAGATGGGCTCCTGATGGTAGACCTAGTGTCCTACATAAGGTGCTCCAGATTCTCAATGTCCTTGTGAAAAGAAGCGGCCCATCATACTGAACAACTTTTGTTTGGGAACGATGCCTGTATCTCTAAAAGTTTAGCTGGGCTCCTGGTGGTACACCTGGTGGTCTACATAAGGTACTCCAGATCCCCAATGTCCTTGTGAAAAGAAGCGGCCCATCATACTGAACAACTTTTGTTATGGAACCATGCCTGTATCTCTAATAGTTTAGCTGGGCTCCTGGTGGTACACCTGGTGGTCTACATAAGGTACTCCAGATCCCCAATGTCCTTGTAAAAAGAAGCGGCCCATCATACTGAACAACTTTTGTTTTCGAACCATTTCTGTATCTCCAATAGTTTAGGTGGGCTGCTGATGGTAGACCTGGTGGTCTACATTAGGTACTCCAGAGCCCCAATGTCCTAGTGAAAAGAAGCGGCCCATCATACTGAACAACTTTTGTTTTGGGACGATGCCTGTATCTCTAATAGTTTAGCTGGGCTCCTGATGGTACACCTGGTGGTCTACATAAGGTACTCCAGAGCCCCAATGTCCTTGTGAAAAGAATCGGCCCATCATACTGAACAACTTTTGTTTTGTAACCATTTCTGTACCTCCAATAGTTTAGGTGGGCTGCTGATGGTAGACCTGGTGGTCTACATAGGGTACTCCAGATCCTCAATGTCCTTGTAAAAAGAAGCGGCCCATCATACTGAAAAATTTTTGTTTCGGAACCATTTTTGTATCTCTAATAGTTTACGTGGGCTCCTGATGGTACACCTGGTGGTCTACATAAGGTACTCCAGATCCTCAATGTCCTTGTGAAAAGAAGCGGCCCATCATACTAAACAACTTTTGTTTTGGAACCATGCCTGTATGTCCAATAGTTTAGCTGGGCTCCTGATGGTACACCTGGTGGTCTACATAAGGTACTCCAGAGCCCCAATGTCCTTGTGAAAAGAATCGGCCCATCATACTGAACAACTTTTGTTTTGTAACCATTTCT
Organism: Tuta absoluta; assembly: GCA_027580185.1. Taxonomy (NCBI): domain Eukaryota; kingdom Metazoa; phylum Arthropoda; class Insecta; order Lepidoptera; family Gelechiidae; genus Tuta; species Tuta absoluta. Next base: position 1,616,760 of record JAQAHW010000059.1, read on the forward strand.
GTACCTCCAATAGTTTAGGTGGGCTGCTGATGGTAGACCTGGTGGTCTACATAGGGTACTCCAGATCTTCAATGTCCTTGTGAAAAGAAGTGGCCCATCATACTGAACAATTTTTGTTTCGGAACCATTTTTGTATCTCTAATAGTTTACGTGGGCTCCTGATGGTACACCTGGTGGTCTACATAAGGTACTCCAGATCCTCAATGTCCTTGTGAAAAGAAGCGGCCCATCATACTAAACAATTTTTGTTTTGGAACCATGCCTGTATGTCCAATAGTTTAGCTGGGCTCCTGATGGTACACCTGGTGGTCTACATTAGGTACTCCAGAGCCCCAATGTCCTAGTGAAAAGAAGCGGCCCATCATACTGAACAACTTTTGTTTTCGAACCATTTCTGTATCTCCAATAGTTTAGGTAGGCTGCTGATGATAGACCTGGTGGTCTACATAGGGTACTCCAGATCCTCAATGTCCTTGTGAAAAGAAGCGGCCCATCATACTGAACAATTTTTGTTTCAGAACCATTTTTGTATCTCTAATAGTTTACGTGGGCTCCTGATGGTACACCTGGTGGTCTACATAAGGTACTCCAGATCCTCAATGTCCTTGTGAAAAGAAACGGCCCATCATACTAAACAACTTTTGTTTTGGAACCATGCCTGTATGTCCAATAGTTTAGCTGGGCTCCTGATGGTACACCTGGTGGTCTACATAAGGTACTCCAGAGCGCCAATGTCCTAGTGAAAAGAAGCCGCCCATCATACTGAACAACTTTTGTTTTCGAACCATTTCTGTATCTCCAATAGTTTAGGTGGGCTGCTGATGGTAGACCTGGTGGTCTACATAGGGTACTCCAGATCCTCAATGTCCTTGTGAAAAGAAGCGGCCCATCATACTGAACAATTTTTGTTTTGGAACCATGCCTGTATCTCTAATAGTTTAGCTGGGCTTCTGGTGGTACACCTGGTGGTCTACATCTTTACTCCAGACCCTCGAATGGTGATAAAAAGTAGCCTATGTCCGTTCTCGGTATGCTAGAAATCTCTGTGCCAAGTTTCATGAAAATCGGTACAGCGGTTTGGCCGTGAAAGCGTAGCAGACATACGGACAGACAGACAGACAGAGTTACTTTCGCATTTATAATATTAGTGTGGATTTGATCTGACCGAAAATCAGACGAGAATAACATGTACGTTGATCGATGACAAGTTATGATGCACACGACCGTACGCACGCTTAATTAAAGTAGTACAACCCGTACGATACGAACACGACGACTTCTTGCTCTACCAAGCTACCTAGGCACGATGCGCCTTTTTAATTCAAAAAGGTTAGAAGAATGGCGTCTCTGTCAAGTCAACACGCGCGGGCAATTTGCTTGATGCGGCATTCACCCTTCCACCGCATGCACGGAACGGCAACGCAGCGTAGGCTACGGTGGCCGAATTGTCGGAGATGACCTTGCAAAACCCTTTTGATAGCGGTTTTGGTACCATAAAAATACCGGTACCGGTAAATTTGCGGTAGCAACAAATTTCCGGTTCCGGAACTTTATGGTATCGTAATATTTCGGTATGACGTCATACCGTTTACCGATTCAACCGAAAAAATATCGGTTATACGATCCCTGACTAGAACATACAATTCAAATTATTCCAAACAATTACCATACCAACTCAATGGCTAACAACAAATAGAATAAATATTAAATACATACCTAATTTGCTACTTTATTTTTTCTCTAACCATTTGTATATGACAGTTTTTTACGGCTGGAGTCTGCGATTTTAGCCCCGGGGCTTTGAAACCTACACCTGACTGGTTGGTGGGAAGCAAGGGATAACCCGGAGATGTTTGTGTGGTTAATAAACTGTTTCGATCTTTCACAGTCACACATGATAACTCAAAGTACTAAAACTACTACTACTTATTTTTGTTGAATTATCCTATATTTCGACTCAGTTGCATGAAAATTTAATTACTTTATTCAAAGTAGAATAGTATTATCACTTTTTGACGTCATGATCCATCATTGTAAAAAAAGAAATTCGTAGAACACAATTTTCTTTTTTTCATAACAATTTTGTATTGGCCTAATGGAAAACCGGCTCGGGCGAGATAAAAAAAAAATAAAGGCACTGCCTCGGGGTTGACTAGTTTAATCAGACGGCATGTATCTAAACTGTATGTAACATGGGCCATGATCATGGAACAACTGATGTTTTGCGTTTGAGTAGATGGAGTTTCCATGTTAATTGTTTGGTTGTAGAAACAACCAGCCCGATCGCGCCCGAATTGTTCCGGGAAGAACGGATCGGACTCATGTATTATGAACGTGTTATATATGTATATAAAGCTATACAGAATATGTACAGTCATAGAGGTAATCATTGAGATATTAGTAAAGTCAAAAAAATTACATTGATTTGGTTTAGTTTTAAGCCATTTGATTATTCAACCCAATTTAATTAGTTTCCCTGTTCAAGAGGTCCGGTTAATTATATGCATGTAAACTACACGCTTTAAAACTCTTGACTTCAATTTGAAACAAATATCGTTTTCAGATGGTGGTGGCGTAAAGTAACATGCCGTGTGATTAACCTGGCCAGCCCCATGGCAGTGCCTTTATTTTTATTTTTTTATCCCGCCCGAGCCGGTTTTCTATTAGGACATTACAAAATTGTAATTAAAAAAAGAAAATTGTGTGATACAAATTTCTTTTTTTTACAATGACTGTTCATGACGTCAATAAGTGATATGATAATACTATCCTACATTGAATAAAGAACAGTAACTGACACAAAACAAAACGACCCAACAGGCACTGCTTATTTTTAGAGAAAAGTATGTAAGTAGGTAAGTACAATGTTACTAATACTTAGTACATACATACATCACGCCTATACCACTAGCGGGGTAGGCTGAGATTTGAGGGTCATTCATAAAATTGTGTATCACCATAATGCCCCGGTTTGTCAACCCATCGCCTAAAATTGCAATACACAATACAAACCCTCGAGTCCCTTAGTCGCCTCTTACGACACCCACGGGAAGGAAATGGGGTGATGCTATTCTAAGCCGACATCACACGGCAACATGACATTATTTATGATTACATTTACTACATTGCAATATTAATATCTTACACGTGTTAAAATTATACTCCTCTGTTAATTTGTTTACTTTTCTTCAGCAATGAAATCATAAAAAGCTCGTAAAATACTGGGTTTACTTGTGTAATGCAAGATCAAGTGCAAATGCACATTAAATTAATGCACTAACGTCATAGATTCCATTGCAACAATGCAATGTTCTATTTTTAAACAGTGGAAGATTCTGACAGTGCCGATGGCGTAGCGAACAGTATCCCTGCTACGCCGAGGGTCGTGGGTTCGATCCCCACCAGGGACAGGAAGCGCTTTCCCTACCTTTATTTTTAGCGGGTTAATTGATAGACTTGACTATTTTATTGGATAAAAAAACCCCATGACTTGGTCACCTTTCGATCGACTAACCGTATTATAATGGAAACTCTTTGATAGGGTTTCCATATAAATAACCTGTTAAAACATGCACGTCACCTTATCCTTACAAAAACCATTTCCCATAGGGTAACCCTATCTAATAGGCTAACCCTTTATGAAGCGCTTTCCCTCCCCACCGGCGGCGGGCGGCGTGCGGCGCCGGCGGCGGTGTCCTTGACTGATTGGCTGGCTGAGCCGCGAGCCGCGACGCAACCTCATGCAAAAATATACTTTAACTCAACAGCAATTTGTGCTATATCGGCGCGACGTTGTGGTGTTTCGTGCTCGTTGTGACTTGTTTATGTTGTCATTGCGCTCATATCGCGTTTGTTTTGTTGTGATGCATCCGGAAATAGTGTAAATTAAGTAAATAAGTGGTTATCTAACTTATATTATCGAAATATTAATAAAATCGAAAAATTGTTTAGCTATTGTGATGCCTCCGCCTAAAAAAGATACCGTTCATAGATATTTTCAATACAATGAAGCTAATAATTGTAGTAAATGCAATTTGTGTGACAAAAATATCAAGGTATGTTATGTATTTTCTTTATGTGGACTGTGGATGTAGAATAGACACTAGCCCGACATACCTACATGTCTGAATTTTTGTCTTACGCTGTAATTACTCGTAGGTAGATTTACATCCATACCTAATTATTTCGTGACGGCGGCGGCGTGGCGCACCTATGGGTGGTATTGCTTGCTTGCTTATCGTGTGGGATGAACCCTAGTGTTAGTTTTCTCAACCGCCTAGTTTTCATAGACGTCAACCGGGACCAACGTCTTTACGTGCCCTCCGAAGCGCGGATTCATCTCTCTTGCGGATAATCAGGTGATTCAGGCCTTGCCATGTCCTAACCAGACCGGGGAAAATCACACAAAGTGACAAATTGACAAATATTAACTTTGTTACCGGGGATCGAACCCGGAACCTCGGCGCAAAAGACAGTTACACTACCACTGCGCCATACCGGTCGTTTATTCCGGTGGTGGTAGGTATTATAATTTGTTAGTAGGAACATATGGGTTGTATTTTATTGTACAGCCTGATTGTAGGTAGCATGATATGCTTCGCGTTTCGTTTAGAAAGTATGTAAAGGATAGCAAGCAAAATTCAGGCAGACCAACATAAAAGCTAGTGGAACAATAAATACGAACTGTGACACTGTATGAATGTCTGTAGAAGATATCCGGACCGGACCGATACCTACACAGTGGTTCCATGACAAAAAATTGTGGACATATGGGCATGTATGAAAACCAGAGTCGTAATATCGTCGTGATTTTTTCTATTACAAATCTTTAGATCACCAACATCTTTTGCTGGGTATTTTTTATTTTTCAACCTGTCACTTTAGTGATACATCGTGTATCTGTCTACGGCCCTCAAATGATTACCCCGCAACGGATAAAGAAGTGTGTGTGTGTTAATTTTTATTTTTTTTAGGGAAAGCACACGAGTAATCTTATCGTGTTATTTTTTTATTTTTTTAGGGAAAACACACGAGTAATCTTAAAAGTCACTTGGCTACAAAGCATACTGCAGAGTTTCAAATTGTATCAGAATTGAATAAAGTTAATTCTTCTAAACCAAAAGATCCGCTACTAGAAATACAGCAGTCAACATTATTAGAAAAAATCAAAAAGATTTGTGTGCGACTGGTTACTGAACATGGCCGACCAATTAACATGATAGAAGACACAGCATTTCAAGAACTAATCAGTTTAGCTTGCTCAAAACAAGCTGACATATCAAAACAATTCCACGTAAAAGCGATTAAAGAAATAGTACATGAGCAAGCTGATTTAATAAGAAATAAGATTTGGCGCGAAATAAAAAATAAATTAGTGAGCATTAAATTAGACTCTGTTACATGTGTTGGAAGAAAATTTTTAGGCTTCAACCTGCAATATATAAAAGATGGACGAATTGTCGTCAGAAACTTGGCGATACTTGAAGTACACGAATCTCAAACAGGGTCTTTTTTAAAGACCGCTTTGGGGGAGGTACTTACAGATTTCCGGATTGGCACAGAAAATTTATATTGCATTTGCACAGATAACGGGGCGAATATGATTAAAATGGTTAGTAGCAAATATCTTTTTATAAAATAGTTAATTGATTTATTTAAGTACATCTTTATTATTAGTTAACATTTTTGAGATATCTATTTTAAATATTTCATATCGTTTACAGGTGAAACTTGTTGGGGGGAGATACTACATCGAAAATGACACTAGACCAAATCATGATGAAGATGAAAGTGATGAAGAAGAAATCGAAGAAGAAGGCAGTGGACTTGAAAATATAGAGGAAGTAAGTAATCAAAATGGATCATGGTTGATGAGTCCACTAGTTTTGTAACACGTTTTAGATTAACGGCACGTGGGCATTTATTTAAACTAGGGATTGTTGGCATCTACCTATATGAACATTAATTACTACATATAACTTTTATTTTCCTAATACCTACTCAAGCAAAATATATGGAACCCTTTTTTTGTGATTTCACAGATGTCCTCATAGAAAAAGTTGTTCATATAGATGCAATACCAGTTTAAATAAAATGCCTGCGCTCCGGTAACACAATGTATTTTTATAGCATTATCATCAGTGTTTCAATTTAGATTCAGAATAAGATTAACTTTTATCAGATAAATGATTAAATTAACTCATTTTCAGGCACACTATGATGCAAGTGAAGAAGGAAGACCCGGGGATGATTATTTTTCAACAGAGCACGATTTTCATGTACAGGATTTGGTCTCTGTAACAGATTTTAACATAAGAGGTATGTTATGCGCCGCGCATACCTTACAGTTGGCAATCAAGGATGCGTTAGCTGAAAATGTGGCAGTGCGATGTCTGTTGAACTTAGTCAGAAGGATAGTTAATATTCTAAGAAGACCGAATAACACCCACGCACTAAAATCTGCACAGCAATTAAAAGCAGTTATAGACTGCCCCACCAGATGGACATCCACGTACAATATGTTAAGAAGATTATTAGTATTGCGTGATTTTATCAGCACCATCCAAGAAGTGTCATTACTTATATCGCCTGAATTTTGGATACAACTGACATCTATCATAGAATGTCTTAAGCCAGCAAATGAAGCCACAATAAAATTACAAAAACAAGACCTAACTATTGGAGACTTTTATATAATATGGGCAAATTGCAAAAATTTGATTTCAGCTATTGAACACGACCTCGCAATCAGCCTAACACGATCCATGCAAGCGCGTGAAAGCAAATTATTAAACAATGACGTTGTGTTAGAAGCTATGTATATGGATCGTCGTTTAAATGTAATTTTGAACGATCAACAGTGTGAAAAAGCAAAATCTCTTTTGAAACAAACTTACCAGCAATTACAGAAACTTAATCAGACAGCAGAAGATATGAATTTAGAAGAAAATCAGCAAAATAATGATGCTGCTGCAATGCCAAGTACAAGCCGAGAAACGCTCGCTTTGGAAACTTTATTGATGACAGCTGAAAGGGCTCGCGGATCGTCCAGACAACTAAAATCATTTGATTTGTGCATGAATGAATTGGTAGTTGGGCCCAGAGTACCTATTAATGAAAGCATTTTAAATTACTGGAACAATGCCGCAGTTCTTACATCAGATTTGGCTATGGTGGCAAACACGGTCCTTGCCGCACCTTCAACCCAAGTTTCTGTGGAAAGGTTATTCTCCTCCTTAAAATTTATATTGAACCCCCTTAGGAGTAATTTGAGTGAGCGTTTATTGAGGGACATAATGCTGATGAGACAAAACAAAGATCTGATAGATTAAAATTTTAATTCACATTTTTATTGAAATAGAATCTTCATATTGTAGGCACATATTCAATCAATCAGCAGTATTAATTAGTGAATTAATTACGTTCATCGCGATGTTTCTTTTTCAAAGAATCTATGTATCTTAAGATAGTTATATATGCCTCAGACCTCATACAGGGAGGTAGAAATTGTAGTTCTCCAATCAATAAGTTACCAAAATAATAATTTCTTCTGTCGAGTTCTTTGTCAAATATGCAATGAACGCACGATGTCGCATTCTGTTCCATATTTAGTATGTTTTCTTCTAATTTACTTTCATGGTCCTGCGTTTTAGTCTTCAGGTCATCGTCTATTTCTTCTTTTTCTGTAACGTAAAGCAGTTTTTTTTTTTAATTAAGTACATAAAACTGTACTAACTAAAAATACTTTTTTATTAAGTAAACTTACCTGGATCTGGTTCTTCATCCCTGCATGTATTTTCTTGTGATGAATCATATAACGGCTGACTTTCTGGCTGGTAAGTTACATCCTGATCCTGACTATTACCTGAAACTGTATTATTACGCATTTTATAATGGCTACACAGGGCGTTAATTAAAGTACCAAATTGAATAACTAATCGCGCAGTTCTGTATGAGAGGTTGTAACATTTTTGTGATTATAATTATTAGTTCTCTCATCCTTAATAGGTACAACTTAAAGACCTGAGATTACTTTATTTGTCAATTTGTGTCATTATTATTGATAATAAGGTTACTCTGTAAGAGTTATTTTTGTGATTATAATAATTAGTTCTCTCATCCTTACTAGGTACAACTTAAAGATCTAAGATTACTTTATTTGTCAATTTGTATCATTATTTATAACAATGAAAATTACTCTGTAAGGGTTAAGTTCAATTTTAATGAAGAATGACAATACTCACAGAAATCTGTATGTTATTTACTTACCTGGCTCTGGTTCCGTAGCGCAACATGTATAGTCCTGTGTCTCATCGTGTAACACCTGACTGTCTGGCGGGTCATTTACAACCTGATCACGGCGATTATCTAAAGAACGATTATACACACTTTACAATCAGTTGTAAGTTATAATTCAAATTACCACTCTACCTAGACTTATAAAAAATAATAAGAACATACACACATAAAACAAGCCGACTACAAAATTACACGTTTGGATATAAACTATTATAGCCTACTTAAAAAACTGATCTCTCCTGCCTATCGCTTCATCCCGCTGAAAAGTAAGTTTTTAACTTAAGGGCGGGGCAGACCGGCTCCGTATGAGTTCCGTATCCAGCTCTCGTCCGTAGTCACGCACGAACTGATGACGTTGTAATTTATAGGATTGTATGAGATACGGCACACCGCTTGCGTTGCGTATCCGTTCCGTGCTGCACGCAAGCGGTGTGCCGTATCTCATACAGTCCCATACATTACAACGTCATCAGTTCGTGCGTGACTACGGACGAGAGCTGGATACGGAGCCGGTGTGCCCCGCCCTTTATGCATGGTGGAAAGGGAGATGGCATGGGGAAAGGTTTATGTTTATATTTTGCAGTAAGATAGATAAAGCATACATACATCACGCCTCTATCCCAGTGGGGTAGGCAGAGACTACATCCTTCCACTTGCTACGAACCTTGCACACTTATTTTGCTTCCTCTACATTCATCAATATTTTCATACACGTTCGTCGGTTTAGGGTACTCTTGACCAGATCTTTCTTTGAGACATCCCCGATTTGGTCAAGGTATATTCTACGAGGCCTTTCCCTTCTAACGTCCCCCATTCCCACTCGCCTTGTGTATCTCTTTCGTTAACTGCCTTTTTTCCATCCTTCCATTCATCCATCCTCTCAACGACACGACATGACACGAACCCCGCATACGGAACGTCGCATGGCGCATACGGATTACTTACTAAACCGGGGAGTGACAGATTTAGTGGGGACAACTGGGAATAAAGGTCAACATGGGAAGCGCTGCTGCCCATCTCCTGGAAGCCTTTAATCGCCACAGGCAGTTAGGAACCGGACCTAACCTAGGTGACCGAAAGGAAAAAACTATAATTTACAAGTTCCAGACATTTTTTTAATGACTTAACTTTATCAATCATGCATTAAATAAATCAAATAAAATTGAAATTCCAAACTCAGTTCTTATGTCCACTTAGATTCAAATCCGGTCCAATGTGCGTAATTGATTCGTGCTTGTCCGTATGATACGGCACCGGCGGCGCAACACAGCGATGCATGCACTTGATTGTTATTAATCAACGATTTGGCCCTCATCATCAGACTAGGCGATAGAATACGTGTATTTAGTAGTCAAAGTTTTGCCTCCCTTGCTCTATAGCAACACTATTTACCTACTCTGCTGGACACCACACAACGCGGCGACATGTTAACAGTAAAGCTTATTAAACACTTACCTAGCCCATTTTCTGGTGGTTGTGTAAATAATGGTTCACTCATTGGATCAAATGGCACATATTCATCATCATTATCTAAAAATCATACAATCAAAATAAATTATAAGGTACCTAGTTATTGAAATGACAGACGGGAAATAAGTAGGTATATTTTCAAAAACGTTTGCTTTACTTACTGTACTTATCCAAATTCTCAAACTTACGTTTCGATGCCATAACTGGCATGAAATAATATTTTCAATATTAATAGAATAAATTACAATCGGAAATGATCACAATGCAATGATATCTCACAGTCACAGGTCACAGGTGCGTACAGCCACGCGGCGGACGGACGGATAGGTAATAATGAGTTTGAGAAAAGGACTCGTCGTCGGCCTCGTCGCTCGCGCCTCGCGCGCGCCCCTTTCGAGGAGCAAAAACCCTTTCAATAAAGCGGTAAAATAATACCCTATCAATGATTTGGTAAACACTTACCCTATCATAAGGTTAGGGTTACCCTAAAGGTATACGGTAAGCCTTTCACTGGATAAGCTTTATACAGGATAACATAGACGTAAGGGTAGCCTATCGAAAGGTTGACAAATTAAAGCGCTTTAAAAATTAGCTGCTAATCCGATCCCTGATCCCCACACGACACAAATATCTGTTAAAGTCAATTTTCAAATGTGTTAAAATAATCAACCGTCTTGTACTCGTAGGTTACTGTGACACGGTTATGTAATGACTCTCTATGTAATCATAGACAGCCACAGGGATCAACGGCTTAACGTGCCCTCTGAAGCACGGAAACATCTTTATTTTTGGACAATCAGGTTCAGACTGCAATGTCCTAACCTGAATGGGACCAATTCACTAAGTGATAAATATCACATTTATGAGTGCCGCAGCACGAATCGAACCCGGAACCTCGCAGGCAGTCACATTAACACTGCGTCACACTGGCCGTCAAACATTGAATACTAAAGTAACGCCGTTCCAATACTATTCCAGTACGCGTCTAGATATTAATACTTATATTATATACCTATGTACTCTTTTATTAAGCCTGGTCGATCACCAGTGCACAAACATACTCGTGGTCCTAGAAGCTAGACGTTTCATTGATATCTCCCGAACCTACGTATCTACTTAAAACTACTACTAAAGAACGGCGGTACTTTACTACCTAAATGAGATCCTAGCGTATGACTCGTCACTGGACTTCTTCTCGAGCTCCGAATCTAAATTCATCACGTCAGCTGGTCGTTATGTTATATTATTATGAGGCTCAGACTACTAGCAGCAGTGTTACTATAATATGTTATAGCCACATTTAATTTGTGTTACTTTAATATTTCAATAAGTACCTTAAAGAATTGACTAAGGTACTAATTAATTTACATTAATGAGATGTGTTACTATTATTTATTATTTAATTGTGTATCGGCATGTTTAATTAATTATTACACTAATTGCGTTTGGTTGTAACTGTAAGCAATTAAGTTGACTGAATAAATGAATTGAAATTGAAATTGTAACTTTGCCCGAGCCGGCTAAAAGTGGTTCTACACATATGTACCCACGTGTAGAAAGGTCAAACGCGTGTAAATATTATAGAAGCAAATTGACACAAAGCAATATAAGTCGGTGGTTTCGTTTCGCAATGGTTCTAGGCCGTTCTTCACGGCAAAGGCCGCCGCAAGGCCGACTCTTGCGATTCTTATTTAATCATTATAATTATGAATAGATAGGCTTCTAACACATGCACACGCTGATGTAATTCAACTAACATTTACATATGCTCCGTTTATTTAAGGATGACCAATAATGTAAACAAACTTTGTATGTAATTGACAGTTGCGAGCTGTCGTTTACATACAAAGTTTGTTTACATTATTGGTCATCCTTAAATAAACGGAGCATACATACACCTTTATCCCTTGTGTGGTAGACAGAGCGGAAACGGCCGTAAAATACGGTCGCTATTGCAACGTCTGTCAAATATTTGAGAGCCGTATCAGAATAATTGTGTTTCACTATAGGGACAGACTCATGAAACCCTCGAGACCATTAGTCGCCTCTTACGACACCCGCGGGAAAGAAATGGGGTGATGCTATTCTAAGCCGGCATCACACGGCACTAATAGCTTTTAGATTTATTTTGCTTAGGTAACTTTCGAGTTTGCCGCATGATGCCGGCTTAGAATAGCATCACTCCAATTCTGTCCTGTGGGAGTCGTAAGAGGCGACTAAGGGATTCGAGGGTATGTATTACAATTTTAGGCGATGGGCTGACAATCTGTCACAATTTTCCGAATGACTCAAATGTTTGTCAGACGTGGCGAAAATGTCAGTTTTTGCGGCCGTTTGCGCTCTGCCTACCCCGCAAAGGATTGTAGACGCGATATGTGTATGTATGTAATTTTCAAACAATGAAACTCAAATAATAGACTCCAAAAAAGGTTACTTACTTAAGTACTTACTTCGTCAAACTTTCAGTCAAACAAAAACGTATTTAACTCTACATCCGGCATTTAATTTAAACATTGAAAAACTTTGAGCTGTAATAATAGCTAAGAGAAAGGTGTGATACGGCAGTTCTATATTTGGTTACGCATAACAGATAAAATAAATACATACATGTTGTATTAATTATACAGGGTGAAAGGGACAGCCCTCCGAATACTTATAGGGTGCATTCAGACCATGAAACTAAACAATCTGCTTATGAAAAAATATTTCAGAAACGCCAAAAAAATGTTAAATTCCCTTAGTAATTGCAGTCAGCTGATCTTGATTTTGTATGGGATATCAAATGTTTTTAGTCGTTTCCTGACATATGTTCCTAGCGAAAGGTTGTTCAGTTTCATGGTCTGCATGCACCCTATCATTATTCAGAGGGCTGTTTTTACACCCCGTATTTATATGAGTAGACGTATATCCCGCTATCAGAATTAGCCATATCGTCTTATCGAGTGAGTCTCTTCCATAAAACGATGTTTCATCACAAGCTGTTTAATTAATCAAGTAACTTAATAATCAAATATTTACGAAATAATTGCCTAGATAGTTAAAGAATAACACGATTTGTCCTTCTCAGACGTTTTTAACATAAAACAATGCGAGTTTACGTGGACCTCCCTAGGTCTAACAAGATTGGTCGCATAGAATATGCTGATTGTTTATTACCTACTGATTCAATTTCTTGTTTTCAGGCGTTCTCGAAAATCCTTGACAGCTCCTAAAAGACTTGAGGAATGAATCAATGAATGAATTGGTACATTTTTAAATTTATGAATGATTAATCAATCAATAAAGTATTCTTAAAACTAATACATAGCCCCACAAAACCACTATTCGAGGTTTGTCTGTGGGTTCGTCGAGGTTCTATATAATTAATGTACTGAAACCTAGGTATTCTTATTAATAGCTATGTTGGGTACAATATAAATGTAATTATCATTTTACAAGCTACTTAACAAATACTTTTTAAGTTTTTTTTATGCAAACCTAAAAAGAATTTTGTCAATCTTGTCCTGACGATTCTGTTCAAATTTTGCAAGGAGATGCGCCGTCATATATTTATATAGTTTCATGAGGAATAGACTATCCTGAAAGCGTTTCTTTAGTCTGTATCCACAATCCCAAGATTTTTTCAATTGCCTTGTAGGTTGATAGGTTACCACATGAAATGTACAATCTTGTAATGCGTGTTCTCTAATTACTCTCGGTTTATGGTCGTTTCATTTAATTAACATGACAGTGCCTTGAGTTAATTGGTTGGCAGTTTAGTTGTTTATCTAACCAGTAATAACTGGCTTTTCAGATTGCTATAGCTAGGTAGCAAGATTAATCAACAATACCAACGTATACATCTTCCTTCTAAAGCATTGTTTAATTTAGCGTTGCTATGCTGGGGTGGGTTAGGTATTAATGACGGTCTATGAATGCGCCGCGATTTCGCACGCATCGCTCTGGGCATATGTTGTCCCTTTCTCGCTCGCAGGGCGAGACTGGCGACGTGCGCGCAGACCGCCTGACGGCGCCACGCGGTGATTTCTGCACCGCACTGGCAGTCACTCAAAACCGTTCGGACGGGAGGGTATCGTATTGTGCGGATTTCCCGCCACGCGTTTTGTGATGCCGCGTGTAATGGACGATTCAATTTGAGATCGCGCGTGTTGATGCATCGTATTATTGCGGTTCTCCTGGGTTATACTAGAATACCAGGCTTAGTGATTGTTGGATGTCTCGACGTCTTCAACGTGAGCGTCGCGTTGAATAGGCATCAGGTGGCCATTTTGGCCCGCGTTTGTACGGCCCAAATTCGGGTTGGGTCACGCGTAATGACTAATATCAAAGTGGAATACGAACAGAAGCTGTGAGTGGTTTGACGTGAATAACGCGCCAAGGCTGTAGTGGAATGCTGAGTGTCGATATCTTTTCCACCCAGCCCTGTAAGTACCAACGGAATTCCTATTTGATCCATTCCCTGAACTTCCTTTCTCCGTTGGGTATTTATGCATTTGCGCCGGCACGTGACTGTAAGTGATAAGACTGTTTATTCGTGTTAATGGTGTGTTCCCTTTAGTCATATTTGTTGTACCATATCATTGTGACTCCTTAGTACGGATTGCGGAATTCGTGGGATGATATAATTTGGAGGTACTTACTTATAATCTAGTGCTAATACGTGTGACGTAACGCCAGATCGGCAGACGGTATTTACTACCGACTTGAGTTATGTAAAGGTCAGAACACATCATTTGCCAATTTCACTCAACTTAGTTAATTAAGTTAAATAGATTTAGGTTCACGTTTAATTCATAGTATGCGCTGCTATATTGTGCAGCGTATGCTATTTAGCGCTGCGTAACGCGGCCATTGTCTGCCTCCAGTTGAACTCCTGGTATTTTGTTCGAAATTTACCTGTGTAAATCGCTTCCACTGCGGGAGTTTAGCTTGGAATTAGACAATTTTTGGTAGCAGAGCGTGGTTCAGAAAACCACTAGATTTAAGATTATTTTAGTATAAGATTTTTAATCTACCTACATAAAAAAATATATTTATTGTGATTGTAGTGTGTGCCCTGTGTAGAATATCCTATCGGTAGGATCAGGGCCAATCAATTAGTGAATTGCTTGTTATTATCGTTGTGTTTACCCTGTGCGGATATCCTAACGGTAGGATCAGGGCCGATTGTCTATTATTGTTTTTTATTGTAAGGTTCGGTGTTACTTTGGGTTGGTACCATGGCTCCCACAATTAGACAGCTTCAGGCGAAAATTAGAGCGCACCTAATGTGGTTCGCGACTAAGCAGGCGATGGTCGGTCGCGGGGACCGAGAGGACGCACTCATCGCTTGTGCGCAACGGATTGACGAACGGGTCGCGGAGGTGTTGGATTGCCTCACTGGATGCGAGGAGTTATTTGATGGGACGCCTGATGAGGAGGTCAAACTTACGGTCCGGGCGAATGTGACCCAGTGCCTGGAGATAGGGCAGGAGATCCAGCAGGCGGCTGCTGTGATCACCAGGCGTAGGGCTGGGGAGCCGGACCCACCCCATGGTCCGCGGGGACCGGGGGTGCAAGTGCCCCTGCCGGCTGTGGCGATTCCGGTCTTCCACGGGGACTACACGGATTGGACCCGATTCCAGGATCTGTTTGACAGTGTGATTCATAACCGCACTGACTTGCAGCCGGCATATAAAATGGCACAATTGATGGCCAAGCTGCAAGGTGAGCCCCATGAGCTGGTAAAGCATCTACCAGTCGATGATGCAAGTTACGAGACGGCTCGCGGTTTGCTGATCGAGAGATACAGCAACAAACGTCTCATGATTGACCAACTCCTGGAACAGTGGCTCACCGTGCCGACCATCACACGAGGGACGGACCTCAGGGCCAAGGTCCTCAACCCTGTCTGCGTTGCAGTGAACGCTCTTGAGAGACAGGGGATGCCGGTGTCAGGCTATGATTATATCATGGTCCACACGTTGTTGCGCCGCCTGCCGAGCGACATGGCCGCTCGTTTTGAACAGTCACACGGAGGTAACACATCTGATTACCTCCCGACCTTCGAGGAGCTCAAGTCCTTCCTCGAGGCCGAGTGCAGGCGGGTAGATGCCCAATTTGGAGAGTCGCCTCACGCGGAGTCTGCGGCCGCTCGCCGCCCGGAACGGCCGGGTGCACAGGCGCGAGACGGTAAGAGTAGGCCACCCAGGCGATACAATGTCGCTAATTTGGAATCGAGGTGTGCCTACTGCAGAGAGGCGGGGCATCAGGTGACTGCGTGTGAGGAGTTCGCTGCACAGCGGGTGCAGAAACGTCGTGGTGTGGTGCAGCAACGGCGTTGGTGCTTTAGGTGTATGGGGCCGCATCAGGTGCGAGAGTGCCCATCAAGCACCAACTGCAGGTACTGCCAGGGTGCCCACCATCAGCTCCTATGCATGAACCGCAGCGGAGATTACGGAGGCAGAGCTGACGCGGGTCAGCGGACGGAGTCTGCCCTACCTAGACGGGAGCAACGCTCCCCACCCCCTCCAAGGAGGAGTCCTCTTCAACCAGGGTTTCAGGGACGAGGCCAGGGACATCAGCAGGTGATGCCCCCTTCACCACGCGCGAGACAGTCACCACCTCGGCAGCAGGTGCCGGGACAGGGTAGGTGGTCACAGGTCCAAGGTCAGGGGCACCCATCACAGATACGTGATGCTACGGGCGGGTGCCAATACCAGGGCCAGTACATGCAGTACTCGGCGGGACTGAAAAACATGGTGAGGTCTCATGACCCACGCATGCCTCTCCCCTTGGCTGAGCACCCGCGGCTACAGGCGCATCCACGGTACGCGCGCCTGCCGCAGGGTTACTATAGGCTGCCAGCCATGGCGTACAGGACCAGAGGTCCCTATCAGCAGGAGTGGGACCCACTCGAAGGTGTACGGAGAGAGGGGACCCACCCGCAGGACGCGGACACTCCGCGCTTAGATTCCTGCTAGGTAATCGCCGCCTACACGCCAGCTTCGGCCCCCCGGCCAATTACGGTATTGATTTGGGTATGGGGATACGGTGGCCGCAGCATACAGGTAAAAGCCTTGTTAGATACAGGGGCTCAGGGTTGTATTGTATCTAGTAAGCTGGTGAGTAGGCTACGCTTAAATATAAGGCCCACAACGGATGGGGCTGTAGGTATTGGAGGTGTAGATGTGCCTGACGTTCGGGGTCAGGTGAACTTCGAGTTCACATTAGGTAATACAGGTACAGGGGTCAGCTATCATGCCTCAGCAGTGGTGCTGGATGAAGTGGTAGGGAAACTTCCTCAGGTTCGGTTACCGTCAACGGTACGAGGGTTAACCACAGGCTTAGAGTTAGCTGATCCTGAATTTGATACTCCTGGTACGGTGGACGTTCTCCTCGGGTCAGACGTCCTCGGGAGATTCTGGTGTGGCAGAAAACGGGTACTTCAGCAAACTGGTTTAGTGGCCGTTGATACCACAGGGGGGTATGTTATTTTTGGCCCAGTTTGGAGACCTCAGGACCTACCAGAGGGCGATACGGTACTCTATGGTAGTGTGTTGTCGGAGGTGCTGCAGAGGTTTTGGGAGTCTGAGGAGCCACCCACAGCGGATAGACGGAAGCCAGAGGATGACGAGTGCGAGCTGTTCTATCAGTACAACACTGCACGAAGTTCGTCAGGTAGGTTTGTTACCAGGCTGCCATTTCTCCCAAACCGCCCCTCCTTAGGTAGTTCGCGACAGATCGCGGAACGGAGACTACTGGCTATGGAGAGAAAGATGAAGCGAGATGCAGCACTTCGGCAGCAGTATATCGAATTCATGAGGGAGTACCTAGAGTTAGGCCACATGTCGGTGTCCAGCATAGATTGGAGGTGTGTCGAGCATTACTATATACCACACCTGGCTGTTTTGAAGTCACCGGAGGCGAAGATACGGGTAGTGTTTGACGGTTCTGCTCCTACATCGAATGGTGTGTCTGTGAACCAGTGTCTGCACGCGGGTCCCAAGTTGAACCGGGACATTGTGGACATCCTCACAGATTTTCGGTTGCACCAAGTAGCGTTCGTCGCAGACGTCAAAATGATGTTTCGCCAAACAATTATACACCCAGATGACCGTCGGTACCACCTGATTTTGTGGCGTGAGAGCCCTGACGAGCCGATGGTCACTTATGAGCTTAACACGGTAACGTATGGTCTGAAGCCAAGTCCGTTTTTGGCAGTACGCACGCTGCGAGAGTTGGCCGCACAGGAAAGGGTAAGATTCCCTCGAGCCGCAGCAGTACTGGATCGCGACGTCTACGTGGATGACATCTGCACGGGTGCAGATAGCGTGCAACAAGCACTGCTACTACGAGACGAGCTGATCGCGATCATGGAATCAGGAGGTTATGAGTTGCGGAAATGGCTGTCCAGCTGTCCAGAGCTCCTGGCCGGGTTGCCAGGTGAGTTCCAGCAGGACCCGCACCTTTTCGAGAACCCGGACAATCCAAATACGTTGAGCATCCTAGGGGTGCAATATAGGCCAACGCATGATGTCTTTACGTATCAGATCGAGCCAGACCTTTTGCAGAAGACTTGGACGAAGCGTTCGGTATTATCGACGATCGCCAGAACTTTCGATCCTGACGGGTGGATCGCACCGGTGACGTTCATGGCGAAGTGCTTCTTGCAAAGGTTGTGGCTAGCAAACTTGGGTTGGGACGACCAGCTCTCCGGAGAGCTGTTGAATGATTGGACCAAGTTTGTGACCACCTTACCAGGGATCGTACGCATCGCCATACCTCGCAAATTGCTCCCATCGGTGGGATGTAAGGCTACCCTACATGGGTTTTGTGATGCCTCGGAGCGAGGGTACGCGGCAGCTGTCTATTTGCGGACAGTCAGTTCAACGGGAACTGTAGACGTGCGTCTAGTTATGGCCAAGAGTAAGGTGGCTCCGGTTAGGACAAGATGGACCATTCCAAAGTTGGAATTGGCGGGAGCAGCGCTTCTCACGCGCTTGCTACATCATGTCGCTAGTAATCTACGCGGTACCATCAATTTGGATGAAACGGTGTACGCATGGACCGACAGTAGGATAGTTCTGTGCTGGTTACAGACGTCGGTACATACTCTTGAGGTTTTCGTGGCAAATCGGGTGTCACAGATTAAAGGATCGGAAACTCCGTTGGTATGGAGACACGTACCGGGAGAACAGAACCCAGCGGACTGCGCCTCACGGGGATGTAGGGCCCCTGATTTGGTAGGTCACTCACTGTGGTGGGGACCTCAGTGGCTGACTGAGTCACCTGAGAGATGGCCATACAATGAGTGCGGGTCGCCGCTTGGGCCACCTGATCGAGGTTTGCGAGTGAACGTAGGGCAGATCGTACCTAAGCCTAGTGCGGCTTTCTTGCTGGAACGATACAGCTCCCTCGACAAACTTCTAGGGGTGACAGGTTGGATCAAAAGGTTCGTGAACAACTGTAGAAAACCTCAAGCAGAACGGAACTTGGCACCTGTCCTCTCGCCTGCGGAAAGGAATGCGGCTCTAAGTTTATTGGTTAGGGTCGTCCAGGCGGAACATTTTGAGGAAGAGGCCAGGCTGCTCAGGGATGGCCGTGGAAAGCTGAAGGGAGGTCTTGTGCGCCTCAACCCATTCGTGGACGAGCATGGAATGCTCCGGGTTGGAGGTAGACTTCGGAACGCTAACCTGCCCTTTTCAGCACGGCATCCGCTGTTACTCCCAAAGAAGAAACCTTTGGTAGAACTTATAGTTAGGGATCGTCACCAGAAAAACTCGCATGCGGGCTGCAATGCACTTTTGGCTATTCTGCAGCGCGAGTTTTGGATCTTGTCTGGACGACGTACGGTACGGAGCATTGTGTTTCGGTGCTTGCCTTGCTATCGGTTGAAGGCAGCCACAATGCAACCTCAGATGGGAGACCTCCCACCGGACCGGGTGACGGAAGCCTGGACGTTTGCGGGTGTGGGAACGGACTTTGCGGGGCCTTTTATGGTATAGGCATCACGCCTTCGCAACGCGAAGTCAATCAAGGCGTATTTGTGCGTGTTTGTGTGCCTAGCAACCAAGGCCGTCCACTTGGAACTCGTGGCCGACCTCACTACGGAGGCTTTCTTAGCAGCTTTAGATAGATTTGTGTCGCGAAGAGGGCGACCAGCGCTGATCAGGTCGGACTGTGGTACCAACTTTAAGGGCGCTGATCGATGTATGAAAGAAATTATAACGTTTTTATCGGAAAACGAGGAAGCTATCGGCACGAGCCTCTCCCGTCAGGGCATTAACTGGGTGTTCGATCCACCAGGATGCCCCCACTGGGGTGGTATATTTGAAGCGGTTGTAAAGTCCGCTAAGACGCATTTGATGCGCGTTATAGGTTTAACGATATTAACCTTTGAGGAGCTAGCGACCGTGTTTTGTAAAATTGAGGCCGTTCTCAATTCACGTCCTTTGTGTCCGCTTAGCTCAGATCCGAATGATCTGGAGGCCCTGACACCAGGGCATTTCTTAATTGGCCGACCACTTAACGCCTTGCCAGAGTACCCCTACACAGAGGTCAGTAGCAATCGTTTGACGCGTTATGAGTTGCTGCAGCAAATGTCTCAGAATTTTTGGAAGCGATGGTCGCTTGAGTATTTGCACATTCTGCAGCAACGCCTTAAGTGGACGGACAGAACTGAACCCCCTCGCATCGGAGATCTCGTTCTGGTTAAGGATGCCAACCTGCCGCCACTGCGATGGCGCAGAGGGCGCATTCTCAACTTGTTCCCAGGTAGTGATGGCACTCCTCGAGTCGCGACAGTTCAGGTAGGGGATTCAGTTCTTAAGCGAGCAATAGCAACGCTATCTCGTCTCCCCAGTGGTGAATAGGCCTAAGGGATTCGGCCTAGGGCGGGTGAATGTTTAATTTAGCGTTGCTATGCTGGGGTGGGTTAGGTATTAATGACGGTCTATGAATGCGCCGCGATTTCGCACGCATCGCTCTGGGCATATGTTGTCCCTTTCTCGCTCGCAGGGCGAGACTGGCGACGTGCGCGCAGACCGCCTGACGGCGCCACGCGGTGATTTCTGCACCGCACTGGCAGTCACTCAAAACCGTTCGGACGGGAGGGTATCGTATTGTGCGGATTTCCCGCCACGCGTTTTGTGATGCCGCGTGTAATGGACGATTCAATTTGAGATCGCGCGTGTTGATGCATCGTATTATTGCGGTTCTCCTGGGTTATACTAGAATACCAGGCTTAGTGATTGTTGGATGTCTCGACGTCTTCCACGTGAGCGTCGCGTTGAATAGGCATCAGGTGGCCATTTTGGCCCGCGTTTGTACGGCCCAAATTCGGGTTGGGTCACGCGTAATGACTAATATCAAAGTGGAATACGAACAGAAGCTGTGAGTGGTTTGACGTGAATAACGCGCCAAGGCTGTAGTGGAATGCTGGGTGTCGATATCTTTTCCACCCAGCCCTGTAAGTACCAACGGAATTCCTATTTGATCCATTCCCTGAACTTCCTTTCTCCGTTGGGTATTTATGCATTTGCGCCGGCACGTGACTGTAAGTGATAAGACTGTTTATTCGTGTTAATGGTGTGTTCCCTTTAGTCATATTTGTTGTACCATATCATTGTGACTCCTTAGTACGGATTGCGGAATTCGTGGGATGATATAATTTGGAGGTACTTACTTATAATCTAGTGCTAATACGTGTGACGTAACGCCAGATCGGCAGACGGTATTTACTACCGACTTGAGTTATGTAAAGGTCAGAACACATCATTTGCCAATTTCACTCAACTTAGTTAATTAAGTTAAATAGATTTAGGTTCACGTTTAATTCATAGTATGCGCTGCTATATTGTGCAGCGTATGCTATTTAGCGCTGCGTAACGCGGCCATTGTCTGCCTCCAGTTGAACTCCTGGTATTTTGTTCGAAATTTACCTGTGTAAATCGCTTCCACTGCGGGAGTTTAGCTTGGAATTAGACAAGCATTTTTGCAGTAATATAATTTTCTTTTGACATTCCAGGCCCCACTCCCGCCGCCAAAATGGGACGGTATCTTCGACGCGTCCGAAGAGCACATCCGTTGCCCGCAGCGCATGGGACCCTGGGTCGTCATGGGCAACCCCGACTGCCTCCGAGTGAACGTCTACACACCAGCGGAACCCCACGACCACCTCCTACCAGTCATGGTCTTCATACACGGAGGAAGCTTCTTCGAAGGCACCGGCACTGGCTACCTCTACGGCGGTGACGAGTTTCCTGATCATGGAGTCATATTCGTTGGAGTCAATTACAGATTGAACGTCGAAGGGTTCTTATGTTTAGGTATTGAAGAAGCGCCTGGTAATGCCGGTTTGAAAGATCAGATAGCGGCGTTGAGATGGGTCAAAGAGAATATTAAGGCGTTCGGTGGAGATCCTGACAATGTCACTTTGTTCGGAGAAAGTGCTGGAGCTGTTTCTACTTCGTATTTGATTTTAACCCCAGCTGCTAAGGGACTTTTTCATAAAGCTATTTTACAAAGTGGGTCGACGTTGGCTCCTTGGAGTACCCAACACGATCCAATCAATACAGCAAGCAATCTTGCCAAAGAATTAGGCTATTACACCAAAGATCCTTACGAACTATACAAATTATTCTCTAGTAAGACTGTTGAAGAACTGATTAGTAGTATTAAGTATTCTGGGCATAAGAATTACATAACAGCAGAAATATTGTTCGCCCCTTGTGTAGAGAAAGAGATACCGGGAGTAGAAGCCGCGTTTACCAAACATTCATCGGAGATAATTCGACAAGGAAATTATACCAAAGTACCAATGATTATTGGCTTCAATGATAACGAAGGCCTGTATTTCACAGCTGTAGATTACGGACATAAACTATCTATAGACAAAGTTAATCCCGTAGAAAACTTACAGAATGACTTGGTTTTTCCTTCTGAAGGAGACAAGAATGAAACAGTGGAAAGGATAAAGCATCAATACTTCAACAGAGAGGGAGACGTGATATCATCGATGATAGATTTGTATTCAGACTTACATTTCAAGATGCCAATAGTGTTGGAGTCGGAATTGTACGCGCAGACGACGGACCAGCCGATATATTACTACCTGTTCAAGTACAGTGGTTTCAACAACCTGCCGAAGCAGATATCGATGTACTGGCACTGGGACGGGGCGAGTCATGCTGACGAGCTATTCTACCTCTTCAAGCCGCACTCTCTTCCAATGCCGTGGAGAGCTTTCGAGAAAACCATGATACAAAGAATGCTAACGCTTTGGACCAATTTTGCTAAATACAGGTGAGCATAATATATGTATTTGCTATTCATACAATATGGGTGTGTAACTAATATTTATGAGTGGTTATGCATGGACTGTGGCATACATAAATTGTATACAAAGTCGCCGACCTCGATTCTACAAGAATATATAAGTACTTACAATGAAAATATGCCGACCGATGACTAAGTCAAAAATTATTGGTTAGGAGGTATTTTATTATAAACGAAACATCGTTTTCTATCAGTTCTGGAATTAGATAGATTTGTAAGAAATCATTTATATTCTGCAGGTGTTTGTTTATGCCCGCTGTTGGTATTTTATGCAAACTAAACGTGCGTAAAAGAATAAATTATTCCTTAATTTATTCCTTATAATACAGTTGTAGAATTTGGAATAAGACATCAAAGATTTTCCACGCGAGTTGTCTTATCAGTTATCACACACTACCTTTATATAAAATTCTGAACTAAAGGCTTTGCGCGACTGGATTTTTGACAAATTATGGGCAGTACCTGGTTGACCTGGCTTTTTTGTTGTTTGAATTGGGTTTTGGAAAATGAAACCTAGCCAGATCGATTGATCGCCTCCAAAACCCGATACGTAAAAAAGTCATGAAAATCGTTGTAACTGTTTCCGAGACCCTGATTATTGCTCGTTTAATTGCATATCTACTCAGGCCTTGTATTTCTAAACTAAAAATAACTAAAATACTTTTCCCTTGTTCCAGTGACCCCACCCCCCGCACCACACGGCTCATCCCGTTCCGGTGGCGAGCGAGCAAGCAGCCGAACCCAACAGCTTTAGTCCTCGACGAAAAAATCGGCTCCACCAGGCTCTGGGACCACACAGCCGTCGCGCTGTGGAACGACACCTACGCCAAGTATAGGAGAAGGAATTATGGATTTGTGAAGAAGAGGAGGATACCAATGACGTATACGATTTCGTTGGGGCAGCGGTAGTAATGGACCTTTAAACTTATGGGTTACAGCTGTCGCATTGTGGAACAAGACGTATGCCAAGTTTAAAGAGGCATTATGGGTTTGTGCAGATTTTATTGAGGCAGAGACAGATCAAAATTTAAACCTTGGTTACCAAAGGGTATAGCAGCCGTCGCATTAGGGAACGAAACGTACACCAAGTAGGTATTAGATAAGGCAGTATGGGTTTGTAACAAGAAGAGGATTCCGATGATGTATACGATTTCGTTACAACAGAGGCAGTTATAGAGTTCAAGGCTTGTATACGGTCAAGGGTATTGGGAAGTAAGGCTGTAGCATTGTGGAACAAGACCTATGCCAAGTTTAAGGAGAGGGTTTGTGAAAAAGAAGAGGGTTCCAATGAATCGTTGGGGCAGAGGAAGATTATCCACAAGCCGGGTCCGAGAGTAAGCAGTTATAGATACCTACATACTATATCCCATCCCGAAGCCAAGTATAGATAGAAGAAGGAA
Organism: Tuta absoluta; assembly: GCA_027580185.1. Classification (NCBI taxonomy): domain Eukaryota; kingdom Metazoa; phylum Arthropoda; class Insecta; order Lepidoptera; family Gelechiidae; genus Tuta; species Tuta absoluta. Next base: position 1,641,245 of record JAQAHW010000059.1, read on the forward strand.
TGTATGGGTTCAAGGAGTATGGTATAGATAGAGTGGTCCATTTGAAAGTATCGAAGTATACAATATCACAAGGGCAGAGTTGATAGAGTATGAATGTGGCTGTGATAATGTATAGTGATATAATGGAGAACTGTAATGGTTATGGAAAAAAATTAAACTGCATAAACTGATATGTTTTAAATTAACTATGTTCGACATGTTCCGACTTTTATTACGTCCATGGTTTGTGTGTGGTTTTTTCGTATCTTAATTTTTTGTTGAAAATAACATCTAGGTAGTTGTTTACAGTTTTTATGATGCTTGAGAAATCAAAATGGTTTTAATGATATCCGGTAGTTACATAAAACATAATAATTAATTTGTGTGATATTTTGAATATAGTTAGTTACTTAGAATCATAAATCATGTTCCATAAAAAATACAGAATGTAAGGGATAGCCCTCCGAATACTGATAGGGTGCATGTAGACCATGAAACTGAACAACTTTTCCCTAGGAACAGATGTCAGAAAACGTAAAAAAAAATACTTCGAGGTCGATTTTTTTGTGTCGTTTCATATGCTTCTAGGCGAATGTTGTTCAGTTTTATGGTCTGCATGCACCCTATCAGTATTCGGAAGGCTGTCCCTTACACCCTGTTTGCCTTATGTAGAGTTTGAATGAACTTAAAGAATACCAAATATGTACATAATTTGTTTTGCGGTGATAGTGATCTAGTCGGTATTGAAAGAGTTGAATGAATCATTGTTGATTATTTATGGTATTTTCGAATAAATTCATGAACATTTTTAAGATTTTCATTGCTACATATTTTGTTACTACTAATATTTCAAGGGGTGAACCAGCCATAAAACTGAACGAATTTCCCCAAGAAAGTCGGAATATGACAAAAATGGCTCTACCATACAAAATGGTCCAGCCGAGCGGGTCAATTTATATAGGAGGTGCAAATTATTTTTTTCATATTGAGACCCATGTTTCTTGAGGAAAGTTGTTCTGTTTCATGGGCTGGTTTCACCCCTTGAAATATATGCAACTAATGTTTTAACTTCTTCTTCTTCTTTACGAGTGGGACACCGAGTCGTCCAACGACCCGATGAACCCTGGTGTCAGAGTTTTTCAACCGCCTATTACCACTAGTAGGCTTCTGACATGGTTGTGTTACGATCGCCGTCAAAGTAATCATAGACAACAACTGGGACGAAGGGCTTAACGTGCCCTCCGAAGCACGGAACCATTTCATTTCGGACAATCAGGTGGTTCACCCTGCAATCTCCTAACCAGACCGGGAACAAATTCACAAAGTGAAAAATATCAACTTTGTGAGTGCGCCACCGAGAATCAAACCCGGAACCTTTGCGTCGCAGGCAGTCGCACTACCACTGCGCCACATCGGCCGTCATATAAACGAATGTAGTCATGAGTTGTTGACGTCCCATCGATCTCCCTTACTAAGCATGTTGTCAGAGTGATTATCGTAAATACGGGCGATGGTTCACTCTTTCCAAATACCAATTAGAATAATAGCCACTCGCTAGTTAGTCATTCCGTTTCAAAGCAGCTCTTTCACCATTTATATTAAACTGCTTTACCCCACCAAATACTTACTATACTACCTAAAAAGTAGGTTTAAAAATTACAATGACCACCATTACGCGGTTCTCAAATGTTTGTCAGACGTTTTTACGGCCATGTACGCTCTGCCTACCCCGCAAGGGATGAAGGCGTGATATAAGTTGGTCACTTAAATGGGTGGTTTGCTGTGCACTCCTGCACACGTCTAAGGTACTATCATCATTGAGTACCAAATTTTAAAACACTTACCGTGTTAGGTATACAATTTTTGAAAACTTGCAAAATTTTCAAGCGCGGGCAGGATTTGAACATGCGACTTTCGCATTACTAGTGGCGCCGCCTCTTCCATTTCTTGCCCGCCAATTTTGCAAGTGTCTTTTAATGCCAGTAACGCTTGGCATGGCTCCATCTACCGGTTATGTTTTGAAACTAATAACCGGTGACTAATTCTATCTTTACAGATTGAATGTAGTCTAAGCGATGAAAACCAGCGATAAATTGAGTACCAAATTTTAAAACACTTACCGTGTTAGGTATGTATACAATTTTTGAAAACTTGCAAAATTTTCATGTACTATCATCATGTAAGTTTAACCAATAAAGGAGAGTTTTTAGAGTTTATGTTTGTATGAACGTAGGTATTAGCGATTCTTAAAAGGACTGAAACTCGTTAATTACTGACAGATTCGAATAGGAATTGTATCGGAAGAATCCTTTCATTATCCCGAGTGTCATAAGCTAGGTTTTATGTCAGAAAGCAGTCGTGTTTTTAATTTATTATGCTTGTTTTGCTTTTAATTTTACCTATAAAAGCTCAATTAATTGCTGTACAATTAATCCCTTCTCAGGACGAGTAGACACTCAAAAAGGGTTTTCCCAGAAGATTTGCTTCAACCTCAACCAAATTACCCTTAATAATAAATACCTCTAATAATCGAATGGTGAGACGAATGCACACAAATCCTTGCTAAAGAGAATTGTAAAGCTCAATTAAAAGGTTGTTTGCTATTCCGAGACCTAACCAAACATCAGGGATCCAATCGCCTTAATACTGCACATAAATTATAAAATATTTAAGGCTCTGTTTTTCCTGAAACGTTGGTCTCTTTCATACATACATCACGCCTATATCCCGTGCGGGGTTGGCAGAACGTTAACGGCAGTAAGAGCGAACATTCACGACACCTAACAAATATTTGAGGGTCATTCAGGATCAATTTCAATTATGGATCGCCATAGTGACAGATTATCAACCCATAGCCTAAAATTGCAATATACGTATCCATCGACTCCCTTAGTCGCCTCTTAAGACACCCACGGGAAAGAAATGGGCTGATGCTATTTTAAGCCGACATCCCACAGCAACGTAGATAACCTCGTAACGCCCAAATACCTTTTGAAAGGTATGTGGCTCTATACGAGCCCAAGCTTATGTAAACATTAAATAGAAAGCAACCTTATAGCTATAAGCTCGGGCATATGTTTATCCTTTATTTATATAAACTTTTAAAGTAAATATCTGTATCTATTAATATTTTTTGGTTTAAACTAATTAACACGAGGTTTTTTGAGGTATGTGATATAGTTTATATCAGTAGACCCAGTAGATGCTGAAACTGCAAGCTTCCAGACCAAAGAAGTGCACATACACATATCACGCCTATAATCCCTTACTGTGTAGGCAGAGCGTAAACGGCCGCAAAACGGTAATTTACGCCACGTCTGACTAATATTTGAGTGTCATTCAGAAAATAGAGTATCGCAATAGTGACAGATTGTTAGCCCATCGCCTAAAATTGCAATACACACCCTCGAATCCCATTGTCATAATCATACCTTTTAAAAGGCTTCTGGGCCTCTATCTATGAAGAGCCCCCAGAGGCCTGGGCGTTACGAAGTAGCGAATAATTTGCAAACATTTGTGAATTAGTAGAACCAGACCCCACCCTACTGGTCATACCGTCGGGTTAGCCATTCCTGCCTTACATTCCTATATCTTTCATTACGCGGAGGATATAATTTTAAGAGGTTCTCGACTCAGCGCTTCGAGTGAATATATTCAGTTAGCTTTCGATTATATTCCCGTGTGTACATTGCAAAGGTTTATGGGAGTATATTATTTTTGATTCTGTAAAAAATTACAGTTAACTAGATTATATAAATCGGCGATGCCTCATGGATAATTTTTTACAGATTAAATGTAGCCTGAGCCATGTTTACAAATGGTGGTGGCGTAAAGTTGGTGTGTAATTAACCTGGCCAGCCCCGAGGCAGTGCCTTTATTTTAAAAGCTTTTATTTAACTTGCAGTGTATGTAAGTAAGTAACAATGTTTGTTCGGTGCAAATCTTGCAAGTTTAATTTGAACCACTTCTCGATATCCGATTGAGTTGAAATTTTGCATGTTGGTCCAGAACCGATGACAATGCATGTTAATCATAAATTTGACCTGATGCTGCTGCCAGGATCGGCTCCGTACGAGAGATCTCCTCAGCGGTTTATAGCTGGGACACAAAATTTTGTATACGAATTCGTTTATTATAGGCAGTTGGTAGGCCCACCATGAATTAGACGCTACGTCCAGGGTTGTCTTCGAACTATGGAACTCCTCAATATTCAACTGCTGGGACTTGCAATTTTGTATACGAATTCGTTTATTATAGGCTGTTGGTAGGCCCACCATGAATTAGACACTACATCCAGGGTTGTCTTCGAACTATGGAACTCCTCAATATTCAACTGCTGGGACTTGCAATTTTGTATACGAATTCGTTTATTATAGGCAGTTGGTAGGCCTACCATGAATTAGGCGCTACATCCAGGGTTGTCTTCGAACTATGGAACTCCTCAATATTCAACTGCTGGGACTTGCATTTTTGTATACGAATTCGTTTATTATAGGCAGTTGGTAGGCCCACCATGAATTAGGGTCACGTCAATAGAAGGCCTCCTGATAGAAGAATCAGACTGTTCGAAATTAACTGGGACTCGGCCATGTAATAATGACGCCATCAATGAAATGAAAAGACTAAGACATATTACAAGCTAATTCTTCTATTAGGGATGCCGGACCAACCTACTTCTATAGAATATAAAAGAGATAATTATACTTTATCCTAATGTTAGTTTTCCCCGTGCCTTAAGTTTTTCTATTGAAGGTCTCCGTTTTATAGAAAGACTTTCGTATTGATCAATTACTATCGTAACATAAACTAAAAAATATAAAATAAAATTCTGTAAAAAAAACTTTTAAAACAAGCTTTTATATAAGTGCTCTGAAAAGATGAAAATAAAATTTTGAATGAAATTGACCACATTCATTTATGACTTTACAGAAATGAAAATATAATAAAAGCTTGTCGCGAAACTTTCAATTTGTGATTGAAATTTTGTAATAAGGTACGCATTTAACTGTAATTAGGTAGTTTCTTCTAGGCATCGCAACAAGCTTTTATTATATTTTCATTTCTGTAAAGTCATAAATGAATGTGGTCAATTTCATTCAAAATTTTATTTTCATCTTTTCAGAGCACTTATATAAAAGCTTGTTTTAAAAGTTTTTTTTACAGAATTTTATTAAAAGCTTTTATTTAACTTGCAGTGTATGTAAGTAAGTAACAATGTTTGTTCGGTGCAAATCTTGCAAGTTTAATTTGAACCACTTCTCGGTATCCGATTGAGTTGAAATTTTGCATGTTGGTCCAGAACCGATGACAATGCATGTTAATCATAAATTTGACCTGATGCTGCTGCCAGGATCGGCTCCGTACGAGAGATCTCCTCAGCGGTTTATAGCTGGGACACAAAATTTTGTATACGAATTCGTTTATTATAGGCAGTTGGTAGGCCTACCATGAATTAGACGCTACATCCAGGGTTGTCTTCGAACTATGGAACTCCTCAATATTCAACTGCTGGGACTTGCAATTTTGTATACGAATTCGATTATTATAGGCAGTTGGTAGGCCCACCATGAATTAGACGCTACATCCAGGGTTGTCTTCGAACTATGGAACTCCTCAATATTTAACTGCTGGGACTTGCAATTTTGTATACGAATTCGTTTATTATAGGCAGTTGGTAGGCCTACCATGAATTAGACGCTACATCCAGGGTTGTCTTCGAACTATGGAACTCCTCAATATTCAACTGCTGGGACTTGCAATTTTGTATACAAATTCGTTTATTATAGGCAGTTGGTAGGCCTACCATGAATTAGACGCTACATCCAAGGTTGTCTTCGAACTATGGAACTCCTCAATATTCAACTGCTGGGACTTGCAATTTTGTATACGTATTCGTTTATTATAGGCAGTTGGTAGGCCCACCATGAATTAGACGCTACATCCAGGGTTGTCTTCGAACTATGGAACTCCTCAATATTCAACTGCTGGGACTTGCAATTTTGTATACGAATTCGTTCATGATAGGCAGTTGGTAGGCCCACCATGAATTAGGGGGTCACGTCAATAGAAGGCCTCCTGATAGAAGAATTAGACTGTTCGAAATTAACTGGGACTCGGCCATGTAATAATGACGCCATCAATGAAATGAAAAGACTAAGACATATTACAAGCTAATTCTTCTATTAGGGATGCCGGAGGAGTAGGTACCAACCTACTTCTATAGAATATAAAAGAGATAATTATACTTTATCCTAATGTTAGTTTTCCCCGTGCCTTAAGTTTTTCTATTGAAGGTCTCTCCGTTTTATAGAAAGACTTTCGTATTGATCAATAACTATCGTAACATAAACTGAAAAATATAAAATAAAATTATGTAAAAAAAACTTTTAAAACAAGCTTTTATTTAAGTGCTCTGAAAAGATGAAAATAAAATTTTTGAATGACATTAACCACATTCATTTATGACTTTACAGAAATGAAAATATAATAAAAGCTTGTCGCGAAACTTTCAATTTGTGATTGAAATTTTGTAATAAGGTACGCACCTAACTGTAATTAGGTAGTTTCTTCTAGGCATCGCGACAAGCTTTTATTATATTTTCATTTCTGTAAAGTCATAAATGAATGTGGTTAATGTCATTCAAAAATTTTATTTTCATCTTTTCAGAGCACTTAAATAAAAGCTTGTTTTAAAAGTTTTTTTTACATAATTTTATTTATTAAAAGCTTTTATTTAACTTGCAGTGTATGTAAGTAAGTAACAATGTTTGTTCGGTGCAAATCTTGCAAGTTTAATTTGAACCACTTCTCGGTATCCGATTGAGTTGAAATTTTGCATGTTGGTCCAGAACCGATGACAATGCATGTTAATCATTTTGACCTGATGCTGCTGCCAGGATCGGCTCCGTACGAGAGATCTCCTCAGCGGTTTATAGCTGGGACACAAAATTTTGTATACGAATTCGTTTATTATAGGCAGTTGGTAGGCCTACCATGAATTAGACGCTACATCCAGGGTTGTCTTCGAACTATGGAACTCCTCAATATTCAACTGCTGGGACTTGCAATTTTGTATACGAATTCGTTTATTATAGGCAGTTGGTAGGCCTACCATGAATTAGACGCTTCATCCAGGGTTGTCTTCGAACTATGGAACTCTTCAATATTCAACTGCTGGGACATGCAATTTTGTATACGAATTCGTTTATTATAGGCAGTTGGTAGGCCCACCATGAATTAGACGCTACATCCAGGGTTGTCTTCGAACTATGGAACTCCTCAATATTCAACTGCTGGGACTTGCAATTTTGTATACGAATTCGTTTATTATAGGCAGTTGGTAGGCCTACCATGAATTAGACGCTACATCCAGGGTTGTCTTCGAACTATGGAACTCCTCAATATTCAACTGCTGGGACTTGCAATTTTGTATACGAATTCGTTCATGATAAAAATTTGGTAGGCCCACCATGAATAAGGGTCACGTCAATAGAAGGCCTCCTGATAGAAGAATTAGACTGTTCGAAATTAACTGGGACTCGGCCATGTAATAATGACGCCATCAATGAAATGAAAAGACTAAGACATATTACAAGCTAATTCTTCTATAAGGGATGCCGGAGGTGTAGGTACCAACCTACTTCTATAGAATATAAAAGAGATAATTATACTTTATCCTAATGTTAGTTTTCCCCGTGCCCGAAGTTTTTCTATTGAAGGTCTCTCCGTTTTATAGAAAGACTTTCGTATTGATCAATAACTATCGTAACATAAACTAAAAAATATAAAATAAAATTATGTAAAAAAAACTTTTAAAACAAGCTTTTATTTAAGTGCTCTGAAAAGATGAAAATAAAATTTTGAATGACATTAACCACATTCATTTATGGCTTTACAGAAATGAAAATATAATAAAAGCTTGTCGCGAAACTTTCAATTTGTGATTGAAATTTTGTAATAAGGTACGCACCTAACTGTAATTAGGTAGTTTCTTCTAGGCATCGCGACAAGCTTTTATTATATTTTCATTTCTGTAAAGTCATAAATGAATGTGGTTAATGTCATTCAAAATTTTATTTTCATCTTTTCAGAGCACTTAAATAAAAGCTTGTTTTAAAAGCTTTTTTTACATAATTTTTTATTTTTTATCCCGCCCGAGCCGGTTTTCTATTAGGACAATTCTCTTCTTATTCAACCATGTCGGAGGCCTATTGCTGGTAGAAGGCGGTTGAAAAACTCTGACACCAGGGTTCATCGAGTCGTTGGACGACTCAGTGTCCCACTCGAAAAAGAAGAAGATTAGGACAATACAAAATTGTTATAAAAAAAAAGAAAATTTCGTTATTCAAATTTATTTTTGTACAATGACCGATCACGACGTCAAAAAGTGACAATGCTATCCTACATTGAATAAAGTTATTTCATTTTCATTTTCATGAAAACTCGCGATGAATTTAATACCAATTTTTCTAAACACCTTCCGTGTACGATATACAGTTTTAGAAAATTTTGCAAGTTTTCTAAAATTATTAGACTTTGGAGCCCCAGTATAAATAACCATACCTAATTTACCAGCAATTTACTGCATTCATTCACTCACATTTCAAAAAGTTTACAAAAGCGAGCGAAGCACTTTCCATCTTACTTAATCCCGAAACTTTGCCGTAAACAACAATCCGAATTAATAAAACAATAGCCAACACGGACTCATCTCGGCGAAGTATCTGGAACATTGGAAAATCAACAAAAACATAAATTGGAGCGAGTCGTACAAAGCACCAGCTACCAAGTTACACAGAACTCTGTGTTTAGCTAGCGACGAGCCCCCGGGCTGGGAAACAGCCAGGGCTAGACTCAGGATAGAGATAGGGGCCACAGGCAAGGGTTTGACTATGGTACATTTGATTTAATCTCATACATACATCAGCCTATTGCAGTCCACTGATGGACGTAGGCTTCCCCTATAGGGCACAATCTCTCGTTTTCACCATCCAGTCGCTACCAGCCGCCTTTTTAAAGTCATCGGTCCATCTGGCCGGAGGTCGTCCAACGCTATGCTCGCCGAGGCGTGGCCTCCACTCGAAAACCCGCTTAATCCGGAGGACATTCGACAAATTGTGTATCGCCATAGTGACAGGTTATACACACCCTCGAGTCCGTTACTCGCCTCCTACGACTCCCACGGGAAATAACCGGGGTGATGCTATTCTAAGCCGGCATCACACGGCACTTACCTATATACTCATAGTAACAACGGTCGAAAATTGCTAGTGTGTTTGCCGAATGCTGAATATGAATATGGTAAACTTCTTTATATCGTGGTATTTTTGGGCAAGGCAACCCCTGAATACCAACCTGCTTGCTAGATAAGAACCAACTTGAAAGATTGCACTTTATTGACGACTGCTTTTCCGATTGAAATAAGTTGTATGAGAAACCGAAGATAAGAGGCCGTACATGAAATTGCGCCGGGCGAAAGTAGGTAATTAGTATTAGAACGCGTCATCGTGCAGCCGAGCGGCGGCGATATGCAGACCCAGCGGCGGACGGCAGCGTATAGTTCGATCAATCAGTTTTGATCCTATTTATAGTTTTTTGTGGCAATTGTATGAAAAAGTTTTAAATTATTGCGTACCTACTAAGAATTTTTGGAATTTGTGGACCTGATTAATTACCGACTACTATTCAGGGGTGTTGGGGTGTGATTAATCTGTACTCACCTTTATGTATGTTTATCAGTCATGTTTTTATTGTTTTCAATTTGAGTGGATAAGCCTGAGGGGTCAAAATATGACTTCCATATACACTTTAAATTGGAGCGTAGATCACGTACATTACACTAGTTTTTATTTCACTTCAATACATGCAGTATTTCGCAAGTTATGACGAAGAGAAGTTTTACCCCAATTTTGAATTTCCGAGATTACGCGCGCTAAGACTGTGACGTCACGGCTCGGCTTGGGACAACTCGCGACCACAACACAGCGCGTTGCACGTTTCGGTGATTTTGTTTCGATTTTCTTCGAAATACTTTATATGGTGTTTATGTGTATGTTATATAAGTGTAATGAGTAAAATGGAAGCAGGATTTGTGAAAGGTCAGTCGGACAATCTGCCAAAATTGATAGTTTGATGGTGGCCCAATATTTCATGATGAATAAAGATTTTACCGCTGCCGAAATTCGTGGACTAACAATGAAAAGGTATGTAATATGTAAGCATTACCTCAACTGAATCATAGTGTTTTTTTTTTAGTACCTACATACCTACTATGGGCGGTGATAAAAATACTTTCACTCGCGTGTTCATTACCATCCTGCCTGAAGTACCTACCCGTAAGGTTCCTAGTTGTACCTACTCCCTCAACTCAATCAAAATGTGTGTGATAAAAAATACTAGATAAGGAACCTAGGTACCTACAGTTTGCGCTCGTTAAAACCTACCTATGGGTTTCCATGCGTTTCTACCTACTCGCCGTGGAACTGGCGGGTGCATGTGCGTCCATCCTGAAGTAGGTACCACGGCGGCGGCCTCCTTGACAAGGAGGCGCACACGCATACCTACTCTAGCCAACTGTTATACCTACAGTGTGGGTCAAGGAGGCGCATGTCTACTCCACGCATCTACCTAAAGGTACCCCTTTTATTCACCTACACACACTCGCCTGTACCATTGCAAGTAGAGTAGGTACGACAAGGTGGTACCTACATAGGTAGGTACTTCAGCAATCAGGATGCCCAAGTAATCTAAGTACGTGGGTACGTCCATATGTAGGTAGGTATACTTTAACATTAGTTTCTGCCACCGGCGGCCGTCGAAGTTCTGCTTGGTAATCTTGGTAGTCTTCACAGCAGTAGTGCGCTACAGTTTTAGGGCCTATTGAATCAACTCTTTTCACATAAAAGAAGAGTTTATTTGGTGTTTTAACCGTGGAGTTTAAACATTGCGGCACAATACAGTATTTCCCTGGGTTTTTATTTTATAATATTTAATTTCACTGTGCGACGACGTGCGAGCATAAGCGCGACTGCCGAATGACTCGAGCCGTGAGTCGTGACGTCATCGGCTAGTCTGCGCCCGCCCGCGTTTTTAAAAACTTTCGCCCGAAACTACACACTTTCAACTTTAATATCTCGGCCATTTTTTAAGATATGAAAAAGTAAAAACAAAGTTTTTCTCGTAATTTTTTTGTAGATTTATTAGACATAAAAGTAAAACGCACTATGGTTATCCATTGTAATTATACTATAGTAGTTTTCAAATTTGTTTTTTGGTTTAAATAAAAAATCTTATTTATTCACTATTATATATTTATTTTAAAAACTTGTGTCTCTTAGCACCATTGATCGATTTTTTCGCGAGTCGACGATTTCTGGAAGTAAGCAAGTGTAAAGAAATCATCATCCCTTTCAATGAATGCAGTTTTAATTTCATAATCAGGGCCAGTCCAGACACCAAACAGGCAGTATTTTTTTTTTTTGGTTATGTGTAACTGACCCTGTACTTGGTAATACCAATTGTGGTTTTAATTCGAGACTATTTTACATTCTTCTTTATCATTTTTATTAGTCATCTTTTTAGCGCTTTTATTTTATTTTTATATTGTTATGTTATGAGCTTCTAAATGGTCGCACTATAATTCCGCCTGTGACGCGTGATCTACTGTCCTCTACGCGCGCGAACGACACACATTCGTAATTTTGTATGTGTGCGTGAGTGTGACGCAGCAGGCTACACGTCCTTCTCCCAAGAGCGCGGCGCGCGGTCTGCCGAAACAGCATTTGCGCTCCCGTATATAATTGATAATTCCGAAGAACTTTAAAATATTTGATGAATTTCATAAAATACATATTTTATTTGCAATTTTTTTTATAGCAAATGTGTTAGCATGAATCTATTTTTCAATGTGTAAATTGATTTTTTTTAAAACGTGTTGTATTGTACGAGAAATCCGACGCTGTATACGTTTAAAATTTCTTCAAAATAGGGTCATTTTACCGTAGTTTTTCTTTGAATTTTTGAATAAAATTACTAAAAACTCCTCGGCCAATTTTTAGCACTTTTCATTGTCTTTATTGCTGTATACTTTATAAACCACTCCATATTTTAAAATTCATGTAAACAGTAATGATACGAACGTCCGCAAGGAAACAATTTAAAACACGTCTCAAGTTATTAACTATAAAACAAACTGAACAATCAAAATCAATAATTTGTCTGGGCCAATTTTTAGATATTGAATTAATCTTCAATAAAACATATCATAACACATTGTTAGTTATTCTGTTTTTTTAAACTAGGTCCTACAGAATTAAAGAAACAAGACAAAATGACTCAAAAATATGTACGGCCTCATAAGTTGTATGAAACTTCAGTTCCAACTACTTCCAACAAGTGATGGAAATATAATAGGTACGTATTTACAGCGTATTTAAATAAAAGGAATGGGAATTAAGAATAAGATGCCTTTATTTTTATTTATTTATATCCCGCCCGAGCCGGTTTTCTATTAGGAAATTACAAAATGGTTATTAAAAAAAGAAAATTGTGTGATACAATTTTTTTTTTGTATAATGACGGATCATGACGTCAATAAGTGATAATACTATCCTACATTGAATAAAGAATTTCAATTTCAATTTCAAGACAATCTTTCGCTTATACGGGTTTCGGGTTGTAAGGGAAAGCCCTCTGAATACAGATAGGGTGCATGCCGACCATGAAACTGAACAACTTTCCTTTAGAAATAGTATATGTGAGGAAAAGACAAAAAGAAACGACCTTCCATACAAATTCACAATCAGCTGACTGCATTTACTATGGTAGGTCAAGAAAAAATTTACGTTTCCTGAAATATTTATTTAAATAAGTTGTTCAGTTTTATGGTCTGAATGCACCCATCAGTATTCGGAGAGCTGTCCCTTACACTATGGATACAATAACGCCTGTCGTAAAATAATGAGAAATATTTTTGTCTCTACATATCTTGTTTAATACAAGTTGATGATATTATCACTTTGTGAATTTGTTTTCAGACTGCTTAGGACATTGCAGGCCGAACCACCTGATTTTTCGTAAGAAAAATGGTTCCGTGCTTCGGAGGGCACGTTAAGCCGTCGGTCCCAGTAGCTGTCTATGATTACTCAGACGGCGGTCGTTACACAACCATGTCAGAGGCCTACTAGACACCAGGGTTTATCGGGTCGTTCGTTGACTCGGTGTCCCACACTAAAAAAAGGAGAAGTTTCATATAAGGAGTTATGAACTAAGTAGTTTCTTTTTACTAATAAATTAAACAAAAACAGCACCACCACAAATGATATTCGGAGAATATCATTTTTCCGAATATTCTTTTAAATCTACAGCTTTACACACTATGCTCTGAAATATCTTATTTTAGCTGTTAGTGTAACGGTGCAACGATCTGTTCGGAATAGGAGAGTGCAGTGGACGTCGGGCTTACTGCAATTCATTTATAACCGTAATTAAACCTGAGCAAGACAGTCGCTTAAAGAACTGCACACTGGGTATTACTCCAACACCGCCGTTTCAGCGTGTCGCCGGCTGTGTTGCAGTCATACATACATACAGTAGCCTACTGCAGTCCACTGCTGGACGTAGGCCTCCCCCAGGGTACGCCATAAGGCACGATCTCTCGTGTTTGACATCCAGTCGCTACCAGCCGCCTTTTTTAAGTCATCGATCGATCTGGCCGGAGTTCGTCCAACGCTACGCTTTTCAAGGCGTGGCTTCACTTGAGAACCCGCTTACTCCACCGTCCGTCGGTTCTACGATAGATGTCATGGAATCTAGTATCATCGGTATACAATTCAATTCAATTCAATTCAGATAATTTATTTCTAAGTAGGAATTTATATGAAACTCTTTCAAAAAAGTCACAGTCTGCATAACGTAACATAATATATAGGTTAAAAAAAAGATAGTAAATGTACAGAAATGTTAATAAAATACATGTCAAAGTATAAAATGACAAATTCATGTTTATCTATCTATCTACCTCATACATCGTGTTGGACCAGACGTCTTTATCTTTAAGGTACGGAACTAATATCAGCAGCAAATCAACTTACACCTTTATGGGATAAACTTAAACTGTTTCATCATACAGTTTTAATAAAAAACCAATATCTATAGGTTGATCCCTTGAAGTGGTTAGTTCATGTGCTTGCTGATAATACTTAGCACACATAAGAGCATGCAGTCTTTGAAGTCTTCACAAAATACTTTCAGACTAAAGAAAACTGATGAAATAAAATCACTCATTATAAACGGGCTAATTGATAAAACATTACAAAAGGCTAAAAAAAATAACAGGAGCTTTCCTTGAGAATGCGATACCAGCGTCTTATCCCGGCTGGCCAGCTCGGTCAAGTATTCCCGCTTAAAACTTTTTAAGGCGAGTTATATCTTAGTCGTAAACAAAACTTTCGTTAAGGCTCTGTATACCGGCGAACGGGTAAAGTAGGGGAGGGGGACTGTTAATCCGAGTAATAAAGAAAAATACCCGGAAAGCGTTGGCTAATTGTTATAAACTGGGCAAACATGCAAATAGGACGAGCCGAGTTCCTCTGCCTTTTAATTCAAAAGTTATCTCGTTGCGTTAGGCTCGTGCTACACCGAGTGGTAAATAACATCTTAACTAAACTATTTTTAAAAGTTGCTACTTTTATGTGCGTACAATAGACAAATTATCAAAAGGCGACCCATTCAGTGTGCCTACATATCTTGTAGTATACAAAAACGTACCTACCTATTATAATCTAATATTCAATAAACTTCCATTGGATATACGAGAAGCTAAGATAAGAGTAACTACTAATGTATTTATTAATAAATGCAATCGCTTTCTGGCTGGAAAAGCCTACTATAGCGTATTTTTTTAATTGACGAGTGAACTTATTTACATTTTATTTTATTTCACTTTATAATATTGTTTTATATTATAAACTATGTCTACGAATTAACTTTTACGTGCAATGTACCTATTTATATTTATCTTTTGACACTGTAAATTTCTTACTATTAAATAAATGAATGAATGTAATAAATAATGTATAATTTACCCAAAATTTGACATGTAAATTTTTATTTATCAAATAAATTGAAACTGAAACTGACTATCTAGGACTTGCCACATTAGTTAATCAAATTACCTCGGTATCACATTCTTTTTCTTCTTGGTCGTAGCCTCATGACTGAAGGACGTGACTACTCTACTCAGAGCAATGTTCTTCACCAGCTTCCCACAAACTCCTCCGTCTTGTGCCTTATGTATAGCTGCCTGTAATGTGGTGTGAGTGGCGTCTTTTATCGAGTCACTCCAAGGTGATGGTATCACATTAGACAGAGCTCTAACAACAAAACACACAGCAGAAATTGAACCTACATAATAAACGATTAACCAACCAAATAGTTTTTTCTTCGCAACCGTTGCGTACGACAGTAATGGCTCTTTTCTGCTTAGCTAACGAGTAGACCAGTCCGGTTTAGAGCCTTTAAGCACATATCATAAGTGAAGCTTGTGGACACAGCTTTTGAAGGCAGTTTTGAACCGATTCTGGTTGAAAGCTGTATACACTGGCTGGAATTGGCCCACCTGCTGCGCGAAGAAATTGCAAGCTCAGATAGTGCTTCGGTGAAAATCAGCTGCTAAAATCAGATAGGTCTCTGCACGTCATGGGTCTCCAAATGTTTAGTTAAATTCCTTCAGAGATCAGAGGTACCTATAGTTTTTCATGCTGGTTTCTGTCATCGACTTGTGTCCTGGTTGACTCAAAGGGCTTTAACACAGTAAATGTAATATGACAGTGAATTGTTACAGATCTTTTACTAAATAAGTATTGATTGATGTAGAGATGGAGAACGCACAAACAATATTTTTAAAACAAGTACACTCATCATTTCGGATTGTTGGAAAATATGTTTAGCAAAATGCGTAAATTAGGTCAAGAGGTCAAGAGTTTTATTTGCGCTCAGTGTGGCCCTCAACTTTACTCGGATATTCATACCAGCGAGGCGATGCCGGGCGCTGGGCGCTAGATGCTAGATGCTGGATGCTGGATGCTGGTTTATTACGCGTATATATTTTTAACGCAATAACTCCAGGTTATCCTTTAAGCAGAGACTTTTCCACCTGCAAGGGAAACTCGAGGTGAAGAAGCGCTTCGGAGTAAATTAAGTCAACATGAGCCGAGTGTAGGTGCTTAGACAACTAATAAAATAGGTAAAGGAAATAGTTAGACATCCTTATTCTTTACTAACTGACAAGGCGCAATCTGTAGCCGTATTCCGCTATTTGAAAGGCGCATTAGCTGTTCCCGTGTGATGCCGGCTTAGAATAGCATCACCCCGTTTCATTCCCGTGGGAGTCGTAAGAGGCGATTAAGGGACTCGAGGGTGTGTATTGTAATTTTAGGCGATGGGCTGACAACCTGTCACTATCGTGATACACAATTTTCCGAGTGACCTTCAAATATATGTCAGACGTGGCGTAAATGTCCGATTTTGCGGCCGTTTACGCTCTGCCTACCCTGCCAGGGCTATTAGGCGTGATTTGTGTATGTATAATCTGTTTTTCAATAGATTCGAGTGTCAGTTGGATGGTTTGGGCTGTTTCGTATTCTGCTAACAGTTTGAAGTATAGTTTAACTCACAGTGGCATTAGAATGACAGTTGAGCGCAGAGTGCCTACTTAGGGGTACAGCCATAATCTCTACGCTTGGCAGGCGCATTGGCGAGCGCATGTAAGATGTTGCATTCACAGGGAACGCTGCTGCCCATTCCCTGGATAAATTTATCCTTTTATCGCTTTTTTAACACCCACCGGTAGAATTGGATGATTATTAACCATATTTAACAGCTGTCAGCTGTCATCTCCATACTAAAAGAGATGTCAACGAAGAAAAATTTACCCTCTGCCATAGCATTATCACTCAGAATCTGACAGCTGTCAAATATGGCTTATTGGGACGGCCATACTGTAATGATTAAAAAAATTCACATCCTGAGGATGTATATGATATTTTTTAATCATCTTCTTCTTTTCGTGTGGAGCACCGAGTAGACGAATAACTCGATGAGCCTTGGTGTCAGAGATGTTCATCCGCCTACTACTACTAATAGACCTCTGGCATGATTTTGTAACGACCGCCGTCTAAGTTATCATAATAAGCAATCGGGACCGACGGCTTAACGTGCCCTCCGAAGCTCAACCATACATCATCAGATAACATGTTAAAACCACCACAACTTCATCGCCAACCTTTATAAGGTTGCAGTTGCATAAGTTTTCGCAACACGTGCTCCGTCGAGTGTCGACCAACCTCTCAACTCTCAGCCAATGCTTTCGCCATCCCAATACCACCACTTGAATACCTCTGAATTGTAGTAAGCTGCTAGTATTGCTATACTACTCGGCGTACTAAGACGAATCTGCCTCATTGCTTGTTATTTACCAAATTGTTTGTGGTTGCGGTATTTTTCTCGTTTGCGATAATAGTTTTGAGTCGTTTTTGTTATAACCATGTTGCGTGAATGTGGCCGCTTC
Source organism: Tuta absoluta (assembly GCA_027580185.1). Taxonomy (NCBI): domain Eukaryota; kingdom Metazoa; phylum Arthropoda; class Insecta; order Lepidoptera; family Gelechiidae; genus Tuta; species Tuta absoluta. The sequence continues at coordinate 1,658,790 of JAQAHW010000059.1, forward strand.
GCCTTGTATGTTTTTTATCTGGCGTTGTGTTGTGTTATGTTCGTGACCGTTGAAGAGCAGTGAAAAAAAGTGAATTTAAAGATGTATTAGGGACGCAAGTCAGTTAGCGCCATATACAAGATGTAACAATGTTAGATGCAAATATTTGAACCAGCCCGCGAAACGTAAAGTGAAAAAGAAATTGGACCTGCCATACAAATTAACCCGGCTGGAACATTTTGTATGGGAGGCCCAAATTATTTTTTCATTTGGCCTTTGTTTCTTGGGGAAAGTTGTACAGTTTCGTGATCTGGTTCACCACTTGAAATATTTTCAGCTAACCTTTTTACATCATGTACAGTACACTTCTTTTGCTATAAATCGATAAAAAGAAGCCGATTAAGTTAGAGCACACGATAGTTCAGTGGTTAGAACATCGGCTCGGTGCGCAGAAAATCGTGGGATCTATTCCCGCTCGTGTGAAATAATTGATTTCTAACCTTTTTTGTGAACAAGGTCGGATCAAATTTTTTAGTAACCTTAAAAAGTAGATAACTTGTTTTGATGAACATTATAATTTTTCTTAACGAAATAGACTTCAGATAAAGCTATGTAAAGAACTCTAGGTATAAATTCTTCTAAAGAACTTTGAACAGAACTATGTGAATTCTTCCACAAATATGAAGCTTCGTGTGTTATGGACGCTGTGTGTCGGGACAGTGGTGTCCCAGATATTCACGCCTGTGATCCAGATCGGGCAAGGCAGAGTTCGCGGGCTAAGGAGCATCTCTGGGCAAAACCTGTTCTACGGGATTCCTTATGCCACCAGCGAGAGATTTCAGGTGGGACCAACTTAGATTTAAATAAAGTTTAAAAAATATAATAATATATTTCAAGGGGCGAACCAGCCGAAACTGAACAACTTACCCCAAGGAACATAGATGGGAAAATAAAAATTTTATAATTCTACCTATGTTCCTTGGGGAAAGTTGTTTGGTTTTATGGACTGTTTCAACACTAACATTATTTGCAGCTTATATTTTTTTTAGTCTTGTGATGCCGGCTTATTAATAGCATCATCCCATTTCTTTCACGTGGGAGTCGTAAGAGGCGACTTATGAACTTGAGGGTGTGTATTGCAATTTTAGGCAATGGGCTGACAACCTGTCACTACGGCGATACACAATTTTCTGAATGACCCTCAAATATATGTCAGACGTGGCGTAAAAGTCCGTTTTTGCGGCCGTTTACGCTCTGCCTACCTCGCAAGGGATAATAGGCGTAATATGTGTATGTATGTGTGTGTGTGTAATAACATACTTCAAGGGGCGAACCAGCCGAAAAATATAAAAAATTTATAAATCTATGTTCCTTGGGGAAAGGTGTTTGGTTTCATGGACTGTTTCAACACTTACTTTATTTGCAGCTCATATCTTTACATCCTGTATACTTGCAAAACAAAACTGATGTGGGTTTAATGTTTTTTATAACGACCCAGATAGCAATGGGGGTTCTATATAAGATGTATAGTCGTTCACATGTACTCTACAAGCTGTGTAAGTTAGCTATATAAGAGCTGTATAGCTTGCTATAATGCTCTTATAGAACCAATTTGGGCACAAATTAGACAGCCTTAAGTTCACAATGGCTATATATTAGCTCTATAATAGCGATATAATAGCAGTTTAAGTAGTAACATAGGACTTAAGGCTGACTAACGGCGCTATTTAGGAGGCAGTGTGAACCATACAACGTGCATGAGTGGAATAAAGAGTAACATGTGGTTAAATATACAGCCTTCACAGTTATAAAATCTGACAAACGTACTCCACTACCTGAAATTCACATGTGTCCTTAATTATTTCTTTATTTCTATATCATTCCATTAAGTTATTGATTTTATGAGTGCCCAGACATAATATAACTCCGGCGGACATCAATTTGGATATTTTTAATAATAATACGCAGAAAGTACCACTTTCAATACTTAATGCCTTGGGAATGCAACTTTATCGTAAAATATACACATATTTACAGCTAAAATATTTACGCGCCTCTATAAAAACGCCGTATTTATGATAAAATATTTAAAACTGTGTGAGAGGAAATCTTCAATTTTCAGGTTTTGATGTTATTTGAACATTTTAATATTACTACGGTAATCAATAATAACATCAAACCGAACCTGAATCGCTTTTTATGAGTATTTTGTGAGAAATCTGCATGATAAGTTTGGAGATTTATTTGGCAAATTTTAGGATAAGTAGAACAAAATGGTGGAAATGAACAGTGGCTATGTGAACTTTTATAACTCCAATTTAATGCGGTAGAGCGTATATAGGTTCACATGTGTTCTGTTAGAATGCTGCTAGCTATTTGAAGTCTCACATTTGTACCACTACAGAGCCAATGTCTGTAAATGTATCCAAATGTGAACTTATGTACAGCTTTAAGATGTACTTATTCAGGTCTTGTGGGATGAGTGAAATAGAATATCACATTCACATTCATATTCAGCTTAAAGCAATTAAGAGTAGTAATTGTGGATAAATGAACTGCTATTGATGTTATAAGACAACACATTTGGTTCTTTTAACAGCCCATAGCGCTCATGCGAACCATTCAAACACTTCTATACGGGTAGCAAATAAAGGTTATTTTAATGATCACAAACAAGCCCTGCTCCAGCTACTAGCTGCATAGAAGACTAAAATAAGTAATCATAACAGCTTTTGGTTGTATAACTGACCACGTGTGTTCTATTATAATGCTAGGTCTATAACATCGTAGAAGTAGGCTGTTAAACAGCGATTGCCGTATCTCTACCCTCCTATATTGCTCTTAATCAGACGGCTGACTAAAGGATAGTTGTTAGAGTATTAAAACACCAACAATCGTATAAAAGTATAACTCTACACTCTTATAAGTCCCTTACACAGGTATGGGGGTTGATAATCGCCATAATGCAGCTCATAGATCACGAGTGAACTGTTTTAATGCTTCAAGTTCACGTGTGAACTAAATGTGTACTCTTAAATGGAGTAAAATGTTATTTGGGGATGGACTCACTAGGCGTGTACAATCAAATTGTTAAAACTCAGGATTCTTAAAAACATTGGATGTACCTCCTTACATGTAGATTTCATAATAATTAGGCACTGTATTTTTTTATAGTAGGTGATGTGTATTAAAAAGAACACATTACTTAGGTGCCTAGTTACATAGGCATAACAACGATACAATCTACATCTACACTAATATTATAAAGAGGAAAGATTTGATTGTTTGTTTGTTTGTTTGTTTGCATCGAATAGGCTCCGAAACTACTGGACCGATTTTAAAAATTCTTTCACTATTAGAATCCTACATTATTCCTGATGAACATAGGCTATATTTTATACGAGAAAAAAATAGGGATCCGCGTGAAAATTTCGATAATGTAACCCAACGTGTGAAAAATGTACCAAAAATATATCTTATATCGCGTACGCTGTGGAAATTATTAACAATAGAGCAAAGTGATGTACTACCGTTTTATAGAAGACATCAATATCTACAATAATGTCCGCAATACCATATGTCTAACTACTACAGTTATGCCACAATAACTACTTTTTCATTTAAAAATGTACAAACTGTACCAGTGTAATGATTACATTTAATCATTACTGTATTAAAGGGTGTCAGGGATAGCCCTCCGAATACTGATAGGGTACATGCAGACCATGAAACTGAACAACTTTCCCCTAGGAACATATTTCAGGAAACGTAAAAAGACTGACTTCCCATAGTGAATGCAGTCAGCTGATTGAGATTTTGTATGGAAGGTAATTTTTTTGGCGTTTCCTGACATATGTTGCTGGGGAAAGTTGTCCAGTTTTATGTTTCATGCACCCTATCAGTATTCGAAGGGCAGTCCCTTACTCGGTATAAAAAAGACGACAAAAAACATTAAATAATGCATTAATAAAATCTACACTAAAATAATACATACATACACATATCACGCCTATTATCCCTTGCGGGGTAGGCATAGCGTAAACGGCCGCAAAAACGGACATTTACGCCACGTCTGACATATGTTTGAGGGTTATTCGGAAAATTGTGTATCACCATAGTCACAGGTTGTCAGCCCATCGCCTAAAATTGAAAAACACACCCTCAAGTCCCTTAGTCGCCTCCCACGACTCCCACGGGAAAGAAATAGGGTGATGCTATTCTAAGCCGGCATCACACTAAAATAATAATAATAAAATCTACACTAATATTAGAAACATTTTTTTTTTATTGTTTGTTTAAATTGAATAAGCTCCGAAACTACCGGACCCATTAAAAGTTTTTTTACCGTTAATTGTAATTGAAATTCTTTATTCAAGTGTAGTATTATCACTTATTGACGTCATGAACCGTCATTCTAAAAAATAAAATTTATATCACACAATTTTCTTTTTTTTTTACAATTTTGTTAATTACAATTTTGTTATGACCTAATAGAAAAGCGGCTCAGGCGGGATAAAAAAAAAAGGCACTGCCATGGAGCTGGCCAGGTTAATCACACGGCATGTAACTTTACGCCACCACCATATGAAAACAATATTCGTTTCAAATTGAAGTAAATATTTGTAGAATCCTACATTATCCCTGATGAACATAGGCTATATTAAACTGTCTCATTCCCGGGGGGAAATTGTTAGCGGCGGGTGAAACCGCTGGGCGGGCTGCTAGTATTCAATAAAATTAAAAATAAAATAAAAGTAATTATATGAAATAATAGCAGCTAAAAACTTAGATAATATTAGTAGTCAGTGGTGGAATTTTTTGTAATAGTTAGTTCGCTTAAGTTATTTCATTTTTTTTTTTAAACTTGCAAAATTTTCAAGCGCGGGCAGGATTTGAACCTGCGACTTTTGCATTACTAGTGGCGACGCCTCTTCCATCTGGGCTACCGCAGCTCATTCCTTGCCCACCAATTTTGCAAGTGTATTTTAATGCCGTGGCATGGGGCTCCATCTACCGGGTTAGTTTTTGCAACTAATTCCGGCTAATCAATAATTTTTCAAAAATGGTATAACTTATTTCATCTTTATATTACACTATAGTTAGTTTGTAGTTACAGTGAAATCCTTGGACATGCTTGATTGAATAAAAACAATAGTATTTTGTATGGGCATCAATTAAATATTCTCATTTATCTAACAAACCCATACTTAGCCTATACTTGCTGTCGTTTAAACTTATTGCTTTGTGCGACCTAAAAACTCTTACAATAAGCTTGTAAGGACTGTTGTCTTTTAATTACACGCACTTTAAAATCTATTCATTCAACAACGAAGCGTGAACCAGTTTTTTCTGAATGAATGAAACTCATTATCATAGTGCTAGACTAATTCTGACGTAAAGATGTCATCACCGTAAGGAACACACACCGATTAGTAGATATAGCACTATAGGTAATAACTTTCCTCTCTCTGCTTTCTAGCCTCCTCAAGATCCACCGAAATGGGAAGGTGTCTACACAGCAGTCAGCAGATTAAGGCACTGTGCTCAAACGGTCTCCTTACTCACCTTGACGAACGAAGACTGTCTCCACCTGGACGTGTATGCTCCAGAAACCGCCAACCCTCAAGACAGACTACCCGTCATGGTCTTCCTACATGGTGGAGGATATTACTACGGAACCAAAGCGCACTACGACCCTGAATTTCTAGTCGTGAAGAAAGTGGTTGTAGTGATTATCAACTATAGACTAGGAGTGTTCGGGTTCCTTTGTGTCAATGGTGTCGCTAATCTTGGACTGAAAGATCAGGTTGCTGCGTTACGATGGATCCGAAAGAACATAGCAGCGTTTGGGGGAGATCCAGACAATGTCACAATTGCAGGTCAGAGTGCAGGCGCCAGTGCTGCAGCCATGCATTTGCTTTCAAAATCCAGTGCAGGATTATTCCATAAGCTAATTCTTATGAGTGGAACAGCACTGACACCTTGGGCATTCAATGTTGAGCCTTTAAAACCTGCTTTTGAGGACGCAAGCAAACTTGGTCAAGTCAACACTGAAGAAGATGTCTACAAGTTACTTCTAAACGCTACAGTTGAAGACATTTTGGCTTCTTGCAAGGATGTGTCTACGAACCCAAGATACTTCAAGTATGCTCCGTGTTTTGATGCAAACACCACCGACCCTTTCTTTCACGATACTCCATACAGCACTATCAAGTCTGGTACGTTCAACAAAGTTCCCATCATGCTTGGCTTTGCCAACGTGGAAGGCATGTTGTTCTATGGAATCAACAACGACAGAAGCTTCAAGGACCTGAACGACAATTTTGCAGACAAACTCCCTTGCGTTTTCTCCTGGCAGCCACCTAAAGAGAAGAAAAGACTGGCCAGAAAGATTCGAAGTCACTACTTCGGAATGAAGCGTATTAACCGTTCTGCAGTTAAAGAAATTGTGAGTTACTATTCCGATTGGATGGCATACGGAACAGTAGATGCCTTTACAGAGCTGATGGTGAAATATTCTGACCAGCCAGTGTACAGCTATATGTTCGCGTATGAAGGAGACAGAAACTTTGCTAAGTTCTTGTTCGGGAGTGAAACAAAGATGGAAGGAGCTTCACATTCTGATGACATCTTCTACGTGTTCAAGCCTGGAGGAGTGTCCATGCTGCTGTCGGGGCAGGACAGGCTGTTCATAGACCGAATGACTACGATGATCGTCAATTTCATGAGATACGGGTAAGCGATTAGATTCTAAAATTCCCTCATCGTTTCTTACTATTATGGTCTCTAAAATTTTTTCTTAAGCAAGTGTGTAGTTAATATTTTGAGAATATCGGATGTTCGAAACGGTGTGCCGAAAACTTTTCAGGCATAGGTGATCAGTCCATGAATCTGTGCAACTACTAGCAAAAAACATATTTTTTCTGCTAGAATTGGTAGGCGTAAAGTGCGAAGTTAGTTGTAACTATGGATCCGTGTGTGTTGTCTTGCCACTCAGGCAAAAAAGTATAATATAGTGAGGACCTTGAATATTTATTTGCCAACTTAATATTACTTGGCCAATTTGAGAAAAATTGCAATTTTCCCTTCATAATTCTTGAAATCGCAGCATGTATTGCTCACGCGAGTTTATGCAATGATGGGATGGGTGCACATTCGCAATCTTAGAGACGACATGTTTACACTATTCATAGTTATAATTTAAACAGGTTCTTACCGACGAATAATTATTATTTTAAGCTCCCGATATTTCGACGCTGTCGCAAGCGTCATGATCACGGGTAAACTAGAACTGAACATTATGTATACTGACTAGTTAGATAAGTAATACCAACATGTGATCTGATTTGTAACATCATTTGACATTATAGTGCCTACATTAACCGAGTAAATTGGGATAAGGGCAGGCAGATAATGCCGAACCGAGTCATCGTTTTTCTATCAACATACTAAAAAATCTAGGTAATCGGGGAATACCGTAAACGGTAGAGTCAGCAGTTTGCAATCATTGAATGGTTGTGCATTATAATTTTGTAATCTTTGAGACGACATCATGTTTACTGACCCGTTAGGTAAGTATGGTACGTACTGTGTGGCTTCATCTGACATTGTGGTGCAATTGCTGCCTTCTCTCATAAACCGAGTCACTAGTCACCCATTCACTATTAACTTACAAAGAATTCTTCATTTTCGAGTGTGACACCGAGTCGACGAACGACACGATGGACCCTGGTGTCAGAGTTTTTCAACCGCATTCTATTACTACTAGGCCTCTGACATGGTTGTGTAACGACCGCCGTCTAAGTAATCATAGACAGCAACCGAAACCGACGACGGCTTAACGAAGCAAGGAACCATTTTTCTTACGGACTATCAGGTGGTTTGGCCTGCAATGTCCAACCAAACCAGATTGGAAACAAATTCACAAAGTGATAATATCAACTTTGTGTGTGCCCCACCGAGAATCGAACCCGGAACCTTGGCGTCGCACGTTGCAGGCAGTCGCACTACCACTGCGCTACATCAGCCGTCTATAAACTTACCAAGAATGATCATAGTAAGGAATCAGTCGAATGGTAGAATAAGTCAAATTACCTTTTAAAATACCTAAATTGTGTCACTTATGTAGGATTGCAGATAAGTAGATAAATCATTATTTATTGTTCAATCTGCAAGGGCTACTGGTCCGTCCAAAGGTCGCATTTTTGTAATGACATTTTCTCAGAAGTCATTCGTTCATTTGCAAAAACCACGGTAAAGAGCTGTATATACCATGTTGTTTGTTACCATTTCATGAGAAAAATCTTTTTCATGTGACTATTATGAGGGGATTTGCCCATAGTCACTGGGCAGGCGGGTTCTTAAATGAAATGAAATTAACTTCATTCAATGTAGGATAGTATCAGCCTTCGAGCAACACGGTCTTCCGTCTCGTTCCGGGACGGAAGGCCGTCGTTGCTCGAAGGTATCAGCATGTATCAGGATAGTATAGTCACTTATTGACGTCATGATCCGTCATTGAAAAAAAAATATACAAAATTTTCTTCTTTCCGGTTCTTTCGCAGTGTTGTAGTTAATGGCTTTCTTTTCTTTTCGCGTGGAACACCAAGTGTTCCAACAATCCGATTAATGAAGAAATAAATCTCTAAGATAGAAATCTGGACTATGTTGTCAACACGGGAAGCGCTGCTGCCCAGTTCCCGGAAGCCCTAAATCGCCTCTTACGATACCCGCGGGCAGACTTGTGGTGGTGCTATTTTATTCTGCCTTCTGCCTACATCACATGAAAAATTCTGCCGACATCACACGGCAAATTCTGCCGACATCACACCCCAATGACTAATCCAAAACTTTGTGTTTCATATTTTTCAGAGACCCGACTCCCTCAAGGACGAAACTTCTGCCAGTGCGGTGGCCAGCTCGCACCAGCAATGACTCCAGACTCCTGAGACTAGACCGGCAGCTAAAAGTGGAAGAAATGTCTAGTGTCTTCAAAGGCGGCTTCATGCATAATATGCTATGTGAATACGGGCTGCCTGGGTTTGTGCCTTGTGATACGAACAGGAAATGATCTATCGATATGTTGCCATAATATCTGGTTCCGTGGAAGACCAGCGCTTTGGGAGTGCTCCTCAAGTAGACTCTTAAAGCATTTTGCTGAGCGGGTACCTTTTTGTTACCTTGTTATAGTTTTAGTAACTAAATACCATACTTTATGACACTTCCCGTGTTAGGTATAGGTATACAATATTTGAAATCTTGCAAAATTTTCTACTGCAAGCAGAATTCAAAACTGAGACTTTCGCCACGCTTTATTGGCTTCAAGATATACTTGTGTAATTCGCGGGCAACGGATCGGCCTCGGTCAACTTCCATCTGGGGAAGAGGCGTGGTCGCCACTAGTGATGGCGAAAATCTCAGGCTCAAATCCTGCCCGTGGCAGAAATTTTTGCAAGTGTTCAAAAATTTTAATAACTAAGTAGTTAAAAAATGATCTGTCTTTATTTGGTAACTAATAATCATTTAGTCTTTCTCTAATTCTGTTTTTCTTAAATTTTTCAAATTGAAGTCCGCGTATTGGAAAGCATAGTAATTAAGATGCATTCAGGGTAGGCGGAGCGACGGGCTTCACAGGATGGCTGGAAAAACTGGATGAGGCTAACAGAGGATCGCGCTCCACGCCTCGTGCAATTGAATAGGCTTATGTCCAGCCGTGGACTAGACATTATAGATTCTTTGTGATGCTCGTGATTTGATGGCTGTGCAAATACTGGCCTATGCAAGCTTGTGTTGGAAAATAGTTCAAAGTTCATCATGGGAATAATAACTTCTCAATTCAGATTTCGTTGCAAAAAGTTGTTTCATCTTCTAAAAACTAAATTATTAAGTTATATGTAGAGTAAGGTAAGGTATTTATTTCAGTAAGCATACAAATAAATGTACATATACATCACGCCTTTATCCCTTGCGGAGTAGGCAGTGCGTTAAAATACGGTTGTTACGCCACGGCACGACACGTCTGACAAATATTTGAGGGGTGTTTTAGCAAAATCATGTACTTACTTATTTGGTACTTACTTTGCAAGAACTGTAAGCAAGTAGGTATGCAATATTTGTACAACATTTTATGTATATTACTCGTAGTTCTGTTTTGCGAACCAATAAAACATTCTATCACAAATATTTGTTTACCTTGATGACATGACCGTTGCTCAACTGTGTCACCCTCGTGTCACCAAATGTTTGCACACTCAAATTACTACATTAATTCTGTGAATTTACTAAAAAAAATAGGTAAGGTGCGAGTTAGACTCGACTAAAATAAAGGGTTCCGTGCCAAATTACCTTGTCCTTTCTTCAAGTGATCCATTGCGGTTCCATACGTCTACCTGTGTTGCAAATAGTATCTAACCGAAACCATAGTATAAATAATAGATATCCGAGACTCTGTGTAGAACCATGATCATAGATGGTTCATTTTTAAACTCAATAGATTAGACAGATAGATTAATCATTTATTCAAGAAACATTACAAAGTAAACAATTTTATTGGGGCCGTTAAACTTTCAAAGTTTGCGTAGGCACCATTCCGCAACAGACATTTCAAATATATAAGTTGGTAGGTACAATAATCAAAACAGTATTACAAAATTTCAAAGTTATACAAAAACTAAACAAAACAATACAAAATTAGGTCATGACAAAACATAGACAATCGAGACCTAACTGAAACAAAAATATATTGTACTAAAATACAGAAATCCTGCACGAGCTGTACCTACTAATATGAATAGAATAAACAAACAGTCGTCCACATACACAACATGGAAATGAAATCTTTCGTACAAACGGATATAAAACCTTTTGTCTTCTGTCCCAAACATTTGTACAACAGTGAATTTCCTCGGCAAACAATACTCGTTGGAATAAACTATAAATCTGCGAAGAGTCCGCCGTCCGCGGTCTTACCCGTTTTATAAATATGCAGATCAAATATTAAAAGGCGCGCCGCAAGATCAACCCCTGTAACGGAGTTCGGAAGATATGGCTGTTCTTCGTTGGAATACCTATGCCTATAGAACTAAAGACTATACGAAATCTTAACATATTTAAACGTGAATTAAAAGCACTTCTTTTGGAGAAGAATTTGTACTGTGTGGAAGATTTTTAGAGTTTTATTTTTTATCATGAAATTGCATATATACTTACCTAGTTTAATTGACATACCTAGGTAATTTATGATGACATTACTTTAATTTGAACTTTAGATTATATTGTTATGTTGTAATTATTAATTCAAACACAATTGTAAATTGTTCATGAATAAATTGAATTGAATTGAATATGAAGAGAAAAATTTGTTTTTCTGTTTATACTTACAAGAACAGGTATCAAAATAATATTTTTAATATCTTCCACTTGGCCTAAGGCGATCGATCTCCTAACCTTATGGACACAATATGTCAGTTCTGGACAACTTTTTATGGCGTAAACTCGTTTTTACGCCATTTTTGAGTCCCATTTTCAATGAGTAGGTACATGGAGAATCAAAAATGTTAGACGCGCTTTTAGGCATGTTAAAAATATTTTTCTATACGATTTGACGATGACAAAAACCTTAATCCACGTCATACTTTATTGAAATAAGACCGTCTATCTTATACATTGCCAGCAACAATAAACTTTAAACATGTTAAGCTTGACTTTTAACAATATCGAATCTAATTATAAAACTCATACACCTCGGACCCGACAGCCGAACGCGTGGTCAATTAAAGAAATGAAGTTCGGCCGCAGAGGCATTACTAGCTTCGTTAGTTAGGTAACTTTTTAAAAGACACCTAACTAGTTGAAAATAAATGTCGCGACGCCAGCCCTTGTAAAAGATATTTTAAATTTCTGCTGTGTGATGTTGGCTTAGAATAGCATCACCCCATTTCTTATCCGTGAATTTCGTAAAAGACGACTAACGGCTGACAACCTATCTATGACGATACACAGAGTGTCTCAGTTAAACAAAATTGTATATGAGGCGTGGTGTAAATGTTAGTTTTTTACGGCTGTTTACACTCTGCCTACCCCGCAAGGGATATAGGCGTGAAGTATGTATGAATGTATGTTGTGAGAATCCTTACATAATCCCGAATGGCTAGGCCTTATCTCAGAAAGCAGTCGTGTTTTAATTTATTATGCTTGTTACATACAAACATACATACCCATATAACGCCTTTAATCCCTTGCGGGGTAGGCAGAGCACAAACAGCCGCAAAAAACGGACATTTACGCAACGTCTGACAAATATTTGAGGGTCATTCGGAAAACTGTGTATCGCCATAGCGACATTTTGTCAGCCCATCGCCTAAAATTGCAATACACATCCTCGTGTCCCTTAGTCGCCTCTTACGACTCCCACGGGAAAGATATGGGCTGATGCTATTCTAAGCCGGTATCACACGGCAATATTTTGCTTGATTGAATTAGATAGCAAGGTATTTAGCTTCTTCCGCACTTATGATGGCTAGTTTCAGCTACGCATGCCGATTCTAAAGTAAGTAATTGTATCAGGCGTTACTTTGCGGAAGTCCATCTTGATTGAATTAGATAGCAAGGTATTTAGCTTCTTCCGCACTTATGATGGCTAGTAATCGGCATGCGTAGCTGAAACTAGCCATCATAAGTGCGGAAGAAGCTAAATACCTTGCTATCTAATTCAATCAAGATGGACTTCCGCAAAGTAACGCCTGATACAATTACTTAATATTATGCTTGTTACCGCTGTAAAACTAAAGCCAGCCAACTCACAGCCGCCTCTACAAGTTCTGCTAAGCTAAAGCTCCATGGCGCCGGCGCTCCCAGAATAAATATTCAATGTTTTCATTCAATTTCCGAGGTCCATCTAGACGGTCGACCGCTGCAGTTCTCTGCTACTCGAGATAACATTTTATATTCGGACCAGCAGCGATACTGAATAAACTGAGGCTTCAAGATCAAGTTGAGTGCTCTGAATAAAGTTTCGAAGATTATCGTCTGTCTGTGAGAAGTTTATTTCTTTTTTCTTTTCGTTTTGTTGAAGGTCAAGTCTGTGGTTTACTGCTATAGTCAGATGTGTTAGTGTAACAAGACTTCCGTGTGTGACTTCTCTTTTTTTAAATCTACTAGCTACTGACATGGACGCGCTGATAATGATAACTGTTTCCGCTGGGAATGAGTCAGTTTTCTGGCTTGTGTTACCCATAAGTACGTAAGTAAACCTTTCACTTGATTCACTCTATTTAAAAAACTGCGTCAAAATCCGTTACATGGTTGAAAAGAAAATAGCGATTTCATTTGATATGTACCTCGGTAGTTACTTATAAAGGATGTAAAAATATTAGCTTCAAGTATTTTATGAACCACCCCATGAAACTGAATAATTTTCCCGAAGTAACATATAGGCCTAATGGCCTAATAATCCTACTCATATTATAAATGCGAAAGTTTGTATGTTTGTTTGATACTTTTTCACGGAAAACTATTGAACCGATTGTAATGAAATTTGGCACACAAAAAGAAGGTAACATGGTTTAACACATAGGATAGTTTTTTCACCACTAAAAAAAAGCTAAGGTAAAAGCTACCGAAAAATAATATTACCTCCCATAGAAATTGATCCGATCGGCTGGAACATTTAGTATGGGAGGACCAATTTTTGTAATATTTCGACCTATTTCCTTGAGAAAAGTTGTTCAGTTTCGCGGGATGGTTCACCCCTTGAAATATTAACAGTGTTTTTTTTTACACCTTACATTGTCCACAGGAGAGACCCGAAGCCTTGTGTGAATCGAATGCGCAGTATATCCCAAACGTTTTCTACCTCGCATTCTACGGGAATGAATTCTTAAAAATTATTGGATTCGACGCCAATATTTCATAACAATTATCATAATTATTCAATGAGACGTAATCCGCAAGTGTGTTAAATCGGTCCCCGGTAATAATAAATTGATCGCATCTACATATTGGGGTGATATTTCATTATTAGGGGTCATTACCTGTGGTTACGTCGCAGGATGCAACCCCGTGCGCCAGGAGGCGTATTTTTGAATCAGTAGTTTTGGTTTCGCATGCGCAAGACTGCAGCGAGTGGCCTTACCACTGTTATCGCATGTTGTTTTACTCTAACCCACCACAAGCACCTGAAATAAGTACCTTTGAGATTAATAGACGTGATTTATAGATAAGCAGGTACACCATAAGTTACTATTATATTCAGTGCAAATATTTTTAGTGTACATTATACTCATGAAACTGATCAATTTTCAACAAGGAACAAAGGTGAAAGAAAAATTGGACCCCCCAAACAAAGAAACGCATTTTTTAGTTTGTGTAGGAGGTCCAATATTTTATCATAAATCGATCTACGTTTGGGAAAAGTTGTCTAGTTTTACGTTTACGAGTAAAACTCATCCTATAGTCCGGGTCCCAATTTGGGACTTTGTATGGAGGTATGATACCATCTGGCAGAAAGCATGAAACTTGGCATGTATGTTGCTTTTATATATGTGTTTCAATAAACGAAGGGAACCACGTCGAGGCCCCCCTGTTTCCCCCCCTTACCCCCCCTTTTATCTCCCAATTTTCAGTTATTTTTATTGAAAACGGGTAAAGATAGGAGTAAACCACCAAGGAAACAAATATTCCTTATAAAATTATCTATATAACAATCTTTGGGTGTATGTTGATAGATCTTATAGTTTTCAAGATATGCTTACATTGACTCCAATTTTGTGAGAATTAGCGGCCCATCTAGCGATCTCACCCGCTGCTTACCGTTTTCCTGCTTAATAAGACTTTGTTTTGGCATGTATTTCATACAAACCTTCCGTCTTGACACTCTTCAGCTATCAACAAAAACCGCATACAAATCCGTTGCGTAGTTTTGAAGAATTAAGCATACACGTAGGGGCGGCACCGGACCACTGGGACACGGCACGTGGATATAATTTTATTTTATTAAGTAGGTAAGTTAGGTTAGTAACCGTATTTCTTTCCCGTGGGAGTCGTAAGAGGCGACTAAGGGACTCGAGGGTGTGTATTGCAGTTTTAGGCGATGGGCTGACAACCTGTCACTAAAGCGATACACAATTTGTCCAATGACCCTCAAATATTTGTCAGACGTGGCGCAAATGTTCGTTTTTTGCGGCCGTTTACGCTCTGCATACCCCGCAAGGGATTACAGGCGTGATAATATGTGTATGTGTATGTAAGTTAGGTATGATATTAAAATGCAAATATTCATGTCACTTCGTTCGAAGACTACCGCAGTAGCTTTATAAATTATGTAAAGGAACCAAAAAGGGAACAGAATTGATGTAATTTTTGACGTGTACAAAGAAGACAGCTTGAAGAATACTACCAGAGAAAAGAGAGGAGAAGGACTTCGACAAAGGGTCACAGCAGCAGGGAACCACCAAAAAACTGGTAAAAATTTCTTCGCTGTTCTGACAATAAAATAGAACATTTTAATTTCCTATCTGATGGGCTCCAGCAAGTTCAATATGACAAAAGGACAATTTTATCAACAAAAGGCGAAAATGTTTTACGTAATGATGGCACAGACGTAGCTTCCCTGTACTCGAAGCAAGAAGAAGCTGATTCCCGAATTCTCCTCCATATTTATCATGCTGTGCGTGCAGCACGGTCATACCAAGGTTTTGGTAAGAACTGTGGCTACAGATGTAGTCGTCATTGCTGTTTGAAAGAATTTTGGATCTGTTTTGGGGTCGGAAAAGCTACACGTAACATCACATCGCATCCATGACCTGGCTAATTCACTCGGGCCAGAAGTATGCAGTGGGATTCTATCTTTTCATGCGTTTCCAGGCTGTGATACTGGTTTTAGTAGAAAAGGAAAGAAGTCACTTTGAAATCGTTCCCTCAAGCCACAAAAACCTTCAAAGAATTATCACAGCCTGTCAAAGCAATTAAAACCCCATCATTTGGATCTTTTGTCGAGGTATGTTATCTTTACATATGATAAGACATGTGAAGCAAAGATCTTAATGAAGCAAGGAAGGCCTTATTTATTATTATATTTTATCAGGCAGGCAGTTCAACTGATGGTGCCTGTATCACACACACTGTTCATAGTTCACTTTATCTCTTTCCATTTTATATTTTTAAGTGTTTATCAAGTTTGTTTTTAAACATATTGGTATTCTGTGCTGATATGATTTGTTAAGGGACGGGCCATGGATAGGTTATCACTCACGTCAAGTGCTCTTTTAGAGCACACAAAAAGGGCGTCTTTCCTAGCCGGCTTCACCTGGGGTCAGAGTTTCATACATAATCCAGAATATCCCAGTTTCGAAGATTAGGGTTGGAGAAAAGAAAATGGTTTCTGATTCCATTATGGAGCACAATGAAAGTAACAGGAGCCTCCGTAAAGGAATTGACCACCTGCAGTAGGGGTCGGTGCCAATGCAGGAAGTCAGGGCTTCCTTGTACTGGCCTATGCAAGTGCGTAGGAGACAATTGTGATTTTAATTGAATAAATATGTTATAAATTAATCTTCTTCTTGGCGTGTCGATGGCACACACTACACCGTCGCGGCTCAGAACTTGGCTACGATGACAGCGCTAAGAGACGCTGTCATAAGATCGTCCTGCGTGCAGGTGCTAGGGCACGCAGGACACGATGTTAGGTGGTTCATTGTTTGAACTCCATCACACAAACAGTTTACATCGGAAACCTTCAAGAAGCCCCACTTGGTCATGTTTTCCTTGCTCCGTCCGGTCTGAGTCCGAGGTCTATTTAAAGATTTCCCAACCGACCATGGCAAATTATGGCCAGGCGGCAAGCTCTCAGCAATCGGGACGAAAGGATCTGGTAGGGTAATAAATTATTATCCTAGACTTATGTTTTACTTTATCACTCAAAACCTAGCACCAATACGTTCGTTATACCAATGCCTTCGCAAAATATAATAACATTTAATGATAACCTTTATATAATATATGTCTCTCAACACAGGTGCTAAGCTTAAAGAGAGACATCGGCGTATTTTGTCAACTTTAAATGTATTTGAGGGAAATAAACATTTTTATTTTTATTTTATTTATTCATTTATTACATACATAACACACAACGCGCGCCCTCCCCTCCTCCTATTCCCTCCTTCCACCTGAAATCTCCCACCCCATCCCATCAACTCCGTGGGAGCTCGCTTATGGTGTCATCTTAATATTATAGGCATTATTTCTTGCAATAATAAAATAAATGTAAGCATATCTTGAAAACTATAAATCGTATCAACATACTTCCAAAGACTGGTATATAGACAATTTTATAAGGAATATTTTTTGTCTTGACGGTTTTCTTCTATCTTTAGTCGTTTTGAATAAAAATCCGAAAAACTGAAAATTGGGGCATAAAAGGGGGGAGAAGGGGAGGAACCAGGGGCGCCTCGATCTGGTTCCCTTCTTTACCTGAAGCACACAGCTGTAAGCTACATATGTACCAAATTTCATGCTTTCTGCCAGATGGTATCGTACTTACCGAATAGGACCCGTACTACTAAACAAATTTGCACTGAATTTAATAGTTCCATAAATATAGTGAGATATAAGTTACCAGTAAGACTACTCGACTCGACTCGACTACTCGTCGGGCGCACGCATTCGAAATCAGCTACTGATTTAGAAATACGCCTTCTGAATCGAAGCTTTTTAAGCAGACCCACATTTTATTGCCTGTTAATCATTTTAAATATCTTTATTTTCCTTTGTTACCATCACCACCCCTTCCAAATTACTGGAATAATATCACCTTTATTGCTACCTCTTGTGAAGTGAACGCACATTTTATTTCACGGTAATGTGGATTTTATTTGACTGTGATTTTTAATAAGTTATCACGACTGGATATTACATTTGGAAAAAAAACCTTTTGTGTAACGTGAGTGTCACTTATGTTTTGCTACCTCCGAAGACATTTTACGAATGTGACAATTTGGTACTGTGTCATTTTGAGACAGTGTGTCATTGTGTTCCCAAAGATTTAACTTAGTAGGTTGCACAGATCTCTAGGTTGTAACTTTTGTGCTTCATATTATTTTACGTGTGGTGCTGGCTCAAAATACCATCACCCCATTCTTTCCCGCGGGTGTAAGAGGCGTTTTTTGGACTCGAAAACTTCATGTGTAATGTTATTTTAAGCGACATGACATATTTAGGCGATGGGCTGACAACCTGTCACTAGTGATACACGATTTTTCTGAAACGGACTTCAAATTAGTATTTGTCGGACGTGGTGATAGCGACCGTATTTTACGACAGTTAACGCTCTGCCTATCCCGCAAGGGATAAAGGCGTGATATGTGTGTGTGCATGTATGTATTATTTTTACTTATATGGGTCTCCGCAATTATTAAGGAATCAAACTTAGTTTTTAGGTAGAAAATCAAACTTCGAAATTAGCCGTTTAAACACAATATATTATTAAAAAAGAAAACAATACAATATAAGAACAATATTGTAGAATCATCTTCACAGAACAAGTACAGAGTTGACGAGGCGAAAGTTCCGCACCGGTTTAATAACGGTGAAAATAATATCGGTTTCAAAAAACCGGTAATGATAACCGGTTTTGCATAAAGTATGAGTTTACCGGTTAATGGCAAATAAAATCTGGATATGCATTACCATTAACGTAAAAACCGGTCCCAATATATTTTAGCTTCTTTTTGGGAAAAAACTATCTAATTTTGTGGATTTCAAAATGTGAACATTTATTTATTTGAGCTATTTTCACCAGAATATTAAACAAGTTCAAAACAAGAATACCTCGTCAAGTCGTCCACCGTGCGTCGTCACTGCGATCCACTTAACTAGATACAGCAAGATTCAACTATTTAATATTACAAGTAGATCACATACATATTGCTTTTTACAAAAAACACGTTACTTTTAAAATGCATCGATCACCATTTCTTCATAACTTAAAGACAGTGGGTAAGACCACGCACTAAGTGGGTAAGATAACGCAGCATTTGAAAATCACACGTGAAAGTTGTAAGTGATAATATACAGGAAGTAGAACAGATAAATAAGATAAAAGTAGGTAAACGCAGTGACGACTGATTCATAAATCTTAGTATCTCTACTCACAAACGGGATCCGTCTCGTTATATAACTTCTATGTTAATCTTTTGGCCACGGCACTGTTGCTATCATCTCATTTTTATTCACCTGGCTGACCAGACTTATTACCCAAAATTTTAAGGGTTACCACGCGATCAACCACTGCAATAACACATAGCAAGGCAAACTGTAGCATTTATTTTCATATACAGCAAGCACATCTAAATAAAAGCATGGCAACCCTACTCGCTGCGTACATAACAGCTTAAATGAACACATTATCAATACTACAGAGTACAGATTATGAATGGCACTATGTAGGTCGATATAACATTAAGCACGCAGCTTCGAACTACAACCAAATTACAACCGATCACAAATGAAATATAAAAGATGGCGGGAACAACAGTGCCTCAAGTCGCCCGTTACATTACAATAATTATTTATTTTAATATATTTCTATACCGATATATCTATAATAATATACGCAGACAGACAACATACACAACGCAGTTCGTGAGTCCATATCACACTATCACTACATTCGAATTTCTATATCATAACGTCTTTTGAGGGCCCGGCGCCTCTACACATATACAGCCCTCGTCATCATCATCATCATCGATATATCATTAACATCATTGACACGAGCGCCGATACACACGAGCGACAAACACATCCTATAAAAGACTTACTATCTAAACTTAGTACAAAAAATATTTTGATTGATTTGACGCGGGAACGCTCCGATTACAACGAAAGACTATAAAATATACAATATCTTTTTTTAGATACCGGGAACACACACAGTTCGCTGACACCGTCGACCGCTCAGTCTTTTAACGAAAATTCGCCCACACTTCACCGCTATTGCGTGCACTTGCCCGCACTTCGCGTATTCTTACCCGCACTCGCGCACACTTGCCGCACTTTTCCCCGCCCGAACCAGTCTCATAAGGCATTGAGTGTGCGTTACATTTATCTTGGTCTGTACACGGTGTGACCGCCACGTACAATTGATCTTTATTTACAATTCGACGATCATACCTCTCATGTAGGAATATAGATCCGTGCTAAAGCTTCCAGTAATAATTAATTTTATATTTGGATCTCTCCGCCCGCCACACGCCTTTTTAGTTCGTTATTATATATTCGTTTAGATTTTATCAATATTTTGCCATTATTATCATTTAAATTGGTCAACTATTTAAACTTGTCATGTTCTTCAGGCGTCATAGTGAAGTTTTTTTTTTGTCAAAGAAGTAGAGACAGTCACTTGCCGAATCAAAACAAGTGAAGCCTACTTTTTAAAGCGTTCTAAAAGATTCTCATTACTAAATTTAGCCAGTCGTTTAGGTTTCTTGCTAGATTATTTATTATTGTATATTTTCGGGTCAACTGGAAGCGAAGGAGCCGCCCAGTTTCGTTGTGTTGTGTGTTATATTAGCTACAGGTGTAACAAGTTAATATACATACTGAAAGAGGCATAATGCATAGAAAACTGAAAGAACTCAAGTCGTTTTACATATAGCACATAGGCACATATTTGTCTCGATTGCATGTTACTGCCTAAATCGGCTAATTAAATATAGCAGTGTCACTTTCTATAAAATAAGTTTAGAAAATGAAAGTGGATTTCAAAGACTTTGTTAGTCATAGTATTATCAAACCAAACTCGCCAAACTAGTCGAAAATTCGATGAAAAAATATTTCCAAAGAATATCTGGAATGGTGACTTTGACCAAAGAATTTTACACAATTTCGTTTCCCAACAAATTCTACAAGTTAGTAGACGCACATACCTCTATCAGTATGTTTTTGGGTAAAATTTTACTAGTAACCGATAGATAAAACTCAGGACGTACTGGTGAAAAGAGACAGGTCGAAATATGAAAAAAATATACCAGTACCATACGACGAAGTTAATTTGTATAGACGATCCTTTTTCGCCCTATTTTCCTTTGGGAAAGTTGTTCATTATCATCAACCCGTCCTGAATTTTAGGTATCAGTCACTAGTAAAATTTCGACGTATTTAAGGTGTAAAAAAATTAGCTGAGAATATTTTAAGGGGGGTGAACCAGTTAGTGAAACTGAACAACTTTCCCCAAGCAGCATCGGACGGTATATGAAAAAATAATTTGATCCCCCATACTTAGTGTGTTACCCGGCCGGGATAATTTGTATGGGAGGGCCAATTTTTTTTTTCATATTTCGTCCTATGTTCCTTGGGGAAAGTTGTTCAGTTTCACGTACTGGTTCACCCCTTAAAATATTCTTAGCGTTTTTTTTTTACACTATGTATATTATCTGTTACAGCCTACACGTGCCTGCGCGAGCGCGAGGGCCGCGCGCGGGGGGCGCGGGGAACGCGGGGGGCGCGCGGGGCGGGGGGCGGCGCGGGGGGGCGGGGGCGCAGTTGCCGCCGCCCGGAGGAAGTACCTGTAGCAAGAAAGTAGCGGTTCAAGTAAAACCATCTCAATAAGACAGCTCCATACTAATAGAGATGCCAAGTAGCTACTAGCACGAATGTCGTAATTTCGTACTGTGTCATCGAAGATCATAGACGAAAAGTAAATCTGTGGAAAACGAGTAGAACAAAAATTTGACACTTTCATAGGCTAAATAAATTACCTTGAAATATTGACATTTGAGCCTTGCCCCTTGCCAGCTGCTCGCTAAACCAATGCTTCTTCTATGTACCGAAAAGTTAATTCTTAACGTACTTACTATACTATACTATAAACTATAGTATAAACTTTATACTCACCTTTGGCCGTGTGATACCGGCATAACATCAACCCAATACAACCCGTGGGTCTGGTAAAAACCGACTAAGGGATAAATTCATCCAGGGTATGGGCAGCAGAGTTTCCAGTTAATGTACTGCTAGTGTTGTAAGAGATGACTAAGGGACTTATAGGTTACAGGTGTACAATTAGTGTGTGTGTTCAATTTTAGGCGATGGACTGACAACCTATTACGATGCTGATACACAATTTTCTGAATGACCCTCAAATGTTTCTCAGACATGGCGTACATGACAGTTTTTTACGGCTTTTACGCTCTGAAAAGATATTGACCAGAAATGAATGTATGTATGTAGTTAATACTCACCGGTTGGTGAAGTTTTACGCACGCGGGCTTGTCGTTTGCGCGGGCGGGGCGCGGGGATCGGTCAGCGGCGCAGCAGGGCGGGCAAGTCGGCGAACGCGCACGCGCCGAGCCCCGCGCGCGACATGCGCGCCAGCAGGTCGCGCGCGTGAGACACGCTCGCTTCTACGGGAGAGATCCATTGCATACCCTGCGATTCTGGAATAATACATATGTATACATAGTATGAAGTTAAGTCGCTTCCTTCGTCTGTCCCTGTTTTGTATGTATGCTTAAATCTTCATAACCACTTCATAACAACTGATCTGGATGGTTTTTTTTATAAGATAGAGTGATTCAAGAGTAAGGTTTTTATGTATGATATATGTCGGGAGAAGGTGTATTTCCCGTAGCGGGTGAAACCGCTGGGCGGGCCGCTAGTCTTACATACAAACAATAGCCAAGGCAATCAATTGCAAATATTTTAAAACTTTGTACATTGATCAAATATTATAAAACATTGATCAAATATTTATAACATATCGGATTTTCACCGGTTAGTTGAAAGCAGTAAATAATAAATTAACCGGTTAACCGGTATGTAAGAAACCGGTTATTCTATCAAACTCTTACCCAAAAAGATTATTGCTTGAAAATAAATCTTAGTTATCAATTTATTGAACAGTGTATTTTACAAATGAATGATGAAAAATAAAACTAAGGAAAACAAAATAACAGTAAAAAGGCAATTTCTTTCTTACCTAAAATGGCGGAATTGAGCGCTTCACAGACAGCCTCGCGGCGCACCGGCTCCAGCTGCCAGCCCACGGGGCTGTCCCAGGGATTGCTATACGCTAACAGACTGAATGCATCCTGCAAACACACATTTATATACGCATTAGAAGAATTGTTTATCTTGCTTTCTGCTGAAGTCGCAATTTCTGCATTTATTTTAAACCTTTATAAGGCAATGGGAAGAATGATCCCACCTAAAATTAAACCTAAACTACCCACAATAGACTTCAAAACCAATGAAAAAAATGACATGGTCTGCCCGTTAAAGGGTTAAGGTTCGTTCCCTAGCTTTTCTGATAATTTTCGAGGTTCTGTTAAACCTGATAGAACTAGATTATTTTTGAAAACATTCAATTTACATCATTCTGCCTAAATCAAATAAACTTCTATTATAGATTTGGAGGGATGAGTAATACTAATGAGTGAAACGACCATTCGGGATCATGACTGATGTATTACTGAAGGATGTCCTAATACATTGGAGCATCTAACTTACTACCTATCTACACAGTATATTATAGACCTACTACACACCTCAAAATCATCACTTATAAAGAGTACGAAAAGTAGTCGACAAAGTATGCTTACCTCTAGCATGGACTTGTGGTAAACGTCTTGCTGGAGTTTCTGGCTCATGGCATACAGCTCGCGCCCGAACGCGAGCATTCGTTCGACCGAGGCGCGCGCGCCGCAGCCGCCGCAACTCGACCCTGGGTCTGTACACGACACGGTAACTTACATACTCGAACAGGGCAATAATATCAGCCCGTCTAAGATGAGGAGACCTGACAAATTGTATAGATTTTATCATAAAAAGGTGAGAAAGCGAGGTCACGCTCATCTTAGACGGGCAGGTCAAACGTGCTCATTAAACTGATATTTTGTTGCATTCGTTTTGTTTATAAAAACTCAGTTTTATGACTACATTTTGGCTTGAATGAATGGATTGATTTTTGGATGGTCTGTGTATAACGCAAAGTAAATACCAATAGCGACATTTATTTACAGAGTATTTGTATAAAATTTATTGAAATAATTAGTTTTATTTTGCCCAACACACAGATAATCTTTTGAAACACATTTTTAGGATATGTTCTCGGGTAAATCATTAAAAAAGGAGCTGAATACGTCAAGAATTGTATCACATCGAGGTGTAAGCCCACACTGGGAGAAACTGTGCCGTCAGTAGTTGAGTATTGAGTGCGGGGTGTTTCGGAAAGAAGTAAATCAACCGTCCATGCATTTAGTCCCCACGTCAAATAATGTCTCCCAAAATTTATCCACTCGTTCTATCTACCAAATCGTAAATCCATTTTGTGTATCTATGTTTTTGGGTGCGTATTTGAATATCTAAAATTAAAATACTTTACGTAAAAATACCTACGTTCAGAATCCCTAAAATCTATATACCTAGTGGTTTATAATACCTTAGTTTATAACGCCGACTTATAAAATAACTAAGTTTTAAAAAACTAATGGACTAAATGTCTAATGTAATAAAATATCGACAGATATAACACCAACGTTTAAAATACCCAGTGGTCAAAATACCTAAAATGATGCATCACTCGTGCGTGAGCGTTCTTTTTAAATAGTAGTTCGGGCGCCGCGAGCAAAAAAGAGGGTGGACTGATAAAATTGTCTCTTTGTTTATGTTTTTGATATTTTGTGTCAGTTGTTAGTTAACCACTTTGATTGCAAAAAGATACCCCACTGTTTCTTATTAGCCTGAACGGTCAAGCAGTTCCTGTGAAAGATTCATCAAAATTTTTAGGAGTAATCCTAGATTCCAAACTGACTGTTCATCATATTGACCATGTGAGTATAAAATGTGAAAAAAGTATTAATGTTCTACGCTCTCTATCTAGTGTCTGGTGGGGATCTCATCCCTATACCCAAAAAATATTATAAATAATGCTCTGGTGCGTCATCAGTCATCTAGACTATAGTTCTTTCTTGTTGGAACCATGTAATAAGACATCGTTGGCTGTTCTTGATTATCGTACTTTTATTTTTGATAACCATTATGTTGATTAAAATTTAATACTGTAATAGGTCGTGTTTCTTTTTGCTTATACCTTTTGATCTTCACATACTTATACTGACAGTATTTTGAATTTAGGTCAATCAATTTTGAGGTACATCAATTTTAGGGACTTTAAACGTAGATATTTCAAGTTTTATCTTTATGAACTTTGGTGACATAATCCATTTGACATTTCATACTTGCGGTATTTTGAATTTAGGTAGAAAAACCACTAGGTATATAGATTTTAGGGATTCTGAACGTAGGTATTTTACGTAAAGTATTTTAATTTTAGATATTCAAATACGCACCCATGTTTTTTAATGTAGATGTAGGTATCTTTTCTAATATGCGAGTCTTTCCAATGTTTAAATAATTTTGAATAGACGACAGTTTTACTGTACTGACCCTGCAAAGTGATAGATAGAACGCACCATATTCAATTAAATATCTCCCATATTTTTGTATGATACGTACATATTGATATACATAATATAGATAGAATAGACTACGCATTTATAAGAAGCTACAAAATTCACATAATACCATGCTAGAATAATTGTATTTATCTCCCCATAGCCCGTTTAACGTTACCATCCCATACCCCCATCATGCACGAGAAACCAGGAAATCACTATGCAGTATTTTATTTAAGAAAAATTTGATGGAACAAAATGTGGTGGCATGCAAAAAACCATTCTCAACTCAGTGTAATAAAAAGTAAATCAGCAAGAATCGCGAGTTGAAAAAAGTTGAAACAGAATCAAACCAATACAAATCAAAGGGTACTTACGTAGGGAACTCAACGAGCAGTAGGTAGAAATAAAAAAAGATACTTACGCAGAGTCATCGGGTTATACGACGTGGCTGAGCTGGTTTAGTGCTATGTGTGACTTGGCAGACTTTAATATACATGATTTCATGATTCTGAACAAACGGATACAACAAAACTTCAGGAGTATTGAACGTATTGAACTCATATATGTTTGAAAGTCAATTTTAGCAGAAAGGCAGATTAAATTTTTATACTCTTACAATGTTAACGCAAAACTTATATTAGTTTGCTTAGCATTGCGTACACTATTACGAATTTTAGTCATTATTATGAAGCCCACAAGCGATTCATTAGTTTCAGTAATTTAATTAAATGAATCAAGAAATTGTGTATTACAGATATGTCGACCTGTTGCAATGAAATGGTAAATTGTGTTATGAAAAGACGAGTAATTTTTGCAAATTTTTAATTTCATGACGTGAATCATCAATATAATATTACTAATAAATTATCAATTCATAAATAAAGTATCGAAATGTGGTGTCGAGATATTTTCTAGTGTTGTCTAAATCTATCTCTAAAAATGTGTCTAACTGGTGAGTGATAGTGATTGACTATTGTATGTAATTTATAACGAGTCCTAGAAATCTATCTTCACGTTATTGACAGCATTAGGATAAAAATCGAGCATAAATTCAAAATAACGCAATAAAAGGAGAAAATTACTCAAAATTACATCTTAAATTTCAGACAACCCACCGGATAGAATACGTCTTTCTAGGACCCGAGGTCTGCCAAGTATTGTGAGCGAACGTGGGAGTGTAGCATTATGTTGTACAATATAATGTAATGTGGAGCTCTCAATTCAGGCAGCGCACTTCCTTAGATAGTTCATAGCTATCCTTTTAAAGATGCTTAAACTAAATTATCAAACGCCACTTAAAGAATAAAATTGCTGCTGTATATTTCCTGTTTCAATACTTTTGTTTATTTAAAGGGTTAAGTAATACGGATAGCTAAGAAAGTGCCTTGTCAGAACGGAGTCGTTAGTGTAAGTATACCCACCGGGAAAGAAGTCTGCGGCGAGCGCGTTCACGTCGGCCGTGACGCCCGGGAGCCCCTTCACCGGCCGCGGCTCGCTAGTCTCGCTACCTACAACGCATACCGCCGTCACCGCAGCCCTACGAGCCCCCAGACCGCCAGGCGCCGCGTCGCAACGACTGCAGCTAAGCTTGCTTGTATCTTACCGTAATTTTCTTACTTTGGTTTCTAATAAGTGCTCGGTTCGTTATGCTCTTTTATACTTCGTTTACAGTGCCAGATACTTTGCTTTTGTCGCAAGATAGAGACCGTGTCGATGGTATATGGACTGTATTTCAGTTACCGGGTTGTTTACGATAGATTCTGATAAAACCTAACAATCCATCCGGTAAATCAGAATAATGACAGAGAATTTATACAACACATATGCATAAAAATTTTTTTTACTATGATAATACTGATCTGATCAGGTTTGGTTTACTCGGATAATTTAAGTCATAACGGACCGAGCACTCAAAGACAACTATCAAATCAATATTTGTCGTGTTATTGAAACGATAAAATTTCATTTTTTTGACATTATACTCAGTCGCTGCGACATACCATCCTGGCTGCGGCGTGCTCGAGGCGTATTCGCACAGCCCGACAAACATTACTTAATTTAACCGATATCAAGTCCAAAAACCGGTTAACCGGTATTGGCAAAAGTATTGAAACATAACCGATATATTAAACCGGTTATAATAACAGTCATTTATTTATCAGACACTTATTTAAACTGGATTTCCCGATGTTTAAGTAATGTTTCCCGGCGTGTGCGCTTTTCAAGTAGCTGACGACATGCCTAATTCAATGTTCAACTCAAAGTAATACGCGCTAGGTGCAGATGAGTGAGTGACGTGGAGTGAACAACAACAAGCGACAAATTAACTAACGCATGCATTTACCGCCCGATACGAAACTACTAGCAGGTAAACAAGTCTAAGAAACCCACCACTTCGATTGGATTTGATAAGATGTGGTCAAGTTCCAATGCCTAGTTTTTCTTCAGGTATCAATTAAGTAATTGTGTACAATGAATCTAGAATTGCGTTGTATCTGAATTTTAGCCGTGCCTGCAATTTTTGTGTTTCATCTACAAATGTTTACCTACTTTTGTTTACTCATTATGATGTTGCACTAATATTGATGTAATTTTTGTCCTATAATATAAACCAATATGTAAAGTACATACTAAAATTAACACAATGAGTATTTGTGTAATATTCTTGTTACTCGTAGCTTCACATTTTCATACCTGTGTTTGTAAATGTACTTCAATTTTTTGGTTAAATAGCAACTATTGTCTACAGCGCATATCCAACTCCTGTCAATGTTACATCAAGTGTTTATATTGTGAAGGATTTCTACATGTTTAAACGAAGATTCGAAATGGGATGGTATAGACGCCCCATCAAAATATTTACAAAATGATACATAATACTTTACTATGGTATAGTTATAGTGCAGTCTCATGCCGAACTAAAAAGCGACGAGCAAAGAAAAATAAAGTGATGGAATATGAAATGTTTTGTATATTATTCCCCAAAATATAAATAATATGGATGATATGGTGTGCAAATAATATATAACTGGAAAATTATATCATTAAATAATTATTACATAAAATTATTATCAATCGTATTAAATTACTTAAAATTACATATGAATTTTTATGTCGATGCCAATTCGTCAACAATATAAAGATAAACTATAATAAGTATTATCTACTGTTGTGTTGTAAAGGTAGTCGTACACAGATGGACAGTCTTGTCCAATATGTTTGTCATTTCACCTACCTACATCAGGTATTAAACATTCCTACAACACCTCTGAAATCGAAAATTTTGAAAGCCCATTCAATATAATGTCAGTAATATCAGTTAACATTGAAAACTTCAACGGAAAGCTTATACGGGGTGTAGGGGACAGCCTTCCGAATACCGATAGGGTGCATTCAGATCATGAAACTGAACAACTTTCCCCCAGAAACAACAAAAATAGTCGACCCTTCATACAATATCATAATCAGCTGACTACATGTACTACGAGAAGAAAAAAATTGACGCTTCCTGAAATATTTTTTTTTATGGTAAGTAATTGAGTTTCATGGTCTGAATGCAGCCAATCAATATTAGTAGTGCTGTCCCTTACACACTGTATAACTATCAGAACATATAACACATTATGAATATGTTAAATACAAAAATTACAAAATGTTCAATAATCAGTTAAAAACTGTACGCCATATCTAAATGCTTTCAATATTAACTGCCCCAAACCCTCCCCGATCCACTATCACTAGATATACCACACATACCTCCGTGGTCTCCGTTTTCGTGCGGCTCATGCGGCTCGTGTGTGAGCGGCGCGGGCGAGTGGGGCGAGTGGGGCGAGTGGGGCGAGGGCGGGGAGGGGGGCGACATATCCACGTCGCAATTCTCCGGGACTTCTGTTGGCTGGTCCTCAGATACACCTGAGAGAGATGACTCAATTTTCAAAATCTGATTATCTGGTCAGAACAAAACCGAAAATACATTATCTGAAGGGCATTGTTTGGATTAAATGTTTTACTATCACAACGTTTTAACAAATTACTAAATCAGAGTGATGATTCATTTTTGTTTTTTGAACGCCTCACAAAAAAATTATAGCAATTTCGTAATAGGAGTCTTTGCTAACTTAAGGTTTAGGGACAAAACCGGTTATTTTTACGGGTTATTATAGATACAACTAGTTTATCACTAAATAGAAACAGTTAAATCTGGGTAAAACACATGATTGAAAACGCTGGGCGGAAATCTAGTAGAATATACATACATATATCACGCCTATAATCCCTTGCGGGGAAGGCAGAGCGTAAACGGCCGCATAACGGACATTTACGCCACGTCTGACATATTTGAGGGTCATTCGGAAAATTTTGAATCGCAATAGTGACAGCTTGTCAGCTCATCGCCTAAAATTACAATACACACCTTCAAGTCCTTTAGTCGCCTCGGGAAAGAAATGGGGTGATGCTATTCTAAGCCGGCATCACACAGCACATCACCACATGTTAATTTCATAATGTACTTACCGTTGGTTTGTTTGCTGTGCCCCTCGCCGTTGGGCGCGCGCGAGCTGCGAGACGTGTGCGAGATCACCGACACCGACACACCGTTACTCGCGCCCCCCGCACCCCCCGCAACCCCCGCACCCCCCGCACCCGCTCCGTCCCCGACCTGGACATACACACATATGAAAGAAAGTTTATTCATCACCCTCACCAATATTTAACATTTATATTTATTTTATTTATTTATTACATAGAACATACATACATACATACATATATCACGACAATATCCCTTGCGGGGTAGGCAGAGCGTGAAAGACCGCAAAAAACGGATATTTACGCCACGTCTAACAAACATTTGAGGGTCATTCGGAAAATTGTGTATCACCATAAGACACAATAAATAGACTAGAGGTATATTACGACTACCATGGGTAAGAAATGGGGTAATGCTATTCTAAGCCGGCATCACAGCGGCGACTAAGGGACTCGAGGGTGTGTATTGCAATTTTAGGCGATGGGCTGACAACCTATCACTAGGGCTATGCACAATTTTTTGAATGACCCTCAAATATTTGTCAGACGTGGCGTAAATGTCCGTTTAGCGGTCGTTTGCGCTCTGCCTACCCCGCAAGGGATATAGGCGTGATGTGTGTGTGTGTGTGTGTGTGTGTGTGTGTGTGTGTGT
The DNA here is from genome assembly GCA_027580185.1 of Tuta absoluta. NCBI lineage: Eukaryota > Metazoa > Arthropoda > Insecta > Lepidoptera > Gelechiidae > Tuta > Tuta absoluta. The sequence goes on from JAQAHW010000059.1 coordinate 1,689,402, forward strand.
GTGTGTGTGTGTGTGTGTGTGTGTGTGTGTGTGTGTGTGTGTGTGTGTGTGTGTGTGTGTGTGTGTGTGTGTGTGTGTGTGTGTGTGTGTGTGTGTGTGTGTGTGTGTGTGTGTGTGTGTGTGTGTGTGTGTGTGTGTGTGTGTGTGTGTGTGTGTGTGTGTGTGTGTGTGTGTGTGTGTGTGTGTGTGTGTGTGTGTGTGTGTGTGTGTGTGTGTGTGTGTGTGTGTGTGTGTGTGTGTGTGTGTGTGTGTGTGTGTGTGTGTGTGTGTGTGTGTGTGTGTGTGTGTTATATTATGATTTATTTATTTATTAGGGCAACCAATTGTAGTTACATTATAAGTAACAATAATGTAAAATTAACATAAGAGAAAGACATAAATGCACTACATTTAAAGGTCTACTAAAGTGTCTGTTACCTGTGCGTCGGAGCCGTTCACCATCTCAACGAACTGCCGGCACTTGAGCAGAAACAGCAGATCCGCGTCTCTCTCCAACAGTCCGGGGTACAGGCGCCGCACCGCCTCTATGGCCTCGCCTACGCGCCCCGCCAGCACCAGCCGCGACACTCCTGGAAAACGGTAGGGGGTTCAAAAAAAACTTACACAAAAAGTTTCAGTCTGTACTTATACGCGAGAATATACCGATCAAAAACCGAAAATCCTTTAAGAATATTAAAATATTACTAATGATGTTTCAATTTGAACATATACGCGATGATATGATATACTGATTAAAAACATAAAATCCTTTAAGAATATTAAAATATCACTAATGATTTCTTAGCAACAGTCGCGACACTCCTGGAAAACGGTAGTGGGTTAAAAAATATACAGTAAAAAGTTTCAACTTGAACATATGAGAGAGAATATACCGATTAAAAACATAAAATCCTTTAAGAATATTAAAATATCACGAATGATTTCTTCTTCTTATTTTTGTAATTTATCTCGAGCAATTATTTTTCTATAATATGAAACCGGTTATTACTTCAAAGATATCGGTTATTATAATTAATGACCATGTAAGAAAACGGTCATTCATAATTATTCGATATTAAATATAACAAATATTATACACGAATGTTTATTATTTCTACACAACGAATATATTCTGGTGATACTCAATTTTAAGAATGACCCTGAAATGATTGTCAGACGTGGCGTAAAATGTCCGTTTCTTGTGGCGTTGCGTGATATGTGTATGTATGTATGTAACATATTCTTGAGAATTTTCATATCTTTAAAGATCAGTATATTTGTTCAATTTAGTTCCTTATGTTAGCGTGCCTGTTATGAAGTATTCTTATGTATTCTTCATTCGAGTCTGCTCACATCTGGATGGGTAGTTTACAACGTAGAGATGAACGAAAGGATTAGAAAACAGACATATTATTTATTTTACACACAAAAATAATACATTCATATTGCGAAGTGAACCTTTAAAAAATGTTATTTATTTAACAGTCTATAAAGAAGGTTCATGTCCATCAGCGGACGTCTCACGACTGTTAATAAATAAATATCTTGGACATTTTACACAGCGCCATCTAGCCCCAAACTAAGCATAGCTTACTATGGAAACTAAATAGCTGATAATAATACTTTTTCTAATATATTATACATAGAAAACACCCAGACTAAACAAAAAAATCAAAAAATTGACTTAACAAATATATGTGTCTTGTGGGGATCGAACCCACGACCCCACGCGTAGCAGGCAGCAGGCTACGCCACCGGGCCAGTCGAACGGTGGAACAAAAAACATTAATAACTCACTCTGTCTGTTCTTGATAGAAGCGATATCCTCATGTATGGGCATGGAGGCGGCGCGCGCGAAGGCCTGCGCGGTGCCGCAGTACCCGTGGTGCACCAGGTACGTCGACACCATTCTGGAATCACGCGATAACATAAATAAAATTATGTATTCATTGATGAATACTCTCGAATGTCAAATAAGTATGGACAATTCTTTTTGTCATAGAACATCGCCAGTAGGGACCAGACTGGTAATCCTATCAGGGGTTCGGGGTTTAAAGTAAGGGTTTGCTTGCCCTATTCGTATCTCGCCAAAACCCATTCAAAATGCTTTTTAAAGCGCTATTTTAAGGGCCGTGTGATGCCGGCTTAGAATAGCATCACCCCATTTCTTACCCGTGGGAGTCGTAAAAGGCGACTAAGGAACTCGAGGGTGTGTATTGCAATTATAGACGATGGGCTGACAATCTGTCGATGGCGATACACAATTTTCCATATGACCCTCAAATATATATCAGACGTGGCGTAAATAACCGTTTTTGCGGCCGTTTACGCTCTGCCTACCCCGCAAGGGATTATAGGCGTGATATGTGTATGTATGTATTCAACGTAGAATATACTCGAATTTCAAATAACTATAGACATGCTGGACTTTGGACAAATCTTTTTGTCATAGAGCATCGACAGTCAATAGATTTTTAATAAAATTAAGTAGTCAGGAAAACCCATGGGATAACAATATCGGTTATTGGAAAATAACCGATATGAAATATAAATATATATATGGAAAACACTTGCTGCTATTATTCCTGATCTGATCCCAGTGGGTGGTCAATATAAACAGCTTTACAAATGTATGTTAGAAAAACTAAATCGTCTTTCACAATTAAACAATTTTAAACGGATTTAAGTTGTGTTTATTTTGGATTTTACAATTCCTACATTCGAGCTAAAATAGTTTTATTGTGATGAGTAATAGTTGTGCAAACTCAAGAAAATATTATTCTTTCACCTCACTCGCCCTTCTGCCTGTAAGTAAAGTATGTCCAATACTCTTAAAGCACACCTCGGACACTGGCGCTCAAATGTATGAAACAAACGCGTTGCCACGCACACAGTGTAAGCTCGCGTAGGTGAACGCGGACCATGCTTGTGTGTGTGAGACAACATGTCAGGGTTGCCGCCATTTTGCGTTCGCAAATCGGGAATGCAATGTGCGGCAGTATGAAATGACCTTCGTCGTCGCGTCCTTGCTAGCCGGTGTCTGAGCGTCCTCCGAGCGCGGGTGGGCGGCGCTTGTTGGGGGAGGCAGGGAGTGACCATACTGTACGCTAGTACTATTAATTATACTGTGCTTAAAGTGAGGCCAATGCCAAGCAGTGGACTGTAATGGCTGTTGATCTGTACAGACCTGTGTAAAACCTGCTGCCACTGGCCCTGGTCGGCCGGCAGCGGGAAGTCGTCTATCGTGGCTCGAGTGCGCGCCCTCAGCTCCCTCAACATGTCCTCAATGTCGAACACGAAGGGCTGCTGGCCGAAGTTGGCGTCGACCACTTCGCCGGGGGTCTGCAGCCCCACTGTCGGGTACAAGTTTGGCTGCGAAACGATAAATAAACAAACTTTATTAAGATAAGATAAGATAAGAAAAGTTGTTTATTAAAATAAACTGAATTACAAATACATATACACATATCACGCCTATAATCCCTTGCGGGGCAGGCAGAGCGCAAATAGCAAAAAACGGTCATCTACGCAACGTCTGACAAATATTTGAGGGTCATGCGGAAAATTCCCATCGCCTAAAATTGCAATACACACCCTCGAGTCCCTTAGTCGCCTCTCACGACTCCCAAGGGAAAGAAATGGGGTGATGCTATTCTAAGTTGGCATCACACGGCAAATAGGTACACGTATATGAAATAATTATGAGGCTTAGCCATTTCCTAAACTAAGAATTGGAATTCATGTATCTTAGGTAAACAGCTAGCCAACATAACATTAGCATTATGAGTATACTAGCGACCCACCCGGAGGTTTAGCCCGCTGCAAACCATTTTCTCTCGCGAATAAAACCATTTACCGGCATGTATTATAAAACTTCCTCTTGAAGAACTTCATCTCCTTATAAAAATAGCAGCAAAATCTGTTGAGTGATTTTAAAGACCTCAACATACATGAAAAGACCCGGAGACAAGAGAAGCTACGTAATTTATTTTTTTTACTATGTATTGATGTATAGTCAAAGGTACTATTGCTAGGTAAGTTAAGTGCTGCGAAAATTTACCGAAAAAAGGAAAAAACGGTAATATGGTTGCGGTTTAAATAAGTTACCGATATCACCAACTTACCGATATATAAAAACAAACAGCACAGTCAGTAACCGGTATAAACAGAGTACCGGTTTAACAAAATAACCGATATTGAAACGACTGGTCCTGTCCATCTCTACCTATAGACGTTTTACCAAATCTCATTTTTAATCCTTGTTACATGCAATTATTATTATTATTGCCTATATATTCTTTGTAACAATATGGGAATTTAAATATCCAGAAAAAAAGACATTTAGTTAGTGTAGTTAATATATAAGTGATTAAATTTAGTTATTAGAATAACTGTGCTGTTGTACACGTCTTTTCTGCCTTTCTTTGTAATGTCTCACTTCCGAGGGTCAGCTGGAAGAAATTTCTACTAAGAAATAAGCTGTACCTGTTGTGTAGTATTTGTTTATAAACTGTAAATAAATAAAAATATAAAAATACATTTTATTTATTTAATCCTATAGTTTACCGGTAGCCCTCTGAATGCGATGCCAAGATGGTGTCCGTTCTTGGTGTAGAAGCACGTGTTGTCTACAAGGTTGACGCCGCATCCGATCACGTCGCCGGTTGTAAAGGTCGGTCCATAGGGCTGCCCGGTGCCCGATGAGCAGAACGAGTGGCCATCGTCGCCGTGGTAGCCGTACGAATGCTTGTCCCAGCCTGGAATAGACGTTGAGATGATAGCTTAGTATTTTGAGGCAGTCAGGCACACAATTGAAATGTGTTTTAATAAATTAAGCAATTGTATGCACATTATTGAAAGTTTGTGTACCACTTTTACATTACATACAGATATCACGCCTATAATCCCTTGCGGGGTAGGCAGAGCATAAAAATGGCAATATATGCCACGTCTAACAAACATTTGAGGGTCATTCGGAAAATTGTGTATCGCCATAGTGACGGTTGTTAACCCATCGCCTAAAATTGCAATACACACCCTCGAGTCCCTTAGTCGCTTCTTACGACACTAAGCCGGCATCACACGGGATCAACTAACACTCAAGTGAAATGTCTCTAAATAGAAATAAATTAAGAAATCTTAAGCACAATATATTATTATAGTTGTGTACCACTTTTAAATTGTTATTAATTTCATAAGAATGCAAAAAAAACAATGAATTACATTAATGACAGTCTTCGTCTACTAAAAGTCAGTCGAATTTATAATTTCAAAATTAATGCAGCGCGAACAAATTTTAGTTTCAACAACCATATAACTTCGTACATTGGTATAAATGGGTACACAGGTTCTCCAGGTATTGATATTGTCGAAAAAAGAAACAATCTTACGTAAAGTTGGCAAGCTTCCCTTGTTCGTCTCACGTGCGAAACACCTCTGACATTTCCCAAATCCCCGTCAGCTAAAGGAGTTGGCAACGCCAGGGAGTGTTACAAAAATCTGCACCATGTTTAATATCTACATTCTACACAGTGGCAGACAGCAAGATGATGATTAGTGCATTCCGGCCACAAAGTAACTAGTAACAACTTGTCATGTATTTCGCAGAAGTTCATCGTCTGTCTGGTTTTCAACATTATACGTATGATAATAAGATACGAATGTCAAGCGATGATAATTCTAGATCGTATAACATTGCATCTATGCATGACATGGCAGTATTATTATAGGATCAAAAGGTTAAACCACCCGCAAGAGAATGTGATGTAATGTGATTATGAATTGTGTTATGATTATAATTTAACAGTCAGCTGTTTGAGTAATGTGTGACATCAAGCGGTAAACTGGCCACCTTTGCTGCATTTGTGACATTAAAATCAGATTTTACATCCTGTGACGAAATGGCCATCTTTGCTGCATTCAGGGCACGGCTTGCTACCTACCTACCAAGGTAACAAACAGAAGCGAGAATGCTTACAGTGCTTACCAGGCAAGCGGTTCATGTTGACGCCATGGGCTGAAAGGCCAATGCCCATGTACCCATCTCGGCATTTGACGAGATGAACACTTCGAAGTAGCTTCGATTCGGCATCAAGCGATGAAATGGCCAAATTTGTTGCATTTGTGACATTGGAATCAAATTTTACATTCTGTGACGAAATGACCATCTTTTCTGCATTCGGAGCACGGCTTGCTACCTACCTACCAAGGTAACAAACAGAAGCGAGAATGCTTACAGTGCTTACCAGGCAAGCGGTTCATGTTGACGCCATGGGCTGACAGGCCGATGCCCATGTACCCATCTCGGCCTTTGGACACGATGCGTACTTCGAAGTAGTACAGACCGCATGCTGCTGGAATGGGATGAGTCGCACGTACCGACGCCGCGTCCTTGTGCGTTTTGCCGTGGCCTGTGACAAGAAAGGCTATTAATGAATATTAACTCTACAACTCTTGAATAATTCTATTCAATTAATATAAAGAAAGTAAAGGGAAAACTGTGACGTAAACCTCTCGGTGAAAGAAAAGCTTTTAATAAAATTGACATCAAAGAGATTCTGCGTATTTATAATCAAGAGTTGTAGAGCACAAAAGGTTTCAACTTGAAAGGTATCTTTAAATCAAAATACGCAGAAAGACGTCAGTTTTTATTTATAAACTTCTTGGAAGGAAATGAAATTCATAACAATTAGGCAAAAATGATAAAAGCATAAAAGTAAATACAGGAAATACGTAATTATGTACTAAATATATAGGAATAATTACAAATATAAACTGTTATAGTTTGGAAATGCTTTTACAACAGAGTAATTAGAATACTTTTAAAACACACATTATCTACGAATACAATAAATTCCTTAAATACAATCTTTCATCATATTTCGAACATACGGTAACATGTTATAATATGCATGTCAGCTCATAATAGAACTTTTCATGAATGACAGAAATTTTGCACTGAAGAATAACGTTTACTTTTCGTCAACATTGAGCTGCCTATCAAAGGTCTTTCATGGAAAATTGGAAATGTACAATGAACCGAGCCAATTATAACTTAGCATTGGCAATTCCCGGTATAATAATTACAGGGTGAAATGTACGTACACTTAAAAGGAAAGTATAAACTGTTTTGAACGGCAATACCACAGTGTTATGTGTAGTTATCGATTTAAATAACAAATTAATACCAAAAAATACTATCATAGCTTTTTTTTCTGACGAACGTACTGCTGATAGCAGCAGCTCATCAACCAACCGATTTAATTTGTTGTTCAATATAATAACTGTCCAAAGAACCAGTACTATGTAGACCCTTTTATAAGTAGGTTCTGTGTGTTTTCTTTGTATTGCAGGTATGTATTGATTTACGAAAAAAATACTATATGATCTAGTTCCTATAGTCCAAGCTTTGCTTAGTTTGGGGCTAGATGGTGCTGTGTTAAATGTCAAAGATATTAATTTCATTTCTGTGCTGCTGTGCTGATAGTAAATACGTATCGAATTGATACGTTCTTAAGAGAGAGGACAATACACCCTTATTGCATGCATGAAGTGATTCATGAATTTGGATTAAGAATGTAATTTATTTTTCAACAATATAATTTCTAATAAAACATCGTTTTTTATTTACATATTCATGTAGTTGAAGATAATGTTGTTTTTATTTGACGTGAGAGATAGCAGCTGGCACCACTTAGTGAAAACCTAATAAAGTTTTATATATTCTAGCTCGGTTTCTCTTTGTTTCAGCTGTCCCCATTTCTGTGTCAGGGACAGACCTGACCTAAGGAGACCGAACAAGGGTACCGTGTGTTCAGGGTAACCGTTGTCCGACCTTCCAGACTATAAAATAGGATAAAATATCTGCGCAATAAATCTGTGAAAAGGGGTACAAGTGTTTTGTCAAAATTAACTAAACATGGAGTTTCATCAAAGATCAAACGCCTTAAGTATTGTCAAATGCTCAAAAGCGCGTTAATATAAGTCAAATGTACGAAAATCTAGTAATTGAATTAGTAAAGAAAAGTTAAGTTTTTAAGATAGATTATCAATGACATTTTTGGTGGAATAGAACTGCATTTTTTGTGTTCAGCAAAAACATCTCCAAAAACGGCTTTAAATATTAAGTTCGTATTCACACACAATTAAAGATATCAATATGAATATAAATTTTATAATATAAATATTTTGTGTTTGTATTCTCTGAAAATATTTTTTGACGCAATAACTTAGTGACTATTTCACAGAAAACAATTTCTTAGAAACACAACACTCGACAGCATGGCGACAATAAATGTATTGCAATTGCAACTTTGTTGTCTCTATATTAGACAAAGCTGCACAGCGCAAAGAATGCCAAAATGCATCTTCTGCAACCAAGCGCAGTTTATCTTCATCTATCTATCGTAAAGATTAAAAAGGTTTGGAAGACGGAATTTAAAGAGGTAGGATTTGCAAAGTTGGAAAGTGTGCAAGCCAAGATCTAAGGAGAGGGTTAGAATAGAAGCTAGTTTGTTCTACGACAGTTTATGTACCCACATAATATTGGTAAAACACTGATAAAATACGGTTGTGAGTTTACGATTTCAATACCGGAACCATTTCAATAAACCTTTATTTTATAATGTTTTCATATGATATGAAATAGCTATAAAACTGAATGTTTATTGCCACGTAGCCAAAGTATTTGTGTTCCATTTACGAAAATAGGCACTCGCTCCATTTATAGTTACAGAAGCAGGCGCGGGTCACCTGCTGCGGATTCTATGTTTACATGAAAAGGCACAGACAGGCTAAACAGTTCGGCGAAAAAATTATAACTGAGAATTCACATCCATTACAGTTCGGAAGCTAAGTATCAATGGCTACTATTGACTTTGTCGGCTAATGTGGCGCAGTGGTAGTGCATCAACAAAAGTTGATATTATCACTTTGTGAATTTGTTCCCAGTCTGGTTAGGACATTTCAGGCTGAACCACCTGATTGTCCGAAAACAAAGATGGTGCCGTGCTTCGGAGGGCACGTTAAGCCGTCAGTTCCGATTCCTGTCTATGATTATTTAGACGCCGGTCGTTACACAACTATGGCAGAGGCCTCCTAGTAGTAGTAGCAGTAGGCGGTTGAAACACTCTGCCACAAGGGCTCACTAAGAGGGACAAAGACATGATATATTTGAAGGGTAGTTTTTGGAAGATTTACAGCGTTACTTGCTCCGGAGGCATGCAACTTTTTGTTGAATCACGCAAAGCCAAGGCATAAGCATTATTGTGATACGGTATTTAATTATGAATCTTATAGACAAAGGCAATATAAACTCTACAAAGATAATGTCCAGTCCAGTAAGCACAGTCCTACATATTATAATGTAGTAATCATAGATCGGCTAGTCAGTACAATTTAATGCATATCAACAGCTACTGACATTAGCATAGAAGTGGCATTTACATATCCCAGACTTTCCAGACACAAATGTTCACTTAGAGTTGACCTCGTCTACAATTTACTCGGGATTTAGTTATCTCCAGCATTTACATACAGAGCGGTTGCGAAATTGTCAGACATATTGGATCTTTGACTGCGAATGCATACATCTACAATGTCAGTAGTACGTTCTACAAGTTTTGTAGCCGATAAAAGGAAAATAAGTAAAGTGAGAAAACTGATAAAGAGCAAACAGATAGGGGGATTTCAATAACATACATACATACATACCTATATCACGCCTAAATTCCTTGCGGGGTGTGATTTGCCGTGTGATGCCGGCTTAGAATAGCATCACCCCATTTCTTGCCCGTGGGAGTCGTAGGAAACGTCTAAGGGACTCGAGGGTGTGTATTGGAATTTCAGGCGACGGGCTGACAACCTGTCACTATGGCGATACACAATTTTCCAGAGGACCCTCAAATGTTTGTCAGACGTGGCGTAAATGTCCGTTCAATGCAGCCGTTTACGCTCTGCCTACTCCGCAAGGGATATAGGCGGGATATATGTATGAATGTATGTATTACTTTGAAATAGGGAACAGATGTAGAGTAGACAGAAGAGGCAAGACGCTGTAAAAAAGATCCGTATCCGATCTCGTCTTCTCGCAAGGACAGGAGTTAATGACCTCGAGCGAAACATTAAGGAACATAATAAGACACCTAGGTTTTGGAGAATATATAGCAAATGAAGGTTTTCATTACATTGACGATAGTGGTAAATAAAGGACAGACGTAGATTAGATAGAAGAGGCAAGGCATTGTAAACAAGTGTTGTGGCCAAATTACATTGTAGACACCTAGCGGATGCAAGCGAGTCAAACGGTTTTAGAGAATGGATAAAGAAAATCAATTAAGTGTTTCATTGCAATAAAGTTGGTCGTAAATAGGGAATAGATGCAGTAGTAGAATAGAATAACAAGTTCTGTGGCCAAAAACTCGTCTACTCGCAAGGACATTGTAGACACCTAGCGAATGCGAACCAAACAGCCATAGAGAATAGACAGCAAATATAAGGTTACATTACATTAGAGTTGGTCGTAAAAAGGAGCCCGATGTAGAGTAGATAGAAGAGGCAAGGCATTGTAAACAAGTTTCGTGGCCAAAAACTCGTCTCATCGCAAAGAAAGGAGTTAACGACCCTGAGCGAAACATTGTGGAACATTGTAGACACTCATAGGATGTAAGCGAATCAAACAACTATAGAGAATAGACAGCAAATAGAAGGTTTCATTACATTGAAGTTCGTCGTAAATCGGACACAGATATAGAGTAGATAGAAGAGGCACAAGAAGAGTAAACAAGTTCCTTGGCGAAACTTCTCTCCAGGAGAGGATTTAACGAGCTGAGGATAGATAGATAGATAAAAGATAAGATAAGAGGAGTATTGTGTAAGTGAATAAAATAAGTGTATAAAACAAAGGAAGCGGGATTTCGAGTGGAGGCCACGCCTCGGCAGGCGTAGCGTTGGACGACCTCCGGCCAGATGGACCGATTACTTGAAAAGGGCTGCTGGTAGCGACGGCGAAAACAAGAGATCGTGCCCCATGGCACACCCTGGGGGAGGCCTACGCCCAGCAGTGGACTGCGATAGGCTGATGTATGTATGTATGAATACAACAGTACCTCTTGGCTCACAATGCGTAAATGTCAAAGAAATTTTTAGGGCAACCATAAATCAAGAATGCAGCAAAGCCGATAGCAAAACATTCAAAGTATTACCGCAGGCCATTAAAATGTATTTGGGAAGGCCAATGTCCAGCAGTGAACTGATGTACGTATTTGTTGTTGTCTATACAATGTATAATATTATAAATTCGAAAGTAACTATCTGTCTGTTAAGTTTTCACGTCTTAACCACTGAACCGATTTTAATACAATTTGGCATTAGCATAGAGAGGAACCTAAGAAAGGCCATAGGTTACTTTTTACCGCAGGCAAATCTATCAATTCCACGGTAAACAAAGTAAATCATAATAAAAATAGCTCATAACGCCGAAGAATCATCAGACGAGGATTCGTTGTATGGATAGCTTTTTGTGTCACCTTTTTTTACAACTAAACATACGATATTTGGTCCATAAAAACGGTTAGCAGCGGGTGAAACCACTGGGCAAGCCCCTAGTAGTGAATAAAAAACTCTATACGAATAAAAAAATAATTGGTCAAAGTATACGATCTTTGACGATTGAAAAATATCGAAAGGCTCATAGTCGGGGTGAATGAATGAAGCATCGAACCTAAGGGCTGTGAACTTCTGAAAGGATGCAGGGCTCTGGTGCAACGCCCTTAATGCCTCAAGGCGAAAAGGTCTACGACTTGGCCAGACAGTGCCCTTTAAAACCGAAACACTCTCAAAAGTTTTCATGTTCTATTATTCTTATTCATAAAATAATGCTTGTACTTATTTCTTTTTATTCTATCTAATGTAAATTTTACTTTTCATAAGACAATGCGATGCTCAAAGGTAAATGAACTGATTTTTACTCCAACCAAAGACTTCGAGTGAAACATGTTTCCCAAAAAAAACATATATCACGCCTATCCCTTGAGGAGTAGGCAGAGCGTGACCACCTCTAACAAACATTTGAGGGTCATTTAGAAAATTGTGTACCACCATAGCGACAGGTTGTCAGCCTATCGCCTAAATTTTAATGCACGTGTAACCCAAGAGTCCCTTTGTGTCCTCTTACAACACCCACGGGAAAGGAATGGGATGATGCTATTCTTAGCGGGCATCACACGGCATACAAATTGATGTGAATAAAGTTACAGGCTATATAAGCATATGGCGAGTGTGGATGGGAACGTTGGAAGGGGAAGACCAAGACGCACGTACTTGGATCAGATCGGGGACGTTCTAAAGAAAGGTCAGGTTAAGAGTACCCTAAACCGACGAGCACGTATGAAAAGATTGATGCATATTGAAGAATCGAAAGAGGTGTGTCAGGATCGTAGCAAGTGGAAAGATTCAGTCTCTACCTACCCCTATGGGAAAGGGGCGTGATTATATGTATGTAAAGTTTAAGGCAATTCTTATTTTATAGTGGTCACAAGATCACTTTAAAATAAGGTTAGCTAGCAACAGCTCAGCGACTCAAACCGCAAAGCACCTAAGCGTGAATCAATAGCCATACGATACACGCTGACGACACAGACGATAACCACACCAAACAACAAGTCATTACGGTTCAAAATTCTAAAGCTTACTTTAAAAAAGTATCAGCAAGGTCAACACTAGAAAAGAAACTGCGTTACATTTTGTTAGTAAACACGCTAATGTTTGATGATTCTAGTAAATTGTTGAGGAGCAGTGAAATTTGGCTTACCGCCGGCATTACAGCTCAACACTAGTAATGGCACTGTTAATGGTAAACTAGATTGTATTGTAACAAAGAAAGCTACCTTCGTTTGAAATAATACCGTTTACTCCAAGAAAGGAAGTCTGTATAAATAAGTTACAACGAAAAAAGGACTTCGGAAAATATGAACCGATTGACGAATACAATTTTATACAAACATGATAAAGTTTAAATAAAAATAAGAAATTAGTAAAAAGTTTGCGCTCGCCGGGGCTTGAACCCGGGACCGTGGGTATTCGTTACAATAACTTATTCTAGATGTCGCATGTACGTCGCTTCGAGACTAGAAGCAAGAGATTGAAGATTTGGAAGTGTCAGTCGAGGCGGATTTACCAATTTCTTATTTTCATTTATGAAAATAATATAGCACTGAGTGCATAATAAACCACAGTACAAGGACAAAGTCCATTTATAGTGGATAGACATTAAAAAGTTCGTAAATAAACAAAGACTGCAGAACATGCCGTAGCTAATAAGCATTAAATTGAGTAATAAACAGATGTGACTGGCTGAACCTGAGTACAGGAAGTGGGAAAACGTGGAACACTACAAGCGTAAAAGCCCACTCGTAAACCAGACGTGCGATCCCTACTACGCAGTAGTCCTAGCATTATCAAGCGATACAAGGCCTTCGCAATGACACGCAAAAGCGACGATAACAACCAACAAGCCATTTTTATCGACAATGCCGCATCTCATTAAAACGGTGAGTGAGGCAACAAAAGGTGAACAGCGATGGACGCTGAAATCACCCACATAGGTATAAACACGCAAAGAGATGAACAAGCGGATCGGGGTGAACGAACCGCATTTGTTTACACAACAAGATACAACTAGGGGAGTCTATGGCTAAGAAATAAACACGTGTAGAACCCTTGATAGCGGATACACGTGCGAAGGATAATGCTCAGCAAATTGATAAGCAACCAACGAACGACGCATAATAAAATGTAGCTAGAGATATTATAGGCTTTACGACTTGCAGGATTGCAATTGCTACTATAGCAACACAACATGCCATTAACGCGAATAGATTGGAATCTCGAGCAGTACTCAATTTGTTTATACTCTGCTGTAGAAAGTTAATTATGAATTCAGACTTGAAAACAAAACTATAAAATTGAAAATTAAGAAGCAAAACGGAACGGAATAAAAGATAAGCCCGTAATTATAGTGCTAATGCGCAATATAATATGATAATTTAAAACGTTCTAATGAACAAGCACGCGAGTATTGTTTTAAAACATAGTAGGAACACTTTATAAGAAAGTGGTTGCAAATATCTATCCAGGAAATAAGAACCAAGAAGCTATAGTTTTAAAAGTCGAAGTGGATTATCAGGCAACAGCAGACTAAAGCGTAACAGGCCCTGTGATCTCTAGTTTGTGAACATCAAAGGAAGTTCGTAAGACACAGTCCAACTAGGCATACAAGTTGCAAGAAATTGGAGACAACTAATAGGGAAAAAACGAATGATATAGCCATTTTTTGGCGGAGAAGGTCTACTTTTCAAAAACGCTTAATTATTCAGTTTGTCCTCCTATAGAGTACTGCACTTGAAGGGGTCGTCGTAGATTCAGGCGACGTCATGCTGTGAGGTAGTGCATTGCCCGCGAGGCTCACTCGCAACTTCTGACCTTTGATAACTTTTAACGGGACAAGGGATGAGTCATTAACCGTAAATTGCTACACCATTTTGTCAACGAACCCTACAATACTCAGCTAAAAAAATACATCTGAAACAAAAAATTATAATACCAAACGGTCAACAATTTTAATCGCCACAGAAATTTTCAGTAACTTTTATAAATTAAAATAAGTTTATTGTTAGTGCATAATAAAACATAGTACACCCAGTAACTTTCTTTATACTGAAGCTAGAAATTAATAAGCAAGTGCCTTTTAATTGAAAATAAGAAATTGAAAAAAATTTAGCGTCCGCCGGGGCTTAATAAGACCGTGGCGTACCGTCCCACTGCTCTTCCAATAATGCAAAATAAAAATGACATAGCATTGTGAGTGCAAAATAAACCATAGTACCTTTAATTCTTCTCTTATAATCTGGCGAACATTTCAGGAACTTCCGAAATAGCCCCATTGAAAACAGCAGTTTACGCAAACGACGGATACAAGTGCGCGTTCGATATGCGCTGAATCGTAAATTTCACAATCACGCATGTTTGGCGTCCGCCCAATATCTGTGCGCTGGTGGGTGGGCAGGTGCGCCACGCGAGCGCGTCAAACGAAGAACAGAAGTCAAGGTGCGCTCGAGGTCGACATCAACATACGAACAACTTCCCAAAAGAACAAAGTCTAAAAAATGCATTGTTTTGAAATGAGAATCAATGACGCAGATACCGAACGCAAGACCGCTACAAAAACGTATGTCTCTCGACAGCTGATTTAAATACGTTTACTGTTGGACAGGGCCCTGATTGATTTATTTTTTGGCTATTGCAATAGGGACTTTTCTAATGACGGTTCTCATACTCTTTTTATAATGTCATACCAGATGGCGTTATGCTAAGTTGAAATTTTAACATTGGAGTCCTAAAATCATTTCATCTATTAACATTATGTTTCTGCAGAAAGAAACTTTTTCGGTTTAGCACAGCGCCATCTAAATACACATGAAGGTTAGCTAGAAAATTTATCATTTCATCGAGATAACGGCCATTCTTTAGCCACTATGATACAATAAACTGTTTAGCGCAAAACCATTCAACTGACACTCGATCATACTCAACTTCGATTTTTGCCCTGGACTAATGCCTAAAATGCAAGAATTCTCTTGTAAAAACTTCACGTCAGTACGCAAACATGTTACCTTTTAGATAACATAAAAATGAACTAGTATTCAGAAGTATTCATATCGAGTTAATGGAGTTCCTCTAACATGTCGCCTTCTGTGACATGGGTTCGCGTGTCGATAGCAACAACTTACGGTTACATAATAATCTTTCCCTTTATGCGAGGCCGTTCCTTTGTCGCGGCTGAAAGGTTCCAAGATATTTCCTGCGGAGTAAACAGCTCTATTTGAATTTCCGGTTTCCAAGTCACTTAGAAGTCTTTGTGTAGTTCAAATGAACTATCTGAGATTCAATGCATGCAATATTCGAACCTAACTTGAAACTAATAACGGGGAACTATCCTGGTAGACTATAGGAGTCCTATAAAAATAACCACAAACACAAAGAAACTAAGTAAGAAAAACATATACATGGTGTAAAAAAATTAGCTAAGAATATTTTAAGGGATGAACCAGTACGTGAAACTGAACAATTTTCCCCAAGGAACATAGGTCGAAATATGAAAAAAAATTGGCCCTCCCATACAAATTATCCCGCCCGGGTAACACACTAAGTATGGGAGGGTCAAATAATTTTTTCATATTTCGACCTATGTTCCTTGGGGAAAGTTGTTCAGTTTCACGTACTGGTTCACCCCTTAAAATATTCTTAGCTAATTTTTTTACACCTTATATAGTTTGATAGTAATAATGGGAATAACACTCATGTCGAAATCATTGAAGTAATTAAACACTCGTGGTGCCAGTTAGCAAGTTGTCCATCAAAATCGTATTAGCCACTGTATGTCCCGTTATAATATACTCGCGGAGTGGTAAACCTGCATGCAACATACACAGGTATACACCAATGTGTGCGTCATGGAATGGGTCATTTCATTACAGCAGGGCTAGCACGTTTTTAAAGCGATAAAATGCGCGACATGACAATTTTGTAATGGACATTTTAAACGCCCGCTATAAACGCTTCCTCGTTAGACTATTGCTTTATGAAGCTTAAGCCAGCAGTTTTATGACAACTTAAACAGCGCAACTTTAAACCGATAATGTGAAAGTTTATGCTTTTAACCACGAATATGTTAATTATTTTTGCACACCTCAAGCGAAGCAAATTGACACAAGTAAATACAATATTTGTAACGGTATTTTCTTCGTGTAAGTCAAAAGATATCCGTGGGAAAATTTACAGTTGTTGCGGCCATGGCCAAAAGCTACAATTATAGACATAGACATTAAAATATATATATTCCCTTATATTAAAGAATACAAGGAAGAACTTAGTGTTAGAAATTAGAGTCCACGAAGATGCATATATCGATATTATGATGACAGATAACCCGGTGGACTTCATCAGGATTGGGGACCTGATGAGACAAGTTACTAAAATCATCGTTTCAAACAGACGAGTGATCTCACACAGCAGCACAGATCATGGATCAGTGCTAATGGGCCAAGACATAGGTATAAAATGGCGGACATTGCAGCTTCAGAGACAAAATTAGCCGCGATGGAGCTGCAGTCTGCGCTGGCACTTGCGGAACATTGCCCCCGCGGCGTCTTGCAACACGGAAACGTAGCTCTCAGATCTGAGACGAACATATCTATTCTATCAATCGCGTAATTTAGTTTCATGCTGGTGGCTAGTGGAAAATATTTTAGATTTGGAGATTCAGGCTTTGTGAGAAAAGATTTTCCCGTAATTCAAAACAGAAACCTTAAGCTTTGAAGAAGAAGGATTGACTGTATTTTGTGTTATAGTAGAATTTATGACAGACAGGCCTAATGTTTGAAAAACTTACCTGTCTAGCCATCATTTCATTACCAGCACTTTATATTTATACGAACAATGCTCAGTTTTTTTTGCGATAACTAAATTATCGCATTGGACCGAATCAGATCGACACAAATAAAGCAGTAATGCGATAGGACAAACAATTGGGTCGAACAAATGTCAATGTACAACAATAATAATAAAATACTATTAATTAACTAATAGGAATAGCAATACTAGACATAGATAAGAGCGAAGATAAACGTACATAAATGGCAAACTTACGTTCTAAGAAAGATATAATATGCAATAAAGTAGCCCAGTTTAGTCACAAAGTTATTGACAAGAGGATTCAAATTTGCAAGGTATAAAATTGAAGTTATGCCAAATAAAATACTTCATATTATAGATGGTAGCCAGAGTTATGAAAACACGTAGTCGACATGTGTTCAGGCGGGACGTGTCACAATAGGCATCACATTATCGCAGGTATAATAAGTCTTTCGACTGAGTGAGCACCGAGTAAGATATACTAAACACATGCCGACGGAAGAAAATTTGGGGTACACAGAGATCAGAACAACAATACTCAAGCGGCCCTTGACTTGAGTATTGTCAAACACACAAGTTAACGTAAGTTGAAGACGCACCGCCGCTAATCAACAGAACCTTATCTCCGCGAGATACAAGACCTGCCACCAACGAGGCCGTTTGTTTTGATTGCGCCGGTTCAGGCGTACGGTGATCCGATCACACGACCGTTCCTCGTGTCTTAATCATGAACAATAATTTCAAATATGGAGTCAATAGGAACTCCCCGAACTGTTTTTTAGCGCGGTGCGTCTGCGATATATGCGTATATGTTGACATACGATACATCCAGAGGCGTAAGTGGAGGTAGGGCAGGTGGGGTCGTCGGCCGGGGCCCTGCGTCCCACCTTACAACAAATAGAGAAAACATCCTTTTAAAAAGAACCAGAGACGGCCCCATACGCACCACTTACGCGTCTGGCCGCTCGGCGATGCAGCATCGATCAAATGCCCGGATTGATGGTCGAAGTTCGGAACCCGCGACGACTGTGACTCGACTGCATTGCATATGGCTGCTGATTGGCTGATGCATCCGCGAATGACTCACGCATGTCCTAGCTACCGGCACACGAGCATCTAGCGCATAGTGGTGGATGGAGCCGAATAATTATGCTATAATTAACTTACGCTACACTAAAACTAGGACAAAAAACCTTAATCTACACGGTGAAAATGAGGCTCGTATGCCGCGCTGCGTTCCGTAAAAGCCGAATAAAGTTGCATCTTTCTTGTATCATAAAATTGGACAATCTTCAGATATAATGGCGTGAGAGATTGTATCATCCGAAACGTTGTAAAGATCCCGAGAGCGCTCTGGGAGCAAATTTGATGCGAACATTGACGAAGTTCTTCTTGTAGCTACTCAATGGCATTTACATAAAGGCAACTTATCCGTTGGTATTGCAAGGCCGAGTAAATAAACATATCATCTAGATAGTATAACACGTATACACACTCGTTTATGAGGTAGTTCTAAAAAGTTCAAGATTCAGAAAAACTGTTAGTATGTGTTTATTAGTTTGGAATAGATTACCATATCATTTAAAATCAATAAACTCAAAAAGTTAATTTGAAAAAGATTTAATATTATGGCTCTTGCTAACATTACTACATACAAACAATGCAACAGGAAACCGCAATGGAACAGGAAATGTGTTTTACAAAGGGTAACATTCCTAGAAAATTAATATCTGATCAACTCTTGTGAAATAGGTCAGGGAAACAACCAGCGGATATGAAATTACAACTGGAATTAAATGAAATTGTTTGATTGAACTGCGGGCCCCTGTTTAATAAAGCTGACAATCCGACATAATTGTCAAAAACCTACAAATTTGTCGCATTGTCATGGTAAACTCGTTTAATAAAAATGACAATTATGTCACAAATCGACAGGTAAAGTATTGACAAATTGTCGCAATTGTAAATGCATTTAATAAAACTCTACAATTATCGAAAACCATGGTCGAGTCCCGTGACAATTGTCAGTGACAAAATTGTCGCATAATCGTGACATATTTGTCGGCTACTGACAAAATTGTCAAATATTAAATTTATGGAATTGTGTGAGGGTACCCTACAATAATTCATACAATTTTAATGTTTATTCGAATAAGAGGTTTTTGTGACTATAATTCTTGTTTTTGGATACCTTTCAATTATGGATATGAATAATAAAATTACCACTTTGGGGCTGATATTTAACAATAAAGATTTACTGTTTGGCATCACTACTCTCGCTGTTAGACTTAAGCACCATTTTTGGAAAAATTAAGCTTTTATAAGCTTTAATTGATAGCGCGACATAGGGTAGGGGCACCTGTCAATAATATCCGACAATTCTACAAATATGTCAATATGTCGCGACAATTATCCGTTTAATAAAGCAGAATCGACAAGTTTTTCACGACAATTTGTCACCTGTCACCTGTCGCGCGAAAAGTTTTATTAAACAGAAAATTGTCAAATTGTCACGATAATCCGACATATTTGTAAATTTTCCACCATGACAATTTTGTCACCTGTAAGTATTATTGAACAGAAACTTGTCAAATTGTCGGAATTGTCAACCATGACATAATTGTCGCATAGTCAGTTTTATTAAATAGGGGCCTGGTGTTATGGTGAAATAAATGTAAAGTAAGTAAGTAACAAAAAGTGCATAACAAGGCGAAAGAGGCCAAGGCACTCATGAAACTGAAATTTTCCCAATGGAACATAGGTCGAAATATTTGGTCTCCTGTAGTGACCAGCTGATCGGCAATATTATATTATTTATTGTGTACCAAATTATTACAATAAATTTGAATATAGTAGTCACAAAGGTGAGAAATATAGTGTGGGAGGTACAATACAAAAAAAAAAACATGGGTAAAGCTGTTCAGTTTCATTATTGACCAGCTATCTGCTTGGTATTCCCTTTTGTTACTCCCTGTATGTGTGCGTAGCGTAGAGTAATAAGGTAGAGCTTGTTGTAACAACAAGAGAAAAGACAAAGAAAATATATCAAGCTAAGTGCGCGGAGCTGCTTTCTGACATGACATTTTGAGTTCTTTAACCTAACCTTAAATCTTTCAACAAAAACGTGCACAAAGCATTACACTTTGAATAAAACCTCACCTTTTAATACATGGCTTTAACAAAACTCATGAAATATAATCCCTAAGCAATGAAATAGTAAAACATTAATTATCATTATTTGCGGCCTGGCATAGACGTGTGGTTGGTTACTAAGCGGCTGCGGCCTTGTCGTCACTCTACCGTGTACAGCGTACTACACCGCATGCAGTTGAATGCAGCTATTAGAAGTTCTGTTACTTACTATTTAAGTTCGTGGAAAACTTTAATTGCACAAGTCTTCAGTTCTAACACCACATAAAGGACTAGCTTGTACATTTACTAAGCCTTTTTTCGCGTAAGGCCTTGTATTCAAATCCGTTAACTAATATGCTACCTTGCACTTACCTACATCTTTTTTTAAACATTTCCCGTTCCAATCCTATTTCAAATATCATAAAGCTCCAAATTTTGAAATTACCATAAACGTAAAAAGAGGAGTGAGTCAATTTGTAAAAAAAGGATTAGTAAGACGAGGTAAACATTCAACATACATGCATATGCATAAAACTGCCATTTCCGCCACGTCTGACAAGCATTTGAGTCATTCAGAAAATTGTGAACACCATAGCACCATATGTTGTCAGCCCAATTTAAATAAAAAATGTCGGGTCCCTTAGTTGCCTCTTCAACACCCACGTGAAAGAAATGTAGTGATGCTATTCTAAGCCGGCATCACACGGTGGAATATTCAATCGATTGCAAATCCATATCCGATATATAACCGAACGCTCCAAGTTGATTTTAAATATTGATAAGGCTCTGCCAGGAAATGGAAACTAGTGGAACGGTTGCTACGAGCTCGCAGCCTTGATAACCAGCTATTAGTGTTTCATGTGCACACTTGCAGGCAAACTTGCTGTTGCTAATATTTGGCAACTGAGCAACTTCATGCCGCGCATACACACTCGAGCTATGGACAGGGAAATAGTAAGGGAAATGGGCAGCGCGAACACGTAAACAGGTTACCCGCTACCGCTTCCCTTGCTCCCTCGATTGTCGGTTTTTCGTGAGGAAGTCAAAGGAACGGCAGCACAAGGATGAGTGGAATCGTATCTCGCTCACGCTTATAGCTGCGAGAAGAGTATGACAGCAATGTGTGAACACTCACTCGTGTTGATACTTCCGCGGAAGTATGTCGAGCAATATTCGTGACAGCGGCAGGAGCAGAAGCAGGTGCATAGTGTGAGCGTGCTATTAGGTAGAAGCGGCTTCTTTTTTTTTCGTGTGGGACACCGAGTCGTCCAACGACACGATGAACTGCTGTGTAACGACAGCTGTCTAAGTAATCATAGACAGCAACCGGGACCGACTGCTAAGCGTGCTCTCCGAAGCACGGAATCATTTTTTTTCGGACAATCAGGTGGTTCACCCTGCAGTGTCCTAACCAGACCGGGAACAAATTCACTAAGTGATAAATATCAACTTTTGTGAGTGTCCCACCGAGAATCGAACCCGGAACCTTTGCGTCGAAGGCAGTCGCACTACCACTGCGCCACATCGGCCATCAAAGGTAGAAGCGGCTAAGAAATTAACTATAGTGCTGTATGATCAGATCACTTCCCGTTCTTAAATTGTAATCTTAAATTTCCCAACATATTGCTAAATGTGAAAAGGAAACCTCTAACAGATATTTTCCTCAAAAGAAAAATGTATGAGCTTTTAGAAAATTAGGACGCAGACGGTAAGATTGAACGTATTTGCGCAAGGTTGAAGACATTCCACGTAACCCCGTAATGTCTAACAGGATCGCGGCTCGCTCGCAACGTTTTCAAATGAGATTAACTTCCACTTCCATGTACGTTTCCACACAAATCCTTACACATTACCACGTTCACGCATCAATGGACTCGCAACCTAATTGGCCGCCAAGCGATTGTTCAACCATCAAGCAATCAATTTCACTGATCGTATCTGCCTCTTCAAAATATTCAAAAGGGAAAAAAAAACCAATATCGGATTGGAAAATCATTCACCCTCTAGAGGCATTCTTGATTGACAAGGTCAATTGAATCAAAGAATCAATCGAAATAAACGGAGAAAAACTTTGTTAATAATGCTATAGCCTTTATTAACATAATTGGATCTACATATCAGGCATAAAGTATGCAAAGGTGCAATGCTCGAAAGTTGGATTCTCTTTTGTTCTTTCTTATCGTACTAATGGGATACGCCCAATGCAGATTGTACAAAATCTATAGCAGCGATTGCCAATGTTTGGCAACAGCTATCCCTTTTGACTTGGCCTCTTTGAGGTCCTCGTGTGTGCAGGTCTCAGGGAGGTTCAAGCAGACAGCAGCTGAGACACTGTCTGTGTATCCCTGCAGACGCATTTGTCGTTGTTTGTAAACCCCATTTTTTTGCATTTTTCCTCACTCCACAATTTGGATAATTGTTTGTCATTAATTAACGACTAAGTTCAGCACAAGCATTTCAATTATTCAAACGATTGGACATGGAATACAGAGAACTGTGGAATGCATCGAGTCGATGTCTGCACGCGACGTGGAGACGACATGACGTGCTAACGGGTTGACCCTGCGCACTCGAGATTTGACCAGAGTAATGTAATCGAAAGATCTTCCAGAAGATTCATGGAATTGATGCATATTTAGAACAGTCTACGCATATTTTCAAACCAATAATTGGTCTAGTCTTATCAATGTTGTTTACAACGATAGGCCTCATTTCATTGTCTGGATTGAGTCAAAACCTAATAAACGTTTTGCATTTAAATATTGAAGAATATTTGTTCCATTTTTACTGAAAAATACCCATTTCACAACAGATTAATCCGTCACAGATAAACGGAAGGTCGAGTTCCACAAACGCCGGTGTCGATATCGGATGGATTCGCTCTTCTTCAGGCTTAAGAGATGTCATTCGATACTAGTTCAGGGAAACTGCAATATTCAAGCCTAGTTTATTAAGTCCGGATACATACTGTCTTCTCATTATTTGATCAGCAATTGGCTTTGCCGGATGGCATTGTGCAGATGATAATTATCTTCTCATTCGGTATATCTATTTGAATAGCAGTTCATTTATCTTGGACACTGTTGTGTGTTGTCAATGTGACCGACAACGATATATACAGTTTCCGTTAATTTCTTGCTCTCGGAAATGAACAACATCAAGAATCGCTATCAGTCAAGTCAGTTATAACAAATGCATATATCAATATTGATTTGCTGCCCTGCGAGCCAAGGTGGCGACATGCGATGCGTCGACATTCTATTAACTCTGCAGTATCAAAATACTCTTCTTTATTTAAAAAATATGTATAGGAAAGGCTATAAATAAAACTTTTACCAACAAATATCGAATCTTTCCGAATACAATCAGACAAATTGTGAATGCCGTAATTGAGTGGCTTCACGTTTTAAGATAAATTGAATAAACCATTTCGTCGTAAATGAAATTTTGTCGTTAGGTAAAGAATGAGATATTAATAAAATGTTCGTAAGCCAGTTTAACAAAGAACCCTTGATTTTCATACTGTTGGGATATGAAACATCAATAAACGATAACTTCGACTTAGCAACAAGAATAGCTAATCGATTGAAGAAATTGTGCCAAGTTGAGTCGGTTTCAGTTTGAGTCCGTGACTTGGGCCCGTAAATTGCGAAGTGAATCTTGTCATTCACGACCTTTAGTGATTGAAGAGCCCTAATACAACTTCGTTTCGCTTAAGGACGAATCCAGGGAATGTGCAGTAGCGTTTCCTGTGAATCCAAAACCTTCCACTGCGCTCGTCAATCCGCCTGCCAAGCGTGATGTTGTGAAGCGCAAATACATACATACACATATCACGCCTATAATCCCATGCGGGATAGGATGAGCGTAAACGGTCGCAAAAAATGGACAATTACTTATATTTTAGTCTTACAAATATTTTAGGGTCATTCGGATTTTTTTTTATCGCTATAGTGACAGGTTGTCAGCCCATCGCCTAAAACTGCAATACACACCCTCGAGTCCCTTAGTCGCCTCTTACGACTCCCACGGGAAAGAAATGGGGTGATGCTATTCTAAGCCGGTAACACACGGCTAGTATGTCAAATACCCTTCAATTGGGAGAGGCACATGTCCAGCAGTGGACTGTCGTGGCTGTTGATGTTAAAGGTGCTATGCTTGTAATAAATAACAAGCCATGTTATGCTCGCAATATTTCTATTTTTATTTACGTTTAAGAGTAAAAGCAAATTCAGTAACTTTTGCAATCACCTTGTTGACTCGCTAAGTCCCAAGATAACGTAACCAGGATAGAGAAGGACAGGTGATGCCGATCGGGAAAATCAATGGGAGGAAAAGGGACAGCCAGAAACATTATTAGGGACAACAATTAGAAACCCGTTTGTAAGCAGGGACAACCGCACCCGTCGTAGGCGAAACGAACTTGACCTACCATTGGCTGGGCGACACACATACGCACTAATCATTTTGCTACGATAAAAACATTGTCGCGTGTCCCACTTCTGATGATAAAAGTGATATCATAGATATGACTCAGAATTAAGAATATAATCAATAACAAGCTTGCCTCTTCCGTTTGAATGGGTAAGGGATAACAAAGCATAGAACCCTCGGGTACGGACGGAATGGACGCCCGGAAACTATAGATTACCTCCCATGATCGGATCCCTTTATTTATCGAAGTCTTTCACTACACCATGTCCGCAATTGCCCTATACAAAACCAGTATAATAAAAATCTTAGCTGCCGTGTTGGATGTTGGTCACAAACAGAACTACTTTCACTGTCATAGTCTGTACAGATGTGTGTTTCGTAATATCAACAACGAAAGTCTTGAGTCGGAAGCACCGAATAATTTAACAGGCCGACCTCTGTAAAAGAAATATCGATCTATTGTTTCTCTAACTGAAAAATAGTTTTTACAGTTGTTTGTTCTAAAGAGTGCCTCGTCAATAATAAACACGAATTATCAAACGTTTCTGATTTTATCAGCTCAGCGGACTAATGTTCCGAGGCACAAAGCTCAACAATGTCTTCCGCGTCATTTAATTTAAATTTCAAATGGCCCTTGCAAATGAAACACCGCAAGTCTACGAGCGTTGCTTGTCGGTTCTGCTCAACAACACACCGGCCAGCCAAACGAAATCTTACTCTAACACCAGGGCTTACCGCTGACACCCGAACATCGACATGACAAGATGCGTGTACCAATTCCTCTACAAGGCCGATAAAACACAACGGCAGAGCAAAATGGACTTTATCGTGTCGGTGCAAAGTGTGTTTGGAGTGGGTGGAGACAGAAGGGGAGGGGGGCCGCACGTGGCGACCCAACGTAAGCGAGCTTGACCTAGTTAGTAGATGCACCATTTCGGCCCAGTTACGAAAGCAAGGGCGCGGGCGGCCCTTCGCCGTTACGGGCCCCTAGATCTTCGTCCCTTTGTTAGCTAGGCAATCTACGTGCGAATATATCAACCTTTGTCCCGAACCTTTAAAAGGGAATACGTGGATGCAATTTTGAAGAGACAATACGACAGAGAAATCTGTTAATGAAATTACAACTTTCTAAAATAGGACTCTGGATAGCGGTGGGTTTACCGAAGCTTCCGATCTAAACTCGTACCGTTTGGCAAGCTGCCGCCGCCCGTGTCGCTCTCTAATCTAACACTTTATAATTATCACTCGCCCTGAGCGGAAAAACCATGCATACCAGCAAATCAAGTATTTTTACAACAGCCAATACCACGATCCTCACTAAAATTGTGAGGCAACGATGTCCTAATTCAATGCGTATTAACAAAGAGTCTTTCAATTCGTTGGTAATGAATTGCAACGCGTGGGTATCCGATGTGTAACGTTAGTACAGTAATTACAAACAACAACTAACAAATATGCTGGATGACTTGATAAAATAAAATGTCTCAGCCCATTTTCCCAGAAAAGGAAACCAAAGGTAAGTCCATCTATTTGGAAAGTTTGGTTTCGAACCTAAAGGGATTCAAATTACAGCAATAGCCAGGTCAGCCAGTGATGTACAAAACTAGTCTGTAAAGGAATACTGCCGTAATTCTATGTACAACAATGGGCGTACAACGAAGCCCGATTATGGAGAATGCAATGGTTCATCGACTGCGCACAATAGACGACACGTCGCCTCCTCGCCTCGCAACCACTGATTACTAGACAAAGGAACTCTTCTACCAACAGAACATTTATTATTTGATGCTAAATATTGATTTCTAACTTGGAGAAAGCATAAATAAACTACGAGTACACGTCTCTATAATTTTCTGTTATTTGCTTGGCTGGACTCGTACTATATAGGTTCTTTTTGTTTGTTTGTCTTCTTGGTTGCTTGTCTGGCTTTTAATTATATAAATACCAGCACTTATCATTATTACTGCAGAACTTACCTCATTACAAGTGTAAGCGCTCTTGATCGTAAAACTTTCGCTTTAAAGACATAGACTGGTTCATTCCAGTTTTAGTCAAAAGGCAAGTCATTTCTCGTAATCTGGGTTTAGTGGCGTGCAGTATCGGGATAATAGGCGTCCTGCTATTCAGGCGTGCTGGCAGCCTTCGAGCTATGACCTCATTACTTGGAGGACAAAATGCTCCTCAGGGAGTATTTTAGTGCTCCGTGCTACCGTATTAGGCTTTTATGTTATATCATATACAACCCTTAACTCTTGTAACAATTTTATGGTTTACTCTTTTACGGGTTTGATTAAAAACATGTAAGCAGAACGTACATACCTAATTGGACATAAGAAGTGAAAAAAGCAAATTTTAGTGCAGGCAAAGTGACCAAAACCACAATTTATAGTATTATGCACCTCAGTGACTTTGTAAAGGTCTGTGGTGTAGTACTCCCAGTTAATGGCGATAACCTACGAGCTCAGTCTGACCTCGTTGACTACGCGATTGCCATAACGTTCCTTGGGGATAGGGTTTCCGCAGAAATTCGAAGCTAATTTTATAGACGTCGTCTTTATGGGTATGATGTATTATAGACATCGCTGCTGGTAGATTGTTAGTAAAATTGGCGTCATACGAGAGTTCCCCTAAGGAGTAATTAATACGACTTTTTATCTTTTGACGAAGCTTTCCTTATTTCAGACTCTAATAACTCGAAGCTTTGACCCCATTAGTTGAATGGAAGATATCACAGAAGAGGTGTTATTGACACGAGAAGGTCTTAGTCGGCATCAAGTTACTTTTTGTTTAGCTCTGCACTGGAAAAAGTTAATATTATAATGCAACAAAGCGAATATTCAGATTGGTTCTCACTGAGAAAACAATCCCCGAGATTGAAATATGTAAGAGGTAGAGGTATTACAAACCTCCGATCATAACTTTCTATCCACAACCTGTGCAAATCTAGAGTTTTCAGAATGAAAAATATGAACGTAACTAGAAATAGACTTGGGGTTCGAAATAGGTATGAAAAGCTACAGTCAGTTCAATCCTTTGAAGTAAACGCAACACAACACAGCTTAGGGTAAACGAAAATTATATCAGTCAGTTTTCCTTATTGTACGTACGTATTATGTAAGATCCTACAGGAAATTGAGCCAGTTAATGGAAAGGAAAAAAACATAATCAGATTCTGATGGAATTGTATATTCATCAAAGGAAGTGCCTTTCATGTTGCTGCTACAATACCTACTGCATTTCTCTTTCAGATTTATAAGTCATGCTCTTGATTTAAAAATACAGTCACGTCCCACTGCTGCAAGCCCACTTCGTCCCGCTTGAATCCAGTGAATTAATTCGGGTCAGAGTGGAAAGCGAGGGGCTGGCCCTTCATTCATATACTATGACCCTTCACACCGGGTTCTGAGCCCTGCGTTTACGTGTATACCTAGATGACATGATGAACTGCGCTGACCCATAAACAAAGCACGCACGCACCAACGATTCGAGAGACTGTCATGCGAACTGGCGCAGTCATGAATATAGAAGCGGAAAAAATATTATTGGGATTTTATGTAAACTGGAAAAACATGCAACGCTCATGTTGCGGGTTGTGACTGGGAATAGACTCTAAATATTTTTGATTCAGTTAACGTAAAACGTGCGAGTTTATAATTTCGATTTTTTGCGTCATTTAACAGAAAACTGTATGTAGGCCGAACCACCTGATTGCCCGTAAGAAAGAAGGTTTTGTGCTTCGAAGGGGTGGTTAAGACGTCGGTCCCGGTTACTGCGGCGGTCGTTACACAACCATGTCAGAGGCCTACTAGTAGTAAAAAGTGGTGAAAGAACGCTGGCAACAGGGTTCATCGGGTCGTTCGTCGACTTGGTGTTCCTCACGAAAAGAGGACCTAGTTAATCGTGGCACGTATACCTTAGGTATTCTCTGGTACTCATCGTGAACCCCTGTAATGCACACTCGGGCCACCGTTGTTTGTGTTTTGATAGCGACGCACATACCGATGCTCCCCCAACATTACATAACTCGGCAAACTCGTCAAGTCAATCGCGAGGCACTTATAAGGGCACATAAGCATAACCTTTTCTGCTTTTCATCATGCCATTTTCTTTGTTCTGTCAGTTGTGAAGCTTTCGGATTTTATGGTTCCGTAAGCTAATGTTGGCGCTGATGTTTTTGGTGTGTTTACGTTCCGACGGGCAGTATTAAACTTTACTGCTTCATCAATAGAATTGATTTTAACCAGCGATTTGTTTTGCAGCTCATGCTTTGTGTTTGAATTTACAATTCACTGACACAGCGTTGAATTGTGGGCTGACTTCGTTGACTTTGACTGGCTTTATTCTGCAAGCCATTTTAATGTTACATTGTACTGTTGTTTTGTTACATTGCGTCTAAATCTGCAATAAAGGCAAACGCAGAAATAGATCTAGCGAATATTAGATACATGGAGAAACAAAAAGGGTTTAACAAGCCAAGGAGGTCGAAGTACTCTTGAGACTGAACATCTTTCCCCATGGAACATGGGCCTAAATATTTAAAAACTTACCGCCCCGCCTACAAAGTTGCCGATCACCTGGCTAACTTAACTTCGGAAGGTCCAATTTGACAAAATATTTCAACCCAAATTGTAAGAAAGTTGTTCAGATTCATGAGTTCCTTAACCTCCTTTTGGCTTGCTTTACTCTTTTTGTTACTCAATATAGATTATACTGTTACACACACATTGTTGTAATAATGCTCATCAAACGCTAAGTGCATGTATCGTAATGATGCGCTATTATACCAGAGCACTCTCGAAGCCTCGGGCCGTAACTGATCCTTTTCCGTTGGAAAATGACTGCTGCAAAGGTTCTTTACCCACGGTTCTATAGACATTTTGTATTGTGTTATTTTAACCTGTCAATTTCACCGTCAGTTTTAAATCCAACATCATATGCTCCATATTTTGCACTAATGGAATGTGTCTTTGAAAGCCCATTCGTTTCATCATTCTTTATTCGCATTGAGTGGGGCTGATAAAGCATTGTTGTTTTAGTTATGCTTATATTTGAAGCTTATATTTGAAGATCATATCTTCATATCAGATAGAATATCATTTAGCCAGCCAGAATATATCAGATCGACGTTACCAAAACAATTTATATATTTTTATACTTTATTGCAAATAGAACAGAACTATCAATCTCCCTAAACAGCAGGTAAGAGTATGTGACAATTACTCATCTAAACAGGTAAGACACTTCATTCAGAAGTTCTGAGCACGAAGAACAGAAGTCGAACTCGTACATATACCGTGGCACGTAATAACGCGAGTAATTCCAACGCATTCTGAACCGTTGCAGCCCGAGGCACTATGAAACCTTTTCGAACTTGAGCAAAGTACGGTTACTTTCTCCGCTACTGTTTCGGAGCCCGTTAAATACATCCTCAAGACCTTCTTTATGCATCCTTCAGGCATGAATCCTTAGATACCTTCAGGTTAGTAACGACTACTTCCTCGAACGTCCCCTCGCTGTTTGAACGATACAAAAACCTAACGAATCCGAGAAGTGAACTAAGCTATCAATAAACAACCTTGTATTTTAGTCCACATAAAAAAGACTTGCTTAGATACAAGAACTGATCAGTGTTCCGCCCACGTATTTAATCGTACTTGACTTGAAGAGCTCCTGTAATGATTTATATATTACTTTGCTAACCGCTGTGCTTGCTTGGTTGGCAACAACACACTTAAAATGAGCTTTTATTTTCCATTTCTTGGAAAATGTTAGGAGCTTTTGGTTCGTTTCACTCTTGAAAGCACTGCAGGATGGTACGTACCTACGTCTGTTTTGCTAATCAATAATCTCCAAACAGCGCTCAAAGGTTTATAAAATGTATCTAAATATTTGCTTCACTCGGGGTAAAATCATGTAAAAGCGTACGTTTAAGGTGGTTCGAGAGCCCAGCGGCAAAAAAGGAAAAATATCCCTGGCTGGACACGCTAGTCATCTGGAAACCAAAGTATCAATTCGCGGTAGTTAATAACTACAAAGATTATTTACAATTAATATGACCTTGTTAAAACTGTGAGCTTTATTTATTTTTTCCAAAAATGCTCAAAGTTGCCACTTTAGCAGTACGAAAGAGATTTAAATACTTCATCTTCATTGGCCTCACACGTCTGTGACAGACGGACGATTTAAATATCGTCAAAATAAGAGCTCTAATTTTAAGTCGAAGTATCTTAACCTCCTGTAGATATCAAGTGCATAGCATAGCGTGCTATTAAAATAGGCTGGGTGGGAAATGCTACGAAAAATATTCGAACCACTGCTTGGTTCACAATAGCTTAAACTCTGAATTAAGCTCCATATTTAAAATCAGTTAACGAAGAGCTATCTCCAAAGTTTACTTTATTGAGCACACAGGAATCGCCTACGCTCGGTTCTACGCAGAGCTTTGGAAGTAAACTTCTCTTCTCATTAATATTCTGTGGCCGCTCGCTACTAATTCAAGCGAAGGCTGTTTTTGTTCTAATGATACTCGTCGGGCGTTTATTCGTAATTTAAAATTGTTTGCTTCAATTTTATATTGCGTGTTGAAACTTTCCGTGTTACGTCGTAGTGTGTGCTAATGAGACAGTATTAAGAGTTTAGTTCAGTATAAGGGGTTATCGCTTCATTCCTCAACTCTTTCTTGGTCACGTTTGGTCTAGACTAAAGTCCATCTATACCACAGCAGCATAGCATACTGTAGACTAAATTTATGGTGAAAAATGAGTTTTATAAAGGTGATGCATAAAAACAATGAATGGTTTTTAGTACGCTGTTTATTTTTTGTGAATATCGAATTTCGAACGAAAATTATTTACAATAGCATGCACCTAAATTCACATTGTTGTTGCAAGTGTAAATGCAACAAGAAAGGGTCATACCCCATCACCATGTTCTAACTGTAAACTGTAGGTAGTGTAAAGTAAGTCAAAGGTTGATGTGGGATCGAAATAAATCGAATAATGAAACTGACATTGATCGTCGATTGCGTTACTCATGGTATCGAGTCGGTCATACGTTCGTTTCATGTTGAGACAACGACAATAATGATGAAACGAGATGGACCAAAATTCATTAGTGTAAAGCACCGTTACTAAATGTATCTAATATAGGTGCTGGGAATAAATGTTTAAAAACTTCAAAACGTGTAATGCAAAACGCATAAACCATCGAACATAAAAATCTAACTCGCATAGGCAACTAATCTAGGCATACTTTATTTAGATGTAGGTAATATTTATTGCACTATCCCGCATCAACTACTTTTTAAAAGCTTACTCCTTGCTACCTAGTTGCCTAGAAGATATTGCTACCTGAGCAATAAGTCCACCAATTGTAATATTTAATTTTATTTCACTTTTTGCTTTCAATATTTTTCTCTTGTGCAATAAAGTATATTAAATTGTATAAAACTCGTTAACTTAGTCGGCAACCTGCAGGCAGAATGACAATGCAAACCTTTTGAATGAACCGATGCTATGATAATATTGTAGACTACATTATAGAGCATAAATAATTCAGCATCATGCAAAAAAGTATGCGGCCGGGCAGCGGAAAGAACCCTCAAAGGTCGTGTAAAGGTATTCAACAGACGTTCGCGTCAGTAGGAACTGATTACATGATCTATAGCCTGGTTAATGTATGAAGCTTAGCTGGCTGTAATATTAACAGAGACTAATGTGCAAATGACAGCTTATTTATATGTACTGCATACGCATACACGCATCTATCCTTTGTGACGTAGGTCGAGCATAAATGATTTATTTATTTAAGTACGTGCACGCCCAATCCGCCTGTCTTGTCATCTTGTAAGTCTCACTTTCTGTAGGTGTCAGCTGGAAGAAATTTCTTAGTAGAAATAAGTTGTCCTGTAGTGTCTTCATTCATTGTATATTACGTTTCTTGTGTGCAATAAATGTTTAATAATAATGTCCTTAAAAACGGTTGTAATCATCTAGTAGTACTAGTACAAACATTTTTGAACCTACGTAAAAGAACAACACACCCAACTAATATCCAGTATTTTTTTGTAGGTGTCGGCCATGTAAGGTAAGGCATGTTAAAAGGGTCCAGAGCCTCTGCCTACCTAGCAAGAGATATGGGCTTGAATTTACGTATGAAAGTAATGCGTCACGTAAAACAACAGCTGAGTATGGAATCGGCCACAAGCGGGATCCCTGTGACCGGCAACAGGTTCTTGGGTCGTTCGCCTCGCAGTGCAGTTTATTATTATTATTATTTAGTTTATTGCACACAAAAACATTACAGGAAAGACACAAAACATAAAGAAATACGACACAACAGGCACAGCTTATTTCTAAGTCAAAATTTCGTCCAGCTGACCCTCGGAAGTGAGACATTACAAAGAAAGGCAGAAAAGACGTGTACAACAGCACAGTTATTCTAATAACTAAATTTAAGTTTACTTACAGGACCTCTACTGTGTAACTACTGAACTACAGGCTGGTTTGGCCTATTCATAATTCAAAAAGGTGTAGCGACAAAAAGGCTTTCTAGGCTAAAAATCTGTAGTTTGGTTCATTTCTCCCAGTAAGTATTGAAAACATGTGTTGGGAACTGACTCTTCTCTCGTATATACAGGGACTAACAAAAAGAGTATAACAAGCCGAAAGGAGGTCAAGATACTCATGAAACTGAACAATTTTCCCCATGGATCATGGGTCGAAATATAATAACAATTGGACCTCCCATACAAAATTTCCGTGTGATGCCGGCTTAGAGTAGCATCACCCCATTTCTTTTCCGTGGGAGTCGTAAGAGGCGGCTAAGGGACTCGAGGGTGTGTATTGCAATTTTAGGCGATGGGCTGACAACCTGTCACTATAGTGATACACAATTTTCCGAATGACCCTCAAACATTTGTCAGACGTGGTGTAAATGGCCTTTTTTGCGGCTGTTTACGCTCTGCCTACCCCGCAAGGGATAATAGGCGTGATATGTGTATGTATGTATGTGTGTAGGAAGGTGTTTCTTCATTTTTGTTACTCCTTGTAAAGCTTGAATCGTTATATCGGATCACCCTTGTTATGGTTTACCTGGCCAAACGGCGCGGCGGTTTGTTTTTTAGGATACGGCAATTCTAAACAGGTAAATTCTACCGGAGAGTACACCACAACAAAAACTGTATCGGGATGCCATGGACAATAATGGACGGACATCCAACTTACCCCGAACGTTAGTTTTGAGAAAACATATATTTTTTTTTAAACTTGCAACAATTTCACCCGCGGACAGGATTTGAACCTGCGACTTTCGCCATCACCAGTGCCATCTGGGCTACCGCGGCTCATCCATTGCCCGCCAACTTTGCAAAATGTATCTTGAAGATAATACCGAACGTGAGTATTCCGTTTACGAAAATTCACGAGTTGAAGCAGCAATATCATCTCATTCTAGAAATAAATAGGTCAAAGAACAAAACAATAACTGCCAGCTTAGAATAACATTACCCCATTTCTTTCCCGCGGGTGTCGTAAGTCACGACTAAGAGACTAGACGGTTGTGTGTATTAAAATTTTAGGTGACTGGCTGACAACCTGTCACTATCACGATTTTTCTGAAACGGCCTGTTGAGGCTCTGCCTACCCCGCAAGGGATAAAGACCTGATGTGTGTGTGTGTGTGTGTTTGTGTGTATGTGTGTGTACTACACTACGCTGTACAAAGTCTGCCTGATGAGTCAATAAGCGTTCGTGTATAAACAGCAACCCGGTACCAAAGACAATAAATTGCATTTCCCAAGGTCCTTGCCCCGACTAGACTAGGAGTCAGGTAAAAGTGTGAAGTCTGGTAGTCTGCAGTCTAGACTTGAGATAGGTCACCACCCGGCGAGACGAGCGGTCGATACAAACCAGCTTTCAGCATTCGGGACCCTACGTCGCTTGGACCCAGACAGGACTCAACGTAGATATAGAGTATGCGGAAAGAGAATAGGCGAGGGCAAAAAGTTAACTTATCATTTTGTCATAGGTTGCTATGACACTTCTCATACTGAGGCACAGAGGCGCCCCAAAACATCATGCCGGTTCAGACTTTAAGGGCCAGATTATAGTCAGCGGCCAGGCCATTTTTCACGAGATTCTAAAGATTTGTGCGCAACTAATTACATACATATCACGCCTATATACCCTTGCGAGGTAGGCAGAGCGTAAACAACTGTAAAAAAACGGACATTTACGCCATGTCTGACAAATATTCGAGGGTCACAGGTTGTCAGCCCATCGCCTAAAATTGCAATACACCCCCTCGAGTCCCTTAGTCGCTTATTACGATACCCTCAGGAAAAAAATGGGGTGATGCTATTCTAAGCCGACCTCACACAGCACCAATTATATAATGAATTTAGTTTAATAATGTATGCTACGCAGTTTGGTTCGTTGCAAAAAAGTCCTTGTAAATTCGCGCCAAACGTCCTGGCCGCTTCCGGCTACTATAGTCCGACCCTAATAATGCTAGCTCCGTGCCTTTTTGCTCAGTCTAGTCTTTGATTGTGTCAAACCAGGTAGAATGATTAAGGATAATTAAGTTCAGTATTGAGCTTCCGAGCCCCCAATGTTGGGGCGCGTTCAATGCACCATCTTTTGTAGCTCTTTCGTCGCTCTTTTATACTAAAAAAGTCTTTCGTCGTCCATAAACATACCGTTCAGCGACGACGAAAGACCTTTTTAGTATAAACTAGCGGCCCGCCCAGCGGTTTCACCCGCTGCTAACTGATTTCCCACGGGAAACAGACTTTCTCCCGACATAAATCATACATAAAAACCTTCCTCTTGAGTCACTTTATCTTTTAAGAAAACTTCAGCCAGATCCGTTAAGTGGTTTTGAAGAACCACAAACAGACAGGGACAGACGTGGGAAGCGACTTTACTTTAAAATCCGTTTTTTTTATCCCCCAAGAGATGAAAAGGGGGTTAAAAGTTTGTATGAAAGTTCGTTGTCTTAAGTGTGATCCGTTTCAAAATTAGTAATTAAACTTATGACTTAAAATAATTAAACACGTGTTTCAGCATATTTGAAATTTTCACCCTTAATAGGGTCAAACGGGGGTTAAAAGTTTGTATGAAAGTTCGTTTTTTTTAATGAATGTGATCTGTTTCAAAATTTGTGGTTAGACTAATAACTAAAAATAATTAAACACGTGTTTCAGAATTTTTGAAATTTTAACCTTTAAATGGGTGAAAAGGGGGTTAACAGTTTGTATGTAAGTTTTTTATCTTAAATGTGATCTGTTTCAAAACTTCTGATTAGACTCATAACTTAAAATAATTAAATACGTGTTTCAGCATTTTTGAAATTTTAATCCTTAAAGGTGTCAAAAGGGGGTCAAAAGTTTACTACCAGTCGGGCTACCCGTTTTCCCAAGGGAATGTGACAATTTCCCGGAATAAATTATACTTATAAACCTTCCTCTCAAGTTACTCTATATAATAAAAAAAACCGCATCAAAATCCGTTGGGTACTTTTAAAGATATAAGGAGACACCAAACGGGAAGCGACTTTATTTTATACTATGTAGTGAAGAGCCACGAAAGATGGTGCAATGAACGCGCCCTCGGACCCAGACAGGCGGATTGTGACAGGGAGGGCGGTTGACGGGTCTTAGTCTTTTTCTGTCTACTCTTAGGCTATAGTGATGCCGGCTTAGATTATCATCACCCCAATTCTACCCGTGGGTGTCGTGGGAAGCGACTAAGGGATGAGTACATCCAGGGAGCGGGGAGCATCGTTCCCTGTGATTGCAACATCTTCACTGCGCTCGCCAATCTGCGTACCAAGCGAGGCTCATGTACAGCAGTGAACTGTTGTGGCTGTAATGTAATTTATAATTATGCTTTGCTTAGTTTTTGTAAATACTGTCAAATTATCAAATTCAGTAATTTTGATTACTATTTTTGGAAAGTTCGGGACTAGCACCTGAAAATAATATTTTTTTATTTATTTTGCCATAAGAAAAGAATCTCATACGCGTATCGCCTTTAGCTCTTGCAGAAATCACCGCGTCATATTAAAATTGAATGACATATATTTTCGTCGTTTTGGGAACCTAAGTTCCCGACGCGACCCGACGGAACCACAAAACCTTCAGAAAATGCATTCGAAAGGGCATAATGCATTTGACTGCAAATTGGCATGATGTTCTTCATTAATCATGTCATGCTCGGCCGATGCGGCGCAGTGGTAGTGCGACTGCCTGCGACGCAAAGGTTCCGGGTTCGATTCTTGGTGGGACACTCACAAAGTTGATATTTATCTCTTTGTGAATTTGTTCCCGGTCTGGTTAGGACATTGCAGGGTGAACCAACTGATTGTCCGAAAAGAAATGGTTCCGTGCTTCGGAGGGCAAATTAAGCCGTCGGTCCCGGTTGCTGTCTATGATTACTTAGACGGCGGTCGTAACACAACCATGTCAGAGGCCTACTAGTGGTAGTAGGCGGTTGAAAAACTCTGACACCAGGGTTCATTGGGTCGTTGGACGACTCGGTGTCCCACACGAAAAGAGAGAGAGAGAGAGAGAGAGATGTCATGCTACCTAACATACAATAATTTGAGTTCAAACCACTCTTTAAAATGTTTTACAGTATGCCACGAGCCATAAGAATAGATAATAATACTGCGTATAGAAACGAAACTCCTTTGTCTGGGCCCCAAAAGCCGCGCTTTAAATACCTACTTCCCCCCGAAGCCCGTAACGCCCCGCACTCTCCCACGCTTTTAGTCGGGGCTGTCACGTGCCAATAATTTTATTCCAGACTAGCGGCCAGTCAAGCGGTTGCGACCGCTGCTAACAGTTTTCCCGTGGGAACAAAATATTTACCCGTTTTAAAGTCTTACCGTACCATTTTATATAGGTAGGTACAGAATTTTAAAATAGGTGCAAAACATACCTACGATACGAATGTGCTTATTTATCATTATCAGCTAACAATGACTTAGGCACCTAGGTAGTTTAAATTAGAAAATGGAAACTAGGTACCTACGTAAGTAAAAATAGGAGTACACACAACAATTACGTATAATAACGAATGGTAGGTACCTAGGTATTTCATCTCTCTTTAATCTCATCTTTAGGCAAATTAAAAAAACTTAGATGCGGAGTTTTCCTCGCATCACTTTTGCAGCCATACACACCACAATAATTCGGCATTGCTAAATTTTTCACAAAAAATGAAAATTCGACCCGCACGACGAACGTTTCCGCGGCGAAGCGCACTCCCGACTGAATTGTTCGCTAAGAGACAGCCAGACGGATCGACCTTGAGCGCGTCTGGAGCGGGAGTGTCATCTCTATGTGATTTCTACTCTATGCACGAGCCTCCAATGTATACAATATAAGTACAATTAAATGCAAATAAACGGCTAATATAGGCTAATTAGTAGTAGTAGTAGTAGTAAACGAATGAAAACAATAGTCCAAGTCTGATATTTCAAAATAACTCAAACCTTTTCAATACTGGAAAGAGCCAAACAATGGGTAAAAATGTTGGTTTCTGGCCTTTAAAATATCAAAACAATTCAGAAATAACTCCTCCTAAAAACATCTTTCAAACCAGTAAGAAATTCAACAATAGGTCTTTAAGGCTTGGCCTGTACAAACTCAAGTATAAGTAGGGCTTCCCAAGTGGTCATATTGTTCGGGCTCGGTTCAGGACAAGTTTGATACTTTCCAAACTCTCTGTTAGGGAGTTCATGCAATCAGATTTGGTAACTTACTGCAAAGCTATCACTTTGCTTTGCATAGTTCCTTGAAGTTTTGTAACTAACAACAACTTAAATCCGTTTGGTGAGTAATAGTTGTGCAAAATCAAGAAAATATTAGGGTTGTAATTAATGCAACTGAACTTAGTCATTTCGTGTAATGCCGGTTTCGAAAAGCATCATCTTATTTCTTTGTCATACAATCCTCAACACATATATTTGAAAATTAAGCTACAAATATTTGTGCTGTGTGGGGATCAAACCCATAACCCTCGGCGTAGTGGATCGCAAGTCCTAAGCGCCCGCAATATGTTATAATTCTGAAAATATTTTGTAAAGATAATAAATATTATTTTCAGAATCTATGAATAATAATGTCTAAATTATGTCAAGGTCTGGCAGCCGAAAGTGGTTGCGTTGAGGAGCAGTGGGCCGCCTAAGTTGCAAAAAATTTGGTGAAAAAAAGAGATTTTGCAACTTCATTGAAACTCTGGCAAGGTTTAAGCAGTAAGATTGTAAAAACTTATACATATTCAAGCATTTACAGAATCAGAACAACTGCCAGAGTTTTACCTAAAAATCCATACTAAGCCCAGATTACATTTTTTTTTATTCATTTTCATTACAAAATCACTTCGGTTTTATGTCACTACCTCCCTACCTATTAAGTAGATTTGATCCCTGAACCATATCATACACAATTTCTGAATTGACCGTGAAATATTTATTAGACATGGTGAAAATAAATACAGTGTCAAACAAGGGATAAAGGCGTGGTTCATCCTTTAAATGAACATAGATAACTCATCAAATGGCTTTATCACAGCGGAAGCCGCTTACCTACCTATCAACATGCTATCAACATACAATCATCTCAGCAGCGGTGCAATAAACAAGTAATGGACATCATTACCGCTTCACGTAACACGAACAGGAGGGCTAAGCAACGCGATGGGAACTACATCGTCATCTTTACCTTATAATATAAGTCCAATACATACATATATCACGCCTACAATACTCTGCGGGGTAGGCAGAGCGTAAATGGCCGCAAAAAAACAAACAAATCATTGGAAAAATTGTGTATCGCTATAGTGACAGGTTGTCAGCCCATCGCCTACAATTGCAATACGGTGTGTATTGCAGTGCGGCGGCTAGCGGCACACTACTGGCAGTCTGGCGACGACAAGTGACAACCCGCGGAGATTAGTTCCCGTAGGGCAGCCGCCAGCGGAACATACCTAATCCGTGGAGTGAAACCCCCCTGTCTCGAGTCGTAAGTCGTAAGAGGCGACCAAGGGTGGTCGCCTCTTACGACTCCCACAAGCAAGAAGTGGGTTGATGCTTTTCTAAGACGGCATCACACGGCAATCTAAGCTTATTGTACGTATATTCAAACAAATAAAGAACTTGAACCTTTCATAGTTAATACGGTAACCGTCCTGACACCACTAAATCTTCACCTGACAGGGCAAATGCTGAATTTGTTCTGTCGTTGTTCAAACAACCAGTCCAATCCCGTTCTCGCTCAGGGCGAGAATGGGATTAGTAGTTGCTGTCTGGGGAGAATAGTTCCGACTGCACTGTAATTTCTAGCTTTTGATACAGTGATGACACTTATATATGCGAGAGCATCCCAAGAATCATTCGAATACAGGCTTGGAAGTGTTGCAAGCTAAAGTGGCAGTCTGCTGGGCACATCTGTCGTAGAACCGATGGACAGTGGCTTAAGCGGGTTCTCGAGTGGAGGCTACGCTAAGCGTAGCGTTAGATGCCCTCGATAATAACGCGGGTCTAATAAGTGATAATACTATCTACTTTAATTGCTCAATAAGGTTGGAATAAGTGATAATACTATCCTACATTCTTCTTAGCGAATCGATTCTGGCAATTTTTTTGGACTGGTACTCAGCCACGTATCTTACATTGAATAAAGTAATTACATTTTCATTTTTGGTCTTAAAGAAAAAATATGTTATCAGTCCGTGGAATCAGCTCTTTATAGAGTTGAAACAGTCAAGTGCAAATGTGAAACAACTTTATTACCTAATTTGATACATGCATATTCTGAACCTAAAGGCTAATGTTTAACGGAACAGTCAGCACTAAGAGAGAGCATGAGAAATCAAATGACAAATCAGAAAGAGGTGCAGGCAAATTGCTGCAAGTCTCAGTTCTGCCTTATCATCACGAGGCTTCATTGCACCGCACTCTTACCAGGCGTTAATTATATGCATGTAAATAACACCTTTTGAAAATCTTGACTTCAATTTAAAACGAATGTTGTTTACTGGTGGCGGCGGCGGCGTAAAGTTACATGTCGTGTGAATAACCTGGCCAGCCCTGAGGCAATGCCTTTATTTTAATTATTTATCCCGCCCGACCCGGTTTACTATCAGGACAATACAAAATTGTTATAAAAAGAAGAAAATTGTTTTCTAATTCTTTTTTACAATTACGGATCATGAAGCCAATAAGTGATAGATAGTACTATCCTACATTGAATCATACCGTGTGGTGCCGGCTTAGAATAGCATCACCCAAATTCTACCCGTGGGTGTCGTAAAAACCGACTAGGGGATAATCATCCAGGGAATGCAACATATTGCACTGCACTAGCCAATCCGCCCTGCCAAGCGTGGTGAGTATGGCAATAACCCCTGAAAGGAGAAGGCCCATGTCCAGCAGTGGGCTGTTGTGGCTGTTAATGTAATGTTAATGTACATTGAATCAAGTTAATTTCATTTTGTTGTTGAGTGTGAAACTCAGTTATTTAATGATCTAATCGGTCTTATGCATGTGATCAAGTTTGATTGCTTAATAATTTTATTTGGTGATAGTTTAAACTTGAAGAACAAACTGGAACATGAGAGTAATTAAGTGAAATAAATTGAATAAGGTTTGTAAAATGGAATGCATTAAAATGAAATAACCAAAATACAGATATAGAATTCATTCATTCATAACAAGTTGTTCCTACCACCTTGACAAAAACACATTTTGATATAAAAGTAATAAGAAACTCGAAATTGTTAAACCAAAATCTACCTATGTCTTGTTTTAAGCAGGCTTATACTTGTTTAGTATAACTCTTGTGATGAAAATATGTTTTTATAGTTAAAAAATACTATTCTCTTGTCTTTTTAATGGTTTACAGACTTAAAATATGTAAAGAATGCTGCCTTATGCTGCTGATGTTAGTAAATTTTTTTCTTCTTGTTAATTAATAATTTTATAATCAGGTAAGACCGGAGCAGTATCAGTTTTTTTTTCTGCAAGTCATAAAGATAAAGACAGTTTGTCATGAAATCAATGTGTCCTGGTGTCTCCGTGTCCAGTTGTATTGTATGCTTAGATCTATAATAGATCGATTTAGACTCTGTTTTTTTTTAAGATTGAGTGATTCAAGAGAAAAGTTTGTAGGTATAATACATAGGGGGAAAAGGTTAGTAGCATGTAAAATCGCAAGGCAGGCATCTAGTTAATCCGTACTAATATTATAAATCAGAGAGTTTGTGTGTATGTATGTATGTTTGTTACCTCTTCACACTCAAACGGCTTGACCGATTTGGATGAAATTTGGAACACAGGTAGAGTATAACCTGGAATAACACATAGGCCACCTAGGCTTTACCGCAGGAAAACAACTATTGCTGAGGGAAAATGAGTGGCAGAAATCTTGTACTTTATAAAGAAAAGAGAACTGAGTATGATGATGATCATCCCAAGAGTTCTCAACATCAACAGCTACAACACTCCATGGCAAGGATATTGACCTATCCATGTTGCCAGATGTTAGCCATACTCTCCACATTTGACTGGTTAGCAAGTGCTGTGTATGTATTTAATAGCGCCCTACCAGGGTTTACACATGGAACTATGTATATAACTAAGACCTTTGTAAAACCCTGTGAAAGCAATAAATTAATACTGAATATATTGAAGGGAAGGCTCCCTAGATCAATTTTTCATGACACTAAACACTAGGAATTGGAGTAATGCTATTCTAAGTGTTATTGATAATCATAGCAGTAAAGGTGACCTGATTTTCCACTGAAAATATGCTTGCAACCAGTCTCCAGACCTTGGTCAAATCTTATGAAGTCTTATGTTTACAGTTGCTGGTTTATAATTAAGTCAAAGCTTTGCCATGTTGTGCATGAAATTAAATTTTTTAATAATTTAGCTTGATTGAGGAAAATAATAAATTTCACTGGACGAGTCAACTTTAACCCTTTATCTTATCATTTTGTTCCAAGGTTCAATTTTTCATGACACTAACAGTAAGAATTGGAGTAATGCTATTCTAAGTGTTATTGATAATCATAGGAGTAAAGGTGACCTGATTTTCCACTGAAAATGTGCTTGCAACCAGTCTCCAGACCTTGGTCAAATCTTATGATGTCTTATGTTTTCAGTTGCTGGTTTATGATTAAGTCAAAGCTTTGCCATGTTGTGCATGAAATTTTTTTTTAAATAATTTACCTTAATTGACGGAAAATAACATAAATTTCACTGGACAAGTCAACTTTAACCCTTTATCTTATCATTTTGTTCCAAGGTTACTACAGTCCAAGCATAGATACAATAATTTAGCATAGATGCAATGATATTATTTAAAATGCAAATTAAACTATGCTTGTAAGCAGGGTTGATGCAAGTACCTACTTTGCTATTTTGAATACAAAATGGCAGTCAAGAATTTACACAATTAATGAATGTAATGATAATAGAATTAACTTACCTACTGAATTGAATGTTAATCGAAAATTGTATGAAACAAAGACAGAGTGCTATAGATTAACTTTGAATTGGTTGAATGACTGAAACTCAGAAGTCAAGTGTGTCCAGAAACTTAAATACCTAATGATCCCCATAATTGCTAAATGTTTTAATTTAATATTTATCTAAATGTTAGAAAGGAAGGTAGAGATGTGTTCAAGAGTTATGTGGAGTTCATCAATTGTATATTCAAGCCCTGATCCATAACTTGTTGTCTGCCATTTCAAGTAGCTATAGAAGAGACCTTGTACAATATCGTTCGCATTTTCTACACGAATTAGACCAATTAAAGGTTCAGTAACGTGTCGAACAACGTTCTAGGGCTAATTGACGACGGAAAAGTGGAATAATCACTTATTTACGCTTGTTGTCACAAAATATGCGATCAGCTGATTTCTTTGTTTGAGGTAATGCGACAGCAATCCACTGCACCATACGACACGATTGCGAGATGCTGTGACACGTCAGAAGGTTGCTGTATCGGGAAAACCACCTAAATCAATCGCCAATTACCTCTCAATCTATCGATAACGTACTAATAATGAGTTTTACGAAGTATTAGTCCATAAACAAACCTTGAAACTTCTTACCTTTGTAATGGACTCGAAGATTATTTTGCGACAATCCGATGTAGCTGAACTTGTCCTTGGTACTCCATGACCTCGGCAGTGGTGTTTCTTCTTCGTTCACATTAGGATAAAGTAATTTTAAACGGTCTACTGTATCACTTTGCACTTGATTTTGGGAATCCATCGTTCCCCGTCCACTACCCATCGCAGCCATTTCTAATTTCCGTAATTCATGTCAATGACGTCACGAACGCTCGGTTTGTGTATCGCCGCCAGGTGGCGCTATCAAGATATGAAAACCGATAAAACCGTAACTTATACGAAACAAATTTTTGAAAAAAATACATAATAGTTTATTCTTTTTTTTTAACAGTAGGTTGTTTTAAATTCAAGATTGATATGAAATCATTATCAATTAATATCGATAACAGCTTGTTAATAACAATAACCTGTATTTATCAGTTTTACATAAATTTACTGTCTTTTCCATTT
This sequence comes from Tuta absoluta, assembly GCA_027580185.1. NCBI lineage: Eukaryota > Metazoa > Arthropoda > Insecta > Lepidoptera > Gelechiidae > Tuta > Tuta absoluta. The sequence continues at coordinate 1,734,010 of JAQAHW010000059.1, forward strand.
GCGTTACATTTGTAAACTCCTAAAAGAGATAATCACTACAGAAACCAAACCAACCAACACATATATGATAAATATTTAACTTTTGTAACAAAAGTTCTGAAAGATTTTTGTTTGCTATTTTTAACTTCTGATGTTTTTACACAATGAACAAAAAAACTTCGCCAAAATACTTGCAAGATATTCAAAATGAAATTGCTTCAAAAGTAAAATTAGTAAAAGTTGTTTCAAGTGAGTTGTTTGAAACTAAGCAATCATACTTTGACGAAATTTTGGAGGTCAGTATTCTTCCTACCGCCAGGCAACGTGCAACATTTCAGGTGCTATTTATTATTTGCCTTCATCATCATTGGCCTCACGCGTCTGTGACAGACGATTTAATCAGTGTCTGAGGCAAGACTTTTATCCGCGTGACGCGGGTGACGTGTCCTCTTCACAGACACTGCGTTGCCTGGGACGCAATTATGGAAAACGCAGGGCTGCCCAGGACCTGCGCCACCCTCTCGGCCTTCCTGGCTGGATCCGCAGGAACGACTAGTCGATACGTGCGGAGCCAGGTCGGCTCCAGGAGTCTGCCGCGCGGTAGATCTCTGTCACACGCGCCTGACGGAGACCCCGTTCCGGGTTTAATTGTGGAGTTGGCCTCTCCAGGACCGTTGTGTTTGGGTCCGATTTATGCCTTAAGGCAAATGAAAAATTATCATTGTCTTTTACAGATTTACCGCGTTGCAGTTAATAAATTAATTTCTCATTCAATAACCTACTCCGGCATTCTAAATGAAATTAAATCTGCATACGAAAATGCATTGCGAATAAGGGATGAACGAATAAAACAATTTATTATTCACGATGTAAGTATCCACATCCAAGTACCGACAGACTCAATTTTGTTGGGATGAGGGGTCTGAACTGAATTCATATTTAATTGTTGCTTATCAAAGGTTGATGAATGTGGAGGAGGCGAAAGTAGTATGCCAGGATCGTAGTAAGTGGAAGGAAGTAGTCTCTGCCTACCCCTCCGGGAAAGAGGCGTGATTTATGTATGTATGTATGTATGTATGTTATCAAAGGTTATTGATTAGATATCAATGACCTCGTAATTTTTATTTCGCGCCTCAGCTCTACCTGTGCTCTATATATGGCAACGGCTCTACTTTTCTGAATAATCGCAAACATTCTTCATAAACAGACAGCATTCTATCTATCCTTTTTTTGCATTAGTTTATGAGAGGAAATATTTGAAAAAACTTTATTTTGATAAAAGCATTGTATGAAAACACTATAACACAATTTCAATCAATTTATTAAATATATTTTTCACATAAACACAGGACTCAAAACTAGCTTCACAATCATTACCTTATTAATCAAAACAAAAATCAAAATACGATTGTGCACAAAATTTTACTTGTAGTCACAAAATTACTGTGATTTCATTCTTCTCACTTAGAACACGCATAGATGAGTGCAATAAAAGTAAAACAATTCTGCAATATAGTTATCTGATTGCGGCGTCATACTAAGTGGAAAAATATTAAACTTGTTGAAATGGGAGACGTAGACACAGGTTCTAAAGATCCCACTGTTTTGGTGCTAGACGGAGGGTTTTCTACGCAAGTCTCTCACCATGTCGGCCGCACACCGGACGGAGATCCGTTATGGAATGCTCGCTTCCTACAAACCAACCCGGAGGAGGTTATGAAAACTCATCTAGACTTCCTTCGCGCCGGTGCTGACGTGATTGAAACCAATACTTACCAAGCCTCTGTCGGTGGCTTCGTAAAGCATCTCGGCGTCACTGAGGAAGAGGGCTACGGACTCATTCGTCGTGCAGTTGAACTCGCTAAACAAGCTCGCGACATCTACTTGAAAGAGTGCCATACAAACCATTTGCCATCACGAAAAATTCTGATCGCAGGATCCGTTGGCCCATATGGAGCATGTCTTAATGATTGCTCTGAATATACTGGGAACTACGCTGATAAAGTTTCAACAGAGGCAATGCAGGAGTGGCACAAGCCAAGAATAAGCACACTCATTGATGCTGGTGTAGATATACTAGCATTCGAGACTATTCCATGTCAGAAAGAGGGGGAGATGCTTGGACAGTTGTTGAAGGAATATCCTTCAATGAAAGCTTGGCTCTCATTCAGCTGCAAGGATGAGAAAACACTCTCTCATGGAGAAGATTTCAAGACAGCTGCAACAAAATGCTGGGATACTAATCCTGATCAATTATTAGCCATTGGGACCAACTGTTGCTCTCCAAAGTTTATTACCCCTCTTTTCAAAGGAATAAATGATGATAGGAAAGAAAATCCCATACCATTTGTAACATATCCAAATTCTGGGGAGAAGTATGAAGCTGGGAAATGGATAGCAACCGATAGTATGGGTTCTTTGGCACCCTCTGTCCAAGAATGGCTAGATTTGGGAGTGAGGTATGTTGGAGGTTGCTGCAGGACACATGACACAGACATCTCCCAAATAAGAGGACAGGTTGACAATTGGCTAGCTCAGAAAAAGAATTTGAATTAAACTACTTTGTATAATACAATCAGTGTATTTCAAAATGTTGTGTTTCTTATTATATTCTAAATGGTTTGTTAACTTTTCTTCACCACTTGGAGATTTAAAAGCAGTTTTATTGGATTTTATCTACATATAATACTTTATCAGTACATACTACATACAGTTATTTTATCAGTACAATTACATAAACATGTGTGTTTATCTAACTTTATATTTAAACTTGTAAGCAAATTGAGGCTGCTTTACAGAGAGTGTTTGGTATTACCACTAAGAGACAACATATTGATGAAAGAGTTATATCATTAACTAAAGAAAATGATGTCTTGAAGAGTCAAAATTTAAAGTTGACTTTAGAAATCTCACGACTAAAAAAAGATATTGGAAAGGTGTGTGAAAATTAACTAATGATGGTGCTACTTTGTGTCTTTCAATGTGTCCTCTATTACATATGCTATCATCACTTTACTATTCCTATTACTATGACATTGATGTTGATATTCTGTAATGTAATGCTGTCTTGTTTCATGTTTTTTGTAGTAAGATATAGATATTGAATCATCATTCATTATCAATATGTATGTAATATTAAAGAGTCTTAAGTGCCTTAAATTATTGGGTTTAAGATAGCTGATTATGTAACATCTTGACCAAGTTTCATCTGCTATGTTATTAGATTACAATATTATTAAAGCTGTTTCGTATCGTTAATTGTCTTTTATTTGTTGAATGGAGATGCTATTTGTCTTATTGGGTTGGTGGTGGGTTGTGTTAGTGTACTATTTGCTATGGAATGGATACTAATCAAATATCGATTTCAGTTGCAAAATGAAGAGTTTTCAGACTACTTGACCCTGATGAAAGAGCGCGACGCGCGGTACACGTTATTTTTTGAAAATGTTGAGCTGCACAGGAAGGTGAAAGAACTCGACGGGAGTTCCTACTGCGTAGATCCTACATATGGCGACCCTGTCGTGCTGAGGATTGCGCTTGACAGATGCCGGTGAGAATCAGTCTTTTATGCATGCGCTGCGCTGCCTACCTTGCAGTGGATATAGGCGTGATCGTTTGCCACCAAATCACGCTCACTCAACTTATACAAGGCCCAAGGTAAACAAGGACAACTATTCATCTATTATTTATCAACCTGATGACGTCTTATCGATAACGACAGACTGCATTTTGCATGGTATGGTAGTGTGGCAGCGGGCGGCGATTCGATTCGAAGCTTATGATATGATATAGGTAAGTAGGTACCTACGTATAATATAACTAGTTCGGAATGCTACCAAGCATTTTATTATTATTTATAGGGAACAACTATCAATAGCGCAACGCGAACTAAACAGAATGAAAGAAGAATACGCAGAGACGATACCACGCTTCGAATACGATAGCTTAAACATGAAGTATTGGGATGCGACAAAAAACTTGGACACGGTCAAAACCGAGCACCAGGCGCTCGAAGAAGCTTTCAAACGGCTTGCTGGTAAAAACCTTTTATAGCATGTAGAAAACAATAAACAGATTGAAGAATTGATTGATTTCATTCTTTTTTGCAGGCGCAAAGAAATCAATCGATGAAGAATTGGCTGAAACTAAAGAGCGTTGTAGAGAACTCGAAAGGGCTGGAACGCCTCGACCCCAATGGGAGCTCTGTGCTGATTTCATTGGAGGCGGCCGAGATAGGTTTGATGATGAATTGTTCAAACCTTCCAACTTTATAAAGTAAAACGTGCTGAGTTATGTATGTTTGCAGGTGGTGGCAACTGGCACAAGGATTATCATCAAGGGACACTCTCAGAGTCTTGCTAAAGGAACTCGGGCCAGCAGCTGAAAGCGATCATTTGGAACATTTCGATGGACTTGTAATTTCCAATGCATTTAAATATCGTCGTCACAAAAAAAATAGATGAGGATCTAGACTTATTTGTTATGGATTTTTTTCAGGGCACCGATCCAGCGATACCACCGTATTTACGCTATGAAGGCAAAGTCCGAAACTTGCGTCTTTCTCGAAGAGAAATCAGCGTCATGATCACCGACATTTGGCTGAGCAAGCAGCAAAACAGCATGGATTTGCCGATGCAGGATTACGTTAACAAATATTTTGAGGACAGGTAATGCAGGTACCTCAAAATACAACTGGACTGGTGGTTGTTGTCTACCAGAATGAGTTTTTGCTCCTCAGATATCAACAGCCATCAGTGCGAGCAGAATGGGCGTACAACCTTTGTGCTGGCGCAGAACAGATGCTAGACGAACCGCAGGTGAAATTGTTCTGGGGAGTTGTGAACGGACACCTCAGTGAGCATATCTACTGGGGACATCGAGCTCAGTGGGTCGCTTTGAAGGAGCAGCTTTATAAGCAGAGCAAAAATCATGAGGTCGGATATTCTTAATACCGCTTACTTGTCATAGATGGTTTGTTAGCAAGTTAGTAGTAGGTAGTCCTGTGCCTGTGTCATGTTTCAGACAATCTCGATGGATGATTTCGAAAAGATTGCAAAATCAACATTCCCGTTAAAAAGCGAGGTGGATATAAAAAACTTACAAGATGTCGTAAGAAAGCAACTAAAGCTCAAGATGAACAGCAATGAAATAAACTTGGATAAACTGTTTCAGGAGGTAAGTTTTCGTTCTTAGATACGATACGAGTGGAAGAAATATAGAACTAATTCAGAACAAGGATATGGTCAATTGCTCGCTGTGTACAGCTGAGTCTTTTCTTTCTACTTACTTCTTATCAGCTTTTTTGACTTCCGGGTTGAGCATAAGCACACGTGGTTTTCGGTTATTTTCGAATTCGGGTGTTTTGATCAATCCTAGTGATATATTCCTGTTGATTTGTGTTTTTGTGGTTGTTTTGGTATTGTGTTTGTCATATAGTAAGTGATTATTATATATATTTGTTTATTTACTGAGTAAACATGAACGGGGGGGACCCCCCCGATGACCCCGGGGGAGGTTATGATAACAATGCTGGTAATCCATTCCAAAGTTTACTTAATGTTGTCGAGATGGAAGTAGATGAACAGCAGCGTCTTGCTAGAGATCCAGCTTCTAAGAGGCGTAATGTAGACGAACAGAATGTTTATCATCCCCCACCCAAAAAATCGGTTAACAACATCGTTGCCCCCTCGATCCAATCCACATTCACACTACCTGAATATGAGAATGACAAAAGAGTATATGGCGATCATGACGTTGCTCCTTTCATTGTTCACATCAGCAAAGTAATATCTGAACAATCGATGGATACTGGCACAACTCTGCGTCCTATCAAATTTGGTCATTTTCTATACCACAATAAAATACAAAACATTGTGAAGGATGGTATAAAGCGAGTTGGTCGCAACAGAATTTCAGTAGAGTTTAAGACCGCATCAGATGCGAATGCTTTTCTGCAGCACCCATCTCTAGCCCCAGCCAAATATGAAGCCAGTATTCCGTCATTTAATACGACACGAATGGGTATAATCAGGGATGTGCCTGTTGAGTGGACTTTGGAGGAGCTTGTTCATGCGATAGAAGTACCATCTGGGTTTGGCAAGGTTATAAGAGCCCGTAGGCTGAATCGAAAATCTATTGGCGAAAATAATGCACCTACTTGGATACCAACTCAAACTGTTGTACTCACTTTCCTAGGTCAAAAACTTCCTCCACAGGTTTACTGTTTTTACACATCTTTACCTGTTCAGACTTATGTTTTGCCCACAATTCAATGCAACAAGTGCTGTAGGTTTGGCCATATAGCTGCAAAGTGCAGGTCGTCAGATCGTTGTTTTGTCTGTGCAGGGAGTCACCCTGGTATTTCTTGCTCCAAAAACATCCCAACTTGCCTTTTTTGCAGTGGTAGCCATAAAGCTACTGACCCTAATTGCCCGGAACATTTCCGCCAGAAGAACATTAAATTGGTAATGTCCCAGGAGAATATCTCCTATATTGAAGCATCAGCCCGTTTTCCTCAGGTTCGTAAATCTTTTGCTGACGCATCTCGAAATTCTCCCGCTCTTAATAGAAACCAACCTCAATTCCAACCTGACCATCCTCTTTCTCAACCGCAAACTTCATCATCATACAAAAAAACAGTGTATACTGAACGTCGTTCCCCCTCCCCTGCGTCTTCTGGTGGTTACAATAAGTTGGCGCATATGGCATTAATTAATACTCCAATATCATCTACTTCTAATGGTTGTGCTTTATCTTCCGATTCCCCTGACGTCGATTCCAATTTCATTGCACTTTTATTATCAATTTGTATAAAGTTTTTATCTAAAACGAGTCAGAAAGATATACCGGACAACATTCGCGACAAACTGTCTGAGCTAATAAACGTCACTTACAATGCCAGTATTCCTTCAGTGGAACTGTCGCAGCGTGAGACATAAAAAGAATGAATTATTATTCCTAATTAACCAATATAAACCATCCCTTCTCGCCGTCCAGGAGATGTGGCTTAAGCCTGGGGCTCCATTTAGGGTCCCTGGTTATTCCTGTCTCCGGGATGACAGAAGTGATGGTCGCGCTGGAGCTGCTATTTTAGTCTCCAGATCTGTTATTTTTAATCAAATAAATTTGCCTTCTCACAGTGATACATTTAATATAGTTGCTGTGAGAGTATTTAATATATCTTTTGTATCTATATATGTTCCTAACCCATCAAGCTCAATTCTTACAAATTTTAGTTCTATCATTTCTACTCTCCCACCCCCGCTTATTATTATGGGAGATTTCAACATTCACCATTCCTCGTGGGGCTCTTACTACTGTGATTCTCTCTCTTCCCCTTTTCTTGATATCTGTGATGAACTAAATCTCTGCATTATTAACGATGGGTCTCCTACTCGTAGAGTCCCCCCATCTCATGACCCAAAAAGTGCTGTAGATATAACTCTTTGCTCTCCTGCTGTGTCTTCTCTTCTTACCTGGTTCATTCTCTCTAATTCTCATGGAAGCGATCATTTTCCCATTGTAGTTTCACAGCACGATTCTAGAACTCCTTACCTCCAGAATATCCCTAGTCCTATGGCAAAATTTAACCTGTCTAAAGCTGATTGGTCTCAATTTAAAATTACTCTAAATTCTGAGTTATCTCAATTTCCCGTTATTTCCCATGAGAATGTTCTTTCTGTATATGTTCTCTTTAGAGATGCTCTCCTACTTTCAGCAAACAAAACTATTCCTCTCAAGAATTCGGCATCTGATAAAATTCGATCCCTACCCTGGTGGGATTCTGACTGCACAGATGTCTGTAAGCAAAGGAAAAATGCTGAACATGTCTACTCAGCTCATATGTCAAATGAGAACTGGATCGAGTTCCAAAGAGTTTCTGCCAATACAGTGAGAACATTATCGGAGAAAAAGAAATGTGGTTGGAATCACTTTTGTGAATCCCTTTCTCCTCGCTCTCCTCCATCATTAGTGTGGAGTAATGTTAGAAGATTTCGTGGTGCAGTTTCTGGTGATGCAAATATATCTTCCAATGATCCATCTAATTGGTTACACAGGTTTGCTAACAAGCTGGCCCCCCCTTCAGCTCCGACCTTTAATGAATCATTAATCTTTTCTTCTAATGACGCGTCTCATGACAAATTCGATGCACCATTCTCTCAGGAGGAGTTATCTTTAGTTTTATCTGAACTCAAAAATACTTCTCCAGGGGTTGATGGAATCCCATATGCATTCCTGGTTAACCTATCTTCTACGGCAAAAGATACATTTTTACAAATTCTCAATTATATCTTCGTATCAGGAATTCCCCCTGAAGAATGGAAAACTCAGATTATCATCCCTATACTCAAACCAGGTAAACCCTGTTCAGATCCTTCTAGTTACCGCCCTATCGCGTTATCTTGCACTATGGCAAAAATTTTGGAGCATCTTGTTAAGAATCGACTGGAATGGTTTATGGAAAGTAAGGGCATATTAGCTAAAAGCCAATTTGGGTTCCGCAAGGGTTTTAGTACCATGGATAGTCTTAGCTTATTTGTGACTGATATACGTTTAGCTTTATCTAAACGAGAATTTCTAGTAGGTAGGCCTTTTTCTTGATATTACATCTGCATACGATAATGTTATTCTTTCTGTACTCAGGCAAAAATTGCTTCAGCTGAGTGTTCCAGTAAAGATTGTAAATTTTGTCTCAAACCTGTTCTCTGTAAGATCTGTTCAAATTAAGTACCAGAACCAGCTCTTTCCACCTAGAACTGTCTGGAAGGGAATACCACAAGGTTCAGTTCTCAGTCCTCTATTGTACAGTATTTACACCTCCGACCTTGATCTTTCAGTGAACAGTTTTTGTGACATTTTGCAGTATGCGGATGACCTTGTCCTGTATGTTTCCGCAAAAGATATTGATGATGCTTCTTCTAAATTAAATTCGGCTTTGTACTATCTTGGGGAATGGCTTCAAGATCATGGTCTTTCTCTCTCTATCAATAAGAGCTCTGTGACTGTATTTTCTCGCAGCAGATTAATCCCCACTGTTTCTATTTCCCTAAACGGTCAAGAGGTTCCTGTGAAAGATTCATCAAAATTTTTAGGAGTAATCCTAGATTCCAAACTGTCTGGAGTTCATCATATTGACTATGTGAGTAAAAAGTGTGAAAAAAGTATTAATGTTCTACGCTCTTTATCTGGAGTCTGGTGGGGATCTCATCCCTATACCCAAAAATTATTATATAATGCTCTGGTGCGTAGTCATCTAGACTATGGTTCTTTCTTGTTGGAACCATGTAATAAGACATCTTTGGCTGTTCTTGACAAAATTCAATCAAAGTGTTTACGAATTGTTTGCGGAGCAATGAGGTCCTCTCCCATTAATGCCCTTCAGGTGGAATGCACAGAACCTCCTTTATATCTTAGACGGCAATATCTTTCAGACAGATTCTTTTATAAATTAATTCAACTTTCAGACCACCCTCTTCTCCCTAAACTACATTCTCTTTCAAATTTAATTTCTACTGATAAATACTGGAAACATAAAGAATATCCATCTCTCATCTCTTCAACAGTTTTGTAAAATATATCAGTCTTCCTTGTCCTGTTTTTCAATGCAAACTTAACCCTCTTTTTGACACTTCTTTTGATGCTATTATATATAGACCCAATGTTTTACTGGACTTAGGTATTGAAAAAGATTCTCCATCAGCTAATTCCCAGCTTAACCGTGTTATTGGTAAAAATTGGAGTGAGTGGCTGACCATATACACAGACGCATCCAAGATTTCTGATCAGGGTTGCGTTGGCGCCGCTGTTTGGATCCCCAAATACAGGATTATTCTCAACTTGAGATGCCCGTCTTTTGCCTCTGTTTTCACTGGTGAATCTCTAGCAATCTTGGAAGCTCTTCAATACATTGAGTCTCATAAACTCGATAAGTCTATCATCTTTTCCGACTCAAAAAGCTGTTTGCAAGCTATTCTTGCAAATCAACTAACTTCTAAGTCTAAATTTCCATTTATCTTAAAAATTAAAAGCATTTTATATAAGTGCCAAGTCAGCAATATTAGAGTCATTTTGGCTTGGATACCCGGCCACAGTGGCATCCATGGTAATGAGGTTGCAGATACTTGTGCTAAAGATGCTACAATTTCAGGTGTTGAGACTAATATCGTGTACTCTTCAGATTTAATTCCTTTAGCTAAGAAACGTATGTTTTGCATATGGGAAGAACAGTGGAGAAAATCCAGCTCCCTGAAAGGTAAACATTATGCTGATATCCAGGGCTCTATATCTCTCGTTCCGTGGTTTTTCAAATATCGTAAAGCTAACAAACGTGTAACGTCTACTATCTGTAGATTGCGACTTGGTCATTCATGTACTCCGGTTCACCTTGCGAAAATTCGCATAAAAGATTCTTCGATTTGTGAATGTGGACTTGATGAGGGTACTCCAGATCACATTTTCTTCAGCTGCCCACGTTTTTCTGCTTCTCTGTATGATGTTTTGCCACCTGATATCGCTCGTCCTACTAACTTTAAATCTTTGCTCTCTCTTGCTAATACTCCGTTTATTCAAACTCTTTGTAATTATATTAATATTAATAATATTAAGTTATAATCAAAAATTGTCTTGATCTTTCAACTAACCTACTGATTTTATGTTTCATGTTGTGTATTGTGGTGTGTTTGTCCTTTGTTGTAGGTAGATCCAACTCATCTCAGCGGAATCGAGCGTTGCAGTTAATTAAAAAAAAAAAAAGGTGTTGTCGTTTGGTTGTCGTCGTTCTTTTGTGATCCCGTGTATACAGTCAAAGTCGTCATCGAAACTTGACACTGGCGAAATCATAATGAAAACGCCATAAAAACAAGAAATTGAATTACTTCTTATCAGACCTATCTTTTGCAAGTGGGTTACAAAATTGACTATTAATTATCAACAGAACGAAGAAGGCTTCGACCGCGTAGAGTTTGCTCGCGAGCTCTACCGCCAGCGCCAACTGGCACAAGACAAGTACATCCGCGAGGTGGTAGCTGAGCTCGGGGGCCGCACGGCTGGGAACAAACCCATCAGCGTCGACAACCTGAAACGAGCCTTCGCTATTGTCGATCCTGCTATCGGTGATTCAATATTACATACATAAAATCTGTATAGTTCCTCAGGGCAGAATATTATTTTACGTTTTGCCGATTTTGTAGATCACATTCGCATGGAACGTAACATCCGCTGGGCGTTTTCGGCGCCAACTGCTGATTTGCAAACTCTAGGCCCGCTGCCGCTGAGGACGTTGGCAGCTCGTCTCGCTGCTGGTGACATCGAGCGTGTTGGGCCTCGCACAAGAACAAGAAATTCGAATAGAAAGATGACTTACAAATAAGTAGACGAACTCTGTTGTGTAGTGAGATTTTTACGCATTGTTAAGATAAGTTATGTCAGTTATAGTTATACACAAACTTATACGCAGAGATAATAACAAATAAAAATTTATTATTACCTATAACACCTTTGTCCTTATATTTATTCAGTAAAGTTTGACACGAGAGTTCATCGGGTCGATCGTTGACTCGGTGTCCCACACGACAGAGAAATAGTAAAATATTGAAAAATTTACTTTCTTTTTTATTAAACTTTTTTGACTTTCAATTTACGCGCCATCCGGGAAATGCAAAATGGTGGAACTGGGGAAGCTCTCATTGGAAAAACCGGTAAATATCCGAAAATGCGCATGTGTATCCGAATTATTCAACGAGGCAGCTGTCAAAATCATATGGCGCCCATGTGGATGCATGTTTCGAAGTTTCACGCGTGTTTTTTATTAATATTTTAAATTCAGAAGTGTAACAATGGCTGAAATTATTGATAGTGAAGAAGTTGACAAAGATACCGTCGATGCTGACATTTTGGAACAGCAGTTCAGTCAGAAATACAAGTTATTAACCGAAACAGCAGTGTCTCTTAAGAAATCTTATATCAACAAGATTCACGGGACAAAGTAAGTAGAAAACCCATGTTTCATTACACCCGAGTTTATGCTATTTGTTCTCTATTCAAACCGATCGCATAGTATATACAATTCCTTGATTCTAGCCTAAGAAAATTTTGAACAAGTATCCTATAACCTGTATATTTTTATGTTTCCAGATCATTAAAACTAGCAGTAACTCAATCAGACAATAGTATAGAAGTTTACGAATTAAACAATGCTTCCTTGAACCGGGTCTGTCGACTCAGTGGTCACCAGAAAGCTCTGTCGGAGGTGGTTTTCAGCCCCAAAGAAGATCACTTGTTGTATTCTTGTGGCCATGATGGTCTCATCAAACTTTGGGACACCAGGACTAAAGGAAGCTGTGTACAGGAATATAAATGTATGCCGATTTTGTATGTAATTGCAAGTTACATAAGTTTTATATTTACAGACATATTCTCTGTTTTAATTTGTTTTGGCCATGCACAAAAAAATAGATTAGAACAAACTCGCAAAATTGTATGTAACTTCATTATATGTTTAGCTAATATGTTGTTCCACTACACACATTGGTACTTTATACCCATGTTCTAGCACCTATCTTACTTTAACATTTGGTCGACGTGACTTCTTTGTTAAATTCAATAAAATTAAGAGTTAGGTATTTAATGCAATTTGCTGTGATGCCAGCTTAGAATAGCATCAGTCATTATCAGGAGTCTTAAGAGGCGACTAAGGGACTCGAGGGTGTGTATTGCTACCTCTCACTATGGCGATACACAATTTTCCAAATGACTCTCAAATATTTGCCAGACGTGGCCTGCTCTGCCTACCCTGCGAGGGATAAAAGGCCTGATATGTGTGTGTGTTCCACCAAAAGCACCAACAACTTTAATCAGGATTTTCTTTATGTTTTCTTACTTGCTACATACCAGGGACCGTACTGATAAGCCTTTCAGGGGTTATTAATTAGGGTTTTACATATGGGTTTACTCTCCATATTCTTATCTCATCAAACCCCTTCAAACCACTAACCTAATTGAAAGGGTTCCCATTTCAGCTTTCAAAATAATTTGATCCCTACGTGTCACTTATATTGAATATTATTGCCCGCGCATCACATGGCTGTAAGCTGGTTGGTCAATGTTCTGAAGTTGCCGCCAAGTCGTAACCTGCTCGCTTTGCGAATGATTTCATTGAAGCGCATCGGCACGAAACCCCTTAAAGCACTATTAGCATAGGGTTCCCTTTTCGATAAACTTGAAGCAAATGACACGGTAACCAGTTTATGTGGGAAGTCCTTTAACTTCAGGTGTTCAGACATGGAGTTGGAAAATTAAGCACATAACCAATAAAGGGCTTAGTGGGTCCCTGCTTCATACATACTCAACAAATAATGGTACTAGAATGATTATTCTATTCTCCCATGTTATGTTTTATATTAATAAAAGTCCTGTGTTGTAGGTGAAGAAGAATCCGAAGACCTTATAAAGCCCTTTGACTGCATGGATTTGTCCTGCAATGGCCGAGTGCTGTGTGCCGGCACTCAGCAAGTGCAGGACGAAGTTTACCTGGTGTTCTGGGACCAGCGGATGACCACACCTCTTGGGGGCTACTGGAACTCACATACTGATGATATTTCACAGGTATAATTACATAATTTTGTAAGGCACATTTATTTACAATAAAGCTAATAGTTATGTGCACTTTAAAATGTGTACATAGTTACTGCTGGGCTGAATAATAATGCATTTCCCATTGAACGAAATGAAAATTTGTTTCATATAAAATCTGCCTTAAGGCTGCCTGGAAAAAATTGCAGGTTGGCAACAAAGCCGCCTATCTGTACATTTGTTTTTCTTTTTTTTTATGCAATTTATTCTTATTTTATTTTAAGTGTTATTTTTGTGTCTTTTTGCTAAAACAGGTTAAATTCCATCCAACGAAAACAGAAACACTGGCAACCGGCGCACTAGACAGTCTCATCAACGTCTATAACATCCTGGAGCCTACAGAAGACGACGCGTTGCTCTACTCGTTGAACATTGAGAACTCCGTTGAGAAACTGAGCTGGCTGGACGGAGACAGGATCTCCTGTGTGACCCAAAGCAATGACTTGCAGCTGTGGGATACAGCCAGCGGGGACCTGCTCAGGAGTTATGACAGGGAGAAAATATCTAGGAGTATCAGGGTGAGAAAAAATTTACCCTACTACTTCTTCTTCTAGCGTGTCGATAGCAAATATTATGTACCTCTATGGTGGTGTATTATATGAGCTACCCTGCTACTACAACAGCTACAAAAGTGGACTGCTGGACATAGGCCTTCAGGCCTTCCCCTATTGAGGGGTATTTGCCGAGTGCTAGGTATTATAGATGTTCACAGAATGCTGCAGCCCATTCCTTTATCCATTAGTCGCCTTGTACGACACCCACAGGAAGAAAATGGGGTGAGTTTTTTTTTTGTATGATCAAACACACATAGAATCATACTTTTACACTTTTTCTTTCTTTTTCGTGTGGGACACCGAGTCATCCAACGACCCGATGAACCCTGGTGTCAGAGTATTTCAACCGCCTACTACTAGTAGTAGGCCTCTGACAAGGTTGTGTAACGACCGCCGTCTAAGTAATCATAGACAGCAACCGGGACCAACGGCTTAACGTGCCCTCTTAGACATAGAGAGGCAGGTAGACCATCAACGGCCTGATAATGTGATAATAATATATTTTTAGTAACTTAACGAACACATTATTCTTAACTAAATTATTAAGTGCAAAATTACTATTACACTCTTTTGTTTTGTAGAGAACGAAAGGCGACGACTGTTATTTGGTTGACACATTCCTATCTGCGGATGATACACCGATTCTGCTTGCTGGCTCTAATGGAGGGAGTGGGTAAGATCTTTCAAGAAATCTATCGTTCATTAGGAGTACTATGGCTTTATTTTCGTTCATTAGGTATACATACATATATCACACCTTTATCCCTTGCGGGGTAGGCAGAGCTTGAACGGCCGCAAAAAACGGTCATTTACACCACATCTGACAAATATTCGAGGGTCATTCAGAAAATTGTGTATCGCCACAGTGACAGGTTGTCAGCCTATCGCCTAAAATTGCAAAACACATCCTCGAGTCCCTTAGTCGCCTCTTACGACCCCCAAGGGAAAGAAATGGAGTGATGCTATTCTAAGCCGGCATCTCAGGGTACATTAGGTATAGCAATAAAATAACTTATATTGTTTTTATACAACCTGTTCTAAATCCCACCTTTTAATATTTATTTTTCCTGTACAGAGACGTTCTGCGTTCAGTCACGATACAAGACAAGAAACTGGTGCCGTGTACGAACTTTACAGAAAACAAGCAAATAGTCAGGTGTTGCTGGTACGAGAAAGATGTAAGTGTAGATGTTTACTATAATATGATTATGCATAACGTTGTCCAAGTACACACGACTAAACTGTCTCTCACTTTACTACAGTATACATTAATAGCTTCGTTACTTATTTATTAAAAAAATACTGCATTAATGCACATAAAAGTCGGCACATATCAAGCGCCACTTGACGCATGTTTAGCGCCTCTTGAAGCATGCCTAGCGCCACTTGACGCATGTTTAGCGCCACTTGACGCATTCCTAGCGCCACTTGGCGCATGTTTAGCGCCACTTGACGCATTCCTTGCGCCACTTGACGCATTCCTAGCGCCACTTGACGCATGACTTTCCAATAGAAAATTGAAAATCTAGGAGAGAAAGTCGACCAAAGACTTAAGATCCTGCCAGCTAATATTAACTTTTTTAATTATGTTGTCCCTGTTGACAGAAGCCATACATATTTATAAAATTGAATTGGATGAGGTTATTTTCTATCTGATAATGATGGTTAAAATTATCCAACTGCCTTTATATCTACTGAGTTTTTTCAGCGCGACCTGCTGGTCACAGCTGGTGAATCCGGTCTCATCTCCGTGTGGAGCCGAGGCTCGCTAGTCAACGGCAACGGAGTCGCCAACAAACTCGCCACGAAACTGAACAAGATGCACGTCAAGCGACACAAACCTTACTGACAAACAGAAAAGTGAGAATAGCACGTAAAGTAAAGTAAGGACCTGAAAATTTTCTATTGACATGTTTTACACGAGAGTGAACGATAGGTTTGTTTTTTTTATTAATGATGGGTTTGCTCTTGACTCTTGTCTAGGTCATAGGACAGAGACAGAGTCTAAGATGGAGCGAGCTCACCCAGAAGAAGCCTGTTAAGGCCTGTAAGGTGATAGGTCCGGAAATCAGACCTTAAAACTTTGTACTTGTGCAAAACTTGAGAATTTAATCATGTTACGCTTTAAAAGTAGGTAGGTATCATAATACCTCTTAGTTCTTCCCATTTTGATGACATTTCTCGTTAATTATTTGTGACAATGCTTATTTACAATTTCTTGTTAATAGTCAAAACGTTGAATTTTGTACAGCTACTTTAAACTTTGTATTAGTACAGTCTACCCATGACTCTGCTCGTTCGTCAGCAATTCTATAAATGAAAATACTTGTTAAGAACTGAAATATATTTAAGTTAATAAAACAAAGATATAGTTATTAATAATAACTTAGCGCTTTATTTAAATCCCAAAAGTAAAGCTAACAATAATTAAAAATATTTTACTAAATAATAATATGGTCTGTGACAACTGCCACTATTAAAATAATTTTAAAATTATATTACAAATACACCAGTCAAGTTCATCACCATACAAAACGAGACACAAACAAGAAATAGTACCTAAAGTGGAAATTCCAAACAACAGATATCTTGAACAAGTTTTGATGTAAAATTTTGTGTTCGAATATCTTAAATTATGTCAAACGAGTAAATAATCACAGTATTAATAATTTGAAACACACACACGCACAAAGTACTATACATACATTTACCATTAATTGTAAAACAAGTTTTATACAAATGTTATTCAATTAACCATAAAATATTAAATGTATTGTCAACATGATTTTCAGCAAAGGCCACAACTTTGTAACCAAATAAATATGTTGATTCTAGGGTTTGCCAAATAAATTTAATCAAGATCATTCTTTCTATATAAAATAAACGCTCACAGATAAAATAAAATAGAGAATTGTGTAAGAGATCGCAAATATGACCGATAGCGGCCATGAAGGTTAATGCTAGCTACTCAGTAATTTACCCTAAACTCCACGTTATTAAATTACGACTAACAATAATATTCCAATAAATAATATAAACTTTGTACTCAATATAATCTCGAACACGATTTTTGAATTCCGTCGTTACTCTTAATTTACAAACCAATTTACCGCCATACGGAATCTAAAGCGATATATCGAAGCCTCTGGGGTTAGAAATTGTACAAGATAATAGATAAAAATATTGCATTGAATGACTTAAGACGTTGCGCTCTAAAAACAACGAGTTGACAAAAATTTAAATTCTCAAAGATATTTACAAATTGTTACGACACCGAGTTTTTAACTTACGTACTACAGGCGTCCAATTTACAAACAAACTCAACAGGATAGAATCAAATGGTAAGCTCGTTTACTAAACTGTAATGGTCGCCCGCTTCGGTGCAAATTCATGAACAGTAATTTTAAATCTTAGCAACGTGCATGAGCCCCGAAATGAAGAAAATCAATCACATAAGAGACACCAGAAGGAAGCATTGGCAGTGATAGGAAAATTAGGATATTGCAAGCCGAACCACCTGATTGTCCGTAAAAAAGATGGTTCCGTGTTTCTGAGGGCACGTTAAACCGTCCTTTCCGGTTGCTGTCTAAGATTACTTAGACGGCGGTCGTTACACAACCATTCAGAGGCGATTTAAAAATTCTGACATCAGGGTTAATCAGGTTGTTCGTCGACTCAGCGTCCCACACGCAAAAAAGGAGCGATGGGAACATAACTAACTATTAGATCAAGAGCTAGACATTTCACTTTATCCTGTTTACATCAATTTAATGTGTATGTCCACGGAACCCCGATGCAGGGAATCATTGTGGGAGCTTTGAGTTATGATTCACTTTGTCTCTCTCCCGCAAAGGCGGCGGCGATGATGAAGTGCGAGCGGTTGCGCGGGTTTTAGGGGTCTTTGGTTGGCGAGGTCGAGAGCGAGCGCCTCGTGCTAGCTGAGCGGCGACGGCAAGGGGCATCACTTCGACGACAAGAACATTATCAGTCTGTAAGAGAAACCGCCGATTTCAACTCTGTAGACACGATTACAGAACTTTCCACGAGGTTCTATACAACACTGAGGAACTGCATCGATAGTTTAAAGGGCGGACAGTGAAATTATTTAGGTACAGTCTTTCAAAAGTTGCGACACAATGGTCGGGATAATTTTGATAGAGAAGTAATGCCTTAATTGCTTAAATAGTTGACACTAAATAAAGGATTGTAAATCAATCTTGGTATGTCGAAAATGTAAACGAAAGCATCATATCGTGCTACACAACAATAATTCAACCGTGGTTTCAACGTGTATGTATGTATGTATGTATTAACTTTATTGTACCACCAGACACATTTATAAGAACAGTTACAGAAAAGTTACATGTCAGTTTTCATATAACTTTTTCTTTGCAGTTTTGTGTATCAAATCAAATCCATTGCCAAAAACGATAGAATTAGGTTCATTAGCTTGCTGTCTGTGAAAACGAGGCATTTTTCATAATCTTATTTATTGAGATACTTTATATCTCAAGCAGAATAATGTTACCTACCTGAAGTGTATGGCTTTGTTAGAGAGTAGGCGGTTGGTGTCAGCCGGGTCGTTGAGGGGCAAGGGCAGAGGCGCCGCGTCCTGCGCGTCCTCCGCGAACGCGTGGTGAGCCACCCGGGGCGCTACGCCCGCCTCCCCGTACGGCCCGCGGAGCACCACCCATTGCAGCGAGAGAGGCTGTATGCACTTGCTCTTCAGGATCAGCTGGTGTAGAAACAATGAGTTTTGAATGCCGCGTTCATTATGGATGTTAGGAAAAGTACTGCGTTTCTTTTATGGGCTGAACCAGGCCTGAAAACTGAACAACTTTCCCGAAGGAACAAAAGTGGAAATGTAATAAAAAAGTTTGAATCTCCCATACAAATAGTGTACCTAAGCTGACCGAGTCATTTTGTATGGGAGATCCATTTAATTTTTCATATTTTATCCTTTGCTCCAATGTGAAAGTTGTTCAGTTTCACAGTGTTGTTCACATCTTAAAAGGAACGCAGTACTTTTCCTAACAATCTTTATTATGTGATGCTGTTTTGGGACTTCCATTCGAAACTTCCCGGAAATCCCAAAAACAGAATAAAACCCAAGATTAAAAAAATAAAAACACAGCTCTCGTTTCATTAATAATTATGTAAGAATAAGAATAGTACTGCCTCGATGCCATTCTAGACAAACTGCTTTAGAAGTTTTATCTCTTAGGCACTGCAAACAAAAAATATTTATATCTAAATAAGCAAAAAAATCTACCCCAAGAGCTGTAACAACAAAAAAATAAAAGAACAACCTAGTATAGCATCAGATGCTTGCCTGGTATGATACCTGGTACGTAATCTCCCTAGTGGAGCTCTGCGTGGGGTCGCGCTGGTTCTTGTTGACGTAGGCCTTCACTACCCACTGCTGCCCGAAGGCTGAGAAGCGGGAGGTTTCGTAGTACAGCTTGTGCACGAACTCTTCTGTTCGGTACGGCTTTAGCTGCAGATCTGGGAGTGGTAAAGGCGGCAAAATTAATTCACTTTAATTAAGGGAAAGCTGTGCGAAGCTGGCTTAGAATACCATCACTTCATTTATGTCCGTGGGTATCGAAAAGCGACTTAGGCCCAACACTCTGTCACGCGTATTTCTTGAATTGGCAAAATACAAGAGCATGATGCGTTGCAGCCAATACAAATACAACACGACTACACCATGACCTTTACAGCTACCTACCACGATGCGCCTTCTTAATTCGGACGGGTTATGACGGCGGCGGCGGCGCTGTAATTACGCGTGAGGTCCTGCACGCGAAATACGCGCGACGCAGCGTTGGGCTCAAGGGATAAATCGAGGGAATGGCCAGCTAGACTGCTGTGCACTCAATTCACAAGTACTCGTGTTATTAAAGTGCAAATATCAAAATGCTCATATCAATTTGCTAAATTTCTAGGAAAGTATTTAAAAACATCTCGCGTACGAATTAGGAGTCAAAGCACAGGTCTTCTCTTATCGTGTGGGACACCGAGTCGTCCATTGACACGATGAACCCTGGTGTCAGAGTTTTTCAACCGCGTATTACTGTTTGGCTTGTCTGTTAATGTAAGTTTAGAAAAATAAATAAAAGTAGTAGGCCTCTGACATGGTTGTGTAACGACCGCCGTCTAAGTAATCATAGACAACACCCGGGACCGACGGCTTAAAGCACAGGTTAAAAAGATGAACCATAACTACCATTAAACGTGATCTTCTCGTACGACAGCAGGTCAATGATCTGGTTGTAGATGCCAGCGGCCTCCTGCGCCTGTTTGTCCTTCTCCGCTAACACCGCCACCACGTCCGCGGCGGACTTAGCCGGGTGTGCGCACTGCGCAGCGTGCGCCGCCGACTCGTGCCACGGCCCGCGCCACGGACACCCGATGCACGCGTACTGGCACGTCGTCAGTCTGGGAATGTAAGTGGGTGTAAAAGCAGGAAGACAAAAATGCAAAACGTACAGACAGACTGAGGGACGTGTTTTTACTGCTGTACCGTTATTTAGGTCTGACTCGGATCTGATGGCTGGTGGAGTCAATCAACACGTGTCTTTGAAAGGAAAGCTAATCGGAATTACATAGGTAGTTTGTCTATGGAGGGGTAAAGAATTATGAAAAGATCTAGTCAAGTTCTTAACAAAAAAGGTTTTTTGTTGTTGACACACAAAATGAAACCAGAAGAAGATGGAAGCTATTGTATAAAAGAGATATCATATGACTTTCCTTGGATAAATACTTACATATTCCTCATGCACATTCCCTGTTAAGTTGGATTACACAAAAATATATATACGAGCTATTTACAGCTTTATTTACACACAAGCATAAGATGAGTTTGGTTCGCATTACACCAGGTGTTACAGACAAGCGTTACGTGTGTTATATTATAGCCTAAAATTGTATAGTACTACGGTCCGATTCGGTAGATAAAGCGGTCGATAGGTGATAAACGACCTCCACAAAAATTGGAGGAGATTGGAAAATATCCACCATTTTTTTTTTATTTTTTTTAGTTTCTAAGCAACTCAGTGTTCTCTTCTATCCCGAAACCAAACCACATATTGTTAGTGACCAACGTAGCCCAAATCGGACCCTTATGTACAATCAGCTGTTTAAAACCTCCGATTTCTTAATCGACATCTCGACACACCTTCGCCGTCGTCGCTTGGCGGCGGCGGTAGGATCAGCGCCGCGAGTGGAAGTGGGCCCAGTGGGGCCAGTTGTGGGCCCAAAGGGGCGCAGGGCCGACGCCACCACCCAATACACGCTGGATACAATGCGAACCAAACCATCGAGCGCGGACCACCGCCGCGGCGGCGACACTATCATTTGCGAGAACTTGTACGCCCTGAGGGAGGATAAAAGCGCGGGGTTTTCATGTGATCTGGGAATTCTGGGATACAAAAATAAAGTAATGGATGGACAAACAAAAATTTAATGACCATATGTTATGCAATGAAAACATTTATTTATTTTTTACCTGTTTTCGCCTGTACATACAGAACTATTAAAATTGTCTAGGCATCACAGTAAATCGCCTTGGTGTCGTCGACTGAAAGACAATGCTATTAGCAATAAAGCTTCGCAACAATACTAACCTATCCTCGCAAGTTTTCCCCTCGTGGTGCTGCAGCGAGTGTCTCGGGAAGACTTTGGTGCAGTATTTGCACTCTGAGGGCAGTTCGGAGACTGTCTTCTCTACGGCAAGGTTCCTGGAGGCCGAGGTCTTGGAGATCTCCACGCGGCAGTTGGGGCAGGTGGCCGCCTCGTCGCGAAGGCGAGCGTCGGCCAACAAGTGCGTGAAGCAAGGAGCACACATAAGGTGCCCGTTAGTGCACTGCAAGCGGAAGTACTGATTAGCTTACAGGAATTGGTACTATGGACTTTGAAACAGTATTCAAGTACTTGCACACATTTGCCTGGAATTAGAAAAGGTGATTAGAAATAGAATGTACCTACCCCATGATACTTATTTTATTTCATTTACCAACCACCCTTTCTAAGTTCAGTTTATTTTTCAAACATGAGTTTTTTTTTTTTTTTAAAGTGAATAAAAAAGTGTGCAAGTATATTAAACAGATGAGTGTATCAATCATCTACCTCGGCCCCCTCATGGTTTGTGGCTCCTGAAAACAGTTCACAATAATAGTAGTTTATGCAACTGTCGTATAATGGGGGTCATTAGAATGCGAGTGTCTGTTTATCACACGAGGCGCAGCCGAGTGTGATAATAGTTTGACACGAGCATTCTAATGCCTAATTATAGCAGTTGCATACACTATTTTATCTACACTCTCCAAAAAAAACTCAGAAACACTTTTCTAAACGTTAGCACCGGCCATTGCAAGGCCGGTACAAGGACAAATTCAATACGAGAACGTAATATGGCTTGATATGAATTTTTAAAAATCTATACTTTAGCAGTTGTTTAGATGTGGAGTCTTAACAATAACTTAACTCAACAACTGAACAACATCTGAACAACATCTGAACAACAACTGAACAACATCTGAACAACATCTGAACAACATCGAAACAACAACTGAACAACAACTGTACAACAACTGAACAACATCTGAACAACATCTGTACAACAACTGAACAACATCGGAATAACATCTGAACCACAACTAATCAACATCTGAACAACAACAGAACAAAAACCTATTAAAACAACTGAACAACATCCGAAAAATTACCGTACAACAACAACTGTCAGGTGCAGCGGAAGATAGCGATTTGAGTATTGGAAAAAAAAACTTCGTTTCATTTCTCAACTTTATCGTATTAAGAGTTTTGTCATTAAGTCATTACGCTTCTGTAATTTATAGTAAACCCTAGTTTTTATAAGCAGAATGCATAAAGTAGGTCATTATGCATCTGTTTTCGAATTCATAATTCGAACATTATGAGACGAGTGTATATAAAATAAATAAAAGAATTAATCAACCTACATTTTTTTGCGAAGAATCTGTGTATTAAGTAATATTAATTCAGGTATTTTGTTTCTTATCATTATGTTATGAGGTGATTAGAAAATATTGTATTTAATTGACTTTGGCAAGAAAAATAAGTTAGGAGTTCTAATTGATTCTTCTAATTAAATACTAGTAATGCATTTGTGTTTGTTTGTTTCTAGACTATCTAGTTTCTTGGAAAAAACAAGGTAGCCCTACAAATATTGATAGGGAACATGCAAACCATGATACTGAACAACTTTTCCCTAGGAAAACGAGTCAGGAAACAGGAAAATAAAATTCACCCTCCCATACAAAACCACAATCAGCTGACTGCATTTAGTATGAGAAGTCTAACATATTTTGATGTACCCTGAAATACTTTATTATTCAGTTTCATGGTCCGAATCAATATTCAGAGGCCTGTCCCTTAATCCCATACTGGGGAATAATGTTTTGTTAAATAAAGAAATAAAAAATATTGAACTAATTAGAGAAGAAGAAATTATTGTGGTAAATAAATAAAATAATTAATTGCTTATAATATTATTATCTTATGAATGTAGAGGAGGCAAAAGAAATATGTCAGGATCGTAGTAAGTGGAAGGAAGTAGTCTCTGCCTACCCCTCTGGGAACGAGGCGTGATTTATGTATGTATGTATCTTATGCATTAAGTATGTAGGTCTGCCGAGTTGTTTTTTAAAGAAGCAAGACACTAGTATGAGCAGTAATGAACTTCAAAATCTACTTGAAGTGAAGATATTTTTGTAGGAAGGAGAGTGTATTGGGAGTTCTGATAAAACAACTAAAATCTCTGAAACATTTCTTTATTGCAGTAAAATATTGAAATGTTACAAATAGTGGGTTACACACTATATTACTCTAGTGTACACTAGATCACAGCCAGTAGTCCCCTATCACAGTACAATATCACAGATCTTAATATACAACTCGTACAACACCAGTACACTTACACAATACAAAATGAGGTCAAACTATCTCCACATACATTAGCTAATTCAATAAGATTACCAACACAATTTGTAAACTATTAGTAACTATAAATAGACACAAAATAGGGCACGGAGGGAGCTTCGTTCATGTACAGAATACAAACAAAGGAATGAGGTAGAATAGGTACATTGGTAAAGGAATGACGCCTTATTGTAAAAGTTAACTGATAAAAGACACGTCGTGTAGGCGTCAGCACGACGTGATCGCAAGCTGCCCGAGCGCTCGCGCTTACGTAACAAAATCGGGAATATTTATGAAAACAGCTGATAAGATTCGGTCTATCAGCTGTTTTAGAATACCTGAAAGACGGCCGCGGGCGGCAGGTCGAGGCACACCGCGCAGCACAAGATGCCGCCGAGCCTGTGCTCCAGCTTCTCGGAGCCCTCTTTGTCTGGCATGGTCTTGCGTTTCTTGGGCGACGGGCCCTCGTCCCCGCGATCTACAGCCTCCTCCGCCGCAGGAGGCTCCAGGGCCGCCTCTACGGGCTCGCTGGACGACGGCATGGGCTCACTCGGAGGAGCTTCCGTTTCAGACATGGCCCAGGCTTTACAATCAAAATATAAACAAATATCAAAACACGCAAGCTATACACGAACTGCCAAGAACTGCGTCACAACTGCGACGGACGAAACGACGACGCAATCGCAGTGCGATGTACACAAACACAAACAAAGGGTTTTAGTGTTGTGTAGTGTTGTTCGGATATTCATTATCGATCTTTTCAAATATCCGAAATATTTTTTAAAGATAAAAAGTGTTTATGTCGTTGGCAACAAAGATAAATGGTTGGCACCCAACTGATCTCTAATATACTAAGTTTGGCACCCCAAAGTATATATCTTTCAAAGCTGAGGGTCTCAAACGTTTGTGACGAATGAATAAAGTTTTATTTCAATACTGGTTTTTAATGTGACGCTATCAAGACTAAAATTTCAGGTAAAAAAATGTGGGAGCGGAGGACATGCATTAGAATTTCAGAGATATCATCAGATTACTTGATAACGTACTATTATCAAGTAATCTGATTGAAATAGTACTCTTCTTCTTCTTCTTTTAATTTATGGCTTTTGCAGACAAGCAATTCAGCCAGTGTCACGTGGAATGAGCTAATCATGGACGTACTATATTTCAAACAGTTTGTCAGTACGTCCATGGCTGTGCCAAAGTAATGACGGAATATGTGACAGCTACAAGCACATTCAATAGCTATGTGACTCAACTGTGGATCTGAGCTTCGAGCAACACGGTCTTCCGTCTCGTTCCGACCCGGAAGGGAGGAGCCATAGCCATTTTACTTCATAGAAATAGTTCTGTCGTTTTTTGCGGGGCGCGGGGGGATAGGTAGGTAAAGCTGTCAAGTTAGTGCTTGACAATATCGATGCTTGACTATCGATGAATTTCAAAAGTGTAGGTACTAAGACGCTTGTGTTGTTTTTTTATTTATATTTAAAGCAAGTTACATAACAATAAACTTTTAAGTAGTCAAATCATGCCATTTTAGGGGTCCTCTAGTAATTATAAGAACCATGGCCCTACAAAACACAATCACCAACTAAAAGCTGCTTAACATTTGGTATCTAGATAATCTTCTTTTGTGTGAGACACCAAGTCGTCCAACGACCCGATAACCAGGACCGACGGCTTAACGTGCCCTTCGAAGCACGGAACCATCCCCTTTCAGACAATCAGGTGGTTCAGCCTGCAATGTCCTAACAGGTCCGGAAACAAATTCACAAAGTGAAAAATAACAACTTTGTGACTGCCCCACCGAGTATCGAACCCGGAACCTTAGCATCGCAGGCAGTCGCATTACCACTGCGCCACATCAGCCGCCATGTCTAGATGATGACATTATCGAAGGCAGTCCAGATGTGGTGTTCGAAGCCGGGCAGTCGCGTAACGCTATTATGAATGATTTTGACTTGCCGGAATCTACCTTTAACAAAATATAAAAAATAAAGATTTTATAAAACTGCAGTGTGCGGAAGGACATGGAAATATTCAAAGGGACAAAGTTGTTGAATTTCCCGAAGTTAAAAAGTGTCTCATAGAATGGATTAAACAAACTCTTGATAAAAATATTTCATTCACATCTATATATGAGAGATACTACTCCCAAACCTGCATAAATGACAAACTGGTTTAGTAAAAAACCTCTATGAGCGAGAATAATATTCGGGTCCCTTGATATCTCGCTTATTTATTATTTGTCTAATACATGTGATTAAATAATACCCGCCCCCCAAAAAATCATCGACAAACATTATGACATGAAACGGTAACATCACTATTGTTGCTATCGTCGAGAAGTCGGATTTATCGTGCGATCGATCTGTAATTTGTACGGGCGAGCGGACCAGATGTTGCTGAAAAAATCCAACAACTATTTAAGAATTTAGTGTTTAAATGTATTAAATAGCAATAATATGTTAAGAATTTACTTACATGTGAAATGTTACACCATCTTTTTGTAAACTTAATGTTCCAGACCTCTTTTTACATTAAAAAACTAACATGTGTTCTCTTGCACGACTGGACTCGGTCTAGGAAAAAATCTGAATGGAACTGGTTTTTATAAACGCCAATGCCCATTTCGGCTTGTACTTTGACAGAGGGGAAATACTTTCTATGCCTACTCCCTTCCGGGACGGAAGGCCGTCGTTGCTCGAAGGATCTGAGAAATAAGTATGGAATGTTTCCAACCCATGTCGTTGGCTCCCCAAAAAAGTTTTAAGCCTTTTAGCCGATTTGCGAATCTCACCCAAAATTTAATACCAAATTTTAAAATATTATTTTTTTACTTGCAAAATTTTCAAGCGCGGGCAAGATTTGAACCTGAGACTTTCGCATTACTAGTGGCGACGCCTCTTCCATCTGGACTACCGCAGCTCGTTCCTTGCCCGCCAATTTTGCAAGTTTATTTTAATGCCAGTAACGCGTGGCATGGCTCATGGTTTTTGCAACCTAATACACGGCGACTAAATCTAACATTAAAATCGCCTAGTTGACTGTTACTTTTTATTTGTGTTTATCTATTGTTGTATTATTTATTTAATGTGCAATAAAGAATTTTGTTATGTTTTGTGAGTTTGCAAGACTATGTTCTCAGATTACCTTAGTTTTATCTACTCAAAAATTACTTTAGTTGTTACAGATACAGAGAATAATAATGAAACTTAAAAAGATTTAATTACTATTAAATCAGACATAATCATGATTATAATTACTTAGATACAATTTTAATTTTAATTACAAGCTACATCTTATAGTAATTTAATTTATTAATATTAGACATTAATGATAAACCTACAAATACATTGTCCATTCACTTTTTAAACAGAATGTCAGTGAAGCTCAGTGATGATTTTTCTGGTCAAATCTTGGGTTTCTTTGGCAATGAGCCGAAAGCTGAGATGACAGTGCCCTTAGTGCCAGTTGCGCTGGAGGTGAATGGCTGCTGGACAAGGCCGGGCTGCTTCATAGCTGGTTTTGCTGCTACATTGGGAGCCGCCTGGTCCCATTTAGATTTCCGTTTCTTTTCATCATCACTTTCAGGCTTCTTTACTCCAGATATGAAATCAATCTTGGACAGTTTTTCTTTCTTTTCCTTTTCTCTTCTATCCATTTCCTGCTTTTGAACTTTAGCCAATTCATCATAATAAGATTCCTTGCCCCACCTCAGTGGGTCATAGATTTCTGGTGGATAATTTGTGTCTAATTCATTGATATCGCAGAATTGTATAAGTTTCTCATAAATGCTAGGGTTCCTGAAGTTCTTCTTGTCTTGTATGATCTTGTTCATGTCGAGTCCCTCGTTCTGCATGCGCGTGTAGAACTTGGTGATGAGGTCCTGGAGTTCAGCCTGGCACTTCCCCGGTGGCTCAGGCGGGATCACGACGCCGTCCTGCGAGTCGTCGGGGTCGGAGCGGTCGGAGCGCGGCACCGCCTCGTCCGTGTCCGTGTCCATCGACAGCCTCCGCATGTCGTCCTGGTTCTCTGCTGTCGGTGACAGTTGATCTTCATCGGACACTATTGTATCATCGACGTAGGACACTAATCGGTTTAATCTTTTGGGCGACACTGGCGCCGAGCCAGATATGCTGTTGCCGTCGACGGGCTTGGGGCTCGGCGGCGCGGAGTGTGTGATCGGTTTCTCCTTGTCTGGGCTCTGCTGATCATCTTCAATAGACTCCTCTCCTTCAGAATCTGTGTAAGTTGCGGTGAGAGAAGCAAGCGCTTGCGAAGTCATGTTGTACGTGTATGAAAAATTATCAAGATAAATTAAAGATTCACACTGAACTGATGATTTTCTATTGGTTTCCAGGAAAGTAAGGCAAATCAAAGAAAAACAATGAAAAACCACAACATAACCTCCCACAAAATTTATTGACGTTTGCACAGTGCACTTTCGTCAAAAAAAAATCGGTAATAATCGGTTTTTGTTACCGATTTTATATTTCTAAACGCAAGCTCAACGCGTCAAAACAGTTCCTATGCAGTTTCTTCGGTACAGAAACTTTTAGAAAGTAAGTTAATTTTGATTAAATTTACTTTGAAATATTTCATAAAATTTTTATTCAAAAACATGATTAAAAATGTATACTTTGTGATAAACTCCTTGTTCACGGTCTCTGGTGTAGTCAATTATAGCAGTAGGCTCTGTCATCATCATTCATAATGTCTGTTGCTGTTTATGCTGAATAAAGCCAATTTCCGTTTGGTTCTGTCTTTCTCATGTTTGTATCAATTTATTCAGCATAAAAAAATCGCCCTGCGAAGTGCATCATGCCCGACGAAACAAAAAAGGTAACATCTTCGTCGATGTCGAAATATCTGCGACCCGATCGCTTTGACATAGAACCTTCCATACCCGGCTCGGATCTCAAATGGGCCCATTGGAAATATTCTTTTGAAAACTTCATTGCCTTAGAAGCTGATTCTGCAAACGAAGAGCTCAAATACAAAATTCTTGCAAACCATATCTCGCCACCAATATTTAACTATATCCGCGGCTATAACAAGTACAAAGACGCTATTACTTGTCTCAACGTGGCGTACGAGAAAAAGCAAAATATTATCCTAGCCCGGCACCGTCTAACTAGCAGAAAACAACAGCCTGGCGAATCCTTGGCCGAGTACTCGAGAGCGCTTACAATACTAGCTCGTGACTGCATTTTTAGTGCTGTTACTGCTAAAGAACACCAGGACGAGGCAGTACGCGGTGCATTTATCGCCGGAGTATCATCACATAAAATCAAAGAAAGACTTTTGGAAAAATCTTCTATGGATCTCGATGAAACTTTTAATCTGGCCATATCGTTAGAAACTGCGGAAAATATCTCACAACTATTAACGGCACCTTGTCCTTCCACGTCGTCTGCTACCGTCAATGCAGTTCCTGCCAACCCTGAAGCCCTCAATTTTGCAATATCGAGCAACCAACAAAACTCTACGCGTCCTAATCAACCTACACAAAATAGGCGTCGTTGCTTTTTCTGCGGCGGTGCTATTCATCAGAGACTCAAATGCCCCGCTAGAAATGCTGATTGCCAGCTGTGCGCGAAGAAAGGACATTTTGCCAACGTCTGCCGTAGCTCTAGTGCGCAAACTCAACGTGCCGCTAACGCCATTACCGTGCAAGACGATGACTCCCAATCTAATTTTAATGATCCTCAACTGCTGACTATATTGGCCGCCGCCCCGGCGAGCCTACGAAAGACGACTGTCAAAATAAACCTAAATAATATACGCGCAGACGCATTGCTGGATAGCGGCAGTTCAATCACCTTCATCAATAGCAACCTTGCACGATCTATGAATCTTAAGCGTGTGCGCTCCAGACGACCAGTAGCCCTAGCGTTCTTGGACAACGTCTCATACACTGAAGGTCATTGTTACGCTAACATAGAAATTGGTGAGCATAAGTACCAGCGCCATCCACTTCACATTCTGGCCGGCCTGTGCGCTGATGTCATTATCGGGCAAGACATACTAGAGCAGCATAAATCTGTTGAAGTCGAATACGGGGGAAACAGAGAACCCCTGAAGGTTTGTAACGTCATGGAGGCATGTGTTCCACCGGCATCAGTTTTTACAAATCTTTCGCCAAATATAAAGCCTATAGCGATCCGCTCGAGACGGCACTCACAAGAAGATCAAGAATATATCAGCAATGAAATAAAAAATTTACTCAAAGATAATGTAATTGAGCCTAGCGTTTCACCATGGCGAGCGCAAGTGCTGGTTGCTGGAGGGGGCCAACATCGTAAACGTCTGGTAATCGATTATTCACAAACAATCAATAGATATACGGAGCTAGATGCGTACCCCCTTCCAAGTATCGACTCTATAATCACGAAGGTGGCTAAATACAATATCTTTAGTCAAATCGACCTCAAAAGTGCCTATCATCAAGTTCCTATTCCACTTACAGAAAGAATATATACTGCCTTTGAAGCATGCGGTAATCTATATCAATTCACCCGCATACCATTTGGAGTAACTAATGGCGTCTCAGCGTTTCAGCGTACATTAAATTACATAATCGAATCTGAGAATCTCAAAGGTACCTATGCGTACCTCGATGACGTCACCGTGTGTGGGGTAGATAAATATGACCATGACACAAACCTTCGCAGATTCATGGAAGCTGCTGAAAAATACAAACTTACTTTAAATACCCAAAAATGCACTTTTGAAAAGGAATCAATCAACCTTCTTGGGTACACAATACATAATAATAGTATCAAACCAGACAAATCTCGATTAGAACCACTGATGAACCTTCCAGTCCCAAACGATACTGCTACCTTAAAAAGATCACTTGGTCTATTCGCACATTACTCGAAATGGGTCAACAACTTTTCTGCTAAAATAAGACCCCTAATAAAAGTAACTCTGCCATTACCTCAAGACGCAATCAATGCCTTTAATAGACTAAAGACTGATATATGCGAAGCTGCCTTGGCTGGAATAGATGACAAAGAAATATTTTCAGTCGAAACCGACGCCTCGGATTTTGCTATCGCAGCCACGTTGTCACAAAAAGGTCGACCTGTGGCGTTCTTCTCACGATCCCTTAATGACTCTGAAAAGAAACAACCGACTATTGAAAAAGAGGCTAGCGCGATTGTCGAAGCCTTACGCAAATGGAGACATTTTTTAATTGGAAGACACTTTCTATTGATTACTGACCAACAGTCTGTCGCATTTATGTTTAATCAATCGCATTCAAACAAAATTAAGAACGAGAAAATTGAAAGGTGGCGCCTAGAATTATCATGTTATAAATACGACATTATATATCGACCTGGAAAACAGAACTACGCCGCCGATGCACTCTCTAGAGTTTGTATGTTCATAAACACGGCGTCTTCATATTCAAAACTAGTCGAACTCCACCGATCGCTCTGTCACCCTGGCGTCACACGTATGATTCACTGGATTAGGTCGAAGAATTTACCATACTCCGTCGAAGTGGTCAAAAGAATGACCGCGGCGTGCCCTATCTGTGCCGAGATTAAACCTCGATATGTCGGCCATCAAGGCCGTCTCATTAAAGCAACTGCGCCGTTCGAAAGACTGAATTTAGATTTCAAGGGACCGATTCCGTCAAACACCCAAAACCGGTATATTCTTACGATAATTGACGAGTACAGCAGATTCCCTTTTGCATATGCTTGCAAGGACATGACTTCTGAAACAGTAATAAGGTGCTTAAAAGACCTATTTTCCACATTTGGCACTCCAGCTTACATTCATAGTGATAGAGGGGCATCATTCCTATCTGAAGAATTAAAACAGTTCCTAACTTCGCTTGGAATATCCTGCAGCCGTACCTCGCCCTACAATCCCCAAGGCAATGGCTTGGTAGAACGACTTAATGGCACGCTGTGGCGCACCATCCTATTGCATCTAAAGTCCATTAACAAAGACGTAGCTGACTGGGAGCTAGCATTACTCCCGGCGCTGCATTCCATTCGATCACTTCTATGCACGGGAACGAACTCAACTCCACATGAGCGCATGTTTCATCATCCTCGACGTTCAGTAAATGGTCAGTCCTTGCCTACCTGGCTACAGTCGCCTGGACCTGTCTACATGAAAAGAAACGTAAGAGTATCCAAATACTACCCGGCTGTGGAGGAAGTCGGGCTCTTACAGGGTAACCCGGAGTACTCTTTCGTCCGCCTACCAGACGGGCGGGAGACAACTGTATCAAACAGACGTCTAGCACCGCGACCACTGATTGTTGATGACGATGATGAAGAACCTGAACTGTCTAATGACCACGAACCATCTGAACCTGAACCGGAACTCCGGCGCTCAACTCGTGAACGAAGACCACCAGGATATCTTCGAGAATACGTGACTTCCACGTAGGTGGAGGTGAATGTGATAAACTCCTTGTTCACGGTCTCTGGTGTAGTCAATTATAGCAGTAGGCTCTGTCATCATCATTCATAATGTCTGTTGCTGTTTATGCTGAATAAAGCCAATTTCCGTTTGGTTCTGTCTTTCTCATGTTTGTATCATACTTCAAATTATATATTTATAGGAAAAATCAAGGAAAAAATTGTCGATCATAACTTTATTGTATGCGTGTAATGGGATGACTCAAAATGCATCTGTCAACATTTTGACATTTCACTATTGACGACGATGATGGGGGTGTTGGAGAATGTACAAAAAAGGTTTTCACATGCCTTGTGAATTGTGTCGTGTCATTATTAATATGAAATAGCATTCGCCTGAGTCTGTTTTTACCCTCTTCGCCGTGGCTCAGGCGAGCTCGCCGCCAGGATGGCGACGCAGCCGAGCGACAACACGGAGTTTCCGCCCGAGATGATCCTGAAGCCCCTGGCGCTGGTGGGGCTGTCGGGGCTGGACACTATCAACAACGCGATACACCGCGCCATATGGGACGCCTTTTCTACCAACCGGCGCGCCGATCGCTCACCGCTGCGCTTCAAACTATTAAATAACACGTTTGAGTTTCCTGTAGTCAAGCCCAAAAGAAGTTCCTACGAGTGGTATATTCCTAAGGGTATTCTCAAGAAGAACTGGATCCACAAGCGCGTGTCGCTGATACCTTCTGTGGTCGTAATATTCTATGACATGGAATGGAATGACCCTCAAGTGAACGAGAAGATAATTGAATGCGCGTCTCGCGTGCAGTCGATCCGCGCCGCAGTGGAGGGTCACGCGACGCGCGTCGCAGTCGTCGTGGTGCAGAGCGGGCTGTCGCCGCCGCCCTCCGAGTACATGCTGGGGGCAGAGAGAGCGCAGGCGTTGTGCGCTGCTTGTGAGATACAATCAAAATCATTATTTGTGCTTCCGCATAGTGACCACTTGTTAGGCTACATTGTCCGCTTAGAAAATGCTTTCTATGATATTGCTCAGAACTACTATCACCACGAGACTAAAAACATTAAGCAGCACAGAGATCATCTGAACAAAACAACACATCAGTATTTGTTTGTGCGGCACCAGTTTAAGCTGGGGTTCCTCAACGAGTTGAAGCAGGATTTCAGCACTGCACACAAGCACTACATGCATGCATATAACAATCTTCTGGAGACCCGAACTGTGGACACCAACATACATGAAGTCAGAACAGTTGCCGGGTACATCAATTACAAGCTCTGTAAGCTGTTGTTTGCGCTCAACATGCCTCGGGACTCCATAGCCCAACTCAAAAATCACATAGAGAAATACAAGAACAGGGTTGGGCCCACTGAGCTCCTCTTTGAGCACTATGCTTGGATCGCAAGACAGTACAGTGCCTTTGGAGAATTGTTTGATGAAGCAATCCGGGCTGGGCTACCAGCTATACAGTCCCAACATCCAGGCTTCTACTACCAGTATGCTGCACAGTTTACAGTCAAGAGGAGGCAAGCCATGAGGTCCGTATGTAGTGAAGCCACTCAATACCCTCCTGCACCAGATCCAATGGAAGGCATTGTGGAGTTCTATGGTCAGAGGCCTTGGAGACCAGGCAGGCTGAGTGCAGACCCTCATGATCCTCAAATGGAGCAAGCTGCAGTATCAGCACTTCAATACAATGAAAGAATATTCAATCACTCTGCTGTGATCATCAGTTTTCTCGGCTGTGCTATTTCACAATTCAAAACATTCCACTCTCCCAGGATGAGGAAGCAGCTTGTTGTGGAAATGGCCAATGAATATTACTACAGTGCAGATTATGGCAAAGCTCTGACACTGCTGAGTCACATGCTCTGGGACTACAGAAGAGAAAAGTGGTGGTTCCTGGCTTCACATGTGCTGAATAGAGCATTGCAGTGTGCCTACTTATCAGCCAAGATACAAGACTACCTCCAGCTGTCTATAGAGGCACTATCTAAAAATATTCAAGTGCCTAATAATGACAGGGACAGGATCTTCCAAAATGTGATGGCAGTGCTTGACTTGAAACTGCCCAGCCCTGAGCCTGACCTACCTGTCTCTTCACAGAATAAGGCTGTGGAACTCTGGCAGGCAGCTATAGAGAAAGATCCCATGTCAGTGGTGGTGGACATGGCCAACATCTCCAGCTTTCTTGAAGTCAAACCCAGATTCACTCAGCCAAGGTACAGAATGGATGAACAAGTGGAAGTAGAGGTCTATGTGAGACTGAGCTATGCAACTACACTGCAAGTCAAGAATGCCTTCATGACAGTATCTAGTCATACTGAAGCTCTAGAGATTCCAATATCAAATGATAAAAACACACCCATTACTCTGGAAGGAGGCAGAGTGAAGAAGTTTCTGTGTCAATTCAGATGTCATCCACTGGACAATGGATCAGATTTGCAGATCAAAAATATTTCCTTTGTTCTTGATTCTGACATGAAGAGAAAGATTGTCATGAACTTCAAAATGGATGAAAACAAGACAGCAGATACCACTACTCACCCTGAACTGCTGCACTTCATCCTGAGTCCCAAATCTGATTATGAGTTTGACTGCATAGTGCCTTTAACCACAGCTTCAGTTACTGCAAGAGAGTGCAGGTTGTCCATAGATGTATCAAATGCAAGTCCTGCTCTGCAAGGAGAATGGTTTCCCACAACATTTACCATTATAAACAATGAAGACAGTTCTGTGTATGATGTGAATCTGGCTCTTTCATTGCTGAGTTCCCCAGACAACCCAAATCCAGAGTCTGTTACAGAACTCAGTCTAAAAGAAGGTGAACCCCAAGGGCAGCCACTGCAAATATCGATAGGCAACATCAGCAAATCATCAAGCAACACAAACACTTTCTATTTGAAAACAAACAGGACAGCTACAACCACTGTTCAAATAAAAGTGTCCTACTTCATTGACCTCCCTGACATATCCAAGTTAGAATGTGTGAAAGAATTCATCACAAAAATAGCAGTCACCAAACCATTTGAAGTGTCAACCAATTTTGTAGCAATTAATTTCAAGCCCATTACAAAGTGCTTTGTAGATGATCCCTTCATAGCAATGCCACAAATCAAAATATTCAGTCCATGGGATCTATTGATATTAGACACTGAGTTGGAAGTGACTGAATGCTTCCAACATAGTGATCTGGGTAAAACTGTTTCCTGTGTCAGTAATCTAGAAGTGGCAGAGAAGAACATAGCTTCTGATGCTATTTGCCTGCAGGCCAAGTTTAAACCCAAGGATCCCCCATCAAGAGTGGGCCTGTACAACATTACATGGAGAAGGAAAAATAACCCTAAAGGTCTGAAAGTGATGAGTAGCACAGCCTTGTCTGGCCTGCCAATTGATGAGTGCCCTATTTCAATTGAAGTCAATTATCCAGAGGTTGTAGAGTTGTTGACTTCTGTACCACTAAAATGCACACTGATTGGGAAGACAAATACTCCAGTGAGATTGAGTCTCACGGTGGAGGGCACTGATGCATACATGTTCTCAGGTTATAAAAAGTTATCAGTGACAGTGCCACCCATGGGCAGAGTTGACTTGTGTTACAATATCCACCCTCTAGTAGCCGGAAGCACCACCCCACCACGATTAAAACCCACTGTGCTTGGAGACACAACAAGCCAGGAAGTAGTAAGAGAAATGTTTGATAAAATATTCCCTCAAAATATATTTGTTATGCCGAAGTACAATAAATAAATTGTATGTAATGTTATTTCCTTTGGGTGTTTTTATTGGAATTGTAAATAATTTGAACAAAGTGTATGATTTATATTGTATGTAGTTACCTTATGTTTATTATTATTATAAATAATAAATTCAATTTATTGTTAAAGTTGTTTAATTATTGATAGAAATTGAAAATCATGAATAAAACAAGACAAAGCTTTTTTATAAAATTTATATTATTTGAAACAATTACAAAATTAATCTTTACGAAGTTCGAATTTCTCTTCTTGAATACCACTAGCAGTGATCATAAGAATGTAAATGCTGTCTCCAGTGTAGATGTCTCGTTCCGCTGCGCTGATGAACACATCCTTCAACAGGGCTAGTGCCTTCTCTTTAGGAATGGGGGCTTCTGTTACATTCTGCATGTTCTGTAGACCAATTTGGTTGTCAAGCAGAGGCTGCAGCTGGGCGCCCGCGGAGCCTCCCGCACGGAACTTGGAGCGCTCGCAGTGGCCAATGGGATCGTAACTGTACACGCAGCCCTTACCCTCATCGTCGAGGCCGGCGAGCACGTTAGACACGTAGTAGGGGAAGAAGCGCTTGTAATACAGCATCGTGGAGAGCATCTGCGCGACGGCCGGCGTCGTCATGGGCTTGTTGTGGTCGTGCTGGTACATCTGCATGCGCGCCGTCAGCAGCCGAGTGAGAGTGAGCGTGTCGCACCAGCAACCCGTCGCGCCCAACACTGTGGACTCCGACAGGCGAAACAGCTTCTTCTGGCCACGCGTGTAGATCGAGAAGCCTGTGCTAAGACGAGTATCAGCTCCGATCACCGCATAGTCGTCGCCGGCGATGGCCACCACGCTGCCCCCGTTGTCTGCGTACGGGTCGAAGCGGTGCTGCTTGGCGCCGGGAACTGCGTATTCGGGGAAGTTCTGGGCCAGTCCCATCATTTTTATTCACGTAAATCAATTACTTTTATGAGAAAATACAAACAGCGAATGACATGCAGATTTCAATGGTGAGTTTGACAATTATGACCACAGATTACTTATTATTTTGACATAACGAACGAGCAAGGCTTTGGGAGGAGTCGATACTCGGATACACATACACAACCTAAAAACCGGTAATGTCCGAAAATGATTTGGGAGATCTCAACTCTACTTTATTTGACATTGACAAAATTCTGTTTAGGGCTGACGTGTTATTGTTGCGAATTGGGAAGCCGAAAATTGGAAAAATCTCTATCAAAATGTCGTCTGTGACCGCTGTTATTCCTAAACTGTATCAAGAATACACCAGCAAGACACCAAAGAAGCTGAAGATCATCGATGCGTACCTACTTTACATCTTCCTGACCGCTGTTATCCAGTTTGTGTACTGCTGTCTTGTCGGCACATTCCCCTTCAATTCTTTCTTGAGTGGCTTCATATCTACTGTCAGCTCTTTCGTTCTTGCAGGTGAGTCCCTAAAGACGCTACAGAAAGCAGCCAAGGCTACGCAACATCCCTCTATCCTAACTTCTATGGTATTCTCAGTGTTGATGTAACCT
Source organism: Tuta absoluta (assembly GCA_027580185.1). Taxonomy (NCBI): domain Eukaryota; kingdom Metazoa; phylum Arthropoda; class Insecta; order Lepidoptera; family Gelechiidae; genus Tuta; species Tuta absoluta. The sequence goes on from JAQAHW010000059.1 coordinate 1,771,819, forward strand.
AACCTACCTCCTGTTGTCTTGTTTTCAGTGTGCCTCCGGCTACAGGTGAACCCGGAGAACAAGAATGAGTTCTACGGCGTGTCAGCTGAACGCGGTTTTGCCGACTTCATATTTGCTCACCTTGTCTTGCACATTGTAGTTATCAACTTCATAGGTTAATTTGTCACTAAGGAATATATCTGTTTATTTACGTCTCAAAACTGTATTTTAATTATCTACACTTCTAATGTTAAATACCCATCACACTAATGCCTTAAAGTGGGCAAAAAAAAGCACCTAAATTGATTGCCAGTTGTCCAAGGGCACGTTCAATGGACCACGGATAATATATCTTTCGTCGCTCTTTTATACTTTGACATTTCGTAAAACCGCGTTTTGGAGCTCATGATAGAAAATTTCTCCTGACTGGCGTTCTAAAACGCGGTTTGATGACCTGTCATCGGAGTTTCTGTCCTATAGCGAATCTGCCGAACGTCACGCGAGGGGAAAATACTAGGAGAAACAGCATGAACGCGCCCCAGTCATGACAGGAAATTGTAATATGTAAGCTTGCTGGTGTGACAGCAGCACAAACAGTATGCACCATGTATGCACTGTGTTATGCTACATTCCTCTGCTCCTGCCTCTGCACATTGCTTGAAATACTCTTTGCAGAAGTATCAATGCAAGAGAGTGTTCATACACTGCCATCTCTCGCAGCAATAGGAGTGAGATAGCAATACATCTCACTCACTATCGTGCTGCCATTCCTTCGACTCCCGCCACTCGCAGTAGCATTGGGAAGTAGCAGCAGCATGACAAGTAGCTGTATGAATAACCGTATGCTTACGCTGCTCACTTCCCTATTTCCCTGCCTATAGAGGCATTTTGTGAACGAATGTGGCACATAATTATGTATCAATGAAGAAAAGCCGATAAATAAATAATAATCCAATATTTACACATTGTATAATTTTTATTTTGACTAGTTGAATCATTCATCAAAGTGTAACAACAATTATACCTACTACAGGTTATGTGTATGTAGTTATATTCTGAAGCCTGCAGCAAAGTTACAGAGGGCAGTAAGTACTTATTTTGCACAATAAATACTTAAGCCCAAATGGGCAAAAACTTAAGTACCAAACAAATGCTAAAAGTAAAGTATTAATTCAAAATTTAAAACACTTTAAAATAGCTGTAGTAAGAGAAACATGAAAATCTTATGCCTAATTTATCTTGCTCACATTATTTTGTTGTTTTAATGATAAAGTCACAGTATTTATAGTGATGTTCTCTGTCTTTATACCAGATAATGTTACGTTGAGTGCAGTTTCTTTCCCTTAGGCAAGTAAGCAATGCCTTTATAAACATTGAGTATTTGAAAGAACATCAATGTTCTAAACAAACAACCTAAATGTAACGAACATGTAGATAAATTAGAAACTCTAATAAAAATATCACAAAATGTGAAAGAATTTAAACATTACGAAAACATGTACATTTAATAATTCAGTTGTTTAGGTGTATTTAAAGGGGTATTCTTACAAATATTTCAATCTAAATTTGTTTACATCAAAAGAATATTATCGTATCACGCAGCGCCTTTCACTGGAAGAAAAAGTTGTATAAATAAATATAATATTTCCATACATCAATACAAATAATGTTGCAATAGGATTACTAAATATTTAATTCCTACTGCAATGCTACAGCCGAGTCGGGGCTTAAAAACTCAAATAGATATAACAAGCAAACATTTCTACTAATTTTTGTTTAATTAATTACCCACATTAGATAATATTACTGAAAAAATATTTGTTATTTACAGTATGTCATATAGAAATCCTTTACATAATGAGCGTACCTTAGCCCATTTCAATTAAAAGTGTAGTTTCAGCAAAATGCGTAGACATTTGTAAATCTCACTATAACCGCGCCGAACCTTCGTTCAGACACAAATAATTTAAAATACAACCTTATCTTCTAAATACACGGAGTGTAAGGGACAGCCCTCCGAATACTTATAGGGTGCATGCAGACCATAAAACTGAACCACTTTTAAAACACATATCAGGAAACGACAAAAACAATTCGACCTGCCATACCAAATCACAATCAGCGACTGCATTTACTATGGGAAGTCAAAAAAAATTGGCATGTCCTGAAATATTTTATCATGTGAAGTTGTTCAGTGTCATGGTCTGAATGCACCCTATAAGTATTCGGAGAGCTGTCCCTTACACCCTGTATAAACATTAGCTCTCTTTTACTATAGTTCCTGCCACGCTATTTGACAAAAGTGGTCTTTGACCCGAGTACTACTGAAAAAACAATTTATAAGTGGGGTCAAAGAACTCTTTTCTCAGGAACAATGCGGGCAGTATAATCAGTATGGTATATGTTTGTATGGCTCATCCGTCGCCGGGAATAACATTTATATTTTTATTATTCTAAACTACAAATCTAAATTTTAAAAATATTCGCCACCGCCGCCGCGCGCCGCCCGGGCGTCTCGCCGCGCAAATGTACAAGTCAAATACGCTCTGTATTAATAATTATAATTACATAAGGCTGTATATTTGAAGCTTTTTCTTTTGATTATCTGAGTCATCCAGTCGTCACAGAATAACGACACGAAACGGTTCTACTTATTCATTGTTATGTATACACAGTACTAGAAAAGATAACCAATGGAGTGGTAGCATTCCATACGTGTCACGACTGGATGACTGGTAGTCAAAGGGTTAATATTTAAAAATATTGTTTGCTATATTATGCAAAAACACATCTAACTTTATCTATACAATGAGCTATTTTTATTGTAAATATACAAGTTAAAAGATTGAATAGGTTAGTATTTTCTACAATAGCGATAAAGCTAGAAAAATATAATGTCCGTCCGTTTCACTAGCCAGTCGGGTTCACACATCACAATTTCTTTAATCAGTTTTGACGATTTCTATTTCGAAGCGATTTGTCACTCACTGTATCTACTCGTTCACAAGCTAATCGGTAGCCAGAATGGGCCTTTTATTTTACAAGACGACAATAGCCCGGACAATATTAGAGTAATTTATTTTATGGTTCTGGCTATTGGTTTCTTGTAAAACCCTAATACCATGTAGCGATTAGACTGGCACACAGCCTGTACTTGTTACAGTTTTCATACAAGCCACTGTCTAGCCAATTTACTCGTTACAAGTGACCAAGACACAAAGAGCCTGTTTCCGCTCACGGTAGCTGGTTCCAGCTGCGCCGCGCGAGGCTCCAGGAATTACCTCCGCCGCCTCGTGGTGGACCGCAGCAGGAGGATGAGGGCGTCTACTCAGCTGTCCCGGGCGGGCGCGCGCGGGGCGGGGGCGGAGGGGGCGGGGGCGCGGGAGGGGGCGGCATCAGCCTGTGCGTGTGTTTGTTTGAGTTTGTCGAGGTACTTCTGTCGCGCGGCTGCGACAAGCTGCGCTTTGCGTCGTTGCAGCTGGACCTCTCGTTCGGACGCGTCTTTTGAGAACATAGTGCTCGTGTGGCCTACGTCCGTGCTGGAAATTAAATGAGAATTTTATACAAATTTGTTTAAAACAACAATAACCAATCAATCAAAGAAGAACAATAAGGCTTGAGAAAAAACATTTTCATTTATATTTCAAATATCCATCTCATGTGGGAACAAAATCCGGGACCCCTTTGCCCCAAATAGAAGCACTATCACTGCCTCATATTGGTGGCCAGTGTTTAAACAACAATTTATTTGATAAGTTATTTATGTACATTAGAAAAAGAGTCGGCCCCAGTATAAAGCCCTGAGGTACGTCTTTTGATTTTTCATTCCGACATCGGCTTTACTGGCAACGATTTATAGATGTATTGATGTAATAAATAATGTTGGCTCTTTAAACCTCGAAAAACATGTAATATGACTTTATTAATAATATATTATTTGCAAAGCCTCATGAAGTACTGAATCAAACGCTACAGCCAAGTGACACAAATTTTTGTTAAGGGTTTCAAAGTGAGGATAGCTGAACTAACTGGTAGACAAACTGCGGTGCGGCGGCTACAGAGGCTGCGGCGGTGTTGGTGGCGGCGTCGCGCCCGGCGGGGGCGGGGGCGGGGGCGGGGGCGGGGGGAGCGGGGGGCTGCAGGGTCTCTGCCGCGCTGATAGTCTCGGGGTTTCCTGGAACAAACATATAAATGCTATTGGTGAACATACAAATACAAAAGTACAGATCAGTCGCAACGAAATATTCGTTTTGTAGTTGAAAAATCCACCACTGATTACCCGATTGCCTCAGAAGGAGGTTATGTTTTCGAGGGTATTTAAGTATGTTTGTGAACAAGTAAATTCTTTTTCACGGGCTATAGCACAAACGGCAAGACGGATATTGACACACGAGGTGGCATTAGATTCGTCTCAGCACCGCGAGTGACACTAAACTTATAAATTCAAAAATAGTGGATACGAAAAATGTAACAATCTATTTTATTTATCAATTATTGTCTTGTTTGTAATTTAAACAAAGTGTATAACATGTATTCCATTTGACAGAAGCCCACTAGATACACTTTCTCCCAACTCACCTGTCCGCTGGGGCGCAGGCGCGGGCGGGGGCGGGTGCGGGGGCGGAGTGTCGGGCACGAGGGGCGGGGGCAGCCGTCCCTCGAGGATGTTGTTGACGGTGAGGTCGGCGGAGCGCGTGGCGGCCAGGTCGCCCAGCAGCGCCGTCAGACCGTACTGCGGGAACAGCTGTTGTACCTGCGCAGTACGCACACAACCTAACTCACCTGTCCGCTGGGGCGCAGGCGCGGGCGGGGGCGGGTGCGGGGGCGGAGTGTCGGGCACGAGGGGCGGGGGCAGCCGTCCCTCGAGGATGTTGTTGACGGTGAGGTCGGCGGAGCGCGTGGCGGCCAGGTCGCCCAGCAGCGCCGTCAGACCGTACTGCGGGAACAGCTGTTGTACCTGCGCAGTACGCACACAACCATGTATAACAGAAACGTTTAAAAAAAGTGTTTTAGGAATGGCTACTGAAGTGTAGTTTTCCTCTACATATAAGGTCCTATTAAATTCAGTGCAAATATTTTTAGGGTGAGTTCCACTCGTAAAACTGAACAACATTTCCCAATAAATATAGCTCGAAATATGAAAAAAAAAATTGACCTACCATACAACAATGTTCAAAAAAGGTGTCACTTAGTATGAGAGGTGCAATTTTATTTTTCGTATTTCGACCTATGTTTATTAGGAAAAGTTGTTCAGTTTTACGAGTAGAGCTCAGCCTAAAAATATTTGCACTGAATTTAATAGGACCTTATATATTGCATTGTACTGATAATACATTTAAGTAAACTTCATAAGTACTTAGTTGAGAAAGCATTTTATACAATAAAATAATATTTACCAGATCAGATACCTTTAAAACGTATACCGGTACCTCGATACCTTTTTTTCTACCTGGTACTAATCCATATTACCACCTTTTCCCGTCTACCTTCAAAACGTATACCGGTACCGATACTGGTAGCTTAACCCTGTACCGAAATCAATCCTTGTCACCTGTCATTACCTGTCATACCCATTACCTGTCTGGCCATGTGCTGTAGCTGGTGGGGGGGAGTGGGGGGCGCGCGCACTCGCGTCACCTCCACGCTGAAGCTCGGCAACCACGACACGTAGCGGGAGCCTGACAACAAACAAACAAACATGAAACAAGTCATCATTGGCCTCACACGTCTGTGACAGACGATTTAATCAGTGTCTGAGGCAAGACTTTTCATGGCTGTATAAGCCGATACGGGACCGGCATAGTTTTCCGCACGCTCTACAAGTGAAGGTGGAATTTGAGACTGGCACATGCATGTTTAGATGACGTTTTTGCCTTTTGTTAGCGAGACCAGAAAACCAGGCATTATCGTGTGTTTTACGCCCATCAAACACACGCTTACGCCATTAGTCCCTATCCTCAGCAAGTATGAAAATAAAAATTAAATTACTTTATTCAATGTCGGATAGTATTATCACATAGCGAATGTCTTCATTGTATGAAATTGAATTAACTTTGTTCAATGTAGGATAGTTTCATATAGTATTATCACTTACTGACGTCATTGTAAAAAGAGAAATTTGTATAACAAAATTTTCTTCTTTTTATAACAATTTTGTATTAACCTAATAGAAAACCGGCTCGGAAAGTAAAATAAAAATTATAATTAAAGGCACTGCCTTGTATTTTTTTATTACCTGCTGAACCCTCATAAAATAGATCCGATTGGTTTAACACACATTGTTTAAGAAGTGCCGTGTGATGCCGGCTTAGAAACGCATCACCCCATTTCTTTCCCGCGGATGTCGTAAGAGGCGACTTAGAGACTCTAGGGTTTTTATGTGTATAACAAATTTAGGCGACAGGCTCACAACCTGTTACTATAGTAGTAAGTACATGATTTTTCTTAAACGTCCTTCTGTTGTTTGCTATATATGGCGATAGCGACCGTGATATACGGCCGTTAACGCTCTGCTTACCCCGCAAGAGACAAAGGCGTGATATGTGTGTGCGTAAGAAGTAAAGTTGATTTAATATTTAATTTACAACCTGTCACTATAGCGATACACAATTTTCAGAATGACCCTCAAACATTTGCGAGACGTGGTGTAAATGGCCGTTTTTTGTGGCTGTTTACGCTCTGCCTACCCCGCAAGGGATTATAGGCGTGATATGTGTATGTATGTATGTAATCCCGTGGTGTCTCAGTTGCCCAACCATCTCTTCACACAAACATCCCTGCCTCTCGTTGGTTTTTGAACCAAAACGAAGTCTTATTGCTAAAGAAAAGCTAGTATTATCTAACAACGTCCCTGTGTTGGAGGATGGATAAGCCTGAAGCCACAAACCCGACTCCCACTCAGAGACAGCAAGCAAAGGTGCACGATCAGCAGTATCCACAGACGAGGATATTAAATTCTGTAGAACATGCTTGCTACAAAGGCTCATCCCACTGTCTCTGCGAGTGAAGTGTAGTTAGTTAGCAGAGCCTGTAGTTTAAACTGTGTTGTAATTAAATTATACACCCTTATCTCATTCATCACCACGAGCAAACCCATCATTAATAAAAAAAAAAAATAGATGATTATTTCATCAGGGATTCACTCTTGAAATAAAAGGAAGACTACTGTTTATACCACCCAGCATTGTACTCATTCACCTGTACACGAGCTAATGGCGGGGTTGTCGGTATCGGTAAGGCCGAGCTGGCCGAGTCGCGCGAGCACAACGCAGACGAACACGAGCGCGAGCAACACAAGCGCGATCCCACACGCCGGTACCTCGCACGCGCTAGCCTCCACCATCTATTGTCATAACGCACATCTTATGGCCACACTACACGCATATTTATTTATTTACTTTTTGTGTTTTGGATTGATGAAATTCTGATGGTTCTGTCAAAAAAGACAATTCACTTTTTTGGCATTTGATTGGCGGATCTTGGCAGCCTTGACAGAGTATTTTCAAAGATAATTCTTTATTTTTTTATTTCAAAAAGTAGGGAGCACAGAAAATGGATAATGAATTTGTTTTTGAATCATGGAACGGGCATGAAATGCGAAATGCATAGATATATTTGATGAAATGAAATGAAATTAACTTGATTCAATGTAAGTATTATCACTTAGAGACGTCATGATCCTTCATTGTAAAAGTTGTAAAACAAATAAATTTGTAATAACACAATGTTCTTCTTTTTAAATCAATTTTGTATTGCTATAGAAAACTGGCACGGGCGGAATAAAAATTTTAAGTTAAGGCACTGCCTCGGGCATATGCCACACGGCATATGCCCGAGGCAGGCTTAGAATAGCATCACCCCATTCCTTGCCCGTGGGTGTCGTAAAAGGCGACGAAGGGACTCGAGGGTGTGTATTGCAATTTTAGGCGATGGGCTGACAACCTGTCACTATGGCGAGACACAATTTTCCGAATGACCCTCAAATTTTTGTCAGACGTGGCGTAAATGTCCGTTTTCTGCGGCCGTTTACGCTCTGCCTACCCCGCAGGGGATGAAGGCATTTATATGTATGTACGTATGTACTGCCTCGGGGCTGGCTAGGTTAAACACACGGCATTTACTTTACGCCACCACCAGTAAACGACATTTGTTTCAAATTGAAGTCAAGATTTTCAAAAGATGTTATTTACATGCGCATAATAAACCGGACCCCCTGAACAGAAATACCCCCCAAAAACCTGCCCAGAAGTGCTCCTACCCTAAATTAATAATATCGCACTCTTAGTAAAATAACGACTTAAATCAAAATTTGGCCAAAATGAGTTTTTGTGAAAAACTGACTTATTAGAGCAGGGCCCACAACATAGACTTTAAAATACAACCCTATCTCTTACACAATAAGGTTCAAAATAAGATGAGTCTATATCTTTCCCGCCCCGAACGCCTATCTCTTCAGTCAAATAATGACCGATTTCGTCTTGCGTCTGCGGCTGCATGCTACGTTTTTGTGAAAAAACTACTGATTTAGAAATGAGCCGTTGTTTTATCAAAAGTTGAGGCGAGTGTAATTGAAAAGTTTTTATAAAAGAATGACCGATTTAGTGTTTGGTCTTTGTTTTACAAAAACCTGCGATGTTTGCTTGACTCATTTTAAATTAGGTCTGTATTTTACGAAAATTTTGGAAAAGCTCACTGACCCTTTTGGAGATAAGACTGTATCGTTTTGAAAATTTTGTTATTTATATGACTTAACTGAAATTAGGTCTTTGTTGTATTTCTAATGATGAAAATTTCTGGTAACATTTTTAGTTAAGTCTTTGTCTTAGCAAAAATAATGAAATGACTTCGGTATTATTTCAAATTTGACCTGTATTCGACTGATATCATAACATAATTTAACGTATTAACTTGGTGTCTCACTTCGCATTTTATCTTAATCTTGAGGTTTTGTACCGAAAGCTATTTAAAAATAGGTTGAACGTTTTACTACTCTTGAAATTCAACGAATTTTCTATATTTTTAGTACATTAATTTAATCCTCCGACTGAAAAGTAATCATATTGAACCATAGTTGGAGTCATCGGCACCTCGATTGCTGCCGTCAAACTCGACGATAAAACCAAGGCTAAATGTGTACCAACTCGATCTCATCTCCAGGTGCATATCGTAGAGCTCGCCTTGAATCACTACTCGTACCTCACACGTCTATTGTTTGAAGTGTTTACTACAGAACGTTCTACAAAGAAAATCATTGAATACCGCCATTTATCTCTTAAAACACTCAAATTTACCTCGTCCATCACATCACAAGCCAAATAAGTGAGTACTAACAGGAGCAACAGATGGATTAAAATCTTGTCACATTGCAGACTGAATGGGTAGGGAAACTTAAAATTTGCACACGACACGCTACCAAGGTGCCACCTTCACTACAGTAACACAATAAATCTCCTACTAAGAACACGTTTTCGTCGACTAGACGGCCAAATCAGCACGTCGGTCGCTTGTCATGACGCCATTATCGTGCGAAGTAGCATGGCTGCCACCGTCATCAAAGAGCATGCCGCAAGCCGTTCTCCGTAAGACAGATATTCACACTGTGCTCACCTTGTCAAAAGACGGTGCAGGGTGTTGAGATCCATACGTTTCGCAAGGAATATTGGTAATACAATATGTTGGTAATATCACAAAACGACAGATACCAACTAAATTCAAAGTCGCCGATGACGCCCGAAACGTTTGCGACAAATTTGACTTACGATATCGGTAGTGCTAGTGTCATTATTCGCTATTCCAACATTTCCAACATAGCCCACCAAGAAGCCCGCACCTGAAACATCCTGAGCCAAACACGGACGAGAAAGGACGTAACCTATTTCTCACCCAGCAAAAAAAACGATTTTCCAAGGCTAGAGTTTACCACGTTCTACAGTCAATCGAAAACTTTTTCAAAACCAGCATTGTCATTTGTCTATAATGGTAGGCCCGGCCCATCAGCGAACTAATAAGACACAAGAAGTAGTATTCGTTTCCGCTTATAGAAGCCCGACTCCGCCTACTTGCCATTTAGGATCGACGGGGTCATCAAATTAAAAACGAAACTGAATGATGCATCTACCATAGAACTAGCTCTAGAAGAATAGGCGACCACAGTCATCGATGGCAATCGTGTGGCACCCCTTTTCAAGCGGGTGTTACACCGTCAGCTTCATCACGCGAACCTCGACACGAACATCAATGATATAAGCGAACGCTGAGCTTGTTAATTATTATTGTAATCTGTGGCTGTGCCTGTGACTGACGACGCGTTTCACGCTTCACCGCTACTTTTCTTGCAAAATAAGTAAGACGTCTCCACCGCAGTTTGCCACAGTATACCACCCACCCCCTCGTCTGGAGCAACGTCATTACGCACTTTCATATAAGTCTATTTTGAGTCCCTTATCTACACGCTATTTATCTGGTTCAGCACGCACGCCGTGTATTTTTTGGGATCGCCGCATCGCTCACTAGGCCTGGCGCTCCATCACATGGAAAAAATTTGGTCCAATATCCACCGAACTACAAGGAACCGCCAGAGCACTCCAACGAGCTATCGACAGTATAATACAGAAGACAGCTACGATCAAAATAACAGCTTGTGTTTCACAGCCTCTTAATGTCAGGGCCTGGAAAAGCCTAGTGAGTGTTAAGACAGTCTTGTGCAGCTCACTACCGGGCGATCACTTTTAAAAGGAAGTACTCCACACTCTGATCACTGAAAAGAAGTTTATGGTCAACAGCAAACCTCTAACGCACAACTCCATCTAAACAAGCCAAAGCACAATCACTTCGGTACTACTGAGTGTCCTCGTACACGACTCGCTTGTCGTCCCTTTGATAATCATGACCTCATCGAGAAAAACACATAAAGAACGTCGCAGTGCCTTGCCGTTGTATATTTCACCCAAATACTCAATATTAATATGGATTGATGGAGCCCCACATCAAGTCGCAACACTCTACCATAAAACACCTGACAACTGGCCACGAGGACGAGCCATCGCTACGTATCAAGAAGCAGACAGCAGCGTGAGGAAAGTGGACATCAGAATAAAAGAGAGCATCTGAAGCTGAACGCTAGCAACTAATAAGTAACATCGGGTAGAAGTGCTGCCGACCAAACCATACTAGCGTACAAATATATTTTCGTTTAATTTTCTCATTTTCACTCAATTTTTCTTGTAGAAGCCGTCTCCGTTGCAATGAGAACAGCCACCGCACCATTTATAGCGACCGCGGCGCATTTAAGTTACATGTAATACGTTTAATCATAGGGTTCATTGGGTCATTTGTCGACTCGGTGTCCCATTTGAATGACAGAAGAAAAAATTATCTTAATATTTTCATTATAATAGGACTGTGTTCTGTTGACCATTTGCTAGTCGCTATATCGCGATTTGAATTTGAGTCACATGATTAAGTTATAGACTTATCCACACTAATATTATAAATGCGAAAGTAACTCTGTCTGTCTGTCTGTCTGTCTGTCTGTCTGCTACGCTTTCACGGCCAAACCGCTGAACCGATCTTCATGAAACTTGGCACAGAGATTGCTAGCACACCGAGAACGGACATAGGCTACTTTTTATCACCATTCGAGGGTCTGGAGTATAGATGTAGACCACCAGGTGTACCACCAGGAGCCCAGCTAAACTATTAGAGATACATAAATGGTTTCAAAACAAAAGTTGTTCAGTATGATGGGCCGCTTCTTTTCGCAAGGACATTGGGGCTCTGGAGTACCTTATGTAGACCACCAGGTTTACCATCAGGAGCCCAGCTAAACTATTAGAGATACAGGCATGGTTCTAAAACAAAAGTTGTTTATTATGATGGGCCGCTTTTTTTCACAAGGACATTGAGGATATGGAGTACCTTATGTAGACCACCAGGTGTACCATCAGGAGCCCAGCTAAACTATTAGAGATACAGGCATGGTTCCCAAACAAAAAGTGGTTAGTATGATGGGCCGCTTTTTTTCACAAGGACATTGAGGATATGGAGAACCTTATCTAGACCACCAGGTATACCATCAGGAGCCCAGCTAAACTATTAGAGATACAGGCATGGTTCTAAAACAAAAGTTGTTCATTATGATGGGCCGCTTCTTTTCACAAGGACAATGAGGATATGGAGTACCTTATGTAGACCACCAGGTATACCATCAGGAGCCCAGCTAAACTATTAGAGATACAGGCATGGTTCCAAAACAAAAGTTGTTCAGTATGATGGGCCGCTTCTTTATACAAGGACATTGAGGATCTGGAGTACTTTATATAGACCACCAGGTGTACCATCAGGAGCCCAGCTAAACTATTAGAGATACAGGCATGGTTCCAAAACAAAAGTTGTTCAGTATGATGGGCCGCTTCTTTATACAAGGACATTGAGGCTCTGGAGTACCTTATGTAGACCACCAGGTATACCATCAGGAGCCCAGCTAAACTAATAGAGATACAGGCATGGTTCTAAAACAATAGTTTTTCAGTTTGATGGGCTGCTTCTTTTCACAAGGATATTGAGAATCTGGAGTACCTTATGTAGACCACCAGGTCTACCATCAGGAGCCCACCTGAAGTATTGGAGAGTCAGAAATGGTTCCAAAACAAAAGTTGTTCAGTATGATGGTAATAAGTTGAGAAAGGACATTGCCTACTTTTTACCGAGGACAGAAAAACAAAAAATGTGGTATAAAAAAATGTATTACAGTAACTTAAATAACATTTTTGTCTGTCTTATCTACTTATGCTGACCATTTTAGTGTGCTCAAATCGGCACCTCTGGTATAGGTACTCGGTTATCTACTGACTTTTGTATTCAATGGTTATAAATCTTCATCTTTCAGGCCGGATAGCAAATTTTGAATTGTCCCTTTAACAACAGAAGCAAGCAAGTCATCTTTAAACTGTAGAGATAAGAACTGTTCTACTATCACTGTCACACTTACTATGAATACACATACCTTCTTTAGAACTTCTGCCTAAAAAAACCATTTCACGCGGACGAAGTCGCGGGTAAAAGCTAGTTTTTAAATAAATTGTATTTTCTTTTAGCTTTTTAGTAAAATAGTGACTTAATTTAAAATGAGTCAGAGATCTTCATGTTTGATTTGGTAAAGCAAAGACCGATTTTAACTTAGGTCAATATTTCTTTCAGATTTTTCATGAAATAATGACGCAATTCTAAAGGGTTACAAATAATTCACTTTTTTTAATTAATGGATGAGAATATTTGTGTAAATTTTAATGCATTTAAAAGAACATATTCTTAGGATTAGTTAGGTGGTTCAAATTTCATCCTTTGCCTTTTACTTTTAATTCTACAGCCATTTAAAAATTATTCTGTTTTTTCAACAAACGTTTTTCATCGATACCCAAAAATTTGTGTTTTTGGATTAGGTCGTTATTTTATTAAGAGTGCGATATATATATTCGCTACGGGCATTGATTACAGTATCGGTGCCCTTTTTGGTAATAAAGATTGCTCAGCATTGGCCAAAAGCTTGCCCCGAGCGAGGCACGCCAAGCGAGTAGTCACAGCAGGTAGATGATATACTAGCTCACAGCTATCAGTTGATGGTTGGATGGCCTTGGCAATAATCGCGGCGATAATGTAACGCGAAAGTTCCGAGTTCGATTCCAGGTGGGGCACTCACAAAGTTCTTATTTCACTTTGCGAATCTATTTTCCCAGTCTGGAGCAGCTGCAGACGAAAAAATTGGTTTTTTCCTTCGGAGGGCACGTTAAGCCATCGGTCCTGGCTGCTCACTAGCTCCACTTACCATCAAAGTGAAACAGATGGTTTGGATGATTCGGTGGCCTTGGCAGCGGCAATGGTTCAGCGTTGGCCACGAGCGGGGCGAGCCCAGCTAGCGGGGCGAGTGGGGTGGGGTGGGGGCGGGCGGCGGCGGGGGGCGCGGCGCGGAGGGCGCGGCGGCAAGTGGGGCAGGACGCGTCTTGTTGCACCCACTGGCAGAGGCATGAACTGGAAGGAAAGATAAATAAATAAAATATTATAGTTCTTTATGGCTCAATTTAAAGTTCATTACAGTGATGAGGTCCTCCCAGTAAGCAATTTAAAAATGCTTGTGTTGGGAGTGCCACGCTGCTACCCCAGGTTACTTAATAATAAATTGAGACAAGCCAAAAAATAATAATGTTAATTAGAAATATTGAAATTTTTAAAACTTATGATATGTTTGTTATGTAAGTAAGTAATAACACTTTATTGCACAATAAGAACACACATATCACGCCTTTTATCCCTTGCGGGGTAGGCAGAGCGTAAACGGCCACAAAAAACGGACATTTACACCACATCTGCACAAATATTTGTCTGGTTTGGTCATTTGGAAAACTGTGTATTGCCATAGTGACAGGTTGTCAGCCCATCGCCTTAAATTGCAATACACACCCTCGAGTCCCTTAGTCGCCTCTAACGACTCCCACAAGAAAGAAAAGGGGTGATAGGGTGATACTATTCTAAGCCGGCATCACACGGCATAATAAGTTTAAAAAAATTAATACACGACTGCATTCTGAGATAAAGCCTAGCCTATAACACTCGGGATAATTAAAGGATTCTTCCGGTACATTTCCCATTCAAATCTGTTCAGTGGTTAATGAGTTTCAGTCCTTTAAAGAATAGCACATAGATATACATGGACTCTAAAAACATTACACTCCTTTTTTGGTTAGGCAATCGTGTAAAAAGAAAATAGAATATATAAAAACAAAAATATACAAAGGCGGCCTTATCGCTAAGAGCGATCTCTTACAGACAACCTTTGGGTGCAGAAAGAATTCAGTATGAATTAAAAAACGGGAATGAAAATCTGCAATTGAAACAAACGTTTGTTTTTACAGATAAAGGGATAGCTATAATTTGAACTTCCGTTTTTAAAAGATCAGCCGACGCCATCTTGTTGACATTACACGAGTCTCATAACATTGTTACGAGAGTAAACATCTTTATTCCTATGTATTTTCTTGAAACAGAGTCAATTTAAAAAGTAGTCAGCACTCGATAAGGGTTTTTAAGAGATAAACCCTATCAGGTCGATTTGTGTTTATGTTTCAAGAAAAAACATAGGTTTTATAATGTAACGGTTGACTGGACTATCACGCCACAGGTTCTTCTTATCCTAGTGTGGAGTCCGATTAGAATTTTAGCGTAATTATGTATTGTAACTTTTATTTTGGTAAAATAATCTTTGAATACAAAATTTAAAAAACACCTCCCGTGTTAGGCATAGAATTTTTAAAAACTTGCAAAATTTTCAAGCGCGGGCAGGATTTGAACCTGCAACTTTCGCATTACTAGTGGCGACGCCTCTTTCATCTGGGCTGCCGCAGCTCATTCCATGCCCGCCAATTTTGCAAGTGTATTTTAATGCCAGTACCGCGTGGCACGGCTCCGGCTGCGGTAGCCCAGATGGAAGAGGCGTCGCCACTAGTAATGCGAAAGTCGCAGGGTCAAATCCAGCCCGCGCTTGAAAATTTTGCAAGCTTTAAAAAAAAAACTTGATTGTACTGACTTGTGGAACAGATGGCTGCAGGGCAGTTTCCGAGCTTCCTTCATGGGCTCCCAGCAGATGGCGCAGTTGTCCTGGTTCTTCTCCACTTCTTCAGGTGATGCCATCGGGTAACTGCAACAAACAGACATACATTTTGATAAACTATATGTATGTACTAATGAAGCATCCTTGCTGCAAACCAATAGGTACCCATACTTTCGAAATAATACGCTCTCAAATTTACCAAGATTAGGTATACCATAACCTAGTCTTTTTTGAGGTAAGTATATTTCAATGAGAACCTACTGAGATCCCGCGCTTCGCTTCGCCATTTTCGCTCGTGGTGATGAATGAGATAAGGGTGTATAATTCAATTACAACACAGTTTCAACTACAGGCTCTGCTGGCTAATTGCACTTCACTCGCAGAGACAGTGGGATGAGCCTTTGTAGCAAGCATGTTCTACAGAATTTAATATCCTCTTCTGTGGATACTGCTGATCGTGCACCTTTGCTTGCTGTCTCTGAGTGGGAATCGGGTTTGTGGCTTCAGGCTTATCCATCCTCCAACACAGGGACGAAATGACACAAGGACGTAAATTTTAAAGAAAATGAAAAATGAAATAACTTTATTCAATGTAGGATAGCATTATCACTTATTGACGTCATAATCGGTCATTGTAAAAAATAGAAATTTGCATAACGCAATTTTCTTCTTTTTATAACAATTTTGTATTGTCCTAATAGAAAACCGGCTCGGGAAAGAAATTGTAAACGATTCCATTTTCATTTTTAGTAAAAACCACAGGCAAACTGGTTAATAAAAATTATGTGTACAATGGTGCAGACTGTGTGACGCTGCGACCGCAACCAATCACGCTCCCTCTTCTTTTCGTGTGGGAACCCTGGTGTCAGAGTTTCTCAACGCTATACGACATTTATTTATTTTTATTTATTTATTTATGGCCAATGCCACCTCCCTTCTTACTTCCAATTTATTATATCCAACCATCCCCAAGACGAAAAGGGTGGGATACATAAGTGGGTAGAAAGGGTATACCCCATACATCTTCAAATACAAGTATCTGAGAAACTTGTTTTGAATTTTTTCTAACATGAGACTGTATTTGGTTTCATGTGGATTCCATATTACAGCCCCAAATTCCAGTTTACTTCGCACTAAGGCGTTATACAGTGTCTTAACCACTTCTGTGTCTTTAAATCCCTGTCTTAGTATAAAACCGAGGTTACGATATGCAATTTTGGAAATCTCAACGATATGGTTTCGAAAATCCACCTGTCCATCGAATGCTACTCCTAGGTCCCGAACAGTCTGAATGCTGTTTGCTGACATGATGAGAATAGCATCATCCTATTCCTACTTGTCAAATATTAACAGTAAGCAACAGTGATCCGTGTGAATATAAAACCTTTGCATTGTGCTCACCCATCCGCTTTCTAAACGTTAAACTGGTAACTTTCTAAACGTTTACCATATGGTAAAATTCCCATGGTTATTTATACGTTGAAAATCTTGACTTGTTTTCGGATGGTGGTGGCGTAAATTTACATGCCGTGTGATTAACCTGGCCAGCCCCGAGGCAGTGCCTTAACTTTTATTTATTATCCCGCCCGAGCCTGTTTTCTATTAGGACAATACAAAATTATTATTAAAAAGAAAATTGTGTTACACAATATCTTTTTTACAATGACGGATCATGACGAATAATAATATTCCTACATTGAATAAATTTCAATTTCAATATTCCCGAAAGGACGAGGTCTATATCAACATAAGTGAACTGTTTTGTCTGTTGATAATTAATGAGTGTAATACCCAATCATTAAAAAGCCATTCCTGGTTCCGGTAAAGACCACAAATGTCTCAATAATGCGTCAAGTCAAGTAGACTGTGTGACGCTAACATACAGACCGCAAATTATGATACGCAGTAACCGCAATGTTGAAAGGATGAAATTCGTTTTGCCTGTTTCATGCCTAATTGTAAACATTAGAGATAAACGTACTATGGTTTATTTTGCAATCACATACATCATAAATGAAAATAAGAAATTGTAAAAATTTTACGTCGTTTCAAGAGGTTGAAAATTTCAAGTGTTCGGTCGGGGCGCCGGTAGCTCAGTGGCAGAGCGGCGGGACGGTACTCAAAACCCAATCAGGGGTTCAAACCCCGGCCGCCGCTAACATATTTGAAATTTTGATAGTGAACTTTTGAAATTGTGAAATTTTATTAGTGACCGATAGCGAAAACTCAACACGGGTTGGTGATAAGGAACAACTTTCCCGAATGAACATAGGTCGAAACACGAAAACAAAATTGGAACTTCCTTAAATTAAAACTCCCGATCAGCGGATTTAAGTTACTATGCCGTCACCAGCCCGTCTTGAGATTTCACTATCGGTCACTAGTAAAATTTCACCCTACATACGAAATAGGATACCTATCGAGAACCTTCTTATTATGAATTACTAGATTTCCCAGCGGTTTCACCCGCTGCCTCTCATTTTCCCGTGGTAATAGTTGTTTTCCCGCGGTAAAAACTGGTCTATGTGTTATTTCGGGTTACTCTACCTGTGTTCCAAATGTCATCTAAACCGGTCAAGCCGTTTGAGCCTGAAGAGGTAACAAACATACATACATACACACTCACACACAAACTCTCAGATTTATAATATAAATAATTAATAGTACGGATTGATAGCATATCTGGTAGATATGACGAAATTAACGCAGAACCTTTGCAATGTTTTCAACATTTTATATTTCACCGCGCGCAATCGATTTGCTTATCAAGCACGTGGAAAGTGTTATTGCTAAAACTTGTTTCAGCATTTTCCATGATTTTAAAATATTATGGAATAATCCGGAACTATCGCTGGCTGAAGGTTTTCAGGATGTATTCGCGAATAAGTACTACAGCAAAAAAAATATTGGCAAAGTGATAAAGCAATTTTCAGTAGTTCAAGGAATAAACCAGGCAATTAATCTGAACAACTTTCCCCTAAAACATAGGCTGACCGATATATGGGGTGAAATATAACCTAATTTGTGACCGATAGCGAAATCTCAAGACGGGCTGGTGATAAGGAACAACTTTCCCCAAGGAATATAGATATGGCAAACAAAATTGAGTTTCCATAGTTACTCAAATCAGATTTTGTATGGGAGGTCCAAATTCATTTGTTATCTAAACCAATAGCGCGTCTTGAGTTTTCGCTATCAGTCACTAGTAAAACTTCACCCTATATTTATTTATTAGACCTCCCATAAAATTTGAGTTAGTTGATTGAAAGTAGCTGATCGATTTATTTCTTATGAGAAGAAATTAATCCCATTTTATTTCTATGGGAGTTGTTCAGTTTAATTTGCTGATTCGCACCTTTTAAGAAACGCTGTTTTGATTCTAATATCCTTTATACACAGGTGGTGAACTAGTGACAACAAACAACTATATTTGCGTTCAATAATGACCTTATTAAATTAACGACCGGTGCGTAATAACAGCAATAAATAATTATATTCGAAAGTCTAGCGGCCCGCCCAGCGGTTTCACTCGCTGCTAACCAATATCCCACGTGAAACAGACCTTTTCCCGACATAAATCATACATAAAAACCTTCCTCTTGAATTGCCGTGTGATGCCGGCTTAGAATAGCATCACCCCATTTCTTTCCCGTGGGAGTCGTAAGAGGCGACCAAGGGACTCGAGGGTGTGTATTGCAATTTTAGACGATGTGCTGACAACCTGTCACTGTAGTGATACACAATTTTCCGAATGACCCTCAAACATTTGTCAGACGTGGTGTAAATGGCCGTTTTTTGCGGCTGTTTACACTCTGCCTACCCCGCAAAGGAATATAGGCGTGATTTGTGTGTGTGTGAATCACTGTATATTTTTTAAAAACCCGATCCAGGTTTTGAAGATTTAAGCATACATACAAACAAACAGACGCGAGAAGTGACTTAACTATATACTGATGTATTAATAGTTTGAAGGACGCTACGTAATATAATAATATCATACGATTTGATAAGGCTCATTTGATAACTAGTATTTTGGTGACGTCAACCTCTTATAGGTGTAAATACTGTTGTTGTTTTTTGTTGTGTATATAGGTATATAGTTTGTAGTTTGTACATTAAAATAGCGTTTAACAGGCGTATAATGACAGTCCATTTGAACATATTATGCTGCCATGGAAATGTTTTGTATTGCCAAGAGAATGGGTGTCTTGCTACTGAGTATTTACGCTAAGCTAGATTTTCTAAAATCTACTATGTAGGATGCTTAAAAAAGAGATCTAAACCAAATTTGTTATGTTCCTCAATGAAGCGTTAATTGCACGCCCTATTAAGCTCTTTAGCTACACTGATATTATACAGAGCAAAGATTTGTTGTTTGTTTGTATGTAATCGATGAACTTCAAAGTACTGGACCGATTTCTTATTTTATTTACTTTCTGAAAGCTACAACATCCCAGAGTACCATTGGCTAGTTTTTATCACAGGTAATATTTTACCCGTGGGAAAACTGTTAGCAGCGGGGAAACCGCTGGGTAGACCGCTATTTTACTCTTTTGCCATTCGGTTAAATAATCTTCTTGAAATTGGCACTCACGTTACTAGTATATTGGAGACGGACATAGACTACTTTTTGAGGCACTTGAACTTCTGAAGTACCCGATAAACTGTTAGAGATACGAAAATTGCTCTATAGCAAAAGTAGTTCAGCATTTCTTAATCTTGTCTTTTATCAATTACTTGCCTATTTATTATTAGTGTTAGACGTGTAATAATCACATATTATTACTTTTATTTGTGGTTTCTTATAATTGGCTTATGCTTGCTGAAATGATTTATACTCTGTAAATTATGCTGTTAGCTCCCCGAACACAATAAAATAATACATGATAGGCCGCTTCTGCTAGCACATGGACATCGAAGGTCTGGAGTACCCGAAGTGGAACACCAGGTGCTATGCTAAACAGTACGAGATACGAAAATGGCTGCATAGCAAAAGTTTTTAAGCGGAAAGAGCCAGTTCTGTTTGTACATAGAGGTCGACTTTTGAATGCGAGCAAAGATGCGATCTTTACGAAAAACGGGTTAGTAGCAGCGAGTGAAACCGCTGGGTAAGCTATTAGTCCAAATTATAATAACAGGGATATGATAGGTAAGCTCCTATAAAAAAAAAGAAGATTACTATCTGCAAATCCAATCAGCTGTTAATGTATTGATTAGTAGTTGTATTATTTAAGCTATATTTACCCTATTGTTTTTAAAGGGATAGCATTTACTTATATTTTTTTAACCTGGTTTGCTTTGAATAAACTTCTAGCTGTGCAAATATCAATTCAATTCAATTTCTTTATTGTACACATATAAATGAGGTCACAGAGTACAGGGATAAAAATATCTGATAATCGTGGATGGATATTTACTGTATAGATTTCATTTATGTAGTGTAATACATTGTGTAGATATATATATGTCTATTTTTAGTCTATTTATTTGGTTTGTGTTTTGATTAGAAAATTATAAGTAAACTGTTATATTGTGCAGGTTTTACCCGTTTATCTTTAATCTACTCACACTTCTTTAGTTCTGCTGGAAGAAATTTCTTTAGAAATAAGCAGTACCTGTTGTACCATTTTTCCGTATGTTCTATTTTGTATTTTCTTGTGTACAATAAATTGTGCTTGCGTTTATTTATTCCAAGTCCGTGGTGCACAAATATTGGACAAATAAAATTTAATTCACCACGACACGCAAATAAGTAGAACAAAGGTCATCATAAGATATCTACTGGATTTAATATCCAATCTAATTATAGAGCAATCATATCTTGTGGTAAAAAAAACGGATATTCTCGTCAATAAATGCAAACAACGTACAATTTACCAATAGTTGTATTATGAAATTAATTTTAACCAATTACGTAATAAGTTGGTGATGGTTTTGAGAATTTGATAAAGTTTTATGAACAAATAAATTCGCTATTAATAGTGACGGCAAATTCGGGATATTTCCTCAAAGCGGCTAGGGAAGTCTTAGATACAGTCCGGGAACTGACATTTACTTTGAGCTTTCTAAGCACCAACGCTTCGTTGAGCGGGCTGCACGCGCGGGTAAGATACATAGCTGGGCACCGTTAATCAAATTGTTAACATCGTTAATCGTTAATCCGCTACAAAAAAAGTTAGCTTCGTTAAACGTTAAAGCGTTACATTTCGGAAGAATTAACGCAAGTTAACGTTAATCGTTAATCCGTTAATATGTGTAAAATTGCATTTTTATATCGTTACGTTAGTGAACTTATAAAACTTGTTGTTTTAGGTTCTGGAAGTTAACAGGTCAGGAATAAAACAAAATACTGGTATAATTCCAATGTGTAATTTAATCGTCGGGCATAATGTGCATATTCCCCTTCATGAACATTAACATGTTGAAGTTCTCGTCTGAAAGCGACGCACGTTATGGTGTTAAAATGTCTTTACCCGTGGAAAACAGACGTTCAACTGCAGCGTTTGAGGGTATAGCAGTATTGTATTTAATAAATACAAACAACAAACAAACACATATCACGCCTATTATTCCTTGCACATTTACGCCACGTCTGACATATATTTGAGGGTCATATGGAAAATGGTGTATCGCCATAGTGACAGGTTGTCAGCCCATCGCCTAAAATTGCAATACATATCTGTTCCTCAACATGGGAAATATTATTCAGGTTTGTATAGATTTTACATTGTGGTTTCTCGAGAATATTTATTATTGATATTACATTGATTACGATGAGGAATGCAGCATCGTTGAACGAGTCTTTTGATTTCATATCCAGTCACATTTTAACGAGACTTGGCGCTTTACTCTTTAAAGAGTGCTCTTTGGTTTTTCTATAGACTGTATGACAAAAATGAAAAAGTCTTCCTCCTCGTCATCATCGTTGTTACTCGCATTGCTCCCTCCGCCAGTTAAACTATGTCTGTCCTTCGATTTTTCTTCAAATCTCACTCGAACGTGCCGGCAAAATATATCTAGTTTTGTTTTTGTTTCACGCGCTGCCAGGCGCCGCCGCCGCCCGGCACTTGTCATTCGTTTTCGTTTCATACTTGTCTGAACCTGTTTTTCGCGCCGCGCCGCGGTGCCGTGCGGTAAATAGTAGGCATTAGATTAACGATTAACGGACTTCTGCACTTTAACGGAAGTTAACGTGTCCGTTAACATTTTTTAAAGTTAACTTAAAAGTTAGTTCGTTAATCAAAATGTAAACTTCGTTAATTAACGATTAACGGATTAACGAGTTAATGCCCAGCTAAGGTAAGATACAACAGCAGCGCTGCGTTACGCGGGTCGCCCAGCCCAGCCAGCGCGTGCAGCCCGCTCGATGCAGCTTTGGCGCTTAAAGTACGCACACTACAGTGGAACGACTGTCTGGTTGGGAAGGATTTAAAGCGTGTGTACTCGTGAACGACCCCGACAGTGGCGCCACATCACAAAAAAAAATCTCTTTATACAAACAATCTAACAGAATTTCCGTTGCCCAAGTTTTTAGTATTATCCTCAAAAATAATTAGAACCTGCAAGCTTAATGAAATATTCGCTGTGGCCGTTGTAGGCACTTTTTGCCATTACTTTAATTGCAGCGAATATTTCATTGAGCTTGCAGGTTCTAATTTTACTTAGGGATAATACTAAAAACTTGAGCATCGGACATTCTGATACATTGTTTGCATAAAAAGAAAACGTTTTTTTAAGAAGTGGCGCCACTGCCGTGGTCGGTCACGGCTACACTCGCCTTAAATAAAAATACCTATTTTTCATTTACCTTACTTGTTTACAACCGTAGTCCATTCACATGTTAGACCAATTTGCTCTCATAAAATACCAATCAATACAGTAGGTAGGTAATAATTGGATCATCATCATCATCATCAGCCTATTGCCGTCCACTGCTGGACTGCTGCATCCCCCAGGGTACGCCATAGGGCACGATCTCCCGTTTTCACCATCCAGTCGCTACCAGCAGCCTTTTTCAAGTCATCGGTCCATCTGGCCGGAGGGCGTCCAATACTACGCTTGCCGAGGCGTGGCCTCCACTCGAGAACCCGTTTACTTTTAATTTGATCATCAGCTTGTTATTATTTATTTATTATTGATATAACTAATAAAGCTTAATGGTGTTTTAATGACTTCTTTATAAAACATCGCGTGATTCTATTATCGAGTTGTTAGCCTAATTATGTTAGCGGCTGACGTCTAAAGTTCACTTGTTTTCGTGACGTGGTGCAATGATAACATACATATTTCACGCTTATATCCCTTGCGGGGTAAGCAAAGCGTAAACGGCCATTTACGCCACTTCTGAAAAACATTTGAGAAAATTGTGTATCGCCATAGTAACAGGTTGTCAGACGATCGAGTTTTAATTACAATAAACAAACTTTCGAGTCCCTTAGTCGCCTCTTATGACACCCACAGGAAATAAATGGGGTGATGTTATTCGTAGCCGACATCAGACGGCGTGCAATGATAAATGGGACGATAACATCATTAACAGCGTGTCATTTGGGGATATCCGTTTATATAGAATTATTTTTATCATTAATGTGTGCTTGAGACAGATTGGAGAGGTACGCAATGGCGTGAAAACAAAATGTGAGCGATGAGAGTGGTGAATCTCATGATATTTAAACACACAGAATGATAGTTAGTCGGTACCTATCTCGGCATATTGTGTTGATTACATACTTTTTATATAATAATACCGCAACAGGTGTGGAACAGAAAAACATTGGAGCGCGATCGAAGCGAGCATGATATTCTACAGTTATGGACTTAATAGAAAAACACAAGCGAAGCGAGCGCGGCATTTTCAAGAGCTTCACGACCTTGTTTCACCAGCTCCCTTCTACCATCGGACATCCAGACGCACCGCCGGATACCATCCATACCTGGTTGCCATTCCACCAATTCGGACTAAGCGCTTCCAGTCATCATTTATAATGCGCACTGCTAAAGAGTGGAACTCACTACCTGCGTCTGTGTTTCCAAACGCATACAACCCTAATCGTAAGTGTGAACAGGCTTCTTCTGGGTGAGCTCGCTCCATCTTAGACTCTGTATCTGTCCTATAACCTAGAGTCAAGAGCAAACCCATCGTTTTTTTTTTTTTTTTCTTCTTTGCTCCATCCCACGTTAGGTGGGGTCGGCTCTCCTAATTTTTCTGCGCCATGACATTCTGTCTAGAGTTGTCGGGTCGGGTAGTTTTTCTCTTTGTGTGAGGCTTGTCATACTGGTGTACCACGTGTATGGAGGGCGTCCTCTGCCTCTCTTCTTCTCAGGAAGAATCGTTTATAAAAATAAAATAAAAAATTACGGAAGTATACTTACTTCTGGCTCATGTGCAGCGCGAGCGCGGTGTAGAGGCGGTGCTTGCGCAGCCTGGCTTGCAGCTCGTGCAGCAGGTGGCGCAGCTGCATGAGCAGCACGAGCGAGGGCATCGACACGAGCAGGTTGCTGTACCACACCATGTGTACCACGTGCACCAGCTCCACAGTCAGCGACACCGCCTAAGGGGGGATACACGCATCAGTCACTATACAGGGTGTAAGGGACAGACCTCCGAATACTTGGTGCATTGAGACCATAAAAACTGAATAACTTCCCTCAAATATTTGTCAGACGTGGCGTGAATGTCCTTTTTTGCGGCCATTTACGCTCTGCCTACCCCGCAAGGGATAATAGGCGTGATATATGTATGTATGTATGTAAAAAAACAGGTTACGTCAAAATTTTGTTGACTTCAATTGTACATGCAGTCAGCTGATTGTGATTTTGTATGGCAGGTCGAATTGTTTTTGTCGTTTCCTGACATATGTTGTTCAGTTTCATGCTCTGCATGCACCCTATCAGTATTCGTAGGGCTGTCCCTTACACCTCGTCTAATATAAAATAAAGTCGCTTCCCGTGTCCCGGGTTGGTGTTGTAGGCTTAGATCTTTAAATGTACGCAACGGATTATGATGCGGCTTTTTCAAGTAAGGTTTACATGTGTCATTTATGCCGGGAAAGATCACATTCCCAAGGGAAAACCGGTAACCGCGGGTGAAACAGCTGGGCGGCCCGCCCGGTTGTGAAAAATAAGCGCCACATTTAAAGGTTACCTACCTGGTTACGCTTGAGGCGGTAAGGCCGCCTTTACAACATTTCAAACTTTCTGATATCTAATAAATACATACAAATCGGAATATTTCATGTGTCGTGTCACTTTTAAGAAATACACAAATGAGTTTAACTCACAGCGTAAATTGCGATTACAAAAAATATCCCAATTGCTACATAATCTTGAAATGAATCATCAACAAAACTACACTTCATATTCAACATTTCCGCCCAGCGATTTACCCGCTGCCACTCATTTTCCCGTGGTAATATTTGTTTTCCCGCAGAAAAAAGTGACCTATGTGTTATTCCAAGTTATACTCCACCTGTGTTCCAAATTTCATCCAAATCGGTCAAGCCGTTTCAGCGTGAAGCGGTAACAAACATACATACACATACAAACTCTCAGATTTATAATATTAGTAAGGATAAGGATGAACCCTTTACAATGTAAGAAACCTAAAGTCCCTTCCGCTGTCAATAACACTGTAATGAAGGCACTTATTAAGAGGTCTTTAAACTAAGTCAACAACCTCCAAATTACTACCTATATCTACTCAAGTTTTTTGGATCCTAAATATTTGCATACAGTAACATGAATACTAAAGGCATTTTGTTTGTTTTTAACCGACGAACTCTCTGAATACACCGCGAACTTTTACATTTACTTATTGTTATGTGTACATCGTAATAATAAGTGTCACTGATCCCACCTAAATAAGCTGATTTCATTCAAGGCATTCTGCTTATTCAGTTTTAATATATTAAACGTGTTATCAGCACGTGTATACAGTGTTATGGAAACAGCATGTACGAAACGAATCTGAAAATATTAGTGAAATCGCTTGATAAGCTTCATGGGCGGAGAAATAGATGACTGCGCTATTTCCCCAACCCCTTGTACAGACTAGAGGTACCAAGACTAGTTCATAAAACTGAGCAACCTCTTCTCCTTCACAACTCTCGTCCCAGCCGGAGGCCGATGTGGCGCAGTGGTAGTGGGACTGCCTGCTACGCAAAAGTTCCGGGTTCGATTCTCGGTGGGACACTCATATTTATCACTTTGTGAATTTGTTCCCGATCTGGTTAGGCTATTGCAGGATGAACCACCTGATTGTCCGAAAAGAAATGGTTCCGTGCTTCGGAGGGCACGTTAAGCCGTCGGTCCCGGTTGCTGTCTATGCTTACTTAGACGGCGGTCGTTACACAACCATGTCAGAGGGCTACTAGTGGTAGGCGGTTGAAAAACGCTGACATCAGGGTTCATCGGGTCGTTGGACGACTCGGTATCCCACTCGAAAAGAGAAAGAGCTCTCGTCCCATTCCCCTTCCCGCACCAACATCGTCAAAGCACCATGTTGTAGCCCGCTGCATCGAGGTCTCCGCTTCTCCCAACAATTAGGTATTCTATTATAGATCTTTGCGTAACTTTTGAATTATCTGTTCGGGTTGTATAATTACATTGTGCCGTGTGATGCAAGCTTAAAATAGCATCACCCCAATTCTACTTGTGGGGCGTCGTTAAAGCGATAGACGGATAAAATAATCCATAGAATGGGCAGTAGCGTTCCCTGTGAAAGAAATATCAAGGTCATGGAGAGGGTACTTAATAGTAAGTTGCTTACCTACCTTGAAGACAATGATCTTCTCAGTGATCGTCAATATGGCTTTCGGCGGGGGCGGTCTACTGGTGATCTTCTTGTGTATGTCACGCACTGCTGGGGCGAAGCCATCGAGAAAAACGGCGAAGCACTTGCCGTTTCACTCGATATCTCGAAGGCCTTTGACAGGGTCTGGCATGCAAGTCTGCTCAGCAAGCTTCCTGCTTATGGCATCCCAGCTGATTTTTGTACTTGGATTTCCGTTTCACTCGATATCTCGAAGGCCTTTGACAGGGTCTGGCATGCAAGTCTGCTCAGCAAGCTTCCTGCTTATGGCATCCCAGCTGATTTTTGTACTTGGATTTCAGACTTCCTTAGTGAACGGTCCATCAGAGTAGTCGTTGACGGCTGCTCCTCTGACCTTATGGCCATTGATGCCGGAGTTCCTCAGGGGTCTGTTCTCTCTGCAACTCTTTTCCTGCTGCACATCAATGACCTCCTTCGGCATGGTATTGTTGGATACGCAGATGATAGTACCGTTTCAGAGAGATACTTGACAGGTGCAGGGACCAGTGGGGATGAAATACGTTCGTTAAGAAAGGCCATGGTAGAGCGAACAGATCTGACCTTAAGTCTTGTCTCCCAATGGGGCGACGACAATCTGGTCTCATTCAATGCCACCAAAACACAGGCGTGTCTTTTCACCGCAAAAAGGAGTCCTTTCGACTGGACACCTACTTTTCGGGGTACATCTGTCCCAGTCACTGACAGGCTTGAGCTTCTAGGCATGGAGTTGACATCAAATCTAAACTTCGGCGCGACCATCGAGTACAAGGCTCAGACGGCGGCTAAAAAGCTGGGCGTCCTGAATAAAGTGAAGCGATACTTTACGCCTGGACAGCTTTTAACTCTTTACAAAGCGCAAGTCCGATCCTGCATGGAGTATTGCAGTCACCTTTGGGATGGCTCAGCCAAATACCAACTTGCCGCTCTTGACTCGGTGGAACGCAGGGCCAAGAGGCTCATAGGCGACATAAAACTGGTGGACACCAAGCTACATAGTCTGGCATATCGCCGCAAGGTTGCCTGCTTGTCGGTTTTTTATAGATTGTACTTCGGAGAGTGTGCTCAAGAGCTTCACGACCTTGTTCCACCAGCTCCCTTCTACCATCGGACATCCAGACGCACCGCCGGATACCATCCGTACCTGGTAGCCATTCCACCAATTCGGACTAAGCGCTTCCAGTCATCATTTATAATGCGCACTGCTAAAGAGTGGAACTCACTACCTGCGTCTGTGTTTCCAAACGCATACAACCCTAATCTCTTCAAAGTAAGAGTGAACAGGCTTCTTCTGGGTGAGCTCGCTTCATCTTAGACTCTGTCTCTGTCCTATGACATAGACTAGAGTCAAGAGCAAACCCATCATTAATAAAAAAAAAAAAAAAAAAAAATCTTGCACTGCGCTCGCCGAGCTTGGTGAGTATGGCAATAACCGCCATTAAATGGAGAGCCATGCGACTGATGTGGCTGTTGATGTATGGTACATACATACATACAGAGTTATTTTTTATTCACCCCGGAAATTTTACAGGGTGATTCTACTCATGATTCTGAACAACTTTTATTATGAGGTCACCTGCGAATCGCGAAAAAATTTACAGCTGCTCCATATAAAAATTCATACCTACTCGAACAAAATGTACGTAACAGCGAGATTTTTTTTCGCGATTTCGCAGGTGACCCCATAATAAAAGTTGTTCAGAATAATGAGTAGAATCGCCCTGTAGAATTTCCGGGGTGAATAAAAAATAACCCTGTATATCACGCCTATAATCCCTTACGGGGTAGGCAGAGCGTAAACGAGTTTAAAAAACTGTCATTTACGCCACGTGTGACAAACATTTGAGGGTCAGTAGGAATATGGTGTTCACCATAGTGACAGGATGTCAGCCCATCGCCTAAGTTTGCAATACACACCCTCGAGTCCCTAAGTCGCTTCTTACGACACCCATGGGAAAGAAATGGGGAGATACTATTCTAAGCCTGTATTGTACTTACATCAAAAGCGAGATGCGTGTAGTAAGCCTTGGGTCCGGCGACGTCGGCCGCGTGCAGCTGTAGCGTGTAGCGAGCCAGCACGTGTAACGCAGACAGCAGCACCAGGATACACTGCAATCGAACAATACCACGTTACAGGGTAGGCAGAGCGCAAACGGCCGAAAAAACGGACATTTACGCCACGTCTGACAAATATTTGAGGGTCATTCGGTAAACTATGAGGTCAATTCGGGACTTAAATTTTCCTTACTTGCCTTAAATTAGTGCTGTCACTTTCCGTCAAATAGGTTTAGAAAAGGATAGAAGATATCTAAGTCCTGTCATTTTTAAAAACGTCAAGGGTTTTTTCGCCTTTCCTAGTCAATTTAGTCGCCATTGTTTTGATCGTCGCCTTATTTTGACAGATAACACGTATTTTGCATGAAATTATAAGACATGACACGACTAAAATATCTCCTATCCTTTTCTAAACCTATTTAACGGAAAATGACAGCACTAATTTAAGGCAAGTAAGGAGAATGTACATCCCGAATTGTGGCCTATGTATCACCATAGTGACAGCCCATCGCCTCGAATAGCAATACACACACACCCTCGATTCTCTTAGTGGCCCTTTACGACTCCCACGGGAAAGAAATGGGGTGATGCTATTCTAAGCCGGCATCACACGGCAAGTTACCTCGTTACCATGGTGTAAAACTTGGTCACAACACTAGATGTCACTTCAAGACGAGTATCAAGAGGTTGAAAATTTTAAGTGTTCGGTCGAGGTGCCGATAGCTCAGTGGCAGAGCGGACGGTACTCCACAGGTCCCGGGTTCAATCCCTGGCCAACGCAAAAAAGAAACTCATTTTCATTAATGAAAATAATATAGCACTGTGGTGAGTGCAAATAAACCCTAGTTCATGTATTTGCAATTTCAGGCCACGTGGCAAGGACGTGACGGAATGTGGATGAAGACAATAGTAGTCACAGAGTGGTAGCCAAGGGGAGCAACATGGTCAGCGGGCAGACCATCAGCCCGGTGGTCCGATGATATCACCAAGTCGACGGGATCTCTAGGGATGAGTGTAGCACAGGACGATGAAGATTGGCGCAATAGAGAAGAGGCCTATGCCCTGCAAGGGGTGGATGTGGGCTGATGATGATGATGATTTTCGTGTATCGTAGTAAATGTTAGACTTATGTGCGACATTTCTAGAGTATGCGACTAACGACCGACGGCCTATCACGTGCCGTACGCAACATACGACCATTCTTATATCTACTCAGGTGATTCAACGTAAAAGCACCTACTTCAGCAGCCATGAAGGCGAAGGTGTGCTTGCCGGCGGGCAGGCCGGCGGCCACGGCCACGCCCAGCAGTGCGGTGCCACAGCCCACGATGCCGCCCAGCAGTGCAACGAGGCGAGCGTGAGCCCAGTTAGCCACTTGCGGTGACGACGCTAGCTGCAACAAACGAAATATAAAGTGTTAATAAAATTGCTATAAACCTAGTGAAATAGCTCATGAAACTAAAAACTTTCCTTTATAGAACAAAGGTCTAAAATAAATATTAAATCTAAAATAAACATTATACAAAAAAAGTGTTTGCCAACCGAATTGCTGAGTATGAGGGTATTTTTTTTACAGCGTGTATAATTAAAATTATCTTTGCAAATATTAAGTTTTCATGCTTGAAATCCTGAGACGAGGATAATAAATATTGACTGATAATTAAAAGATGAATACCAAATTTTTCACATTGTTAAAACTTGCAAAACTTTCTGCCACGGGCAGGATTTGAACCTGCTACTTTCGTCATCGCTAGTGGCGACGCCACTTCCATCTTGGCATCTGCCCGCGAAATGCTAGATGGAAGAGGCATCTCCACTAGTGATGGCGAAAGTCGTAAGTTCAAATACAGTCCGCAATAAAAAATATAGCATATTTTCAAAAAATTAAAAGTTGTATAAGTAGGTACCAATTACTCGTATGCACCTACTACAGGGGTATACCAAGAACTTTTATTATTGGAATGAAAATAATTTAACGAAATAAGTGATAATTAATCCTCGTCTCATTATAAATGAGACTCTAAATAGGTATAGCTATGTATATCTGTATGCATTCCATTACAAGTTTTTTTCTCCACCTGAAAGGCATAAAAAACAGCTCAATACAATAGCAAATAAATCCAAGCTGACGCAATGTAATCAACATTGATCTATTAGTGCCGCTATTTCGCGGTGTAATGATAAACTTCCAAGGAAAACCCGTCACTTCTTCTGTAAGCAATAAGCCAGTTAAGAGTAGGACAAATTTTTTAGAGGAAATCCTATGAACAACAACAATGAAGCCATAAAAAACTCGTCGCAATCATACTAAGCGCGCTTTGAAACACAAGTAAATTGTCGAAAAAAAATTACATTTTAAATTTTAGACTGATTTTAAATCTATTTACACAATAAACCTCCATCAAAATGGGGAGGCTCTAGACACAATTTAGGGTTGTTGACACAATATTGGGTGTTTTTGTGCATTTAGTAATGTTTTAACGCGCTTGACGTCTAATTGTGACGAGATTTTAACGGCTTCGTTTCAGTTATTCATAGTTTAAACAGGTTCTGAAAAACAACTGCGGAAGTTTAAAATTCAGTGTTACAGTGTTTCTCAGACGTGGTGTAAATGTCCGTTTTTTGCAGCCGTTTACGCTTTTCCCACCCCGCAAGGGATTATAGGCGTGATATGTGTATTTAATTGTGGTGTTTCATTCCGACATATTTCCTAGTTCTAAGCCAATAAGTACTTGGTAATGGATATATAATAGCCTGACTCATTGAGTGTAACGTCCTTATTACTTTTTCGATTGCAGACGGCTAGGTTAATGGCCAGGTTCTGAGACAAAATAGTATAAGTAAAAGGAAAAATATAAAAAACATATGTTTTAGTGGATTAGCCAATGAACACTTAGCTAATCAATCAAGCAAATTTACATATTTAACCCCTGTCTTGGTTTAATGTCTTTTCCATAGTAGTTCTCGAGAGTTACATGGGTATTACAATTTTAGGGGATGGACTGACAACCTGTTACTATAACGATACACAATTTTCTGAATGACCCCCAAATGTTTGTTGACTGTTTTTATTTATTTATTTTATACTTATTGCACATCTTACAAAAGGCGGGTCTAATGCCACAAGGCATTCCCTACCGGCCAACCAGAAAGTAGACAGAGAGAAAAAGAAGTGAATGCACTAGAAAGTAAGAATAAATTTTTATTTCACAGCCGTTAACGTCCTGCCTACCGCACAAGGTATACCCCACGTGCTATATGTATGTACAACATAATGTAAGCAACCCTCCCTTGGTTGGATATCTTTTCCACGGTCGTAGAAGTCAGAAAAAAAAACCTAATAAATCAATCTAGTCCGTAAGCAATTACTTAAAAATATTCGGGCACAGAACCCTAATTGACGTGTGATGCCGGCTTAGAATAGCATCACTTCTAAGGGACTCGAGGGTGTGTATTGCAATTTTTGGCGATGGGCTGACAACCTGTCACTATAGCGATACACAAATTTCCGGATAACCCTCAAATGTTTGTCTGACGTGGAGTAAATGTCCGTTCTATGCGGCCGTTTACGCTCTGCCTACCCCACAAGGGATTATAAGCCTGATATGTGTATGTATGTAGAACCCTAATTGTATAATTTCCATCTTTTACTCAGCTGTATGTTTTCTCAAGTAACCTATATATTACAAAGGTTTTTTTATCAATTTAGTTTCTTAACAAGCATGTAAAGAAATAGCTCTGAATCATAATTTTGTTGTAGTCATTCTAATAAAAAGATCACTTCTGGGATTTGTATTGTATTTATTTATGTTATAAAAAGTTTACAATTCATTGGAAGTATTATTATTTTTTACATGTACAGGACATAGTGTCCCAGTAACATAATTATATTGTTTTAGGTAAGTGGGTTCGCAAAAGTAGCTTTACTTTTGGTACAATCTTTATATCTTATATCTTAAGAGGGCTATCACCTTTTTCTAGCAAATTACCGAAAATAGGCGTTATAAAGAAGCGTTTTTAAGTTAAACTGTTTGGTAAATAAATAAAATTTCTGGTATATATTGTCAAACATATCTTTAACTAAAAATTGTATTATGAACATTTTGATATTTTAGATTGTGACTTATAATATAAAAGCGAAAACTAAATCAAGTTACTGAAAATTAAGAAAAAGACCTTAAATTAGGCCTGGGTTTTAGATCTATGGTACACTGTAGCTAAATACTAATTTTACAAATAAATAGAGAATATCCTTGAGAACAGACTTTATTTTGTACATTTTTCAAATTCATTTTTAAACATAGTTTAAAATTTCGTTTTCTCATTCACATTTCATTGAAATATCTTGCTGTTTGAATGGCTTCTGTAGGAAAAATTTGCCATGGGATTACTTAAAAAAAAAATTATGTGTTAGAGGAAGGTGTACTAAATCAAATTGTAAAAAAAAAAAAAAAATTTATCATTGAATTTTTTTGTTAAAAATATTCAAAAAATCCTATATATTTCGCGCAACGATGCTCCGGACCTCAGTATCGCGCCAGCGCTTTTAGAGGTAGGATCTGTGTCGCTCGTGCTCTTCCCGACACGCGGACGTATTTCGACAGCTGACGCGACGTTGACCTGTGAGTATTTATCAAATATAGGGAGAATAATGTGGTTCTATGATTTCACTGTGTTGCTGTGCATTCGTTCTAATTAAAAAAACCTTTATTTCCAGGGAAAATAAAATAATGTTTTAATTGTATCGTAAACTCAACAAGAAAATGATTTAGTAACGTGAGTATTTATTGTATAAGTAATATTCACTAAATAACATTTTGAAATATTTTGATTACTTAGAGAAAAGTAAGTAAGTTAGAAGCTGAGTCAGTAATAAAGTAGCTGAATTAGATTTTTAGAAGCTTTAAATGCTGTTTAAATGAAGCTAATCTGATGTAAAGTTCAGTTGATCAAATAAATATAACACGTTTTATCTACATTATTTTTGATTTATCAGTTATCTATCACCATGTCTTGATTTTTTGTTGAACCAATCAATAAAACAAACTCGTACACTTCACCTGTTATAGACAACCAGACGAGATACAACATAATGAACAATCAACTTCTGCATTCGTCTCACTAGTGTGAGTACGCTTGTATTTCTGAACTGTAATTTATAAGAAGGATACAAAAAAAATTGTGGCTGAGTCATTAATTGAGTAGCCGAGTTACATTCTTAGAAGCTAAAATGCTGTAAAAAGAAGCTTGTCTGATGTAAGTTTCAATTAATCAAATATTTAATAATACGTTACAAATGCCGTTTTTTTTTATCTGTTACCTATAACCCTGTCTTGATTTCTAGTTGATCCAACTAATAAAACGAAGAAGTATACTTCTCCCGTTATAGAGAACTGGGTGAGAATCAACATAATGAACATTCAACTTCTGCAGTACGGATCAGTAGTGTCAAAATCATCAAGATTCAGAAAGATATTTTAAATATCCCCGAACACATATTTGGCGGTCACGGAGATTGTGAAGCTTACTACTGCACCGAAGATAGGAAAAAAGAAGAGGATAATATTTTCTTGAGTTTGCACAACTATTACTCATCACAATAAAACTATTTAAAACGGATTTAAGTAGTGTTTATTTTGCATTTTACAATTCTTACGTTTCGAGCTCTTTACAGAGCCCGTGGTCACGGATGACTAAGGTGTTAGACGTCATTATTTAGAATAAAAATCATTTTTGTTCTACCGCCATATATTTCTTAATTACCTAGCGTAACGTCCGGGTTCCACACCAAATGCTGAAACCGTATCTTGTAGGTCTTACAGAATGTTGGATCTGGTTCTTCTGCTGTGTAATCAGCGGAGTCTAAGTTGATGAGATTCCCCATCCAGTATCTCTGTTAAAACTCGGATGTTTTTGAATTTCTATGGCTTCCCATACTTTCCTAGGAATGAATCTCTTCTCTCTCGCTAAGATTACTGCCTTATCTAATCTGACATTACGGGTGGTGTTATCCATGATATGTTCACACACTGCAGACTGTCTGTCACGACGGTTTTTTACATCAGCAATATGTTTTTTTAGACGTGTAGATATATTTCTCTTTGTTTCTCCTATGTATGAGAATCCACAGTCACAGTCAAGTTTATAAACACCAGGGTCTTGGAGAGGGATGTTGCATTTGACTGATCTGATGTACTGGCTGATCTTCCTCGGCGGCTTGAAAATGGTCTTGATTGAAGCTCGCTTCAGAATTCTACCGATCTTATCAGTTACTCCCTTCAAGTATGGTAAGTATGCTGGTTGTCGTTGGACTGTGGATGGTTTGGCACGGTTTCTGTCACGTTGACGGGGTGGTACCCGTGGTACAAAAAGGACATGGCGCAAGTAATTCAAGACATAAGAGGGGTTGTCTCTTTTGGGAGGGGTGAAAGGGAAGGGAAATTTAGCCTGCCTGCCCAGAGTGGCGAGTTTAGCATTTACCCCAAATTAGTAAAGTAACTTGTGGCTAAGAATTAATAACTCAGCCACTAACCATTTGTCGCAAAATACTCGGAGTATTAATTACAGGGTTATTTTTTATTCACCCCGGAAATTTTACAGGGTGATTTTTCTTGTGATTCTGAACAACTTTCATTTATGGGGTCACCTGCGGAATCGCGAAAAAAAAAATCAGCTGTGCCATACATTTTGGTCGAGTAGTTATGAATTTTTCTATGGAGCAGCTGGATTTTTTTCGCGATTTCACAGGTGACCCCATAATAAAAGTTGTTCAGAATCATGAGTAGAATCGCTCTGTTAAATTTCCGGGGTGAATAAAAAATAACCCTGTTTGTTACCTTACTATTTAGCGACAACTTTGTTTGTGGCTGAGTTATTAATTTTGTGATGAATAAAATGCTGGTAGTATTTTGCAACAAATTATTTGTGGCTAATTTATTAATTTTGTGCCTTAGATTCTTAGAGGCCAATAATGCTAATATAAAAGGTTGTTTTATTTATTAGTAAGCCTAGAAATTACGTACCCTACCTGCTAATGCCTACTTTTGACATGTCTAAAAATAATACAAAAGATATCCTATCTAAGGTGTATATATTGAATTAAAATTTCATATTTTTACCATACTGCATTATAATTATGAAACTCAAAACACCAATATAAACCACAAAGAAAGCGCAGCGGTGGCGACAGCGGGTCAAGATAAATTGGTTCTGGTCGCGCTGGTCGCACGGATCGCGGGCTGGCCACCGAGTCGTCAAATACCTACAATGCGGCCGGGCAAATTCTTAATAGGACTCTTAAGTTTCACCCGCTGCCACTCATTACTTGTAAGTATAAGTATATTATAATATTTATTATTATATAGAAAAAATTATGTATTGTATTATGTTAATAGGTTTATGTTTATTGTGCACCCCTCCCGCATTACGGCTACTCCCCTATCCTGTACCCTAAGGTTGCCTGGAAGAAATCGCTAACTAAGCGATAAGGCCGCCTTGTGTACACTTTTTTTAATTTATATCTTGTTTTTACTGTATTTCCTGTGTACAATAAAGTATTTTTGAATTGAATTGAATTGAATTTTCCCGTGGTAATAGTTGTTTTCCCGCGGTAAAAAGTGGCCTATGTGTTATTCCGGGTTATACACTACCTATGTTCCAAATTTCATTCAAATCGGTCAAGCCGTTTGAGCGTGAAGAGGTAACAAACACACATACATACACACACACTCTCAGATTTATAATATTAGTACGGATTAGATCTTACAAACTCGGTGAAATATTCGCGGTAATTTGAGTTATAACAATTAGTCCGTTTTTCCAATATTGTCCGTTTTTGACACTTTTATCCTTAACTTTAATTACAGTAAATATTTTATAGCGTTTGCAGGTTTAAATTTTGCTGTAACACCAAAAACTTGTGCAAAAGACATTCTAGTGTATTGTTTGCATGAAAAGATTTGTTTTTTTTTCGTCAAGTGTAGATACTGTTGCGGCACCACTTGCCTTAATTCGTTACTGAGTATCTTAAAATCACAAAAACTATTATACGCGATTGGGCTGGTTGTTTGAACAATCACACAAACTTCTCCGGGGGAGGTCTAGCTCCCCACTAAATAGTCAGGTGTAGATTTTAAAGCCCCAGGGCTAAAATTGCAGAGCCCAGCCGTAAAATCCCGTGTGATGCCGGCTTAGAATAGCATTACCCCATTTCTTTCCCGTGGGTGTCGTAAAGGGCAACGAAGGGACTCGAGGGTGTGTATTGCAATTTTAGGCGATGGGCTGACAACCTGTCATTATGGTGATACACAGTTTTCCGAATGACCCTCGAATGTTTGTCAGACGTGGCGTAAATATCCGTTTTTTGGGGCCGTTTACGCTCTGCCTACCCCGCAAAGGATAAAGGCGTGATATTTATGCAGCCCTAAAAAAAACAAGTGCCTTTCCTGGTATTAAGTCCGATTGGCTTGTAATACAATGTCGTCTGCTTCCTAGTGTATTGTAATTCCACCTGTAGAGGTCAAGATTATCAAACTGTCATATAATTAGCCGTATAATATTGTATAATGTCGTACAAATTATAGGCTAAGGTTTAGGAGCCATGTTCATTGTTGAAATAACATTACAATTGAATACAATAGTAAATTATGTCTAAAACGTTCCGTTAAACCGTTTGTTGATGTGATTAGGCCAGAGCCGGACTTATTGCTAAGTGAATTTTTTGTACGACTTTTAGGATATATTTTAATAAACTTAAAAAAAGAAGGTGAAAAACCGCCTTCGTCAGAAATTGTGTATGTTCACCGATTGTTTACTTCAGGGCCTACGCACATACACAATTTCTTACTTCAGGACTTACGCCTGAACCGACTTTTAAAATACTTATTCTGTTTGAAAGAGTATGCCTACTCCCCAGGTGGTCCCATGGTCATCAACATGGCGGGGACTTTTCTAATGGAGACTTTGCCATTTGAAAATTCTCAATCTTATTTATAACTAGCAGCCCGCCCAGCGGTTTCACCCGCCGCTAACAATTTCCCCCCGGAAATAAGACAGTTTAATATAGCCTATGTTCATCAGGGATAATGTAGGATTCTAAAAATCTTGACTTTAATTTGAAACAAATATCGTTTTCAGATGGTGGTGGCGTAAAGTTACATGCCGTGTGATTAACCTGCCCAGCCCCATTGCAGTGCCTTTATTTATTTATTTTCATCCCGCCCGAGCCGGTTTTCTATTACGTCATAACAAAATTGTAATAAAAAAAAAATGTGTGATACAAATTTCTTTTTTTAGAATGACGGTTCATGACGTCAAAAGTGATAATTAATACTATCCTACATTGAATAAAAAATTTCAATTTCAATTAACGGTAAAAGAATTTTTGAAATCGGTTCAGTAGTTTCGGAGCCTATTCAATTCAAACAAACAATAATATATTATTATTATTTAAGTGTGATGACGGCTTAGAATAGCATCACCCGATTTCTTTCCCGTGGGAGTCGTAGGAGGCGACTTAGGGACTTGAGGGTGTGTATTGCAATTTTAGGCGATGGGCTGACAACCTGTCACTATGGCGATACACAATTTTCCGAATGACCCTCAAACATATGTCAGACGTGGCGTAAATGTCCGTTTTTGCGGCCGTTTACGCTCTGCCTACCCCGCAAGGGATAATAGGCGTGATATGTGTATGTATGTATTATTTTGGTGTAGATTTTTTTAATGCATTATTTAATGTTTTTTGTCGTCTTTTTTATACCGAGTAAGGGACAGTGTGCATGAAACAATACTGTTAGGGTGCATGAAACATAAAACTGGACAACTTTCCCCTAGAAACATATGTCAGGAAACGCCAAAAAAATGACCTTCCATACAAAATCACAATCAGCTGACTGCATTCACTATGGGAAGTCAGTTTCTTTACGTTTCCTGAAATATGTTCCTAGGGGAAAGTTGTTCAGTTTCATGGTCTGCATGTACCCTATCAGTATTCGGAGGGCTATCACTTACATCCTTTAATACAGTAATGATTAAATGTAATATACTGTCTAGCTTGTATATATACGAACTTTGTAAACTCGTGAGACGCTACCCAGACAAATTCCCATTTAGAAAGCCTTACAAGAGTAGCAGGCTAAATACTTTACATGGTAGGGAATTGGTGAAGCCCCTTTGTAGAACTGCTTCTTTTAAGCGTTCAACTATGTATAATGCTGTCATAGTCTATAATAAACTTCCAGAACGTATTAGGTCTCTTCCAGACAATAAATTCTTTTATGAAGTTAAATCTATACTTATTAAAAACTGCCCATATGACTTGAATGAATTTTTAAAATTAGACTTAACAAATAGTATAATAATGACATAAATAACTTGTAAATCGAATAAATAAGTAGTAAGTAAAAGTAAGACATTCAAAATGTAATTTTAATTCACATTTATACAATTTAATTTTATATAAATTTAATTTAAACCTATCAAATAATTTAAACTAAATACTTTTAAGCTACACCCTAGACAAAAGGGGTAAAATTGTAGAGGACTCAAATGTTTATTGTATTAACACCTACCATCATGTACCTGTACACACTTACAATTTAAGGCTTAATAAATGAAATTGAAATAATCATTACACTGGTACGAATAATGTGGCGTAGTTTGTACATTTTTAAATGAAAAAGTAGTTATTGTGGCATAACTATAATAGTTAGACATATGTTATCGCGGACATTATTATAGATATTGATGTCCTCTATAAAACTGTAGTACATCACTTTGCTCTATTGTCAATAATTTCCACAGCGTACCCGATATAAGATATTTTTTTGGTACATTTGTACATTTTTAAACGAAAAAGTGGTTATTGTGGCTTAACTGTAATAGTTAGACATATGGTATCGCAGAAATTATTATAGATATTAATGTCCTCTATAAAACTGTAGTACATCACTTTGCTCTATTGTCAATAATTTTCACAGCGTACGCGATATTAGATATTTTTTTTGGTACATTTTTCACACGTTGGGTTACATTATCGAAATTTTCACGCGGATCCCTATTTTTTTCTGGTATAAAATATAGCCTATGTTCATCAGGAATAATGTACGATTCTATAATGGTGAATAATTTTTAAAATCGGGCCAGTAGTTTTGGAGCCTATTCGATGCAAACAAACAAACAAACAAACAATCAAATCTTTCCTCTTTATAATATTAGTGTAGATTTCTAACCAGATCACGTTAGGTTAATCTGTAATTTTGACATTTCAGACACAAATATATTTCAAATTTTCAGTCTAGTTCGGTGCCATCTACACTTAAGATTGGCTAGAAAATATTCCATTCCAAAGGTACAGTTGATGTGGATACCAAAAATGTTTCTTGTCTAGTTAAAATCATCGCAATCTATGGCGCACCTATCATCGTGCCCTCTTTAACCCGTCGCTTGCAGCAGGGAAGAGCTGAAATTAGCCACTAGAAATCTAATCCACTAGATCTGTTGACAGGAAGAAGAATTAAAATCTTAATTCATTTCAAAGTTGTTTTGATATTAATGCCAACATTATGCAATTTAATACTACTTTGTCGAATATTGACCCCCCCGTGTGTAGGTGAGGACGTTCGGACGCAGAAGTTACCTCGTTCCGCGCACGGCTAGACCGCGTCACAGAATATATAATAGTAGACCGCGTGTACTTATTACATACATTACGCGTATATCCCTTGCGGGGTATCCAGAGAGTACACGGCCGTTAAAAACAGTCATTAACGCCTGTTCGCGCCCCTAGCACGCATACTGTGGAAGTACCACCCTCCTCCTCAGCCGCCCCCCGAGACGGTCATATATAAGGCTCGCGCTCTAACTGCGAGCCCCCGTCAATTTTTTCTCCTTTGGCATACATCGCACTCCAGTTGTTCAATTTTGATTTGTATTTTATCGAGAAAATAAACTACTGAAATTTGTAGTACGAGTTTACTTTCGATGTTAGGCACCCTAGGCCCCTACATTGAATTTGGCGACCTATGACAGGACTTCGGCTGCTGCAAGCTTCGGACACAGCCGAAACACGTGGCCTTTCCCCGGACCTTAGGTCTAGAAACGCCTAAAGGTCTCGCAAGCAGGGAGCATCTGACAAACATTTTAGGGTCAGTCAGAATATACTGTATCACCCTATTGACAGGTTGTCAGCCCATCGCCTAAAATTGCAATACACATGTGACCTTCGAGTACCTTAGTCCCCTCTTACGACACCCATGAGAAAGAAATGAGGTGATGTTATTCTCAGTGAGCATCACACGGCGTATATTCTTTCTTTCCGTGTGGGATACCGAGTCGTCCAACGACATGATGAACCCTGGTGTCAGAGTTTTTTTCAACCGCCTAATACTAGTAGTCGGCCTCTGATATGATTGTGTAACGACCGCCGTCTAAGTATTCATAGACAGCAACCGGGACCGACGGCTTAACGTGCCCTACAAAGCACGGAACCATTTATTTTCAGTCAATCAGGTGGTTCACCTTGCAGTTTCCTAACCAGACCGGAACAAATCCACAAAGTGATAAATATCAATTTCGTGAGTGTCCCACCGAGAATCGAACCCGGAACCTTTGCGTCGCAGGCAGTCGCACTACCACTGCGCCACATCGGCCGTCATCAAAGTGTATTTATTACATACATACGTATATCACTCCTTTATCCCTTTCGGGATAGGCAAAGCGGAAACGGCTGCAAAAAACGGACATTTACGCCACGTCTGACAAACATTTGAGGGTCATTCGGAAAATTGTGTATCGCAATTCAGCCCATCGGCCGAAATTGCAATACACCCTCGAGTCCCTCCGCCGCCTTCAACGACACCCCCGGGATAGAAATGGGGTGATGCTATTCTAAGCCGGCATCACAAGGCGTGTATTTATTATAGGACTTTGATTGCATATAGACTCACCTACGATTAGCAAACAATGGGGGGACCTCGTTTATCTAAAGCACATATCATCTAGGTAGAATAGAGAACTGTTTACAAGGAAGTAATCGTTGTTGAGTAAAATTAAATTGGCTATATTTATGAACTGGCCCGATGACGTAGCGGACAGTACCTCTGCCTGCTACGACGAGGGTCGTGGGTTCGATCCCCACACATCACAATTATTTGTGAGTTTATCGTAATATTTGTGTTAAGTTTAGGTGTTAACTATGTATTGTATGCAATTATTTACAAAAACAAGTATTTGTGTAATATGCCGTGTGAGGCCGGCTTAGAACAGCATAACCCAATTTCTTTCCTGTGGGTGTCGTATAAGGCGACGAAGGGACTCAAGGGTGTGTATTGCAGTTTTAGGCGATGATGGGCTGACAACCTGTCATATGGCAATACAATGTTTGTCAGACGTGGCATAAATGACCGTTTTTTGCGGCCGTTTACGCTCTGCCTACCCCGCAAGGGACAATAGGCGTGATATATGTGTGTGTGTAGTTTGGGTGTTAACTATGTATTGTATGCATTTATTTACAAAAATGTATTAATGTATTTTAACAGCCATCTATATCTAGTTCCCATAGTACAAGTTTGGCTTAGTTTGCGGCTAGATAGCGGTGTGTTTATTGTCCAGAACCCAGCACTGATCGTTGATTAAAATAAACAAAAACACAAAAATAAGCAGACATCAAAGCAATGTTTCCGTGAATTTCTTTTCGGTTATTCTACTCGTACTGTATGCCGAAAAACTCTCTGGAATTTAAGGGTAGTCAACTCATTGATCATTTATTTTTGTTTCATTATTTAACAATGGCCATTGTTACTTATATAAACGGTACCTTCCGCCAAAACAATTACTCGATTCAAATTTAATCATGTTTTTCACTACCGCGGCATACGTCACAGATCAAAGATTTAACTGTACTGTCACCGGCACCTCAAGGTTCCCATTATGCAGGCGCGCGTTCAAGTGACCATAGATAAAATATCTTTCGTAGCTCTTTTATACTACGTCGTTCTTTCGTTGTCCTGTCCATAGACCATAAATAAACAT
Organism: Tuta absoluta; assembly: GCA_027580185.1. Classification (NCBI taxonomy): domain Eukaryota; kingdom Metazoa; phylum Arthropoda; class Insecta; order Lepidoptera; family Gelechiidae; genus Tuta; species Tuta absoluta. The sequence continues at coordinate 1,815,291 of JAQAHW010000059.1, forward strand.
ACCGTTCAGTGACGGCACAGTTTAAAAGAGCGACGAAAGATATTTTATTTATGGTCATTTGAACGTACCTTGTAAGCTTTTCTGGTAAAACTTCTAAATTGTATGTAAAATCGGCCAAGTGCAAGTCGGACTCGCATGGGTTCTATTACGGGATGGGTCAGGACTTAGTTTTTAAAAAACAATTTTAAACTTGCTAAAAGAATAAGTTTATTAAAATTCACGAAAACACGGAAAAATGGTGTGCGCCCGACGAGAGTCCAAATCAATCTGAATAATAAGTAATTTAAAGGTTTTACGAAAACAGCGGTTTCCTGTTGCATTGTCGTCAATGCAATAGGTCGCGCATTCAGCACTTTATTACTAAGTGCATGCCCATGTAATTTCGATAAAACAACCCCCCCGTTAAGATCGATCATCACATCTCAAAGTGATGAGAGATTTATCTAAAAGGTTTGGACTAGCGTTTGGCTGAAAAAATACAAAGCAATATGAAAACTTAGATATAATTAAAACTAAGCTATTTACTGTTCATGGCTCTTGTTGGAAATGAATATGTTTCTTTTAACTGGAGAAGGGGTGACTCTAGCGTCATTCTCTTCTGAAGATGATTCTGAAATTTCTACATTTTTGTCTTGAACTATTATCATAGGCATTACAGATTTTTCTTTCGTAGTTTTGTTATGACACTGATTGAAGATCTGTATGCAGCAGCCAGACGAGTTATTTTTACAAAACATGTTTCTGCTTCTATAAAGTAAGTATACAAAGAATATAATAGTAAAAACATAACTCAGTGACATGTAGTGAATACCATATTTTTCGAAATGAGAGGGGTTTTCTAATTTATCTAATTCTTTTTCAAAAGAATCTAAAGTAACACTTGCATGAACAAGAGAATCTAAATTATTAATATTATCTAATTTATTAAAAGGTAATTTAGCTAGCGTTTTATTTAGTTTGGATTTTTCGCAGCAATCGTCCATAATTATATTAAAATCTGAAACTATGCTGGTCACGTTGACTAAAGGTATTTCGTAAACAGGAGTAAATTGTTGTGTCTTATAGAAAGCTTTACAATTTTTTGGAATATTAAGAATACCAGTCCCGAATAAAATGACATCTAAACTATTTGGTTCATTATTACAGGTAATATGACACTTTCCAGGTTCTGATTGCACGTAAATCCAACGATTACCACTAATTTTATGAAATACATCTATAGAACCGTGAATTAACCTAGAAGAACACGTCTCAGGCAAACTACTGATTGCCTCAGTTAAAAGTGTTGTTTCGCAAATCGGGTTTGCTATAGTTGAATACACATTCACCAACACACACAAATAGCACTTTTCACTGATAAGTTTGCACTTGTCTATGTCTTTTATCTGCGAGTAAAACATATGATCAACAGTTATTGCTATATATGGCTCGGACGGAGCAATGAGTACATAAGTATCTGGTTTCGATATATCGTACGGCACAGGTAAAGGAATAACATTATATAAGTTATAGACGTGTGGCAGAACGAGCGGTATTTTTACTACAACTATGATTCTATTAAAATGATAATAGCAAATTAATTTAGAAATATCTATAATTTCGTGCATATTTTGTAATGTTAGAGAGACTGGAAGCTCGTAGTGCTTAGGTAGGCTATTTCGGTGTTTATCAAGTTCGCTATACAGCTGATGTGGGTTGAGTACAGTCGGATGCAAAATGTTTAATTTAGAAAAGAGTATAGCGTTATTAATATCGTCAATATCAAGGGATAAAGTCATTATAATGGATTCTAAGGAATTGAGAAGCGAATTTAATTGAGTAGTAATTTCTAATTTGTCGTTAGTAGTTGTTATTTTATCCATGACTTCATGTATAACTTCCAAATTCTTTAGAAGGTGTTTTTCATTTTCCGAAACTTTAGATATCGAATTATTAAATGAATAGATTGTTGACTTAATGACGTGAATGTTATCTTTCATGAGGTGAGCGAGACGTTTTTCATCTGACTGTACATCATCAATAGCTTTAGAGAATTTTACTGCGTCTTCCGAATCTAAAGTGCCAAAGAAGGTTTTTAATAAGGAACCTCCGAAATCTATGAGCCCTCTCTTCACGCGTTTGTTAGGTTTGTCATCAACGAGTAGGAAAGAGATAGAAGAAAATTTATTAATGTTACTATTATGTAGACTGTGTAAACTAGAGAGAGAATTCCTACAATCATTTTGTATTTTTGATGACGCAAAGGAATTACAGAGAATGTTTATTCTTTCGAATAAAAAGTCTATTTTATCTAAGTTTGGCTTAATGTGGCTAATGTCAACGTAAGTAATAACATTCCAATCATTATTAGTGAATTTAACATCTAAAAGCTTATCGAAATATAATCCTGGGCTTCCCTTAATCGGTGACACATAGTTGCTCTCAGCTGATGAGGCCCATCTGAAATAGATATACAATGACTAACAATAGTTACTTATTTACTATAGAGTCTGCTGCTTATGATGACGTGGCCGGTGCAGCGAGTTTAATTTCATCATAGTGATGACGTACATGTCTGCGGCCCATGAGCAGTGTGACTGTGTGTTTGCCATTAAGTTTAATAATTTTGAATGGACCTTTCCATACTGGTAATAAGGCTTTGTTTTGCTTGTGGTGACATCGAACATATACCATATCGTTTATTTGATAGGTTACAGGTCTTGTATGAGAATCATAATAGTTTTTAGATTTTTCTTTGGATGCACTTATGTTTTGAAGTGCTTTTTGGCGGCAATAATATAGCCGATGATTAAGTGCACGTATGTAATCAGTATAGGTATTGTTATCTAAGGTGTCGATACTACTGGGTATATAAGGCTTATAGCCGAATAGAAGTTCCCAAGGGGAAAAGCCAGTTGTGCTGTGTACGTTAGAGTTGTAAGCGATCATAGCGCTGGGAATATAGAGATCCCAAGTATGTTGGTTTTCTCCAATATATGATCTTAAGTATTCTTTCAAGGTAGAGTGACTTCTTTCAAGCGCACCGCTAGTTTGAGGATGATAAGGGGATGCGAATATGTGTTTTATGCCGAATAACTTAGTTAGTTGTTTGAAGACTTCAGAGCAAAAATTAGTACCTTGATCGGATATTACAAGTTTTGGAATGCCAATATGAGATATGTAAGTAACGAGTGTCTTGGCTGTTTCTTCGGCCGAACAGGTCTGCATCGGATATGCTTGAGAAAATTTGGTAAGATCGTCTTGCATAGTAAGTATAAATTTGTATTTATGTTCATGGGTTTCAGGTAATGGACCGACCAGGTCTAAAAAGATTTTTTCATTAGGTCTCGTGGCAGTTGACGTTATAATCATGGGGGCACGATTTGTTTGGCGCAACGGCTTATTTATTTGACAAGATCGGCAATTTTTAACGTAATCTTCGATATCTTGTCTCATAGATTTCCACCAAAATTGTGATTTTATTCTATCCAACATACGCGTGATACCGGGATGACCAGCTGATGCAGAGTCATGATTTTCTTTTAGAATTAGCTTTACTTCATCAGGTGTAGGATATTTGATACTATTATGAAATATATTGACTTTGATACTAGTATTGTGAAATAGAAAGGCTAATATATTATATATTTTAGTAAATGACAGTTTACTGAATGGATCATTGAAATCCGATATAGCAAACTCCTTTTCTTCCATGTACCAATATTTAATCATGTCTCTATATTCGCGTAGGACATTAAATATATCTTTGTAGGTCATTTCATCAAAGTGGTTGACACGAACGAATAAATGTGTGAACACATGTTTATCATTGGAAGTAGACGAATAGAAATTTAATTCGCGTTCGCTTTCACGTATATCCGGTTGACTTGTGGAAATGTTGAGGATTTCGGAACAGTATGGGACAGACTCATCTAAGTCTATCGATGTAGGATAGGCAATTAATTTGCATTTAGCTTTAAGCAAGGAATCGTTGTGCTCTTGAATTTCGGTGTCAAATTTTATTCCAGGCTGTTTACTAATTTGTAGAAACTGTTCATACGTTTCAGAAATAGAAGGCATTGAATCGTCATGCGCGTCAACGTGCGCGTCGAGTGTTTGATTACACGACATTGGATCTGGGGTGCCTGATTCTACTGAGTCGATTAGAGTGTTTATAGGAAAGCGGGACAAAGCGTCGGCATTGGCATTTAATTTACCTTGTTTGTATACGATCTTGTAATCATATTCTTCTAGTTTCAGGCGCCATCTCAGCAGCCTGGAACTAGGGTCTTTGACATTGATAAGCCACTGGAGAGGCTTATGATCGGACACAATTTGAAAAGTGCGGCCGAATAAATATGGTCTGAAAGTTTTTACTCCGAATATTATGGCCAATAGCTCCTTCTCGATTGTGGAGTAGTTGCCTTCCGCTTTGTTTAATGTACGCGATGCATAAGCGATTGGCTTATCGTTTCCGATCTCACCTTGCGATAAGATAGCGCCCACAGCGTAATTCGATGCGTCGGTTGTAAGAATAAAAGGTCTATTAAAATCAGGGTATTGGAGGAGAGGTGCTGTTGTTAGTTTATGCTTAAGAAGTTCGAATGCTTTGACTTGGTCAGGACCCCAAAGAAACTGAGCATCCTTTTTGAGTAGTGAAGTTAGAGGTTTGGTGATTTTAGAGAAGCTTTCAATGAAACGACGATAATAACCTACTAGGCCTAAAAACGATTTTATGTCTTTAGGGGTTTTCGGAATAGGAAATGCAGAAACGCACTTGATTTTGTCAGGATTTGGGGAGACACCTTTGTCGGTGATGATGTGGCCAAGATAGGCAACCTCACGCCTTAAGAATTCGCACTTGGCGGGCTGCAACTTTAAATTAAATTGACGTAGTCTGTCAAACACTAGCCGAAGTTTCTCTATATGAGATTGAAGGTCATGGGAGTAGATGATACAGTCATCTAAATAGACATAGCAGTGGAGTCCTTGTAAGCCGGTGAGAACTGTGTTCATTAGTTTTTGAAACGTAGCCGGAGCATTTTTAAGCCCAAACGGCATACGAGTAAACTCATAATGACCAGAAGTGCCGTTAGTCATAACTGTGAAGCCTGTTTTAGGAGCATCCTCCGGTTTAATTTTGATTTGGTGGAAGCCGCTGACTAAATCAAGCGTTGTAAAATATTTTGAATGACCTAGTTGGTCTAAGATGTCTGTTATAAGTGGAAGAGGGTAAATTTCTGTGACAGAAGCATCGTTAAGCTTTCGGTAATCTATCACGATTCTCCATTTTTGTTTTCCGGACGCGTCTAGTTTTTTGGGTACTACCCAAACTGGGGCACTCCATGGTGAAATTGAAGGTCGAATGATTCCATCATCGAGCATTTTCTTAACTTGGTTTTCGACTTCGTTTTTGTGGCACTCGGGAAACCGATAGGATTTGACATGAATAGGAGCAGCATCTTTAGTGTTTATGGAATGTTCAATGGCGTTGGTATGAGTAAGCGGTTCTCCTTCTAGATAAAATATATCTGTATAATCAGAGCAGCATTCTAGAAGTGCATTAATTTCTTCATCGTTAAGATGGGAAGTTCGAATGAGATCTAGAACCTTTTGAGATCTGTCGACTGACGTGTGGACCTCGATATTATGGATATCAACTGTATTACGAGAGATTTGTTTTGCTGACTGAATATCGAAAGGCAATAGGTGAACTTGATAGTCTTTTATAAAGATTTCATCATCTGTTGTATTAAGAACAGACACATTGACTCGTCTATTCGATTTGGGTTTAACTATGCAATTCGCGAGATAGACTCCTTTAGTTATTTGTTGGTCAAGAATCAACCCTTCAGTTATTTTGTGAATTTCTGATAGAGGGTTTGCAATTTGACACTCAATGATTGCTTCTGATCTAGGAGGAACAACGTAAGTGAATTGTTCATAAAACATTGGAAATAAGTGACCTTCAATGTTCAGACGATCTATAGAGTATCGGATGTCAGCACGAAAATGCTTCAAGAAATTATTTCCGAGTATACCGTCATAGTTAAAATCTATATTATCTGCAATGACATGAAAGTTGTAGGAATAAAAAATAATGTTTTTATTAGATTCTGTGAATTTTAAATTTAATTGAAATGATCCTAAAGTTTCGCAACAAGAATTATTGTTGGTTAATCCTTTGAGGTTAACTATTTCGTCTGAAAGTGAAGGTTTAGTGTCAAAGCTTGCATATTTTATGATACTGACAGATGATCCTGAGTCGACAAGGAATCGCAGAGGTTTACTAGTATATTCTGTCTCGATGACAATAAAAGGTAGAGTTGTTTTCTTAATGGAAGAGCTGATTTCATACATAGGAATTGATTTTCGAGGTTTGTCTGCTTGGTTAGAGCTCGATAAATTAGAAGCTTCTAATGATGAAGGTTGGGATGCGAGCGAGTCGCGATTCAGTGATTCAGAAGGTCCTGGTAAGGAGGGTTGTAGGTTAGATTTATAATTTCTTGACACAGCGGCTGCATAAGTATTTGTTAGAGAATTAGTAAGTTTGGAATTAGAAGTTGATGAAATAGCAACTCCAGAATTGGAGGGCTGAGAATAATTTGATTTAGGACTCAACGATACAGAGGCTCCTGGGAAGGAGGGTTGAGATGTATTTGATTTAGGACTCAACGATACAGAGGCTCCTGGAAAGGAGGGTTGAGATGTATTTGATTTAGGACTCAACGATACAGAGGCTCCTAGAAAGGAGGGTTGAGGTGTATTTGATTTAGGACTCAACGATACAGAGGCTCCTGAAAAGGAAGGTTGAGATGTAGTTGATTTAGGACTCAACGATACAGAGGCTCCTGGAAAGGAGGGTTGAGATGCGTGAGATTTTGGGCCCAACGATACAGAGTCTCCCAAAAAGGAGGGTTGAGACTTATTAGAATTAAGCTTTAAAACCTTATTACAAGTATTAGATTGGCTTTTGCTAATAGATTTTATGCCTTGAACTTTCGGAATACGGCGGCATGAACACGTAGCCCGGTCACTTAGTTTAAATCATTATTAGAATCGTATCCGCATTCACCTGAAACATTATCGGGTGTCGGTGACGAAGTTAGGGACGGTGGATCGAGTGTAACATGATGCACCGTATGAATATTCTGATTGTTAGAATTGCGATTTTTATCGTTATTGAATTTTCTTTTGCGACATTGTGAAATGTCATGGCCCGGATTTTTGCAGTACCTGCAGAAAACTTTTGCCTGTGAATTAGAATTTTGGAATGAAGTTGAAGGTTTTGCTTCAAAGTGTCCGCGTGATGGGGCAAATTGGCGTCTATTTATTGAACAATCTGATTCGGAATGTCCATGTTTTCCGCAAATTCTGCACTTTGGTTTTGATGGGGCTGTTTTAAAGATCAGATTTTGGATTTTCTCTTCTTCTATAGCGATGTTAATTGCATTATTCAGATTTTTTGGGCTTCTACACCTAACATTGTTGCCTAAACGTGGATGCAACCCTAGACAAAAGGTGTGGAGAGCCAGATCTTCAGTCATTGCAATTCGGCCCGGTAAATCTTTTTTTTGAGAATCCGAGTTATGTATCTCGGACTGCAAATCGGTCAAGCAGCTTTCAATCCTAAGGGCGAACTGCGTAACTGTTTCATTCGACTGTTGTTTGCAGGCTTGCAATTCAATTAAGAGGTGATTGTAGTGTTTTCTCTCTCCAAAGTTTTGTTTCAGAAATGTCTTTAGGCTATCAAAGTCTTCAAAAATTTTGTTGGAGCAAGCAATTTGAGCCTTGCCTTCCAACCTGGCCAGTATGTATTTAAATAATAGGACTTTTTGACTCGCTGATGCCAGATCTAACGCATTTTGACAATTCGTGAGAAATGCCGTGAGTGTTTCTCGCTCCCCTTTATAAGAGGTGATAAATTTACATAAGATGCCAATATCAAAAGCAGGGGCAGCGGCAGCAGTTTCTTGATCTTTGACTTCTGGTTTAGGTGGCATTTTAACAATTTTGATCTACGTTAAAAGAAAGTAAAATAAAAATAGGCTGTAATGTGATAAAATTATCGAGTTTGTTCAAGTAATCAAATCGGTAAAGGGTCAATTAACCACTGATAAAAATAAGATAAACGTATGATTTATCGAACCAGAGAGAGAAAAAGGAAAAATGATATAGATTAGTAGCGTACAGAAAATTATATGTTTTACTTACAAAGTTAACAGCAAAACGAGAAGACGTATTTTCATTTCTTCAGCAGCGAAAAACGTGTCAGGAACCAATAAAGCAGCGGTAGTAAAACTGCGACGACGGTGAGTAGTACCAGAACCAAGGGAAATGCGTCGACGAGTCAGATGGCGGCGGCAGGGATTGCACGGAGACCACGGCGACAGTGGCGCAGTGTTACTGGCAGAATTCAGCGCCCAGCACCAGCCGGAACATCGATGATGCCACAGCAGCGGCAGTGGTTGGATGCGGAGTAGGTTTTTCTTTGCAGTTGATTAACAGCGATTGTTACTATCCGATGACGAAGGACAGCAGGAATTTGACGAGGCAGGAAAGGCGAAAAAGTTTGTGAAAAATATGCCCCGGAGATTGAGCGGCGTCACACAGCGTTACACTTTCACAGAGTTTATTCACTAAGTCAATTTTAAGTAGTTCTTATTTTACGCGACGCGCGTTTATGGAAATACAGCAGATTTCACGGGAAAATCAATGCTGTATCCCACTTCTGACACCACTATTACGGGATGGGTCAGGACTTAGTTTTTAAAAAACAATTTTAAACTTGCTAAAAGAATAAGTTTATTAAAATTCACGAAAACACGGAAAAATGGTGTGCGCCCGACGAGAGTCCAAATCAATCTGAATAATAAGTAATTTAAAGGTTTTACGAAAACAGCGGTTTCCTGTTGCATTGTCGTCAATGCAATAGGTCGCGCATTCAGCACTTTATTACTAAGTGCATGCCCATGTAATTTCGATATAACAGTTCCGTACTATTGTATAAAAATTACGTTCGTTTTATGGGAGTCTCCTTAAATATCAATATTATTCTGTTTTTAGTATTTGTTGTAAAAACAGCGACAGTAATACATATTCCGTAGAAATTTAAACAATCTAACTAATTCGTGATACACAAGCCTCCGATCCATTAAAGATAAAGTTAAGCATATAAAAAGCGGTCAAGTGCGAGTCCGACTCGCCTACCGAGGGTTTTGTAACATGCACATCAAACCCTTTTATATGAAACCCTACCCCACTTGAACTCAGAAAATATATTTTTTAAACTCGTTTCTATTCCCCCTAAAAAACGTTTATCTACACTCGTCTCATAATGTTCGAATTATGAATTCGAAAACAGATGCATAATGACCTACTTTATGCATTCTGCCTATAAAAACTAGGGTTTACTATAAATTACAGAAGCATAACTTAATGAGAAAACTCTTAATACGATAAAGTTGAGAAATGAAACGAAGTTTTTTTTTCCAATACTTAAATCGCTATCTTCCGCCGCACCTGACAGTTGTTGTTGTACGGTAATTTTAAGGATGTTGTTCAGTTGTTTTAATAGGTTTTTTGTTCTGTTGTTGTTGAGATGTTGTTCAGATGTTGTTAAGTTGTTGTTCAGATGTTGACTAGTTGTTGTTGAGATGTTGTTCAGTGTTGTTCATTTGTTGTTCAGTGTTGTTCAGTTGTTGTTCAGTTGTTTAGTTATTTGCTGTTGAGACTCGACATCTAAACAACTGTTAGTAAAGAATCTTCAAAAATTCATATCAACCCATATTACGTTCTCGTATTGAATTTGACCATGTATCGGGCCTTGCAATCGCCGGTGGGGACGTTTGGAAAAGTGTTCAACTGAGTTAATTTTTTAGAGTGTAGATAAAATAGTGTATGCAACTGCATATAATTAGGCATTAGAATGCTCGTGTCAATCTATTATCACACTCGGCTACGCCTCGTGTGATAAACAGACACTCGCATTCTAATGACCCCCATTATATGACAGTTGCATAAACTACTATTTAATTAAGGATTCAATTCTATTTTTCTAATTTTTGTTCTTCAAAACGAAGCTGCTTGCCAAATTCCATAGTTCAATTCTATTTCATGGTTGTGTTTTTCCTTTTGAAGTAAGGAACATTTATAACACGTTTTTTGTATGGGAGCCTACTTAATTATTTGTATTATTGCTATAGCAGCAACAGGAATATGCCATTTGTGAAAATGACAACTCTCTTACTATCACGGTTTATGAGATACTGTCTGGTGACTAGGGGATGCAAACCGGAATATCGAAACGATTTTTCGATATTTCGATTCCGGTTTTCAGAACTTTAAAATCGTTAAAACAGGTAAAGGAAAAAAGAGGTACTTTTATGTTTACATTTTACGGGGCATAACCATTGAAAATAATGTAATTTTCTCCCACCTGCGCCTGTTTGCAAGCATTTTGTCACGCAAATAACTAATAACTGTTCACAACTACCACGAGAACTTCCTGAAATTTGAAAAATATTTACCCGAAAGACATTTTTACTATGTTTGTTATAAACTCACGAAAACCGGAATATCGGAATTGAGCTCTAATATCGAAACTGGATCTGTTTTGAGAACCTTCAGATTTTGCATGCCCTACTGGTGACAGACAGACAGGCAGACAGAAAGACAGATGAGTATAAAGGCGGAACTTGAGCTACTGCTGATAGTAACTTTTGTCATCATCTTTCATCTCTATCAGCTGTCAAATCTTCGTTTACACCGTTTTGCTTCATATCATCTTTTATACAATCTATCCACACTTTTTAGGCCTTCCTCTCCTTCTGCATCCATTAACATTCATTTTCAATAATTTTTTTGTCACATGATTTTCATCCCTCCTCATAACATGCCCATACCACGATAAACGACTACTTCTCATCTTTTCTGTAACTGGCGCTACTTTCAAACTTCCTCTAATAACGGTGTTAAATGTGGTTAAACTATTACCAAGATATTTTTTGTCTGGCTTGTTTGACCTAATGGTGTATTTTTTTGGGTAAAACTTCAATTTAGCGTGTCATCCAGTATAATGTCTAACAGTTATGCTTTTTCTTGTACATAAAAGACGAAGGTCAGTAGTGGAAGTTTTTAAAGGAAGTGAAAGTTAGAACAAATTCAAACTAATTACGGGTTGTCCTCAAATTACGTAACGCAATTGAGAGTGGGCAGGAAGGGGGTCTAAACAGGCGTCATCTTTCATACTATTCTGTGTGATGTCGGCTCAGAATAGCATCACCCCATTGCTTTCCCGTGGATGTCGTAAGAATCGACTAAGGGACTGGGTTACATAGTTACATGTGTATTGCAATTTTAGGCAATGGGCTAACAACCTGTCACACACATACACAATTTTCTAAATAACCCTCAAATGTATGTCAGACGTGGCGTAACTGTTTGTTTATACGGCCGTCTACGCTCTGCCTTCCCCGTAATATAGGCGTGATATATGTATGTATGTATGTGCGTCAAAGATTTGAAAATTATGTGTTACGTAATATGTAGACGACCCCTCGTTTGTGCTTTAAGATTATCTTAAAATCATAAAGTGATAAAATATATATTTATATTATTGATCTTTCAAGTAGCAAAAACCACAACAGCTAGCAACACGCAACGTATAAACTTTCTTTACCTATTCACTCCAAACTTTGAAGGTAAGTTGATAAGATCAAATCTTATAAACGCTTATATGTAAGTGCAAGGTTATTTATCAAGCAACCTTATACATAATGTTCAGTAGGTAATGCGACGGCCAAGTGACGACCTTACCGCAGATTAAATAATAGCGATTGACCAGCGTTGCGTTACAACGTCGTCATAATAAAACTGACAAAATAATACTGTGTAAAATCAATTATGGTTTTCTAACTAAAAGGCTCGAAATCCTGAAAAGTTGGTCCCTTTTAAAAAAAGACAGCGAATCACCTTGCGAGATTTTGATGAATTTTAACGAGATATTACCATTTTTAGACATAAGCACTAGAGCAAATACCGTTACAATGCCTAATTCAGCGATTTTACTGGAAAGTATATTAGCTAGCATAAAGAAATTTTAATAATTATAAAACTTTAAACTTAATATTTAAAAAGAAATTTGTCCAGAATTAAAAAGAAGAAAAAAGAAGACGTTACTTCAATGTCTTTTTCCATGCAAGTTTGTCAAAGTGTTTTACTTAAAGCGAATTTGTCTAATTTAGATCCTCGACAATATAATATTTATTTTTTCCGAATTTTATGGCTCTATTTGTCCAAGTATATTATACCTAGCCTACTAGATCCCACTGCTGGGCAAAGGCCTCCCCCGCGGTCTTCCACTTCTTCCGATCCAAAGCTAACTCGGTCCACCCCCTATGATAGGCATCGAGATCGTCACGCCATCTTTTTCGGGGTCTACCTCGGCGCCGGGACCGGCCTTGAGGTATCCAGTGGTCAGTGACGATTTTAGCCCATTGATCAGAGTGCATCCGACGAACATGACCGGCCCACTCCCATTTTAATTTGGCGGTTTTACTGCCTACGTCAGTTATACCTGTCTTGGCTCTGAGTGTTGTGTTTCGGACTCTATCAATTCGTTTGACGCAAAGGACAAGTATAACCGTTTGAAAATCTTGTCTGCTCGGTGTTTTGGGAGACGGCGGCGCCCTGAACCCGCCACGGGACATTCGCGGCTTGCTGGCATAGATTACAGATTCAGAAGAGACCTCAATGGATAAGAGAGCGCACCCAGTTCGCCGGACACGTGGCAGTTTAAAGCATAAAAGGGTAATACGAGGTTTATATTGACTAAGAATATAATGAATCAGTTGCATGATATACTCACATATTCGAACCGGTCCGTGGCGAGCGTGGCCAGCAGGTGCAGGCAACCCAGCAGCGTGAACCACGCGCACCATAGCACCACCTATACAAAACAAAATTAAATAAAAAAGTGTTTTATTTTACTTTCCTGTTAAGGGTTTATCATACGTAATGTATTGTTGTCGAGTGTTATTCTAAATTGTTAATCTAATCCTAGGCTCCTGCAATACAAAAGGTTTTGCTTAGTGCTACGTCCCTTGTGTCACGCTGAATCCTATTATGTTACACAAGTACGTTTTACGTTGTACAAACCCGTCTTATTACACATTTTTTACGTGTAACGAAACCGTCCTATGCTAAACCATCTTGTTGTTTTTGGTAATAAAAAATTCTTATTCATATTCAACGTGGTGAGTATGGCAAATACCCCCATAAGGGCGAGACCCATATCCAGAAGCTGACTGTTTTATAGTAGATCCTCACCTCGTCCATGTACTGCACGTTGAGCACGCCGAACACGAAGATGAACTTGTAGAACACGTAGTTCCAGAGCTTCTCCTTGACGCGCGCCGCCTCGGACACGCGCAGTGAGCCGAACACCGCGCGCCGCACCACCACCGCCAGCACATGTTGTTATACACATGCTCACCTCGTCCATGTACTGCACGTTGAGCACGCCGAACACGAAGATGAACTTGTAGAACACGTAGTTCCAGAGCTTCTCCTTGACGCGCGCCGCCTCGGACACGCGCAGTGAGCCGAACACCGCGCGCCGCACCACCACCGCCAGCACATGTTGTTATACACATGCTCACCTCGTCCATGTACTGCACGTTGAGCACGCCGAACACGAAGATGAACTTGTAGAACACGTAGTTCCAGAGCTTCTCCTTGACGCGCGCCGCCTCGGACACGCGCAGTGAGCCGAACACCGCGCGCCGCACCACCACCGCCAGCACATGTTGTTATACACATGCTCACCTCGTCCATGTACTGCACGTTGAGCACGCCGAACACGAAGATGAACTTGTAGAACACGTAGTTCCAGAGCTTCTCCTTGACGCGCGCCGCCTCGGACACGCGCAGTGAGCCGAACACCGCGCGCCGCACCACCACCGCCAGCACATGTTGTTATACACATGCTCACCTCGTCCATGTACTGCACGTTGAGCACGCCGAACACGAAGATGAACTTGTAGAACACGTAGTTCCAGAGCTTCTCCTTGACGCGCGCCGCCTCGGACACGCGCAGTGAGCCGAACACCGCGCGCCGCACCACCACCGCCAGCACGCCCAGCGTGCAGTAGCACATGTTGATCAGCGTCTGGAATAAACGAGACATTAGTTCACTCTGGCAAACTAGACCTGACTAGACTAGAGTCAAGAGCAAACCCATAATTAATTAAAAAAAAAAAAACTGTAGATACATATTTATTACTTTTTTTTTTCAAGGGCGGGCAGGATTTGAACCTGCTACTTTCGCAATACTAGTGACAACGCCTCTTCCATCTGGGCTACCGCAGCTCATTCCTTACCGCGCTTGAAAATTTTGCAAGTTTTCAACAAATGTATACCTAACACGGGAAGTGTTTTAAAATTTGGTATTCTACTATTATTATGTTAGCCTAAACCACAGTATAATTAATAGTACTAGCGTACCTAAACTGGGCAAAGGCCTCCCCTCTCTTTTTCCAAACTTTGCGGCTACGTCATGTCATGGTCATGGCTATTGTCGACCAGTTCGGGTCGAAGTCATACCGCCATCTTTCCCTATATCTCTCTCTGCGTCGACATTCTTGTGAAACAAAATTTAGGGTGAAATTTTACTAGATACCGATAACCAATACTCTAGACGGGTTGGTGATAAGGAATTTTCCCTAAGGAACATAGGTCAAAATACGAGTTAAAAATTTGGACCTCTCACACAAAATTGCCGATCAGCTGATTTGAGTTACTGTGGAAACTCCAAAATAATGTTTCATATTTCAGCTTATGTTCCTAGGGGAAAGTTGTTTCTTATCACCAGCCCGTCATGTGTTTTCGCTAACGGACACTTGTAAAATTTCACACTATATTTTTAGTGATTGTCTTTTTGTATGTTACACTTAATTACATCTCGCAACGTTCACTCTGAGGTAATGGCTGAAAACCAGTGCTGCCCTCCTTTGGGCATTTTCAGCATTGAGCCTTGGCCATTTGCATCACTGCAGCACACATGAGCGTTTAACATGGTGTATTTACTACATAACCTATGTACCTATGCCAATAATGTTTCTGTTTTGTTCTTTGTTGAATGTATGTCTGTGTTGTAATTTTATGCAATAAACGTTTTCTCTATCTATCTATGTGATCTGCAGCAGTCAGCTAACGAACAAAGTTGGTTTTACCACGGGAAAACTCAACACGTGAAAACATGTGGGTACCAGTGAAATCGCTGCCAGGCGGGCCTCTATTAAGAGTAATCTATCAATTTAACCCAAATCCTGTTCATTAACTTTCCAAACCACTTTAAAGATAACTAATCGTCACCGTCACAAACAAAATGTCGTAAATAAATCACGTAACGTATCAAAACTTTCACGTTTATTAATAAAAAAAATTATAACTCTTACGCGTTCTTTTGACTCATCATCATATGTCGACATATTAGCGTAATTCTGGACAAATTTCTTCAATAGGTTAGTGTGATGTGAACCAGTTATATAGGTTTAGGTAATACAGGGAAATTCACTCTCTTCAAATTAAAGGCACCAAACAAACATAAATTTCACAACACACTATTTTCCAATGTATGTTATTTACTGTCAATGCACTTTATTGAATTTGCATTCAACTGTTGACGCATTTGCAGTTTCGAAACTGGTGCATTATAACTGCAACGTGTTACTAAGTTGCATTTGTTTAATTAAAAAGTTAAGTAAGTAAAACAGCATACAATGACCGCGGATGTAATTGCTGATCCGCGGTATTTTTGTACATACTGAAACAGTTTTACTTCTGAATTGTGTATAGGGTGAAATTTTACTTGTGACGTTAGCGAAATCTCAAGATGGGTTAGTGATGAGAAACAAGGTTCCTCAAAGAACAAAGTTGAAATTTTTTAAAAAATATTTTGAGTTTCCATAGTAGTTTAAAACAGCTGATTGGCAATTTTATACGGGAGGTCCAAATATTTTTTTCGTATTTCGACCTATGTTTCTTAGGCAGAGTTGTTCCTTATCACCAGCCCGTTTTGAGATTTCGCTATCGGTCTTATAGAGGTAATCATTTTATACATGTTCATAAAGTCGCGCCTTTACAATCTTACAGGGAAGGAAAGAAAAAGAATGGCCTTTAACCTACCTATATATTTTACTGGCTCCAATAAAAACCAGTGATTTGGCACAACTACCTAACAAATGGAAAGAAGCGAAATGCTTTTTTTATATAAGAAGAGAAAGTTGTTTACTTTTAAAACTCGGATCATTGCAATGTATTTTTGTACATTATCTTTGAGTAAACGGCCAATGTGGCGCAGTGGTAGAGCGACTGTCTGCGGCGCATAGGTTCCGCGTTCGATTCTCGGTGGGGCTCTCAAAAAGATGATATTTATCACTTTCCGAACTTGTCCCCAGTCAGGTCAGGGCATTGCAGGTTGAACCACCTGATTGTCCGAAAAGAAAGATGGTTCCGAGTTCCTTGCTTCGGAGGGCATACAGGTTGTACATGATTCCTTAGACGGCGGTCGTTACACAACCATATCAGAGGCCTACTAGTAGTAGGGGGTTAAAAAACTCTGACACTAGGGTTCATAGCATCGTTCGTCCACTCGGTGCCCCACACGTAAAGAAGAGATTTACTATAAATAACTTATTCAGCTGCTCATGAAACCACCGGTTTATGAGGTATGTACCACTCTAGGTATATTCTACTCAAGAAAAAACTAAATTAACTGATAATGAGATTTCCGTGTGATGCCGGCTTAGAATAGCATCACCCTATTACTTTCCCGTGAGAGTCGTAAGAGGCGACTAAGGGACTTGAGGGTGTGTATTGCAAATTTCAACCTGTCACTATGGCAATACACAATTTTCCGAATGACCCTCAAATGTTTGTCAGACGTGGCACAAATGTCCGTTTTTTGCCGCCGTTTACGCTCTGTCTACCCCGCAAGGGATAATAGGTGTGATATGTATGTGTAAGTGTGTGTGTGTGTGAGATCAGGAATACGTAGCAAGAACAAGATGTGGATCGATGACACGCCCAAGGACACACAAGTAATTTGAACGTGCGCCAAACTATGCACAGACTGCGGCGGTGTCGCCAGCCAGCCACGCAGCTCGTGTGACAGCAGTAAGGCCATCACAATGAGCCATATTTGACAGCTGTCATCTCTACATCAAAAGAGATGTCAACAAAGGAAAATGGGAGTCTCTACTCTCTACCAAGTCTCTACCATAGCATTAGCACGATGGGATGACCGTACTTTAGTATTCCCTTATAGGTGTCATGAACATGAACAACAACACGCACGAATAATGCAAAGAGAACAGAATGATCATTAAATTCGTCATTAATATTGGGTGAAATTTGACCAGTGACCGATAGCGAAAGTAGGAACTAGGAACATAAGAGTTGCAAATCATCGTTCTATTTGTTTACAAACATGTATTGTGTTCGTCATCTTGGCCCTCGGTAGAGTTGACGTCTACGATATATTAATAGCCCAGATAGGCTGCCCGCATAAAATGTATGAGATTTTTGACATTATGTTGCGGTGCGACGTCGCATCGCATTTATATGTGGGCTGCCAGCCTGCCACACACGGCTAAAAGTGGCTAGTGAAACACGGAATTGTTTATCAACAAGAGTGGGAAGACTACAAAACATTACACGCAGATAATTTTTAACTTGGCATTTGTGCTGCATAGAGACATCTGCAGACCTGTTGAACGCGAAGCGATAGAAGCAACAAATGTGACAGGTTTGAAGGACACTGGCAAATCGCACCATCACACGTGTCTCAACTATGATTGGACACGATTCAGTGTACGTGGCTTGGCGTGTCGTTGATTTATTTTCATTATATTGGCGACAGGAATAGCGGAACTACCATACTCTACCTACACTGGGAAATGACACATCTGTGCCAGGCTATAATTTGACATGTTTTTGTTTTTCGCGTGGGACACCGAGTCGTCCAACAACCCAATGAACCCTGCTGTCAAAGTTTTTCAACCGCCTACTACTAGCAGTAGGTTTCTGACATGGTTGTGTTACGACCGCCGTCTTAGTAATCATAGACAACAACCGGGACCGACGGCTTAACGTGTTCTCCGAAGCACGGAACCATCTTTCTTTTCGCTCAATCAAGTGGTACAGCCTGCAATGTCATTACCAGGGAACGAATTCACAAAGTGATATGATAATATCAACTTTGTTGTAAGTGTGCCACCGAGAATCGAATCCGGAACCTTTGCGTCACACGCAGTCGCACAACAACTGCGCCACATCGGCTGTCATTTTACAAGTAAAATTCGATGTTCATTGCTTTTTCAGTTAGCCATTATGATACCAGGAATATTAATCGGCTACGCAATGTACTATGCAAAGGTTCCGGGTTCGATTCTCGGTGGGACATTCACAAAATTGATATTTATCACTTTGTGAATTTGTTCCCGGTCTGGTTAGGACATTGCAGGGTGAACCACCTGATTGTCCGAAAAGAAAGATGGTTCCGTGCTTCGTAGGGCACGTTAAGTTGTCGGTCCCGGTTGCTGTCTATGATTACTTAGACGGCGGTCGTAACACAACCATGTCAGAGGCCTACTAGTGGTAGTAGGCGGTTGAAAAACTCTGACACCAGGGTTCATCGGGTCGTTGGACGATTCGGTGTCCCACACGAAAAGAGAGAGAGACCCAGACTAAATTAATCAGGACGTTCGTCTAAGCATTTTATAGTTGTATTCTTTGGTAGTATAATCGTTAAAAAAATACTAGTTGATGCCAGTTGGCATCAAAAACCGGCACATAAATAGGTACGTATTATATTAGTCATCATAATCATACATACATAACGCATATTAATCGTGTGATCACGCTCAATGGCAACCAAATATGATGTAGAGGACCCCAACGGAAAACGTATTTTATTAGAATTAGGTTTCAATGTCAACGTTTTTAGTTAAGGGCCTGCCTCGCCCCGCCTGCCACTAATGGCAAATCCTGTGTGTCAGAACAGAGCGGAATCGCCATAATTAGACGATTTTTCACTCTTTTGGAAATTTCTCGCCAAATAAACAAGTAATCAAAAAACTGTACGACATAAATCTAGTAATGTACAAGACGTATCGTATTCGCAAGAAATAATGTGTTATGTTAATGATAATAAAATAAAAAAGGATTGTAAAACGAGGTGCTGATCGTTTTCGCAAACGAAATTGCGTGCATCCAAAAATACCCATTTTTCTCACGGCGCGCCCTTAAGATAGCGGCCGATGTGGCGCAGTGTTAGTTAGACTGCCTGCGGCGCAAAGGTTCCGGGTTCGATTCCCGGTGGGTCACTCACAAAGTTGATATTATCACTCTGTGAATTTGTTCCCAGTATAGTTAGGGCATTACATGCTGAACCACCTGATTGTCCGTAAGAAAGATGGTTCCGTGCTTCGGAGGGCACGTTAAGCTGTCTATGATTACTTAGACGGCGGTCATTACACAACCATGTCAGAGGCGTAGTAGTAGGCAGATAAAAAACTCTGACACCAGGGTTTATCGGATTGTTCGTCAACTCGGCGTCCCACACAAGAAAAAAAGAAGAAGTTAAGATACAGATATTATTCTTGTCTTATCAGCTTATGAGGGCGTTTATTTCCTTTATGTTAATTTCATTACGTATTTGAGACGATCGCACCACCCACAATGACCTTTAGGCCGTGGCTGACGTCACAACTCTGACGTCGTCTGTGGGTTGGTCTGGTTGGAAACGAGAGCACTCGGTGTGTCACCATATTTATTATTTACTAGCTGTTACCCGCGGCGTTGCCCGCATAAGTGATAAACTATCCTATGTGTTTATCCATGTTACCTTCTATAAATGTGTGCCAAAATTCATTACAATCGGTTCAGTAGTTTTTGCGTGAAGAAGTAACAAACAAACAAACATACATACATACATACAATATTAGTAGTAGTAGTGTCTTTAGACGACTCGGTGTCCCATACGAAAAGAGTGAGAGAGAGTAGAATAAGAGCTAAACGGTTATCACCTATGACAGAGGTTATATCAGAGTTTTCCACGGTAGTAACAAAAAGGATAATTAATGTCAGTAAAATGGGTCAATGGATTAAGATGGTACCAAACATATCGCCTTAGAAAGGAAAAAAAAAGATGGAGCCATGCCACGCATTATTGGCAAAAAGATAAATTCCCAGGCAAGGGATGAGCCGCGGTACCCCAGCTGTTGGTAGAGGTATCGCCACTACTGATGGCGGAAGTTGCAGGTTCAAATTCACTTGCCCAAGGTAGAAAAAAATGTAATTTCATTGAGTTTGCAGGTTCTAATTTTACTTAAGGATAATACTAAAAACTAGGGCAACGGATATGTGATACATTATTTGTATCAAGAGAAAACATTTTTTTTTGTGAAGTGGCGCCACTGTCGAGGTCGTTCACGAGTACACTCGCCTTAAATCTCAGTACCTTTAGTTCGGTATACAAGCGTAAAGTTCGCTGAACTACAATAATAAAAACATAACACTCGTTTTATTGGCGGGCGGTCGTGTAAAAAATATAAAGTTATTTTAAGACATTTACCGGCAGTTATTTATAACATGCAATCACAATTGACATTACGATACAATAATAAGGCATTGATGTAGAGAAATCTTGTGCCGAAGCCGGTCTCGAGCCTTATAAAGGTCGAACTGACCTTCGCTTGCATGCACACATTGCTACTTCGTATTACATTCTAGCACCTAGGTATCTAACCTTTAACGTTAGGTCAGCGTGACTTTTGTTAAACCTACCCCACAAGGGATTAAGGCGTGATATATGTATGTTACATACAGCTTAATATTAGGACAATATTTGTCCCGATTCTACGTTTTAATCGTTTTTAGTTTCTAAAGTTAAAATCACTACATTTAAATCTCGAAACTTATAAATAAATGTGGCAATTCCTCAAAAGCCTTGTTTTTGACTTCTGAATAATAATAAAATGGAGTTAGATAATTCTCATCATCAGGCCATTCGTACACTGGTGTACACGATATAAATTGAATGAATAAATAAAATAATTATGTTTTATTAGTCCAAGGTACAAATAAAATAGTCAGGTGTGCACGTCTCATAAGAAATTAAATAATAGACAAGGTATAATGCATATTTGTGTTTTTAGCACAACGCCTCAATGGACAATGGGCTCTGGAAGGTTCTCACCTATCGCATTGTTTTATTGATTGAAAGACTAACAGAAGTTGAAATTCTTTATTCAATGTAGGATAGTCATAGATAAATGATTGGTTCGCTAGCGCAGCGAGGACCGCATAGTACATACATACATACATAAATCACGCCTATATCCCTTACGGGGTAGGCAGAGCGTTAACGGCCGTAAAACGGATATTAACACCACGTCTGACAAAAGTTTGAGGGTCAATCAGATAGCTGTGTATCACTATAGTGACAGGTTGTCAGCCCATCGCCTAAAATTGCACTACACATCCAACCCTCGAGTCCCTTAGTCGCCTCTTACGACACCCATGGGTAAGAAATGGGGTGATGCTAATTCTATTTTTTATAACAATTTTGTAATTTCCTAATAGAAAGCCGGCTCGGACGGGCTAAAAAAATAAAATAAAGGCACTGCCTCGGGGCTGGCCAGGTCAATCACACAGCATGTAACTTTAAAAAAAAACTATATTTGAATGTTCCTGTGCAAAGGAAATAAGTATACAAGATGGAAGTGTTTTCTAATTACAACTAGGTACCGTAAAGGGAGTGAGTGACGCCTTTTTCTAGATGCAAATTCAATCAAGGTAGGATTTAGGGATCAGGCTGTGCTGATCGGTTGGTTATTCTTATTAACAACTAGCGGCCCGCCTAGCGGTTTCACCCGCTGCTAACTGATTTCCCACGGGAAACAGACCTTACCGAGTCCCGAGTACCGAGACCGACATAAATCATACATACATAAAAACCTCCCTCTTGAATCACTCGTATCTTTTAAAAAAACTTCATCCAGATCCGTTAAGTGGTTTTGAAGATTTAAGCATACAAACAAACAAACAGACAGGGACAGACGTGGGAAGCGACTTTACTTTAAATTCCGGTTTTATTTAATCCCCCAAGGGATAAAAAGGGGGTTAAAAGTTTGTACGAAAGTTCGTTGTCTTAAGTGTGATCCGTTTCAAAATTAGTGATCAGACTTATGACTTAAAATAATGTAACATGTGTTTCAGCATATTTGAAATTTTAACCCTTAATAGGGTCAACCGGGGGTTTAAAGTTTGTATGAAAGTTCGTTTTTTTAAATGAATGTGATCTGTTTCAAAATTTGTGATTAGACTAATAACTTAAAATAATTAAACACGTGTTTCAGCATTTTTGAAATTTTAACCTTTAAATGGGTGAAAAGGGGGTTAAAAGTTAGTATGAAAGTTTTTTATCTTAAATGTGATCTGTATCAAAATTTCAAATTAAACGCATAACTTAAAATAATTAAATACGTGTTTCAGCATTTTTGAAATTTTAATCCTTAAAGGTGTCAAAAGGGGGTCAAAAGTTTACTACCAAGTGGGCTACCCGTTTTCCCATGGGAATGTGACAATTTCTCGGAATAAATTATACCTATAAACCTTCCTCTCTAGTTACTCTATCTAATAAAAAAAACCGCATCAAAATCCGTTGGGTAATTCTAAAGATATAAGGAGACACCAAACGGGAATCGACTTTATTTTATACTATGTAGTGATACCTATGAATAAAAAAACAATGTATATTGTTGAGGATCAATAACCTGAAATCCGGCTTATGTGGCGCAGTGGTAGTGCGACTGCCTGCGACGCAAAGGTTCCGGGTACGATTCTCGGTGGGGCACTCATAAATTTGATATTTATCTCTTTGTGAATTTGCTCCCAGTCTGGCAAGTCCTTTATTTTATTTTATTTTTCCCGCCCGAGCCGGTTTTCTATCAGGACATTACAAAATAGTTATAAAAAATAGAAAATTGTGTGATACATTTTTTTTTTACAATAATGATTCATGACGACAATAAGTGATATGATAATACTATCCTACATTAAATAAAGACTTTAAATTTAAATTTCATTGCTGGCTGAACCACCTGATTGTCCGAAAAGAAAGATGGTTCCGTGCTCCGGAGGGAACGATAAGCCGTTGGTCCCAGTTGCTGTCTTAAGATTACTTAGACGGTGGTCTTTACACAACCATGTCAGAGGCAGGCCTACAACTAGTAGTAGGCGGTTCAAAAACTCTCGACACCAGGGTTCATCGGGTCGTTAGACGACTCGGTGTCCCACACGAAAAGAAGAAGAACTGAAATCACAGTTTAAAATGACTTAAAAGAGTTACTCTAAAGTGCTGCTGATTACCGCCTAGCCAGATGGCAACTATTTAAGCGAATTAATTAGATTACACAGGAAAAATACTACATATGTATGTATCTCGGCATTTGATTTCTTATCTTATCTCTCTTAATCGAAAAAACATCAAGTGTAATGCGAGTGCGTCGTGTTTGGTGCATTTAGGTACATAATGTCTAATTTCCAAAATGTCCAATGCTTTCAAACTGTCCAATGCCCACAATGTCCAATTCCCAAAATGTCCAATTCCTAAAATGTCCAATTACCAAAATGTCCAATCAAGTTTAAATGCAAATTTAGTTCAGTTCATGAAAGAGAACAACTTTTCCCTTGGAACATAGGTTGACTGATATAAAAAATAAATTTGCTTTCACATGGTGACGTACTTACATGACCTATATTATTATAGAGGGAAGGGTGTTGTTCTATGACCGTATTCTATGACTCATGCTTCCAGTACTGACGTGGACTATCTACATACATACACATATCACGCCTATAATACCTTGCGGGGTAGGCACAGCTTAAACAGCCGCAAAAACAGACATTTACGCCACTTCAGACAAGTATTTGAGGGTCATTCGGAAAATTGTGTTTCGCCATAGTGACCGGTTGTCAGCCCATCGCCTAAAGTTGCAATACACTCTCGAGTCCCTTAGTCGCCTCTTACGACTCCCAAGAGAAAGAAATGGGGTGATGCTATTCGAAGCCGGCATCACACGGCACGGCATGGTGGACTATCTGACGAAATAATATGTAACACAAGAAGTGAAGTAGATAAAGCCGTAGCCACGAACGAAAACTGTAGAACTGTAGAACCTGAACCAAAATGGAACGGGCCAACTGAAAGAAACAACAAATAAACTAGGATTTTGTTTTATCCCAGAAAAATGAACAAGGCAAGTCGTTGCTGACTGAAATAGAAACATCTGAGCTCAGATCAGGGACACAAATTGCGTATTAGCCTGACACCGGGCGAGAAAATAATATTTTGTTTCTACTATAGAAGGGATGGATAGGTTATATGCCGTGTGATGCCGGCTTAAAATAGCATCATCCCATTTCTTTCCCGTGGGACTCGTAAGAGGCGACTAAGGGACTCGAGGGTGTGCATTGCAATTTTAGGCGATGGGCTGACAACCTGTCACTATAGCGATACACAATTTTCCGAATGACCCTCTAACATATGTCAGACCCGGTGTAAATGTCCGTTTTTTGCGGCTGTTTACGCTCTGCCTACCCCGCAAGGGATTATAGGCGTGATATGTGTATGTACAGAAGGGACCAATTTTCACTGGTAACGCTTGCCAACTGAATGAGATACCAGGATAGGTAAGTTGATCCCATCGTAGTAGTTATTAGACAAAGTTTATCAATAGAGGCTTCTGAGCACCTGCGCAATATTTTTGAATTGTTTGGTTTCGCATATATTTTCAAGTCAAGATACATGCTATAGAGTTTTTCTCAGGTCGATTAATAATATTGTAAAGATGTTTTTTGCCAAATTAAAAGACAGACAGAACAGACAATAAACACAGCGGGAGACTTTTTATGATCATTGAGATATCAACAAAAACTATTCGAAAAACTAGCGGACTGTTACCGAGTGATATTTTATTATGTGGGGCCGTGTGATGCTGACTAGAATGACATCACCCCATTGCTTTACCAAGGGTCACATTCACATGTTTATTGTAATTTTAGGTGATGGCCGGACAACCTATCAGTATGGAGATACACAATTTTTGGAAATGGTCCTCTTTTGAAGAACTTGCAAAATTGCATCGCAGGCAGAGTTTGAACCTGCATCTTTCCCTATCACTAGTAGTGATGCCTGTCCACAAGATTGTTTGTCAGACGTGGCGTAGAGACCGTTTTTACAGCTGTTTACGCTCTGCCAACCCCACAAGGCATGATGCATACATATGTATGTCTTTTACTATGTTAAAACGAACCGGTCGGTTACATACCTATGTAGGCAGGCAGGAAGATACAGTTTATAGATCTCGTCTTAGCATTTATTGAACTGCGAAACCTTGAAAT
The DNA here is from genome assembly GCA_027580185.1 of Tuta absoluta. Classification (NCBI taxonomy): domain Eukaryota; kingdom Metazoa; phylum Arthropoda; class Insecta; order Lepidoptera; family Gelechiidae; genus Tuta; species Tuta absoluta. Next base: position 1,840,740 of record JAQAHW010000059.1, read on the forward strand.
CGTTCTGCTAAGGATCGCAGGTTATTTAAAACTAAACCTGTCTTGCAAGTAATACAAGTATGTAATTTGTTGAATCTACATTTATTATATTGAAGTCGAATTCGTTTTTCAAGGAATTGCAATGAAAAGCCTGCAATGAGTTTTAATCGTTCATGCTTCAGCATCATGTATTTTTAGGGTTCCGTACCCAAAAGTTCAAAACGGGACTCTATTACTGAGATTTCGATGTCCTTCCGTCTGTCACCAGTATCCGATATTATCAAACTACAGGCTACAATTTTACAGGTGAAATTCGATGTTCATTGCGTAGTCGGTAAGGTATAATGATACCAGGAATATGAACCGGGGCAACGCAATCTACTAAAAATTTCACCTGTAGACTTGTAGTCTGTAGGCTGATTCATAAAATAGGCACCAGGCCTCATAACTCACATAGGCCATGTTAGTTAGAGAGTTTTAATTTTCACAGATGCCGTATTTATTTTGCTGCTGTAACAACAAATGCTAAAAGTTCGAATTAAATAAACAATAAAGGGCTCCAATACAAAAAAGTGCTTTTTGTTCAATTTTATCTATAATGGTTTGAAGGCATAAGGAATAGATAAACAGATAAAAAATCACAGAACATGTAGGTATAACTTTTTCCGCTATACCAACAAATACTAAGCTACAGAATAAAATTAATATTTCAGGAACTTACATCAAACGGTACGAAACTCTTCGTGCGCAAGTACGACTCGCAATTGGCCGATTTTTATCTTCAAAATAAAATTAAAAACTTATATTATTGTCTCGAAGAGATCGCTTTTAGCGATAAGACCGCATTGTGCACTTTAGATTAAAATTTAACGTTATTAATTATCCTGTATTCTGTAGTTTTTATTACTAGTAGTAGGCGATTGAAAAGCTCTTGAAATCAGGGTTCATCGGGTCGTTGGACGACTCGGTGTACTACACAAAAGAGGACTTACTTATTTATTTAGATCATAATTTTACAAGTTTACTTATAACGTTTATAAGATCAAGTAATATGGCAGCATTTCAAGTCAAGTTCTAACAGACCGTTTAAACACATACGTACGTGCGTACGTTCGTTTCATTAGATCAATTAGCCACTCCCACCCAGTCTCTTAATAACATATTATTGTCTTAGCAGGATCAAACCAGATTACGTGTGATTTGAACCAGTACGTTCTATTGTAAATATTCAAGACAAGATTGGAATTATATAGGACTAGCGGCCCGCTCAGTAATTTTCCCGCGGGAATTAGACATCTTAATATAGTCTTTGTTCATCAGGGATTACGTAGGATTCTAATGGTAATAGATTTTTTTCTAATCGGTCCAGTCGTTTCGAAGCCTCTTCAATTCAAACAAACAATCAAATCTTTCCTCTTTGACGGTGATAGACACAACTAATATGATTTATGAGGATTTTTGTTTTATTTTGTAATTAACTAAGCATTTTCTATTTGCTTTTATTTTGTTTTTCCTAAACTTTAATTTATAGCTTTATGCCCAATGTGTGTTGTGTGCTACAACAAAATGGTGTTGTGTTTCATTGTAAATGCTTATTTCAGCTTACTCTATTGTCTACTGGTGAAAGCCTATTATTGGCTTTCTGTTTTTATGTATATTGTGTCAACAGCTGTTGGTTTTCCAAAATAAATAAAAATAAAATTAAAATATTAGTGTAGATGTAGACAATGGTTCTATTTGTCCATTACTTAGTTCGAAGCTACAATTTATTTCATCGTCATCATCGACAGCCGTTCGCCAGACGTGTCCACTGTTGGACTTAGGCCTCATCTATTAACTCCATAAACTGTATTTAAACCGGTGATCAATAAAAATCGCTTTTAAGACCGTTTACGCTCTGTCTTCCCCGCAAGAGATATAGGTGTGATATTTGTATGTATCAATAAAACCATACAAGGAATATTAGAAGCACGTTAAGTTATTATTAGAGGGTTCAACTGACACTGATAATTCTTAACAACTGTATTGAAAACCAATAAATGTAGAACCATTAAAATTTACCGAAGTATATTACATAGTATTAGTATGTAAAAGGACGCGAAGGTTGGTGCTGCGCAAAGTAGTACGGCCGTCGTAATAAGTCATATTTGACAGATGTCAGATTCGTGCTAATGCTATAGCGGAGGGTTCATTCATAATTAATTTATTTGCTATCACATGGCAATTTTTAAGGTCTAATTACATTAGAGTATCACACATGACGCCCTTTTGAGGGCACTGCAAAATATAGGTCGAGGAATCCGTTCTAATATTATAAATCTGAGAGTTTGTGTGTGTATGTATGTATGTTATTACTTCTTCACGCTCAAACGGCTTGACCGATTTGGGTGAAATTTGGAACACAGGTAGAGTATAACCCGGAATAACATATTGTAGGATACTTTTTACCGCGGGAAAACAACTATTATCACAGGGGAATTCTAGTAAAAAATAAAATTATTACATTACCATTTTCCTTCGAAGACATCACTTTAAGTATGGAAGTAACAGCTGTCAAATATGGCTTATTGGGGTGGCCTTACTTTAAGTAAAGTTTAGTAAAAGGACTCGAAGGTTTCGGAGTTTTGTAATTCGGCCGAAGGACTGACAACCTGTTTCTATTGCAATACATTCCTTTCGGAAAACTAAAACTCCAAACCAATCTTATCTTTTCTTCTCTATGAGAAAATAATCGAATTTCAAACGTTATATTATTACCTGAAAAATATGTCTTTCGGGGTTTTAGGATTAGGTACATATATCACGCCTATATCCCCTGCGGAGTACGCAGAGCGATGACAAACATTTGAGGGTCATTCAGAAAATTGTGTATTGCCACAGTCAGCCTTTCGCCTAAAATTACAATATAACCCTCGCCTCTTACGATACCCACGGGAAAGAAATGGGGTGATTGTATTCTAAATCAGCATCACAGGGCATTGATGCTATTCTAATCCGGCATCGCACGGCTTAGTCTTAGTGATACATATGATAAATAATGTATTTATACTTTAACGGGCTTCGTAATTCAATGTCGTTTGAATCTATACGTTACAAAGTAAGTTTCTAAAAAAAGATATAAAAAGGGCAACGCCTCGGTTAAACTCACGGCATGCAAAAGTGTTAGGTGAACGCGGTGAATATCTAGACTATCTTTCTGAAATTCAGAAACAAATAGGAGGCTAGAAAAAGGTTGTATTTGACTTTGAAATTGTATTAGAATGCAGGATGTAACGAGCGCTGTTTTGACCTTGGCTTTTAGTAGGTAGGTACCTACTTCGATTCCTTCCGTATTAGGTCTTTAATGCAGTATAATTCGTTAGCGAAATAAAGCGATGATATCAAGGTTTGAAAGGGATACTAAATATTCAAATATATAAATGCCGTGTGATGTCGGATTAGAATAGCATCACCCCATTTCTCATTAAGTAACTCGAGGGCTGACAACCTGTCACTATGGCGATTCACGATTTTTTACGGCCATTTACCTTCTGCCTATATAGGCGTGATATATGTATGTTTGTATTACAATAAATTTCAAAACACAAATTGCAATCAATGTTTTCGGATATTTGTAAATAGCGCTTCGATGCCGAACCCGTTTCGGCGCGGCGTGTGCTGATAACGTCAGCTCACGTGTCACGTGTTGCAAATCTGGCGAGCTGGCAAAAAAACAAACATAATATTGTACAACAGTGCGACCGTTATAAACATACATACATATATCACGCCTATATCCTTTTCGGGGTAGGCAGAGCGTAAAGGGCCGTAAGAAACTAAAATTTACGCCACTTCTGACAAACATTTGAGGGTCGTTCAGATAATTGAGTATCTTTTTATATCCGTTATATTAGGTACTATTAAATGCATGTTTTTAAGGGTAGGTTCCACTAATGAAACTAAACAACTGTTCCTAAGAAACATAGGCCGAAATAAAAATAAATAATTTGGGCCTTAAAAAATTTGACACTTTGTACGAAGGTCTAAACTTTTTTTCATATTTTGACCCGTGACCTATGACCCTTGAGAAAAGTTTTTTAAAATTCACTCTAAAAATATCTGCAATGAATTTAATAGGACCGTTATATTGCGACGCGATGAGCTCACAATGCCAACTGCGGTTCAGTAGTAAGACATTTGTGTACGCTGCCAGCAAAAAGCACGCTTTCGTCTAAAAGCCATTTCACCCATCATGTAACATCATCATCAACAGCTACAACAGTCCACTTTTGAAAAGTAATTTACTTCATTCAATGTAGGATAGTACTATCACTTATTGACGTCACGGTCCGTCTTTGTAAAAAAATGTTTAATACAACTTTCTTCTTTTTGTAACAATATTGTATTGTCCTGTGAAAAACCGGCTCTGGCGGGATACCAAATAAATATAAAGGCACTGTCTCTGGCCGGGTTAATCACAGTGCAAGCAGCTGTACGCCACCATCACCAGTAAACGATATTTGTTTCAGATTAAAATCATGATTTTTAAAAGGTGTTATTAACATGCGTATAATTAATAGACACGGGCCTCTATTGGGGGTGTTTGCCTCGCTTACTACGCTTGGCAAGCTCGTTGGTGGGAGGGATGTTGCATTCAAGATGTTTTTGCGAGTATTGCTATGTGTTTATCCTATGGTTGCTGTTTTCGTCGGTCGCTGTTTACGTCACCCACTGGTAGAAATTGGATGATGCTATTCGAAGTCGGCAACACATGACAACACAATTAACTAACAACATTTGTTGCGTTTTTTTTATCATTAAACACCTTTCTATCAATTGAAAAACTGTGTTGAACTTGACGAACATCCACATTACATATCTACATAATAATTAGGTATTACCTAAGAATAATACCAGCATTATAATGCCTTGAATAATTTAAGAAGGTTTCGTGGTAAGGTCAACCAGCTCCACAATTTTTTAGAGTCAACAAAAAACGTAACTTTGTTTTGGCCAAAGAAAAAATTGGCAAGGATTCAATTTTACTTTTAGATATTTATTGTTAAAGTTCGGAATTCTTTGTCGAAAAGCGTAAACAGTAACAATCTGTATTCCAGAAACATGTACAGACTGCACAGTAGTTTAAAAAGAAGTACTTGAAAATCATTCAATTGATTTTGATGTGTTGTGACATTCAAGTTAGACAATTAATGAAAATAAGAAACTTGAAAAATTATAGCGTCGGCCGGGGATTGAACCCGGGACCTGTGGGGCACCGCTCTGCCACTGAGCTACCGGCGGCGCCCCGACCGAAACCTTTCTTTCCTTCATGAATGAAAATAATATAGCACCGTGAGTGCAAAGTAAACCATAGTACAAAAATAAAAAAATATATCATCAAAATACATTTCTACACTCTTATTTTTTTACCATTACTCTCTTAATGTTATCTTATGATGTTATTTGTAATGAAATAAAAAGTGAAACCCTTGATTCCCGTGTTGCAGCATTGCAGTGAATATCACTTTCACTTGCTCTCAACACTCTCAACATCAGCAGACAAACAAGTATGAGGAAACTTAGAAAGTTCATTTAAATCTGTGCTTATGCAGTTGGTTTCAAAATAGCTGTTTGCTCTTTAACCTGGGCATGAAACTCTTGCATGGTCTTAGGATATTTTTATCTTTGCCGCTGCTTTGCTAATGATATTTTAATATTTGTGATGTTTTTGTTTCAGATTGTAAGAACCTATTAGCAAAGTAAGCATGTTTTTGTTAACTTCTTATGTAATGACTGACCTGTACCCGATATTATCAAACTACAGGCTACAATTTTACAGGTGAAATTCGATGTTCATTGCGTAGTGGGTTAACCATTATGATACCAGGAACATGAACCGGCTACGCAATGTACTATAAATTTCACCTGTAGACTTGTAGCCTGTAGTTTCATAATATAGGCACCTGATGGCATAGTGGATAGTACGCAGAGGGTCGTGGGTTCACAGAATGAGAAATGTCATAGCAACCAATAAAAAAATATTAATAATTTTAATAGGTTCAATAAATAGGTAGAAGTAGGTACAGCACAAAACAATTTTATATTATATCAAAAGTTTGTGGTTATAATGATCAAGTAACTGGAATGTACAACATAGTGGATCAAGGCTAGCCTCAGTGAGAAAATAATAGCAGATATTTGTAATTAATACAAGCTATTTGCAAACAATCATCTTGTTACATGCATTGCCAAGTCATTTTCATCAGTGATTATAGCAAGGAGTTACTTTACAGATGATTAAAATAAATCACTGTATACTACCTTATAACAGACACCAGTCTCTCACCAGCAGTTTACATGGAAATTTTTATTTTTATGAATTATTGTGAGAGAAATAAACAATTTTTATTATTATTATTATTATAATAATACATTAACACATTAACAGCCACAACAGTCCACTGCTGGAAATGGGTTTCCCCTTTTGGGGGGTATTGCAATTACAGTACAGGCGGATTGGTGAGTGCAAGATAATGAAATTCACAAGGAATGCTGCTGTCTGTTTCCTGGACGAATTTGTCCCTTTGTCACTGTTTACAACACCTTCAGGTAGTATTGGGGTGTAAGCTTTTCAAAGGCGGCCTACACTTAATAATACATTTTTTGTATTAATATTTAGAACTAGTTGCCCATTGGTTTTCCTTGTTGCTACTATGTGTTTTTAAAATCTTCCCTGAAAATCAAGCATTTTCAATGGTCATGGATAATTCAGTTGTTTAACAGTGAAAGAAGGTTTAAAAGGAACAGCAGTTTCTGAGATATTGATTACACAAACAAATGAAAATAAAACTTTCCTCTTTAGTACCTAAAATAGTATGAAATGTGTCAATTGTGTGTACCTATTATACTATCTTTGCACAGAAATGAAACAAACAAACACTTAGTGTTTTTAAACTACTTCAACTACTACTATGAAGTGGGTACTATAACAGCCACAAAATACCATTATTTAAACATGTTATCTATATTTGCAACTTTGTCTCTGAAATGATAATATTATTTGGGTCTTTAGATAATAGGTCTCAACTCAAGTGATAAGTCCTGTGTGAGGAAGTAAGTCAGTTTGTAAGAAATTATGCTCTAAATATTACTTAAATCTGATTTGTAGGTACCAAGCAAAAAAAAAACTGTTACCAAGCAAAGTGAGTTTATGCTAATTGTAATCAATGTATATTGTATGGCTAAAGGCCACTGAATTGTTTATTGATACCTAGTTTATGCATACTGTTTATTCTATTAGTTACAAGTTATTTCTGTATAGTTATAAAGGTTTATTTATTATGCATCTATATTATATGCATGTGTGGAATAACACAAATAATTAATACATTTGTTGCCTGGGCATGTGTATCAATCCACTATGTATGTTCCATGATCATGAAATGTTAGTAATTAATTGTATTATGAATACAGCTATCTGTAAAAAGAAGAAAGTTAAAGATTTATGTAAAGACTTTGCCTTAAAGATATTGCAAGAATGATAATTAAGCACCTGAACAAACATCTACTTAGTTCCTCAATACAGTGGCTTGCTTGTTTCAAAAACAACTGTTTTTCCCTTGAGAATTAAACCTTTTACCTTTGTGGTGCAGTGGTTTTCCCAAACAAGAGTAAAGTCATAGGAAATCACAGTAAAATTAATGTTAACCATGAAGTGGAACTTTGAAATGGCCTAGCAATAGCAGAAATCTTGGAGGTACCAATTAAATAGCTAATGCAATTTGTTATGACAACATTATCTGCAAATATTGTATGTTTTGTTGGCCAACAGCTGTTTCAAAAGGACTGAAGAAAATCACCATTAAACTTTTTCTGAATAGCAGTTTAGTCTTAATTTTCATGTAAGGCTGAAGCCTGAGGGAGTAAATCAGTGTTTCAAAAGAAATACGAAATTGATTTAAGAGATAATAATTTAGTTTTTTTTTGTCTAGCTTAGGGTTCGAAAAAAATATTATATTACAGAATAAAATTTTACAGATTACTCAAGTTCAGTAATACCATCTGTTCTTTCAAGTTGATTCTAATTGTAGCCAAGGCCTAATTAGCATATTAATATTATGTGTTTATGAATATAGAACTCAAAGGAGGATATTAGACATTAACCAATCTGTTACATACCAAATATTCTAGAATTAATAATTATCATTTATGCTAATGCCACTTATCAGTGAACATGTAAACAATTGGAGTGCAAGTGTAGGCATGTTACATCACAGTGTAAGACACTCACCCACATGCACAGCGGCTCCTGCATCATGAAGGTCATCACGTCCACCACCTGCTCCGTGAGGTTCCGCGTCGCGTTGGCTAAGGGTTCCGCCAGGAGATCAGGTGCAGCAGCAGTGGCTCCTGCAGCTGCTGCCGCTGCCTCCTGCCGCGCCAGCGTCGCGTTGGCGCGCCACGCCGGGTCGCTCGTCACCCCCACGGCATGGTACACAGCCACGGCCAGCAGCACCACGCTCCCGGCCGTGTACACCTTCAGATTCGGCAAGGGCAATCTGTCCACTAGTGTCACAGGCATATTTACTAACTAAAATTTTAAAACTAACGCGGAAAGAATAGTGTTCGACACCACTGATTTCCACTTATTAACATCGGTTTGTTTTCATACTTTAAATATTGAAGCGCAATTTTATCAAAATAAACTGCGCAAGATGATAAACAACTCAAATGGTAGGCGAGCCGCGTGATGTATTTTTGTTCGTTCGTTTGACAGAAAAATGTTTGCGTTTCGTTTTCGCTGCCACTTCGTAGCAGACAGATTTTTGGGTCGGTGTTGCCATTTCAGCTTTAGTAAAGCTACCAAACAGGCGAGACATAATACGCAGGCAGCAACACGTTTCTCGATATATCGGCGAGTGTAAAAAGATTACCACAGACATTTTTTCAAGTGAAATATTTGACAGCTGCTGCTCATGTCGATGTCGGAAAGTTGTTGTGATTTTGCGATCGAACACGAATTACGTAAGGATAAACGCATTATTTCTATCTAAATAATGTCTTTCTTCTTAAAACGCGCCGTGGGTGCTACCTGCAACCTCGGCCGCGTAATATTCAACAATGCAAAGCCCGCAACTCTCCAATTTGTGGCTACGAAAACCGACCAGGCGGCAGCGCAAGCGGAGACCAGGCCTACTGTGGCTAAAATCGACCTGTTACAGAAGGAACAACTGATAGACTTTGGCAAATACGTCGCCGAATGTATGCCCAAGTTCGTACAAAAGGTACAAATCACAGCTGGAAATGAATTGGAGGTTCTGATTCCCCCTGAGGGTGTTATTCCTGTGCTGTCGTTCTTGAAGGACCACCACCCTGCCCAGTTCGCGAACATCATCGACATCGCCGGCATGGACGTGCCATCTAGACCCAACAGATTCGAACTTATTTACATCTTGCTCTCATTGAGGTATAATGCTCGCATTCGGGTGAAAACATACACCGATGAACTTACGCCTGTGGATTCAGCTTGTGAAATATTCCAAGGAGCAAACTGGTACGAAAGGGAGATCTGGGACATGTATGGAGTGTTCTTCGCAAACCACCCTGACCTGAGAAGGATCTTAACCGATTATGGTTTCGAGGGACACCCCTTCCGCAAGGACTTCCCTCTGAGTGGATATGTAGAGGTGCGCTATGATGATGAGCAGAAGCGTGTGGTGGTGGAGCCCCTGGAGTTGGCCCAGGAGTTCCGTCGGTTTGAGCTGGAGGCACCGTGGGAGCAGTTCCCCTCGTTCCGCAGCCATCCCACCACAGAAGAGGTCACCAACCCGGGAGAAGATAAACCCAGTGCAAAGTAGATGGTATCACACCAGTTTTGTTCAACTTAGATAATTTATATTGTAAATAAAATCATGTTTCTCATGCTATTTGTGGTTTTTTGTATATCTTATTATAAGGAGTTTAGAGAAAAAAAAGAACTCTGTAGATGGCATGGAACTGACAATGTTCCTAGATGCCAAAGCCAAAAGAAGTAAAAAAAAAACCTTTCCAAATCTATCCTGGTTATTTGTGCTTTGTTATTAATTCTCTGTTTTGTTTGTACATTGTTTTTGATGAAACCCATGGAAGTAAAAATAGTTGTGATGTGAGTGATGTTACAATTTGTTACTCTTGTTTTACAATCTCATAAAACCAAGTATAAAAATAAAAGTTGACATTTTGATTCTTACATTTATATACCAATTACAGGACTGCAAAAAGGAGTCCTTTCGACTGGACACCTACTTTTCGGGGTACATCTGTCCCAGTCACTGACAGGCTTAAGCTTCTGGGCATGGAGTTGACATCAAATCTAAACTTCGGCGCGACCATCGAGTACAAGGCTCAGACGGCGGCTAAAAAGCTGGGCGTCCTGAATAGAGTGAAGCGATACTTTACGCCTGGACAGCTTTTGACTCTTTACAAAGCACAAGTCCGATCCTGCATGGAGTATTGCAGTCACCTTTGGGATGGCTCAGCCAAATACCAACTTGCCGCTCTTGACTCGGTGGAACGCAGGGCCAAGAGGCTCATAGGCGACATAAAACTGGTGGACACCAAGCTACATAGCCTGGCACATCGCCGCAAGGTTGCCTGCTTGTCGGTATTTTATAGATTGTACTTCGGAGAGTGTGCTCAAGAGCTTCACGACCTTGTTCCACCAGCTCCCTTCTACCATCGGACATCCAGACGCACCGCCGGATACCATCCGTACCTGGTAGCCATTCCACCAATTCGGACTAAGCGCTTCCAGTCATCATTTATAATGCGCACTGCTAAAGAGTGGAACTCACTTCCTGCGTCTGTGTTTCCAAAAGCATACAACCCTAATCTCTTCAAAGTAAGAGTGAACAGGCTTCTTCTGGGTGAGCTCGCTCCATCTTAGACTCTGTCTCTGTCCTATGACCTAGACTAGAGTCAAGAGCAAACCCATCATTAATAAAAAAAAAAAAAAAAAAACCATCTATCCATCGACTATGAAAGAGCTTAAAAAATCTCCCTATTTTTGTTGAAAGGGTATAGAAATATTTAAAGCAATAATAAAACAAATAGGATCAATACATAATTATGTACAATTTATTGTTCTTTTCAGTATACATTTAAGTATTATCAATGTCCAACAGCATGGTCAGCAATCAGAAGTGGGATCTGATTAAAGAATGATCTTTTAACAAAGTCCATAAAAATAAACAAAAGTTGCAATATAAATGAGTCTACAATGTTCTGATAGAAAAGTATCGAAAAGCATTTGTTTGTGAAACTATCGTCGGTAGCGGTACCGCTTGAAGTGGAACCACAGCTGGAAGATGTTGTTGTGGAAGTGGCAGCGGAAGCCTCGCTTGTACGAGTACTCCCACTCGCGGTTGACGATCTTGAACGCGATGTCCTCGTAGGGCGGGCCCGCGTGGAACCGCAGCACCGCGAACTCCGGGTTGTCTGCGCAGGGCTTCTGCAACATTAATGAGAACATATGTGAGAAATGGAAAAAAGTGTAAGCAGATTTTTTAGCTCATTTAAATTGTAACCTGGGTGCCACGATTCGATTGAAGAAGAAATTACCACAATCTTAAACCAAAGTGTAGACTTTTCATGTAATTTTTTAATTTAATTGCTGTTTAAATTCTTACATATTTCGGAATAGAATCGACCTAATTAGGGACGACTAAACCGACGAGCGAGCAAAAAGAGATTGATGAATGTAGAGGAGGCGAAAGAATTATGCCAGGATCGTAGTAAGTGGAAGGAAGTGGTCTCTGCCCAACCCTCTGGGAAAGAGGCGTAATTTATGAATATATGTAGGCATATTTCAGAAAACTGTTGAACGAAAATTGTTTACTACTTTGGGCTGACCAATGTACGAGGTTTCGGATTATTTTTAAGCCCTTGTACCTATAATTAAAAGAAGTAAATTTTTGATAAGGCACATGAGGCCACGGTCTCGAATTTTGCGGGCAGCAGAGCGGCAGCGGCGGCGGCGCGGCAGCGGCAGGATGTTTTGCATGTATTCAAATGGACCGGTTTTCAAAAACAGCGGCGCCGCAGCGGAGCGGGCGCGGGCAACGAGCGGTGCGCTGCAGTCAGGCGGTGACCGCCCGCGTTGTTCTTTCATTGTGACGTGTCAAAATGTCCTCGGACGTGCAAGAGCAACTCGTTTCGCTCATAATTAAAAGGACACCCATATGGAACAGCAAAGATATGAACCATAAAAATAGAAGAGTGATTAACCATTTCTTTTCCTTGTCCTATAGTAGGGATCAACTCCTTCTTTTGCCTTCAATAAATCGAGCGTTAGGAATAAATTTGAATCAAAAAGGTGTTGTCGTCGTTTTTCAGGAATGATGCCATACAAATAAAAACAACAATCGACAGACACTACGCCGCCGACACTGAATAACACAGCCACGAACACAACACTACGCCGCTATAGTGCCGCGCGATCTGCGGGCTGGTTTCGAGAACGAGTGAGCGTTGCCCGCCCCGCTGCCGCGCCGCTGCTGCTGCTGCTCTGCTGCCCGCAAAATTCGAGACCGAGTCCTGATAGTGGTACTTACGAGACTGAACTCTGGCGTGGAGCTCTTGTCGATGAGGTCCGGGTAGAAGATGTTGAACTTGTACCCCTGCACGATCTTGGGCGGCGGGTTGTCCATGTCGTAGTGCGTCTGGTTGTACTTGTTCCACTCGAAGCCGGTGTGCACTCTGACAACAACACGGACATATTACAAGCGGATTTACGAGACGCGATTATATTTTCTCGAAACTATTGAAAGCATTGTTATCCCTTAAGCCCGGTTTACATTGTGTGTTTAGTCGAGTGCTTTAGGACAGTACTTTAGTTGAAACGTGTAAACGCTACTTGCTTTAGTACATTTTAGTTCAGTTCTACTTGAATTGAACTTGCCTTTCAACTTGAACTAAAGCACTCGACTAAACACTAAGACAATGTAAACCGGGCTTTATGGTGGGACGTTTTACATACAAACGAAAAACTGAAATTCAATGGACATAAACATGAGATGAAGATAAATTTTTTAACAAATGTTTATGCGTAATGATAATGAATGCACACGTAAATTTGGCGCAAAACTAGTTTTGGTTAAAAGATAAAGAGTATTTCGCCTACAATTAAATCAATCAAATTATTTGCAGCAGTAGCTTTATCTATTGGCGTAAAGTAGCGAATCTGTTTTATCACAAAAGTCTTAAGGTTTACGATTTATTTTTATTATTTTGCGAAAACGTTGTATCAACACGTGACTTCCGATGGAGTTTTTTATTTAGACTATTGTCCCCTTTAAAGACGTAAGTTCATTTTACTTTTGTATATTTTTTAAAATTGTAGTTGTTGAAATAGAGTGGCTAAATGACATAAATTGACATATCATATTTACGTGTATCTTTACGACTGAACTGAACTATACATACATATATCACGCCTATATTCCCTTGCGGGGTAGGCAGAGCATAAATGGCCGTGAAAAACGGCAATTTACGCCACGTCTGACAAAAGTTCGAGGGTCAATCAGATAACTGTGTATCACTATAGTGACAGGTTGTCAGCCCATCGCCTAAAATTGCAAAACACACCCTCGAGTCCCTTAGTCGCTTCTTACGACACCCACGGGCAAGAAATGGGGTGATGCTATTCTTAGCCGGCATCACACGGCTCCCTGCCTCCCCCTACAAGCGCCGCCCACCCGCGCTCGGAGGACGCTCAGACACCGGCTAGCAAGGACGCGACGACGAAGGTCATTTCATACTGCCGCACATTGCATTCCCGATTCGCGAACGCAAAATGGCGGCAACCCTGACATGTTGTCTCACACACACAAACATGGTCCGCGTTCACCTACGCGAGCTTAGACTGTGTGCGTAGCAACGCATTTGATTCATACATTTGAGCGCCAGTGTCCGAGGTGTGCCTATAGTGGCGCGTTGGTGTTGAGGGGTAAGGTGAATTAGTAAATGGTGTTTAGTGTGTGTACCTGTTGAAGTATCGTGGCTTGCGCGGGCGGTACTTGTCCGCCCAGAGGCACGGCGCGTCGGGCAGCGCGTGCTCCACGCTGAACCCGGCCTCGTCGGCGGAGGGGCCCATGGCGCGCGCGGCCGCCAGCTCCAGGGCTGCGGTGGAGCTCCCGGGGGCTCCGGAGGTGGACGGACCCGCCGCCGCTGGCATGTCGGTCTGTAGTGAATAGAATGCGTGTAATTAATGAAAGTTTAAAGTACTGGTGTACATGTGGCGAAATATGTAGGTGCATTTGTATAAATGCACAATAAATTTATGAATTTTTGTGTTCTGTTTATTAATATACTTTGTTTCGGAGGAAATACTGAGAATTGTATTGAACAACTTTCATAATGGGACCAACGCTGAAAACGAAAAAGTATTCGAGCTCCCATACAAAATTCACGATCAGCTTACTGATTCTGTATGGCAGGTCGAAAAATCTCGTTTTTTAGCATTGATCCTATAGTGAAAACTGTTCAGTAACTTGCCCTAAACAAAGTATACAATTTAATACATTTCCAATTTAAGTAGTATCATAATATCTCAATATATTTAGACACCAACGTAGTTTTTTCCGTGTGTTCCCGTTGTCACCGGTGACCGCGTCCCCGTTAAGTGTGGGGCAAAGTGGGACTGGATGGGGCAGGGTGGGAATGGATTGGGCAGGGTGGGACTGGATGGGGCAGGGTGGGAATGGATTCGGCAGGGTGGGACTAGATGGGGCAGGGTGGGAATGGATTCGGCAGGGTGGGACTAGATGGGGCAGGGTGGGAATGGATTCGGCAGGGTGGGACTGGATGGGGCATGGTGGGAATGGATTCGGCAGGGTGGGACTGGATGGGGCAGGGTGGGAATGGATTCGGCAGGGTGGGACTAGATGGGGCAGGGTGGGAATGAATTCGGCAGGGTGGGACTAGATGGGGCAGGGTGGGAATGGATTGGGCAGGGTGCGACTAGATGGGGCAGGGTGGGAATGAATTCGGCAGGGTGGGACTAGATGGGGCAGGGTGGGAATGGATTGGGCAGGGTGCGACTAGATGGGGCAGGGTGGGAATGGATTGGGCAGGGTGGTACTGGATGGGGCAGGGTGGGAATGGATTGGGCAGGGTGGGACTAGATGGGGCAGGGTGGGACTGGATGGGGCAGGGTGGGAATGGATTGGGCAGGGTGGGACTAGATGGGGCAGGGTGGGACTGGATTGGGCAGGGTGGGACTGGATTGGGCAGGGTGGGACTAGATGGGGCAGGGTGGGAATGGATTGGGCAGGGTGGGACTGGATGGGGCAGGGTGGGAATGGATTGGGCAGGGTGGGACTGGAAGGGCAGTACCTTACCATGCCACACCTTGCTAAACTCTCACCAAACCTCGCCGGGGACACGGTCACCAAAAATCACCACAACGGGAATACACAATGTTTTATTGGATGCATTAACATGTTTATGTTTATCTACGTACCGCAGCAGTAGTGTGTAGTTGCCGCGCGTTGGCAGCGTGCAGCCTCGCGCGGAGGTACGCCAGTCTCTGTTCATCGTCTTCGGGCTCCGTCAGTATCGTCGCCGGCTCCAGTTTATCAGCCTGTAGGACATATAACAATCATCACTACATAGTATAAAATAAAGTCGCTTCCCGTTTGGTGTCTCCTTATATCTTTAGAATTACCCAACGGATTTTGATGCGGTTTTTTTTATTAGATAGAGTAGCTTGAGAGGAAGGTTTATGAGAATAAATTATTCCGGGAAATTGTCACATTCCCATGGGAAAACGGGTATCCCAACTGGTAGTAAACTTTTGACCCCCTTTTGACACCTTTAAGGATTAAAATTTAATAAATGCTGAAACACGTATTTAATTATTTTAAGTTATGAGTCTAATTAGAAATTTTGAAACAGATCGCACTTAAGATAAAAAACTTTCATACAAACTTTTAACCCCCTTCTCACCCATTTAAGGGTTAAAATTTCAAAAATGCTGAAACACGTGTTTAATAATTTTAAGTTATTAGTCTTATCACAAATTTTGAAACAGATCACATTCATTTAAAAAAACGAACTTTCATACAATTTTTTAACCCTCTTTTGACCCTATTAAGGGTTTAAATTTCAAATATGCTGAAACACGTGTTTAATTATTTGAAGTTTAAGTCTAATCACTAATTTTGAAACGGATCACACTTAAGACAACGAACTTTCATACAAACTTTTAACCCCCTTTTCATCCTTTGGGGAATTAAAAAAAAGAGTGATTCAAGAGGAAGGTTTGTATGTATGATTTATGTCGGGAGAAGGTCTGTTTCCCGTGGGAAATCAGTTAGCAGCAGCGGGTGAAACCGCTGGGCGGGCCGCAAGTTTATGTATATATCAATGTCAGTAGTTACACAATTTAGCAAGAACAGGGATAACCCTGTATCCCGGGCAGATAAGCTTTATTATTTCCATTGAATACCAAATTTTAGAATATTTCCCGTGAAACTTGCAAAATATTCCTGCCTGCTGCGGTAGAGAATTTTGTAAGTTTTATAAAATTTTCATTAATAATTATATTATTTGATATAAAAAAGTATTGTCATGTTTAGAATAGCATCACCCCATTTCTACCCGTTGGTTTCGTAAAATCCGACCAAGGGATAAATCCGGAGAATGGGCAGCATCGTTCGACGACTCGGTGTCCCACACGAAAAGAGATCCTACCTGTAGTAAGACGGGGGAGTATCTCCCGCTCCGGTAGAGCGCGACGCAAGCTTCCTCAGCTCCGTCCTCCCCGTCCGAGGCGTCGGGGGTTTTATTGTCGGCTGCTTCCGAGGACTCTTGTTTGGCTTCCGGCTCAGGACTTCTTCATCGGGTCGTTGGAAGACTCGGTGTCCCACACAATAAGAGATCATACCTGTAGTAAGACGGGGGAGTATCTCCCGCTCCGGTAGAGCGCGACGCAAGCTTCCTCAGCTCCGTCCTCCCCGTCCGAGGCGTCGGGGGTTTTATTGTCGGCTGCTTCCGAGGACTCTTGTTTGGCTTCCGGCTCAGGACTTCTTCATCGGGTCGTTGGAAGACTCGGTGTCCCACACAATAAGAGATCATACCTGTAGTAAGACGGGGGAGTATCTCCCGCTCCGGTAGAGCGCGACGCAAGCTTCCTCAGCTCCGTCCTCCCCGTCCGAGGCGTCGGGGGTTTTATTGTCGGCTGCTTCCGAGGACTCTTGTTTGGCTTCCGGCTCAGGACTTCTTCATCGGGTCGTTGGAAGACTCGGTGTCCCACACAATAAGAGATCATACCTGTAGTAAGACGGGGGAGTATCTCCCGCTCCGGTAGAGCGCGACGCAAGCTTCCTCAGCTCCGTCCTCCCCGTCCGAGGCGTCGGGGGTTTTATTGTCGGCTGCTTCCGAGGACTCTTGTTTGGCTTCCGGCTCAGGACTTCTTCATCGGGTCGTTGGAAGACTCGGTGTCCCACACAATAAGAGATCATACCTGTAGTAAGACGGGGGAGTATCTCCCGCTCCGGTAGAGCGCGACGCAAGCTTCCTCAGCTCCGTCCTCCCCGTCCGAGGCGTCGGGGGTTTTATTGTCGGCTGCTTTCGAGGACTCCTGTTTGGCTTCCGGCTCAGGAGTTCTGACACCAGGGTTCATCGGGTCGTTGGACGACTCGGTGTCCCACACGAAAAGAGATCATACCTGTAGTAAGACGGGGGAGTATCTCCCGCTCCGGTAGAGCGCGACGCAAGCTTCCTCAGCTCCGTCCTCCCCGTCCGAAGCGTCGGGGGTTTTACTGTCGGCTGCTTCCGAGGACTCTTGTTTGGCTTCCGGCTCAGGAGTTTGCGATCTGATAAACACAAAGGTGTATTGAAATCAACATTCTTTAATAGGCTATTCGATTTTAAGCTTAATTGTATTTATTTACAACAAAAAACAGCTGCGTACAAATCTAGGTTGTTAGTATTCAATAAATTATAATATGTTAAAGTACCGCTGTTCCAATAAGTCGTATTCAACAGCTGTCATCTACATACTAAAAGAGATGTCAACAAAGAAAAATGGACCCTCTGCCATAGTATTATTACGAATCTGACAGCTGTCAAATACGACTTATTGGAACGGCCGTACCTTAGTGCACAGCCAACGGCGTAATTCACGTAGTAAACTAAAAAATGTAGTAATATTTAAATGATAAGCTAAGTCACACATGCAAATTATTTTTTTACCTTTAAATATTCTCTATTCGCAGTGCAATTAGGGCTGGCGCAGACTAAATGTACGTTTTTGCGAGCGACACTAAGAGCATTTTTCAAAGAAATCCGAAAATAAATTGAACGTCATTGAAATAAAGGTGCCATTGCTTAGAATGAATACTGATAGGGCGCAGTTAGACCATGTAACTGACCAACTTTCCCCTAGAAACATATGTCAAGACTAGCTGTTACCCGCGGCTTCGCCCGCGTACTCATAGAGTTTTATTAATTAGTTGTGTATTCTAAACGACACATCGTAAGGCGAACAACTGTGTAAACTGGGAGGGCACTAAAATCACTATTCACCGATACACAGACGACACTACACTGGAATGGTTCACTTCCTTGAAAAAGTATATAATTTGTGGTACCTGGGCGCTACCATCACTAATACAGGCTATTGTAAAATCAAGTAATGAGGCGCAAGAATGATCCTTGAGTTCTTTTGCCACTTTGCACTCATGATCACTGGAAAAGTCGATGGCAAACGACCAAGAGGTTTCAGTACAATTAGGTGGTCTCATTAAATACACTCAGCGCTCTATGTCGCCAAAGATACGCAGCGATGGAAAAGAATCCTGAATGAGAAAAATATTTCCCATCAGGGGAATTACGACCTTCAATAATGAAGATATTACGACGCTAGAAAGAAGATTATGACACATTTATAGTGTAAGGAAAAACAGGCATTTAATGTTAAAAGTAAAGATAACGTAATTTTAATAGAGACGCAGTCACTAAACCGGAAAAATTATCGTGAGTAATATGGAAGACATATCTTGATGGAGAGCGCGTATACAAAAATTGTCTTTCAAAGGGGAGGGATTTATGCTTTTACAGTGTTTCGGAGCGTTTGTTTCCAGAAGAGTGTTAAAGACATAGTACACAGCTTAATGGACACAGAACAGAGCACTATTTTAATACGCTATTGTAAACGATATTGTAAGTTTTACCATCTGGGGATAAAATGAAGAGGTTCTGAGCATTGGACACACGCGAACATGCTACATATAGCTGGCCATGAGAGAAGCACGGTTTTTCTAAGTGGACCCCCGCTACCTTTAAAGTTTGTCCCTGCGCTTTGTTGATTGTCATTGCGAAACTAAGCTTGATAGGAAATTGCAGCCTCTTGAATTGGAATGGAAGATCTGTGGGAATAATTGGGATCCGTGGTATTATTACATTTTCACCCTTGCCAACGCCGGTTAAGATGGTGGCTCCAATTATGTTCCGTCCTAGTTGTGTCACACGAAGTCTCGTTCCATTACATAATCGAGGGGCATCTAAATTTCGCATAAGCATGACTGGAACGCCTACTTTTAATTGCAGCTTATGTGAGGGCACACCTGACAACTCCAATGAATTTAAAAACTCGACGGGGTATGAAGTGCTCTGTTCTGTGTCCATAACCGTGTCTACCGACAAATATTCGACAGTTTCTCCAGATACTTGACTCAATATGTCTAAATTTATTTTGTTCACAATATCATTCTTCGGCGCTAATATATATGGGAAAAATATGTTTTTCCGAGATAAAAAGTAACCTATGACACTCACCAGCTTTTCATCTAACTGCTTTCCAAAAAAAAAATGCTTTACATCGCTGCATGATACTCATTTATGTATGTAGTATGGATGTATTCTATTGCTAAACATTAATCGGTTTTCCGAAGGGAAAAATATGTTTTTCCGGGATAAAAAATAACCTATGTCACTCACCAGCTTTTCATTTAGCTGCTCTCAAAAAAAAAAATGCTTTACATCGCTGCATGATACTCATCTATGTTCGTAGTATGGGTGTATTCTATTGCTAAACATTAATCGCTTTTCCGATGGGAAAAATATGTTTTTCCGGGATAAAAAGTAGCCTATGTCACTCTCCAGCCTCTCACCTAACTGCACACCTAAAAAACACTGCATGATATCGCTCTGTTGTAACGTGAAAGAAAGACAAACAAACAAACAAACAAACAAACAAACACACTTTCGCATTTATAATATTAGTATGGATACAACAGAAAAAACGATCTTCCATACTAAATCACGATCTACGAGACTACATTTATTATGGAAAGTCAAAAATTTTTAATTGCAATTTGTTTACGTTTTCTGAAATATTTTTTATGGAAAAATTTTTTAGTTTCATGGTCTCATTACACCCTATCAGTATTCGGAGGGCTGTCTTTTACACCCAGTATAGTTTGTTTAAAAAAATCCTGTTACTCCTACACACAGTTAACTAATTGACCCTCAAACTTTTGTCAGACGTAGTGTTGATATCCTTTATTGCATATGGTACAAAACGCGGGCTTAATGCCATGCGGCATTGTCTACCGGCCAACTAGAGGATAAACAGAGAGAAAAAGACACAGGTGCACTCGGGTGTGAAATCATAATAATGGAAGGTAACAAATTAAACTACTATGAAATAAATAATGTTTGTCAGACGTGGCGTAAATGTCGTTTTTTTGCGGGCCTGCCTAACCCGCGAGGGATAATAGGCGTGATATGTGTATGTATGTATGTATGTATGTAATACCTTTATTGCACCAAATAAAAAATCACAAAAAAACACAAATAACAGAAAAGGTAAGGCACAAAGGCGAACTTATCCCATTAAAGGATCTCTCCCAGTCAACCTTTGAGAAATCCAGAGGACATGGTGTGCGCAGGTAAACTATGGTACGAGGTAGATGCAAAGAAAAAAAAGTCAAATCGACACTAAATACATAAAGCTGTTAAAGAATAATAAGTATATGTACATATAATCCTACTTAAATAATTAAATACCTATCAATATAGAAACATACATAGTATAATAAAATAATAAATTACATATAAATACAAGCCCTATAAATCGTCAGAGTTATTTAAGTTAAAACCCCAAAGTTTTCTCATGTTCGTCTTGAATGTTCCGATATTTTTGCTTTTCCGAACGTCCGTCGGAACCTTGTTCCACAATCGTGCGGCGTGGATAGTAAAAGACTGAGCGAACTGTATGTATGTATGTGTATGAAATAAATATAAATATATAACATGCATATATCTTACGGCCGTTAACAGTCAGCCTACCTCGTAATGGTAGCGTTATTTATGTATGTAGTTACTCCTGATATGTTTTGAAGTATTTAGTGACTCCTGATATGTTTTGAAGTATGTAGTTACTCCTGATATGTTTTGAAGTATGTAGTGACTCCTGATGTGTTGTCAATACGAATGTCGTACCTCTCTAGCGCGTCTCCTTCCTTGGTCTTGACGCCTTGCTGCTGCTTGAGCAGTTGCAGCTTGTGCCGCAGGTTCTTCTGGTGCTGGTCCCGCAGCCGAGCCCGAGCCCTGACGCATAGGTGAACATATTAATACTTACACCATTAAAAGCCAGTAAAAGAGCACTTCATTTCTCAACAACCTTGAAATATTTATGTATTTTTATAGTATTTATGTAAATGTGTTTATTTATTCATGTTAATTTATATATATTATTATCTTTTATTTTGTGTAAAAACGAACATGCAATTAATGACTGAAATTATGTTCACTTAAAAGTTTATTTATTATCCCCTCGGACCCTCGCTCTGGCTCGTTCCTGGTTCAAAGGTTGTCCATTGCAATACAGCGTGGTAATGCCTGTAGCGTAATGGGCACCTTTGGCCCGGGGGCGTCCTGGGGAGGTATTTTTAAATAAGTTTTATTTTATTTTTATTATTGTAAATAATTTGTTGTATTAAAGGATAATAAATAAACTTTTAAGTGAACATATATTATTTGTATGCATGTAAAAATATTTTACAGAGTTATATATTCATTTATCTTGTTAAATTTATTTCGTATTGCCTATTTGTCCCAAAAGTTTAAATTCTCTCACAAGACATGGGTTGGCTGGAAAAGATCTCTTCTTTAGATATAAGCTCGCCTTTGTGACAAAAATTGTATATTGATTTTTTTTCTGTGTATTTTTTCGTGCAATAAAGAATATTATATAATAATATCATTTATTTGCAAAAATACAGTTACTAAAGTTCTTAAAATAAAAAGAAGACCGTGTGTTCAACCTGCATGCAGACGCGCAAATTTTACAAATGTCAATAAAATCAAAATTGATAATTTAAATATAACAAATGTCAACATAATTATAAATGAAATGGATTACACTAAAAATATTTACAACAATATAGAAAAATGTCTACTATACCTGGTTGGATTTAATCCTTCAGGCACATAGTCTACTTTACCGAAAAAAATAACTTCAAAAAAACATAATACCTACTAAAAAAAACAATGTTACCAAAATTCACGTGAAAAAGGGGCTTGACCCCTCATCCAAACTGACCTAAATTGACATGTCACGTCAAGATTTGCGACAGTTTGTGGTCAATGCTCTCTTTCACGAGATTAAATCAAACCAGGTTTAAATGTAAGCAAAGGCATCCTTATTGCGTGTAGCGATCTCTTCCAGCAACGTTACCTGTGAGCCCTGAGTTGTGAGAGTAGCGACTCCCAGTATCCGACGTCGACGCCGTCCCTTCGTCCGCTGATTTTGGATTCAATTTGAGTTTGTAATGCTTCTAGTTGAGCGCTCGTCTTGCCTTTGAAGATCTGGGAATGTTAATTTTGAAATTAATGTTTAAGTGAACAAATCATTAAATTAAAATTTATTGAGATATTTTCTACGAATTGATCCCTAGATTAATTTATTCAATAAAATGAAAAAAACATTAGACGCAATAAATATCTTTAAAATAAAATTAATTTCTTTCAATGAAATATTTGTTTTACTATTTTTATTTGTGTATCGTGTATTTTAAAACATTTTTTTAAATCTTTTACTTTTAAACTACATCCTCACCTAGTTACATAAGCTAACTTTGGCTGAAACATATATCGATCGTGTTTCCCCATAATATGACGACATAGCACAGCCAGGCATTATAATAGAGTGCAAGTGCAATACTAGTGACCAAAACCGTAAACTCAGGACAAACCACCGAAATATGAAAAAAAAATATGGGCTTACCATAGAAATTCATAGCATAGAGGTCAGCTGTTGCGTTTTGTACGGAAAGCTCAAAATATTTTTACCATATTTTAACCTATGCTCCTTGGGGAAAGTTGTTTCTTATCACCAGCAGTATCGGTCACTAAAGTACCGTCGTTCAAATAAGTTGTATTTGACAGCTGTATGTCCATACTAAAAGAGATGTCAACAAAGGAAAATGGACCATCTGCCATAGTATCATCACGAATCTGACAGCTGTCAAATACGGCTTATTGGAACGGCGTTACTTTAGTAAAACTTCACCCTATATAAACCCGGTTATACACTGTTCTGTAGTGACCTGTGTGACGTCCTCAGCGACTGCCTGGTGCACCCCCCGCCGCGCCGGCGCCGCCAGCCGCCGCAGCTTGCCCAGCTCGTCCAGCACGATAGTCTCCACGTCCTCCCAGTACGCTTGGTTCGCATTGTTCTCTGTTCCTTATACACCTGTTGCTGTTATACACTGTTCTGTAGTGACCTGTGTGACGTCCTCAGCGACTGCCTGGTGCACCCCCCGCCGCGCCGGCGCCGCCAGCCGCCGCAGCTTGCCCAGCTCGTCCAGCACGATAGTCTCCACGTCCTCCCAGTACGCTTGGTTCGCATTGTTCTCTGTTCCTTATACACCTGTTGCTGTTATACACTGTTCTGTAGTGACCTGTGTGACGTCCTCAGCGACTGCCTGGTGCACCCCCCGCCGCGCCGGCGCCGCCAGCCGCCGCAGCTTGCCCAGCTCGTCCAGCACGATAGTCTCCACGTCCTCCCAGTACGCTTGGTTCGCATTGTTCTCTGTTCCTTATACACCTGTTGCTGTTATACACTGTTCTGTAGTGACCTGTGTGACGTCCTCAGCGACTGCCTGGTGCACCCCCCGCCGCGCCGGCGCCGCCAGCCGCCGCAGCTTGCCCAGCTCGTCCAGCACGATAGTCTCCACGTCCTCCCAGTACGCTTGGTTCGCATTGTTCTCTGTTCCTTATACACCTGTTGCTGTTATACACTGTTCTGTAGTGACCTGTGTGACGTCCTCAGCGACTGCCTGGTGCACCCCCCGCCGCGCCGGCGCCGCCAGCCGCCGCAGCTTGCCCAGCTCGTCCAGCACGATAGTCTCCACGTCCTCCCAGTACGCTTGGTTCGCATTGTTCTCTGTTCCTTATACACCTGTTGCTGTTATACACTGTTCTGTAGTGACCTGTGTGACGTCCTCAGCGACTGCCTGGTGCACCCCCCGCCGCGCCGGCGCCGCCAGCCGCCGCAGCTTGCCCAGCTCGTCCAGCACGATAGTCTCCACGTCCTCCCAGTACGCTTGGTTCGCATTGTTCTCTGTTCCTTATACACCTGTTGCTGTTATACACTGTTCTGTAGTGACCTGTGTGACGTCCTCAGCGACTGCCTGGTGCACCCCCCGCCGCGCCGGCGCCGCCAGCCGCCGCAGCTTGCCCAGCTCGTCCAGCACGATAGTCTCCACGTCCTCCCAGTACGCTTGGTTCGCATTGTTCTCTGTTCCTTATACACCTGTTGCTGTTATACACTGTTCTGTAGTGACCTGTGTGACGTCCTCAGCGACTGCCTGGTGCACCCCCCGCCGCGCCGGCGCCGCCAGCCGCCGCAGCTTGCCCAGCTCGTCCAGCACGATAGTCTCCACGTCCTCCCAGTACGCTTGGTTCGCATTGTTCTCTAGCTCCTTATACACCTGTTTCATAGAAAAATTCAAATGAATTATTTGTTCTTCAGTGTAGATTTTAATTAGCCGCGTCCAGACTTTCCTAGCATCCTCGCCTTCGGCTCGCCTCGCGCGGCATGCGACGAACCGCGCGGTCGGTGTGGACGTGCCGCGGGCGAGGCGGCCGCATGATCACGGTGACGGCAAAGCACTTTGCTCAAAGGCGCCTCAGACGTTTACTGCGCGCGGTGTAGACGGTACATTTTTTGTTGTTTTCTAGGCGCGCTTAATACAGTTGTTTACCAATATGAACGAAAGTGACTGTCTGCGTTTGATAAGTTTACACGGAAGTAATAATTGGCTAAGGGTTGCGAGAGATTCTGATTGCACAAATAGAGGGCTGAGGGAGGATTCATGGTTGCACGTCAGTCAGAAAATGAATATTACGACGACTTATAAAAGAAAATTTAATCTTTATGGGGCTCTTACAGAAGAGAACAATCCCGAGAGAAGAAATTCCTCATTACAGGATCAGTTAAGAATGCCCTTTACAAACTTTTACATTTTGTTTACTTTTGAGCTCGTATTTCTAAATATTAGCTCAAGCTGCCACAGCTGTGCGTACGTACGGCGCCATTTTGTGGTTGTCAACTGACTGAGCAAATGCGCGCTGCTCGGCCGAGGCAGCCTCGGTCTTTCATTTGATCCAAACGAACTTGCCTCACCCGCACATGAGCGTATGCCTCGCGAGGCGAGCCGCGGGCGACGAGGCTGCTCAGTCTGCCTGGACGGGGCTATAAGTAAATACCAACTAACCTAAATTTGATCCTAACTAGCCTAGTTTTAAATAATATCTGTACCTTGATATCCTCGAGTAAATCCTCCAAGTCCTGTGTCTGCAGCCCGTTGAGATACGTGTAGGGTTCGTGCATCTCCAGCGCGTCCACACATTCTTCAGAGCTTATGTACCAGGCCAGCAAGTCGATTGGCTTTGCTGTGACAAAAACAAAATTATATACATACAATAATTTGAAACTCTTGTTGAATTTAAACTATTGCTCGTCTTGCAAATTGTTAAACGAATAATTCAGTGCTTGACATATATTAATTAAACTTTTACTATTCATTCCATACATGAAAATATGAGATCGAAAAATTTTGATTGCGGCTGGAACTTAAACCCGGGACCATGAAATTCCGGGCTAAAAGAGTCCTGGCCTAAGTAAATTGAAAAAAATTTAGCATCGGCCGGGGATTATCGATAATTTCAACACAGGTCCCCGGACCGTTATCGTAAACTGACCTCTGCCATCGCGGATTCGAATCTGCGACCTGAGCCGTGCCTGCTGCAGATGGAAGGCGTCCTCCTGCCGCGCCCAGCTGCTGAACTGCGCCGCCTCGCGCGCCCGCGCCTGCGACAGCGCCTCCGCCTCGCGCGCCGCGCGCTCCGCCTCGCGCTCTAGGCGACGCTGTTTCACCTGACATACAAAATAATAAACACTTTATTTTATTTTCATCATCATCATGGGATGCCATCTTGAAATTAAAGTTCGGAGGTCAGCATGTAGAAACCCTCGCGGTCTTTCGCCGCCCTTTTCAACTGGTAGTACCGAAGTCCGGTCCAATCTTGGATGTCATCTATCCACTTCCTCTTGGGTCAGCCTTGTGCTCTTTTGCCAGGGATCTTGCCCTCGATCTTTATTTTATAAAACTTTATTGCCTCGCAGCATTCTCTACCGGCTAACCATACGGTAAACAGAGAGCTCGAAACGGGTACACTCTGTGTCGTAAGTTCATGATGGAAAATACAATATGTACAATATACATACATACATATATCACACCAATAATCTCTTTCGGGGTAGGCAGAGCGTAAATGTCTGCAAAAACGGACAATCACGCCACGTCCGACAAACATTTGCAAATAACCCTTATTTGGAAAATTGTGTATCACTAGTGACAGGTTGTCAGCTCATCACCCCGTATTGCAATACATACCCTCGAGTTCCTCAGTCGCCTTTGACGAATCCCACGGGAAAGAAATGAAGTGATGCTATTCTAAGCCGGCATCACACGGCATGTACAATTGCGCCGTGTGATTGCCGGCTTAGAATAGCATCACCCCATTTCTTACCCATGGGTGTCGTAAGAGCCGACTAAGGGACTCGAGGGATGTGTATTGCAATTTTAGGCGATGGGCTGACAACCTGTCACTATAGTGATACACAGTTATCTGATTGACCTTCAAGCTTTGTCATATGTGGTGTTAATATCCGTTTTACGGCCGTTAACGCTCTGCCTACCCTGTAAGGGATATAGGCGTGATTTATGTATGTATGTATGTTACATTGACTAGAATGCAAAATCAAATAAAAATATATACAGCTATCACATCAAAGTATAAGATGTAAAAAAAATTACACCAGCCTATTAAACTGAACAATTACACCAAAGGAATAAGGGGTTCTCCTGGTTTTTGTCTGGTAAGTAAGTACACACCTTCTCCAGCTCAATCTTGTTCTCCAACTGCTTCTTCCTGTTCTGCGCCTCAAGCTCATCATGCGAGACCGTCTTCACACCCTCCTTGGCCAGTTTCTTAGACCAGACGAACGTGTTGGTGAGTGCCGAGTCCCCAAACGGGTTGTCCTGGTTGGTGTACCCCTGGTACTCGGTGTCCCAGCCCATGCGCTCGCGGCGCCGGCGCTCCTTCTCCTGCTTTTCGCGTAATCTTCGCGCTCTGAAATAGGAATCATGTTTTTTTATTTGAATGTAATCAGTGATTAAAATTTAAAAAGCTGTAACTCACATTTATTTTATTAATCTCATATATTTGATCAAAAGAAACACTGGTTTAGAGTTGTTAAACCCAAATAAAGGTCATACAGCAAGTCCTGATTTAGGTGGTCCAAAAAACTATAGATTCTGGACATTCTACGCTACCAACCTAGGAAAAAAAATTGTTTAAAATGTCAAGAAAAAATTGGCCCTACCAAACTAAATGCTCTATCAGTCAGCAGTTAAGGACGTCCAATATTTTATTTTCTTAAAATATCCAATATTGTGTTTTTTTTTTGTGAAGCGTGACACTCTGTATTAATCTAAATTGACCTGAGAGCTACATCTTCATAAAATCATAGAGAACTATATAGTGCAAAGTTTATTTATAACATTTACATCAAAGCAATAAGCATCAAAAAAGGTGTGCATTTAGAATACCATTCCTTTGGCAAATATAACCTTTTTTCCTCAGGAGTCTCATTGGCCTTCATTTGTTCCTTCTGCTTTCTTTTTTC
Organism: Tuta absoluta; assembly: GCA_027580185.1. NCBI lineage: Eukaryota > Metazoa > Arthropoda > Insecta > Lepidoptera > Gelechiidae > Tuta > Tuta absoluta. Next base: position 1,868,941 of record JAQAHW010000059.1, read on the forward strand.
CTCCTTCAATCTCTCTCTTTCTGCCTCCAGTCTTTGCAACAACTTCAACTCCTCCTCATCAGAGTCACTGCTACTGCTGCTGCTCGAGGAGCTGCTGTGCTTCTTCTTCTTCTTTTTTTTCTTCTCCTTCTTATGTTTACTCTTCTTGTCTCTGCTGGTAGATCTGTGTTTGGATCTAGACGGTGAACCTGATTTGGACTTTTTGTCTTTCTCTCCGGATGTTTCTCGGGATTTGTGGTCGCGACGGCGTTCAAGGGAACGACTGCGAGGTCGCTCACGATGTCGGCTTACCTCGTACTTTGACGACCTACGAGAAAAATACCAAGTTTAGAGATGAAAATTCTAACCTAAAAAAATACAATTTGCTGAAGAATTTGCAACATAATCCTGAACCAAGTATGACTATTGCTTAAAAAACAAACCAAAACTAGAGATATTTGCAACAAAACCTGACAAACTAAACCAAAAACTTGATCATTGGGCAAGCATTACAAATCTATTGCGCCACTTATTTTTAACCGTTAAAACTACTTACATGTTATAAGTTATTGAATTAGCACTACTGCACGATGAATAAATTTACTGCAACCACAGTGAAGCAAACACTTTTATCTAGAAATTCATCAAAATACACAAAACAAACAGACACAAGCAATCTTCGTTCGTGTCTTGTCGCGCTTTGTTTCGTTAATTTATGCTATTGTCAAATTGTATTCATAAGTTAGTCTCTTTTCTCTAAGGCCGTACGCTCGCTTACGCGGTTTCACGCGCGGGCCAGCCCGCGCGTGAGGCCGCGCGCGGTCTCGCGGGATCCGCGCGGCGGTCTGACATCGCCGCCATTATTACCCGTCCAAATTTAGAAGGCGCATAGTGCCTAGGTAGTTGTAATATGGCAAGTGTCGTCGTGTTCGTACGGGTTATATTATGTCGCGGGTTGCTGAAGCCGCGGCGCGGGTGACCGCAGGCCGCGTCACGGGGCGCCAATCTTGTGTTTTGTCAAATCTGGCCCGCGCGGGACGTCCCGCGCGTGAAACCGCGTGAGCGAGCGTACGGCCTAATCCAGATTCTGCATTTATGTCTAGTTCTTTTACTAATTCAAACAGCTGCGCACGCTTAACGCTAACAAGAAAAGCACACTTTGACGTTATGCGTTTTAATGCTGCAAAAATCAATTTCATCCTTGACATTAGTTGACAGTTGACAGATCATTGGATGATGCAGCAACAAAACGAAAAGTGTGTTGATTGTCGAAACGAAAGTGGCGAGACGTGGATATTATTTAATTATTCTAAGATTATGGTGTAATTTAAAAAGGTGATAATGTTGCTGTATTGTCGAAACAATTGTCTAACAATCTTATCAAGATTGGGGGCCCGACACATGTAGAACGCAGGTAATATCGTTAATTGTTTAGTTCACCCAGTGTTGCACAAGAAACTTTCGAAAATGTCCTTCCTGCGAGGGTCAGAGAACTATGTGTGGTGTACGACCAGCGTGCTGGGGAAGGGTGCGACGGGGGCGGTGTTCCAGGGGGTCAACAAGAACAACGGGGAGCCGGTGGCCGTGAAGACTTTCAACCAGCTCAGCCATATGCGGCCCCACGACGTGCAGATGCGAGAATTTGAAGTCCTAAAGAAAGTCAAGCATGAGAATATCGTCAAACTACTCGCCATTGAAGAGGAACAAGAAGGTCGCGGTAAAGTGATTGTAATGGAACTGTGTACTGGTGGCAGTTTATTCAACATTTTGGATGACCCTGAGAATACTTACGGCCTACAAGAGACCGAATTCCTATTAGTACTAGAGCATCTAACTGCAGGCATGAAGCATTTGCGAGATAACAATTTAGTTCACAGAGATTTGAAGCCGGGAAATATTATGAAGTTTATTAATGATGATGGTACTACTACTTACAAGCTGACAGACTTTGGCGCTGCAAGGGAATTACAGGAGGAAGAACAATTTGTTTCATTATATGGAACGGAGGAGTACTTGCATCCAGATATGTATGAGCGAGCAGTACTGAGGAAGCCGGTGGGCAAGAGTTTTGGAGCAACAGTGGACCTGTGGTCTATAGGTGTGACCTTGTACCATGTGGCTACAGGTCAACTTCCCTTCAGACCTTATGGTGGAAGAAGAAATAAGGAGACCATGTTCTATATCACTACCAAGAAGGCTTCTGGAGTTATATCTGTAAGTTATTTACTTTTTTATCATCAAAACAGCTTTGCTTATTTTAACAATCACTGTTATTGTCAAGACTTGTTTTGTGTTTTTGAGAATGTTTTTAACCTTTGAGATTTTATTTTTTGTTGTAATACAAGTGCATTCATAATTATACTAAAGTATCGCCATTCGAATAAGTCGTATTTGACAGCTGTCAGATTCGTGATATAATACTATCATCCATTTTCCTTTGTTGACATGTCTTTAAGTATGGAGATGACAGCTGTCAACTAAAATGTATTGGAGCAGGGGTATTTTACTTCCTTTATAATAAGCTTATCAGTCATATTGTTATTGTTAAAATTGACTTTGATCTTTCAGGGCACACAAACAACAGAAAATGGTCCTATAGACTGGGCAAGGGACCTGCCGTCCCACTGCCAGCTGAGTGTAGGCCTCCGCAAGCTGGTGACACCACTGCTGGCGGGGCTGCTGGAGGTGGACCCTCACAGAATATGGACCTTTGATAGATTCTTCTCGGAGGTGCAGGTGGCCACTTCCACTACGCCTGTACACATATTCCACGTCAATAAGGCTGCTAGTATAAAAGTAAGTATCATTAATAAAACAGGGTATAAGGAAATGTACTGCGTTCCTTTCAAGGAATGAACCAGCCCATGAAACTGAAAAACTTTCCCCAAGAAACACTGGACGAAATATGAAAAAAAAAATGTAGACCTCCCATACAAAATGTAGCAGTCAACCAAGTCTGGTTGTATGTAAGGTTATTTAAAAAAATATATATTTGTATATGTTCCTTGAGGAAAGATTTTCAGTTTCATGGGCTAGTTCATTCCTTAAAAGGAAAGCAGTACTTTTTCTTACAGCCTGTATATGACTACTTCTTATTTTCAAGTGTGTGCTTTGTATCTATGAGAGGTAAAACTAACTTTATGTACTAAAATAACTCATCATAATCAAATAACAGTTTTATTATGTTTGTGAATAAAAACTTTCACACATACCTACTCATATATAAGTTCTTAATCACTCGTCTGTCGCTTCATACTATAACAATTTCATTGGTTTTGAATTTTATTGTGGGTAGTTAAGGTTCAAAATTGTTGTCCGGCTCCCGGAACGTGACAGACAAGCGGTTAATCTGCCAATTTGTGGTCAAAACTATCATCTATGACTACATAGATTCTATTTAACTTTTACTTGCAATGTTGTTGTTGAAATGATTTCACTCATACATAACTCTATTACATACAAATGTATTAGATGAGCCAGCATGACTAAGACTTTACATACAAGAGAAGATTGTTATTAATTTAATTACATCTAAAACTAAGCCACCATGAAGATAAGTATCATTACAAGTACATACTTGAAGCAATGAAGAATGTTACTAGGTATTCCAAATCGCCTGAAATTTTGTATCGGTAAAGCCTGTATGTATACAAATACACTAGTTTTTGTTGTAGTCAAAAATACCTAGTAGTTTTGATTTTATAGGCATTCAAAGTTTCAAAAAATATCGAGTCCCGCAAACAGTCACGTGACCGCTTGTGACGTCATATCACAACGCGCGCCGCGCTCCGCTTAGTAGGTCTCAAGTCACCAGCAGCGGTTATAGTAGGTGTAATAGCTTGTACAGTATTTTGTTTGTGTTTGTATCCGTGTAGGTATTACGTTAATAGTAAATATTACACATACACACACACACACACATATCACGCCTATAATCCCTTGCGGGGTAGGCAGAGCGTAAACGGCCGCAAGAAACGGACATTTATGCCATGTCTGACAAATAATTGAGGGTTGTTCGGAAAATTGTGTATCGCCATAGTGACAGGTTGTCAGCCCATCGCCTAAAATTGCAATACACACCCTCGAGTCCCTCAGTCGCCTCTTACGACTCCCACGGGAATGAAATGGGGAGATGCTATTCTAAGCCGGCATCACACGGCATAGTAAAGTAATTTTTTTTTTTTTAAGTTGTGGACCCTATAATTTTAGCCCCGGGGATTTTAATCTACACCTGACTGTATGGTGGGGAGCAGGAGCTCACCCGGAAAAGTTTGTGGTTGTTCAAACAACCAGCTCAATCGCGCCCTTGGTGCAGCTTGTATACCAGCCCGTTGTGCCAGACCTTGTCGAAGGCTTTCGCCACGTCGAGAAATACTGCTCCTGTCGGGGTCGGTTTGTACGAGACATTTAGTTTAAGAGCGATGTGTTCGACAATGCGGTGCACTTGTTGGGTACAAGAGTGCTGTTGTCGAAAGCTAAATTGCTCGTCAGGTATGAGATTGTTGGTCTCCGCGTGGTCTCGAAGTCGGGCATAGATCATGCGTTCGTAAAGTTTGGCGAGAGGGTTCAGTAGGCTGATCGGGCGGTAGGAAGTGGGCTCATTCGCCGGTTTACCCGGTTTGTGAATGCCTATGACTATTGCTTCCTTCCAGCAAGCTGGGAAGGTGCAACTAGCCATGGCGGCATTCAAAATCAGGGTGAGGCGATTGATCAGGTGATCGGGGAGAATCTTCAGGACACGGTTGGTGATTCCGTCCGGTCCTGGAGCCTTTCTGGGCTTGAGTGCCTTAAGGGCGTTGCGCACTTCCATCTCAGTGATGACTCTGAGTGGAGGGCCCGATGGAGGTAGTGAAGTGAGACGTTTGACTTCGGAGTCAACCGTTGAGACGAAGATCAAGTCGAAAGGGAGTGTGCTGGGGGTGCATTGGGCTGCGAGACTGTCAGCTAGGCATTCAGCCTTTTCGTCGTCGTCAAAGGCTTTGGTCTGGTCAGATGCGTTAATGGTTGCACATTACCTATATATCAACAAATAATGATGTTGTTGCGAAATGCGAGGAGCAAAAATGCAAGGGTAAGAAAACTTTACTACTTATTCTTAATACTTTATATGTTAGAATGGAATAATAGGAAGTAGGGTAAGTACCTAGGATGTAGATGTACTGGGTTAAACGTGACAGATGTAAGTACTAAACCTTTTCTACTTGTTTTTTTCTTTTACTAACAAAATACGTAAGGCCATTTTATTTCATTTACTTCTTATTTCAAATGTATATGCTTTAGGCGATGGGCTGACAACCTGTCACTACAACGATACACAATATCCCAAATAACCCTCAAACATTTGTCAGACGTGGTGTAAATGGCAGTTTTTTGCGGCTGTTTACGCTCTGCCTACCCCGCTAGGGATTATAGGCGTGATATGTGTATGTATGTATATGTTTGAACAGATTTACCAAACCTTTTAAATTTATTTGTATTTTTTTTTCTCACAAAATAGTTAAGTTAATAGTTAGTTAAGGCCAGTTATTTATACAGCTATGGCGATGAAGCTATTGGTTATGTTCAAGTTAAGAGAGTAAGTAGGTGATACATAACGGTTAGTAGGCGGTTGAAAAACTCTGACACCAGGGTTCATCGAGTCGTTGGACGACTCGGTGTCCCACACGAAAAGAGAGAGAGATAAGATAACGGTTAAATGTTGAATCACGCCAGAACACCGCGTACGTACCACACCTTATCATTGCAGTTTAGAATGCAATGAAAAGGATTTTTTTCGCATTTTAACGACCTTTGGAACTATAAAAAACAACTTTTTCGGTGAATTGACAGTTGTATTTTTACATTTAGGCACAACGCGTGATTTCCTAGTATTTGGATTGGACATTTTCAAAATTATTTAAGTAAAATTTTGGACGGCACGGGCGCGCGATCTCAAGCAGACTGAGCGAGCCAGACCGAGCGTGTTGTACGATGACGTCACAGCGTCACCGGCAGCCGCGTCGTTCGGTTGCACCTTGTTTTACTTCTAAATCGGAAACTAATTGACGTATCAAAGTAATTCTTTCACTAGTATTTTTTATTTTTGACAGAGAATATGGAGTGCTAACAATCAAAATTAGGTAACATTCTTCATTATAATAATAAGTATTATAATGCAATGATCATTAGTTTGTCATTCATTTATTATCATGATTACATAAGATGATTACCAAGCATGATATTTGGATTTGGGATGAAACAAGACAAAAGAATTGACAATAGAAAACTTTTAGGGTTGCCGTTTCAATTCTCCTTTTCACCCTAATATAATCCCTTGTCGCTCCGCCATCCTAGTTCTCAATATTACTTGTAATTGTATTTCATGAAAGAAAACAGACTTCATCACGTTGCCAGTCCTATAACAGATAAAACCCTACCTACCTAGATTGGACGTATTAAGTTCGGCGTGCCATGTTAATTTTACTAACATTCGCGAAGAAGGCAACCCTGATGGCATGGCAGGTGCCGGTGATTATCTTCCGCGCTCTTGTGCTTGCGCAAGGCCGCTGCCTAATCCCCCCCCCCCCTTTCCTTTCCCCGCGCCAGCGACCTACATACAATACAAAACAAAGCTCATTATTGTATTGTCTGCGCTTAGGTCATTGATTGACCGTGCTGTTACGCGGATTACGGCGGCTCAAGTTCGATAATACTGCGATATGGCATGAAGAACAATGTTAATCCGATTTTATTATGTAAACTTCTCGTACGTTAAACTGTTTATGGTCAATACACTTTGCTGTTCATCTGCAATGAGAACATTTTGTTTCAGCTCTCGTAGAAAGTATATGTAGATACCGCATAACTTACATTTGTCATATTAACCGTACCGTAATCAATGAACTGTTACCACTAGGTTGCTTCTTCTTCTTAGGGTTGGGACGTCTGCGGTTACTACTAGGTTAGGTACCTTAACTTAGGTCGTGATTTAGCTACAGATTTAGGTGATCATACTTTACAGTCGAGAGCACGCTTGGTTAAACACTACCTTGTACTGTTCTCGAACGCAATATAATTTCAATGCCTTACTTTTTCCGTGTGGAGCCTATAGAATAGCGTCATTCCATGTCATCCCGTGGGTTTTCTACAGAGTTGCTAAGGGTTAAATTAAGTCCAGAGAATGGTAAGCAACGTACTTTTTAAATTGAAAGTAGCAGTACCTCCAACGTAACCATATTTTCGACAGGTGTTTCTGAAACCGGACGAAAAGTATGAGCACCTGCAGACTTACATCTGCGAGCAGACGAGCGTCGTCGCTGAGTCACAGATCCTCCTCTACAAGGATAGACTGCTACTTACCGAACTCGAGGATAGTACTCTCGGTTAGTATTTCACATTTTACACAGATATCACCATAGGAGCAGCGTCAATTAGCTGAAGAAAACTTATTTCGCAAGAAAGCTAAATGTTCAGTCACCATTACCCCTCGAGAAAGGTGCATTTGAATTGTTCTAGATACAAAAATATTTGACTTCCTTGTAGGCTGAAGACGTTTTCTAAACTTTTGTTTTTGTAGTGATCCATAGACCCCCCCATGTCACTGATGTTCTACTTAAGGCCATCAAGTCACGCGACAAAATTGGATATAAAAGCTACGGTGAGCTTACTATTTACCTAATCTATCCGAAAATGGGTTCGATGTTGCTGCTTTAGGTGATCTTTCCTACCCAGTTTGCAATATGTATAAAATTTACACGACTTTGCAGAATGTCCACATCCAAGCAGTTACGACAAATCCCGTAACGGTAGCAATAATAAAATATTATGTAAATACACTACAGGAGCAGTATTTAGTCTGCCTTGTTTACTGCATTTCACACTCATGAGCATGATGGTGATGAAGGGAAAGCAACACTTTTAAAATCATAGTAAGCGCTAAGAAAATATGTAGAAAAACATGAGTGGTTCTAGCTTATACAGTACATACAGTTTATATGGAGTGTTTTATTTAGTACGATATTGAATAAAGTCTTCTTACTTTGCAGGCAAAAGCTACCCACAGACAACAGCAGAAGAGCCGCTGATGTTGTTCAACAAGAACAATAACAATGTGAACATGCCTGCGGAGCCTGATCCGCCGAAATTTCCTGTTTTCCCAAATATCGTGTCAGTAGAAAATGACGCTAGTCAGGCCAAGGTAATGACCAGCACATCGGCTACACATTTGACTCTACTATGTACAGCTTTGTCAGTGATATTTCCGCCGTGTTTACCACATAAATGAATTTTCAAAAAATAATCATTCAAAATTAAATGGCTTTATTTCAAAATATAATAAAAAATTTACAATAATCCGCTAAACTGTTAAGCAGTTTATTGCCAGACACAATGCTCTCTGTTATACCTAGTTATAAATATGAATGGGTGGCTACTGGCTTACACTAGGAATAGGTAATATAAAGTATAATCTCATCTTATCTAACCTTTTCTTATCATATGCCTAAAATACAGTGTATAATGGAATATTCTCTGCGGTGATCTGCCCGTGCAGAAGCCGGGAGTATGCGTGTAGCAAGCATAACACATACTACCGAACACCGAAGAACCGATCAATGTTCTTTTTTGAAGAAAATTATTAAACACTAGATTTCCGCCCAGCGGTTTCACCCGCTGCCACCCATTTTCCCGTGGTAATAGTGGTTTTCCCGCGGTAAAAAGTAGCCCATGTGTAGTCGGATTATATGCTACCTGTGTTCCAAATTTCATCCAAATCGGTCAAGCCGTTTGAGCGTGAAGAGGTAACAAACATGCACATACAAACTCTCAGATTTATAATATTAGTACGGATTTTCTTATTTAAGTATTCTTGAATGTTTGCCTTCTAATTGTATTTTGTCGACGGCGATTGTTTGCAGACGGCGTGCAGCGTGGGGCATGTGATAAAACGCCGGGTGGAGGCTCTTTGCGCGATCTCGGTGCTCTGCGGGCAGTGCGTCACGCGCTGGGGAGCACTGCTTACCACACGCCTACAACATGTTGCCAACAGGTACATTTAGAATGGAATACAAAATGTTTATTTATTATCTAAAAATCATAAATAAAGTTATTTCAAAACTAAGATGATAGCAAAACTGTTTATTTTTTAGTATTTATTTAACTTATATTACAGTTCTCACTCAGCAGCTTACATTTCGTAGAGCGCCACTATAGTTGAATACCAAATTTTAAAACACTTCCCGTGTTAGGTATAGTGTTTTTTTGAAAACTTGCAAAATTTTCTAGCGCGAACGTATTTGAACCTGCGACTTTCGCATTACTAGTGGCGACGCCTCTTCCATCTGGGCTACCGCAGCTCGTTCCTTGCCAGCCAATTTTGCAAGTGTATTTTAATGCCAAGAACAGTCGCAGGTCCAAATCCTGCCCGCGCTTGAAAAGCCACTATAGTGTTGGGTCAAAACGAAATAAAATAAAACAACACAAACATATAAATAAAATTCAATGTTTATATTTATTCAATAAGACAACTTGTAAGAAATAATCGGTTTATTATTTAGGGCGGACGCAGTAAGTGCACACGCGGCTCGGCTCCACGACGCGGCGCGAGCGCTCGACCTCGCGTCCACTGCCGCCAGGCACATGCAGCCGGACGCAGCCGGTGAGTGTTACACCGACTAATATAGAACTGATTTCAATACAGCTGATTGTCTGAAATTAATTGGAGGACAGGTCAAACCGTCGGGCCCCGTTGCTGTCTATGATTGGTTAGGCGGCGGTCGTTACACAATCATCGTCAAAGGCCTATTACTAGTAGCAGGTGGTAGTAAAACTCTGATAGCAGGGTTTATTGGGTTGCAGAACACGAGGCTCGCTGGGGGTCACAGGGTGAACTATTGAAACACTTCAATATCGTAACACTGAATACTTTGTTACTAAAACCTTTACGCTTATATATTACCTAACTACGTGAACTAAGATAGGAGAGAGAAACCTATCTTCACCTCATATCAAAATGTGATGATACACACTCGGCATATATCAGGGTCACGAAAAATTAAATAGAGCTGGGCTTAACATACTTCCTTGTATGACACCGAACATGAATTGAATGAGCGTATGAATGGAATGCACGACACGAGTATGCACGACAGCGGACATGGAATCAAAACAATGTCGCCAATAACACCCCTGTACCAACAATGTAGAATACGCGCATGCCGTGCATTGATGGTTCCCGTGATTATTATGAAGTTTGTAAAGATTTTCATTTTTACCCGACTGCCCAACAAAAAAAGAGTGTAATGTTTTTAGAGTTTATGTATGTATATATGTGTGATTCTTTAAAGGACTGAAACTCGTTAACCACTGAACAGATTCGAATGGGCATTGTAATAATAATAATAATAAATAATAAAAAATTCTTTATTTAATAAACATAATTACTAATACGTAAAACTATACAAAACAATTATGATGCTTAACTATTTCCTAAACTAAGAATAATCATTCCTGTGTCTTAGGTAAACAGTTTGCCAACATAACTGTTCTAAATAAAATATAAAAATAAAATACGACTATACAAGTAAAATAAACTTAAATACACTTTAAAATTAAATACATTGTATTGGAGGAATCTTTACATTATCCCGAGTGTCATAGGTTAGGCTTTATCTCAGAAAGCAGTCGTGTTTTTAATTTATCATGCTTGATAGTTCTAGACTTCATACATTTTACAATTTATTTGGAACCAACCACCTTCGCAGCCTCAAATTTGGAGCAATGGTCCGCGTCTGCGGGGTTACTAGCGGGCGAGGCGGCCTCCTTAAGGTCGTCAGCGGCTTCGCTGCGGTCGCGGCACGCGGGGGGCGGAGCCCTGCGCACCGAGTGGGAGCACACAGCCAAGCAGGCGCCCTGTGCGAGCGAGTCGCGGCTACATATCAGAGCGAGCACGCTGCTTGACAGGTAATGTTTAACAAAGATCACACTTATATATAGCTCCTATAAAATTGAGTGCAAGTATTTTTAGGGTGATTTCTACTCGTGAAACTGAATCATCAACTTACCCCAAGGAACATAGGTCAAAGTATGAAGCAAGAAATTGGTCCTTCAATACAAAGAGACTTATTTTTTATGGGAGTAATTTATTATTTCTTTCTACCTATGGTCCTTGGGGAAAGATGTTCAGTTTAGAAAATATATTTGCACTTCATTTAAAAGCACCTTAAATGAATAGCCCCCAATACGATACGAACTTGCAAACATGCGGGCATGCTGGCCAGAGGGCCAACCGGTCACTCAGCAGGTAAGTTTTCACAACACAAACTTCAGTAAAAATAAACTAATAGATTTGAAGTTTTAAAGCAGAATCTCTGATTCAAATTACGCGTCACATTTATTTATTTGCGTTTGTTTGGTCAGAACCGTGAAAATTTCACAATTGCAATAATTATTTCCTACAGACTACATTTTTCCAAATTTCAAAGAATCATAATAATCGCAATATTTTTTTTTTACTAATTTAAGTTGTGTTTATTTTGGATTTTACTACAATTCCTAAGTTTGTCACGTCAAGTGGTCACGGATCATAATAATAATACTTAACTTTTGTGATGTCGAGTAACATTCAGTATGTGTTGCATGGCATCTACATTGTAAAATAAACAATGCATTTATCAGATGAGACTGTAGTTTGTTTGGTCGGTGGTTGCAGGCAGGCGCCGTGTCCCAGTGAGATGCGTCTGCATATCAAGGCCAAGACACTCGTCGAGAGGTTAGACAATCATCAATATGTTTTCCGGTTTCTGTGTGACTGTTTTTCCTATGTATTTGTGTATTTCTATCGACTAACAGTTTCGACATATGGGTGTGTTGTGTGATAAATGTGGTGGTGCCGTGACCAGGATACTAACGTTTAATTTTCGACTAAAAATAAAGTGTGCAATTTTTCTAGTGACTGACACTGAAAAACTGAAAATGTGAGGATATGTTGGTTAAAGATCTATTTTTCTATAAACAGCTCTCTGATCCTGTTATTTCAACTATTTATTTGATTATATTATTTATTAAGAGGCCGTACATAGTTTTGAGTAATTTTGTCTTGTTTCTTCAATTCTGTAGGACCTCGTTTAAAAAAACAGAATAAGTAACAATGTGTTATGATATGTTTTATTGAAGATTAATTCAATATCTAAAAATTGGCCCAGACAAATTATTGATTTTGATTGTTCAGTTTGTTTAATAGTTAATAACCTGAGACGTGTTTTAATTGTTTTCGATGCGTGACGTTCGTATCATTATTGTTTACATGAATTTTAAAATATGGAGTGGTTTATAAAGTATACAGCAATAAAGACATTGAAAAGTGCTTAAAATTGGCCGAGGAGTTTTTAGTAATTTAATTCAAAAATTCAAAGAAAAACTGCAGTAAAATGGCCCTACTTTGAAGAAATTTTAAACGTATACAGCGTCGGATTTCTAGTACAATACAACACGTTTTAAAAAAAATCAATTTACACATTGAAAAATAGATTCATGCTAACACATTAGCTGTAAAAAAAATTGCAAATATGTATTTTATGAAATTTATCGAATATTTTAAAGTTCTCCGGAATTATCAATTATATACGGGAGCGCAAATGCTGTTTCGGCAGACCGCGCGCCGCGCTCTTGGGAGAAGGACGTGTATCCTGCTGCGTCACACTCACGCACACATACAAAATTACGAATGTGTGTCGATCGCGCGCGTAGAGGACAGTAGATCACGCGTCACAGGCGGAATTATAGTGCGACCGATACTTTTTGATCCTGTAAGTATTTTTTTCAGTGCGGTATTGATTTATGATTGATTAAATTAATTGAACTAGATATTGTGATTTTACTTCCTATTAGAGTATAAATAACTTGAAATTTCGGGATTTTGCAAATAAATGGCCATTTTAACGGACTATAATGATACATTACAGATTTAACTATCCACACTATCCACACTAATATAATAAATGCGAAAGTAACTCGGTCTGTCTGTCTGTCTGCTACGCTTTCACGGCCAAACCGCTGAAACGATCTTCATGAAACTTGGCACAGAGATTGCTAGCATACCGAGAACGGACATAGGCTATTTATTATCACCATTCGAGGGTCTGGAGTATAGATGTAGACCACCAGGTGTACCATCAGGAGCCAAGCTAAACTATTAGAGATACAGGCATGGTCCTAAAACAAAAGTTGTTCAGTATGATGGGCCGCTTCTTTTTACAAGAACATTTGAGGATCTGGAGTACCTTATGTAGACCACCAGGTCTACCATCAGGAGCCCACCTAAACTATTGGAGATACAGAAATGGTTCCAAAACAAAATATGTTCAGTATGATGGGAATAACTTGAGAAAGGACATTGCCTACTTTTACCGAGGATTTTTTATCATTACTGAAAAATACCGCTGTGCCGCCGCCGTTTGCATCGTATGCACTACCTTCATTGTAATTAGGCATATCTACTTAGGTGATACGTTACCATGTTCTGAACTGAAAAGTATCATCCACATAACACGTTAAGTCGGGGATCACATTTGACGTCCGATGCGGCGTATTTTGTAAGTGTAAGGGAGTAAAATAGAAATTAGCGATTTCCTTTCGTCTGACATATGCATGCGTTATGGATATGTTTTGAAAATACACAGCAACTAAATAAATAATGCCCGATCTTATGACCGCGGCCGCGCGCACCGGCCGATCCGGCGCGGCGCGGCGCGCGCGCTTTGGCGGCGATGCGGGGCGGAGGGGGAGGGCGCGACAGGGTGCGGCTACCCGAACGGGTATACACGTGAGGGCAGACTCACGAGTGTCAAACCCACAAAATCTTTGTTTTCGCAAAATACAGAAAAACAAAAAATGTGGTATATAAAAATGTATTACAGTAACTTAAAATACCTTTTTATCTGTCTTATCTACTTATACCATTTTAGTGTTCTCAAATCGGCACCCCTGGAGTAAGTACTCTGTTATCTACTTTTATATAGATAGCCGGATAGCAAATCTTGAATTGTCCCTTTAACAACAGAAGCAAGCAAGTTATCTCTAAACAGTAGAGATAACAACTGTTCTAATATCACTGTCACACTTACTATGAATACACATAGGTACCTACTTTAGAACTTCTGCCAAAAAAAACTATCTAACGCGGACGAAGTCGCGGGTAAAAGCTAGTAGGCAATAAATATAAATTCGGCGCTGTTAAGCGAAAAAAAGATGCTGGTACATGGGCACACCCCTGAATAGTAGTCGGTAATTAATTAGTTTCGATAACATTCCACAAATCCCAAAATTCTTAGTAGGTACGCAATAATTTTAAACTTTTTCATACAATTGCCACAAAAACTATAAATAGGATCAAAACTGATTGATCGAACTATACGCTGCCGTCCGCCGCTGGGTCTGCATATCGCCGCCGCTCGGCTGCACGATGACGCGTTCTAATGCTAATTACCTACTTTCGCCCAGCGCAATTTCATGTACGGCCTCTTAATGCTAATATAAAATACCGCGGGGGACGCCTTTGCCTAGCAGTAGGATCTAATAGGCTAGGTATAACAATAATAATTAATGCTTATGAATTAATGACTATAAATTATGGCCCGTGTCTAAAATAATTGATATTTAATTTATACATAATTTGATAATAATCAGTTGATTTAAGTTGTTCCTTATCTGCAGCACATTTTCCGTTTCCAGTATCGGTCACTAGTAAAGTTTTAGTATCAATGTTTTAACAAAACTGCGAGCTTCACTTTCTTCTTCCGCAGATTGCGTGAATCCTGGCAGCACTTAGTGCGGGACCGCGCGACTCGATCCCTCACGTACAACGACGAGCAGTTCCACGTACTGGAGAGGATCACAGTAGCCGAGACCGGGCGCAGGGTGCGGGCGCTATTGCAGAAGGCCGCGCCATTGGCCAGGGCTAGAGCTGATGCCATCGCTGATTGGTGAGTGAATCCTGGCAGCACTTAGTGCGGGACCGCGCGACTCGATCCCTCACGTACAACGACGAGCAGTTCCACGTACTGGAGAGGATCACAGTAGCCGAGACCGGGCGCAGGGTGCGGGCGCTATTGCAGAAGGCCGCGCCATTGGCCAGGGCTAGAGCTGATGCCATCGCTGATTGGTGAGTGAATCCTGGCAGCACTTAGTGCGGGACCGCGCGACTCGATCCCTCACGTACAACGACGAGCAGTTCCACGTACTGGAGAGGATCACAGTAGCCGAGACCGGGCGCAGGGTGCGGGCGCTATTGCAGAAGGCCGCGCCATTGGCCAGGGCTAGAGCTGATGCCATCGCTGATTGGTGAGTGAATCCTGGCAGCACTTAGTGCGGGACCGCGCGACTCGATCCCTCACGTACAACGACGAGCAGTTCCACGTACTGGAGAGGATCACAGTAGCCGAGACCGGGCGCAGGGTGCGGGCGCTATTGCAGAAGGCCGCGCCATTGGCCAGGGCTAGAGCTGATGCCATCGCTGATTGGTGAGTGAATCCTGGCAGCACTTAGTGCGGGACCGCGCGACTCGATCCCTCACGTACAACGACGAGCAGTTCCACGTACTGGAGAGGATCACAGTAGCCGAGACCGGGCGCAGGGTGCGGGCGCTATTGCAGAAGGCCGCGCCATTGGCCAGGGCTAGAGCTGATGCCATCGCTGATTGGTGAGTGAATCCTACTGTTTCAAAGTTATTTCTTTTCTCTCTTCGACTTGACTGGATTTTTGGCCGAAGTTAGCCTATTAATACAATTAACTTTCATCACAACATATAAATACACAACAGCAGTGACCAGTGAAAACAAAAGTATCAGTGAAAACAAAATATCTGAGTGCAAACAGGGAGGAACTCAGGTTGCTTGCTACTATGTTCCTCTAGTCAACATAGGTAGCCCTGATTTTTAGTCCTTACCTATTTATATTGGCACAAATTAGCAGAGGGTAAGTACATACAAAAAAAAAACATTCTTATTAAGGCAATTAACAAAAAAAAAACTTTAGTTTTACGTTTCAAAAGCAACGTACTGAACCTACCTATACCACGTATCGTGTCATCCTTGATATTCCGTAGTTTCTTATGTGCTATGCAGCCCTATTTTTAAAGAAGGCGATCTATTTCCTTATCCTTAAAAGACCAAGAAACTCTTGCATCAGCATTGCATTCATAATTGTTATTTTATATTTATACAACATACATAAATCACACCTTTATCCCTTACGGGGTAGGCAGAGCGTTACGGCCGTAAAACGGATATTAACACCACGTCTGACAAAAGTTTGAGGGTCAATCAGATAACTGTATCACTATTGTGTTTGTCAGCCCATCGCCTAAAATTGCAATACACATCTAACCCTCAAGTCCCTTAGTCGCCTCTTACGACACCCATGGGTAAGAAATGGGGTGATGCTATTCTAAGCCGGCATCACACGGGCGATAGTTTCATGAGTAATACAATTTTAGGTGGAAGGCTTACACCCTGTCACTATTATGATACACGATTTTTCTGAAACGGCCCTCAAATAATTGCCAGACGTGGCGATAGCAACCGTATTTTACGGTCGTAAACTGTTTTCCTGTCTGGTGATGTTATTCTAAGCCGGAATCACACGGTACTTTTTATATTTATTGACTAATTTAAGATGGCAAAATATACGGGGTGTAAGGGACGGTGTACCGAAAACTTTGCAGGCATGATCAGACCATGAAACTGAACAACTTTTACTATGGAAGCTATGTTGGTAAACGAGATTTTTTTTTCGACCTCCCATACAAAATTCCCGATCAGCTGACTGACTTTCTGTGGAATCTCAAGAAAAAAATGTCGTTTCCCAACATAGGCTCTATGGCGGGTGACAGGAGTGATGCCAATAGGCAGAATGTAGGGTTCCAGGTGGTGTCGGGAAAAGGGTAGCTACCCTGCCTGGCCGGGTGTTGTGGCCAGGGGACCGACTGGTCCACCTGGATTGAATTGGAAGTTGTATATATGCGTTACGCGGTGAAACACTTCGATACCGCGTTTCAGGCTCTTTGTTTCTCTGCACATCTGTCACGTGGCGCCATCTTGCAGATATGTTGGAACTTCTGTCGCGTCTTGCTTGCTCTTGAACCACTTTGAATGAGCTTCTTGCAGTAGCTCCCAGAGGTCGCTACAGTACTCCCCCTCAAGACCGAAGGTCGATACCGTCAGCGAGCGAAGTGGGGCTGATGACGTCATGTAGCGTGATGATGCAGTCAGGCGTGGCGAAGCAGTGCTGGGTCCAATGTCCACGGTGAGTCGGGACGTCTACGGTGAGTCGAGACGATGATGGAAGACCAGTGAAGCTGCCGTGCTGTGACTTCGGTGGGTGCTGATGACGTAGTAGTTGGCTGCATGCTGTAGTGGTTGATGCGTGGTTGAAGGCTGCGAAGTCCAAGGTAGGGGTCACCAATATGGCGGGTGACAGGAAGTGATGCCAATAGGCAGAATGGAGGGTTCCAGGTGGAGTCGGGAAAAGGGTAGCTACCCGCCTGGCCGGGTGTTGTGGCCAGGGGACCGACTGGTCCACCTGGATTGAATTGGAAGTTGTATATATGCGTTACGCGGTGAAACACTTCGATACCGCGTTTCAGGCTCTTTGTTTCGCTGCACATCTGTCACGTGGCGCCATCTTGCAGATATGTTGGAACTTCTGTTGCGTCTTGCTTGCTCTTGAACTACTTTGAATGAGCTTCTTGCAGTAGCTCCCAGAGGTCGCTACAGCTCCATAGTAAAAGTTGTTCAGTTTCATGGTCTGATTATGCCTGCAAAGTTTTCGGTACACCGTCCCTTACACCCTGTATACATTTGTTTGCAGGTACAAGATAGCCCAGACGGTGTACCTGCAGACGCAGATCCTGGATAAGGACGTGTCCAGCACCGAGCTGAAGGTGCTGGCGCTGGCCGCGCGGCTGCAGGATGCCGAGCACCGCACGCGCGCGGCGCTCGGCGAGGCGCAGGCGCAGGTACGTATCGACACGCTGAGACGTGTCCAGCACCGAGCTGAAGGTGCTGGCGCTGGCCGCGCGGCTGCAGGATGCCGAGCACCGCACGCGCGCGGCGCTCGGCGAGGCGCAGGCGCAGGTACGTATCGACACGCTGAGACGTGTCCAGCACCGAGCTGAAGGTGCTGGCGCTGGCCGCGCGGCTGCAGGATGCCGAGCACCGCACGCGCGCGGCGCTCGGCGAGGCGCAGGCGCAGGTACGTATCGACACGCTGAGACGTGTCCAGCACCGAGCTGAAGGTGCTGGCGCTGGCCGCGCGGCTGCAGGATGCCGAGCACCGCACGCGCGCGGCGCTCGGCGAGGCGCAGGCGCAGGTACGTATCGACACGCTGAGACGTGTCCAGCACCGAGCTGAAGGTGCTGGCGCTGGCCGCGCGGCTGCAGGATGCCGAGCACCGCACGCGCGCGGCGCTCGGCGAGGCGCAGGCGCAGGTACGTATCGACACGCTGAGACGTGTCCAGCACCGAGCTGAAGGTGCTGGCGCTGGCCGCGCGGCTGCAGGATGCCGAGCACCGCACGCGCGCGGCGCTCGGCGAGGCGCAGGCGCAGGTACGTATCGACACGCTGAGACGTGTCCAGCACCGAGCTGAAGGTGCTGGCGCTGGCCGCGCGGCTGCAGGATGCCGAGCACCGCACGCGCGCGGCGCTCGGCGAGGCGCAGGCGCAGGTACGTATCGACAAGCTGAGACGTGTCCCTCAAGCTGTAATCCTCACCTATGAAAACTTAACGAAAAGCAATTTTGGTTTTGTCAAAAAATAGTGCTGAAATAGTGACACATGCAAGAAAATTAGTGACTTCATATCTCCCAAGATATGGCTATCGTTTGGTGAGGATTACAGATCGAGGCTCACGCTGTAATCCCAACTCTCGTGTGAGCAAACGGTGGGGTATCTTCACTTGGTCTACATTCCAAAAAATAGTGCCTAATTAGTGACTAATAGGACTTGGTTCTGGTGTAGTTAGAAATAAATCTGCAACGCAGTTTTTTTTATTTTTTATTTATTTATGATGGGTTTGCTCTTGACTCTAGTCTAGGTCATAGGACAGAGACAGTGTAAGATGGAGCGAGCTCACCCAGAAGAAGCCTGTTCACTCTTGCTTTGAAGAGATTAGGGTTGTATGCGTTTGGAAACACAGGTAGTGAGTTCCACTCTTTAGCAGTGCGCATTATAAAGAGAATTCTGCATTTCCCTACTAAATTATTGTTTCGCGCTGCTGTATTGTTTTGATAAATTTTGTAACTAATCTAAGTCAAAGTATACAAAAATAAGGATTTTCTCTACCGTGTGCAGGATTTGAATTAGCGACTTTCGCTATCAGTAGAAGCGACGCCTCTTCCATCAAGGCTACCGGGGCTTATCCATTGCCCGTGAAATAATGCAAGTGTATCTTGATGCTAATAACGCGTGCCATGGCTCCATCTAGATACCTCTACATAGCCATCGTCGCTAATTAGCTGCAAAAGTAACCTGTAAATCAAGATTCACTTGCATAATTTCGCGGGCAATGGATGAGCCGCGGTAGCCCAGATTGAAAAGGCGTCGCTACTAGTGATAGCAAAAATCGCAGGTTCAAATTCTAGAAAACTGGGAAAACTTGCAAGTTTTCTAAAATTGAATACCTAACACAAGAAGTGTTAAAACTGGTATTCAAGGATTTTCTCTTTTAAGTTAGCTAGTATCGTATACTCAATACTAATCCACACTAATATTATAAATGCGAAAGTAACTCTGTCTGTCTGTCTGTCTGTCTGCTACGCTTTCACGGCCAAACCGCTGAACCGATCTTCATGAAACTTGGCACAGAGATTGCTAGCATACCGAGAACGGACATAGGCTACTTTTTATCACCATTCGAGGGTCTGTAGTACAGATGTAGACCACCAGGTGTACCACCAGGAGCCCAGCTAAACTATTAGAGATAAAGGCATGGTTCCCAAACAAAAGTTGTTCAGTATGATAGGCCGCTTCTTTTCACGAGGACATTGAGGATCTGGAGTACCTTATGTAGACCACCAGGTGTACCATCAGGAGCCCAGCTAAACTATTAGAGATACAGGCATGGCACTAAAACAAAAGTTGTTCATTATGATGGGCCGCTTCTTTTCACAAGGACATTGAGGATATAGAGTACCTATACTATATACTATAAATCTATATTGTAATAAAATAAATCGTCATGTTAATTATTATTATGTGACCCATTTTTTTTTTGGGTATTTGCATGCTAATTTATATGTTGGCAAAACACTCAGTGCACTCATCTAAAATTGTACCATCTTTTATACAGTGTTTTATGCAAATAAATAATTTCTGATTTCTGATTTCTGATTTCCTTATGTAGACCACCAGGTGTACCATCAGGAGCCCAGCTAAACTATTAAAGATACAGGCATGGTTCCAAAACAAAAAATGTTCAGTATGATAGGCCGCTTCTTTACACAAGGACATTGGGGATCTGGAGTACCTTATGTAGACCACCAGGTGTACCATCAGGAGCCCAGCTAAACTATTAGAGATACAGGCATGGTTCTAAAACAAAAGTTGTTCAGTATGATGGGCCGCTTCTTTTCACAAGGACATTGGGGATCTGGAGTACCTTATGTAGACCACCAGGTGTACCATCAGGAGCCCAGCTAAACTATTAGAGATACAGGCATGGTTCTAAAACAAAAGTTGTTCATTATGATGGGCCGCTTCTTTTCACAAGGACATTGAGGATATAGAGTACCTTATGTAGACCACCAGGTGTACCATCAGGAGCCCAGCTAAACTGTTAGAGATACAGGCATGGTTCCAAAACAAAAGTTGTTCAGTATGATAGGCCGCTTCTTTACACAAGGACATTGGGGATCTGGAGTATCTTATGTAGACCACCAGGTGTACCATCAGGAGCCCAGCTAAACTAATAGAGATACAGGCATGGTTCTAAAACAAAAGTTGTTCAGTATGATGGGAATAATAAGTTGAGAATGGATATTGGCAACTTTTTACCGAGGACTTTTTTGTTATCTACTGACTTTTGTATTCAATGGTTATAAATATTGAACTCTCAGGGCAGTACACCGGATAGCAAATTTTGAATTGTCCCTTTAACAACAGAAGCAAGCAACTCATCCTTAAACAGTAGAGATAAGAACTGTTCTAATATCACTGTCATACTTACTATGAATATACATATATGCTTTAGAACCTGTTTCAAAAAAACTATCTAACGCGGACGAAGTCGCGGGTAAAAGCTAGTTACAAAATACTAAAGTAAAATAGGTTTACCTCCAATTTATCTGATTGAATGAGACAGACAATGCACGAAGAAGACAAACAGTCCGATGTGCTAGACCCTTCAAAAATTCAAAGTTCTGGCTGATCCCAATTTTTCTACAACGGTTACACGGTTATACCTCACTCCGGACACTCCATACAGCGGACTCTTTATAGACAACTGTCATTTCTACATGTGCATGTGTGGGTGATCACAGATGTGTGTGTGCAGGGTTGGCATGCAGGTTGATTTTTATACCTAACCTGATGAATACACCCAGTAACTACCAAAGAGGATTAATTCTCCACTGGTATTTTGACATATCTCGGGTGAGGGCGGGTCGGGGGCTGGGGTGCGGGGAGGTGAGTGTCCGTTCTGTATGTATAATATATACTACAAACCGCAGCCTATGGAAACGCATTAGAGAGGCTTATTTCCAGCAGTGAACGTCTTACAGCTGCATGATGTGAAAACCCGCTGGCCCCGCCCCTTTCTTCACCAACGTTCAAACTGACGCATTCCCTTCCAGCTGTCCGCCTCGAAGTCGGAACCGGCTGAAACCGGCAAAGACGCCGGCAAGAGGGCCTCCGCCCCCGCCGCGCGCCTGCCGCCCGGCGTGGGGGCTGCCGGGGCCGGCGTCAGAGCCCTGCTCGCGGCCCAGGAGGAACTAGCGGCCGCCGTCGCCGGCAACAGCGCGCTACTGGCGCGTCTCACACACGCCGCGACCAAGCTCCCTCCCTAGCATCACGTGCACACTGAACTGTCTGTAAACAACGACCAGTGCTTCAAAGACACAGATGAATCTATAGTAAATTCGGAAGATTACAACTCGCATTTGTACGCGAGCCGCGAGACCGTGCTGCGACGCGACACGAACGGTAACGTCAGCGATAGTCATTCTAATGTGATTTATTTCATCGAACATTCCTCTTTAACCCCCGACACAAATACAGACGAGAATATCAACAACAACGCGCACTTCGCGGCCGAAGCGACCGACACCCCGGACTCCTTCACAGAGAGCGCTTCGGAGAGCATTCCTATAGGACTGTGGGAGTCTGATTCTGTGTCTAAAAGTTCCGAAGCGATAACGCACTCCTTGGAGGCGGGGCCTAGAACTGCTATTTTTGAAGCGAGGACTGCGTCTAAACAAACCGTGAACGATAAAACTAGTGAAAAGCGATCGTGTGTCCTAGCCTAATAAAAGATTTAATATTTGAACGCCATTGTCATCCAATCGTGCAATTGAGAACAAATTAGAATCAATTAGCGTCAACGCTGCGTCGACAATATATAAGAGCAACGCGTTACGCAGCGCTGCTCTTGTATTTTTCCTAATCTAGCCCGCTCGACGCAGCGTTAGCGCTCTAATATAATTATCTTATCTTGACTTAAATTAGTATTAATTTGACTATACTCCGTTCATTTAAGAATTACCTATAATGTAAACAACCTTTGTATGAATCTGACAGTCGCGAGCTGTCAGATTCATACAAAGTTTGTTTACATTATAGGTAATTCTTATATGAACGGAGTTTAGAATCTAACATAAGTAGTTTTCCTTGTGCAATATAGTTTAGATCTCAGTAAAGTTCCAACTGACGCGCAGTGAGAAACTAGATTTAAATGGCACTAACACTTTGACGTTTCATTCCTAAAGTATTTATTTTCCTATAGTATTAAAATATTGATAAATCAATTGACTTTGAAGTGGTTGTTTGTATAATATTTGTAAGGTGCTCTCTATAAATAAGAAAAATAAATTTAATGTAATAATAACTTTAATTCAATTACATAGCAATAAAATAGTAAAAAATGTTTCCTTCCTACAAATAGTTTTAAGATTTCATAAACTTTGGAATGTACAGTAGAAATACATTTTCGTAAACAATAAATTGATCTTATACACATAATTATGTATAGTTATTTTATTTACAAAAATAGTTGTCTCATATGAAACAATGCAGCTCGAATCGTTATTTGGATACTGGTCGTTTGAGATCTAAATAAATTCGTATCCTTACGATTGTAAATAAGCAAATGTGTATACAAAATCTACACCAATGTAGATAAATATTGCCCTCAATTCGGGATATAAATTCTCTTTACTTACCTTAAATAAGTGCTGTCACTTTCCGTCAAATAAGTCTAAAAAAGGATATGAGATATTTTAGTCATGTCGTATTATTTGACGCAAAATACGTGTTATCTGTCAAAATAAGGCGACGATGAAAACAAATAAATTGACCAGAAATTTAAAACCCATTGACATTTTTAAACATGACTTAGATATCTCCTATCTTTTTCTAAAACTATTTGACGGAAAGTGACAGCACTAATTTAAGATAATTTATATCCAGAATTGAGGCCAATGACGTTCTTATTAAACAGGCATTATATAAATTTTATTAAGTTTAATGAGTGAAAAAATTATTTGTGCTCAGCCAATAACGAAAGCTGCAATATTATGAGATGTACCACTTTTAATGACCTCTTTGAGAAACTAGGTTTTACTTTAGTGAACAGCACGCACTTTTAAATATAACATATTCATACAAGGAGTAACAAAAAAAGGTATAACAAGCTTATAGGACGTATCAACGTAATCGTGAAACTAAACAAATTTCCTCATGGAAAAGCTCGAAATATTTGAAGAAATAATTACCTCCCGTAGAAAATTAACCAGTTGATCGTCATTTAAGTATCTTTTAAGAAAATAATTTAATCCATGTTCCATGGGGAAAGTTGTTCGTTTCAAGAGTACCTTGAGGAAAGTTGTTCGTTTCAAGAGTACCTTGAGGAAAGTTGTTCGTTTCAAGAGTACCTTGAGAAAAGTTGTTCGTTTCATGAGTACCGCAAGGTTGCGGCTTGTTAGAGGGCGCCTCTGTGCCTCAGTATGAGAAGTGTCATAGCAACCTATGAAAAAATGATTAGTTCTCTTTTGTTACTCCTGTATAACTAAATTATACAAGATACAAGGTGTAAGGGACAGCCCTTCGACTTATAGAGTTCTTTCAGACCATGAAACTGAACAACCTCCAATGAAAAAATATTTCAGGAAACGTCAAAAAAATTGTCTTCCCATAGTTAAGACGAAAGCTTCAGTTTTAATGTAGTAGTCTTTTGTTGTTGTGTTGTGTGGCCCGAAATAAATGTATTTTCTTTCTTTTTAGTAACTGAAGTCGGCTGATCTTGATTTTGTATGGGATGTCAATTATCGTTTCCTGACATATATTCCTAGGGGATAGTTATTCAGTTTCATGGTATGCATGCAGGCTATTAGTATTCGTAGAGCTGTCCCTTACACCCTATATGTCACTCATTTTAAGTATTAGACCGGATCTATCGCGATAGTATTTAGGTAAATATTAGTAATTTACCTGTGTACCGACGTTTCAACACAGTTTCATGTATTGTGGTCGCGGGTTGACTGGCGTCCCAGCGAGCGAATATTTACCTAAATACTATCGCGATAGACCCGGTCTAATACTTAAAATGAGTGAAAGTGATCGCGAGTGCTTAAAAAGTTATACACCCTATATGTGGTTTGGGTATTGTCCCATTGTCCCGCTAGGAGTAGGGTCGCGGGCGGCTGCGGTCTAGCATCTTGTACCGGCGGTGCGCGGCTTGCACGCGCTTGAACTCCGCGAGAAGCGCAACGAAATCTATGTCCGGCGCCGTCGCTGGGGACGGGAGGATTGTTCTGGGAACAACAAGTTTCAAGGTAACACACATACAATCTGGTTTCGTCTTATTATTATTATTTATTTGAACAGGCAGGCAGTTGAAACAACTGATAATGCCTGCATCCTATTCACTGTTCAAGTTCATCACTATATAGCACTTATAGTTCACTTTAGTTATTTATGTTTAGTTTTTTGATTTGCCACGACACTGTTTTTGATGTTCGTCTAGTTTGTTTTTAAATGCATTTATGCTAGTTGCCGAAACTACACTGTCAGGCAGGTCATTCCACGATTTTACCACTCGGTAAGTCAGAAAGTGTTGTATAAATACTTATGTAAAAGAAGAGAGAAGATTTTAAAAAACTGCCCGATGATGATGTTCGAAACCGGTCACATTTAGTTTGATATCAAATTAAACAAATATATTTAATTAGTGGAACTAGTGAAAAAGAGTTCTATTCTATTAGTAAATGAACATGGAGTTCTATCAAGAAATAACAACACAAAGTGCAACAAAGGTACTTATGTAAAGAACAGTAACTCGCGCAGGATACACAGACTTTCATTCGTTTCGACTCCCTTGGATATTTATCCTAGAACGACAGTTGGCATATTCGTGGTAATGCAATGGCGGAGGGTCAGAATCATAATCAGAAATATTTATTGCCATACACAAATCACGCCTATTATCCCTTGCGGGGTAGGCAGAGCGCAAACATCCGCAAAAACGGTCATCTACGCCACGTCTGACAAATATTTGAGGGTCATTCGGAAAATTGTGTATCGCCATTGTGACAGGTTATCAGCCCTTCGCCTAAAATTGCAATACACACCCTCGAGTCCCTTAGTCGCCTCTTACGACTCCCATGGGAAAGATATGGGGTGATGCTATTCTAAGCCGGCATCACACGGTCAAACAGATAAAACACGCTTCTTTATCCCTTGCGGCAGGCACACAGTTAACGACCGTAATATAAGATCGGTATCACCACGTCTGACAATTATTTGAGGGCCGTTTCAGAAAAATCATGTATCATATAATAGTGACAGGTTGTAAGCCTGCCATATAAAATTGTATTACTCATGAAACTATCGCCCGTGTGAAGCCGGTTTAAAATAGCATCACCCCATTTCTTACCCATGGGTGTCGTAAGAGCCGACAAAAGGACTCGAGGGTAGGATGTGTATTGCAATTTTAGGCGATGGGCTGACAACCTGTCACTATAGTGATACACAGTTATCTGATTGACCCTCAAACTTTTGTCAGATGTGGTGTTAATATCCGTTTTACGTCCGTTAACGCTCTGCCTACCCCGTAAGGGATATAGTATGTATGTATGAAACTATCGTAAGAGCCACTTATGACACTTGCGGAGACAAAGAAATGGGGTGATGCTTTTCTAAGCCAGCATCACACGGCACAATGAAGTGATAACTCTAACTCGAAGTAGTATAAACACTTTCTCGTTTTCGACAGGTGTCAAACTAGGCCATAAAGGAAATCATCTAGGCCACAGAGAAAAGAAGTCGCGCGCGGCGCATGACGTTTGGGTGTTCTGTGTTCTAAGCCTTACATATCTATTGCAGGTCTAGCCCAGTCGAGAGTCATGACTATATAATGTGTATGTATATTGATATTTATTTTTTCATATAATAACTATAAATACTTATATAATTTCAATGTTTTAGAAAGTAACTTCTCATTTTACCGTTTTCACATTTTAGTGCACCCGTTTCGAGCTCTCTGTTTACCCTATGGTTGGCCGGTAGAGAATACTGCGAGGCATTAGGCCCGCCATTTGTACGTTTTGTGCAATAAAGTTTTAAAAATTATAAATAAATAAATGACTTTTTAATACCCAAAATTTCAAAATGTCAACGCAAAATATAAAATTCCAAGGCATAATCCACAACATTTCATTTGACGTTAGATACTAAAAAAATATATACCGTTTAGAGTGTTTGAGATGCTTACTAAGATCCACATATTTTCGTAATTTTAAATGCAATCGTTTCTGAAATATTTTGAAAAAATGTGAAAACTTCCAAAGTTAGGATTACCCTGAAAATATCCTTTGCTTATAGCAGAAAAAAACAGATTGAGGCAGCATGGTCTTGGACCTTGTCCCCCCCCCCTGTCCAGAATATCCAAAGTAAAAAAAAACTCAATAGCCATTAAAAAAAAAACAATGACAAACACGTGCACAATCCGCCAAGTCAACCAAAGAGAAAACGATCTGTGGAGAAAACTTCATTCATTCATCTGTCATCATTTTTTTATTAACGTCATAGGCATAGGTAGGCAAATTAATTTTGTTTTCAGCAGCTTATTTGTTGGAGCTAAGAAACTTTTTAAAATTTAAAATCTCTGATTAAGAAGCAAAATAAAATGAAAAGTACTTGCCTTTTCTTTAATGATGCGATAAACTATCTCATTTTAAGTATTAGACCGGGTCTGTCACACGGGACACAGGTAAATTACTAATATTTACCTAAATACTAGCGCGAAAGACCCGGTCTAATACTTAAAATGAATGAAAGTGATCGCGAGTGCTTAAAAAGATAAACTATCTATTAAAAATATTAAAAGGTCTTGTTAGAAATTTGAAATGTTATGGATTATGATGCAAGTTGTTTATCTTTGTACACGTACTTCTGTAGCTGATGGTCCGCGGGCGCGCACTGCAAGCGTCGGCGCAGCGTGTGGAACGCGTCGGACTGCGGCAGCAACATCAGCAGCCCGTACAGAGCCCCGCGCAGCGCGCCGCTCTCCGCTCCGCCCAGCAACTCCAGACGTAAATCTACACAAATGTACAAAGTATCTTGTAAACTTGCTACACCTTGTTAATAGTAGGGTACAGGAACCAAAGATGGCCCACTTAATTTCAAACCCTAAAAATTTAAATAAATAGATAAATTCGGAAACAAAACAAGTCGCAATTCTAAAATTTGGTTTATTAATCAGCAAAAAAATTTAGTTTGACTCATATATGAGGAGGTACTATGGAGAAAAATAAAATTTTGAAAACCTTTGCAATGGGCCATCTTAGGCAATGGGTGTCCTAAGAAGGCCCAATACACAGCTATAAATATTTTTGATAATTTTCTGATTTATACGTTGTTCTTTCCTACAACTCTTTTGATTTTGTGTTATCTTTTAGTCTCATGTACTAATTACAAAAACTAGTCAAAAATATGGCGTATGGGCCATCATAAATCTATCAAAATTGAAATCTACTGTAAAACAAATAAATAATACTAAATGTATAAAAATCACATAGTTTCATGAAACTAAAAATAGTCTCTTAAAAAACAAAGTAATATTTTTTTATAAAAGAAATAAATTTTCGATTATAAATTTTTGTGGGCCTCATTAGAGCATATGAAAAATATGTTCTATAAAATTTTACAAAAAGTAACTAAATTAGCTTCTTTGTTTTTATATTACTTAAACTCTTTATAAAATTAAAATGCAAAATTCAACAGAATATTAGGAAATTAACTACGAGCACCATTGTTTCATTTATCGTAAAAACTACGAGCAGCGGGCCATCTTAGGTCACCATTCGGTGGGCCGTCATAGGCGAACTACCCTATAGCAGTAAAAGTCTTTATAACACAGCAAATACGCAATGAAACAGTGTAACTTACCCAGTAAGTCATGCGGAAATGTCCAAATAAAGACTTGAATCAATCAAACTGTAACAATCTGCGGTAATTTTATAGAAATATCTCATAATCCGCGCGGTAATTTTAAATACACGACCTCCCGTATGAATCTTTGTTGACAAGTGACAAATAACATCAAAATGGCGGTGAGTTCGTAATCGGATACACTTGCCATTTTGTCTAGAGAGTTAAGACGTGCCCTCCGCGAAAATTCAAATAATTTCAAAAATAATAAGCCGGTTTTTTTTATGTGGGCCATCTTGGGAGCCGGGCCATCTTAGGTCACTGTACCCTAGTTTATGCAACTGTTGTATAATGGGGTCATTATAATGCGAGTGTCTGTTTATCTTTTGTATATTGTATGTTTATATTTTGACACGAGCATTCTAATGTCTGCAGTTGCATACACTATTTTATCTACACTCTGCAAAAAAAAACTCAGTTATACACTTTTCCAAACGTCCGCACCGGCGATTGCAAGGCCCGATACAAGATCAAATTCAATACGAGAACGTAATATGGCTTGATATGAATTTTCGAAAATTCTATACTAACAGTTGTTCAGATGCCGAGTCTGAACAACAAATAACTAAACAACTAAACAACAACTGAACAACATCTAAACAACTGCTCAACAACTGAACAACATCTCAACAACAACAGAACAAAAACCTATTAAAACAACTGAACAACATCCGAAAAATAACCGTACAACAACAACTGTCAGGTGCGGCGGAAGATGGCGATTTGAGTATTGGCAAAAAAAAAACTTCGTTTCATTTCTCAACTTTATCGTAGTAAGAGTTTTCTCATTAAGAGTCCTACTTCGGCGGAAGGAACGAAATTCAAATGAAATTCGGAAGTCATGTCAAAGAGTATATTATAGAGGTGTCACCATTTCATATAATGTTAGTCTAACTGGTACTGATGCAATACTTGACGACCAATGGTAGTGCGACTGCCTGCGGCGCAAAGGTTCCGGGTTCGATTCTCGGTGGACTACTCACGAAGTTGATATTATAACTTGGAAGGAATATTAACCTACATTATATTATAAGGACCATATTTTGAAATAAGCTGAACCATTCGCCAAGACTTAGCTGAAGGCATAGTATCCATATTAATTATGAACTCTAGAAACTGTACTGTCTGTTTGTTTGTTATTCTTCCACTTTCAGTACATGAAAAGAATTCATCTAAAAATAAGGGCTTAATCAATTCACAAAACACTTATCTTCTTAACATCTCAAATCATATTTACAACTTTTTAGTTTAACGTTATTACAGAAGAAGCAAAGTCATTAAACTAAATAAAGCCAACTTATTAGTTCAGGTTTAAAAATGCAAGTGGCCAGTATCATGTTACGCACTTTGCGCGAACATATTTTTGTTTCGTTTTTGTCCATCCTGGTATTGTAAATTTTTTTGCGAACTTCGACTTCAAGAAACTTTTTTTGGATATTTCTGTCATTTTCGTCATTGCGTGCACCTTAAGCGCAACTAATACTGTTAAATTTCAAATTCAATTTTAAACGTTTATTGCATAAATCAGTATACATAGATGTAAGTTCAAAATATAAACAGCAAAAACCAATTAGCGACGGCCATTATATATTCGAGTATGATATTATATGATACTATATAGCGGTCGCATTCTCGCACCGTTCATTAGTTTTTGAACAATATTTGTTGACCATCAGACGCCGCATGCTTTAAAATTTTCAAACCTTCGAACACCTTTAACAATCTTTTTCCTTTAATCACCGACACCAGTTGAATTGCTTCATACATAAAAATTATCATACATTTTGGTGATATCTATTAAAGTAACTAAGAAAATTTTAAAATCGAAGGTGCTTCTAATTGTTTTTTTGACTAAGGTTTTTAATCCATTCCTATCTGGATAATCCTGTAATTTTTGGTCTTGAAATTAGTATTTTTAGAAAAGGGATTTATAGCCCTATACAATGTTTGGTATATTTCGGTGTTACCAACGAACCAGAGTGACCACAACCTTTAATATAATCACACCCTCGACCTTCCCGAAATGATAAGTACCTACCAGGAAATTAATTTCAACATTAGTATTGGCATTTTGTTCGGTGACACTCTAGGACAACCTTTCTACCCCATAACACTAAAAACCTTCCGAATCAATTGATCCCACTCTTGAACTGAAATCTGACAAAAATCTTTTACTACATAAATAATACTTTTGTATATTAGGTACGCAAGTTTCAAGAGATATGGGCGTGATATGTGTATGTATGTATGTACGTAAGTACATGTACATAATTATTATACTTGCTTTCTTATAATTTGTCCTAAAACTGTGGTTGGTGGTGACCGTATGCGCAGCGCTCCATATATACAATTAAAAATTTCCGCCGCGGTGAAAAATTTTTTGCCGCCGTGCCGCCGTCTAGTGTTGCATATAAATCAAACCTTACTACTTCATACTAATCTGCACTAACAACCACGTCATCCTATTATTTGATCGTAAAAATATTTTTAATACCTACGTCTAATCGGTTCATATTTTGCGTTTCGTTCGATGTATCAATCAACGTAGTATTGACATTGGCAAAATTATCCATAGCGGATAGAATGCCGTTGTTGTAGATAGTTGATATATTTTACGGCAAAAATCTAGCTACAATATTTTTTCACGGTCCAAATATCGAACAAATGTACAGTGTGTCGCGTCTGCATCATATTCCGTTTATCTATGATCAATTCCACGTCAGTTTTGACAGCAGAGGAAACACATCGAAACAAAAACCTTTTATTCCCAAGGAAAGCAGCCGGAAACAGTAAGTGTTTTGCTAAATTTTTTAATAAATAAGTTGTTTTGTCAAAAAATAACCGCCCGGGCGGGTTCAACGTGAAATTGCCATTAATAATCATACTAAGATCAATACAGTTCGATTAGCACTGGCGGAGGAAATATCTTACGCCACACTTCATCACTGAAAAATAGAGGTAACTTCAAATTTTAATTTCTCCGTAATTAAATATAAAATGAGATTTTGCGCTGCCCTGGCGTATTCCTCATATCTTGAAGATTAAAAAGAAAATTTTGTTGACAGTGATGTGCCTTAGATTATGCATAAAATGCATTCTCGTAGCTCGTTTTCACCTCACTTCATGGAAGTAGGCCCGTTAAGTCATTACGCTTCTGTAATTTCTATTAAACCGTAGTTTATATAGGCAGAATGCATAAAGCAGGTCTTTATGCAACTGTTTTCGAATTCATAATTCGAACATTATGAGCCGAGTGTAGATAAAAATTTAAATAAAACTCTAATCTATATCACTCAGTCCGTGCTTCAACTCATTATAAATTCATGCTACCACCCCCAACACTACAACTGTCAGTGACGCCATGTTTGTTTACATGAATGGACAATGATTTTTGAACGTGCTTTATCTTCTATTAAACTAGCGGCCCGCCCAGCGGTTT
Organism: Tuta absoluta; assembly: GCA_027580185.1. Lineage (NCBI taxonomy): Eukaryota > Metazoa > Arthropoda > Insecta > Lepidoptera > Gelechiidae > Tuta > Tuta absoluta. Next base: position 1,901,030 of record JAQAHW010000059.1, read on the forward strand.
CACTCTAAGCGATTTCCCACGGGAAACGGACCTTCTCCCGACATAAATCATGCATAAAAACCTTCCCCTTGAATCACTCTTATCTTTAAAAAAATCCAGATTCGTTGGGTGGTTTTGAATATTTAAGCATACATACAAACAAACATACATAGGGACAGACGCGGGAAGCAACTTTACTTTATTCTATGTAGTGATTCTTTGTAAATATTTTCCGGTCGTGTTCTGCTTGTGAAACTGAACATTTTTTCTAAGTAATATTTTTACGAAATATGAAGAACAAAAATACAAAACCAATCAGTAAATTTGTGTGACTTTGTATGGAATCCAAGGTGTTTTTTTTATATTTCGCAAAAGAGTTACAAAGAAAAGTTTCAAGACTAAATAAAACACACCGTGAAATAGATAAAGTTGTATAGTTACACAGTATTTTAAATTACCATAGAGGTATTTATCCCAAGGTATTTTTTCCTACGAGAAAACGGGTGGAACCAATAGAAGCAAAATAAAATCTTAAAGAAAGTACAAATTGATTCTAAATAGATAAGACACTTACATGCAAATATAGGAGATTCAATTAGCTGCACTAGTTTGTCTACTTCAGTGAGGAAGTCCACCGTTATTTCTAGATCACCACTGAAAAATCTGCTAAGGAAATTATTATAAAACATACAATTCACATAAACGCTTTTTTTGTGTGGGCGTGGTCAATCTTTTAAAGACCCACTGCACATATAGGAGCCATTTGACGCGGAAAAGGTTGAAAATGAACTCTATCTTTATTGAAACAAAATACAAAAGCAGCGCGTCACGCAGCGTTGCTCTTGTATTTTGCCGAATCAAGCCCACAATTTTCTGAGAGACCCTCAAATGTTTGTCAGATATGGATTAAGTGTTAGTTTTTACGGCCGTTTACGCTCTGTCTACCCCGCATGGGGTATTGTAATATAGGACACCTTACTCTTTATACTTAGTAGGTTAACATGTAGTATTTAAGGCTTTGTCAACTTAAATCATTCTCATTATACGTGAACTCGTCACACATAGCGTAAAATTTTCTAAGCCCTCTACAGCTCGCATTACTTGGCGACCCTGCCACTGCTAGGATCGCATTACTTGGCGACCCTGCCACTGCCAGGATCGCATTACTTGGCGACCCTGCCACTGCCAGGATCGCATTACTTGGCGACCCTGCCACTGCCGGGATCGCATTACAGTATGTATGTGTGGAAAAGGATACAACGACGAGATGAGCTGGTTGCAATGCGTGTAGTTGTGCGTGAGCAGACACAGCGCGAGCAGCGCCACGCCGCTGTGGCACCAGCACGAGTACAGCGCGAGGAACAGACTGTGCGTCGCCTGGAATATAGTACGGTGAAATTATACTGGTGACCGATACAGAAGACAATAAATTGTGTTATTTGATATTAAAATAATTTAATTTTGTTAAATTCTTACTTACTTTCCTTCTATGAAATGAAATATTAAAGAACACCCATTTTTGACTAGGGGCAAGCTTAAACCACTGTGCTGTGCCAACGCCCATTTCAGCTCATGTTGTATATTTGTACTGTATTATTGATTGTGGTGCCTAAGATGTGATGCGAAATAGATATATTTGTATTTGTAAAACACAGGACGGGCTGGTTATAAGGAACAACTTTCCCCAAGGAAGATAGGTCGTAATAAAACAACTATATTTTGAGCTTCCATAATAACTCAAATCAGCTGATTGTAAATTTTTTATGGGGGGTCTAATTAATTTTATATATTGTTCCTTGGGGAAAGTTGTTCCTTATCACCAGCCCGTACTTCATTTTCTGTATTTGTCACCAGTAAAATTTCACTTAATGTAGCGTGACATTTTATTAGTGAAAACGGGCTTGTGGTGAAACAATTATTTATATATGATTATACAAAATGTACCAATGTCAACTAGTATGGCAGGTAAACTTTTTCTTCTTCATCTTATTTCGACCTATGTTCCTTGGAAAAAGTTGTTTCTTACTACAAGCTCCTACTTTCCATCGCCGTAAGAGCCTAGCACCATTCCAGACTTCTAAAAGTAAGCTCGTTTCAGAACTACTTCGGTCACACTACACACTACACTCACCGGTTTATCGAAGGCCCGCAGCGACTGTCTGAGGTCGTACAGCTCGGCGGCGGTCAGCAGTATAGTGCTCAACACGTCCACCATGGTCGCCACGAAGCGCAGGTTCGATTCCTCCAGTAAGATCTTTGATAGCGCCTTGTAAATGTCCTCTGCGTTTAGTAGTACGCATAGTTGCCTGAAAGTTTAAGGTTTTGTACCGATAGATGGCGTTGTAACGAGTGTTCTTGTTGCAATAAAACGCGGTGAAAATTTTGTAGATTTTTTTTCAGTATAGTTATTTTTTTAATAATGAAAATAAAATTAATTTAACTAAGTTATACAGGTTGAAATTTTATTAGTGACCGATAGCGAAAACTGAAGACAGGCACAGGCTGGTGATAAGGAACTACTTTCTCCAAGGAACATAGGCCGAAAAACATAAAAAATTGCCGATCAGCTTATTTGAGTTACTATGGAAACTTAAAATATTTTTGTCATATTTCAACCTATGTTGGGGAAAGTTGTTCCTTATCACCAGCCAGTCTTGAGATTTTGCTATCGGTCACTAATAAAGATTCACCCTGTAAAATAATCAATCATTTTTGGTGACACACTTTTTGACCATTTTTGATAGTTTAAAATTACAAATCTTTTCGTGTGTTTTGTGCTTTTGTGAAATGTACCTTACCTAATAATAAATGCTCCTCTGTCTTCTAATAAACTGTCGTCAGCCTCTAGAAGCCTTAATAAAGCTCGAAGAAACTTGTAATAGTATGGACTAGCTTCTAGATCACCTGAAAATTACATCAAAACCATAAGATAAACCTGAAAAATTTAGGATTTCAGTAATTTCGGCATTATTTACATTACACACAATATCAGCCACAACAGTGCAACAGTGGAAACAAGTGCCTAAAAACGGCCAATTTTGGTATTAATTGCCATTACTTTAATCACAGCGAATATTTTATTGAGTTTGCAGGTTCTAATTTTATATAAAGGATAATACTAAAAATCTATCGCATCGGACATTCTGATTGATGGTTTGTATAAAGAGAAAACTTTTTTTGTAAAGTGTCGCCACCGTCGAGGTCTTTGATGGCTACACTCGCCTTAATATACTCGTTACTCATTTATTTTTATTTTCATCAATTTTTTCTAGTTTAAATCATTGCATGCTAGGCTACCTTTTATGTGTTTAGCAGTTAGTAACCTAACCTAACTTGATGCTTTGCAACTAAATTTTCGAGGTGGAGGCCTGGTTTCCTATAGCACAGGGTTTCCTTGTTTAGGTACCAGCCTCTGCAAACAAACTACAAAGGTCGTTGAGGGCTACACTCGCCTTAAAGTAAATACATACATACATTTATCACGCCTATAATCCCTTGCGGGGTAGGCAGAGAAAAAAACGGTCATTTACGCCACGTCTGACAAATGTTTGAGGGTCATCAGATAACTGTGTATCACTATAGTGACAGGTTGTCAGCCCATCGCCAAAATTGCAATACACACCCTCGAGTCCCTTAGTCACCTCTTACGACACCCACGGGCAAGAAATGGGGTGATGCTATTCTAAGCCGGCATCACACGGCAATTACTAATCTTAAATAGGCTTCAATAGTGTGTTTTGACTTTATTTAGGATACAAACATATAGAAAGTGTACACACTCGAATTACCTCAATAACTGCGAATTATCAACCTCATTATCTGAGATTTACTTTTGATAATTTTTTTCATATGCATATAGTAAAGTATGTGTGAATGTAATGTATTAACTTTATTGTACCAAAAAACAAATTAACTTTATCAGTAAAGAATGGAATAAAACGAGAGGCAGAAAGGCGGACTTATCCCACAAAGGGATCTCTTCCAGTCAAACTTTGAGAGACTGAGTATTTGTGCAGTAAAGTGTATGTGTGTGTGTTCGCCACCGCGCCCCACACGCACTCCGTCTCGCACACCATCTGCTAGCGAGCTCGTGTGTGTGTGTGTGTGTTGTGTACCGTTGGGCGCGGCGCAGGAGCAGATCTCAGCGAGCACGGCGAGCGCGCGGCGCACCACGTCGTCCGCGCCGTCCGCCAGGCTCGCCGCCACCGCGCCCCACACGCACTCCGTCTCGCACACCATCTGCTAGCGAGCTCGTGTGTGTGTGTGTGTGTGTGTGTGTGTTGTGTACCGTTGGGCGCGGCGCAGGAGCAGATCTCAGCGAGCACGGCGAGCGCGCGGCGCACCACGTCGTCCGCGCCGTCCGCCAGGCTCGCCGCCACCGCGCCCCACACGCACTCCGTCTCGCACACCATCTGCTAGCGAGCTCGTGTGTGTGTGTGTGTGTGTGTGTGTTGTGTACCGTTGGGCGCGGCGCAGGAGCAGATCTCAGCGAGCACGGCGAGCGCGCGGCGCACCACGTCGTCCGCGCCGTCCGCCAGGCTCGCCGCCACCGCGCCCCACACGCACTCCGTCTCGCACACCATCTGCTAGCGAGCTCGTGTGTGTGTGTGTGTGTGTTGTGTACCGTTGGGCGCGGCGCAGGAGCAGATCTCAGCGAGCACGGCGAGCGCGCGGCGCACCACGTCGTCCGCGCCGTCCGCCAGGCTCGCCGCCACCGCGCCCCACACGCACTCCGTCTCGCACACCATCTGCTAGCGAGCTCGTGTGTGTGTGTGTGTGTGTGTGTGTGTTGTGTACCGTTGGGCGCGGCGCAGGAGCAGATCTCAGCGAGCACGGCGAGCGCGCGGCGCACCACGTCGTCCGCGCCGTCCGCCAGGCTCGCCGCCACCGCGCCCCACACGCACTCCGTCTCGCACACCATCTGCTAGCGAGCTCGTGTGTGTGTGTGTGTGTTGTGTACCGTTGGGCGCGGCGCAGGAGCAGATCTCAGCGAGCACGGCGAGCGCGCGGCGCACCACGTCGTCCGCGCCGTCCGCCAGGCTCGCCGCCACCGCGCCCCACACGCACTCCGTCTCGCACACCATCTGCTAGCGAGCTCGTGTGTGTGTGTGTGTGTGTGTGTGTTGTGTACCGTTGGGCGCGGCGCAGGAGCAGATCTCAGCGAGCACGGCGAGCGCGCGGCGCACCACGTCGTCCGCGCCGTCCGCCAGGCTCGCCGCCACCGCGCCCCACACGCACTCCGTCTCGCACACCATCTGCTAGCGAGCTCGTGTGTGTGTGTGTGTGTGTGTGTTGTGTACCGTTGGGCGCGGCGCAGGAGCAGATCTCAGCGAGCACGGCGAGCGCGCGGCGCACCACGTCGTCCGCGCCGTCCGCCAGGCTCGCCGCCACCGCGCCCCACACGCACTCCGTCTCGCACACCATCTGCTAGCGAGCTCGTGTGTGTGTGTGTGTGTGTTGTGTACCGTTGGGCGCGGCGCAGGAGCAGATCTCAGCGAGCACGGCGAGCGCGCGGCGCACCACGTCGTCCGCGCCGTCCGCCAGGCTCGCCGCCACCGCGCCCCACACGCACTCCGTCTCGCACACCATCTGCTAGCGAGCTCGTGTGTGTGTGTGTGTGTGTGTGTTGTGTACCGTTGGGCGCGGCGCAGGAGCAGATCTCAGCGAGCACGGCGAGCGCGCGGCGCACCACGTCGTCCGCGCCGTCCGCCAGGCTCGCCGCCACCGCGCCCCACACGCACTCCGTCGCGCACACCATCTGCTAGCGAGCTCGTGTGTGTGTGTGTGTGTGTGTGTGTGTGTGTGTGTGTGTTGTGTACCGTTGGGCGCGGCGCAGGAGCAGATCTCAGCGAGCACGGCGAGCGCGCGGCGCACCACGTCGTCCGCGCCGTCCGCCAGGCTCGCCGCCACCGCGCCCCACACGCACTCCGTCTCGCACACCATCTGCTAGCGAGCTCGTGTGTGTGTGTGTGTGTGTGTGTTGTGTACCGTTGGGCGCGGCGCAGGAGCAGATCTCAGCGAGCACGGCGAGCGCGCGGCGCACCACGTCGTCCGCGCCGTCCGCCAGGCTCGCCGCCACCGCGCCCCACACGCACTCCGTCTCGCACACCATCTGCTAGCGAGCTCGTGTGTGTGTGTGTGTGTGTGTGTGTGTTGTGTACCGTTGGGCGCGGCGCAGGAGCAGATCTCAGCGAGCACGGCGAGCGCGCGGCGCACCACGTCGTCCGCGCCGTCCGCCAGGCTCGCCGCCACCGCGCCCCACACGCACTCCGTCTCGCACACCATCTGCTAGCGAGCTCGTGTGTGTGTGTGTGTGTGTGTGTGTTGTGTACCGTTGGGCGCGGCGCAGGAGCAGATCTCAGCGAGCACGGCGAGCGCGCGGCGCACCACGTCGTCCGCGCCGTCCGCCAGGCTCGCCGCCACCGCGCCCCACACGCACTCCGTCTCGCACACCATCTGCTAGCGAGCTCGTGTGTGTGTGTGTGTGTGTTGTGTACCGTTGGGCGCGGCGCAGGAGCAGATCTCAGCGAGCACGGCGAGCGCGCGGCGCACCACGTCGTCCGCGCCGTCCGCCAGGCTCGCCGCCACCGCGCCCCACACGCACTCCGTCTCGCACACCATCTGCTAGCGAGCTCGTGTGTGTGTGTGTGTGTGTTGTGTACCGTTGGGCGCGGCGCAGGAGCAGATCTCAGCGAGCACGGCGAGCGCGCGGCGCACCACGTCGTCCGCGCCGTCCGCCAGGCTCGCCGCCACCGCGCCCCACACGCACTCCGTCTCGCACACCATCTGCTAGCGAGCTCGTGTGTGTGTGTGTGTGTGTGTGTGTTGTGTACCGTTGGGCGCGGCGCAGGAGCAGATCTCAGCGAGCACGGCGAGCGCGCGGCGCACCACGTCGTCCGCGCCGTCCGCCAGGCTCGCCGCCACCGCGCCCCACACGCACTCCGTCTCGCACACCATCTGCTAGCGAGCTCGTGTGTGTGTGTGTGTGTGTGTGTGTTGTGTACCGTTGGGCGCGGCGCAGGAGCAGATCTCAGCGAGCACGGCGAGCGCGCGGCGCACCACGTCGTCCGCGCCGTCCGCCAGGCTCGCCGCCACCGCGCCCCACACGCACTCCGTCTCGCACACCATCTGCTAGCGAGCTCGTGTGTGTGTGTGTGTGTGTGTGTGTGTACCGTTGGGCGCGGCGCAGGAGCAGATCTCAGCGAGCACGGCGAGCGCGCGGCGCACCACGTCGTCCGCGCCGTCCGCCAGGCTCGCCGCCACCGCGCCCCACACGCACTCCGTCTCGCACACCATCTGCTAGCGAGCTCGTGTGTGTGTGTGTGTGTGTTGTGTACCGTTGGGCGCGGCGCAGGAGCAGATCTCAGCGAGCACGGCGAGCGCGCGGCGCACCACGTCGTCCGCGCCGTCCGCCAGGCTCGCCGCCACCGCGCCCCACACGCACTCCGTCTCGCACACCATCTGCTAGCGAGCTCGTGTGTGTGTGTGTGTGTGTGTGTGTGTTGTGTACCGTTGGGCGCGGCGCAGGAGCAGATCTCAGCGAGCACGGCGAGCGCGCGGCGCACCACGTCGTCCGCGCCGTCCGCCAGGCTCGCCGCCACCGCGCCCCACACGCACTCCGTCTCGCACACCATCTGCTAGCGAGCTCGTGTGTGTGTGTGTGTGTGTGTGTGTGTTGTGTACCGTTGGGCGCGGCGCAGGAGCAGATCTCAGCGAGCACGGCGAGCGCGCGGCGCACCACGTCGTCCGCGCCGTCCGCCAGGCTCGCCGCCACCGCGCCCCACACGCACTCCGTCTCGCACACCATCTGCTAGCGAGCTCGTGTGTGTGTGTGTGTGTGTGTGTTGTGTACCGTTGGGCGCGGCGCAGGAGCAGATCTCAGCGAGCACGGCGAGCGCGCGGCGCACCACGTCGTCCGCGCCGTCCGCCAGGCTCGCCGCCACCGCGCCCCACACGCACTCCGTCTCGCACACCATCTGCTAGCGAGCTCGTGTGTGTGTGTGTGTGTGTGTGTGTGTTGTGTACCGTTGGGCGCGGCGCAGGAGCAGATCTCAGCGAGCACGGCGAGCGCGCGGCGCACCACGTCGTCCGCGCCGTCCGCCAGGCTCGCCGCCACCGCGCCCCACACGCACTCCGTCTCGCACACCATCTGCTAGCGAGCTCGTGTGTGTGTGTGTGTGTGTGTGTGTTGTGTACCGTTGGGCGCGGCGCAGGAGCAGATCTCAGCGAGCACGGCGAGCGCGCGGCGCACCACGTCGTCCGCGCCGTCCGCCAGGCTCGCCGCCACCGCGCCCCACACGCACTCCGTCTCGCACACCATCTGCTAGCGAGCTCGTGTGTGTGTGTGTGTGTGTGTTGTGTACCGTTGGGCGCGGCGCAGGAGCAGATCTCAGCGAGCACGGCGAGCGCGCGGCGCACCACGTCGTCCGCGCCGTCCGCCAGGCTCGCCGCCACCGCGCCCCACACGCACTCCGTCTCGCACACCATCTGCTAGCGAGCTCGTGTGTGTGTGTGTGTGTGTGTGTGTTGTGTACCGTTGGGCGCGGCGCAGGAGCAGATCTCAGCGAGCACGGCGAGCGCGCGGCGCACCACGTCGTCCGCGCCGTCCGCCAGGCTCGCCGCCACCGCGCCCCACACGCACTCCGTCTCGCACACCATCTGCTAGCGAGCTCGTGTGTGTGTGTGTGTGTGTGTGTTGTGTACCGTTGGGCGCGGCGCAGGAGCAGATCTCAGCGAGCACGGCGAGCGCGCGGCGCACCACGTCGTCCGCGCCGTCCGCCAGGCTCGCCGCCACCGCGCCCCACACGCACTCCGTCTCGCACACCATCTGCTAGCGAGCTCGTGTGTGTGTGTGTGTGTGTTGTGTACCGTTGGGCGCGGCGCAGGAGCAGATCTCAGCGAGCACGGCGAGCGCGCGGCGCACCACGTCGTCCGCGCCGTCCGCCAGGCTCGCCGCCACCGCGCCCCACACGCACTCCGTCTCGCACACCATCTGCTAGCGAGCTCGTGTGTGTGTGTGTGTGTGTGTGTTGTGTACCGTTGGGCGCGGCGCAGGAGCAGATCTCAGCGAGCACGGCGAGCGCGCGGCGCACCACGTCGTCCGCGCCGTCCGCCAGGCTCGCCGCCACCGCGCCCCACACGCACTCCGTCTCGCACACCATCTGCTAGCGAGCTCGTGTGTGTGTGTGTGTGTGTGTGTGTGTTGTGTACCGTTGGGCGCGGCGCAGGAGCAGATCTCAGCGAGCACGGCGAGCGCGCGGCGCACCACGTCGTCCGCGCCGTCCGCCAGGCTCGCCGCCACCGCGCCCCACACGCACTCCGTCTCGCACACCATCTGCTAGCGAGCTCGTGTGTGTGTGTGTGTGTGTTGTGTACCGTTGGGCGCGGCGCAGGAGCAGATCTCAGCGAGCACGGCGAGCGCGCGGCGCACCACGTCGTCCGCGCCGTCCGCCAGGCTCGCCGCCACCGCGCCCCACACGCACTCCGTCTCGCACACCATCTGCTAGCGAGCTCGTGTGTGTGTGTGTGTGTGTGTGTTGTGTACCGTTGGGCGCGGCGCAGGAGCAGATCTCAGCGAGCACGGCGAGCGCGCGGCGCACCACGTCGTCCGCGCCGTCCGCCAGGCTCGCCGCCACCGCGCCCCACACGCACTCCGTCTCGCACACCATCTGCAAGAGATTACTCATTTCAATACAACTCATCCTCATCTAGTGGTGCTGGTATCTAATGACTGTCGCACGTAACCCTCGGAGTTTTATACTAAACCAAAGACAACAATCGGGATTTTCATTATTCTTGTTCATGGTTTGTTTGCATATCCGACGCCAAAGCGTTTATTCAAGTAATTTTAAAACTTTTTTTTACACGACTGCCCAGTCAAAAAAGGAGTGTAATGTTATGTACATGTAATGTATGTATATGCGATTTTTAAAAGGACTGAAGCACGTCAACCAATGAACAGATTCGAATGGGCATTGTATCGGAAGAATGCTAACGTTATACCGGGTGTCATAGGCTAGGCTTTATCTCAGAAAGCAGTCGTGTTGTGACAATTTTAATTTACAATGGTTGTTTTCAAATGTAGTAACATTAAATTACATTATTCTCATCGCAACAGAATGTCAACAAAGTTTCTAGTTATTTACTTTAATATTTTCGCTTTGTATGTCTTTGTCTTTCAGATAACACAGCTAAGAACTTTATGAACTCATCACATTAGCCTATTGCAATCCACTGCTGGACGTATGCCTCCCCCAGGGTACGCCATAGGGCACGATCTCGCGTTTTCGCCATACAGTCGCTACCAGCCGCCTTTTTTAAGTTATCGGTCCATCTGGCCGGAGGTCATTCAACGCTACGCTTGCCGAGGCGTGGCCTCCACTCGAGAACCCGCTTACTCCACCGTCCGTTGGTTCTACGACAGATGTGCCCAGCCCACTGCCACTTCAGTTTGCTACACTTCCAGACTATGTCCGTTACTTTTGATCTTCTGCTTCTTTGAACACGAATTTAGCACGTTTTAAATCTAACGTTAATTATTGATCAAGATGGACTTCCGCAAAGTAACATTTCAATTACAATTCTGATACTATAAGTTGATCATTTGACTGAGCCGATGGCGTAGCGGATAGTTCCCCTACCTGCTACGCCGAGGCTCGTGGGTTCGATTCCCACAAGACACAAATATTTGTTAAGTCATTTTCAGATATTTGTGTTTTGTCTGGGTGTTTCTATGTATAATATGTATTTATTATCAGCTATCTAGTTCTCATTGTACAAGCTTTGCTAAGTTTGGGACTAGATGGCGCTGTGTGAATTGACCAGAGTTTTAATCAACTAATTAATCATCTAACATTATTTCGCTGAACAGAATCTTTCATTTCTTACCTCAGTAGGCATCTTATTGTATAGATGCAATATCCAGTCCAAGGCGGCCACTTTAGTGTGCACGGAGTTGTGATGCAGCAGTTGAGTGAGCACCCCCACCACCGCGTCCAGGTCCAGCTGCCCCACCCCCACCCCCTCCACCCCCCCCTCGGGCGGGGGCGGCGGCGCGGGCGGCAGCAGGGGGGAGGAAGTGCCGGGCACCAGTTTGGTTAGCTGGAAGTTGACGGTTGCTGCTGTTTCTCTTATACCTGGAGTTTGCTAAGGAACATTACTTTCAACTTTCTAATAAATGCGGTCCTATTTTATATATCAAGATATATTTATATTTAAAATATCAAGATTTACAGATGGATCAATATCAAGAATAGATTATGGCAGAACTGAAGAGATACTACCCATATGGGGGACTTGAAAATTACAACCACACGCACTAACACACACACAAACACACGCGCGCACACACACACACACACACACACACACACACACACACACACAAACACACACACACACACACACACACGCACATACACAAACACACGAACTTTTGTAAGTACATTTCAGTTTATACTTTTGCTTTAATTGTCCCCGAAAACGTTATTTTTATTTATTTAGACCAGTAATAATAATAAACTTTGTGTCCGAGTGTAAACCCAAAAATGTTAATGCAATACTAGGCCCCTGCGATACAAGCTTTGCTTAGTGCAGGGTCCGCTGTGTCACACAAAAAATTGTTTAAGCTAAGAGAAATGTAATCCTTTTGTTTGTTATTTATTAAGCATGTTTTTGGTAATAAAAAAATATTCTATTCTATTCTATTCTAAGAAGAAGCTAGAAAATGTAACCTGTTGTACAATTGCAGATTCAGTAGCCTATATATATATACCGCTATCGAATAGAGACTATTCAAAAAGTAATATTGGAAATAGTTTTACCCTTTTACTATGATTATGTTTCGCTGATACAAATGCTATGGTTTCAGCAGGCAGAAGGAAACTTTGAGAATAAGGCAACCAATAAGTTTAATTTCCTGAGATTGACTTGACACAATTTGATTCGATAACTGTACGAGCCAACTCGCTCATCTTAGTCAACTATCTAGGAGGTCACATTCGGTTAATGATTTTGCTTGCCAAAACTGCTAGATATGCTGTGCTTGCGTTTTACAAGCATGTAAAACATTTTTATTATCAATGTGTGCATTGACTAACTTTATTATAAAAGTGCATACATTTATCTAATAAATAGGACTCAATTAACACTTCGGCGTCTCACTAGTTCTACCTAGAGCTCAGCAGCAAACCTGCAAAGAATGAATTAGTCGCACGGTACTAGTTGCAAAACTAACCCGGTAGATGGAGCCGTGCCCCGCGTTACTGGCATTATGATACACGTGAAAAATTTGCGGACAAGGAACGAGCCGCGGTAGCCCAGATGGAGAGGCGTCGCCACTAGTAATGGAGAAAGTCGCAGATTTAAATCCTGCCCTCGTTTGAAAAAAAATGCAAGTTTCTAAAAATTGCATACGTTCACACCTGCTCCTGCTCCTGCCGCTGTCGCGAATATTGCTCGAAATACTTCCGCAGAAGTATCATCGCGAGTGAGTGTTCACACACTGCCGTTATACTCTTCTCGCAACAATATGAGTGAGCGAAATAGCAATACATTCCATTCGCGTTCGTGCAGCCGTTCCTTTGACTCGCGCACGAGGCGCCGACACTCGCGGGAGCACGGGAAGTGGCAGCGGCATGACGAGTAGCAGCGCGAGTAACCTGTTCACACATTCGCGCTGCCCACATCCCTTACTATTTTCCTGCCCATATTGGCATCGTGTGAACGTGCTATAACACGGGAATTGTTTTAAAAATGTTGGTATTTAAAGCAGGAATGTGATGTTTCATCAGATAGAGGGTTGGTAAAGGATACTCTTCCTGGGCTCGTCTGCGTACGCGAGGCAGGGCAGCGCCGCGCACAGCACGCCCGACGCGTACGGCAGCATGGCGCCGCCCGCCAGCTCCACAAACTCCTTGATCCACGTTATTGCCGTCAGCTGCACAAGTTTATTTTATTCATTTACTTTAAAACACTTGTCTATGTATGTATATATAATCTCTTTATTGTACATTCTTAAAACTAATCCAGAAAACACATACCACCTACTTCTTGCCCCGCGGGTGTCTCAAGAGTTATCTGGTTTGCCTAGAGGTATAGAAAACATGCAAAATTTTCTACCGCAGACAGGATTTGAACTTGTGACTTTCGCTGTAAGTACTAGCGATCTGGGCTACCATCTCTTTCATCTGGGCTACCGCCTGCGAAATACCTTAAATGTCAATAAAGTCATCGAAAGTACTGATAGCGAAAGTCGCCGGTTTTAATCCTGTCTGCGTTAGAAAAAAAAATTACTATTATTTGTCCTTTTTTTAGTTTAGTGAATTAATGACTATGCATATGAGATAAAGTAGCACAAGTTTCAAGAAATATTATTATAATTGTGTATAACAATTTTAGGCGACATGCTGACAACCTGCCACTATAGTTATATACGATTTTTATAAAACGGCCCTGAAATATTTGTCGGATGTGGAAATAGCACCCGTATTTTTTTAAGGCCGATAATGCTCTGCCTGCTCCGCAAGGGATCAAGGCGTGATATGTGTGTATATTGTGTTGGTATTTATAAAAATGTTAGGCGCAAAGAGATATTATTTTATGACTTTTCAAATAGAGATGATGCAAATTAGTAATGATCATCTATCTTTTAATCACGACTGAAAAATCAAATACCTGTACTAATTCTTCTGGCGATTGTGCGTGCGTGATAAGGATATTGATCATAGATTGGAAATCGACGCGGGAAGGATCCTTCTTGATACTACGCAGAAACTCGCTTAGTTGCACGTCGCACCTGAAATACATAAAACGCAAAGTTCAACAATCCTGCAAGCAATCATACAAACAAACACATTTCCGAGTGGTTAATTATACCTACGCATGTAAGTAACACGCTTTGGAAATCTTGACTAATATTAGAAACTAATTTCGTTTACAAATGGTGGTGGCGTAAAGTTACGTGCTGTGTAATTAACCTGGCCAGCCCCGAGGCAGTGCCTTTATTTTTATTTTTTATCCCGCCCGAGCCGGTTTTCTATTAGGTCAATACAAAATTGTTATAAAAAAAAGAAAATTGCGTTATTCAAATTTCTTTTTTTTTATCATGACCGATCATGACGTCAATAAGTGATAATACTATCTTACATTGAATAAAGTTATTTAATTTTCATTCTTTTTTTCATTTTCATTTTCACTGACTCTCCACTCACTGTCCACTATACCATAAGAATAGATAATAATACTGCGTATAAAAACGAAACTCCTTTGTCTGGGCCCCAAAAGCCGCGCTTTAAATACCTACTTCCCCCCGCAGCCCGTAACGCCCCGCACTCTCCCGCGCTTTAAGTCGGGGCTGTCACGTGCCATTAATTTTATCTATTATTCCAGACTAGCGGCCAGTCAAGCGATTGTGACTTGTGACCGCTGCTAACAGTTTTCCCGTGGGAACAAAATATTTACCCGTTTTAAAGTCTTACCTTACCATTTTATTGTTAATAGGTAGGTACAGAATTTTAAAATAGGTGTAAAACATACCTACGATACGAATGTGCTTATTTATCATTAATAGCTAACAATGACTTAGGCACCTAGGTAGTTTAAATTAGAAAATGGAAACTAGGTACATACGTAAGTAAAAATAGAAGTACACACAACAATTACGTATAATAACGAATGGTAGGTAGGTACCTACCGATTAAGTGATGATTTTACAGTAAATACCTAGGTAGGTATTTACTGTAAAATCATCACTTACCTTGGCTCATCTTTAGGCAAATTAAAAAACTTACTTTTGCAGCCATACACACCACAATAATTCGGCATTGCTAAATTTTTCACAAAAATGAAAATTCAACTCGCACGACGAACGTTTCCGCGGAGAAGCGCACTCCCGACTGAATTGTTCTCTAAGAGACAGCCAGATGGATTGACCTTGAGCGCGTCTGGAGCGTGAGTGTCATCTCTATGTGATTTCTACTCTATGACTATACTCGCTGCGTGTGATCAAGGCCTATAAGACGAGTGTAGCCGTGAACGACCTAGGCAGTGGCATCACTTCACATAAAAATGTTTTTATCTTTATACAAACAATCTAGCAGATTGCCGTGTGATGCCGGCTTAGAATAGCATCACCCCATATCTTTCCCGTGGGTGTCGTAAGAGGCGACTAAGGGACTCGAGGGTGTGTATTGCAATTTTAGGCGATGGGCTGACAACCTGTCACTATAGCGATACACAATATTCCGAATAACCCTCAAACATTTGTCAGACGTGGTGTAAATGGCCTGTTTTTTTGCGGCTGTTTACGCTCTGCCTACCCCGCAAGGGATTATAGGCGTGATATGTGTATGTATGTATGTATCTAGCAGATGCCCAACTTTTTTTGGAAACTCAATAAAATATTCGATGCAATTAAACTTATGGCAAAAAATACCAAAAGTGGTCATGTTCTCATTTTTCTTAAGGATAATACTAAAAACTTGGGCATCGGACATTTTGTTTATAGAGAAAACATTTTTTTTAAGTTGCGCCACTGTCAAGGTCATTGAGGACTACACTCGCCTTAAGGTATTCTACCTGCGGCTCTAGACTCTTTCCTCGGCCACATCCACCTCATTTTTAAGGGTGTGGAGATAGAACTCAACCTTTTTTCGTTTAATAACGTATTTAAAACGACCAACGTCTCAGCAAAAGTTGCTCTCGCGGAACTACAACAAAAACGTTTATTTGACAGCGTCTCAGACCTTCCCGACGTAACGTTTTTGGTTTAAAACGCTGTCAAAAAATTAGCGCACATGTATACTAAAAGTTCGAACGTTCACCTCACCAGCGTTACTTCAAAACAAAAGCCAAAATGTTTGCGGTTAGCGCGATATGAATTGTGCGTACCGTAACGTTTTTACTATTAACGTTAAAAATTTCCACTATTGGCCCCCTGGGGTACGTTCAACGTGCTCCGGATTAGATAACCTTAGCTTAAAATTAAAACTAATATACCTCTGAACGGGGGTTTGGCGAAGTGAATGAACGGAAGACAGATGTCATCACATTAGCGATTTCCAAAGATTTGGCGCTTTGTATGTTCTTATTTTCGTAAAGATAAACTTAAAAAAGTATAATTTATAGTGCAACACGATAAACAACGAAAATATATCACCAAAACACTAGATAACACTATGCACCTGTCAAACTGACGTTTGGCTAAATTTTAGCTCAGTCGAGAGGTCGAGAAATTTTATCCAACGTGTGAACGGGGTAGGATAAGTTTGACAAGTAGAAATTTTCTCCTGACAGACGCTCTAAAACGCGTTTAACGGCTTCGTCACCCCAGTTTGGTACTTACATGCGCCGTATCTCAGGGTTGGCGTCATCCAGCATCTTGAAGAGTCCATCTAAAAGCTCGGGCAGGTACAGGATCAGGTCTATCTCCGGTACAGCATCGAGGACGGCCACCCAGCTGACGAGGAACTGCCTGGCGGGCGCGGACCGCGTGTACATGCGCTCGCGGAGCATCGGGATGAACGCTGACAGTTCGAACGCTGCGCTTTCCGTCACTATGTCCTGGGGAGGACGGTTCATGGTCACTACTGTGCAGGATTTTTGGGGGGATTTTTCCTGTTCAGAGGGTCCGGTTAATTCATCATTGGCCTCACACGTCTGTGACAGACGATTAATTCAGTGTCTGAGACACTGCGTTGCCTGGGACGCAATTATGGAAAGCGCAGGGCTGCCCAGGACCTGCGCCACCCTCTCGGCCTTCCTGGCTGGATCCGCAGGAACGACTAGTCGATACGTGCGGAGCCAGGTCGGCTGCATTCGCTACCGGTTAATTATACGCATGTAAATAACACGCTTTGAAAATGTTGATTTCAGTTTGAAATAAATGTCGTTTTTGGATGGTGGTGGCGTAAAGTTACATGCCATGTGATTAACCTGGCCAGCCCCGAGACAGTGCTAACAGAGAACGGCAACATTTCATTTTAGTAAAATCCATGATCAACAGTCACAAAAACGGTCTAGGGAACATAATATGAACATACAGGGCGAAATTTTACCGATAGCGAAATCGCAAGACGGGCTGTTGATAAAAAACAACTTTCCCCAAATAATATAGGTTGAAATATGACAATAGTTTCCATAATACGTAACGCAAATCAGCTGATTGATAATTTTGTATAGGTCCAATATTTTTTTCGTATTTCGATCTATGTTCCTTGGCGAAAGTTGTTTCTTATCACCAGCCCGTCTTGAATATTCGCTATCGGTCACTAGTAAAATTTCACCCTATAAGTATTCGAATGAGAAGACTAAACAGCAGGTACCTTAATCTTATCCATTTCATTTACGAGTAGTCATAGCCAGTTATTACAACCACATGTTTATGAGAGTTATGTGTTTACTTTACACAGTTGGGTTATTTATATACACAGATATCAACATTCAAAAGGTATTTTTTGTTTGCCACTTATTTGCTCATACACTGCAATCTTACGATACACAATTTATTTATCTATAATTTTTATAAATATCGATGCCACGTACAACCAGATGGTACGTTAAATACGCGTGCGATGCGAGACTGACTACCTACTAAGTTATTTACCCAACCCGCAGGGATAGTGCGGCGTCACGACTGATAGTGAATAAGGATAAAAATAGCAGGATAAATATGTAAATGGCCAGCGTTATTAGCTACATGGCTCATTTAATACCGTTCAGTCTGATATTAAGAATAACAAATACACTTAGACTACATTCAATCTGTAAAGATAGAATTAGTCGCCTGGTATTAGTTGCAAAACTAACCCGGTAGATGGAGCCGTGCCCCGCGTACACTTGCAAAATTGGCGGGCAAGGAACGAGCTGCGGTAGCCCAGATGAAAGAGGCGTCGTCACTGGTAATGACGAAAGTCGCGGGTTCAAATCCTGCCTGCGCTTGAAAATGGTGCAAGTTTTTAAAATTTTTATACCTAACACGGGAAGTGTTTTAAAATTTGGTTTTCAACAAATATAGACTTTCATCGAAGTATGTGGCTATAATAAGGAAAAGCTAATGTCGCCAACTATAAGCAGGCTAGCAAAAAAAAAAAACTTGATTGGTTCAGCAGAGATCCTCAAAAATCGAGTGCCTCTCCCTTTCTTTGAAGTGAAAAGTTGTTTTATATGAGAATATTATATGTTTTAACCATTTAATGGAGCCAATTCTGCAATATAATACCGCTTTATACAATTAGAGTAAAGTTAAGTATAGTAGTATTATTTGTCAAACAAGCTACTTTTTATTTATTTTAGAAAGTTACTCATAACATTATATTTTGAGGCTGTAAGTTTTTCGGAGAAAATGAAATAAAATCTATTCTTATTTGCTCAAAATAGAGAATTTACAGAAGGATGGCTTGCCCCCTTCTCGGTGATTGATACCTACTCCACTGGGGTTGCTACTGTTTTTTTACTGAGTATTTCGAATGGATTAACTAAGTAAAATATAGTTACACTACTTAACAATACAACTTGTAATTATTGCCACGTGAAAAGAAGAGTTTTTTGTTTACCTGGGCACAATAGCAAAAGTAACCTAAGTAAGTACCTAATTTTACTTAGAATAGAAGCAGTAGTATTTAAGAATAAAAAAAATAAGCTATGTTTAAAGAGAGCGCTCCATTTTTACTACATTTGAAGTTAAATATAATGTTTTAGTAAACAAAATGGTAAGTTCCAGATTGACTCTCGGTATTATGCACTATATTGGCTTTGATTTACTTTTAATATTATCTGGGTTCTTTAAAAAATTAAAATATGCTCTCTTCAGTTGTATTAAGACAACCAGAAGCACTAGAATTGTATTAGCATTTACGAGAAGTCATCAACAGTCAACAGCATTGTCAATACCGTGCGTGCCGAATGCTGTTGACACGCGACTTGCGATACCAGGACAAACCGGTTTCGCCTGTAAACGTGACGTGTAGATGTGTGCGTGAAATATTGACGTTTCCTTGTAGCCGTCCTTCTGGCTTGGGCTTAATTTGTTTGTGATGATCTGTTCTTACCTTGACGAGTCTATCAAGTAGTTCCGCGGCCTGCTTCACTTGCGGCTCGGAGTCGGCCGCCAGGCGCGCCAGGGCGTCGAAGATCACCGGGAAGTGCGCTAAGGAAGCACCTCGGGCAATCTTCACTACATTGAACAGGGCCTCGGCCGCTTGGTAGCGGACGCGAGACTCGCTCTCGCTGAAGCAGGCGATGATTGGCTGTATGAGCTCTGGCAGATACGCGACGCAACCCTGTAGGTTACAGTATAATTTCAATTGCTTTATACTGCATTTTTGACACGCGACAGTTGCAAGATAAAGGGGATAAAAAAAAAAAAAAAAATTGACACGACTGCCCAGCCAAAAAAAGGAGTGTAATGGTTAAGAGTTCATTTATGTATGTTTATTAGTGCGATTCTTTAAAGTACTACAACTTGTTAACCACAGAACAGATTTGAATGGGAATTGTTTTGGAAGAATCCCGAGTGTCATAGGCTAGACTTTACTTCATAAGCAGTTGTAAAATACAAGTTTACTACTGGCTTTAAATGGAAATTTAATTAAATGTATGGTGTTGAAAATTACTTATTTTTCTTATACTTCAATTACCTAGATTAATGAAAAAGGATTTTAAGAATTTAGGGTAATTTTCTACATTTAACTTATAATTATATATAACTTTCTAGACTTTTCACAAAATTGCTCTAAAAATACACAGGATTTTACCAAATGTGAAAATTCTCATGGGTCTACTTATCCAAGATTTTTTAAGCAACCAAATTAACTTAATTAAATGATAATTCCTAAATGTCTTAGAAGCAAAGTTGTACAATTGAGTGAACTGTTACAAGATGCACACATTAGTTAAGTGAAATTTCCACTTGGAGATAAGCTGTACCTGTTGTGTCATATTTCTTTATGTTTTGTGTCTTTTCTGTAATGTTTTTGTGTGCAATAAACTGTAAATAAATGAATAAGATTTAGTAAATTTTTGTTTTAGCTTATTCTGATGCTGGTAGCTTTATACAACACATTTTTGTTGTTGTAAAACTGATTGTAAAAACTAAATGTATGTGTGACCTTAGAGACATTTTTTTTTATCTATCCATCTATTTAAACATTTTGCAATAATGTCCCACATTTTGTATGATTGTATTTGTTTATGTGCATAGGATATTAAAAAAAGAAATTGTATATACCTTGATATTAATTTGTTAATTTGGGGACGTGCTAAAGAAAGGTCAGGTCAAGAGTACCCTAAACCGACGAGCATGCATGAAGAGATTGATGAATGTGGAGGAGGCGAAAGAAGTATGCCAGGATCGTAGTAAGTGGAAGGAAGTAGTCTCTGCCTACCCCTCCGGGAAAGAGGCGTGATTTATGTATGTATGTAATAATTTGTTTGGAACAATTTTCTATATCTATAAAATATTATCTTTCCTCAGATTATAAAAATTGTTTCACTATTTGTAACTACAATATCCTACTACTGGTTATACAAAAATTATGCAAATTCAAGAAAAGAAAATACAATTAACATGACTATCTTTTGGTGCCATGCATAAAATCTTATTGCCACAGGTTAATGAGCAGCAGAAGGTGGAACCATTTAATTCTAATAAATTATAAGTGCTATTTACGAATCGTCTACATAATATACCTTTCCCAAACCAACAGCAACTGATGATAACCCCATTAGCGCTCCGTTCTTGACATTGGGGTTGGTGGAGGAGATGAGGTCCTGCCCCAGCACCCGGATGAGCCTCTTCATCTGGCTGGTGTTATTAGCATCGCTGAAGTCTTTCACCATCCTAAAAAATATTGTAAAACTGTATCGCTGCCGCCGCAACTAGCTTTTAAGCGGCATCAAAATTACATTAACATTGCTTGTTTGTCATGAAGGACACTGAGTTGAGTCGACCTGATGAATCCTATTGTCAGAGTTCCAGTCGATAATAATGAAAAAAGAGAAGATAAATAGTGTAATGAATCCGAACTTACTTTTCGATCTCGACACCGGCGAATTTCCTTTTCTCGTATATCTTGTCGCATAGCCCGCGTACGCAAGCTATGCTGAGCGGTGCGTAGTCCCTCTCAGACATGGTTATTTCTTAAATTTCCATGAAAAATAAAGAAAATTACGTGAAAATACAAGAGTAAGCCGAACACCCACTTGTCAAAACAGGGTTGCTTTTTGCTTGTCACTGTCAAAATTGTAAAAAAAAAAGTTTATACACACGCCAATTTTTGCAGTCGGCTCGGGTCTGTGGTAGGATTACAAAAAATAAAATGGCAACACCGATCCAAATGTTCACTGTCTGTTTTTTGGTCTGTTTCAGTCTGTTTGTTGCAAAAACGAAACGCGAGAAGAACTTATCTTTCACTGTTTCCTTCTGAATTTATTTTGTCTAAATGAGAAATCTCTAAGAAAAGTTGTTTTATCGAGATACGAAGAAAAAATATCAGGTTAACATCTTGCTCTTGCCTTTAGCCAATAAGAATTGTTTGTTTTATGAACCTTCCCAGCATTTTTGGGTCAAGCATGTTGTTTCCGACTGTTTTACAATCACAAACAAGTTACATTATAGGTACCTTCTTAATGTGAATAATCAGCGTATCGTTATCTATCAGCATAGTTTCCATGAACTTAATAATTACATCTGGTTTGCTGTAATTTTTCGCATTAGGTTACGGACCGGCATTTTTGCAAGGTCAGCTTTGCACTTCTTTTGCTAAAACCATTCATGCTATGCCCTATATGAGTCGGTTAAACTGTTCCGTGATGTTCAGGTTGTAGGAAGTAAGTAAGCCAGCAGGATGGTCGATGAGCTGAAGAAGCTGAAGTCGGTGCTGCGGTCGCTGGTGGTGTCGAGCCCGACGAAGATGACGCTCACCAACCTGCTGCGCGACTACCGCGCCATGATGGGGCAGCCCATCCCAATTACTAAGTTTGGGTACCGGGATCCACTGCAGTTTCTAAAGGATCAGTGCGGGGACTGCTTTTTGGTAAAAAAAAAACATGCTACTTGTGTTTCATGTAAATAGAAAAATCTAATAAACATATTGAAATATTTATGCTGAAAAACTTTCTTACAGTTTCATGGTTCCGGCACAAATACAGTATTGACTCCAATAGTGCCAGAGTGTCTCAAACACATAGATGAATTTGTACACAAACAAAAAGTGTCTGCCAAAGATAAGTAGTAAGTATCAACTGTACAATTTGAATTCAGATTCATTACTCTGCAAATATTTACATACATACATCAGCCTATTGCAGTCCACTGCTGGACATAGGCCTCTCCCTTGGTTACAACATAGAGCACAATCTCTTGTTTTCCGCATGCTGTCGCTCCACTATTTATTGTTTTGTTTCAGTAAAGGCAAGAGAATGAGTATAAATGAATCTGCCGTCAGACCATCTCCAAATCTGATTTCCCAGACATTTGAGGCGAAATGCAAGATGTCAACTGGACCACCAGCTGAAATTAGGGAAAGATGTAAGCAACCACCAGCGCCAGCTCACACACCAACACTGCAAAGAAACCCACTACCTCCAGAATTTGATACTAAACCTCCAGAGAGAAAGGTCACATCCACACCAAATGTAGTTAAAAAAATTAATGTAGAACCACCAAAACCTGTAGATAACAATATAAATAGGTTCAAATCAAGGTCAAACCTTAGGGAGGAAAACAAAGAGAATAAACATCAAGATCAGAGTCTGCCGACAAAGGAGGCTTACAAGAACTTCATGAAGAGCAGAATCCCCGTGTATGAGAGTACAGCTGATCTGAGCAATGACAGCCGCTCGTACAGAGATAGTGAGTCTGGGTCATACTCATCTGAATCAGGGCTGCGCACATTATCAAGTGAGTATTTGAAATAATAGAGAATCCTCATTTTCAAAATGAGTGAAAGTGATCGCAAGTGCTTAAAAAGTTATAATAGAGAATCCTTGTTTGCTGTGTGTGTATGGCATAAAGCCTGCGCCAAGTGTCTGACCGTGTAGTGGCGCTGATGTTTTTAATGAATTTCTTGAAATCTAAAACAAAATAAAAAGAACTAAAATTTACAAATTGTTGCCCTTTACAATGAGTTTATTTCAAAACACAACATTGAGCTTTTTCTTGTGTTTTAAATTTTATATCAATTTAATGGTTAATGGAGGGCACCATTTTCCATTTCAGTGATTTTAAAGACGCATTACAATATAAAGCTTATTTTTGTCCCTTGAAATAAACTTATCATAATTTAAAAACAGGTAAGGTTGCCACAAAAATTTAAATATTTTAAGTTGACAATCAGCCTATGAAACAATTGTTTTTTGTATGTTACTTTATTCCTTGAGGAAAGTGGTTCAGTTCCATAGGCTGGCTAGTTCACCCCTTGAAAAGTTTTTACAACTAAATTTATTATTCTTCTAAAGGTACCAGCAGCAGTACCAAAGCGACACAATTAGAAGAACTAAAGGCAGAATTGCTGCAGATCATCAGAGACAGCCCTAATGGTGTTTGTACTACTGAAATCATGAAGATGTACAGGTAGAAAAACTTTATAGTTTCATAAACATATTCTATTTATTCTACCATTACATTTTAAGACACCTAAAGGATCCTCCACAAATAATGTAATGCAATAATTTAAAATCAAATCTACGACTGATTTTCTTATGAAGTTTACTGTTTTAGTATTGCTGTTTTCCCACTAGTGTCATTCATAAGAAGCATCAAGGTTTAATGTGTAAAAAAATTGTTGCTATGCATATTAATAATAATAATTATAATTAATGCTTGTTTGTTCTTTAAATACTACAATTAAATTAAATAATACAAAAAGAAAATTGGCAGACATTTCAAATACAGCCATTTTTAAACAAACATAAATATATAAAATCTCTTTATTTCAAGGACCATAGCCCATACTTTGTTAGTTTTACAAAAAAATCCTATATTAGCTACAATCCATACAAATATTATAAATCTGAGAATTTATGTGTGTGTATCTATGTTTGTTACCTCTTCACGCTCAAACGGCATGCCCGATTTGGATGAAATTTGGAACACAGGTGGAGTATAACCTGGAATAACACATAGACCACTTTTAACCGCAGGAAAACAACTATTACCACGGGAAAATGAGTGGCAGCGGATGAAACCGCTGGGCGGAAATCTAGTCAGTAATATTTTTAAGTTGACAAATTGATAGTGCTGTCTTGTAATTTGAATCAAATTGTTACAAAATTACACACACTTGTATCTGTTTTAATCAATAGCTTGTGATAAAGATTTTCACAATAGCGAGAACACTGTTAAATACATCATCCTATTGCAGTCCACTGCTAGACTGCTGCCTCCCCCAGGGTACGCCATAGGGCACGATCTCTCACTTTCGCCGTCCAGTCGCTACCAGCCGCCTTTTTAGAGTTCCGTACCCAAAGGGTAATAACGGAAACCCTATTACTGAGGCTCGGCTGTATCTTCTGAATCGTTATACCTAGACAGTTTAAATTTTCACAGATGATGTATGTCTGTTGCTGCTATAACAACAAATACTTAAAATTAAAATAAAGTAAATATTTAAGGGGGCTTCAAAAAAAACAAGTTTTTTATATGGAGGGTGAATCTCATCAACCGAGAAAGTTAGACAGTTGGAATTTTTACAGATGTTGTATTTCTGTTGCTGCTATAACAACAAAATACTAATAAAATTAATAAAATAAATAAATATGCGGGCTGCCATACAAAACACGTGTTTTTTTGCTATAGATAATGGTACGGAACCCTTCGTGTGCGAGTCCGACTCGCACTTGGCCGGTTTTTAAGTCATCGTCCCATCTGGCCGGAGATGTGCAATTACATACCAATTGTTTTGACAGGGAGCGCTACAATCGCGAGCTGAACTTCTCCCGGTTCGGTTTCTCGTCAGTATCGGCGCTGGCGTGCAGCCTGCCCGGCGTGTTCACGTCGCGCGACGTCGCGGGCAACACGCGCGTCGCGCTCGCCCCGCCCGACACTAGTGCCAGCAACGCGCGCAGGCAGGTGGCGAGGCCTCGCGCGCTCCGCACCGCGGCGCTGCTCGCCAGCAAGACTGGGGATGACGACGACGCACTGCCTTGGATCGACTTCGTAAGTAGAACATACATAAATCACGCCTATATCCCTTACGGGGTAGACAGAGCGTTAACGGCCGTATAACGGATATTAACACCACGTCTGACAAAAGTTTGAGGGTCAATCAGATAACTGTGTATCACTATAGTGACAGGTTGTCGGCCCATAAATAAAAAAGAAATAAAAGTTAACTTTAAATAAAAAAATAGAGTTAAATTATACCCCCTAAATATAATATATCGCCTAAAATTGCAATACACATCTAACCCTCGAGGCCCTTAGTCACCTCTTACGACACCCATGGGAAGATATGGGGTGAAGCTATTCTAAGCCGGCATCACACGGCCAACCTAAGTAGAACCTTTAGTGAAATTTTACAGTACATCTCAAGTTGGTAAGAAACAACTTTCCCCAAAGAACATAGGTTGATAATAAATTTTGAGTGCCCATAGTGACTCAAATCAGCTGATCAGCAATTTTGTATGTAAGGTCAAATTTTTTCCTTCGTATGTCGACCTATGTTCCTTGGGAAAAGTTGTTCCTTAACACCAGCCTATCTTAAGTTTTCACTATATCGGTCAAAAGTAAAATTGCATCCTGTACAGACAGGGTGTAAGAGACAGCTTTCCGAATACTTATAGAGTGCAATCAGATCACGAAACTGAAAAACTTTCCCCTAAGAACATATGTCAGGAAATGTCAAAAAAATTATCAACCTTCCATACAAAACACAAGCAGCTGACTGACTTTACTGTAGTAAGTCATTCATTTTTACGTTTCCTGGCATGTATTTCTAAAGGAAAGTTGATCAGTTCCGTAGTCTGCAAGCACCCTATTAGTATTCGGAGGGCTGTCCCTTAAACCCCGTAAATTGTAATACTTACATTTTCCTTACATTAGAATAACATCACCCCATTTCTATCCCGTGGGTGCCGTATGAGGCGACTAGGGGACTCGAGGGTTTTGGCTGACAACCTGTCACTATGGCGATGTTCGATTGTCTTATTGACCTCCAAAATGTTTGCCAGACGTCGCGTAGATTTTCGTACTTAACTCAGTTTCTTAATCAATCAATTATTGTCTACATGCGGTACTTAAATCCTTCTACAGGGTATAAGGGAAAGTACTGCGTTCCTTTCAATGAATGAACCAGCACATGAAACTGAAAAACTTTCACAAAAAACATAGGTCGAAAAATGAAGAAAAAAAAATTAGACCTCCCATACAAAATGTAGCAGCCGACCAAGTCTGGTTGTATGTAAGGTCATTTTTCTTTCATATTTTTACCTATGTATAAGATGACCTGCTGTGTATTGTTCTATATGTTATGTCCTTTGTGTTATATTGTGTACAATAAACGGTTAAATAGTAATAATATTATGATTCTTGGGGAAAGTGTTTCAGTTTCATGTGCTGGTTCATTCCTTGAAAGGAATGCAGTACTTAAATCATCTACCAGCGGTGCCCATACTTTTTTATAAGAAGATCGACCTAGCAAAAGTTTATGACCAAGAGATCGACATAAAAAAATGCATAAGTAAAACAACATGTGAAAGTGCTAAGTAGCTATTCTGAGCTGCACTGAGCTGACGATCTACTGCGGGCGCTCAATCTCACGAAAAACACCCATTAGATAGTTTATTTTCATTTCGTTCATGTTTCTGTATGTAGCTTTTTACTTTAGCAAAAAGGTACAGTTCTAAGGTCAATCACTGATAATTTTCCGTATCCTTGGCGATCTACCTTAAAAGCTCTCGCGATCGACCGTATGGGCACCTCTGATCTACACATATGTTATAGGACCCAGACGTGTTCCCGGAGGACTGCATGTCATTCTCGGAGAGCATCCCGTCGGCCTCGCTGGAAGACGTAGCGGAGGGAGCCATGCTGGAGGTGATGGTGGGCGAGGTGTACTCCCCGTCGCACTTCTGGCTGTACCGGCTCGGGGAGCGCCACAACATCGCCATGGAGGACATGATGGACCACATGACGTACGTACCTTCAAGAGTTTTCCCTCCCTAGCTCCCTTCTACCATCGGACATCCAGACGCACCGCCGGATACCATCCATACCTGGTTGCCATTCCACCAATTCGGACTAAGCGCTTCCAGTCATCATTTATAATGCGCACAGCTAAAGAGTGGAACTCACTACCTGCGTCTGTGTCTCCGGTGAGCTCGCTCCATCTTAGACCCTGTTTCTGTCCTATGACCTAGAGTCAAGAGCAAACCCATAATTAATAATAAAAAAAAACATTAGATTTTTAACTGCTTTTTTAAAGAGTGTTGATAAATCACCGTGTGATGCCGGCTAAGAATAGCATCACCCCATTTCTTACCCATGGGTGTCGTAAGAGGCGACTAAGGGACTCGAAGGTGTGTATTGCAATTTTAGGCGACGAGCTGACAACCTGTCACTAAAGTGATACATAGTTATCAGATTGACCCTCGAACTTTTGTCAGACGTGGTGTTAATATCCGTTGAACGGCCGTTAACACTCTGCCTACCCCGTAAGGGATATAGGCGTGATTAATATTTATATTTAATATATTTATATTTATTTTTATTTTTTATTAATGATGGGTTTGCTTTTGACTCTAGTCGAGGTCATAGGACAGAGACAGTGTAAGATGGAGCGAGCTCACCCAGAAGAAGCCTGTTCACTCTTACTTTGGAGAGATTAGGGTTGTATGCGTTTGGAAACACAGACGCAGGTAGTGAGTTCCACTCTTTAGCAGTGCGCATTATAAATGATGACTGGAAGCGCTTAGTCCGAATTGGTGGAATGGCAACCAGAGTGTTGAAAAAATAGTTGCATACACTATGCAACTGCATAATATGGCATTAGAATGCTCGTGTCAAACTATTATAAACAGACACTCACATTCTAATACATACATATATCACGCCCTTTATCCCTTGCGGGGTAGGCAGAACAGAACGTAAACGGCCGCAATAAACGGACATTTACGCCACGTATGACAAACATTTGAGGGTCATTCGGAAAATTGTGTATCGCCATAGTGATAGGTTGTCAACCTGATGATGATGATGATGATGATGATGATGATGATGATGATGATGATGATGATGATGATGATGATGATGATGATGATGATGATGATGATGATGATGATGATGATGATGATGATGATGATGATGATGATGATGAATTTTCAGCCGCGTAATGCCGGCTTAGAATAGCATCACCCCATTTATTTCCCGTGGGAGTTGTAAGACGCGACTAAGGGACTCGAGAGTGTGTATTGCATGGGCATTAGGCGATGGGCTGACAACTTGCACTACAACACTATTTTACGCAAAAACTCAATTTTCCGAATGACCCTCAAATATTTAGGAGGAGTGATAATGAGGCCAGTAGGCCGAGTGACGACAGTGAGGAAAAGGGTAGCTACCCGCCTGGTCGGGAGTTGTGACCAGGGGAACGACTGTTCCAACCGGACATGTTTGGAAGTTGTATATATAGCGATCGGCGAAATAACTTCTATACCGCGTTTCAGGACTTGTATGTGGAGCGCATGCGCGCCGCCACATCACTCCCCCATTTTGGAGTGTCGAAGACGCTGTGCAGCCGTTGATGTCTTGAGGCAGTTGATTGCTTCATCGTGCAGTCAGGCGGTGAGGCTAGCAGGCATGTAGCAGTGGTAGAGCAGGCTGCACGCTGGAATGTGTCGACAGTCGTGGCTGCTGTAGACCGTGCGATGCTGAGTGCCGACCGAGGATAGAGCACTTGTCGTACTGTAGATCCGTTTCTGGTACTGCGATGGTTGCCGAAGATCATGTGGCTTTCAAGATGCGTTGAGGTTGAGAAGTTCAAGTTGCGCTGATGTCCGGTGGAGCTGATGACATCATGAAGCGTGATGGTGCAGTCAGGTGTGGCGATTTCTGGCTCCAGGTCTTCGAGGCGTCGATGACAGATGGAGACAGTGATGATGCTGGATGTGACTGCAGAGGCCGCTGATATGATGACGTCTGGCTCCGGGTGATGAAGGTTGTGGATGTACGTCACGTCGTCGCTGTTGATCACGTCGGGGTCACCAATTTAGGGTCATGTAGCTGGGCATAGGAAATGAAAGAGTGTTGCTTGGAGTCAAGTTGCAGACTAACTTTATTTGTAAATTATACCTCTATTTATACTAAAAATCACTGTACATGTATTAACTAATACCTTCCTTAAAATAATGAATATTTCAGTTACCCACATAGGAAAGTATCTTATTTCTAAAGATACAAATCTGAGGGTATTTGAAATAATGTATTTAACTGTTTGCCCACGCAGAAAAATCTTGATTTTAAAAATATTAAATATGTGGTTACTCGAAATAACAAATAATTGCGAGTACCCTACAAATATTTGTCTCACATGTTTTTTTGCGGCAGTTTACGCTCTGCCTACCCTGCAAGGGATTATAGGCGTGATATGTGTGTGTTTTCAGCCAGACACATCCTACTGCAGACCAATTTCTTCCCTCTTCTTCCTCTTCTCCCTATTTTTATTTCATCATAGGTTCAATCAAACTCTTTCTATCAGTTGCTATCTCATGTATTTTATTTTACAGTTTATTGCACAAACAACATTAAAGAAAAGACACAAAACATAAAGAAATACGACACAATAACACAGTTATTTTAACGAGTAAAGAAAAAATAGACTTTGTATCTCACAAAATACTACTGTCTAAATTAGACTTTGTGGGATCAGATCAGAGGCATAGCTAACGATTTGATTAGTGATAGTGACTACCTGCGTGACAGGACTCAGTGTGTTGAAATTAGTCACCTGATTGATTCCTTGGAATATGTTAGTCACAGATCTAGCTCAAAACAAATAAATATGGGTGTGCCACAGGGAAGTATTTTGGGACCTTTACTGTTTATATTGTACATAAACGACCTGCCTGCAATCACAGACTATGCATGTATTCTTTTTGCCGATGACTTATCTATAGTTGTAAATAGATAACCTAATGGTATAGACTTTAAAATATTTACTAAATTTTTTATTATTTGTATTTATGCATACCACTATTTGTGACCTTCCAGATCATACTATAACAGCGGCGAGGGGGCTCAGCGCTCGCTGGCGGGGGGCGCGGTACGGGTGGGGCACTACTGCAGCAGCGTGTACGAGCAGGACTGGCACCGCTCGCTCATCGTCTCCATACTGGACAGCGACACCGTCAAGGTAGACCTCTGCCTGCATACTACACTAGCGGCGCGGGGGCTCTAGCTCGCTGGCACCGCTCCATACAGGACAGCGACACCGTCAAGGTAGACCTCTGCCTGCATACTACACTAGCGGCGCGGGGGCTCTAGCTCGCTGGCACCGCTCCATACAGGACAGCGACACCGGCAAGGTAGACCTCTGCCTGCATACTGCACTAGCGGCGCGGGGGCTCTAGCTCGCTGGCACCGCTCCATACAGGACAGCGACACCGGCAAGGTAGACCTCTGCCTGCATACTACACTAGCGGCGCGGGGGCTCTAGCTCGCTGGCACCGCTCCATACAGGACAGCGACACCGGCAAGGTAGACCTCTGCCTGCATACTACACTAGCGGCGCGGGGGCTCTAGCTCGCTGGCACCGCTCCATACAGGACAGCGACACCGTCAAGGTAGACCTCTGCCTGCATACTACACTAGCGGCGCGGGGGCTCTAGCTCGCTGGCACCGCTCCATACAGGACAGCGACACCGGCAAGGTAGACCTCTGCCTGCATACTACACTAGCGGCGCGGGGGCTCTAGCTCGCTGGCACCGCTCCATACAGGACACCGTCAAGGTAGACCTCTGCCTGCATACTACACTAGCGGCGCGGGGGCTCTAGCTCGCTGGCACCGCTCCATACAGGACACCGTCAAGGTAGACCTCTGCCTGCATACTACACTAGCGGCGCGGGGGCTCTAGCTCGCTGGCACCGCTCCATACAGGACAGCGACACCGGCAAGGTAGACCTCTGCCTGCATACTACACTAGCGGCGCGGGGGCTCTAGCTCGCTGGCACCGCTCCATACAGGACAGCGACACCGGCAAGGTAGACCTCTGCCTGCATACTACACTAGCGGCGCGGGGGCTCTAGCTCGCTGGCACCGCTCCATACAGGACAGCGACACCGGCAAGGTAGACCTCTGCCTGCATACTGCACTAGCGGCGCGGGGGCTCTAGCTCGCTGGCACCGCTCCATACTGGACAGCGACACCGTCAAGGTAGACCTCTGCCTGCATACTGCACTAGCGGCGCGGGGGCTCTAGCTCGCTGGCACCGCTCCATACTGGACAGCGACACCGGCAAGGTAGACCTCTGCCTGCATACTACACTAGCGGCGCGGGGGCTCTAGCTCGCTGGCACCGCTCCATACAGGACAGCGACACCGGCAAGGTAGACCTCTGCCTGCATACTACACTAGCGGCGCGGGGGCTCTAGCTCGCTGGCACCGCTCCATACAGGACAGCGACACCGGCAAGGTAGACCTCTGCCTGAATACTACACTAGCGGCGCGGGGGCTCTAGCTCGCTGGCACCGCTCCATACAGGACAGCGACACCGGCAAGGTAGACCTCTGCCTGCATACTACACTAGCGGCGCGGGGGCTCTAGCTCGCTGGCACCGCTCCATACAGGACAGCGACACCGGCAAGGTAGACCTCTGCCTGCATACTACACTAGCGGCGCGGGGGCTCTAGCTCGCTGGCACCGCTCCATACAGGACAGCGACACCGGCAAGGTAGACCTCTGCCTGCATACTACACTAGCGGCGCGGGGGCTCTAGCTCGCTGGCACCGCTCCATACAGGACAGCGACACCGGCAAGGTAGACCTCTGCCTGCATACTACACTAGCGGCGCGGGGGCTCTAGCTCGCTGGCACCGCTCCATACAGGACAGCGACACCGGCAAGGTAGACCTCTGCCTGCATACTACACTAGCGGCGCGGGGGCTCTAGCTCGCTGGCACCGCTCCATACAGGACAGCGACACCGGCAAGGTAGACCTCTGCCTGCATACTACACTAGCGGCGCGGGGGCTCTAGCTCGCTGGCACCGCTCCATACAGGACAGCGACACCGGCAAGGTAGACCTCTGCCTGCATACTGCACTAGCGGCGCGGGGGCTCTAGCTCGCTGGCACCGCTCCATACTGGACAGCGACACCGGCAAGGTAGACCTCTGTCTGCATACTACACTAGCGGCGCGGGGGCTCTAGCTCGCTGGCACCGCTCCATACAGGACAGCGACACCGGCAAGGTAGACCTCTGCCTGCATACTACACTAGCGGCGCGGGGGCTCTAGCTCGCTGGCACCGCTCCATACAGGACAGCGACACCGGCAAGGTAGACCTCTGCCTGCATACTACACTAGCGGCGCGGGGGCTCTAGCTCGCTGGCACCGCTCCATACTGGACAGCGACACCGGCAAGGTAGACCTCTGTCTGCATACTACACTAGCGGCGCGGGGGCTCTAGCTCGCTGGCACCGCTCCATACAGGACAGCGACACCGGCAAGGTAGACCTCTGCCTGCATACTACACTAGCGGCGCGGGGGCTCTAGCTCGCTGGCACCGCTCCATACAGGACAGCGACACCGGCAAGGTAGACCTCTGCCTGCATACTACACTAGCGGCGCGGGGGCTCTAGCTCGCTGGCACCGCTCCATACAGGACAGCGACACCGGCAAGGTAGACCTCTGCCTGCATACTACACTAGCGGCGCGGGGGCTCTAGCTCGCTGGCACCGCTCCATACAGGACAGCGACACCGTCAAGGTAGACCTCTGCCTGCATACTACACTAGCGGCGCGGGGGCTCTAGCTCGCTGGCACCGCTCCATAGTGGACAGCGACACCGTCAAGGTAGACCTCTGCCTGCATACTACACTAGCGGCGCGGGGGCTCTAGCTCGCTGGCACCGCTCCATACAGGACAGCGACACCGGCAAGGTAGACCTCTGCCTGCATACTACACTAGCGGCGCGGGGGCTCTAGCTCGCTGGCACCGCTCCATACAGGACAGCGACACCGTCAAGGTAGACCTCTGCCTGCATACTACACTAGCGGCGCGGGGGCTCTAGCTCGCTGGCACCGCTCCATACAGGACAGCGACACCGTCAAGGTAGACCTCTGCCTGCATACTACACTAGCGGCGCGGGGGCTCTAGCTCGCTGGCACCGCTCCATAGTGGACAGCGACACCGTCAAGGTAGACCTCTGCCTGCATACTACACTAGCGGCGCGGGGGCTCTAGCTCGCTGGCACCGCTCCATACAGGACAGCGACACCGGCAAGGTAGACCTCTGCCTGCATACTACACTAGCGGCGCGGGGGCTCTAGCTCGCTGGCACCGCTCCATACAGGACAGCGACACCGGCAAGGTAGACCTCTGCCTGCATACTACACTAGCGGCGCGGGGGCTCTAGCTCGCTGGCACCGCTCCATACAGGACAGCGACACCGGCAAGGTAGACCTCTGCCTGCATACTACACTAGCGGCGCGGGGGCTCTAGCTCGCTGCATACTAATGTTGCAAGTGTTGTTGCAGGTGCGTCACGTGGACTACGGCACGGTGGACCGCGTGTGCGTGCGGCGGCTCAAGCCCCTGCTGCGCGAGTGGGGCGAGCTGCCCGCGCAAGCCGTGCGAGCCAGGCTAGCCGGGGTGTGTCCGGCCGCCAGGTACTCGACAATATAACTATAGTTATAATCTATAAGACCTACCAATAATAATACGATTGCATTTATGCAAAAATCAATCATTTTAAATGCATGCCGGATTATTAAAAAAATCTTAGATTCGGGTGATACTCCTAAGTTTAACGCAGAATTATTAAACAATTCACTTATCTTAACGGTGCTCATTTGGCTTAGGCCCGTGTGCATCTTGATACCGGCAACAGTAGTACAATAGCCTAAAAAAAGGAACAAAACCATAATAATAATAAGACACGCAGAAAAATAAGTATGGACCCCTAGCAGAAGAAATACAGGCCATGTGGCGTCAAAATCTAGTCCGCATACTTTACCATTATAATCGCATCAACAGCATCATCCCAAATCGTTTACAGATGGTGGTGGCCTAACGTTATATGCCGTGTGATTAACCCAACCAGCCCCGAGGCAGTGCCATTATTTTTTTATCCTTCGAGTCGGTTTTCTCATAGGACATTACAAAATTGTTATAAAAAAAAGAAAATTGTGAAAACAATTTTTTTATTTTATTTTGATGGATCATGATGTCAATAAGTGATACTATCCCACATTTAATAAAGTTATTTCGTTTTCAAATACTTCACAAGAGCAGTATAAGATGTGACTATGAAACATGTGTCAAGAATGACAGATTTTTTCATATTTACGTCAGTTGATTTCGGAAGTTTCAATTGACCTATTGCCTTGTGATATATGTTGGTGATTGTTGTTGTCAGAGGTCGCCGCTGGCCGCACGCGGCGGCGGCTGCGTTCCTGCGGCTGGTGCAGGACCGCCGGCTCGTCGCAGAGGTCGCGCACGTAGACAGACAGGTGAGCCGACCTCACACGTTATACGGGCTGTAAGGGACGGTGTACCGAAAACTTTGCAGCCATGATCAGACCATGAAACTGAACTACTTTTTCTATGGAAGCTATGTTGGTAAACGATTATTTTTTCGACCTCCCATACAAAATTCCCGATCAGCTGACTGACTTTCTATGGAAACTCGAAAAAAATAAATTCGTTTCCCAACATAAGCTCCATAGTAAAAGTTGTTCAGTTTCATGGTCTGATCGTGCCTGCAAAGTTTTCGGTACACCGTCCCTTACACCCTGTATAACACGTCACATTAGCCTACAGCTGCCTCCTCCAGAGTACGCCATAGGGCAATCTCTCGTTTTCCATTAAGTCTTTACCAGCCGCTCTCTTTAAGTCATCGGTCCATCTGGCCAGAAACAGTTTACACTGTTAATGTAATGTTTTACACTGTTGACGTTATATTTTACACTGTTCAGGTTATAAGACTATAGTCACGTTATACAGGGTGGCCCGTATGGTCACGTCCAAAGACAATATTTGAATGCCTTACACTAAGGGGTATCCGAATCACCCCCATGTATGTTCCGCGATTTTTTGTAGTTTCCGAGTTATTCAACTTTTAAAGTTGTATGGGAAAATTTCAACTCACCGGCTTTTTTCCTTATTTTCTTAATTACCGTTAAAGGGCTTTTCTAGCGGTTAATTCTTTGACATAATCTTCATGATTTATACTTTGAAGAATACAAAAAAAGGAAAATAGCCTCCCAGTTAAATTTTCTTAATACATCTTTAAAAGTTGAATAATTTGTAAACTACAAAAAAAATCGCGTAACATACATGGGGGTGATTCGGATACCCCTTGGTATAAGGCATTCAAATTTTGTCTTTGGACGTCACTATACGGGCCACCCGGTATATTTGCTGATTTTGAGATGAGAAGGCCTTTGGTAACCTGTTATGCAATAACTAAGCCTTCTGTAATATCTGTGTTTTATGTACAACAAAGGCATTTTTTTACAGTAAAAAGTTATTAAATTGACATGAAACACTAAATACAATCATATCTTCCGCCCACAGGAGAACATTCTCGAGCTGTTTCTCGTGGACACGTCCACGGAGCGTGACATCCGCATAGACCTGGAGCTGATCAAATCGGGTCACGCGGACGCCTGCCCCACCACCGACGCCCACTCTGTAAGTGCTACCACAGCCACTGACCATGCAATGCAGGCTGTACTACAGCACCGGGGGGATTCCAGCGGTAGCGAAGACGGTATCGACGTGAGAACCGTCCTCTCCACGATACTAACCATGCAGGATGATATCAGCGAGATCTCCGCCTCCGCCTCCGAGGTTGTCGGCCGCGAACCACGACGATTACCCGATTGGGAACCCTCTCATGCACACACATATGTGTCTGCTTCTTCTAAGCGTCTCTCCCGTTTGAAGGCGCTGAAGGCTAAGCTAGAAAGAGACGACACTATGAGCGAAGTGTCCGTCTCGACAGTCTCTCCCGATGTAGACGAAGCGAGCGTAGTAAGCGGTACGTCAGTTACTAGCACAGTTTTGGCTAAGAAGTTGATGTTGATGAAAAAGACGCTGTCACCGCCTCTAAGGCCCCTTATTCCTTCATCTTTGCAAGTTCTTCCTTCGGGAATGGTGACCGCGTCTATCAGTTTAGTTCCCGCGCCTCCGGGATCCGTCAGTCCGCCTCCGGGAAGTGACACGTCACCTTCTAGTGACGTCAGTGTGGCTACGAGCGTTCTCAAACGTAAACTAGCTTTGGCTGCGGCGGGGAAACGTATTCAATTTCCGTGAGATCTTACATCTGCTTCATCCACAGTTCTGAATTAGTCAGGGACTTTGTTTTATGCTTCTTTATAATAATAAAAATATAATACAAGTACTTTTAGATATATACAGGGTGTAAGGGACAGCCCTCTGAATACTGACAGGGTGCGTTCGGAACATGTAACTGAATTTTTTTTTTGGCCTTTGTAAACTGTCTTCCTTGGCCCGGTGTCAGGGTTGGACAAGTAACAGAATAAAATTTTATTTGCTTAAACAATTACCGAATAACATGAAACCATTGTATTTAGATGTGGGATTATAGTTTATTATTTTGTTGCATTTTTTTTATAGCCATAAATAACAAGAAACTCAGTTGGAAGAGAAACGTAGGTTCTCTGATAATTTATACAACTACTAGATATAAGATATTAGTTATGCACAAAACTTTCAAAACAAAATTTGAGATAGGTATTTGGTTTATACAATAGTATAAAAGTTGCTCACTTGTTATCAAAATATAGTTCAGACCACCTTAGCGCTGTGTTACTTTCCAGAAAAAGTCATTATATAACTTTTATATTTGTTCTTCAAATCGATTTTTTTTTAAACCATTCTTTAAGTTCTCACATTACAAAAAGTTTTATAAGTTAAGGACTAGAAAATCTCTTTAACTAAAATTGTTAGGAAAAATGTAGTTACTATCAACGATAATGGCCAAAAGGCACAGAAACAAGACACAAAATCGAAACGTCTCACCGGACTCCTATTTCTTCTCAAAATTTACAGCCTCCATGCAGACACAGAATACCAGGTAGAATCAGCAACAGAACATATGTTCCTAGGGGAAAGTTGTTCAGTTTCATGGTATTTGGGGTATGAATGCACCCTATCAGTATTCGGGACAGCCCTCCGAATACTGATAGGGTGCATTCATACCATAAATGAAACTGAACAACTTTCCCCTAGGAACATACGTCAGGAAACGACAAAAAATATTCGACCTCCCATTCAAAATTACGATCAGCTGACTGCTGCATTTACTATGGGAAGTCCAAAAATTTTTACGTTTTACGAAACATTTTTTAATGGAAAGTTGTTCAGTTTTATTTTCATGGTCTGAAATCTGAATGCACCCTATAAATATTCGGAGGGCTGTCCCTTACACCCTGTATACTGTAATCCCTTACACCTTGTTTACTGTAACTATATTGTATAAAAAGTGCCCAGTTTTAAGAAGTAGGCACCCTACTAACTTAACTAATTTGCTTACTTTATAGTAAATACTTTTTCTTTATGTATGACCTAAATTGTTATTTTTAAGTAGGTATGTATTTTTTACCTATACTAATTTAATTTAAATTTAGAGTAAACACATATATTTCGTATTTCTTTGTGACTAGCATAATAAAAAACATGATTATGAAAAATAAATAAAATTATTTAGCTTATAACATTCTTAGACATAATTTTATAATTTCAACTTATGTAGTCAGTGTCTGTAGTTATAATTTATGCATGTGTCTTACTTTGGAAATGTTTTCTATGAAATATTATATATTATCATGGCGTATCAACTTGGTACTTTAAAAACGTGATATACTAGGTCACATCAAAGTTACACAATAGTAGTTTATGCAACTGTCGTATAATGGGGGTCATTAGAATGTGAGTGTCTGATTATCACACGAGGCGCAGCCGAGTGTGATAATAGTTTGACACGAGCATTCTAATGCCTAATTATATGCAGTTGCATACACTATTTTATCTACACTCTCCAAAAAAACTTAGTTATACACCTTTTTAACGTCCGCACCGGCGGCGATTGTTCAGATGTTGAGTCAGCAACTGAACAACAACTTAACTGAACTACAACTGGACAACATCTAAACAACAACTGAACAACAACAACGGTACAACATCTGAACTGATCTCAACAACAATCTAATAAAACAACCGAACAATTACCCACATACAATACAACAACAACTGACAGGTGCGGCGGAAGATGGCGATATGAGTATTGGCAAAAAAAAACTTCGTTTAATTTCTCAACTTTATCGAAGTAAGAGCATTCTCATTAAGTCATTACGCTTCTGTAATTTCTATGAATCTGTAATTTCTATAGGCAGAATGCATAAAGTAGGTCTTTATGCAACTGTTTTCGAGTTCATAATTCGAACATTATGAGACGAGTGTAAATAAACAATGTTATATCATGGTCCGATTAATACTAGAGGACTGGCAGCCCCATAGTACCTTTCTGTTTTGGTCTTAAACCTAGATTGCGCTAAAAATTGTGACACAATGAATAAAATAACATTCAAAAACAAATTTTCGGAAAATTTTGTAACATCATAGTGACAGGTTGTCAGCCCATCGCCTAAAATTGCAATACACACCCTCGAGTCCCTTTGTCGCCTCTTCACGGGAAGGAAATGGGGTGATGCTATTCTAAGCCTAAGCCGGCATCACACGGCAGGTTTGTCTATATGTCTTGCAATTGCCTATGACGGCAAATATTCCGATTTCGTTTATAATTCCCATTTTTCTTTGTATTTAAGCTTCTATTATGTTAATTTCTTTAATTTTTTGTTTCTGTTTTGGCCTCGGCGGGAAATATACCTGTCCGGCGGTCGTTCGTGTCTAGATAGACTTTAGCTTTACTTTATTCCTCGAACAGAGTCAATAGAACGTTCTCAACACTGCACTTTTGTATACAGGGTTATTTTTTATTCACCCCGGAAATTTTACAGGGTGATTCTACTCATGATTCTGAACAACTTTTATTATGGGGTCACCTGCGAAATCGCGAAAAAAAAACCAGCTGTTCCATAATTTTTTTTCGAGTAGGTATGAATTTTTCTTACGAGCAGCTGTTTTTTTTTCGCGATTTCGCAGGTGACCCCATAATAAAAGTTGTTCAGAATCATGAGTTGAATCACCCTGTAAAATTTCCGGGGTGAATGAAAAATAACCCTGTATAGGGTGAAATTTTACTAGTGACCGATAGCAAAAACTCAAGACGGGCTGGTGATATGGAACAAGTTACCCAAAGAAACATAGGTCGAAATATGTATAAGAAACATAGACCTTTCCCATACAAAATTGCCGATCAGCTGATTTGGGTTTCTATGGAAGCTCAAAATATTTTTGTCATATTTCGACCTATGTTCCTTGGGGTAAGTTGTTCCTTATCACCAGCCCATCTGTTTTCAGTATCGATCAATTGTAAATTTTCACCCGACATAAGTGAAAGGAACTAAATAACTATTCTCTTTTTAACTCTGGTTCGGCGAATATGGTATAGTGCTCGGCGCGTCGGCCGCCGGGGCAGGTATATAGGGTGCCACGTCAGTACCATGGTAGGACAGTAAAATTTAAAATACACATCGAAAATATTTTGATCTACATTGCTCTTAGTTTGCGGTATAAGGCACCCTGTATAAGGCTCGATTTATTTGCGTCCGTCGGCCGCGGCAGTCGAGTCGCTCACTCTTAAAACAACATTTGCAATTTGTTGCATATTTGTTGTTATTTAACGAAAGTAGCGACTCGACCGCCGCTAGCCGCGGACTACAATGTTCTCAATTCTCCCAGCACATTATCTAGCAAACTATAAGCTGTAAAGTAAAAAGAATGAGCTAAGAATGTGTTCTGCGAGAATGGAGAGTAGTACGAGCCTGACCGACGCCTGCTTGTTGCAGTTGCCGTCGTACCTGTACCCGCGGTTCGACGCGCTAGAGTCGGGCGCGACGCCCAACTACGCCGAGATACACGCCTACCTCGCCGACGGCATCGCCTTAGAGTACGTCGAGGACTACATCCGACATGTCCCCCCGGTGCTGCCGCCGCCTCGCGACCATGGCGCTGTCAGACCCGCCATACACGCCCGCGTCTTAGACAATCGCATCCCGCTCATACCGCGAGCTTTAATCGACACGGCGGTCGTCGCGCCGATTGTCGCTCACGACAACTCTACCGCATCAGAAGAAGAGATTGCGGTACAAGAAAATCACGAGTGCGTCGTTGTCCGGAATGACTCGCTCGCAGATCCGGGCGAAACTCTTATCGAATGGGAGGAAAGTCACAAAGATGAGATTCAAAGTGACGGCCACCTCGAGAGCGAAGGTGCTTCCGTCGAACAACTGAATGATTGTCCGACCGAGGAAGCGAGAGCTCCGAGCCCCGCTCCTCTAGCGCCGACCGCTCGAGCGCAATCACAGAAGCTTCTAGAAGCGAGTCCCGAGAAGACGAAGCCGGCTTGCCGCGCGGCGCCGCGCATGGTCCCAGACTTCCGATCGTTACAGCAGCGGCCGGAACCGCCTCCAAACGCGTTCCTAGGTGCCCCGCTCATGTCCGCGCCGTCGGTCCCGGCGTTCTTCGTGTTCCCCCCTCCGCCCCCCTACCCGTCCTTCCCCGTGCACCCCGCCTTCCCCCCGCGCTGCCCACCCGGGTTGGAAGGTTTTTCGCCACAACGCACCTTCCACCCGCAGATGCGACCACCGCACTACCCGAGACCGGCGTTCGGCCCACCGCCACCTATTGCCTCTTCCGGCCCTGTGTACTCGTCTATCCACTCACAACAGCCTTTCTCCTCCGGCCCTGTATACACGGCGAATCACCCTCAGCCGGCTTACGCTTGCCCTCCAGCGTCAGTACCCAACACGCTGGTATTCACACCGCACATATCGTCGACACCGGTGTCGTCTAGACCTATTTTAAAGTCGAGCGACTCACCGGCCGCACCAGTGTCGACGGTCCCACCTCTAGAAGGATCTCGGCCGGCACCGCCAGTAGTAGCGACGGCGTCGGTAGCGCCGACGGTGACCACCGCGCACTCGCACTCCCCGCCGCCGCCGTACAACGGCGGGCCGCGGCGCTTCTCCACCGGCCACGGGGACGTCACGCTCAGCGTCTCCGAGTGCGAGATCTTCAACCTGCTGAGCTCGGTGGACCCGAACGCCGCGCACTGGTACATGGTGGACGCGATCAGCCGCGCGATGTCCGCCCGCACGACCGACGCGACACACAGCCCCGTCGCGACCGCGCGAGAGAGCGATCAGAGATCCGCCGCGTCGCGACTCAACCCCGAAGCGAGCGAGTTCCGATCCAGTACTCTCCTGCGCCCGCCGCGCGGCTTCAATGGAGACTAGGCTTTGAAACGCAACGTAAATGGAACGAACATAGACAAGAATCGAGCGTTCCTTTCTTGTCTATGGTTCGAGGCGATCCCTCCGATAGACTGCCGTACCGATGAGCGCCATCTTTACACAGTGATATTAAACGATGAGTATTAATTAACATTAGCATTGTAAGACAAGCAGGAACAATAATTATATTACACTTGTTTTTAGTCACTTTAGTATATCTGTCTGTTGTTGCTTAAAATTACTTATCCTTGCTTTTGTTATGATTGTTACTATGTAAAATCATTATTTTTGTGCATTTATGTCGTTATGTACGTAAACTTAAGTAAAGTTTGAGTACATTCATTATATTTTTCTAATTGAAAATTACTAGGTATAAGAATACTTTAAACTTCGTTGTGTCACCAGGATACATGTGGTTTAGTTAACATGTAAACATAGACAAATAAAACAACAAGGGGTCGTCCATAAATTACGTATCGCAATGGAGAGGGGGGGGGAGGGTCTGAACTGAACAGGCGTTAACTTTCATACTAAAAGGGCTTTACGTCCATACTACAAGAGAGGAAAAAATGTCTTAAGGAGAGTGTACTTTTGAACGACTTCGACAGTGGCGCCACTTCACAAAACTAAAGTTTTCTCTTATAAAAGCAATCTATCAGAATGTACGTTGCCCTATAACTTTAATTACAGCTAATATTTACAGGTTCTAATTTTACTTAAGGATAATATTAAAAACTTGGGCAACGGACATTCTGATAGATTGTTTGTATAAATAGAAAACTTTTTTTTTGTAAAGTGGCGCCACTGTCGAGGTCGTTCACGGTTACACCTGCCTTAAGTAATTTGTGGACGGCCCCTCATTGCGTTCAAAGTTATGCAGCTATTTGACTCAATACTCGCAGGCCTAGCATTTTAGAATTTAATCATTTTTTATCTGCGGCTTTTCCAATAGACTATGTTTACATGACGGGTACTCACTTGTAACTACCTACCAATTCATAGTTTTTCTAAGAGTATTTGCCATCAGCAGAATTATTATTGAGTGGATGACCCGTGTATTTAGTTGTAACTACTGACAGGGTAATCAAGCGAGCTTGGCATATAATGCCTCGCTTGCCATGTCTGTAATATTGTTATTCTCTTGGTTTTTGAATTTCTTGTCATTGTTTTACATTAGTTATCTAAGTATTTTGTAAACGTAAGGATTACACCAAGAAATCTCTTAATTTGCCTTTATATCATTAGAAATAAGATGGCATTTATTTTTTATACTGTTTATGTAGGTATGACATCCTAAATCCTCATCATTAATAGCAAGTAAGTTTAGTAATAAAGAAACTTGACATTCGTTAATTTACTGTAGGATTTAAGATTTAATGTGTAAGTTCGATTATTGATTATTCTGTGATAATGATAGACCAAGTTACGAAAATTATCATTAGTTTTCATCGGAGATTGTTAACGAATAAAATTTTGAAAATCTTTACACTATTGTTTTTGATTTTGCTTGAATGAGTCCACCACGGACGATAATCCTGAGCCTCCCCCTATCGAGGGAGGTAGCTATTTCCATACTCACCGCGCTTTGCGTGTGGATTAGCGAGCGC
Organism: Tuta absoluta; assembly: GCA_027580185.1. Lineage (NCBI taxonomy): Eukaryota > Metazoa > Arthropoda > Insecta > Lepidoptera > Gelechiidae > Tuta > Tuta absoluta. The sequence continues at coordinate 1,944,200 of JAQAHW010000059.1, forward strand.
AGTGCAAGATGTTGCATTTACTGGGAACGCTGTTGCCTTTTTATCCTTTAGTCGCTTTTTACAGCACACGAGTAGAATTAGGGTGATGGTTTTCCAAGCCGGCATCACACAGAGAAAGTTTGAGTTAGTTCCATACTCGGCTCTACACTGGAAATTCCTAAAGTCTTTGGCGTCACAGACTACCGGCCTTCGTGGTTCTATTTATTGTCGGTAGTTATTACGTACACTCTGATTTGTGTCATGCATGAAAATGAAAAAGACTGATTTTAGAAGTAGAAGAATGACTGTACCGATGGCGTAGCGGATCGTACCCGAACCTGCTACGCCGAGGGTCGTTGGTTCGATCTCCACAAGACAACTATTTTTTAGGACAGTTTTCAAATATTTGTGTTTACTGTTTAGTCTGGGTCTTTTCTATGTATGAGTACTGTGAATTATTAATAAAAAGATGTACTACTAGTTTCCATAGTACAAGCTTTTGGATCAAGATGGCGCTGTCTCAAACATGATATGATATGATAAGATACGAAAGAGAGAACTCGTCCGGGGTGGAGGATACGGGATGGTGTGAATTTAAATATGGCGCGCATTAGTCTTTCTTAAATGGTAATATCGTGTAGGCCTGCACCGTGCCTACACAGACCAACTGTCTGTAATACCTATCGGGCTCGGGGCTAGGGTTGCAAAATTACGTAATTTTACCGAAAACGCGGGTAAAATACCTATATTTTACGGTAATTTATATAAATTACGGTAAAATTACCGGCTACTTATATATGGTGAATGGTGGTATGAAATTATGCAGTTGCCACGTTGCCTATTAGTTTAGTGTCTAGTGTAGAATAAACTTAGGTAGTTTGATTAAGGCGAGGGTACTCGTGAACGACAAAAAAAACTCTTTATACAATCAATCTATCAGAATGTCCGATGCTCATGTTTTTAGTATTATCCTTAAGTAAAATTTGAACCTACAGACTCAATGATATATTCGCTGTAATTAAAGTTTGGCAATGAATACCAAAGTGGCCGTTTTTAGGCACTGCCGGCGCCAGCTATCGGATTGGTAGAATAATAATTTCCTACCATTTTTATAAATGGCAAACTCTATGAAGTGAAATTAAAAAAGAAAATTAAAAAAAAAGATGATAACAAACATGGCGTGTTGAAAAGCGTCTTTTTATCAAATGAAATTATTTATTTATCGGTAAGGCGCCCGCTTGAACAATACCCGCGCCTCCGGATTATGTGGTCACGTATAAAAAGACGAAGGCTCAATGTCAACAGCCGGAAAAGGTAAGATAGTGTTTCGTAAGTTGAAAATAGGGAGTGTTGGGCGAGGGTGTAATGATGATGGGCTGGTGTTCTAGGAGGCGGGCAATGCGGAGCGGGTGCGGGGCCGCGCGGTAGAGCCGCCATCACCGGAGCCGCTGGAGCCGCCGGGCCGCCGTCAGCCGAGTGATATGCACGCGGCGCCGGCGCGCTACGTGTCCGTGAGCGAGCTGTACTCGGCGGACGAGGTGGAGCTGCTGTTGGACGAGATCCGCGAGCTGGAGCCCACCAGCTGCCGCGGGGAGGACGTGCAGGTAACACACATACACCCTACCATCACCCTGCACAAGTGTTCCATTCAGAATTTAGGTCAGAGTGTCAGCTTACCAAACTTCCTATAGTAAAGAAGTCTAATTTTTGTGTTTTTAACAAAGCAGGGATGTAGCTAGCGGTACAGATCATCCTACAATCCAAGTTTTGTAGGTTTATATAGCAGAATTCAACTATGAAAAGAATAGAGGTTTTAAAGCAAATGATTCCTGAGTGGTTAAATTTAAATCATCATACTTTAGAAAATTAAAAGCATCTTATGAAAAGATCTATGGATAAAAGCAGATCTTGCTCACTTAAAGCAAACAATGCATTGGCCAAGCAATACAATTTTCATGTTGTAAGGCAATACCGGCAGACCAGAAAAGTGGAGTAAAACAATAACAATGTGGTATCCAAGAGGAAATAAAAGGAAAAGAGGTAGACCAATCAGACGCTGGGAAGACGTAATAGTAGAAATGGCGGGTAGAATATGGCCAAGAGTGGCGCTCGAAAGAGATGAATGGAAACTATTGGGGGAGGCCTTTGCTGAGAAGCACACAGATAGAGAAAAATAAAGAGTAAAAGAGGGACGAAAAATAATGGAAATCTGATTAAAGGCTATAAATAAATAAAAAAGGCAAGGCCAGCCAACAGATTTTCTAGGTGGGCCAAAAGTTTACTAAAGTGCCGGACCGGATTTTTAAAGGCTATACTACTGTCATTTCATTATCATACACAAAAAAAGAGATAATGGGAATTTTTCTAGAGATTCTCGAGTGTAATGTAGAGGGCGCTCAGCTTAATTGAAATAACGTTCCTTTACATGAAAATCTGTACCACTTTACAAAATATTCTTTGTTTTGTATTTAAGTATGTAATCGTTCTAAATTTCTGATAGCTTTTTTGTTTGCTTACATGAATGACACTCAATATAATCTTCTTCTTCTTCCTCGGGTTGGGACGTCTGCGGAGCTCGCAGACGGGTGATCAGCTCCACTAGGCGGGAACCATTTCACCCAATTCCCAGGTTTGGGGCACTGGGTTCACTGGTGCTCCGGCAGCGTCACCTCCTCGAATCTTCTTTTTGCCCTGCAGAAATGCAGGACATCTTTTAGAGATATGTTGGTTAAATCCCTTTCTTCAAGTTTGTCATTATCCAGATATTCCCATCTTGGCAGCGAGTAGCTTGGACATTCCGCTAAGTAGTGGAAGCTACTTTCTTCCTGTCCGCACTCGGGGCAAGATGGGTCGTCTTTTAGTTTCATAGTATATAGGTGTTTGTTGAGATCGCAGTGTCCCGTTAATAGACCTATAATCAGCCTTGTATTTTTCCTACTTAGTTGCAGAAAGTTGCGCGTTCTTTTGGGATCCATGCTCTTAATAAAGAGTTTGGATTGACGGCATGTTTGCAACTCTCTCCATCTTTTGTTGCTTTAATTTTTGATTTTGATGCTGATGACACCTTTTGTTGACTGTCCTGGGATAGGTAGGCGGGGTTCAGGGCCAACGAAGGTTTCATCAGCTCCCTGCCTGGCCAGTTCGTCTGCTGCTTCATTGCCTAAGTTGCCTTGGTGTCCTGGGACCCATGCAACTGTAGTTTTTGCTTTGGTTGATAATTTATTGAGTGCCAGCTTACATTCTCTTACTAAAGCTGATGTGGTACTGGTCTTATTTAGAGCTTTTAGAGCTGCTTGGCTGTCACTATAAATTACCACCTCTGCGTCCACTTCTCTGGAGGTCAGTTCACTAGCACATTCCAGGATGGCCAGTATTTCAGCCTGGAAAACGCTTGCGAATTTCCCCAGTGGTATGACTTTATGTAGACTCGGTGGGTTTTGGATGTATATGCCCGCCCCCGATAGTTTAGTGCTTTCTTTTTTGGACCCGTCTGTATAGCAGGCCAATATCGGGTTGTCCGTTGTTACTTTCCAGTCGTTTCTAGGTCCAATGTGTATCTTGTATTTCTTGTCAACATCTCTTGTTTCTGTATCAAATCGTTGTTTGCTAGAATCATGGAGATGTTTTCCTCAATTTTTGAGCTTATTTTTGCGTGTCCTTTGTCAAAACGGTTTCCTTTCCATTGACAAAAAGACTTCATTCTAAACCATTGCTCTAGAGCCACCTTCATCACTTGTAGGTCTACTGGATGCAGGCCCAGGATCATTTGAAGGGCGGCGGTTGGTGTAGTCCTTATAGCGCTTGTTATCATGAGTCCAGCTAGGCGTTGTACTTGATCAAGTGCCTTCTTGTTACAGGTTATGGCGGCTCTGTGCCACCACACTATTGCTCCATATGTTAGTCTTGGTAGGATAATTGATTTGTATATCCAATTTACTATGAATGGTTTGAGTCCCCATGTCTTCCCAATAGCCCGTTTGCATTGCATCAAGGCTATCTTGGCTTTGTTGCTAATGTTCTTTATATGTGTGTTGAAAAGCAGTTTGCTGTCTATATCAACACCCAGGTATCTTATCTCATCTACCACTTCCAGGTCAGTATTATCTATCTGGACTGGTACTCCTAGTTGATTGTTTCTTTTCTTGGTGGAGATGATTAGTTTGGTTTTGGAGGGTATTATATTCTTGTAAAACCACTGAAATTGGGAGAGAGCGCGCGCGTTACTCACCTGACAGTACCAGACTGGTTTTTCTACATGTACCCACATGTTCAGTACATGACATGCCTTCCCCTCAAGATGGCTCACTGTTAATCCACTTTATATTGTCTTTATATTCTTTATTTAACACTACACATGCATATTTATAGTATAGTCCTGATTATCCTACTACTACACACACATACACACACATATAACTGTTCTACTACTTTTAACACTAATTGTCTGTATCACTCGACACCACTTCTTCACATGCTGTATCTTCATTTTCTGTTGTATTTAAGTCAACCCTCTTGCTGGTTGACTGTAAAGGTGACTCAGAACGAGCTCTTTTGGTTCTTTCAGCATAAGCTGGTGGTGGTATTTCAATGTCTTGTGGTCCTGACACTCCAATTATCTCGGCCCACTTTGAGGGTGTAGGAATCAATACTTCTTCATCATCTTCATAGTAACTATTCTTTTTCCTATGAGGGGTCTGTTCTTCTTCTATAGTCTCCTCCTCCCCCCCAAAGCTGTGAATTTGGTTGATATGTCTTTTCATAAGTTTTCCATTCCATCTCACCAAATATCTGCAGATTCCAATCTTCTTTTCAATTATTCCTTTAAGCCATTGAGGTTTCCCATTGTAATTTCTGATATACACAGTCTGTCCAGGTTCAAATGACCTGACCTTTACTTCTTCATTACTTTCCACATCTCTTAATTGTGGGTTGTTCTTGGACATCAGTGGATTTAGGTAATCAAATTTGGTTTTAAAGCGTCTATTATTTAACAACTCTGCTAGTGTTTTATCACTAAGAGTGTTAGGTGTTGTACGCAGGCCATATAAAATTTTTTGAAGTTTTAGATCCCATGGTTCAGATGAGTGTTTTTTAAGTTTTTTTTTAATTGTCTGAACTGTTCTCTCAGCCTGATCATTAGATGCTGGATGATATGGTGCTACTAAAATATGTCTGATGTTATTATTTTTACAAAAATTTTGAAATTCTTCAGAGATAAAGCTTCTACCATTATCACTTACAGTGGTATCTGGTAGACCCTGTTCAGTGAATACTTCTCTCAATTTTTTTATTAGCGTAGTACTGCTCATATCCGGAACTATCTTAACCTCTGGCCATTTCGAAAATGAATCAATCAAGATGAGAAAAATCTTCCCTTGAAATGGTCCTGCATAATCTATATGTAATCTCGACCAGGCCTTCTCAGGTCTTATCCACTGATGTGTACTTTTTGCAGGCATGTTCATATTTTCTGCGCATATGTGACACCTTTTGACCATCTCTTCTATCTGTCTATCAATAGCAGGCCACCAGAAATAACTCCTAGCCATGGCTTTTGTAATAACAATTCCATCATGATTTGCATGCAGTTCCTCCAAAACTTTCGGCCTCATTTTGTCTGGCAAAACTACTCTATTTCCCCACAAAATGCAATTTTTAAATGAAGATAATTCATCTCTTTTTCGCCAATATATTTTGTACTCATTTTCTACTTCCTTTGGCCACCCATTACGTATCCAATACATAATTTTACTTAGCGTACAATCTTTGATTGTAAGTTTTGCAACTTCCTCCGCTGAAAACTCCAATTCTAGAGGTGTTTCCTCAATAAGTAACACTCCTGAATACTCTTTTTCTTCTTCATCTTTTTCTACTGAAGGCCAAAGACTTAATGCATCAGCATTTCCTAACATCTTGCCTTGGATATATTCAATTGTATAATCATAAGAGTTCAACAGAAGGGCCCATCTTAGCATTCTTGGAGAAATTATATTAGGTATGGGACGTTTGGGGTCAAATAAGCCTAGCAGAGGTTTATGATCTGTCCTGATAATCACCTTTCTGCCGCTAATAAATTGATGGAACTTCTTGAAGCCAAATATTATAGCTGCTGCCTCTTTATCCACTTGAGCATAATTCCGTTCATGAATATTCATTGTCCTTGATGCAAACATGATGGGTCTTACACTGCCATCTTCCATCTCATGTTCTAATACTGCTCCGAGTCCATACTGCGATGCATCACATGATAGAATAAGTTTCTTCTTTAAGTCGTAATGGACAAGTGTATCCTTACTTGTCAACATTCTGCGCAGTCTTTCAAATGCATTCTGATGTTGCATCTTCCATTGCCATTTTGTCTCTTTATTCAGAAGTTTATTTAAAAAAAAAAAAAAAAAAAATATTAGGGTTCTGCTATTGTAGCTTTATGAGGTAAAAAACGGTCATAGAAATTCAGAAGGCCCAAAAATGCCTGAAGCTCTTTTACATTTTGAGGTGCTGGCGTCTTTTCGATCGCTCGAAATTTTTTCTGTGCAAGGATGGATCCCTGATTCATCAATAACAAATCCTAAGAAAGTTACACTCTCTGATGCAAAATTACATTTTTTCTTGTTCACCCTTAAACCAGCTTCCTGAAGTTTTAGCAAAACTGTATGCAGTCTTTTGTTGTGTTGATTTATATTTGTTCCAGTCACCAAAATATCATCAAGTAATACAGCAACTCCAGGAATACCTGCTAATAGTGATGACATTAACCGTTGAAATATGCCTGGGCAAGCCTTTACCCCAAATGCTAATCTTTTCACTCTATAAAGCCCTTTTGGTGTGTTCAGTGTAAGTAAATGGGAAGTAGGCTCGTCGACAGCTACTTGTGTATATGCTCTTTCCAAATCAATTTTAGTGAATATTTTACCACCTTGTAATTGAGTAAATGCTTCATCAATTGTAGGGAGCGGGTATGTATCGGTGTCAGTTACCATATTTACCGTTGACCTGTAGTCACCACAAAGTCGTATGTTACCATTGGGTTTAAGTACAGGTACAATGGGTGTTGCCCAATCAGAATGTGATATTGGTTCCAAAACATCCTCTTCAACCAATCTTTCAATTTGTTTAATTTAGCGTTGCTATGCTGGGGTAAGTTAGGTATTAATGACGGTCTATGAATGCGCCGCGATTTCGCACGCATCGCTCTGGGCATATGTTGTCCCTTTCTCGCTCGCGGGGCGAGGGTGGCGGCGTGCGCGCGGGCCGCCTGGTAGGCACCAAGCGGTGATTTCTGCACCGCACTGTCAGTCACTCAAAACCGTTCGGACGAGAACGTATTGTGTTTTGTACGGATTTCCCGCCACGCGTTTTGTGATGCCGCGTGTAATGGACGATTCAATTTGAGATCGCGCGTGTTGATGCATCGTATTATTGCGGTTCTCCTGGGTTATACTAGAATACCAGGCTTAGTGATTGTTGGATGTCTCGACGTCTTCCACGTGAGCGTCGCGTTGAATAGGCATCAAGTGGCCATATCGGCTCGCGTTTTGTACGGCCCTAATTCGTGTTGGGTCACGCGTAATGACTAATATCAAAGTGAAATACGAACAGAAGCTGTGAGTGGTTTGAAGTGAATAACGCGCCAAGGCTGTAGTGGAATGCTGGGTGTCGATATCTTTTCCACCCAGCCCTGTAAGTACCAACGGAATCCCTATTTGATCCATTCCCTGAACTTCCTTTCTCCGTTGGGTATTTATGCATTTGCGCCGGCACGTGACTGTAAGTGTTAAACCTAGTTGTTTTAGTATAAAACTGTTTCCTCGTGTTAATGGTGTGTTCCCTTTAGTCATATTTGTTGTACCATTATCATTGTGACTCCTTAGTACGAATTGCGGAATTCGTGGGGTGATATAATTTGGAGGTACTTACTTATAATCTAGTGCTTATACGTGTGACGTAACGCCAGATCGGCGGACGGTATTTACTACAGAATTGAGTTATGTAAAGGTCAGAACACATCATTTGCCAATTTCACTCAACTTAGTTAATTAAGTTAAATAGATTTAGGTTCACGTTTAATTCATAGTATGCGCTGCTATATTGTGCAGCGTATGCTATTTAGCGCTGCGTAACGCGGCCATTGTCTGCCTTCAGTTGAACTCCTGGTATTTTACTAGAAATTTACCTGTGTAAATCGCTTCCACTGCGGGAGTTTAGCTTGGAATTAGACACAATTTATTTGTTAACTCTTTCTCTCAAGGCAAATGGTATTGATCTACATTTTAGAAACTTGGGGGTAGCCCCTTCCTTAGGCATGATACTCACTACTGGACCAGTGTACTTGCCTAACCCTTCCTCAAACACTGTTTTGTATTTTTCTATAATCTGGGTTGTGTCTACTGAATCTATTTTTAGGGAATGAATTCCCTGTACCTGTATACCAAAATCCTTAAACCAGTTTCTTCCTAGAAGACTTGGACCATGCCCCTCCGCTATGATCACTGTCAATTTTTTGACAATACCTTTACAGTTTACAGGTACCTCTGTTGACCCTAAAATCTGTAGTTGATCATCTGTCCATGTTGATAGGGCCAAGGCACACTTATTTAATTTTGGTAATTTCCCTTTCCATATGAGTCTGGCAGTCGGTTCACTTAATACTGTGCGTGCACACCCTGAATCTACTTCCATTTCAATTTGACAATTATTTAGGGTGACATTCATCTTATATGCAGGTACATTACCCTGTCTAACATTATAGATGGGCACTTCATATAGACCATTACAGTTCGATCTAGGTGTGCTATCATTGTTTTTATTTTTAGTCATACATGCTACTTCAATATGTCCAGTACGACCACAAAAATTACACTTAGCCCACCTAAACTTACATTCTCCTCTATGTTGTTTTGAACAACGAAAACATGTTTGTTTTTCAGTAGATTTTACACCTTTCTTATAAAAAATTTTGTTTACTTCCATGGGTTCCTCAAAATCCATGTTTATGTTGCTAACACCCGCATTTGGAACAATAATATCAGCATCACAGTTGGCAGATTCATGTGATAAAGCCAATTCAGAAGCTGATTTAAATGTTAAATCAGTTTTCCGTAACATTTGCCGTTGCGATTCTTTGTCTCTAATACCACAAACTAATCGATCACGCAGGGTACGATCAATATCCTTGAAGTTGCAGTGAATTGACAGTTTCCTCAAATTAGCAATATAATCGCGTATTTTTTCATTTTGTTCCTGATTACGAGTATGAAATTTAAATGATTCCACTATCTCATTTGGTGTGGGATGAAAATGACTGTCTAGAAGTGTCTTTATTGTTGAATAGGTAACCTCACTTATTTCCTTTGGGGCAATCAAAGATAATATTAAATCAAATAAATCAGGACCACCTACCGCCAACAAATTCGCCTTTTTTTTAGCATCTTCTGTGATTTCATTTACCTCTAAACAAAATCCAAACCTTGACACGTAATTTTCCCAGCAGCCATGTGCTACATCAAATTCGGCAAACTTAACCACCATTTTTCTCAATTATTTGCACTTTATTTTCACAATTTTTTTATTAAATTTTATAATCACACTTATTTAAACGTTTTTCACTTATTTTCCTTTCGTCGCCACTATTATATTCTTGTAAAACACTGAAATTGGGAGAGAGCGCGCGCGTTACTCACCTGACAGTACCAGACTGGTTTTTCTACATGTACCCACATGTTCAGTACATGACAGAGGGATTTAGATTGAGACCTCTGTCCCTGCACCATTTTAGAACGGCCTTCAGGCAGTCGTTCATTATTCTGCTAATCATGTTTAGTTCTCTACCAGTGACTAGTATTACTCCATCGTCAGAGTATGCTTGCATGTATACTCTTGTTCTGTTGACGGTCTTAATAAGATCGTCTAGCAGTAGGCACCACATTAGTGGTGACAGGCAACCACCTTGTGGGAAGCCTCTCTTAGCTCGAACCGTGTGGGATACGCCGCCCAATTCCGTGGAAATGGCGCGGTGTCCTAGTGCATTCATCTCAATATAATAGCAAAACGACAAGTTTATTTTGTAGCAAATCAAACTAAAAGAAATAAATTAGTAACGAACACAACGTGAAACGGAACCTGACACAAAACTATGGCTGCCGTCAGCCATATTGTAACGTCAAATTTTCAGTTTATCACGGTGCCCTCTGGTTTGACATTCAGAACTATCAACAGAACTGTCAACAGAAAAACTCCCATTGCGATTCAAACTCGCCCATGCTATGAATGAATTTTCATAGAGCCCTGGACTTTCATAGCATTTTTTATGTTCTTGTGGAGGATCGATTAAACCTTTTGAATTTTTATGTGATACATCTTGTCTATGCCCAATGTGGTAAATTCTATATGAATGGTGCTGTGCTAGGTCCAAGGGAAAAAACTATGAATTTTGATTCTTTTGACTTGACAGGGTCAAAATACCGTATATTCAGTATCTACTTTAGGATGTGACCTTGTGAAGCTCACAAAAAGATGGTAAATTACAGTTCCTAAGAACCATTGATAATTCTTGGTGTGGATTTTGAATAATGAATCTATAATTGGATTTAGGTGTTCTCTCTGCATGTTACTGTTGTAAACCCTGCAATTAACTCTTCAAACTTGATTATGATGTCATCCATATAGTTAACACTTTTACATTACTCGTAACATTGCACATTGCAGGACTTTGAGATAGCGGGCAGCGGGCTAGGCGGTCTGGGCGGCGGGGGCGGCGTGGCGGCCGCGGGGGGGCGGTCCCCGTGCGACACGTCGCTGACGGAGCGCAGCTGGGACTCGCACGCGCACTACTCGCGCGCGCCGCCCCCGCGCCCGCTGCACGTCGCGCCGCTCTACTGCCGGCTGAGACACCTCGCCACGCTGCACGGCGCCGTCGCCGCCGTCATCGTGGTGAGTCACTGCTGAAGCTCTCCCAGTAGGACGATTGGGGCGCGGTCAAACCATTTGCTCTGTACCGAGAAGTCACAGAGTGGTGGTGGAGGGCAGCAAAAAGTTCAGCGGTCAGACCATCAGCCCGGTGGTCCGATGACATCACCAAGTCGATTGGATCTCTATGGATGAGTTTAGCACAGGACCATGAAGATTTTGGCGCAGCAAATAAGAGGCCCATGCTCTGCAGTGGGTGGAAGTTGGCTGATGATGATGATGAACTGTCCTAAGATATGTTCACTTCAGTTCAGGATCTAAAAGAAGCGGACCCAAACCAATTAAACATTACTACCATTCAAAGAAGAAACAGAATTGTTGTGTGATTCCCTTCTGACATCAAACTGGTGATGGACAGCTTGATTAACTTGGTGTATTTTCCCAAGATTCATCCACTTCTTAACCTTGGTTCAGAATACCCGCGTTGCAATCAATAATTTTCTCCCCCCAGTTATGCAGCATAGGCGTGTGCGCGTGCGTGTGGTCGCTGGTGGGCGTGCGGTCGTGGCTGCTGCCGCTGAGCGGTCGCGTGCGGCTGCTGCTGCTGGGCGGCGTGACGTCGGCGCTGCTGCACGGGCTGCTGCTGTTCGCGCACGTGTCGCGCCTCGCCGCGCTGCTGCCGGTGGCGTGGCGGCGCGTGGCGGCGCTCGCGAGCGCGTGGTCGGCGCTCACGCTGCTGCCGGGCGCCGCGCTCGTCGCGCACGCCGCGCTCGCCGCGCACGAGTACAAGTACGCGCCCACTCACGTGTTCACGCTGCTGCTGGTTGCTGCTGTGAGTATATGTGCTACACTTGATATATTACAATAAAACTATTTTAAATGGACATATGTTGTGTTTATTTTGGATTTTTGCATTCCTATGCTTCGAGCTCTTTACAAACGTCTTTACAATTTCTACGTCTTGAGTCTTTTACAGAGCTGTTTCCAACTTACAATTCCTATGTATTGAATGTTTTTAAAGATATCTTTAACTTGATAGATATGTAGGAATTGTAAGTGTCCAAAAAAACAATACTTAAATCCATGTTGAGCGAACTCCAGAAATTATTATGCTTGATATGTTTGTCCCATCATTTCAGGTACTTAAACTTCAACAACTCAATTACTATCATTGTTTTACACTTGACATTGTATACATTGCTCTCCATCCTGGTTTAGGGCTACATGTTTCCATTGTTGTCTACAGGGTTTCGGGTGCGTGGGCGCGTGCACAGCGATGGTACTGGTGGGCATCTGTCTACGCACGTGCGTGGCGGAGCACCGGCGTGCCGCGCTGCCCTCGGCCTCCGCCTCGCGCGCCTCCGGCGTGTCGGGGGCCCTGGCGCACGCGGCCACTGCCTACCGCGCCGTGCCGCGCGACGACACCGACCCGCCGCGCCCCGCCCCCGGCCCCGCCCCCGGCCCCGCCCCGCAGCCCTCCACGAGCCGACAGAACGCGTTATAGTGAAGGCCCTCCACCACCGACTTCTAGACAGCTAGAGAGTCGGCCCTCGAGTGATTCCATCACGTGGACTCAACCAGTGTTACTTGTACATTCCTGCAAAAAACTTTACATTTAAACTTTTTCCTTTGAACCCATGTCCTATCCTATAGTAAATTTTTAACAATTTACTGAAAAATCAAATGCAACGAAAGTGAAGAAATTATGAAATGAAAATGCATCATACTATATTCGAGAATTATGATTATGAATTATTGTTTAAATATGTCCATTATGTATCGGTTTAGTCCACAATGATGAATCACAATTTGAAAAAAGCTATTGACAAGGCGAGGCCGCAACAAACAAATTTCGTATACAAGTTCCAATTTGGTTAAACGCGTATATCTTGTATTGCCGAGTGTGATGAGAAATATATATAATTAATTATCCAACTACTGCCAGTAGGTGTGGATGACGTCATAGTGACCGCGAGTGTGTGTGTGGGTGTGAACTGATGTTCTAGTCAGCAGTTGTCAGCAGTTGTCAGCAGTTGTCAGCAGTTGTCAGCAGTTGTCAGCTGCGTCGCTGCGTCGCTGCGTGCGTCTAGTCAAGTGACAAGTGTACAGTGTGAATCTAGTCCATAGTGCTGTTACAATATGAGTGGAATGGGGTTGGGGTGTTTTCATTTAGAGAATAAGGGTGAAATGTTCCGGTGCAGAATGTAATGGGAGCAGCAACACTAGATGTCATGGTTGCCTTATACCATAATTGTTAAATTTCCTGAAGGGAATTTGAGATCATGGAAGTAAACTAAGTTGTTTGATGTATCATCAACAGAATATTTTATTAGAGTAACAGTTTTGTTTTGTGTCATAGTTGACAAACATAAATATAAAAATATATAGTGGCCAGGGTGTCTCAGTATTTACAAAAAGTATTTACAACACCTCCCCGTAATGGGGCACCCTGTACCTGTATAAAACTAAGATAAGACATATCAAAGATCACTATAAACAAACACACGATAACACAACACAAAATTAAAACTATACACAAACAAAAAAAAAATTACATCAACCTGTATATACACTTCACCAAAAAAAACTTCAACCTGTATATACACCTAAACCTAGAGAACTATTTACATACCTAACCATGATCTGAATCCTAGCCTAAACCTAATGAACATGAAAATTTACAATGTTTGAGTTTTGGTAGAGGCTTGGTGAGGATGTCTGCGATCATGTTGTGTGTTGGTATGTATGTGATTATGTAGTCCTGTTCTGAGAGTAGGCGTATTAGTGTGGTTTCCAATGTTCGATTACACGTCTCTAAACGATTTTAACCAATGTTAGCTCGGCCCTACCGACAACCGGTATGTACTTATTCAGTACGTTTTCTTGAACATGGAAAGTGCGGTTGTAGCATCAAAAGTGGAAGTGGGGGGGAGTTATGACGTAACAAAGATGGCGGCCGGACCAACTCTACTAAGCGGTTTTTCTAGATAATTACTGGGCCGATATACATAAATGAGGTGTCAAATGAGAGAACATTCAATGTTCATTATTTGATTTCTTACATTTATGTATGTTAAACTAATACCAAATGAAATATTTCAAAAACATCGCATTTTATAAAATTTAAGTTTTTTTTTCTTGCCTATATCTCGGTATCCGTCAGAGTTATCAAACTTTTGACAGGTACAAAACATTTTGGAAATTTAATCAGCTCTCTAGTGAACCCCTAGTTATTGAGATCAGAAAAGAAACAACGGAGATACAGCAGTTTGAGTGGTCGGAGTCGTAGGTACAAGTGATCTAAAATTGACGGAGCTTGGCTGTGTGTTCATTTAAAATAATAATATAGTTTAAAATATAATGATAATCTTATATTGAACACGGGTCTTCTTCAATGGGGGGTACTATGTGTAGTATGTGTAGTATGGGTTGGCAAGTACAGTAGGTACATGGTGTTAATTTACTTATTTTCACTGTGTTGAGGTTAACATCGGCTTTAAACCACTTGATAATGAAATGAGAAAAACACTGTGGTATTTGAATAAATAAAACTAAGTATTTGAATAAATAAAACTAGAAAGTCAATCACAAAGTGCGATTGTAATCATTTTAACATTAATTAAAATAAAATAATCAAGTAATATAAACTACTTAATTATGATCATCATCATTCTGGATCAGTATCATCTAGATAATTAAAATGGTTGAAACATTTGTATCCCACATGGCATATACATATGCCCTCCAAGCATTTCTGTTTTTTGACACTACATCCACAACGGGATGAACGACATCCAGCTTTGCATTGACAAGATATCAATTCAAGAACTTTTAATGAAATCAAATTCACGGATGATGTCATTCATTGGCACTAGGCATCCCGTTTCTTCAATCTTCCAGCCGCTGTCCGTGGGTGCAGGTAAAATAGGCTCTGCCACGTCAGCATGCAGCCAACAAAACGTCTGGTAATTGGCTCTTAAGGCATGTTGGCGAAATGCTTCTCGTGTTGGCGGTAATTTGTCAAGCTCCCTTATATTTTGGAATATCGCAGCTCTCAGATCGTCTAAATTATTTGAGTTTTGAGGGCCCGGCTTCTTATTTGTGTACATAAAAATCACAAATCTCTCAGCATTTCAGAGCTGCACTTCCGTAGGGTGTGGGCTTGTACCAAAATCGGATAATTAATTATTGTGCCGTTGAAAAATAGGCCAGCTTGATTTTTTGTGTGCCCTGATAGTGCACTTGTGGTATCACACCCAGTTATGCTGCGATAGGCCAACAAAGCTTTTCTTCTTTCCTCTGACGCTAATAAATCATTGTTTGCGTTTATATGTTTCCGTCAATGAATTTTTGTTTCTTGGTAGTGCCTGATTTAATCCAGACAACACTTGGTAAACGTTCATAAAAATGCAAAATGAGTAGTAGCACGTCAGTATCGCGAGTCTTAACGATTAATCTCTCATAACCGGATTGTTTGATGTCAATACTTTGTTAAACGAATCTGGTATCCGCTTCTTCTTGAGTAATTCGTAAATGATCCACGTTTCTCAGAGCATATGCGCTGACTTCTTTCGAGTCCAAGTAACCACCAGAGGTCAAAAGTTCTTGTCCAGCTGGGAGCATCGATGCATGCATTGCAATTTTTTTTGTTTTTTGAAAGAAAATCAGACAGACGGGCTTTGTTTTCAGAAGAGTGTATGAATCTGTTCCATTTTGCAGGAAAAAGTGTCTCACGTCCTGCTATTTGATGTACTATTGGAGTGATAGTATGTCGTCTCTTGTCACGAGTACTAGACTTGATGGAAGTCTTATCGTATCGGTCGAAAAGAACGTGCACGCTCTCGCAACCATTAGACCTGAAATTTGACACTATAGACTTCAATATAATTTCACTTAAATCTCCAAATGTTTTGTCACTTTTCGGTTTTCCACTACTCTGCACCAAAGAGTCAATCAATTAGAGTGGCAGTTTTCATATCTGTTTCATTGTTTATAGTTTCAGATATGGATTCGCCTACTATCAAATTACCGAGAACTGCTTTTGGTGTGGATCTGATAAGGCCATTGGTGTCAAAAAGAGATGGTGGAGGATCACGTAACTCATTCTTTAGAATAATTTTGAGATCTAATTGACGTCCACTTCTTGCAGAAAACATGTTACGGAATAACATATTTGTGTCAACAGTGTTTACTATATTTTCAGATTTGCCAGCTACGTTTACAACGTGCAAGTGTTTAAATGTTTTTGATTTAACCTTTTTAAAGGGCTGTAAAAATCTGTCTGTTTTTCAATAACACGATCTGTTAAAAAATAATCCTCAGACAGTTTAAAACCAACATACCTTAAGAGCTAATTACCAGACGTTTTGTTGGCTGCATGCTGACGTGGCAGAGCCTATTTTACCTGCACCCACGGACAGCGGCTGGAAGATTGAAGAAACGGGATGCCTAGTGCCAATCACATCATCCGTGAATTTGATTTTATTAAAAGTTCTTGAATTGATATCTTGTTAATTCAAAGCTGGATGTCGTTCATCCCGTTGTGGATGTAGTGTCAAAAAACAGAAATGCTTGGAGGGCATATGTATTATGTATATGCCATGTGGGATACAAATGTTTCAACCATTTTAATTATCTAGATGATACTGATCCAGAATGATGATGATCATAATTAAGTAGTTTATATTTCTTGATTATTTTATTTTATTTTAATTAATGTTAAAATGATTACAATCGCACTTTGTGATTGATTTTCTAGTTTTATTTATTCAAATACTTAGTTTTATTTATTCAAATACCACAGTGTTTTTCTCATTTCATTATCAAGTGGTTTAAAGCCGATGTTAACCTCAACACAGTGAAAATAAGTAAATTAACACCATGTACCTACTGTACTTGCCAACCCATACTACACATACTACACATAGTACCCCCCATTGAAGAAGACCCGTGTTCAATATAAGATTATCATTATATTTTAAACTATATTATTATTTTAAATGAACACACAGCCAAGCTCCGTCAATTTTAGATCACTTGTACCTACGACTCCGACCACTCAAACTGCTGTATCTCCGTTGTTTCTTTTCTGATCTCAATAACTAGGGGTTCACTAGAGAGCTGATTAAATTTCCAAAATGTTTTGTATCTGTCAAAAGTTTGATAACTCTGACGGATACCGAGATATAGGCAAGAAAAAAAAACTTAAATTTTATAAAATGCGATGTTTTTGAAATATTTCATTTGGTATTAGTTTAACATACATAAATGTAAGAAATCAAATAATGAACATTGAATGTTCTCTCATTTGACACCTCATTTATGTATATCGGCCCAGTAATTATCTAGAAAAACCGCTTAGTAGAGTTGGTCCGGCCGCCATCTTTGTTACGTCATAACTCCCCCCCACTTCCACTTTTGATGCTACAACCGCACTTTCCATGTTCAAGAAAACGTACTGAATAAGTACATACCGGTTGTCGGTAGGGCCGAGACAACATTGGTTAAACTTGTCTGAAAAGCTTCGGAGCCTATACTATATGAAGTGATGTCTAATGTCGATGTGTTTTGTGCGTGCATGGAATGTGTTGTTGCGAGTGAGTTTGATTGTGCTTTGGTTGTCTGTATGAATGGTGAGTGGCTGTATGACGTTGTAGACTTCTTTGATAAGTGTGCGGAGATAGATGGCCTCTTTGCAGGCTTCGCCTAGGGCCATGTATTCGGCCTCTGTGGTACTCAGTGCAGGGGTGCGCTGTTTCTTAGATTCCCAAGAGATGGCAGCACTGCACATCTTGAAAACGTACCCCGTGTATGAGCGTCTGTCTACTACGTTGCTGGCGTAGTCGGCGTCAGCATAGCCGGTTGGATAACCGTCACCATTTTTAAAGTTTAGTTTTAGGTCCTTAGTTGCTTTAAGATACCTTAAAACTCGTTTGGCAGCTTTCCAATGCACCTCCCCGTAATGTCCATTGAACTGGCTCAGATAAGATACTGCATAGGATATATCTGGTCTTGTGCCTATTGCAATGTACATTAGAGAACCAATAAGCTGTTGGTATGGCAAATCGGGTTTCTCATCATCCTTATCAGGGATTGTGAGCTTCATACCTGGTTCCATGGGCGTTGAGACAGGGATGGCATCAGTCATACCAAACTTCTCTATCACTTTCTCGATATATTTGGTTTGATCGAGAGATATGTTGCCGGGTTTCTGGACAACACGCATTCCAAGACAGTCTTTGACAGGACCAAGGTCTTTGACCACGAATAGTTTCTTTAAGCCGAGCTTAAGGTCGTCCTTCATGCTGTCGTTACTACAGAGAATAAAGAAATCGTCGACGAATACAGCTACTACAAGTAGGTCGTTTCCGTCGCGTCTGTAGTACAGGCAATGCTCGTTAGAAGCTTGCTGCAGGTCAAGTTTTTTCATGGCTTCACAGACTTTCAAGTTCCATTGTCGTGGAGCTTGTTTAAGGCCATATAGAGCCTTTTTGAGTAGGCATACTTTGCCCTTTGGGTCAGTGGAGAAGCCGTCTGGCTGTTCCATATAAATTTCCTCATCGAGGTCCCCATTTAGAAATGCAGTTTCCACGTCTAGGTGGTCAACTTGAAGTCCACGTTGAGCCGCAAAAGCCAATAATAGTCGCACTGAAGACAGTCTAGCGACTGGTGCAAAAGTTTCACTGTAGTCAATCCCTGCTACTTGGGTGAAGCCTTTTGCTACTAGTCTGGCTTTGTATTTCGTTATTTGGCCACTAGTGTCCTTTTTTAGTTTAAATACCCATTTGCATTTAATCGTTTTTCTGCCGGAGGGTCTATCGACGAGAACCCAGGTTCCATTTTTTATTAGGGAATCGTATTCAGCATGCATAGCTTCTAACCACTTTTCCTTCTCTTCATGATCCGTTACTTCTTTAAAAGATTCGGGTTCCAGGTCTGAGGTGAGATATCCGAAGCGTTCAGGAGGATTCCTTACACGGACAGGGTATCTGCGTTCAGGTTCAGTAGGAACTTCAGGAAGAACGGGTTCATCTGGTTCAGAAGTAGCTGACAGATACTCTGGTGATGCCGGTTCAGCAGTCGCAGATGTATCTATTTGTGGTAGAGGCTGTGGCTGGGGTTCAGTGTTTTGAGGGGGTATTTCAGAGTTAGGACGTGGGACTGGAACATCTGAGATGAGAGGTGATGGAAGACTTGGCTGTTGTGTCGTAGGCGGTTGTGTTTCCTGTTGGTCTACTCTTGTATTAACAATTAAATCGTAAGTGAGACTGTTGTTAGGGGTGGTGGGTTGCTGTGGTTCAGTAACTCCAAGTTTGTCTTCAATAAAGACTACATCCCGTGACAATATGATCGCTCGTGGGTTGCGAGGATCTATAAGGCGATAGCCTTTAGTCTCAGTTGAGTATCCAACAAAAATGCAAGACTGGGTTTTCGAGTCCAGTTTGCTGCGTTTTTCTTTTGGAATAAAAGAATGCGCTTCACAGCCGAAAACACGTAGATGAGACACATCAAGTCGTTTCCCGTACCAAAGTTCGTCAGGTATTTTATTTTTTAAAGCTTGGGTGGGCGAAAGATTTTTTAGGTGAATTGCTGTATTTACTGCCTCACCCCAGTAAGCTTTTGGGAGCTTTGCGTCGTGCAACATTGCTCTGGCCTTTTCTACAATCGTCCGATTAACCCGTTCAGCGACGCCGTTTTGCTGAGGGTTGTAGGCTACAGAGGTCTGATGGATAATTCCATTCTCCCTTAAAAATGTAGACATCGGCCCGTTTACAAATTCACGACCGTTGTCGGAACGAAACTTTTTAATTTTTTCGTTTGTTTGGTTTTCTACAAGTTGTTTGAATTCGACAAACTTTGAAAACACTTCACTTTTTGACTTTAGCAAGTAGCCAAAAGTTTTGCGCGTAAAGTCATCTGTGAAAGTAAGTAAGTAGAGCGCGCCACCCCATGAATGTGTACTCATTGGTCCACAAAGGTCGGAATGAATGAGCTCACACTTTTTGAAAGACTTACTTTTCGACTTTTTGAATGGACTTTTTGCTAATTTTCCTTGAAGGCAAGGAATGCAGGTTTCATTGTTCACCCGAACTATCTATTTGACAGTTTATGCCATTCGTTCTCTTTTTCAGAGTAGACATCGCTTTGACGTTGAGATGTCCGAGGCGTCTATGCCACAGAACAGCTGTTTCATTTCTGACATTTGTCAGCTGTGCTTGTTGTTGTGGCTCAGAAATATCTAATTTATACATGCCCTTATAATTTTGCCCTGTTGCTACTACTGTTCCCGAAATTTTGAGCCCTTTTTCGAGATAGATTTGAGCACCTTTACTAGTAAAAACTGTAGCATAGCCCTTCCCTGCCATAGAACTAACAGATAATAAATTAGCCGAAAGTTGTGGTACTAATAGGGCGTTAGAAATTTTGTCAATATTGCCGCTATTTACACAAATTGTACCTGTTCCTTCGCTTAAAATCTGCTGGTTGTTGGCTACGGTTACTGTGTCTGACTGGGGAGAAAAATTGCTGAATGATTGTATGTTATTGCACATATGAGATGTTGCGCCAGAATCTATGAACCAATGGGATGGGTTTTTGGAAGAATGAAAAGATGAATAAAGTGTAACATGTGTACTGAAATTAGCCTTATTCTTCTTTTTTCGGTTCCGGCACTCCGAGACGACGTGTCCATGTCGCTTGCAGAATGTGCACACATGCTTTGGGCGCGGGGGCACAGGCGTAGTCTTGGACGCAGGCGTAGGCTTCGATGTATACAGAGCACTGTCTTTCGTCGAGGTCGATGGCCGCTGGTCCTCCTTCAGTAACAATGTAGCTACGGAGTCCGAAGAGATTTTAGTTCCCGATCCTTCCAATGCCATTACCATAGGGTTATATTTTTCAGTCAAACCAGTTAACATTATAACTCCTACAAACTCATCATTGACGGGAGCCTTTATTTCCGCTAGTTGCTGCTGCGTGCTGCGGATTCCGTTAACATATTCGTCCATGCTAGTACAGTTCTCCAGTCTTGTATTGAAGAGTTTACGAAGTAGGTGCAGGCGCCGTAGAAGGCCGCTGTCAGCATAAGCTGCTTGTAGCTTTTCCCAGGTTTCCTTGGCGGTGGTGCAGCTCATTATCACAGGGTACACCGATGTTGCTACTGATAAGCATATTTTTGCATCAAAGCGATGTCTACTCTAAAAAAATATTCTGTTGATGATACATCAAACAACTTAGTTTACTTCCATGAACTCATTGAAGGCTAGGATTCAGATCATGGTTAGGTATGTAAATAGTTCTCTAGGTTTAGGTGTATATACAGGTTGAAGTTTTTTTTGGTGAAGTGTATATACAGGTTGATGTATTTTTTTTGTTTGTGTATAGTTTTAATTTTGTGTTGTGTTATCGTGTGTTTGTTTATAGTGATCTTTGATATGTCTTATCTTAGTTTTATACAGGTACAGGGTGCCCCATTACGGGGAGGTGTTGTAAATACTTTTTGTAAATACTGAGACACCCTGGCCACTATATATATATATATATATATTTTTTTTTTTTTTTTTTCTTAACCTAAAATCAGTGCTTCTTACTTTTGATGGTTAAGGATAGACAGGACCCTCTCTGCTTCCTTATACAATAATTCTGTTGTTTCGCCAAAAATTGCTTTGAGTGCCTCTTTTTGATCCTCAGTTGCCAATGTGCTTCCAGATGCTCGTTGGGCTTTTAGGAACTCGATAACTGTCGTTTCTCGTATTGTTGCGTTGTCTGTCTTAGCCTTATATTTTTCTAAGGTTTTGTTCCTCCCTTCATAGAATACCTCTAGAGCCCTCGCTGCAACGATTAAGTCGCTGTATTTACTGGCAGTAAAGCACTGAACGTCTGGAAAGATCAAATGTATGTAAATGATCTCATCGGCTGTCTTTCTCTGCTCGATCAATCTCCTCTCTAAGTCAGACTTCTCTTTCACATAAGAAACCAGCTGATCGGGAAGCGGGTTCATACAAACAACTGCTCCTCCGAACTTGATTACTCGCTGTATAAGCGAAAATGTGGTCATATTCGTGAGTGCGACTAGGAGTTTTGTGTGTATTTTGACAGCGGATTCTCTCAAGTCTGTATAATCCCTTTCCATAATTGAAAGTACACATCTTCTGAGAGTAGGTCGAGTCGTGACTGTCTCATTTACAAAAGTGCCTCCTTTTTGGTATGTGAGGTTGATATTTGGTTCCGGAGTCTGATGGAGAGATGATACGAACGCAGCATATCTTCTGGCTATCCACTGTTTGAAATCGTTCTTGTTCTCTACATCTGACATCATCCTATATTACCTTTGATATCATTGTCCTATTACAAATATTAGGTATAACATTTCTTTAATTCGAAGACCAGAGTTTTTGGGCTATCGCTCCAATCATGTCGGGTCCACTCGGAGCAATCATCCCAACGGCAGAATTCGATAATCTGTATGGGTTTTTGGAAGAATGAAAAGACGAATAAAGTGTAACATGTGTACTGAAATTAGCCTTATTCTTCTTTTTGCGGTTCCGGCACTCCGAGACGACGTGTCCATGTCGCTTGCAGAATGTGCACACATGCTTTGGGCGCGGGGGCACAGGCGTAGTCTTGGACGCAGGCGTAGGCTTCGATGTATACAGAGCACTGTCTTTCGTCGAGGTCGATGGCCGCTGGTCCTCCTTCAGTAACAATGTAGCTACGGAGTCCGAAGAGATTTTAGTTCCCGATCCTTCCAATGCCATTACCATAGGGTTATATTTTTCAGTCAAACCAGTTAACATTATAACTCCTACAAACTCATCATTGACGGGAGCCTTTATTTCCGCTAGTTGCTGCTGCGTGCTGCGGATTCCGTTAACATATTCGTCCATGCTAGTACAGTTCTCCAGTCTTGTATTGAAGAGTTTACGAAGTAGGTGCAGGCGCCGTAGAAGGCCGCTGTCAGCATAAGCTGCTTGTAGCTTTTCCCAGGTTTCCTTGGCGGTGGTGCAGCTCATTATCACAGGGTACACCGATGTTGCTACTGATAAGCATATTTTTGCATCAAAGCGATGTCTACTCTAAAAAAATATTCTGTTGATGATACATCAAACAACTTAGTTTACTTCCATGAACTCATTGAAGGCTAGGATTCAGATCATGGTTAGGTATGTAAATAGTTCTCTAGGTTTAGGTGTATATACAGGTTGAAGTTTTTTTTGGTGAAGTGTATATACAGGTTGATGTATTTTTTTTGTTTGTGTATAGTTTTAATTTTGTGTTGTGTTATCGTGTGTTTGTTTATAGTGATCTTTGATATGTCTTATCTTAGTTTTATACAGGTACAGGGTGCCCCATTACGGGGAGGTGTTGTAAATACTTTTTGTAAATACTGAGACACCCTGGCCACTATATATATATATATATATATTTTTTTTTTTTTTTTTTTTTTTTCTTAACCTAAAATCAGTGCTTCTTACTTTTGATGGTTAAGGATAGACAGGACCCTCTCTGCTTCCTTATACAATAATTCTGTTGTTTCGCCAAAAATTGCTTTGAGTGCCTCTTTTTGATCCTCAGTTGCCAATGTGCTTCCAGATGCTCGTTGGGCTTTTAGGAACTCGATAACTGTCGTTTCTCGTATTGTTGCGTTGTCTGTCTTAGCCTTATATTTTTCTAAGGTTTTGTTCCTCCCTTCATAGAATACCTCTAGAGCCCTCGCTGCAACGATTAAGTCGCTGTATTTACTGGCAGTAAAGCACTGAACGTCTGGAAAGATCAAATGTATGTAAATGATCTCATCGGCTGTCTTTCTCTGCTCGATCAATCTCCTCTCTAAGTCAGACTTCTCTTTCACATAAGAAACCAGCTGATCGGGAAGCGGGTTCATACAAACAACTGCTCCTCCGAACTTGATTACTCGCTGTATAAGCGAAAATGTGGTCATATTCGTGAGTGCGACTAGGAGTTTTGTGTGTATTTTGACAGCGGATTCTCTCAAGTCTGTATAATCCCTTTCCATAATTGAAAGTACACATCTTCTGAGAGTAGGTCGAGTCGTGACTGTCTCATTTACAAAAGTGCCTCCTTTTTGGTATGTGAGGTTGATATTTGGTTCCGGAGTCTGATGGAGAGATGATACGAACGCAGCATATCTTCTGGCTATCCACTGTTTGAAATCGTTCTTGTTCTCTACATCTGACATCATCCTATATTACCTTTGATATCATTGTCCTATTACAAATATTAGGTATAACATTTCTTTAATTCGAAGACCAGAGTTTTTGGGCTATCGCTCCAATCATGTCGGGTCCACTCGGAGCAATCATCCCAACGGCAGAATTCGATAATCTGTATGGGTTTTTGGAAGAATGAAAAGATGAATAAAGTGTAACATGTGTACTGAAATTAGCCTTATTCTTCTTTTTGCGGTTCCGGCACTCCGAGACGACGTGTCCATGTCGCTTGCAGAATGTGCACACATGCTTTGGGCGCGGGGGCACAGGCGTAGTCTTGGACGCAGGCGTAGGCTTCGATGTATACAGAGCACTGTCTTTCGTCGAGGTCGATGGCCGCTGGTCCTCCTTCAGTAACAATGTAGCTACGGAGTCCGAAGAGATTTTAGTTCCCGATCCTTCCAATGCCATTACCATAGGGTTATATTTTTCAGTCAAACCAGTTAACATTATAACTCCTACAAACTCATCATTGACGGGAGCCTTTATTTCCGCTAGTTGCTGCTGCGTGCTGCGGATTCCGTTAACATATTCGTCCATGCTAGTACAGTTCTCCAGTCTTGTATTGAAGAGTTTACGAAGTAGGTGCAGGCGCCGTAGAAGGCCGCTGTCAGCATAAGCTGCTTGTAGCTTTTCCCAGGTTTCCTTGGCGGTGGTGCAGCTCATTATCACAGGGTACACCGATGTTGCTACTGATAAGCATATTTTTGCATCAAAGCGATGTCTACTCTAAAAAAATATTCTGTTGATGATACATCAAACAACTTAGTTTACTTCCATGAACTCATTGAAGGCTAGGATTCAGATCATGGTTAGGTATGTAAATAGTTCTCTAGGTTTAGGTGTATATACAGGTTGAAGTTTTTTTTGGTGAAGTGTATATACAGGTTGATGTATTTTTTTTGTTTGTGTATAGTTTTAATTTTGTGTTGTGTTATCGTGTGTTTGTTTATAGTGATCTTTGATATGTCTTATCTTAGTTTTATACAGGTACAGGGTGCCCCATTACGGGGAGGTGTTGTAAATACTTTTTGTAAATACTGAGACACCCTGGCCACTATATATATATTTTTTTTTTTTTTTTTTTTCTTAACCTAAAATCAGTGCTTCTTACTTTTGATGGTTAAGGATAGACAGGACCCTCTCTGCTTCCTTATACAATAATTCTGTTGTTTCGCCAAAAATTGCTTTGAGTGCCTCTTTTTGATCCTCAGTTGCCAATGTGCTTCCAGATGCTCGTTGGGCTTTTAGGAACTCGATAACTGTCGTTTCTCGTATTGTTGCGTTGTCTGTCTTAGCCTTATATTTTTCTAAGGTTTTGTTCCTCCCTTCATAGAATACCTCTAGAGCCCTCGCTGCAACGATTAAGTCGCTGTATTTACTGGCAGTAAAGCACTGAACGTCTGGAAAGATCAAATGTATGTAAATGATCTCATCGGCTGTCTTTCTCTGCTCGATCAATTTCCTCTCTAAGTCAGACTTCTCTTTCACATAAGAAACCAGCTGATCGGGAAGAGGGTTCATACAAACAACTGCTCCTCCGAACTTGATTACTCGCTGTATAAGCGAAAATGTGGTCATATTCGTGAGTGCGACTAGGAGTTTTGTGTGTATTTTGACAGCGGATTCTCTCAAGTCTGTATAATCCCTTTCCATAATTGAAAGTACACATCTTCTGAGAGTAGGTCGAGTCGTGACTGTCTCATTTACAAAAGTGCCTCCTTTTTGGTATGTGAGGTTGATATTTGGTTCCGGAGTCTGATGGAGAGATGATACGAACGCAGCATATCTTCTGGCTATCCACTGTTTGAAATCGTTCTTGTTCTCTACATCTGACATCATCCTATATTACCTTTGATATCATTGTCCTATTACAAATATTAGGTATAACATTTCTTTAATTCGAAGACCAGAGTTTTTGGGCTATCGCTCCAATCATGTCGGGTCCACTCGGAGCAATCATCCCAACGGCAGAATTCGATAATCTGTATGGGTTTTTGGAAGAATGAAAAGACGAATAAAGTGTAACATGTGTACTGAAATTAGCCTTATTCTTCTTTTTGCGGTTCCGGCACTCCGAGACGACGTGTCCATGTCGCTTGCAGAATGTGCACACATGCTTTGGGCGCGGGGGCACAGGCGTAGTCTTGGACGCAGGCGTAGGCTTCGATGTATACAGAGCACTGTCTTTCGTCGAGGTCGATGGCCGCTGGTCCTCCTTCAGTAACAATGTAGCTACGGAGTCCGAAGAGATTTTAGTTCCCGATCCTTCCAATGCCATTACCATAGGGTTATATTTTTCAGTCAAACCAGTTAACATTATAACTCCTACAAACTCATCATTGACGGGAGCCTTTATTTCCGCTAGTTGCTGCTGCGTGCTGCGGATTCCGTTAACATATTCGTCCATGCTAGTACAGTTCTCCAGTCTTGTATTGAAGAGTTTACGAAGTAGGTGCAGGCGCCGTAGAAGGCCGCTGTCAGCATAAGCTGCTTGTAGCTTTTCCCAGGTTTCCTTGGCGGTGGTGCAGCTCATTATCACAGGGTACACCGATGTTGCTACTGATAAGCATATTTTTGCATCAAAGCGATGTCTACTCTAAAAAAATATTCTGTTGATGATACATCAAACAACTTAGTTTACTTCCATGAACTCATTGAAGGCTAGGATTCAGATCATGGTTAGGTATGTAAATAGTTCTCTAGGTTTAGGTGTATATACAGGTTGAAGTTTTTTTTGGTGAAGTGTATATACAGGTTGATGTATTTTTTTTGTTTGTGTATAGTTTTAATTTTGTGTTGTGTTATCGTGTGTTTGTTTATAGTGATCTTTGATATGTCTTATCTTAGTTTTATACAGGTACAGGGTGCCCCATTACGGGGAGGTGTTGTAAATACTTTTTGTAAATACTGAGACACCCTGGCCACTATATATATATATATATATATTTTTTTTTTTTTTTTTTTTTTTCTTAACCTAAAATCAGTGCTTCTTACTTTTGATGGTTAAGGATAGACAGGACCCTCTCTGCTTCCTTATACAATAATTCTGTTGTTTCGCCAAAAATTGCTTTGAGTGCCTCTTTTTGATCCTCAGTTGCCAATGTGCTTCCAGATGCTCGTTGGGCTTTTAGGAACTCGATAACTGTCGTTTCTCGTATTGTTGCGTTGTCTGTCTTAGCCTTATATTTTTCTAAGGTTTTGTTCCTCCCTTCATAGAATACCTCTAGAGCCCTCGCTGCAACGATTAAGTCGCTGTATTTACTGGCAGTAAAGCACTGAACGTCTGGAAAGATCAAATGTATGTAAATGATCTCATCGGCTGTCTTTCTCTGCTCGATCAATCTCCTCTCTAAGTCAGACTTCTCTTTCACATAAGAAACCAGCTGATCGGGAAGCGGGTTCATACAAACAACTGCTCCTCCGAACTTGATTACTCGCTGTATAAGCGAAAATGTGGTCATATTCGTGAGTGCGACTAGGAGTTTTGTGTGTATTTTGACAGCG
Source organism: Tuta absoluta (assembly GCA_027580185.1). Taxonomy (NCBI): domain Eukaryota; kingdom Metazoa; phylum Arthropoda; class Insecta; order Lepidoptera; family Gelechiidae; genus Tuta; species Tuta absoluta. The sequence goes on from JAQAHW010000059.1 coordinate 1,971,820, forward strand.
GATTCTCTCAAGTCTGTATAATCCCTTTCCATAATTGAAAGTACACATCTTCTGAGAGTAGGTCGAGTCGTGACTGTCTCATTTACAAAAGTGCCTCCTTTTTGGTATGTGAGGTTGATATTTGGTTCCGGAGTCTGATGGAGAGATGATACGAACGCAGCATATCTTCTGGCTATCCACTGTTTGAAATCGTTCTTGTTCTCTACATCTGACATCATCCTATATTACCTTTGATATCATTGTCCTATTACAAATATTAGGTATAACATTTCTTTAATTCGAAGACCAGAGTTTTTGGGCTATCGCTCCAATCATGTCGGGTCCACTCGGAGCAATCATCCCAACGGCAGAATTCGATAATCTGTATGGGTTTTTGGAAGAATGAAAAGATGAATAAAGTGTAACATGTGTACTGAAATTAGCCTTATTCTTCTTTTTGCGGTTCCGGCACTCCGAGACGACGTGTCCATGTCGCTTGCAGAATGTGCACACATGCTTTGGGCGCGGGGGCACAGGCGTAGTCTTGGACGCAGGCGTAGGCTTCGATGTATACAGAGCACTGTCTTTCGTCGAGGTCGATGGCCGCTGGTCCTCCTTCAGTAACAATGTAGCTACGGAGTCCGAAGAGATTTTAGTTCCCGATCCTTCCAATGCCATTACCATAGGGTTATATTTTTCAGTCAAACCAGTTAACATTATAACTCCTACAAACTCATCATTGACGGGAGCCTTTATTTCCGCTAGTTGCTGCTGCGTGCTGCGGATTCCGTTAACATATTCGTCCATGCTAGTACAGTTCTCCAGTCTTGTATTGAAGAGTTTACGAAGTAGGTGCAGGCGCCGTAGAAGGCCGCTGTCAGCATAAGCTGCTTGTAGCTTTTCCCAGGTTTCCTTGGCGGTGGTGCAGCTCATTATCACAGGGTACACCGATGTTGCTACTGATAAGCATATTTTTGCCTTTGTTTTTGCATCAAGCCGCTTGAATTGCATGTCTCCAAGTTGCTGCATCATAAGTGCGGGACTTTCTATAAAATCCCACATGTCACTCACGACGAGTACGTTCTTCATCGAGAAACTCCAGCTGGTGAAGTTTCTGGCACCCTCCAGTTTCTCAATCGTGGGCACCCCAATCTGTTGTGCCATCGGGAGAGGCTGCTGTCCACTAGGTGTAGCTGTAGGTTGCGCTGGTGCCGGCAGTTGTCCTGCCGATGAAGGGTTTTGGGTGTCACCCTCCATAGCACTCGTACCAAATTATATATTCTTACACAACTTAGGTTAGAGGGGCTCTGGGCCCATAACCTGTTGAATTTCCTGAAGGGAATTTGAGATCATGGAAGTAAACTAAGTTGTTTGATGTATCATCAACAGAATATTTTATTAGAGTAACAGTTTTGTTTTGTGTCATAGTTGACAAACATAAATATAAAAATATATAGTGGCCAGGGTGTCTCAGTATTTACAAAAAGTATTTACAACAATAATAATGTAATTGCTGCAGAAGGAACCTCATAAAAATGTCATGGTGGCAGTATGTCATGTTGGCACAATGATTTGTCACAAGGTCAAAGTTCCATTATGAAAACATTATAACAAATACCTACATAAACAGGCAACATGAAATATGCGATTATCACTTGTGTGACAATTTGCAACATTGCCTATCATGTTCGTACAATGCACACTTACATAAGGTCATAGTTGCAAAATGTCAATATGCTTTTCATGCCATTTTGCAACAATGACTTTGGGCAAGGTGACCGTATGCATTTGCAAATTATACATTCTGCACCGGAATGAAAGATCAACCACATTAAATTTTTATTATTCTTAAGTATAGTTTTGGTAAAGAAATAAGGCACAAAATGGTTCTAACCCAGTCTTATTCGTATTGTAAAGCATAGTCCATTGCGTGAGCCTAGTCACTCCTGCTGCGGTATTTGTGCGGTATGCGGTACCGCTTAGTGCGGTATCGCTGTGTGCGGTACGCGGTACGAGCGTATTGTTTGTATGTGAGCGTATACAAGCAGCAACATTCCTCAAGTAGTTTTGCACAAATGTTAGGTAATTGCGAGTTTGATCTTCGTGTTTTATACACTTTATTATATGAACTTTAAAGTCCATTTCCTAGATTATGTAATGTGTCGAGTGATATTATATTTGTCCTCATTTCCTCTTCGTCCAGTTTTTGTAATATACATGTAACTGCCGCGGATCGGTTCTAATGGCTACAGCATATAACAACCTGACGTAACCATATCGCCACAGATTGTCTTACAAACCATAGACAAGAAACAAACTATTATATATTATATTATATTTTTAATTTGTGCACACACTCATTTTTAATACTGAAATACAATTGACATAATTTTAAACTTATATACTCGTAGATTTCTTTTTTTGACATTTTGAAAGTATTATATTTGGAAATAAAAGTTTTAAAGTTTGTGGTTTGTATGTAAATCTGCGGCGATCCCTACGTTATATGTGCGCCAACTATAATTATACGAAAAATATATGCAAAGGGTAACTAATGTATTACTTGTAAGCGACATATACTGTGTTTAAGAGTAATAGCTGTTGTATAGAGGGGGTACTCGGTGTATGTATGTATTATGTTTCCGTAACGCTTGTATGTATCAGATGAATAGTTTGCGTGACAGTTTATATGAAACAACTTGTAGATAGAAGTAAAATAATTGGAAATGTAATAAAAGTTGTTATAGGAAATAATTTTATACTGTTCAATCTGTCGTACTGTCTAAACTGTACTCAAATATTTGACCAAAGTTTTCAGAGATTATTATATTTAAGTTTTCGACCCAACTTCCCACCGTATGTAACATATCACCGCGAGTATTTCTATGTTTAGTTCCTAAATAATGACAGTTTTTGGAATTGAGATGTTTATGATTTTTTTGATCATGTAAATGTAATATTGTATAAGGATTAACAAAAAGGGTATAACAAGGTTAAGGGACTCATGAAAAACTGAACTACTTTCCCCATAGAATATAGGTCAAAATATGAAAAGAGTTGGACCTCCCCATAGTAAATTAACCAGCTGATTGACAGATCCAATTTTTATATGTCGAGCCATCTTCCAGGGGAAAAAATTTTCAGTTTCATGAGTACCTTGACCTCCTTTCGGCTTGTTATACCCTTTTTGTTACCCCCTGTATGTTAAACACTGGTGTAGATGTCTATCGACATGTAGCGAGCGCCACGCGGCGGCTGTGTTATACATGGCAAAGTAAAACAGATGTAAGATTAAATGCTTATTGCTTATTAAACCTAACATAATGGGATCGTCTTGGAGTTGAATGCGTACAGACAAGAGTCAAGTCATTCAGTATCTTGTCTATGGTGTGTGTAAAAATCCAAGCTGATCCATTTAGGTTACTTTTTGTATGGGTCAGCACTATTTGAAATATTTTTAAAATTAATGCAACTATGACATAAACAGTGATAATTTTTTGTACTAATTGTTTCTAGTATGTGAAGTCCTTTAATTTATACATTTATTTCCAAGTTTTATATGTACTTATGAGCTAAGTAAAGTTCCCTAATACATATTTATCCTTGTACAGCCGCGTGGTTTGCTCGCTCTTCCTTTGTGGTGGTAAGGCTATCGCACATAATACGTAATGTTAACAGATTATATCGGATTTTTATACAAACTAATGGGATCATTCCATATTGTTGTCTATGGTTTGCATGAAGTTCCGAGCTGATCCGTTTAAGTTACGGTTTAGGGATGCCGCAGACCAAACTTACATTTTTGCGAGCGACAAAAAAGAAATGGATGCAATTGAAATAAAGCTAACATTTCCTAGAATGATAAACGCCGCTGATTGCCACAGGGTGATCTTGAGAGCCGTTTGTCATTCTAGCCAATGTCATCTTTATTTTAAATGTGATAGTGTTCCTTTTCAAATTTCTAGTCATAACTGCTCGAGCTGTCGTCGCTCGCAAAAGCGGCTCTTGCTCTGCGGCGGCCCTTATGTGCCTCAACCCTTGCGTCTCGAAGGCGGCCCTTATGTGCCCCGCCACTAGCGCCACAAGGGCTATCGGGCATCGCCAGGACGCCAGACCATACACTCGACCTCTGCGACTCATTTTGACTTTCATTTTAACAATAAATATGGTTTTATACAATACTTGGTTTTTAATTATAACTCTTATTGCATCCTGAAATGTTTTTTTTTATGTTAGTTTTGATTCCATCATCAAATCAAGCCAAAAATAAAAACATTCTGTATAAACTTGTAGGTACTTAGTGTTGAGAAATAATAACGGTTTAGGTATTTTATCATTCTTTCTGTTACTAAAATATAACGATATTGGTTCAATCTATATTATCCTTATCGTCAATTAAAAAGGTTAGATTCAAAGATAATTTAAGTAACAAATAATGTAAATAGTTAAGCGTAAGAGTCATTATCATTAATGAATAGTAATCAAATCATGTATGGAATCTTAGATTGTAATCTATACCCAATCCCAATCAATTTCATATTGATAAAGAATTTAAGTTATTTTCGTGATGCGTTTCTCAACTCAGCTGGTGTATGTGTGCATTATTGAACAATGAGTGCATTTTAGTGCAGTGAATAATGGCTGAGAGCGAAAGTAAAATATTGCGACAGTATTACAAAGAGAAGGACTTCATCTCGTCAACCGATGGCATTCTTAAAGTTCTGTCTGTGGTAAGTCTTGTTTTTATTCCGTCCCTTCTAATTTTGTCTCATTTTGCTGAAAGGTTCCTCCTGGGATCAACTCTTTTTTATTTATTTATTAAGGATGGGTTTGCTCTTGACTCTAGTCTAGGTCATAGGACAGAGACAGGGTCTAAGATGGAGCGAGCTCACCCAGAAGAAGCCTGTTCACTCTTACTTTGAAGAGATTAGGGCTCCCGGCTCGATATCGAATATCAGATCCTGGGTCTGAGTATTCATTGCGTGTTTTTGTGTACCATCAGTCCATCACCATCATATCTCAATACAGGAAATATTTGTATCTTAATGGTTACTTTTAATTTTAAATCGCTTCTTCGTTATATCACCTTACAGTTAAATAAAATTAGTGATTTGTTTGTAGCTACTCCAAAGTGACCAAAAGTATCCTCGCGATCTTCTCGTTTAGAAAAAGTACTATGATTGTAAACATTTCGGTCTCCCGCGATACATGTACGCCTAGTGCGGGGTCCACTGCCACTGTTATGTTGTCTTTCTTGTGTTTTTGGTAATTTTTGTAAAAATATGATCGTGATTCGTGTTGTGCTGCAGATAGCGTGTATAGTGGTGGGCGTGCTGGCACTCGTGCTATCGTCTCAGCAAGCCTGCTCGCAGGCCCCACCACTCGCCAACAGCGCGGGTGCGTTAGCTCTGGCGTCTGCGGCTGTCCTGTCACTGCTGACAGCCGCAGCACTGCTGGATGTGCCGTCGCGCGCGCCTATGATGTGGCTGTATACCGTAAGAACCACCTGGAACTATCGGATATACTTGTTTTACTCAAATGGAAATCTTTATTGTAACTCTTAGAGACAACGTTATAGTTTAAAAAAGTAAAATATTATGTCGACTTAAAAACTACTTACAAATTAAAAATACCTTCTGACCCGTCCCCCGAGGCATGGTTCCCAAAAAGCTGGCTGCGTTTCCTCTTTGGATAGCAATGCTCAACTAACTCAACTGTACCCAACCTTTGAGCGAGGTAACTGCGTGTTGCCGTGTAGTGCCGGCTTAGAATAGCATCACCCCAATTCTTCCCGTGGGTGTAGTAATAAGCGACTAAGGGATAGGTAGTCATCCAGGGAAAGGACAGCAGCCCTGTGACTTCCTGCAATGCGCTCGCCAATTCGCCTGCCAAGCGTGGTAAGTAATGAGGCCCATGTCCCACAGTCGACGAACCGAGGAATAGTTTCGATTTAGCTCTAAGTTAAAGTAAGGGGCTCCAGGTTTAGCAACTGGAACTTTATTGCCCAAAACAGAAAGAAGTGTACAAATTTGAAAGAGGCCTACAACAAATCTTTGGTCCACGATGGCTAAAAAGAAGAAGAAGATAGATCCCATACACTTTTTTTGCGCAGGACATAATATTGTGTGCGGTGATCGCGGCGCAGCTCGTGGTGGCAGTTACTCTCAGTTTTATCTTCTGCCGACGAGACTCACCGCTAGTCTACATTTATTTCGTAAGTAGGTACCTATTTCATTCATACACTTGAAAATCTCTGACACCAGGGTTCATCGTGTCACTGGACGACTCGGTGTCCCACACGAAAAGAGAGAGATTCATATGATAGATATATTTTTTTCGGTGCGCTTACGTAACTTTGAATCCGCAGACCAAATAGCTACGATAAGAATTAGCTAAGGAATCCTGTCAGAATCGAGGCCATTTTGTTAATACATGAAAGTTTCCCTTTTAACCCAGATTATGTGGAAATATTCTCGATAATTCTGTGTGCAGGTGCTGGGCGTATTGACGGTGGCGCTGACCGGCGGCAGCGCGGGGCTCGGGTACTCGGCGGCGATGGGGCGCGTGGACACCGCGCGGCCTGCTCTCAAGCAACACCAAGGACCACCTTCCGAACTAGATGTATGAAGCTGCCGGTACAATTCCGCAAAAAACGGAGAGGAGCAGTGTACCGGATAGTATTACCGCCTATGACAATGTCGCTGGCACCCCATAGTATATATTTTAGAACGTAAGTGGTTATATGCTCTTTGATATATTTTTCAAAGCGGAGAGGCTCAAACATTTGTGACGAATGGATGGACTCTTATTCTACGTTAGTATGCCTAGGGTACGTTCAATCGACTATCGGATAATATATCTTTACTTTTGTAGCTCTTTTATATTAAAAAGTTCTTTCGTCGTCCATAAACATACCGTTCATCAGCGACGACGAAAGAATTTTTTCATATAAAAGAGCTACGAAAGATGGTCGATTGAACGCTTCCCTATACCTAGTTGATATTTTCGTATTACCCGCACCGCCGCGCCGCCGCCGCCGTCTGTTGTGTGCAAGCCGAGAGAGAGAAGATAATAGAACTAGTGCTAGCAAGCAAACCGTAAAAAATAGTCAAGTGTAACTTGAATGATTACTGTTATGTTGTTTGCAAAGAATCGGTGAAGTCTTACGATTCGCGTCGCAAATAACACGACAATTCGCAAAAACAGAGGAAAATACCCAAGATATTGTATGAATAAACCTGGAGTAGTTATGCGTTATTAATTCAATGATTGTGTACGCGTGTAGCCGGTGTAGCCGTGATAGGTACCGGTATTACCAGAAGGCGGTTCTGCGCCCTTTGTCTGCAGATCGTGACGTCATCGGTGTATGCGCAGTTCAGGTACTAGCCGAGTATTCTGATGAATGAATGTATTATAACTTATGACAAGGACTGTTTTAACATTGATAAAAATTCTAGAACTTTAAACATATTGAAGATTTTATCCATATTTATATAGTCCTTGTCTTTGAAGATAATTTATAATAATTATTGTAAGTTAGAATAAGTAAGAACAAATGTATAAGGGACTCGAGGGTGTGTATTGCAATTTTAGGCGACGGGCTGACAACCTGTCACTATGGTGGATACACAGTTATCTTATTAACCCTCAAACTTTTGTCAGACGTGGTGTTAATATCCGTTGAACGGCCGTTAACGCTCTGCCTACCCCGTAAGGGATATAGGCGTGATTTATGTATGTATGTATGTAAATGTATATATCTAGCTTTGTATAAACTTTTAATAAAAATATTTTTGTTTCAACAAATTTAAAATCTCATTTTAACACCACCACCAATCATTTACATCATCATCATCATCATTTCTTAGTAATTTAACTACACAATCTTAAAAATAATTTGGATCTATACAATTAAAAGCATAACATTTGTGTATAAACAGACCTTTTTACAATTTAAACAATAACAATAACAAACACATCTAAAAATAATGGAATATAAAATTGTACTCCAAGGTGCAATATCAACAATGAATCATCACATCAGCTAACAGTCTGTGCAGTAAAATACTTGTGAACTGATTCCATGACACTTTCCGCCTTGGGTTTAGCTGCAATGCCGGCTATTTCTATACCAAGAGTTTCAATCTTATGAGCTGTAGAGTTGCCGATAGCAAAGTGTGGCAGATGGAACAGCTTATTGCTAAATGTCTGCAGTTGTCGGTGGATGTATTCACAACCTGATGGACTGAAGAACACCATTCCGCAGGGATCTTCTTCAGAACTACTCAGCTCCATGAGAGTAGTCCTCAAGTTGGCATTTTCACTAGTGTCATACACAGTGATCGACTCTACCTCCATACCTTCAGCCTGCAAGAGATTGGGCAGGACTTCTGAGCTAAGATTGCCGCAAGGGAAAAGGAATGTAGTTGCAGGCGGGTTTTCCTTTATAATGATTTTGGCCAGATTTTCAGCATTGCTAGCGGTGGTTCCGAGCGCTTCGAGGCCGAGGAGGAGCTTGATCTTGTGCGCGGTGGCGTCGCCGAGCGTGTACACGCGCTTGGCGTTCCACAGCACGAACTTGGCGGGGTCCCAGCACCGTGCCACCGCCTCGACGGCTCTCGGGCTCGTCAGCACCAGCGCGGCGGTCTCCGGCCGCAGTAGCGCCGCGCCCAGCTGCTCCGCGTTGCGCCACTCGAACTGCAGCGGCTCCACAAATATCACCTCGTAGTCCTGCTCGTTGAATGCCGACCGATACTCCTCCGACGCGCTCTTGAATAGCACCACTTTCCGCATGTCGCTGATGCGTTTCGCACTCGCGAGAGAAGTTTCACGCTGTCCTTTGTGACCACATAACAAAGCTGACCCTGAAAAACCAGGAAACTGAGTCGAATGCATTGAATATGAATGAGTATGGCGAAACTAACGTTACGTCGTAATAACTACTCAAGTGCAACTTGTAAATGATTCTAAATACTGTGGTACAATACGCCTGTTCAGTAAAGATCAATTACCTAATGGGCTAATTAGGAAACTGGTTAACCGGATTGTAAATAAACGACACCAGAATTTACTTTCGCTTATTTGTTGACGACGTATGACATGACATAACAGCTGTGACATATAAAAACATTGTTGCCATTTTCCATTAGAGTATTCTGCACTAGCACTACTACATCTAATAGGGATTTTTCTCTAAAATTCTCGAGCTTTTTTTGAAATTCTGACATTTGAGTCATTAACAATTTCATCTATTTACATAAGTTTCCAAGGTTTAGCTCAGCGCCATTTAAGTACACTTGAAGATTAGTCAGAAAATTCCATCACCTAAATTATTTTAAGTTTTTAAATCACAGCCAAGTCTGATTGCTCTGTTATAAAAAATCAACTCACGTCATTCTACACGAATATTATAAAGAGGTGGACTCATTTAAAAAAATCTTTTACCATTAGACTCCTACATTATCCATGATGAACAGGGGTATTTATTTGCTATAAACTTATACCTACTTAATGGGTTAAGTAAACTAACATTATTAAATTATTTACTGAAATAATTAACCTAAAACTAATCTATAAAGAGGTCCTCTAGTGCGCCCCCCCCCCATGAGTCGCCATGAGACCATGGTCCCCAGTAAGCTGGCAACGTTTCCACTTTAGGAAGCTGCCAGCTCTCCGGTGTCTGGTATTCTCATTGAGGCGCGCTGAGCTGACACTTCGTGAATAATATTCTTCGCGGATGGGACCCATAGGCTATATTAAAAGTCTAATTCCCGCGGGAAAATGGTTAGCAGCAAGTGAAACCGCTTGGCAGGCTGCAAGTATTTTCATAAGACTTGATTCTACATAAGATGTGACAACAGTAGTTATAAACGATTCCATTTATTTTTCGTAAAATGGCAACATTTTTTCTGTCATATGCGCATGCGTGAAAACATGCATAACTGCAGTTAGGCCGTTGAATAAATCAAATCAAATCAAGTAAAGTTTATTCGTAACTGTAGCATAAACAAAGATCTTAAAACTAGTTGGTATCACTACAGTTTACATTTTGGCGTATGATGTTTTTTCTTAGTACAGTAGAGTTTAAAAGATTAAAATAAATATTGCAGAAAACCAGAAAATACATTAACAAGAAATAATTAAAGTTAATTAGAAATTAACAAACCTTAAATAATAATAAAAAATACTTTAAAAAGACTTAAATACTAAAACAATGAAAACAAGAGGCTATCATCACTTAAATATTCTTCTATCTACACTTAATAGCATTTTTTCTGCAATATGCGGGTTAAAGCTAACTTAAATTTGGATGGGGCTCGAATAGTTTTGATATTTTCTGGTAGCTTATCATCGAGTTTGGGTGCCAGAGCACTTTTTTTCATTAAAGCAGTTCTGCACATATTTGTTTTTATAATTAAGTTTCTAGGTCTCAAGTTGAAGTTCTGAGTTATGGGTCTTATTTTAAATACATTGGACTTGAATTTTACATACATAGCGCATTCTAAAATATACAGAGACGGGAATGTGGATTTGAAATGTGGGCGGCAACTTTATGTCGGTTTTAAACTACAAATGGAGCGTACACATCTTTTTTGGGCTTTTAAGATTATTTTAATATTACTATTCTTCTTATCTTATCTTAATTAGCCTACATCGTCCTAATATTATATTCATATTCCATATTCATATTCCTTTTATTTCGTTACAATAATTTTTACAGTCTTATTTTAGAAAAATAATTCATGAAATTAGATTAATGTAACATGTCAATAGTAAAATAATAGTAAAATAAGTCATGTCATACAATTTGTAAAAATTGTACTGTAAGTACTAAAATATTAACAAATAAAATGAATTAAAACAATGTCAAATAAAATAAAGTAAAACAATGTCATAAATCAAATAATTACAGAAAAATACAAAATTGTCATTTACGAATTATCTTATCAATTAATGTCAACTTTTAAAAATTCTGTATAGCTATAGAATGTATGCTCCAGTAGCCAGCGCCTCAATTTATTTTTAAAAGTTTTAATTGATTTTGCCTCAGTTACTACGATAGGGAGACGATTGTATACCTCAGGGCCCATCACGTGAGTAAGCTTTTTTGATCGCGCCAGTCTATGCCTTGTGATCTGCAGGCGGTTTGCGTGTCGTAGTACTTTTACTTCCACATCTCTACGCTTTCTGTACTCATCGATGTGAGTGAATACGTATACAGCTACGTGAAAAATCACTATCGATGGGAGAGTGAGGATGCCTAGTGATCCGAAATATGGCTGAGCCGAGACGTCTTGTGGTACTTGCACTATTGCTCGTACTACCCTCTTCTGCATGCGAAAAGCACGCTCCCATTCAGCCGCGCGCCCCCAGAGTTCTGCACCATATTGTAAGAGGGAGTGCACAGTGGCGAAGTAGCACGAGCGAGCGACCTGACGTGGTACCACTCGAGCTAGTCGCTGCAGAGCAAAGCATGCCCCGCCCAACTTCCCGCACATGGTCGTGATGTGGGGTTCCCACGTTAGCCCACGATCGAGTTCAAGGCCTAAGAAGGTAGTCGAGCGAACCTGGTCGAGCTGAGTCGTACCTACTGCAACCACGAGAGGTCTCGGTACCCTTCCTCCGAGATGGAAGTGGAGGAAATGAGTTTTATTTAGGTTTAGAGCGAGACCGTTCCATCCAAACCATCGTGACAGTTGAGTGGCTGCAGCATTTAGTTTTTCCTCTAGCTCTGTCAGTTGATGTGCAGTTACCACGCAGGCGACGTCGTCTGCATACATAAAGGCTTCGCCGGCAGTGAGAGCTTCGGGTAGGTCATTAAGTAATAGTGAGAAAAGGATATTTGACACTGATGACCCTTGAGCTACGCCCATTGTGGTCGTGAGAGCGTCTGATGTTACGTTTCCGCCGCACGCAGCAACCACCTGTGATCGGTCACGGAGAATATCGGCAAGTAATGCATGCGGCGGTCCCTCGATGCCGTAATGACGAAGCTTGGCTCCAAGAACAGCGTGATCTGCCACGTCAAAGGCCTTCGAGAGGTCACAACATAACACAGCCACCTGCAAACCACCCTCGCGGGCCCCTATCACGCGACGGACAACCTCCCGCGCCAGGTCTATCGTAGATCTGCCCGCTCGATAGGCGTATTGTCGTTCCGACAGAGCATTGATGGACGTCAGGTATTTGGAAAGTCTTTCGCTTAAGCCGTTTTCCATAATTTTAGCTACCGCCGGAATAATTGAGACTGGCCTGTAACCGTCTAGGTTCTCTCTCTTTCCTTTTCCTTTAAAAAGTGGAGAGATCTTACTCACTTGAAGAGGTGTAGGAAAGGTTCCCTCGCGGAGGCACTGGTTATAGAGGTCCGCAAGTACCGGCGATAGCTGGACGGCCGCAGCCCTGATCAGCTCCACAGAGATATCATAGATATCCTTTGTGGGCTTACAAGGTATGCGCTTAGTTAAAATAGCAAGGATCTCAGAAGGAGTGAACAGGCTTAGGCGTAGTGAACGGTCGGCTGCAGGTCGTGCTGCAAGAACAGCTGCAGACGCGCACAGCACGTCCGCCGCCGGAGCGCCGGCCGCGGGTGCCGCGCCAACAAACCGCAAGTTCATAGCATTCGCTGCACCCCTTTTGTCCGTGAACCTTACTCCGTCAGCATCAACAGCTACGTCTGTGAAATCGATTACTGGACAGTTTTCCTTCCCCCTTTCTTTATTAACGATTTTACAAATGTCTTTGTTTCGGTTTTTACTATGTAATATGACATTTGAATAGTAGTTTAACTTACTCTCTTTTAATATGCGATTATATGTTTTATTTAGACTCTCTAGCAGAGGAGCAAAACCATTGGAGTTTGGAAATTTATTTTTTAATTCTACAATGTCAAATATTAAAGATTTTATATTTATTATGTCCATCGAGCTTATTTACTATTAAGAGCTTTTATTATAGAGTCAGGCTACAAGTCTACATGTGAAATTCTTAGTACCTACATTGTATAGGCGGTATATATTCGTATAAAATAAAGTCCTGTACCCGATATTATCAAACTACAGGCTACAATTTTACAGCTGAAATTCGATGTTCATTGCGTAGTCGGTTAGCCATTATGATATCAGGAATATGAACCGGCTACGCAATGTACTAAGAATTTCACCTGCAGACTTGTAGCCTGTAGTTTCATAACATAGGCACCTGGTATCATAATGGCTAACCGAATACGCATTGAACATAGAATTTCACCTGTTAAATTATAGCCTGTAGTTTGATAAAATCGAGTACCTACCGGTCATAGGTAAGTATCTACTTGTAACATTGAGCAGTTGCTCAGGTCTATAAAATAAAAAGAAAAAGGACGGTTATGAAGAACGTCAAATTAAGTACGACCCTTTTAAATATAGAGTATTGTAGACATTGTAGAGTATAGTCTATGCTTGGTCTATGCTACGACCTACCACTTTGAAGCAAGGAAAAATTTAGCTTGTCACTGAAAAATCAACATCCCAAGAATTTTATTACATTATTTATTATTACATAATTTTTATATGTGCGTGCGTGTTTTACCCGCGAACTTGTGTGGACCATGCGCTGCGTCTGCGGCGTTGAGGCTGTAAGAGTGAAGCCTTCCGTTCCGGGATGCCGTTCAGCGCGTGCTCCAACGGGCTGGTGCTGACGGCGGCGCTGGTGACCCTGCTACTGCTGCCGATGGAACGCTTCTTGCCGGGCTTAGATGTACCGGTGCTGGAGAAGAAGCCGGTCGTGTCTGTGCCAGAGCCCCCCGCGCCTGCTCTGCAAGCATCAGTCAAGCAACGCACCTGGCTCTCGTTAGAACTCTTCTACTTCCCGACCCTCGATTTGGTATTCACCTTTGCGCTGGTCGTAGTCGGAATTTTGACTTACATGTGTGAATGGATACAGAGGAAGCTCATGGAGAGGCGGATAATAAAGGTAAGCGAGCATGTAGTGTTTATCAGTTTCGTCATTGACCCTCGACAAAGGAAGCTTGTAGCATTCATGTTTGTGTCCCGTACAGCTGAACCAGATGCTTGGCGTGTCGATGGAGAAGCTGCGCTCGTGGGACGTGCAGCAGGAGCAGCTAGAAGCCACGCTGCGCATGGTGCAGAACGCCACAGCTGAGTACAACCTGCTTCTCCTGCTCCTGCTGCGCCAGCACCGCTGCCTGGCGCACCCCGGGCCGCCGTCACACTGCTTCTTCGACAAAGACAAGGACGCGGATCTCGACGCGCTGTTCAACCCCATGATGGATGCGTCATTGTAAAGTATTTCTATTGTATTTATTAGCAAATATAGTTCAGTTTTATATTTTAGTTTTTTTTTAATTTTATCTACACTCGTCTTATGATTTTCGGATTAAAAATTCGAAAAGTTGTATAAAGACCTACTGTATGCATTATGCCTATAGAAATAATTTTTCTTCTCAAACGCTGAAGCTTTACAAGCAAGAATGTTTTTTGCCTTCGGATAAATTGGAGAAATTAAACGATTATTTTCAGCGCCAATACTAATTTAATCAGAGCCCATACTCAAATTTGCCAACATCTTCCGCTTTGTTTTTGTCAAGTTTTTTTTGTTATTAAAGCAAGTTTCAAGTACTTTTCCCATATTCTATAATGTTATGAAAATTTAAAGTTATGAAGATATATCCGCGCCGCCTGACATCTTGGACCCGGTGTTGGTTTAGAAAAGTGTACCTAGTTGATTTTTCAGATAAAATTGTGTGTGCAACTACATACAATTTATATTTTAGGGTTTCAAATGCTCGTGGTAAACTATTATATATAGAGGCGTAGCCGAAACAGACTCTCTCATTCTAATGGCCCGCATTATAAATTACAGTTACATTTGAATTGCCTACATTACGTTTGAAACTACTATTAGACACTCGATATGCCTTAATCCTTTAAAGCTTACATACACATACACACACATATCACGCCTATTATCCCTTGCGGGGTAGGCAGAGCGTAAACAGCCGCAAAAAAGGCCATTTACACCACGTCTGACAAATGTTTGAGGGTCATTCGGAAAATTGTGTATCACTTCAGTGATAGGTTGTTAGCCCATCGCCTAAAATTGCAATACACACCCTCGAGTCCCTTAGTCGCCTCTTACGACTCCCACGGGAAAGAAATGGCTTAAATTTAAAGCTTACAGGTTTTACCTACATTACTCAGATTTTTTATATGACAAAGTGGATACCACAGGATGGTCGTCGTCGTGGTCGGCCTAGGAGAAAATGGTGAGATGATATAGATGCCTTTCTCCAAAACTGACATTTGGGGTCCAAGACCGAGACACTGAACAGGCTACTTAAAAAAACATTTATAATTGTTTACAAATGAAGATTATTTAGGAAGCTGCTATTTATGTATTGCTTTCAAAGTACAAACACTCTGCCAATTCCTGCAAAAGCTTTGAGAGACAAACATGGTGATTAATAAAAAGCTCTTTGTCTGAAGCGAGCCCGCATTCTCTCCCCTTTTGTCTACATCATTCGTACATTCATTAGCACAGCGACGTGTTATGTACACACTGTTATTTGCAGATACTCTTCAAAGTAATTGTTGCGAAGAAAATTACCGGAAATCGAGGTGAATCGGGTTCGGCGGGTACATATAATAAAACAGTAAAGCCCGTGTGTCTGTACATTGAAGAAATTTTCAAAAAACCAATCGTAGGTAATGTGAAAGTAGGATGAGAACACTTTTTTTTTGTCTGTCTGTTTGTCCGGGCTAATCTCCGAAACTAATGGACCGATTCGAATAACTTTTTGTTGTGTGTAGCTTTTAAGCCTGGTCAACATCTTGAATACTTACCCCAGGAAAATCGCTAATTCCTACGGGAAATACGATAAAATTTAGATAATTTAGGCCACTAGGAGCCCAGCTATAGTACGAGAGATACAGAAATGTCTGCATAGCACAATATGTTCAGCAAAGGTTCAGCATAATAGGTCTCTTTGCCTGGTACGTTGACATCGAGGGTCTGGAGTACCTGATGTGGTACTCCTGGAGTCCGGCAAAACTATAAGGGATACGGAAATTAGACTATATCGAATGTTGTTCAGCATGATAAGCCGCAGCGTGATGGACATCATCATCCTCTCAGAGCAGGTAAATTGAAGGACAATGGCGCGGAAATAAACTTTGCACATAATATTAAGTTAGGTTCTCTGGTTGGAGTTTAGTTAAATTTAGTATATTATAGTTTAGAGTTTAGTTTTACTGGTGGTGGTATGCTAACCGTAACATTCAGTCAGCGAAATGAAGTTCGCGGGCACAAGCTTGTTTAAAATATTCTAACTACTTTATAATACAAAATGTTTCGCATCAGGAGTATTCTGCTAAGGTAAGCTTATTAGATTTCTAAGCTATTCATTGGTAGTAAAGTAGGTACATAACCAGTGTTGTCTCTATTCATCCGGCCATCTCAATTCAATCCGTTTTACCGGTACTTAAATTACTTTGCAAGTCTAGTGCCAAACAGCTTGCTTTGTTCTGTCTCTTCTCTCTTTTCGTGTGGGACACCGAGTCATCCAACGACCCGATGAACCCTGGTGTCAGAGATTTTCAACCGCCTACTACCACTAGTAGGCCTCTGACATGGTTGTGTTACGACCGCCGTCTAAGTAATCATAGATAGCAACCGGGACCGACGGCTTAACGTGCCCTCCGAAGCACGGAACCATTTCTTTCGGACAATCAGTTGGTTCACCCTGCAATTTCCTAACCAGACCGGAAACAAATTCACAAAGAGATAAATATCAACTTTTGTGAGTGTCCCACCGAGAATCGAACCCGGAACCTTTGCGTCGCAGGCAGTCGCACTACCACTGCGCCACATCGGTCGTTTGTTCTGTCGGTGTGTGGTAACACCAGTGTCCTTTTGCGGTTCAGGGTGAGCTCGCTTTATCGTCATCTGCGTCTCACCCTGACGTTTTTTGTTTTAGGGCTGGACTCCACAATTTTAGCCCCGGGGCGCTGACTATTTGGTGGGGAGCTGGAGCTCACCCGGAGAAGTTTGTGTGTTTGTTCAAACAATCTTACGAGTTGTTCTGGGAAGAACGGATAACGGATTAGACTGAGTTTACCCGGCACGTGCCGGTAGTTCCAAAAATGGGGAACAAATAAGGGACGTAACAAATGAGGAAACGAAACAAATGAGTGACTGGCCTGCCGTGAACTTGTAAAGGTCCCTTTCCCACTAACGGCAAATCCTGTGTGTGAGAACAGAACGGAATCGCCATATTCACTATTTTGGAAATATCTTGCTAAATAAACATGTAAGTAATCAACAAATAATGTGTTAGTATCTTCCTATACACCACGGAAAAAAGTGCAATAATAGACTTTGAAAACTTTCTTTAATCGTGTTTTCCTGCCACCAGAATCTTGATAATATAATGAAAAATCATACATAAAAATAAGATGTTTATCGTATTCGACAACGAAAACTTGTATGTCAGCGTACATAGAGGTACAAAAATACCCATTTTTCTCACGGAGAAAGCCTTAATATTTCTGTGATTCTATGCATGACCGTACCTCGTTTTCCATCAGTCCGTTCGCATATTAGATCGTTATGGCACCGTCTTATCCCAAATAAGGCAATTTATATTCCTCACAGAGAATTTGAATGGACCCCTTGTTTCAATCTCTAGCCTGGTGATTTGATCAACATTGGGAACGCATATGCGCATTGAAATTCAAACTGTTTTCTCTTTAGTCCCAGAAAAAAGTTCTATCGAGGTTCATTTAAATAATCCTTTGCAGGTTGAGTTAAGACCTACAGGGTTTCATTAGAAGTCCTCGCCTTAGGCAAGCTAAGAAATTAGGTACCGACGGTGTCTAATTCCAAGCTAAACTCCCGCAGTGGAAGCGATTTACACAGGTAAATTTCTAGTAAAATACCAGGAGTTCAACTGAAGGCAGACAATGGCCGCGTTACGCAGCGCTAAATAGCATACGCTGCACAATATAGCAGCGCATACTATGAATTAAACGTGAACCTAAATCTATTTAACTTAATTAACTAAGTTGAGTGAAATTGGCAAATGATGTGTTCTGACCTTTACATAACTCAAGTCGGTAGTAAATACCGTCTGCCGATCTGGCGTTACGTCACACGTATTAGCACTAGATTATAAGTAAGTACCTCCAAATTATATCACCCCACGAATTCCGCAATTCGTACTAAGGAGTCACAATGATATGGTACAACAAATATGACTAAAGGGAACACACCATTAACACGAATAAACAGTTTTATACTAAACAACCAGGTTTAACACTTACAGTCAACGTGCCGGTCCAAATGCATAAAATACCCAACGGAGAAAGGAAGTACAGGGAATGGATCAAAGAGGAATTCCGTGGGTACTTACAGGGCTGGGTGGAAAAGATATCGACACCCAGCATTCCACTACAGCCTTGGCGCGTTATTCACTTCAAACCACTCACAGCTTCTGTTCGTATTTCACTTTGATATTAGTCATTACGCGTGACCCAACCCGAATTTGGGTCGTACAAACGCGAGCCGATATGGCCACTTGATGCCTATTCAACGCGACGCTCACGTGGAAGACGTCGAGACATCCAACAATCACTAAGCCTGGTATTCTAGTATAACCCAGGAGAACCGCAATAATACGATGCATCAACACGCGCGATCTCAAATTGAATCGTCCATTACACGCGGCATCACAAAACGCGTGGCGGGAAATCCGCACAATACGCGATACCCTCCCGTCCGAACGGTTTTGAGTGACTGAGTGCGGTGCAGAAATCACCGCTTGGCGCCGTCAGGCGGTCTGCGCGCACGTCGCCAGTCTCGCCCTGCGAGTGAGAAAGGGACAACACACGCCCAGAGCGACGCGTGCGATCGAGCACCGCGCCGCATTCATAGACCGTCATTAATACCTAACTTACCCTAGCATAACAACGCTAAATATTAAACATTCACCCGCCCTAGGCCGAATCCCTTAGGCCTATTCACTACTGGGGAGACGAGATAGCGTTGCTATTGCTCGCTTAAGAACTGAATCCCCTACCTGAACTGTCGCGACTCGAGGAGTGCCATCACTACCTGGGAACAAGTTGAGAATGCGCCCTCTGCGCCATCGCAGTGGCGGCAGGTTGGCATCCTTAACCAGAACGAGATCTCCGATGCGAGGGGGTTCAGTTCTGTCCGTCCACTTAAGGCGTTGCTGCAGAATGTGCAAATACTCAAGCGACCATCGCTTCCAAAAATTCTGAGACATTTGCTGCAGCAACTCATAACGCGTCAAACGATTGCTACTGACCTCTGTGTAGGGGTACTCTGGCAAGGCGTTAAGTGGTCGGCCAATTAAGAAATGCCCTGGTGTCAGGGCCTCCAGATCATTCGGATCTGAGCTAAGCGGACACAAAGGACGTGAATTGAGAACGGCCTCAATTTTACAAAACACGGTCGCTAGCTCCTCAAAGGTTAATATCGTTAAACCTATAACGCGCATCAAATGCGTCTTAGCGGACTTTACAACCGCTTCAAATATACCACCCCAGTGGGGGCATCCTGGTGGATCGAACACCCAGTTAATGCCCTGACGGGAGAGGCTCGTGCCGATAGCTTCCTCGTTTTCCGATAAAAACGTTATAATTTCTTTCATACATCGATCAGCGCCCTTAAAGTTGGTACCACAGTCCGACCTGATCAGCGCTGGTCGCCCTCTTCGCGACACAAATCTATCTAAAGCTGCTAAGAAAGCCTCCGTAGTGAGGTCGGCCACGAGTTCCAAGTGGACGGTGTAGTGTGCGTACGCACCTCCTTCATATTATTCATTAGACAGTCCAATAAACGGTACTAAACTGACAACACGTGTATCATTGATCGCGCCCCCAACCGCCATCGCCGCATGGCGACCGCTGCCAGTGCTGCCTTTTGGCAGTGCTGCGCACCGTGGTTTTTCATTTTGTTATAATGAAAGTGTTTAATATGTGTGCAGCAAAGAACTAGTTTCGAAAAACAGTGAATTAAATATGATAAAATGAGCACCATAGTGATGGATGAGAAACAATATGGCGCATAAGCTTTGAAATACGACGGCACATGACCCGGATTTGACAACTACACGTACCAGGAATATTTCTGCAATATTTAAACGAACACAAAAAAAGTACATAGATCAAGACAAATTTACGACGACGACACGTATGAGAAACAGTGTATTTCTAGATCTCAAAATACACTTAACAGCAAGTGCACAAAGATATATTTATCCTACATTATCATTTACAAAATAATGAAATCGCAGCAAGTACTAACCAACTTACTAGAATATAAACAAAATTAAAGTAAACGAAAGTAATGTGATGCATGGCATGGGTTGCGGCCGTTGCGGGGCGCTGGGAGCTGATGGTGTCGGATGAGGATGCTGCCGGTTAGCCTTGGATAAATGACCCATGGGAAGATTTTTCTAACGAGTGGTATTTTACGGTTTTCAGGAATAAATCACGTGAGTAAGCATATTTCAACTTCTGTGAGAGGTGCCATATCCAAGTGTTTGCATTTATTCAATACCCCGAGTGAACCAAAATGTGTTGAAAATGTGTTAAAATCAGTCTAAACAAAAAGTTCGTCAATATTACGTTTGTCATGGTACGAGAAGTCAGATTCTTTATGGACTCTAGAAAAACATCATTTATATTTATTAGCCAGTAATCTTAAATATAGTCTTTAATTTACGTCTACAACATTTTTGGGGAAAACATATGTTGGAAATTGAATTTAATTGACTATAAATTTTGAATTATTTATATATATATGTATTTTAATACATTTACTTAATAATAATTCAATATGCAACCATTATAAGCGCACACGACACGAGCAAATTATCAACGCAGTGTCGCTAGCTAGTTAAACAAAAAAAAATGTGTATATATCTTTAGTCAAACAGATTATTATTACAGAAATTAATTCATAATTTTTTATTAAATCGATGTATGTTGGTATTAGAAGAAAACGCAATAATAAACTACTTCCCAGAAAGCATTCCAAGTAACATGATATCCTGATTCGCGAAGCGCAGCGCGAGTGCTTGAATGACAACGTTATAATAGGTATTGGCATCACGAGATCATTATACTTTTTTTAAATTATATTGTATTATGTTAAAGTAAATTTAATATGTTGGAAATAGCGATGAATAACATTTACACATACATCTCCAAAAATAATACTGTACTAACTAACAGGTATTTATTAAATGATGTGCACATTTACGGATGAACAAAACTATTCCTTTTGGGAATCACTGAATAATTCTAGTATTTTATAATAAAAATCATACCATACAAAAATAAAGAGAAGGTGAAGGTTCTGAATATTACAAACTGAAAATAAAAATTTACATATAGATGATAAAAAAAACATTACAAATACCAATAAAAATTAAACAGTCAAGTCACTATAATATATCTTGCACTATTATTTTAATGTAAAGCAACAATAACGAACATTGCTTAGAATTCTGATCTATGTCAGCGAAATATAACACGATATTCACGCTGCTCATCAGTAGGTAACATGTACAGAGTCCCAACTTACGGTGCAATAAATTAATATTCTATAACTTCTTTACGTTTGTTTTATACTGGGTCTTATGAATTAAAAAGTATTAAACAGTTTATTTACATAATTATATTGAAATTTGAAAAGGTACAACTATTTTTAAAAATAAATTAGCTAAGTTATTAAAATACGTGATAATTATAATTTTCGCGAAATTCAGAATTAAATTAAAAACAAAATTAGCATCGAGTATTGAGAAACTAAGACTCCTAGCAATACAATTTTCATGTCAAGTGTATATTTTCTTTAGAAAAGAAATTTCATAGAGAAATAAATTTTGTAACATTATAATAATTGTATGTAGTATGTACCGACCTACTTAATATGCGTTTTTTTTTCATTGACACAATTTGTTACATACAAAAAAAAAAAAAAAACATGTCGATAATTAACTTAAATGCAGTAAGTCTCATAAGTTCAGAATTATATTCAGTAATAAGTAAATCCTTTGATACACAAAGAATGAAAGTAGAGAGACTGTAATTGTAGATTGAGTTATGTGATGAGTGATGCTTGTTTCAGTTTGCGTGTTTGTGTTTTGATTAGATAAAGATTTACGTATGAAGAGAGTGAAAGATAGATGTATGAAAATTTCGAGAAGGGCCCGTTGATAAAAGAGAGAGAATGAATGAAATAAGGACTCATAAATCTTATAATAAGAAAAAACGACACACAAAAAAAAAAAAAAACGGTGAAATTTACAGACAAAATGGTAAAAAAGCAAGGCATGAAGTATGCGAACGTTAGTTTGACTATGACTTTTTTTATAGAAGAAGTTAGCAAATAATAATGGGAGCCGTAGTTGTAATTATTTGATAATAACAAAGGTTGAAAACATGCTATACATGCATACATGTTAAAAAACATACTAAGAGTCGATTCTACTAATAATTGTCGTTTTGGTAGTTAGTGCAAACAGTTCCAAGATTACTCTTAAAATAACGCAACAATAATAATATTTTATTTTAACTGCCATACTATAGGTGATTTAGGTTTCATGGTTAGGATCGCAACGCAACTTAAAATGAAAATATATATATTACCCTCATCTTGGGGAAGTTGAAGCTAAATAAAAATATATAATATATATATCTAACATAAATAATGTAAGTAAATAAGTTGTAACTTTTTAAAATACAGTTCTGGAACGAATACAAGTACATGAATGAGTGACTGTTAAATATTCTTATATTAACGATATTATTATAGTCTTGCAGTTATTAGGTGAATAATTAGCTCTTACAAGCAGAAGATGCAGAATATATCAAACTGTTTGTTTTAATGAACAAATGATAAAGAGTTTAGAGTTTGTAGAACATTTACTATTTTTTTTACAATAACCTTTATTCGCTATATTTTATAAAGCTAAACAATTTGAAGAAACTAAGTAGAAATGTCGTCGGTAAAGTACTTACATAAAAATGTCGTCGGTAAAGTACTTACATAAAAATTACAAAATACTAAAAAGCAAAAAAAAAAAAAAAATCTACTGGAACTTAAAATAGAGATTATCGGAAAATGACACCAGGTTTCATTGGGTCGTTGGACGACTCAGTATCCCAAACAAAAAGAAGAAGAAGAAGCGGATAATGTTGAGGATTAATGGATTGAGGAAATATATTAAAAATCTTTTGCAGTCTTACTTACTCATTAGGTATATTTCAGAAAGGTAAGGTAGGTAAAGGTAATATGAGGAGCCTAGCCAAGTAGTATGTATGTATGATGGATAGAAGTGCAAGGAGTGAAATGTATTGTTTTTTTTTGTAGTTTGAATACGGTATGAAGTTGGAATTCCTAAGTGAAAATTGGATAAATGTGGTTTCATCATTAAAAAACAAAACATTTTAAGAGCATGAAATTTGACTTCGATTGTTTAGAGAATGTGTAGAAGATAGAAATGGGGAAAGAATGTGAGTGCGCGTCTGCACTAAAGATTATGTGAGAGAAAGTTAGTAAGAAGTAAAAAGTGTTCAGATCCTTCAGATACTTTGGTGTGAGCGAGCCTCGCCAAATGATAACTGTTGGAGGCTTAGTGTATGCCTTAAATCTGACTCAATTTGTAGTGGTGGTACATAGCCAAGGAGCTATTGTAGAGTGGTATATTGTGGGTCAGAGCCTTCCATTCGACCATGGTGTGACCGAGCGTCCTCAGTGGGATAAGTTGGCGTCCTGCGAGACTTAAATCGTGGCCCCAATAAATATAAATGTAATGCGCAATAAAATAAAATAAAAGATATTAAAATGTATAAGTAAAAGTATTATGTCGACAAAATAAATAAGTACCACTCAGTAATGTATAATATGGATCCAAAGCACAAAGATGCTAAATTATAATGTTTCTATTAAATGTCAAAGTATTGTAAAGAGTATTAGAAACACTAAGCTATACACAATGGTACCTATTGCCTTAAAAGTTTTACACTGGTTTATACTTACACTATGATTATGAATACCATGAAGTGAGATTTTAAACGAGGTATTTTACTAATTTATGTCATGACAACCGGATTTGATAAGAGGCCTTACTATGAAAACGGATATGACTAATAAATGATATTATGATACTAGTTTCAATACGGAGCTAAGAGAGATAAGAGACGTATTGAAATCAAGATCAAAAATCTTCGTCTGTGTAGACAAGATTAATTAAGTAATTATCTAATTAATTAACTAGGTATAAGTATAGTTAAGTACTATTTAGAATTAATCAATTTAGAAAATTATGTTATTTTTCCTTTGGTATCTGCGACATTGAAAATTTGTTTGGTATATATAGAACGTTTTGGATATAAGTCTGTCTTAAATAAAATCAAAATAAAGCTACAAAATTTGATTGATTGTTTAAAATGAATGTGTACATGGTATGTAGGTAAACAGGAAATTTTTGAAAAAAAAATAAAAATGTATTACAATTCGGATAAAAAATAAGATTATATATTAAAAATTATAACTATGTATCAACCAATGTATAATAATACCTACTAATACTTTTGAAATTAAAAGGAAAATTAAGATTAAATAGACGTTATAAATAAGTTTAGAAAAAGTAAGTTTTCATACTTAGAATACTTAAACATAACATAAAAAAAAATATGTGAATTTAATTTTTTTTTCTTTTTTTACGGGGGAGGTGTAGTGTGCGTACGCACCTCCTTCATATTATTCATTAGACAGTCCAATAAACGGTACTAAACTGACAACACGTGTATCATTGATCGCGCCCCCAACCGCCATCGCCGCAACGGCCTTGGTTGCTAGGCACACAAACACGCACAAATACGCCTTGATTGACTTCGCGTTGCGAAGGCGTGATGCCTTTACCATAAAAGGCCCCGCAAAGTCCGTTCCCACACCCGCAAACGTCCAGGCTTCCGTCACCCGGTCCGGTGGGAGGTCTCCCATCTGAGGTTGCATTGTGGCTGCCTTCAACCGATAGCAAGGCAAGCACCGAAACACAATGCTCCGTACCGTACGTCGTCCAGACAAGATCCAAAACTCGCGCTGCAGAATAGCCAAAAGTGCATTGCAGCCCGCATGCGAGTTTTTCTGGTGACGATCCCTAACTATAAGTTCTACCAAAGGTCCCTTCTTTGGGAGTAACAGCGGATGCCGTGCTGAAAAGGGCAGGTTAGCGTTCCGAAGTCTACCTCCAACCCGGAGCATTCCATGCTCGTCCACGAACGGGTTGAGGCGCACAAGACCTCCCTTCAGCTTTCCACGGCCATCCCTGAGCAGCCTGGCCTCTTCCTCAAAATGTTCCGCCTGGACGACCCTAACCAATAAACTTAGAGCCGCATTCCGCTCCGCAGGCGAGAGGACAGGTGCCAAGTTCCGTTCTGCTTGAGGTTTTCTACAGTTGTTCACGAACCGTTTGATCCAACCTGTCACCCCTAGAAGTTTGTCGAGGGAGCTGTATCGTTCCAGCAAGAAAGCCGCACTAGGCTTAGGTACGATCTGCCCTACGTTCACTCGCAAACCTCGATCAGGTGGCCCAAGCGGCGACCCGCACTCATTGTATGGCCATCTCTCAGGTGACTCAGTCAGCCACTGAGGTCCCCACCACAGTGAGTGACCTACCAAATCAGGGGCCCTACATCCCCGTGAGGCGCAGTCCGCTGGGTTCTGTTCTCCCGGTACGTGTCTCCATACCAACGGAGTTTCCGATCCTTTAATCTGTGACACCCGATTTGCCACGAAAACCTCAAGAGTATGTACCGACGTCTGTAACCAGCACAGAACTATCCTACTGTCGGTCCATGCGTACACCGTTTCATCCAAAGTGATGGTACCGCGTAGATTACTAGCGACATAATGTAGCAAGCGCGTGAGAAGCGCTGCTCCCGCCAATTCCAACTTTGGAATGGTCCATCTTGTCCTAACCGGAGCCACCTTACTCTTGGCCATAACTAGACGCACGTCTACAGTTCCCGTTGAACTGACTGTCCGCAAATAGACAGCTGCCGCGTACCCTCGCTCCGAGGCATCACAAAACCCATGTAGGGTAGCCTTACATCCCACCGATGGGAGCAACTTGCGAGGTATGGCGATGCGTACGATCCCTGGTAAGGTGGTCACAAACTTGGTCCAATCATTCAACAGCTCTCCGGAGAGCTGGTCGTCCCAACCCAAGTTTGCTATCCACAACCTTTGCAAGAAGCACTTCGCCATGAACGTCACCGGTGCGATCCACCCGTTAGGATCGAAAGTTCTGGCGATCGTCGATAATACCGAACGCTTCGTCCAAGTCTTCTGCAAAAGGTCTGGCTCGATCTGATACGTAAAGACATCATGCGTTGGCCTATATTGCACCCCTAGGATGCTCAACGTATTTGGATTGTCCGGGTTCTCGAAAAGGTGTGGGTCCTGCTGGAACTCACCTGGCAACCCGGCCAGGAGCTCTGGACAGCTGGACAGCCAATCCGCAACTCATAACCTCCTGATTCCATGATCGCGATCAGCTCGTCTCGTAGTAGCAGTGCTTGTTGCACGCTATCTGCACCCGTGCAGATGTCATCCACGTAGACGTCGCGATCCAGTACTGCTGCGGCTCGAGGGAATCTTACCCTTTCCTGTGCGGCCAACTCTCGCAGCGTGCGTACTGCCAAAAACGGACTTGGCTTCAGACCATACGTTACCGTGTTAAGCTCATAAGTGACCATCGGCTCGTCAGGGCTCTCACGCCACAAAATCAGCTGGTACCGACGGTCATCCGGGTGTATAATTGTTTGGCGAAACATCATTTTGACGTCTGCGATGAACGCTACTTGGTGCAACCGAAAATCTGTGAGGATGTCCACAATGTCCCGGTTCAACTTGGGACCCGCGTGCAGACACTGGTTCACAGACACACCATTCGATGTAGGAGCAGAACCGTCAAACACTACCCGTATCTTCGCCTCCGGTGACTTCAAAACAGCCAGGTGTGGTATATAGTAATGCTCGACACACCTCCAATCTATGCTGGACACCGACATGTGGCCTAACTCTAGGTACTCCCTCATGAATTCGATATACTTCTGCCGAAGTGCTGCATCTCGCTTCATCTTTCTCTCCATAGCCAGTAGTCTCCGTTCCGCGATCTGTCGCGAACTACCTAAGGAGGGGCGGTTTGGGAGAAATGGCAGCCTGGTAACAAACCTACCTGACGAACTTCGTGCAGTGTTGTACTGATAGAACAGCTCGCACTCGTCATCCTCTGGCTTCCGTCTATCCGCTGTGGGTGGCTCCTCAGACTCCCAAAACCTCTGCAGCACCTCCGACAACACACTACCATAGAGAACCGTATCGCCCTCTGGTAGGTCCTGAGGTCTCCAAACTGGGCCAAAAATAACATACCCCCCTGTGGTATCAACGGCCACTAAACCAGTTTGCTGAAGTACTCGTTTTCTGCCGCACCAGAATCTCCCGAGGACGTCTGACCCGAGGAGAACGTCCACCGTACCAGGAGTATCAAATTCAGGATCAGCTAACTCTAAGCCTGTGGTTAACCCTCGTACCGTTGACGGTAACCGAACCTGAGGAAGTTTCCCTACCACTTCATCCAGCACCACTGCTGAGGCATGATAGCTGACCCCTGTACCTGTATTACCTAATGTGAACTCGAAGTTCACCTGACCCCGAACGTCAGGCACATCTACACCTCCAATACCTACAGCCCCATCCGTTGTGGGCCTTATATTTAAGCGTAGCCTACTCACCAGCTTACTAGACACAATACAACCCTGAGCCCCTGTATCTAACAAGGCTCTTACCTGTATGCTGCGACCACCGTATCCCCATACCCAAATCATTGCCGTAGGCAACAATACCGTAATTGGCCGGGGGGCCGAAGCTGGCGTGTAGGCGGCGATTACCTAGCAGGAATCTAAGCGCGGAGTGTCCGCGTCCTGCGGGGGGGTCCCCTCTCTCCGTACACCTTCGAGTGGGTCCCACTCCTGCTGATAGGGACCTCTGGTCCTGTACGCCATGGCTGGCAGCCTATAGTAACCCTGCGGCAGGCGCGCGTACCGTGGATGCGCCTGTAGCCGCGGGTGCTCAGCCAAGGGGAGAGGCATGCGTGGGTCATGAGACCTCACCATGTTGTTCAGTCCCGCCGAGTACTGCATGTACTGGCCCTGGTATCGGCACCCGCCCGTAGCATCACGTACTTGTGATGGGTGCCCCTGACCTTGGACCTGTGACCACCTACCCTGTTCCGGCACCTGCTGCCGAGGTGGTGACTGTCTCGCGCGTGGTGAAGGGGGCATCACCTGCTGATGTCCCTGGCCTCGTCCCTGAAACCCTGGTGGAAGAGGACTCCTCCTTGGAGGGGGTGGGGAGCGTTGCTCCCGTCTAGGTAGGGCAGACTCCGTCCGCTGACCCGCGTCAGCTCTGCCTCCGTAATCTCCGCTGCGGTTCATGCATAGGAGCTGATGGTGGGCACCCTGGCAGTACCTGCAGTTGGTGCTTGATGGGCACTCTCGCACCTGATGCGGCCCCATACACCTAAAGCACCAACGCCGTTGCTGCACCACACCACGACGTTTCTGCACCCGCTGTGCAGCGAACTCCTCACACGCAGTCACCTGATGCCCCGCCTCTCTGCAGTAGGCACACCTCGATTCCAAATTAGCGACATTGTATCGCCTGGGTGGCCTACTCTTACCGTCTCGCGCCTGTGCACCCGGCCGTTCCGGGCGGCGAGCGGCCGCAGACTCCGCGTGAGGCGACTCTCCAAATTGGGCATCTACCCGCCTGCACTCGGCCTCGAGGAAGGACTTGAGCTCCTCGAAGGTCGGGAGGTAATCAGATGTCTTACCTCCGTGTGACTGTTCAAAACGAGCGGCCATGTCGCTCGGCAGGCGGCGCAACAACGTGTGGACCAGGATATAATCATAGCCTGACACCGGCATCCCCTGTCTCTCAAGAGCGTTCACTGCAACGCAGACAGGGTTGAGGACCTTGGCCCTGAGGTCCGTCCCTCGTGTGATGGTCGGCACGGTGAGCCACTGTTCCAGGAGTTGGTCAATCATGAGACGTTTGTTGCTGTATCTCTCGATCAGCAAACCGCGAGCCGTCTCGTAACTTGCATCATCGACTGGTAGATGCTTTACCAGCTCATGGGGCTCACCTTGCAGCTTGGCCATCAATTGTGCCATTTTATATGCCGGCTGCAAGTCAGTGCGGTTATGAATCACACTGTCAAACAGATCCTGGAATCGGGTCCAATCCGTGTAGTCCCCGTGGAAGACCGGAATCGCCACAGCCGGCAGGGGCACTTGCACCCCCGGTCCCCGCGGACCATGGGGTGGGTCCGGCTCCCCAGCCCTACGCCTGGTGATCACAGCAGCCGCCTGCTGGATCTCCTGCCCTATCTCCAGGCACTGGGTCACATTCGCCCGGACCGTAAGTTTGACCTCCTCATCAGGCGTCCCATCAAATAACTCCTCGCATCCAGTGAGGCAATCCAACACCTCCGCGACCCGTTCGTCAATCCGTTGCGCACAAGCGATGAGTGCGTCCTCTCGGTCCCCGCGACCGACCATCGCCTGCTTAGTCGCGAACCACATTAGGTGCGCTCTAATTTTCGCCTGAAGCTGTCTAATTGTGGGAGCCATGGTACCAACCCAAAGTAACACCGAACCTTACAATAAAAAACAATAATCGGCCCTGATCCTACCGTTAGGATATCCGCACAGGGTAAACACAACGATAATAACAAGCAATTCACTAATTGATTGGCCCTGATCCTACCGATAGGATATTCTACACAGGGCACACACTACAATCACAATAAATATATTTTTTTTATGTAGGTAGATTAAAAATCTTATACTAAAATAATCTTAAATCTAGTGGTTTTCTGAACCACGCTCTGCTACCAAAACTTGTCTAATTCCAAGCTAAACTCCCGCAGTGGAAGCGATTTACACAGGTAAATTTCTAGTAAAATACCAGGAGTTCAACTGAAGGCAGACAATGGCCGCGTTACGCAGCGCTAAATAGCATACGCTGCACAATATAGCAGCGCATACTATGAATTAAACGTGAACCTAAATCTATTTAACTTAATTAACTAAGTTGAGTGAAATTGGCAAATGATGTGTTCTGACCTTTACATAACTCAAGTCGGTAGTAAATACCGTCTGCCGATCTGGCGTTACGTCACACGTATTAGCACTAGATTATAAGTAAGTACCTCCAAATTATATCACCCCACGAATTCCGCAATTCGTACTAAGGAGTCACAATGATATGGTACAACAAATATGACTAAAGGGAACACACCATTAACACGAATAAACAGTTTTATACTAAAACAACGGTTTTCTTTAAGCTCTTCTAAACGTTTTTCCACACATACGTATATTATGTCTTAATCACTTGCGAGGAAGGCAGAGCGTTAACAGCAGCCGTAAAAATACGGTCCGTATCGCCACATCAGCGTTTTTAGCAGTGTTTAATTTAGCGTTGTTATGCTGGGGTAAGTTAGGTATTAATGACGGTCTATGAATACGCCGCGATGCTCGCCCGCACGCATCGCTCTGGGCATATGTTGTCCCTTTCTCGCTCGCGGGGCGAGGGTGGCGGCGTGCGCGCGGGCCGCCTGGTAGGCGCCAAGCGGTGATTTCTGCACCGCACTATCAGTCACTCAAAACCGTTCGGACGGGAGGGTATCGCGTATTGTGCGGATTTCCCGCCACGCGTTTTGTGATGCCGCGTGTAATGGACGATTCAATTTGAGATCGCGCGTGTTGATGCATCGTATTATTGCATTTCTCCTGGGTTGTACTGGAATGCCAGGCTTAGTGATTGTTGGATGTCTCGACGTCTTCCACGTGAGCGTCGCGTTGAATAGGCATCAGGTGGCCATATTGGCCCGCGTTTGTGCGGCCCAAATTCGGGTTGGGTCACGCGTAATGACTGATATCAAAGTGGAATACGAACAGAAGCTGTGAGTGGTTTGAAGTGAATAACGCGCCAAGGCTGTAGTGGAATGCTGGGTGTCGATATCTTTTCCACCCAGCCCTGTAAGTACCCACGGAATTCCCATTTGATCCATTCCCTGAACTTCCTTTCTCCGTTGGGTATTTTATGCATTTGCGCCGGCACGTTGACTGTAAGTGTTAAACCTAGTTGTTTTAGTATAAAACTGTTTCTTCGTGTTAATGGTGTGTTCCCTTTAGTCATATTTGTTGTACCATATCATTGTGACTCCTTAGTACGAATTGCGGAATTCGTGGGGTGATATAATTTGGAGGTACTTACTTATAATCTAGTGCTAATACGTGTGACGTAACGCCAGATCGGCAGACGGTATTTACTACCGACTTGAGTTATGTAAAGGTCAGAACACATCATTTGCCAATTTCACTCAACTTAGTTAATTAAGTTAAATAGATTTAGGTTCACGTTTAATTCATAGTATGCGCTGCTATATTGTGCAGTGTATGCTATTTAGCGCTGCGTAACGCGGCCATTGTCTGCCTTCAGTTGAACTCCTGGTATTTTACTAGAAATTTACCTGTGTAAATCGCTTCCACTGCGGGAGTTTAGCTTGGAATTAGACAATTTTTGGTAGCAGAGCGTGGTTAAGAAAACCACTAGATTTAAGATTATTTTAGTATAAGATTTTTAATCTACGTACATAAAAAAAAAATATATTTATTGTGATTGTAGTGTGTGCCCTGTGTAGAATATCCTATCGGTAGGATCAGGGCCAATCAATTAGTGAATTGCTTGTTATTATCGTTGTGTTTACCCTGTGCGGATATCCTAACGGTAGGATCAGGGCCGATTGTCTATTATTGTTTTTTATTGTAAGGTTCGGTGTTACTTTGGGTTGGTACCATGGCTCCCACAATTAGACAGCTTCAGGCGAAAATTAGAGCGCACCTAATGTGGTTCGCGACTAAGCAGGCGATGGTCGGTCGCGGGGACCGAGAGGACGCACTCATCGCTTGTGCGCAACGGATTGACGAACGGGTCGCGGAGGTGTTGGATTGCCTCACTGGATGCGAGGAGTTATTTGATGGGACGCCTGATGAGGAGGTCAAACTTACGGTCCGGACGAATGTGACCCAGTGCATGGAGATGGGGCAGGAGATCCAGCAGGCGGCTGCTGTGATCACCAGGCGTAGAGCTGGGGAGCCGGACCCACCCCATGGTCCGCGGGGACCGGGGGTGCAAGTGCCCCTGCCGGCTGTGGCGATTCCGGTCTTCCACGGGGACTACACGGATTGGACCCGATTCCAGGATCTGTTTGACAGTGTGATTCATAACCGCACTGACTTGCAGCCGGCATATAAAATGGCACAATTGATGGCCAAGCTGCAAGGTGAGCCCCATGAGCTGGTAAAGCATCTACCAGTCGATGATGCAAGTTACGAGACGGCTCGCGGTTTGCTGATCGAGAGATACAGCAACAAACGTCTCATGATTGACCAACTCCTGGAACAGTGGCTCACCGTGCCGACCATCACACGAGGGACGGACCTCAGGGCCAAGGTCCTCAACCCTGTCTGCGTTGCAGTGAACGCTCTTGAGAGACAGGGGATGCCGGTGTCAGGCTATGATTATATCCTGGTCCACACGTTGTTGCGCCGCCTGCCGAGCGACATGGCCGCTCGTTTTGAACAGTCACACGGAGGTAAGACATCTGATTACCTCCCGACCTTCGAGGAGCTCAAGTCCTTCCTCGAGGCCGAGTGCAGGCGGGTAGATGCCCAATTTGGAGAGTCGCCTCACGCGGAGTCTGCGGCCGCTCGCCGCCCGGAACGGCCGGGTGCACAGGCGCGAGACGGTAAGAGTAGGCCACCCAGGCGATACAATGTCGCTAATTTGGAATCGAGGTGTGCCTACTGCAGAGAGGCGGGGCATCAGGTGACTGCGTGTGAGGAGTTCGCTGCACAGCGGGTGCAGAAACGTCGTGGTGTGGTGCAGCAACGGCGTTGGTGCTTTAGGTGTATGGGGCCGCATCAGGTGGGAGAGTGCCCATCAAGCACCAACTGCAGGTACTGCCAGGGTGCCCACCATCAGCTCCTATGCATGAACCGCAGCGGAGATTACGGAGGCAGAGCTGACGCGGGTCAGCGGACGGAGTCTGCCCTACCTAGACGGGAGCAACGCTCCCCACCCCCTCCAAGGAGGAGTCCTCTTCCACCAGGGTTTCAGGGACGAGGCCAGGGACATCGGCAGGTGATGCCCCCTTCACCACGCGCGAGACAGTCACCACCTCGGCAGCAGGTGCCGGAACAGGGTAGGTGGTCACAGGTCCAAGGTCAGGGGCACCCATCACAAGTACGTGATGCTACGGGCGGGTGCCAATACCAGGGCCAGTACATGCAGTACTCGGCGGGTCTGAACAACATGGTGAGTTCCCATGACCCACGCATGCCTCTCCCCTTGGCTGAGCACCCGCGGCTACAGGCGCATCCACGGTACGCGCGCCTGCCGCAGGGTTACTATAGGCTGCCAGCCATGGCGTACAGGACCAGAGGTCCCTATCAGCAGGAGTGGGACCCACTCGAAGGTGTACGGAGAGAGGGGACCCCCCCGCAGGACGCGGACACTCCGCGCTTAGATTCCTGCTAGGTAATCGCCGCCTACACTCCAGCTTCGGCCCCCCGGCCAATTACGGTATTGTTGCCTACGGCAATGATTTGGGTATGGGGATACGGTGGCCGCAGCATACAGGTAAGAGCCTTGTTAGATACAGGGGCTCAGGGTTGTATTGTGTCTAGTAAGCTGGTGAGTAGGCTACGCTTAAATATAAGGCCCACAACGGATGGGGCTGTAGGTATTGGAGGTGTAGATGTGCCTGACGTTCGGGGTCAGGTGAGCTTCGAGTTCACATTAGGTAATACAGGTACAGGGGTCAGCTATCATGCCTCAGCAGTGGTGCTGGATGATGTGGTAGGGAAACTTCCTCAGGTTCGGTTACCGTCAACGGTACGAGGGTTAACCACAGGCTTAGAGTTAGCTGAATTTGATACTCCTGGTACGGTGGACGTTCTCCTCGGGTCAGACGTCCTCGGGAGATTCTGGTGTGGCAGAAAACGAGTACTTCAGCAAACTGGTTTAGTGGCCGTTGATACCACAGGGGGGTATGTTATTTTTGGCCCAGTTTGGAGACCTCAGGACCTACCAGAGGGCGATACGGTTCTCTATGGTAGTGTGTTGTCGGAGGTGCTGCAGAGGTTTTGGGAGTCTGAGGAGCCACCCACAGCGGATAGACGGAAGCCAGAGGATGACGAGTGCGAGCTGTTCTATCAGTACAACACTGCACGAAGTTCGTCAGGTAGGTTTGTTACCAGGCTGCCATTTCTCCCAAACCGCCACTCCTTAGGTAGTTCGCGACAGATCGCGGAACGGAGACTACTGGCTATGGAGAGAAAGATGAAGCGAGATGCAGCACTTCGGCAGAAGTATATCGAATTCATGAGGGAGTACCTAGAGTTAGGCCACATGTCGGTGTCCAGCATAGATTGGAGGTGTGTCGAGCATTACTATATACCATACCTGGCTGTTTTGAAGTCACCGGAGGCGAAGATACGGGTAGTGTTTGACGGTTCTGCTCCTACATCGAATGGTGTGTCTGTGAACCAGTGTCTGCACGCGGGTCCCAAGTTGAACCGGGACATTGTGGACATCCTCACAGATTTTCGGTTGCACCAAGTAGCGTTCATCGCAGACGTCAAAATGATGTTTCGCCAAACAATTATACACCCGGATGACCGTCGGTACCAGCTGATTTTGTGGCGTGAGAGCCCTGACGAGCCGATGGTCACTTATGAGCTTAACACGGTAACGTATGGTCTGAAGCCAAGTCCGTTTTTGGCAGTACGCACGCTGCGAGAGTTGGCCGCACAGGAAAGGGTAAGATTCCCTCGAGCCGCAGCAGTACTGGATCGCGACGTCTACGTGGATGACATCTGCACGGGTGCAGATAGCGTGCAACAAGCACTGCTACTACGAGACGAGCTGATCGCGATCATGGAATCAGGAGGTTATGAGTTGCGGAATTGGCTGTCCAGCTGTCCAGAGCTCCTGGCCGGGTTGCCAGGTGAGTTCCAGCAGGACCCGCACCTTTTCGAGAACCCGGACAATCCAAATACGTTGAGCATCCTAGGGGTGCAATATAGGCCAACGCATGATGTCTTTACGTATCAGATCGAGCCAGACCTTTTGCAGAAGACTTGGACGAAGCGTTCGGTATTATCGACGATCGCCAGAACTTTCGATCCTAACGGGTGGATCGCACCGGTGACGTTCATGGCGAAGTGCTTCTTGCAAAGGTTGTGGATAGCAAACTTGGGTTGGGACGACCAGCTCTCCGGAGAGCTGTTGAATGATTGGACCAAGTTTGTGACCACCTTACCAGGGATCGTACGCATCGCCATACCTCGCAAGTTGCTCCCATCGGTGGGATGTAAGGCTACCCTACATGGGTTTTGTGATGCCTCGGAGCGAGGGTACGCGGCAGCTGTCTATTTGCGGACAGTCAGTTCAACGGGAACTGTAGACGTGCGTCTAGTTATGGCCAAGAGTAAGGTGGCTCCGGTTAGGACAAGATGGACCATTCCAAAGTTGGAATTGGCGGGAGCAGCGCTTCTCACGCGCTTGCTACATTATGTCGCTAGTAATCTACGCGGTACCATCACTTTGGATGAAACGGTGTACGCATGGACCGACAGTAGGATAGTTCTGTGCTGGTTACAGACGTCGGTACATACTCTTGAGGTTTTCGTGGCAAATCGGGTGTCACAGATTAAAGGATCGGAAACTCCGTTGGTATGGAGACACGTACCGGGAGAACAGAACCCAGCGGACTGCGCCTCACGGGGATGTAGGGCCCCTGATTTGGTAGGTCACTCACTGTGGTGGGGACCTCAGTGGCTGACTGAGTCACCTGAGAGATGGCCATACAATGAGTGCGGGTCGCCGCTTGGGCCACCTGATCGAGGTTTGCGAGTGAACGTAGGGCAGATCGTACCTAAGCCTAGTGCGGCTTTCTTGCTGGAACGATACAGCTCCCTCGACAAACTTCTAGGGGTGACAGGTTGGATCAAACGGTTCGTGAACAACTGTAGAAAACCTCAAGCAGAACGGAACTTGGCACCTGTCCTCTCGCCTGCGGAGCGGAATGCGGCTCTAAGTTTATTGGTTAGGGTCGTCCAGGCGGAACATTTTGAGGAAGAGGCCAGGCTGCTCAGGGATGGCCGTGGAAAGCTGAAGGGAGGTCTTGTGCGCCTCAACCCGTTCGTGGACGAGCATGGAATGCTCCGGGTTGGAGGTAGACTTCGGAACGCTAACCTGCCCTTTTCAGCACGGCATCCGCTGTTACTCCCAAAGAAGGGACCTTTGGTAGAACTTATAGTTAGGGATCGTCACCAGAAAAACTCGCATGCGGGCTGCAATGCACTTTTGGCTATTCTGCAGCGCGAGTTTTGGATCTTGTCTGGACGACGTACGGTACGGAGCATTGTGTTTCGGTGCTTGCCTTGCTATCGGTTGAAGGCAGCCACAATGCAACCTCAGATGGGAGACCTCCCACCGGACCGGGTGACGGAAGCCTGGACGTTTGCGGGTGTGGGAACGGACTTTGCGGGGCCTTTTATGGTAAAGGCATCACGCCTTCGCAACGCGAAGTCAATCAAGGCGTATTTGTGCGTGTTTGTGTGCCTAGCAACCAAGGCCGTCCACTTGGAACTCGTGGCCGACCTCACTACGGAGGCTTTCTTAGCAGCTTTAGATAGATTTGTGTCGCGAAGAGGGCGACCAGCGCTGATCAGGTCGGACTGTGGTACCAACTTTAAGGGCGCTGATCGATGTATGAAAGAAATTATAACGTTTTTATCGGAAAACGAGGAAGCTATCGGCACGAGCCTCTCCCGTCAGGGCATTAACTGGGTGTTCGATCCACCAGGATGCCCCCACTGGGGTGGTATATTTGAAGCGGTTGTAAAGTCCGCTAAGACGCATTTGATGCGCGTTATAGGTTTAACGATATTAACCTTTGAGGAGCTAGCGACCGTGTTTTGTAAATTGTTTGAGGCCGTTCTCAATTCACGTCCTTTGTGTCCGCTTAGCTCAGATCCGAATGATCTGGAGGCCCTGACACCAGGGCATTTCTTAATTGGCCGACCACTTAACGCCTTGCCAGAATACCCCTACACAGAGGTCAGTAGCAATCGTTTGACGCGTTATGAGTTGCTGCAGCAAATGTCTCAGAATTTTTGGAAGCGATGGTCGCTTGAGTATTTGCACATTCTGCAGCAACGCCTTAAGTGGACGGACAGAACTGAACCCCCTCGCATCGGAGATCTCGTTCTGGTTAAGGATGCCAACCTGCCGCCACTGCGATGGCGCAGAGGGCGCATTCTCAACTTGTTCCCAGGTAGTGATGGCACTCCTCGAGTCGCGACAGTTCAGGTAGGGGATTCAGTTCTTAAGCGAGCAATAGCAACGCTATCTCGTCTCCCCAGTAGTGAATAGGCCTAAGGGATTCGGCCTAGGGCGGGTGAATGTTTAATTTAGCGTTGCTATGCTGGGGTAAGTTAGGTATTAATGACGGTCTATGAATACGCCGCGATGCTCGCCCGCACGCATCGCTCTGGGCATATGTTGTCCCTTTCTCGCTCGCGGGGCGAGGGTGGCGGCGTGCGCGCGGGCCGCCTGGTAGGCGCCAAGCGGTGATTTCTGCACCGCACTATCAGTCACTCAAAACTGTTCGGACGGGAGGGTATCGCGTATTGTGCGGATTTCCCGCCACGCGTTTTGTGATGCCGCGTGTAATGGACGATTCAATTTGAGATCGCGCGTGTTGATGCATCGTATTATTGCGTTTCTCCTAGGTTGTACTGGAATGCCAGGCTTAGTGATTGTTGGATGTCTCGACGTCTTCCACGTGAGCGTCGCGTTGAATAGGCATCAGGTGGCCATATTGGCCCGCGTTTGTACGGCCCAAATTCGGGTTGGGTCACGCGTAATGACTGATATCAAAGTGGAATACGAACAGAAGCTGTGAGTGGTTTGAAGTGAATAACGCGCCAAGGCTGTAGTGGAATGCTGGGTGTCGATATCTTTTCCACCCAGCCCTGTAAGTACCAACGGAATCCCTATTTGATCCATTCCCTGAACTTCCTTTCTCCGTTGGGTATTTTATGCATTTGCGCCGGCACGTTGACTGTAAGTGTTAAACCTAGTTGTTTTAGTATAAAACTGTTTCTTCGTGTTAATGGTGTGTTCCCTTTAGTCATATTTGTTGTACCATATCATTGTGACTCCTTAGTACGAATTGCGGAATTCGTGGGGTGATATAATTTGGAGGTACTTACTTATAATCTAGTGCTAATACGTGTGACGTAACGCCAGATCGGCAGACGGTATTTACTACCGACTTGAGTTATGTAAAGGTCAGAACACATCATTTGCCAATTTCACTCAACTTAGTTAATTAAGTTAAATAGATTTAGGTTCACGTTTAATTCATAGTATGCGCTGCTATATTGTGCAGTGTATGCTATTTAGCGCTGCGTAACGCGGCCATTGTCTGCCTTCAGTTGAACTCCTGGTATTTTACTAGAAATTTACCTGTGTAAATCGCTTCCACTGCGGGAGTTTAGCTTGGAATTAGACAAGCAGGCAGTAATAAAATAAATGAAAGTAATTAGTTATAAAGCGACGCCGTGGAAGTTATTTCGCAATGAACGAAGACGTAGCGGTGATGTCGCGAGGACATTCGTTACTCTGACGACAGAGGTACCTACAGTGGTCCGAGGGCTTATTTAGTTATTGTTGTTGCTGAACTGGCTATCTAACTGTGCTCGTGTCACCCGTTTTAGTAAACTTATCCATTTATACATACCCTAATGAATTCACACAACAACAACAACAACAACACATATCACGCCTATTATCCCTTTCGGGGTAGGCAGAGCGTAAACGGCCATTTACGCCACGTCTGACAAATATTTGAGGGTCATTCGGAAATTTGTGTATATGTGCCCTAGTGACAGGTTGTCAGTCCATCGCCTAAAATTGCAATACACATGTAACCCTCGAGTGATGCTACCTAATCCGGCATCACAGGCATATAAACTCACACACTTGCATAATTTCGCCAACGGTAGCTGAGCCGCGGTAGCCCAGTCAGTAGATGCGTCGTTACCAGTGATAGCGAAAGTAGCAGGTTCAAACCCCGGCTGCGTGCAATTTTGCAAGTTTTCCAAAATTGTAAACCCAAAACGTTGAAGAGTTTTGAAAACGTAGTACTCAAAAGTCGTTCAGTTTCATGGACTGATCATGATAGCTGCAAATTTTTCGGTACACAGGTCTTTGCACCCAGCGCAAAATAATACTGTTTTTTTTGTAGTCATGTTGGCCTAATAGAATTTGTCCCCGGTGATATTATTATTTTGTTATTTACGTGTTCATGTTGAAAAATATAACACACCTAAAGCTGGTGTAATCAGAGCCAAATATGCAGAGAATCTCAATTTACACCCGCAAATTGGATTTTTGGTTTACACAAATATTATGTTCCCGAATATTCATATCCTATAATAATTTAGGTTTACGTAGGTACAAATAAAAAACATGCTTTGTTTTATTTTTAAATTTGTTCACACATATCGTCTGGCGTAGTATTTGGTGAATTTACACTAGTAACCGTTAGCTAAAACTCAAGACGGGCTGGTGATAAGGAACAACTTTCTCTACCTAGACCTATGTTCCTTGGGGAAAGGTCTAGGTATAGAAGTATATGCCTTAAATAAAGTGTAACATTGCGAAATATCTATTGCTGTTCCTATTTAACTCGCAAACAAAAGATTTGAATTAAATACAGCAATGTAAGTACAATGAAACACAAAAAAAGCAAGAAAAGTGTTAACTGGGTTTAAAAAAAGATCGTGTGTAGCAGACCTTACTAGTTTCTCTTTTTCAATTTTGTACAAACATACAATTTAATCAGAATTTGCTTTGATGTATATTTTCCACAGAAAAACTGGCAATAGGCAATTAGCTCTTGATAAAAACCTAAAACTTTACTCTATATTTTTGAATACATCTACACAAATGGAGTATGAAATAGGCAATATTTCGTTTCGACACTTTCGTAGCCAATTGTAGCAAGACGTAGCACGTAGCACTCAAAGTTTGCTGAGACGTGCTCAAATGCTATGAAAATCTAAGCTAGCTATCTGTGAAACTAGGTGCTAGAAAAAAGTGGCACTTAGTAAAAATTATATCGCGAAGCGAGCTACTTTGCGTTGAGCATTTATCATAATTTTTACATTTTCAGCATTGCCATTGAAAAAGAATTCAACGTATAGTCGTTATAAGGTTGTTCATTCATAACAAAAAAGTAGTGCTCCTTGAAAATGGACCTAAATCTCGAATATAGAAAACTAAAATCGTTTATTAGAAATAAACATTACCTACCCCACTATTATGTCGTTACTCAAATATTTAATAGCAAAACAGATTCACATAATTAAAATCGACATTATTGTATCTGTGGAACCGCAAAGCTTTGAGAAGGAACAATAAAGCAAAGCACAAGCGGTGAGAGAGGAAATAAAAAAGTAGCGAAGGAAGAGAGCGACCGCTTCAGAGCGATTGTCTGCGGCGCAATATTACCACTTTAGAGAAATGGCGAAATGGCGCTCGCTTTCTAATGGGATATTTGGTTTCAGACTGAAAATAACCCGGGTTTGCTTTTAAAAGTGTGTTGCCAAACGTATTCTCTATGTATAATTTTGTGTGAGGTTTTTGTCTTAACTGTGTTAAATTGTTAAGCAAAATGCAACCGGTAGTCAGAAAGCTAGTATTCACAAACATTTTAAAGTTATGTTAAACTCGGGTCTCCCTATTATGCGTAAGCCATTAATCATAAACCCATATCCTTTATCAAGAATGGTAAGTCATTAAAACCTTAACCAAGCCGGTGTTTATCGGCATACATTGCTGGTTATCTTTAGTATATTGTGATGAAAAACTCAAGTCAAAACACGATGTACGGCTGGGTAAAGTGGTAGACTGAGTAGAGTAGACCTTTTACATGGCTTGGCTGATTTACGACACAACTTGTCTTGAACAAAGATTTATGCATCAAGTGTCGCCGTCGGCTGGAGTACATACTTGCGCAACAGCGGCGCGGGAAACAAACCCTTCCTCAACCAGCGACTCTCATGACGGCTACAAATTGTTATCAGCTGCCGCGGCGTTTACTCGAGCATCCATCATGCAGAACTTTTGCGTTTACAATGTTACTAAGCGCCATTTTGACGGGGTATTCAAGGGCAACCGGTTTTATTTTCTCTGTAAAGGGTCGACTACTCGGATACGGGATGGGTCGGTGTACCGAAAACTTTGCAGGCCTGATCAGAATATGAAACCGAATAACTTTCTCCAAGAATGTTGGGAACAGATACAAACTTTTCGAACTCCTAAACAAAATTCTCATACTTTAAACTGACTGATTAGCTGGTCATTCGTTTCTCAACATATTATGTTCCTTGGAGAAAGTTGTTAAGTTTCATGGTCTGATATGTATTATAAAGCTTTATAGTTTTATAAATCGTAAAGCTTTTTCTACAACATCCAAATCGTCCTCATATATTTTACTGATGCAATTAAATTTAGAAATTAGTACCTACAGTAATCATAACTTTCTAATCCGAAGTCACAAAAGCTAAACAAACTTGAATCCAATCTAAAGAGGGTTTCAGCTCACAAAGATTGTAATTTCGCTGAACCTTAAGGCATCGTCCCATTCGTAAAACGTTATACTCGCTACAAAGGACTACTGACTACTCGTATTACTCGCAAATACTAGCAATATAGCTCCAGACAGGTTCTACTCATGCATTTGATATGAGAATAATAACTTTTTGTGCTGGATCGCAGCACAACTCGCTCATATAAGATGAATATTTGAATCAATCTTACATGGAATAATTTGTAATTTGCAGAATTGAAAGATATCAATTTAAACCGTATGCATGTAGCTTTCTTGACATTAGTCTCTAAAGCATTCTAAGCAATTGTGCAAAATTTAAAATATTGTATTCATTTTTGCCCTTGTAAGTTTCAAATACCTACGATTAGTTTAGGGTTTTTTCTACTTAGAAGACAGACAAATGTTATCAACATTGATTTAGTCGTTTTAAAGATTGATGCTTTTAAATGTTTCTTCTCTGTAAATACAATAAAATATGGTTAAAGTAATTTGATACATTAAGAGGGTAATCCCCTACTACCATTGATCTACACCTACTACCCTCTTAATGTTCTA
The DNA here is from genome assembly GCA_027580185.1 of Tuta absoluta. Lineage (NCBI taxonomy): Eukaryota > Metazoa > Arthropoda > Insecta > Lepidoptera > Gelechiidae > Tuta > Tuta absoluta. The sequence goes on from JAQAHW010000059.1 coordinate 2,014,211, forward strand.
ATAAAGGTCATTTTCAACATATAAAAAAATTCTTCCACAGAACTATGAGTCGGAAATCATTGATTTTTCGAAATGTATGACAGACCGTAGTCACTTGCATTTATAGTAAAAAATACGTACAAACTACATAAATTACTTCTTTGTTTCATCAGCTAACCAAAGAGGTATAAAAAATCTACCATAACCCGGGTTTGTTAGAAATAATTAGCATAACAGCAGAAATCCTCGTGTGACGCCAAAGCGACTGACTAAGGCCTGTCTCATACATTTCACGAAAAATTACCGGCCTTTTTTATGCTTCCGATTCGTAGTTCTATGGAAGAATATCTTGAAATTGCTTTCCGTTTACATTTCACCCAGTATGACTATAAGATACAAGTCCAACAACTGTAAAAGTTAATTTAGCCTAGACTGGTGTAGTAAGCCCTTAGGAGTGAGTGACGTATTTTTGTTAAACGTGATATCACTTTTGTCCATCCTCTGTGCAATTACTCTGATCCGCATCATTCCTCACTGCCGCAAACGCCAAATGCCATCTATTTCTTTTATTTTGAAAACTTGCAAAATTTTCAAGCGCGGGCAGGATTTGAACCTGCGACTTTCGCATTACTAGTGGCGACGCCTCTTCCATCTGGGCTACCGCAGCTCACTCCTTGCCCGCTCTATTTCCCAATACTATTCCAGTCAGCGCTGAGAGCCAATCCAATCAATTATAAATGGGTTCACATCATAGAAATGGTGCGAATTGTATTTTTTTAATGGATTCTGGAATTTATACATGGAAATGGATCCCCAAACGCGCGATATAATTAATCACCTTAATAATAACAAAATGCCTTTATTGTACATAAAATCTCTGTAGAATACAAAAACGTGAACATGAAAATGTTATTATGTATCAAAAGGTGGGATGCTCAGTTATTGCAGAACATGTTACCAAAGGCCACCTGTCTGCTCTGATTTTCAGCTGCTATCTATGGCGTAAAAGTAGAATTAACAAATCAACACTGGCAATGGCAAATCTTAGGCGAATCCCACACTATTACGAACTGACTGACATTCGCCGCCGTGGTGTCCGTTTTTTGTATGGAAATTCGAAATATTTGTTCGTCAGACAGACACATGCTGCGTCATAAATACGTCGTCTGTTAGTACGAGTACGATTTAGTGGGAGAATCGCCTTAATTCCTAGTTATAATTTAAACGGGTTCTTACCGACGAATTATTTTTAATGCGAGTTCATGAATAGGGTAATTTAGCTGGTTGACCGGACACTAGTAGCTATCGGACACTGCCCAATTATTTGCGCCGAAGATGAAAACGTTAAGTAAATTATTAGAAAAGTCAGTGTCTTTCAAAACTTTTCGACTATTCCCATCACATTTTAATTAGTTAGCATTATTACTGCTCCAGTGTCTTGTCAATTGGCCTCTTAAAGTTTGCGACTGCGGTTGTGTGCAAATACAGTGAAAAAATCTTGGAGCAACGCATTTTTTGAGGTAAGTTACAGCGTTGTTTATAATTTATTGGATATAAATATTGACATAGTGTGACTATTTTTGATTCTCATTTACGTTAATTTCAATAAAAAACTTAAAATTTACAATATTTAGCATTAATATTAGATGTCCGAATAACTAGAAGCAATTTTTGGGGAAATTTAGCTATCGGCCTACAGGTCGATAGCTAGCTGATAACCATTCAATTTACATCCTCTTTTTCATTAAATATTAAAAAGCTTTAGAGGAATTATATAATTTCAAGCGTTCTTATATCCGAAGGCAACGGTTTAGTTAACAGGCGGCCATGCACCTTCATACAATTATTTGAAATAATATATACATATTTTTTTAATAATTCTGAAATTGACGGCCGGCAGTTGAATTTGTGCATTTTGGTTATCGGCATAGAGTATACTAATATGGCCGAGAACCAAAAATCTATGTTTTGGTTTCCGGCCACTGAATTAGGAATACATTAAGTAAGTATTTTTTTTGTAACAATATTTTTTAAGCTTTCACGAAGCGTAATATTATTTTCTACTTAGTTTTGATTATCAATAATGGTTTATCATGTTTTGAACTATGGCAAAAACATAAATATTGAAAAAAATATGTTCATTACTTTACATACATTTAATTTTTTATGGAAAACCAATCCTTACTACAAAGCACTAAGACTTATTTTTCAACGCATTACATGGTGGCCGAAAAGTAGTTGTTTTGACGGGCGATAACTGAATGTTCTGTCCGATAACCCCCAAATTCGCTAATTTCAGATATTTTATTTATTTATTTCTTTTTGAAGCATTTTTTCAATAATAGGGGTTTCTTAACTAAGACTACAATATCTACTGATCTCAAAATCATTTTATACTTTAGTCTCGTCCAAATATTTGATACAAATATATCATCTTCAAGTCAAAAAATCGCAAGAGTGGCCGATAACCCCCTAAATTACCCTAGTGTAAACAACCGCGAAAGTTTAGAATTTATTTAACCGCCTCAAAGGGCGGGGCACACCGGCTCCGTATCCAGCTCTCGTCCGTAGTCACGCACGAACTGATGACGTTGTAATGTATGGGACTGTATGAGATACGGCACACCGCTTGCGTGCAGCACGGAACGGATACGCAACGCAAGCGGTGTGCCGTATCTCATACAATCCTATACATTACAACGTCATCAGTTCGTGCGTGACTACGGACGAGAGCTGGATACGGAACGCATACGGAGCCGGTCTGCCCCGCCCTTTAGTCTGTCTTGTATTAACGACGTGTATGTGCTATTCATTAACTTTAAAAGTAATCTATTGCTTAGTTTTTGGCTTGTGTGTCATCGATTGTATCACAATATTGAACCATTGCAGCTTTGTATCGCAAGCTAGGCCGAAACACTTAAGCAAATAACCAAGTCAACACAGTACAAGACACAAGGAAGTCTAGCAGCAGAACCGCGATCCCCTGGCTTTTGTTATAAACTGTATGAACATCCCGTGCCTACAAGATGATCTCAAACGGGTTACCGGAGGTGTTGCTGAGAGCACAAGTTTCCTTGGAAAACCTGTCGGTCCCTTGTGGTTATTATAGTACCTGCCTACCTGCTCGTTCAAAGTGAAATTGAATTTCCTCCCGACAATACTTTAGGTTAACCGACGCCTGTCGCCCGTCGACCGTCGACCGCGTTCAGGAGGGAAGGAAAATTTTCGAAACATTGGAAAACAAACGTTTAGTTGATTTATGCTAATCTATGCTCGTAATCCCCGGATAAAAGCCGGCCTTATTGTTTACCGCCAGAAAGTTAGGAAAACTATTTGCGGTGAAATTGAATCACAACAAAATTGTATCATTTCGAACTAATTCAATTTCATACGCCGGATTTAAAGCTGTACTGTTATTCTAATTCTTATGGAATGTCAGCTAATGAAATAACCGATCGAAGTATTAGATTAGAATAGTCTACTTTATCTGACCATCTCCTGATTCATCTGCTAGTACTTTTCAGAAAGTTGTGCCACTGAGTAGGCATTTGCGAGCGCCACGGCCTTGAAAGATGATTTAACTTGTGTAGTTTTGTAATCCGACGACAGTGGAAGTTTAATCCTCTTCAAGTGGTCAGCCAGAGATCAGAGCGGTCAAAGAAGGGAGAAACCTTCAGACGCAAAATGTCCCTTTCGCAAAATGTCTACTCATCGCAAAACGTCTCTTTCGCACAATGTCCCTTTCGCAAAATGTCCCTTTCTCACAACGTCCCTTTCGCAAAACGTCCCTTTCGCAAAATGACAACTTCGCAAAATGTCCCTTTCGCACAATGTCCCTTTCGCACAATGTCCCTTTCGCACAATGTCCCTTTCGCAAAATGTCTCTTTTGATATATTAGGTGTGAGTGAAAAGGATGATCTAAATTAAGGTTGACTGGAAAAAACCCCTAAATAAGGAATAAATCCGACTTTGTTCTTTCATGTTGTATTATGTTGTATTTTTGTTTTGATATAATAAACTGAGTACATTGGCGCGGCAGGCAGGCTGGCTTGATGATTCCAATTAAAGGTATCTTAAAATATCAAAAGGGACATTATGCGAAAGGGACATTTTGCGAAAGGGATATTTTGCGAAAGGGACATTTTGCGACGTTGACATTTTGCGAAAGGGACGTTTTGCGAAAGGGACATTGTGAGAAAGGGACATTTTGCGAAAAGGACATTGTGCGAAAGGGACGTTTTGCGATGAGTAGACATTTTGCGAAAGGGACATTTTGCGTCTGAAGGAAACTAAAGAGCTGCAGAACTAAATAGTTTCCATTTGGGGACAGCTTCTGATACATTTTACATTACATAATCTTGTATTTTGAGATTTTTAAAATAATTAAGGTGAAATTTGACTAGCGACCGATGGTGCAAACAGAGGATGGGCTGATGATAATTAATAACTATCCCCAAGGAACAAAGGTTGAATTTGAGAAAATATTTGGACGTCCTTAGTAACCTAAATTACCAAGGGTTGTTCCTTATCACCAGCCCTTCTTGAGTTTTCGTTATCGGTCACTAGTAAAATTAAACCCTATATATGAAAAAACGAAAAAAATATTGATTAAAGACTAGACTTTCACAAAGTGGACACACTTTTTTAAGTTTCAGCTTGAAGGGCGTGGTGGCAAATACCCAGCCAGTAAATAAAACAATCAATAAATATCCTGGATAATTCACACAGCGCCATCTACACCCAAACTAAGCATAGCTTGTACTCTAGTAACTAAATAGCTGATAAATACATATATACTTTTTTTGTAAAAAAAATACATATTACACATAGAAAACAGACTGAACACAATTATCTGAAAATTTACGTAACAAACATTTTTGTCTTATGGGGATCGAACCCACGACCCTCGGCGTCGCAGGCTAGAGTACTATAGATACGCTACGCCATCGGGCCAGTCTAAATACACTGAGGTTTTACAAAGTGCAACACATTTTTATTTTTTTGTACCATAATTGTTTAATGTAATAATATGAGTAAATCCATTAGGCAAGCCCAAGATTGCAGTATATTACATTAAATATTTTCCGAGCAGATAATCTCACCCATTAGTGCTCTGTGAATGTCGCTCGTTAGCACGAGTTAGTGTTCTGTGCCGAGATATGAACAAGTATTTCTAATTTTTATGTTTAATATCCATTAAGATATTTTCATTTATGAAAATTGTATTAATGAAGTGTATTTTCAGAAAATTCGTTTTATTCATCTTGGATTTTGTCTCAGAAATAAAGATTTAATTTTGTTGGTCGACTTCAAAGCAATATTCTAAATTCTCCAGACGAAGTATGAAAGCACGGATTACAGTGTTCATAATTATTGATATACATTATTGCTATTTTAATATTTGATGTTCAATTAAGAGGTACGATTATGTATAAGTCATTAAGGTTTGTAATTCCATTCATCGTTAAGAAAAAGACTTCATTATCAAAACTCAAACAATGAAATTATAACTCATGAAAAATTTTACGCCGGTGAAGGGCCTTATCTTCTTATTTTTTTAACTTTATTTGCTCTATATAAATAATAAAGATTAATTAAATAATAAAAAATAAAGTCAAAGAGCTGGTTTAAGGATAATTAATTAAAATTGTTATGATTATCTATTTAACACACTTTGATTTGCAATATTCTATTACATACTGAGGTGTTATCAGTAGGAATGCCTAAGCAATAAAAACTATGGTGTAAAATTTTACTAGTGACCGATACGAAAAACTTAGTACGGGCTGATGATAACAAACAACGTGATTTTTATTTTGGACTTGTCATAAAAATTGTCTCGGTCAGCTGATGCATTTTTTACAAAAGGTTAATTAACCGGTTCTTTGGGGAAAGTTGTTTCTTATCACCAACCTGCAGGTACTGAGTTTTTAGTATCGGTCGCTATAAAAGTTCACAGCATATAGAAGAAAAAACTGGTAAGGTCGATCCTTTAAAAGAGTCCCCACTAGTAAGTATGTAAAAAACTTACTTATGAGGGTTGGTTTGGCGAGCGCTCACATCACCGATTCACTGTAAATCATCCAAATAGACAAATCGCAACCACAAAAAGTTCCTAGTACAAATGACCTATGATATTTCAGCATGTAAATAACTAGTTAGCTAGTAGTTACCGATCATCTTCTCAGTATCCAGTGCGGTGTGTTTTATTACCACATAAATCTGCCCCACTTTGTGCAGGTATGAATAGAAACCGTCGCGTATTCAATAAGCGGGCGGTTGGTGCATATTACGCTCTCAAGTAATGTAATGTCTGCAATTTATTACGCTCTGTAATATCTACAAACGGTGAAATGGAGAGTTAAAGAATTATTCCAAAGGGTTGTATAATGTGATACAGAACCATTTTTAAAGACATTGCATGCTGAACGCCGATTCTCTTATTCTTTAGCCATTGTGATGACATCAAAACTCAATTGTCATTCTATTACAATTGTGAATTTCTTAACTTCAAACTGTTAGCGGAATACGAAACAGTCCAACTGACACTCTATTTAATCATAACTGAGGCGCTTTTCAAATAGCGGAATACTGGCCTTGTTGTAAGCATGAGTGTTTGTTGACAGCAAGTTGTCGCAATGCCGCTGAACGAGGTGTCGCGTCACAGCAGCATCATGTTGTTGTGCTAACTCGCTCAACTTTGTAACCGCGTTTGAGACCTTAGCTTCGAGTTGGCTATTCTTCAGTGAAGAGTAGCCAACTCGTATCGTATCGAATTAACATGTGTAAGCCAAGTGCAGATGGCGTGGTTGATTGCATCGCTTCAGCAGTAGATGCGGCGAGCGAAGTCAGTATTCGTGTGCCTATGAGTGGCGCGCGCTTCATATTTTTTGTTATACGCAATTAACTATATTTGATATCAACCTGTGACACATTATTATACACTGTTCGGGCGACCCGGCATGTGAGGATTGGGCCTAAGCTTGGGTTAGTCATATTACTAAGATGAGGGACTTCCGACTTCCTCCAGACTTCGTTTTCTCGGGATTCCTATAATTCAATCCGTCCCTGATATAGACGTAATTATGTTATAACGTACCTTTTTGTAGGCAAACCCGTACACGTGTGTGTTTTTTGTCTAGAGGTATATTATTGCGATAGACCTAAACACTCTTCCTTCGTGGTTCCTTCACTCACACCCTCACACTTTTTAAAGCACTTTTTTTTCTTCGAATACTGCCATGCCATTTATAATAAATATGTACTATATTTGTTTATGTACATAGCTTCTTCTTTTCGTGTGGGAATACCGAGCTGACCAGCGTCCCGATAACCTCTGGTGTCAGAGTTTTTCAACCGCCTACTACTACTATGATATGGTTGTGTAACGACTGTAGTCTAAGTAGGTTATCATAGACAGCAACCGAGACCGATGGCTTAACGTGCCTTGTGAAGCGTGGAACCATCTTTCTTACAGATAATCAGGCGGTTCAGCCTGCAATGTTCTAACGTGTCTGGAAAAAAAAATAAAAAAGTGATAATATCAACTTTTTGAGTGCCCCAACGGGTATCGAATCCTTTGCGTCGCACTATTGCGAAATAACACAACTAAAACACTCCATTATTTGTAGCTACGTTTGTGGCCACCTTTACTTATAAGCTCATAGCTCTCATCCCTACAGTACAGCCACAGATACCCTCGACATAATACTTGCGGTAACACAGAGAACATAAACCCTCATTTTATTTTCACAAAATCCATCCGAATGCGCGGATTCGTTTCAGCATATCTTCATCCGACATATTCTCCGCGGCAAATATTCACGAGCTGCCTTCTGCCCGCCGAGTATCGTAAAGAGGGCGAGCATTTTATTACATTGTTTTACAATTTGCACGAACATAACACAAGAGAATCATTTTATTGAATACCAAATTTTGAAACACTTCCCGTGTTAGGTATAACATTTTTGAAACCTGCAAAATTTTCAAGCGCGGGCAGGATTTGAACCTGCGACTTTCGCATTACTAGTGGCGACGCCTCTTCCATCTGGGCTACCGCAGCTCATTCCTTGCCCGCCAATTTTGCAAGTGTATTTTAATGCCAGTAACGCGTAGCACGGCTTCATCTACCGGGTTAGTTTTGCAACTAATTGCTTTTGGAAGAGGCGTCGCCACTAGTAATGCGAAAGTCGCAGGTTCAAATCCTGCCCGCGCTTGAAAATTTTGCATGTTTTCAAAAATCATTTTATTGTAAAAAAATTTGGAAATAAGAATATAGGCGTGATATATGTAAGTATGTAATTTGGAAACGTTTGCCCGAAAGCTGACGGATAAATTTACATTTAATTCAAATTTTGTATTTACCCTTTTTTTCCTACTAGTACTAACACATATGCCGCTGTCAGCCGCTGTGAAGAGCCTCACGCAGCCACAGATTATCACTTTAATTGTTGCAGACGTACCTATGTCAGTGTAAAAAGCCGGCATGGCCATTGATCCTTACCACTACTGGGTTAAGCCTGCGATATAATCTGTAGCAAGCCTTGTACGGGAAATGTATTTTCACTGTGAGCTCCATTTTATCAAATCCATGGAAATAAGTTGAGCGTGACAGAATGATGGACAAAAGGAACAAGTGAGCCTGTACAATACAATAAAATTCAGTTTCAAAGAAACCTTTTTCCTTATTGCCGAGAGTCCCAATCATGCATCATTGTGTCTAATAGGGTATCAGATACAATCTCTGTAAAGGTCATTTGAATGCCACAATAGCAGTTTCCGTCACAACGAGGTCACAAACGAATATTACCCATTTCACGAGGATTGTTCAATAGAACTGCTGAGGTGAGGTGACTTGCCGATATCGCATTTATACATTTTGAAATTTTGTATAACTCTTTTTCTTATTGTACCTACCAACCTATATAAGTATTTAAAATGTCTGTTGGGGAATGGTGCCGAGACAAACTTTGAAAGTTTAACGGCCCCAATTAAATTGTTTACTTTGTTTGACTTGCAATTGATATTATTATTATCAGTGAATTTATTGCATTGTATATCCAACGTAAGTATTTATAAGGGGACTTACTAAGCGGGAGCGGATGTGACGTAATCGATATCTAATTACTCTAATTGCAATGATTAATATAACGGTAGGTAGATTACCTTATTAATTTAATTAATGAAATTACTCTCGTACTGCTTAGCGACTAAGGGACTCGAGGTTTACACGTGTATCGCAATTTTAGGCGATGGGCTGATAATCTGTCACTATAGCGAAACACAGTTTTCTGAATAACCCTTAATAAATGTTTGTTCGAGGCGTAAATGTTAGTTTTTTTCGACCTCTTCCGCTCTGCCTATCCTGCAAGGGATATAGGCGTGATATATGTTTGTAATCTCGCACTGCTAAGTTTTTTATGCTGATTATCTCCAAGTAAAGGTTTTGCCACTTGGTGCCGGCTTTGAATAGCATCACCCCAATTATACCCATGGATGTCGTAAAAAGCGACTAAGTGATAATCATCTAGGGAATGGCCCGCAGCGTTAATTGTGAATGAAACATTGTACTGCGATCGCCATTTCGCCTGCCTCCCCCATGGAGATGAGATAATATTATGGTATCGTGTTTATAAGGTGAGGAAAGTCTTCTGCTGGTGAACATTTCTGACGGCCGATGTGGCGCAGTGGTAGTGCGACTACCTGCTACGCAAAGGTTCCGGGTTCGATTCTCGGTGGGACACTCACAAAGTTGAGATTTATCTCTTAGTGAATTTGTTCCCGGTCTGGTTAGGACATTGCAGGGTGAACCAACTGATTGTCCGAAAAGAAATGGTTCCGTGCTTCGGACGGCACGTTAAGCCGTCGGTCCCGGTTGCTTTCTATGATTACTTACACGGCGGTCGTAACACAACCATGTCAGAGGCCTACTAGTGGTAGTAGGCGGTTGAAAAACTCTGACACCATGGTTGATCGAGTCGTTGGACGACTCGGTGTCCCACACGAAAAGAGAGGTGAACATTTCTAAGCAAAAAAATTACTACATATTTAAAGCAACCTTGAGAAACTTGTAGATGCCAACAAAGCCTTGCAAGATTTTTAATATCAAGAAAAAAAACCATCTGTGTCTATAACATTGACTGTAGGCTCTACAATACAAATGGTTGACTGGAAGAGATGCCTTTGTGGGATAAATCTGCATTTGTGCCTCTTGTTTGTATTTTCTTGTTCTTTACTGTAATTGTAAATTGGTTTTGTGGTAGAATTATACATATAAACATATACTTCGATGTGAAAAAGGTTTCGGCTTAACATTTCAGCAGGTTTTCATGTTTGAAGATGTATTATTACAGGATGTTGTTAACTGACTTGTAAAGAGCTATTCAAGGAATTCTTGCCAGACCTTTTATGAATAACGTATCCATTTGGCCCCGACCTGAAGGCCTTAAGCTCTTAGTTCCAGTAATTTACCTGCTCGTTAATCCATCACCATTGGCCAAAGAATGTGCCTTATTCAGGTATCTGTAGGCTTCTTGGAAATTTTCCTACATATTTTAACTCGGACTAAACTTGTACTTAATCGTAGCAATTCGTAGCACATCGTAGCTTCTCGTAGCAACTAATAGATACTCGTAGCGTCGCCCGTAGCTGCTCATTCTGTAATATGTCGTAGACTGCTCAAGGTCAGCTAATACGATTTCTTTGGTCGTAGAGAATACTGAAAAAAGACCAAAAAATAATGCAATTACAAAATTATATGTAAAATGTATAATCTGGGTGTAATATGGACAATTTAGATAAAAGTCAGCTCTGGCAGCTCCTCTCTGTTACGTTCAGGCGCATTGAGCCGCAAAATTTTGTAAAAGCTAGAATATGTGCCAAATACATGAGACACCGAGTCGTCCAACGACATCATAAACTTCCTCGAAAATTTATGATTGGAGTTTGTAGTAGGTTTGTCATTTAAGCAATCAAGTAGAAATGTTGCCAGACTCGTTATCTTGTTGTCAATACCTTACCAGATTGCGATGAAATTGCAAAATCACGTTCTGCTTACAATTCTTTTTGCAACTTCAGCGGCTCACTGCTTCTAAATGCAACCACACTTGGCTTAGTAATCGTTATTACGCTCAGATTCTGAAAATACTAGTTTGTTTCTTTACGAAACATTTTCGGAATTTCACATATCGTGCCCGCTTATGCCGTGTGATTCCGGCTCGGATGCCGGCTTAGAATAGCATCACTCCATTTCTTTCCCGTGAGAGTCGTAAGAGGCGACTCATATTCTATGTGCCAAATACATGAGACACCGAGTCGTCCAACGACATCATAAACTTCCTCGAAAATTTATTAAGAAGTTATGATTGGAGTTTGTAGTAGGTTTGTCATTTAAGCAATCAAGTAGAAATGTTGCCAGACTCGTTATCTTGTTGTCAAAACCTTGCCAGATTGCGATGAAATTGCATTTGACATTCTGTTTACAATTTTTTTTGCAACTTCAGCGGCTTACTGCTCCTAAATGCAACCACACTCACCTCCCAGACTTTGACCTTAGTAATCGTAATTACGCTCAGATTCTGAAAATACTAGTTTGTTTCTTTACGAAACATTTTCGGAATTTCACATATCGTGCCCGCTTATGCCGTGTGATTCCGGCTTAGATGCCGGCTTAGAATAGCATCACCCCATTTCTTTCCCGTGGGAGTCGTAAGAGGCGACTAAGGGAATCGAGGGTGTACATTACAATTTTAGGCAATGGGATGATAACCTGTTACTATGGCGATACACAATTTTCCGAATGACCCTCAAATATTACTCAGAAGTAGCGTAAATGGCCGTTTTTGCAGCCGTTTACGCTCTGGATAAACCTACCTCGCTAGGGATTATAGGCGTGATGTATGTGGCCGCTTAAGATATAAGGAAATGGCTCCGGCGGCCAAGCGAGCCGATCTACAACAATTTCAAATATATTAAATTACCATAATTATTAATTATGCCTAGTTTATTGTGACTGAAAACGATGTTAATTATGCCTAGTTTATTGTGACTGAAAACGATGTGCACCGATTTTCAGTATTACTGCGTAAAGAGGAATCTAAACAGCTGATTGCCGCTACTCCCGGTTTCCGGATAAGGTTTGATGAAGATGGATTCGAGACGTCCGCTTAAAGATGCCTCTTTAGAGATTTCCTTATTTTATATATACATTATCGGATTAAGGTTTATTTATAAAATCTTATTTCTCTTTGTTTCTGAGAAAAGCAAATGTTTTTCATAGATGTTAACTGGATACTCTTTCAAAATTCATTTTTTACGCACCTCGAATTTATAAAGGGTTGTCTCTAATTATTAACATGTCACTCGCACCTATCTCTCGCAGTGTTGGTACCCACATGAAGTGAGGAAAACACACGAAACAATATTAATCGTACTGATTGAAACATGAATCCCGTGATAAATGACACAAAGCCAATTCCCGCCGGGTTTTTATCCACACAACAGCGACATACCATTGTTTGTGGAAAAAACAAAAATACAGTCCCTGCGGCGCGGCGTCTGCGATAAATATTCAGCAGCCACAGAGGCTGTGGTTGAGGTAACATACTCAGTAGGACGTAAATTCATTTGAACTTCTTGTTTGGTAGCTTAGTAGGATTATTGCCGCTTTATGTCTTTTAAATAAATAATAAAAAAAAAATTGTGATGCCAGGCAAGAATACCGTATAAAATATAAGTTCCCGCGGTTGGTATGGGTTTCATGAAATGGACAAAAGAGGATTTCGCATCGTGCTATCAAACAACTTGACATGGCAAGCATCTTGACTATGTATGATTGATACTACCCTTCCCTATAGGGTGTTTACTCCATAGCACTCAATTCGTGAAGCAAGGAAGTGTAGCCTACAGTTTAACTACATACTAACGCCCGATTTTCGCACTCACACATAAACACGCCCGACCGACCTTTACGTACACGACTTTTACATAGAATCTCGTGCCGCTCGTGTTACAGCAAACTGCCGGCGAGCGATTTTGTTTCAGTACCAAAAAAAAAATACCCAGGAAGCTAAATATTCATTAAATAATAATGTTATTCAATGTTTTGATACTGTACCTTAGCACTATGGGACCTAAGTGTGAGATCACTTTAATTCGGGTTCGCAAAACCAATTTGTTGACATCCCTGCAAATATAGGTAGATTCAAGCGGAAATATGCGAGTTAAACTACTGCTCCTTGGTATGTATTGTGTTTCTACTGTGGTGAAAAGTCTCGCCGTGCGAACAAAGTCAATGGAATCAACAGTGAAGGGGGGGGGGGGGGGGGGGGGGGCAGTGAGTGAGGGGGGAGCGGAGAGGGGGGGGGGGTGAGGGTCATCAAGCTGACAAACGTGTGCCGAGTATGCAAATGGAGGTTTTCACTGAATGAATATTGGCGACGCTTCCGTACAATCCTAGTGAAACTGGTGTTTGTAAATTTTTACTCTTGAGGCTAAGCACAGGCCAAAGAACTCGCGCGCGCCGTGACAGCGCATGATCATCATCATATCGTATGGCAATCCCTGCTTGGATCATACGTCAATGTCGAGGTTTTTCAGCCAGCTCTTATTTAAGCCAGGTTTAGGACCAACTACGGGAAAACAAATTACCATCTCCACAAATGGGGTCTCAAGGAGTCACCACAATGCGACTGCGGAGCACCTGACCATACCTAAGCCCATGTTGTGAACGAATGCCTACTTTGCTGTTTTCCCGGTGGTATAGCCGATCTGCACAAGTACAGCGCATGATGTTTTAGTGCACAAGGTACAACGAAGAACGGGAGTAAAAACTGGATGTTATTATAATTATGACAGTGCAATTTTCCGTCAAGGCGCATATATACCAAAGATTGCATCTAAAAGCCATGACAAGATTCATGAGGAAAAAGCAACTGAAACCAAATTTGTCGCAAGCGCAATCGACAAGTAATGTGTGAGAAGTAAGTTCCGATCAGTCGTGAATATTCATAGAATGGGATGGATTGTTCACCACCTAGGCAATGAAATGCTATGATATAAGCATTCCTGACAGAATATTTATGCTGCCAAATGTGTAATTAGAAGAGTCCCACGTTTAGTAATGCTTTTTAGTAACTATTGTTTGAGCAAGATCTTCATTAATGTGTATGAAGTTCCAAAAAGATTCATTTCGAGTATAGATAGCAGTAAAGTAAAGCGCTTTGTACGCAAATGTTCTTTGTGTCAGATCCAATAACATCATCAACATAGTAAGCTGTAAGCTCCCCAAATAAAATAAAATAAAAATAAATAAAATAGGTGAACAGGATGCGTGACTTTCAATCAATAGCAAAAAGCTAAATATAGCCAATATTTATTTTTATACAGCACTAGAGTGTGCATCTAGTATGTTTGGCAATAAAGAAGGAAAATGCGACGTTGCAAAGTAACAAGTCGCTTATGTAATTCAGAGGTAATAATAAAATACGAATTTTTGCTCTTTATTACAATAGTTTGATGAACTTCACATAGATTTTCTCACTCAATAATTTTCTTCAACTAAACCTACTTCACCAGCAATGATTTTGTCCGAGCCTGCGACAACAACCAATGTCTCCGCGTGATTTACTACTCGTTCACGGAACTGTGGCGCTCATAAATTTTGCAACCTTTCCTTTTCCCTTCGTCCTTTCTCATCAAACATTCTTATTTTTTGCTGTATGAAAAAAAAACAAGGAAAATCTTGAGTGGGTTATCAATATTATATTTTATGCGCACTACCTACTTTAGCATCGTTCAAATTATAAATAAGTACAAATCCTTCCTAGTCTCTTTATTTGTTAGAGTTCTTGTTCGAAACTTCATTTACCAGTATTCATAAGTGGAATCATAATTAGTTCCCAAAAAATTTAATTTCATTTTTTCCCTTTTTTGGGGAAACTCTATATTCATAGAGAGGAAAATTGAACCTGATCCATGAGGGTCTCGATACGTGAGATTATGTGAAAACCGGCCTAAAAAGCAGAGTAGCAAGAAGTTAAAAGAAGAATAAACATACATACATACATACATACACGCCTATTATCCCTTGCGGGGTAGGCAGAGCGTAAACGGCCGCAAAAACGGACATTTACGACACGTCTTGACATATATTTGAGGGTCATTCGGAAAATTGTGTATCGCCATAGTGATAGGTTGTCAGCCCATTGCCTAAAATTGCAATACACACCATCAAGTCCCTCAGTAAGAAAAGGAGAATAAACAATGTATGTTTAAAGTTTTCTGCGAGTGCAACGTTGGTTTCATTGGTAAATATATCTTTCTTGTGTACTCAAAACTTTACCATTGTTGCAACGCACAACTGCAGAAGTTACACTCTGTTCAGCTGGATAGTGCAGTTCATGTTTAATGTTGTAAATTAAATGTATTATCTCGTTCAGGATTACAATTTCAGACTTTAGAAGAAGGCAACAAAGGTTAGAGAAAGTACAATATATAATTGCAAAGAATTGTATCATGCATTGAGTTGACGTGGGAGTCGGGAACTCGAGGCCGAGAGAGCAATTGATCTGTTGGAGCGCCGAGCGGAATAAACAGCTGTGGAGAGGGAAGTAGCAGGAAATAGAGCAATACTTTATAAGAATTGAAAATATATAGTACGGAAGTAAAACTAAGGTAAGTTAGTTTCTATAATGTTATTTTAAATTGAAATAATCCTCTCGCATTTATTGTGAATAAACCTCTCCCTCCTCCTCATTTCAACACGTGGGTGTAGTAAAAGGCGACTAAGGGATGGATACAGAGAACGGGCAGCAGCGTTCTCAGTGAATACAACACCTTGCACTGCGCTCGCCAATCCGCCTGCCAAGCGTGTTGAGTATGGAGATACCTCCCGGAAGGGGGAGGCTTATATGTCCAGCAGTGGACTGGACAGCTTGTGGATGTAAAAGTAAGTTAAAAGCAAACTTTCCTTTATCTCCCTCGTCCTCTCTCCTTGATCTGACGGACAGAATTGTGTCCAAATTGTGTGTTACTATTGTATCTATCGACTCAAGAGTCTTCCATGTTGCTCTTAAAATCTTTGTACAATAAATATAAAAGATACCTCTTATCCAACAAGTAGTAGGTAACAACAAGTAGTTAAGAATACAACGATACAATGGGTTTGTTTATCATCCTCGTAGTCAGTCGTAGCCAGCCGTAAATGCGTACATAATTTGATAAATTATAATAGGGTTACTTAAAGTAAAAGAAAAGACTAAAATTTAACTTATATCTACCTATCTTTACATATATACACAAACCTAGCAGCTTATGCCTGCTCGTACCCGGTCCGCAATAACATGAATGAAATATGTGAGCGCAAACAGTTGAACAAACCACCCGACTAATGTCTGCGATAGTCGGATCGGACTATTGTAGCTAAACAATGGACTATTTTGTTGTGTTGCGGCCCGGAGCTGCCAAAAAACTAACAACAGTAGGCGGAATTCTACACGCTTATTTTTCTGTTATTATTTTGGCGTGTGATGTCGGCTTGGAATAGCATCATTTCTTTCCCGTGGGTGTCGTAAGACGCGACTAAGGGAGGGTTACATGTGTGTTGCAATTTTAGGCGATGGGCAATAACAATCTGTCACGATGGTGATAGACAAGCTTTCTGAATTACCCTCAATTGTTTACGTTTACGTTCTGCTTACCCCGAATGGGATATAGGCGTGATATATGTATGTATATTTTATTTGGTGAGTCCTAGGGCATAAAAAAAATTGAAGAGACTTGGGAAGTCAAAAGAGCACCTGTGAGTTATCTACGGGCGGCAAAGGTATAGTGAAATTTTAGGCAATCTTTATGTCAAAAGGTGGCTTGAAGTGGCACAATACAGGGATCAGAGGAGAGAGCTCTCCTTGTAATTCCATATCCAAATCAGCGGTGTAAGCTTAGTTCTTTAAATAAATAATTATCTTGGACAATTCACACAGCGCTATCTAGCCCGAAACTAAACAAAGATTGTACTACGGGAACTACATAGTTGGGTTTTATACTTACATGTTTTAAATACATACAATATAATGCATGACTAAATACAAACATTTGAAAAGTGTCTTCTCAAATGTCTGTCTTGTGGGGATCGAACTCACGACCCTCAGCGTAGAAGGCAGGGTTACTATCTGCTATGCCATCGGGCCAGTCATGGAGTCAATTAGGATCATGTAATAAATTCTATGCCATTGTTTTACATATAGTTTCACAGTATGTAGCTGTATACATCTAGGTCTGGTCTCCTCGCTCGCAGCGCGACCGCTCGGGGATATTCAATTATGCACCTACTCGCTACTTCGCATGCGTTTAACGGGCCTACTTCCATGAAGTGAGGTGAAAACGAGCTACGAGAATGCATTTTATACATATTCTAAGGAACATCACTGTCAACAAAATTTTGTTTTTTATTCTTCAAGATATGAGGAATAAGCCAGGGCAGCGCAAAATCTCATTTTATATGTAATAATGGAGAAATTAAAATTTGAAGTTACCTCTATTTTTCAGTGATGAAGCGTGGCGTAAGAGATTTCTTCCGCCAGTGCTAATCGAACTGTATTGATCTTAGTATGATTATTAATGGCAATTTCACGTTGAACCCGCCCGGGCGGCTATTTTTTTACAAAACAACTTAGTTATTAAGAAATTTAGCAAAACACTTACTGTTTCCGGCTGCTTTCCTTGGGAGTAAAAGGTTTTTGTTTTGATGTGTTTCCTCTGCTGTCAAAACTGACGTGGAATTGATCATAGATAAACGGAATATGATGCAGACGCGACACACTGTACATTTGTTCGATATTTTGACCGTGAAAAATTATTGTAGCTAGAATTTTGCCGTAAAATATATCAACTATCTACAACAACGGCATTCTATCCGCTATGGATAATTTTGCCAATGTCAATACTACGTTGATTGGTACATCGAACGAAACGCAAAACATGAACCGATTAGACGTAGGTATTAAAAATATTTTTACGATCAAATAATAGGATGACGTGGTTGTTAGTGCAGATTAGTATGAAGTAGTAAGGTTCGATTTATATGCAACATTAGACGGCGACACGGCGGCACAAAAGCAGTTTTTTAACCGCGGCGGAAATTTTTAAATGTATATATGGAGCGCTGCGCACACGGTCACCACCAACCACAGTTTTAGGACAAATTATAAGAAAGCAAGTATTAGTACATTGTTGTCGAGGTATGGAAAATAAGACTTTGCTGGACTTCAATTATACAAGTCAAGCAAAGTAATTTTCCCCGAGGCTTACATAGTGCTTTTCTCAAAAAAAGGCTAGGAAATGAAAGATTGTACTTCTTATAAAAGTTAGCTAGAGCGACCACAACACAACGAAACAAATAAAAATTTTCAATTCTCCCACCAATTGTAATTTTTTAAAATAAATTCGCCTGTAAGGCACAGTATTACGTAATATTCAGCCATACTAAGTGTTTAGTTCATTCTTTTCTTTTTTAATTCTGGACAGGCAAGGGTCTTCACATCATACAGCCTCGTCTTTAGTTACCTGTTTCATACAAAATTACGTTCCGTTTCTATGAGAGTCATCGAGATAATTTTGAAATCAAATTATGTGGGTTTAGCGTATAACGAATTTATCTTAATGGACACCAGCAAAGGATTTCCATACAACTTTGCTGGCGTGATCTGAGACGTGACAAACAATGTGAAACTTCGCGGTTTCTTTTTTTGAAAGAAATAAACACATTTCCTAGCATGTTTGAGAAAAAGATTTTTGACAGATTTCAGTTCAAGAGTGGGATCAATTGATTCGGAAGGTTTTTAGTGTTATGGGGTAAAAAGGTTCTAGAGTGGCACTGGGTGAAGATGTTCATGCTAGGGTAACACTGGGTTGAAAGGTTCTAGACTTATACCTAGCTGGAAAGTCCTAGAGTGTCACCGAACAAAATGCCAATACTAATGTTAAAATTAATTTCCAGGTAGGTACTTATCATTTCGGGAAGGTCGAGGGTATCATTATATTAAAGGTTGTGGTCACCCTGGTTCGTTGGTAACACCGAAATATACCAAACATTGTATATCCCTTTTCTAAAAATACCAATTTCAAGACCAAAAATTATAGGATTATCCAGATAGGAATGGATTAAAAACCTTAGTCAAACAAACAATTAGAAGCACCTTCGATTTTAATTTTTCTTAGTTACTTTAATAGATACCACCAAAATGTATGATAATTTTTAACTATGAAGTAAAAGGTGTTCGAAGGTATGAAATTTTTAAGGCATGCGGCTCTGTGTTTGTCTGATGGTCAACAAATATTGTTCAAAAACTAATGAACGGTGCGAGAATGCGACCGCTATTTTATATATTATCATATCATAATATCATACTCGTATATATAATGGCCGTCGCTAATTGGTCGCTAATTTTTATGGCATATAATATTTATTATTTATATGTATATTATTTACTTGAAATTATCTACAAATATAATTTTAATCACGTGTACAAACTGTTGTAAATGTCTCCTAAAAACGGAAAAACCACATAAAATCATGACAGAATCGTTATCAGCTCTACATGAAGCCCTTATACCATTTCACAAATGGCCAACCTAGACCTGCTGGATGATCTCGACAATACCCTAAATGTTCCCTGTCATGTTTGTAATTTCCCTGAAAATTGTATAAAATTTTTGGATAACACCTACAATTTCAGAATTCTAAGTTTTAATATCAGAAGCCTTCAACGGAATTTTGATTCCTTTCTTGTACTGCTAGGGCGTCTTAACGTGAATTTAGATGTTATTATACTGACGGGAATTGCTTCTGTCCATAAAAGACCAAAAAAAAATAGAATTGTAACTAAGATTGACTTTGATGCTCTTGAATCGCAACTAAAAAACGTTGACTGGTCAGATGTATTAAACCAAACTGATGCTTCCGATGCAGCTTTGTTATTCGTAGAAGCACTGGTCAACTTTATTAAAAACAACACAAAGCAAAGTAGGATTAGTCGATCTAAATATACTCTGAAAGACTGGATGACTCCAGGTCTTCTGAGATGCGCCCGTCATCGTGACAGTCTGCACCTGAAAGTAAGAAAGGACCCCAATAATAAAATATTAGAAACCTCCTATAAAAGGTACCGTAACTTTTATGACGATCTCCTCACTAAACTTAAAGCTCAAAATGATAATGCAAGACTAATGGAAAATAGGAACTCGTCCAAGGGTATGTGGAATACTATTAAGGATATTTGTGAACTAAATACCAAACGCTTTCCGAACTCAGAGCTGCTCACCTTCAAGAGTACACCCCGGGAGTCACTGTCGGAGTGTAATAACTATTTTGCGACGGTGGGAGAAAATCTTTCACGTCGAATTCTAACCAATCTAGGAACGACGGAACTCAACCTCGCCGGCGAGTCTCATGTTAAATTTAATTCACCTCACTCCTTTTTCATGACTCCAACGGACACATCCGAAGTGAGATCCATTATTAAGTCATTGAAAACTGATAGTGCACCAGGTATTGACGGAATTACTAACAACTTAGTAAAACACATTTGCGAGTTAATACTTGAACCTCTGACTTATATTTTCAATCTTAGTCTCTCTTCAGGGACATTCCCGAATTGCTGGAAATCTGCTGCCGTAGTACCTATACACAAAGGTGGCTCCACTACGGTTCCCTCCAACTATCGTCCAATCTCACTTCTTTGCACGTTCTCAAAAATCCTTGAAAAAATAGTGAACAAGCGTTTAACTGCTTATCTTGAGTCACACAGCATCTTGTCTGAACAACAGTTCGGATTCCGAAAGAATAAATCGACCGAGGACGCAGTCAGACAACTCATAGATAAAATTGTCTTGGCATTGGACTCCGGGCAAGCGTGTGTAGGTGTTTTTTTGGATTTGGCAAAGGCCTTTGACACGGTTTCGCATCCGATACTTCTGAAGAAGCTAGAAGGCATTGGCATTCGGGGTGTTCCTCTCGAATGGTTTGCCAGTTACCTGTCAGATAGAGAGCAACAGGTCAAATTGGACCATTACATTAGCAGTCCATCTCCTGTGCGCTTTGGCGTACCACAGGGCAGCATTCTAGGCCCGACGCTATTCACAATCTACATTAACGACATTTTGAATCTCTGCAGGCACAATGATAAGACCGATATTCTATGCTACGCTGATGACACAGCAATTATTTTTCGAGGAAGATCATGGTCAGAAGTTGTTAATGCAGCTGAAAATGGTTTGACAGAAATTATGAAGTGGCTAAATCGAAACTTATTAACCGTGAACACAGAAAAAACCCAATTCCTCTGTTTCCATAAAACTGCTGCATCTAAACCACCGGAACAAGCAAATGAGATTCAGATACACACTTGCGACCGTAACCAGACCAGAATTTGCAACTGCAAAACTTTGAAAAGAACCAATTCTTTAAAATATCTAGGTGTAATACTGGACGAAAGGCTTACGTTTTCTTCTCACGTCTCTGCTCTCTCTGGCAGGGTACGTAAACTAGTAAATGTTATGAAGCTTCTACGCCAAGGAGCAAATAAGTCAATACTTTTATTGGTCTACACTACCCTGTGCCAATCTTTGCTCATGTATTGCATCACGGTGTGGGGTGGAGCTGCTAAGACCCTAATGATATCTCTGGAGAGAGCACAGAGATCGGTACTGAAGGTGGCCTTTCGAAAACCTTTCAGATTTCCCACAGCTTCTCTGTTTGAAGAAACTCGGGTCCTCTCTGTGCGCCGTCTGTACGCTCTGAGGATATGCCTTACTTATCATAAAGCGCTGCTTGGAGCGCCGGAGGTTTCTCAACAGGATGCCACCCGTCGTCTTCAAATAAGGGTGCCACCTTGCAAGACTTCCTTCGCTCAACGATTTAGCAGCTTCCTAATTCCTTTTATATATAGATCAGTGCAAAAGCAATGCTGCCTTAAAGAACAAACTACCCGTGAGGCAAAGATAAAACTCCACAAGTGGCTTCTTTCACTAGACTATCAAAATACTGAGGCATTACTCACAGTTGTAAAATAAAACTGAGTTAGAATTATTATATTTTGATACTCTAGCTTAATAAATCGTTATTGACTTATGCATGTATTTACATTATTTATTTGTAATTTATTAATATTATATATTGCTATTATTGAATTAAAATACCTATTACTATTTATTTATTTTATTTATATAACTCGGTAATCCTTTTTTATCCTTTTTTACTTTTCATCTTTTTTTTTTTTTTATTTGAATGTTTAATTTTAACTTGAAAGTTGATAAATGTATCCCTTCTACTGCACTACTAATGATCTTGTATTTGTTAAACTGTTTCTGGTCGCCCACGATACAGGTTTTCCTAGTGTGGGGACCGTTGGTAAACCCTAAGTTTGTCATATGTATATTTTTTGGTAAATAAATAAATGCTTATTATTATTATTAATTGGTATTTGCTATTTTTATTTTGAACTTACATCTATGTATACTGATTTATGCAATAAACGTTTAAAATTGAAATTGAAATTTAACAGTATTAGTTGCGCTTAAGGTGCACGCAATGACGAAAATGACAAAGAAATATCCAAAAAAAGTTTCTTAATGTCGAAGTTCGCAAAAAAATTTACAATACCAGGATGGACAAAAACGAAACAAAAATATGTTCGCGCAAAGTGCGTAACATGATACTGGCCACTTGCATTTTTAAACCTGAACTAATAAGTTGGCTTTATTTAGTTTAATGACTTTGCTTCTTCTGTAATAACTTTAAACTAAAAAGTTGTAAATATGATTTGAGATGTTATGAAGATAAGTGTTTTGTGAACTGATTAAGCCCTTATTTTTAGATGAATTCTTTTCATGTACTGAAAGTGTAAGAATAACAAACAAACAGACAGTACAGTTTATAGAGTTCATAATTAATATGGATACTATGCGTTCAGCTAAGTCTTGGCGAATGGTTCAGCTTATTTCAAAATATGGTCCTTATAATATAATATAGGTTAATATTCCTTCCAAGTTATAATATCAACTTTGTGAGTAGTCCACCGAGAATCGAACCCGGAACCTTTGCGCCGCAGGCAGTCGCACTACCATTGGTCGTCAAGTATTGTATCAGTACCAGTTAGACTAACATTATATGAAATGGTGACACCTCTATAATATACTCTTTGACATGACTTCCGAATTTCATTTGAATTTCGTTCCTTCCGGCGAAGTAGGACTCTTAAGCTTTTAACCTAACGAGCCAAGTCTTTGTAGACAAGCTTTGTAAAACATATAACTTGTGGTCTCATTTACCAGTAACTAGTTTGTTTATTTTATGTAGATTTCTTTGTTTTGACATTCTAAAAGTATTCATTGTGAATCTACTTGGAATAAAGGTTTTAAAGTTAAATAACAAACAAAAGTTCATATTCATATTTTTTTATCGTTTTAATTAGTAATGAAAATAATAGAGTAAAATCTTCATGATCGTATTTGGTTCATGACTGGTCTCTGATTTGGGACTGGTCTCTATCATACAGCATAATATAATGTAATGTTTCTATCCTCCCTCATTCTGTAATCCGCGAGACACCGCTATCCGACCTTCGTCATACGTTTCTATTGGGTCGCAAATTCTCCTAACCAGTAGCTGCTGAAAAGATGTTTTGAATACTTGAGGATGTAATGCTACGTTCACACTATTCACCTACAGTATGTTTTTGCTTCTGCCGCGAATATTGCTCGATATACTTTACTAAAGTATCGACGCGAGTGAGTGTCTCCGTCTTATGACCTAGACTAGAGTCAAGAGCAAACCCATACTTAATAAAAATAAATAAAAAGTGTTCACACACTGCCAACATACTCATCTCAGCAATACTAGTGAGTGAAATAGCAATAAATTTCACTCGCGATCGTGGTGCCGTTCTTTTGACTTGCGCACGAAAGTCCAACACTCGCAGGAGCACGGGAAGTGGCTTCGGCATGACCAGAAGCAGCGCGAGTAACCTGTTTACATGCTCGCGCTGCCCACTTCACCTACTACTTCCCTGCTCATATAGGCATAGTATGAACGTGCTATAAGGTACAATATGTAGTTTTAGGTAAGTTGGTAGTTAGTTTTAGTTTATCATTTAACTACGTTAATATCATTTAACTACGTTAGCTAGCTAGCACTAATAAATTAGTAGGTCAAAGTTTAAAAATAACCTGGAAATAAAAAGAAAAAATATTTATTACCCTTTTCCTGTTAAAAGTACTTTAATTAAAACGGAAACTGCACTATCCAGCGCTGATGCTGCAATCACTCTGTCTCCCTCTGGTGTAACAACAGTCTGCTGTTTTAAAGTTTTCCTATCAATCCCTGTATATATTTAAAAAAACATAAGTAGGTCTTTGTTTATAGTATTGAAACATAAGTGAGACACAACAGTTAATAAAAAGTCTAAAGGTGTTTGTTTCTGGAACAAACAGATCGAATATGAATAAAAGTTTACCTTCCATAAAATATCCACTGGCTCTAACACGATTCAGAAGGAGAAAATTTCATTTTAATGTCGACCTAGGTTTTTTGCGGGAAGTTGTATAGTTTTATGAGCGCGCTGCATAGTCAGTCCTGCATCGCATTGTCGTGGCTTCAGGAATATTTACTAAAAACCATAGGTGAATACATCACCAGTATAATTAAAAAGCTTTTAGAAAATGTCTACAGAAACGACTTTGCATATATACATCGTCTTAAGGCCTTATAATATGCCAAAAGTGGCTCTAGTATGCGAGTATGCGACGAAATGCAGATGGAGTAAGTTTGTATAAAAGGAATCTCATGAAATTTTATTTAAAATAAATTTTTCTAGAGTTATTGCAGATTTATAATATTAGTGAGTCGATGTACTACAAATAGTACTTAAAGCCGTAATTAAAACCCAACAAAAGTATATTTTCAAAGCCACGCGGTGTATGTAGACTGTAAAGTGAATTCTGTCGGAATATAAAACTGGAGTAAATGTAAAATAACGAGCCGTATACATAATGTGGGCTAACCGCAGCGCTGCAGAAGCTCCGACATTCAGCAATACTTTTATTAGCGCGGCTCGTGGCACATGGTAGGTACGTGTACAGAGGGCTCACTTCGTACTTGGTGACCATTCGCGCATTCACACATAGACGCTATTTATGTCTACGGCGGCGCGGCGGTTTCAAAGGATCTCAAAAAAATAAACGGCGCGAGTGACTATACAATACAGGTTGTTATTTTTAAGTCAGTATGCAAACTTTGCAGTGATTTAACTCATCAATATGACCAACTTTTAATATGGGGCCATCTACAAATGTACTAATAAAACAACAGTGCCACAGAAACAGGGGGCCGATTTAGGTTATAACGGCGTCGAGATTTTGTATGGAATGACACATGGCGGCGGAGTTCGGTCGGAGTTCGGTCGGAATTCGGTCGAGTTTCATCTAGGTGTCAAACAGAATGACAAGTAATTTACATACAAAGTTCTTCATGTCATCGGGTTTTTGTCCCTTTCTACGATTATTTTGTCTATGGTGTCGAAAAGCGGTCGAGCTATGACAACCAAGTTTCTGTCATTGTGCTCGACCATGAGCAGTCTCAAGCATAGGTGCCTTGCCGTTGTCGAGTTACATATAATTATGATAACTAATTGAAAATTACCCATAACTATAAGATTTTCAAGGCAGGTAATGCATCTGTAGGATATTTTAAACCACATGAGCAGAATAAACTCGTTTAAAAAAGTAGTTAGGTAACTTTACCGACACACTGAAAGTACATATAAAACTACCACTTGCCATCAGCTACTGTTGATTTTCGATTAGCAATACAAAGCACTTTCAGAGTCAAGAGGAAGGTGTAGGAGTCTTTGCAACTGTTTTATTTTGGGTTCAGTTTTATGCGTTATATATTTACATTCTAAATAATCATTTCGATTACTTTTCAGACTGATGATCATAACATTATGATAGCTGATATTCAATATTATAATTAATATCATTACAATAACAAATGTGTTTTAAATGCTTTATCTCGTGATCAAAATTTGTACTTCTTGTGCTTGTCAATAGTTGGCGTAGCTTCGTACTGTATCAACAAACATCACTGTAGGATTGCTAAAACTTGATATTTTTACAAAAATTTACAAGAATGTTTCATTAAATATTGAATGCACACTTTACTAATTTTTACATATCATACATAAATCACGCTTCTTTCCCGCAGCGCCTACTTCCTTCCACTTACGACGATCCTTGCATACTTTTTTTGCCTTCTCTACATTCATTTATCTTTTCATGCAGGCTCGTTGGTTTATTTTTTACCAATGAACGTACATGCGTGTGATGATGATTGCCGTGTGATGACGGCGTAGAATAGCATCACCCCATTCTTTTCTCGTGGGTGTTGAATCAAGCGACTAAGGAACTCGAGAGTTACATAGGTATTGCAATTCTAAGCGATGAGCGGCTGTCAGCTACTTACTATAGCTGTTACTACAGCGATACCGAATTTTATGAATGACCCTCAAATGTTTGTCAGAAGTGGCGTAAGTGATCGTTTTTTTACGGCCGTTTACACTCTGCCTACCCTGCATGGGATATAGGTGTGATATTTGTATGTTGGCATGTATGTAAAGTTTTCACTTTCATTTTGGTTTCAAATCCAGGATTTCCATATGAAGAGCCATCAGGTTGAAGGTTGTACTTGTGTACGGTGTGTGCAATATTCGTTTATAACTCGTGCTCTACAATGCGCTACATACATACATAGATCAGACTATTGCAGTCCACTGTTGGACGTAGGCCTCCCCTAGAGTAAGTACAGGGCAAAATCTCTCGTTTTTTCCATCCAGTCATCAGTCCATCAGGTCGGAGGTCGTCCAACGCTACGCTTGCCGCGGCGAGGCCTCCATTCGAGAACCCGCTTACTCCACCATCCGTCCGTTCTAGTCTCATTCCGGATTTGATCCATTAGAAAGATACTGGACCTTTCCATAGGACACAGACACGTTTACTACGCGCGCTCTATTCTTTTCTTTTGTTGGTGACGCGTATTTTGCTCGTGTACAACACGTGTATGATACGTGTGTAACGCGTACTCTACACGTGTGTTACGCGAGCTCTACTTGTATACAACGCTTGCTTTACAATATGCAACGCGTGCTCTACATGTGTACAACGCGTGGGCTGCGCGGGTGTCTTTGTATTAACACGCGTATACCACGCGTAAAACCGCCCAACATCCTAATAGACCAACATCCTAAGTCTTACAGTTTTCAGAATAATCACTTTAAATTACTTCATAATAAGGTACAGAAATTCCATACATTTTAACTGACTATTAAATACTCTTTTCTCCAATTTGCTCGGAAATGGCTTCAGTACTTTAAAAAAAGAATACGTCAATGGGCTCATTTATGTAGTCAAGGCGCCGAGGACTGTAATAGAAATTTCCGGACTAGGCCGGAAAAAAAAAGGTTATTTAACTTCACACTTTCGTGTTTAGGTGTTTTATGGTACACAATACCATGTTCAGGAACACTTATACCGCGCGCGTTCCATTTTTTAACTAATTGTTCAAACTGTAACATAACTTTCAACATGAATTATGTGTCGCTCCATAATTCTTTCTTTCAAAATAAATTAATTATTTTCTAAAATTACTGTATTATTATTGTCATTTCCTTGCAAATGAGAGAAAAGTATTGTACAATCCACGGCCGAAATAACAATTTCTGGTCTCGTTTACTTTAGAAGGCCGAGACTTCGTCTCGGCCTTCCAATGCCACTCCACCAGATATTGCTTTATACTCGGCTTGTGACGTAATGTACTATTACATCATACTTTAATAATCCTTGATAAATTTTCATTTCATTATTGTAGAGGAGCCCACATTGCCAATGGGGTTTTACTCGAGCGTCAGAGACCATAACATAAGATCAGCCAAGATTCAAGATTAAGAGCAATTCATGCAAAAATTTAGTGACAGCTGTCAAAATTAAAACTTGGAAACTATCCATGCTAGACTGTTTCTGTGGATAAGTTGTAGGTCTTGACAAGATCTACATTTGAGATGACAGCTGTCAGTTTGTTGTGCCTTTTTGCACTGACTTCAATTTGTTTGCCAGAAGAACATTTGTGTAACATTTTCATTCATTACTGCACATTTTGGGCTCACAAGTACAAACCGCTTCTGATTGTAAAAAAGGGTTTAATGAATAAAAGTTCCAGAGTTAACTTTCAGTGCTGTTATTACGTTTTCTTTAAAGCAACTTATGAATACATTAATATTTCACGAACAGCAACACGTTTTCACGACAGCGACATATCAGGCACCATAGGACAAAAATCTATAGCGCTAGTGATGTACGGTCGGATTCATAAGTGGAGTCATAGTTAGACCACTTGACAGATTGCAATACGGGTTATTATCCTCTGTACTTACTTAACTAACTTACGCACACACGTAAGATTATCGACTGTAAGTAGAAAAGTCCACCTTAAGGCGTAGCATTAAAACTTAAACAGATTACCACCTATAAGCGACATCTATGTTATCTTTGAAATAATTACTCGGTGATAGCCTATTCGCCACCACATCACCACAAAGTATACATCACACTGGTTTGTCTAAAACTGTATTATAGTTATCCTTATTCGTTCACTTGTAGTAAAGCAATAGATTACATATCTTTATTTCGTCGTATTGATCACAAGCTACCGTAGCTTAGCGGTAATAGTCTTACCTTCTAATCAGAACGGAACCGGGTTCGCATCCGATCTCTGTATGTTGAATAATGTTTTTTTATATGTTTTTACCATATTTTCTCCAGTAATAATTATTTATTTTATATAATATTTTTCTATATATTCATCTATGTATTATATCTATAAATGTTTATTGTAAATTATGTATCAAAATATTATATCTAAAAACATAAACCTATAATATTGTAATAAAACAAAAAGTAAGGTAAGAAATTATTTTATTGGTAGGTATGGTATTACTTTATGTAAATAACATTATGACATGAATGAGAACTTTTGGTAACCATAATATACGAGTATGTAAAACTACATAAAATACTTGCTGTCGTAATACTTAGTTTATAGTTTTGTTTGAATGATAAAACACAATATTATGTAAAATGATATTAAGTGTTCATTAGCTGAAACATCGATAGGTAATTATTTATAAGATCATAGGAATGATCCAAATCTTGGATTGAATCTTTCAATAATGTTATTTAAGTAATAATGTCGTTAGTAATTATTTTATTGTTCTATGTTTAACGATGATGCACTTTCCTCGGAAGTAAAAGTAATTGTAATAATAATAAATCAGTTATTTGCCTACATCTCAAGGTTTAAGCTTAAGTACTCGTTTTCGTAATGAAAAGATATTGAAGCAAGGCCTTAAGATAACTGACTAATAATGATCAATCTTATATAAATATATATCGATGTTTTAGCATAATTTAATTGCTAATGTAATGCTCCACAAATACCTACTGCAATAGTAGGCGGGTAAGCAGGTAAACAGAGGTTGAGTGAGCAACGATTTATCGGGCCCGCTTCGGCATACATTGCTGATTATTTTGTGTATATTCATATATTATAATGAAATACACAAGATAATCAGCAATGTATGCTAGATCGGGTCTGATTGGAATCTTAAGTAAAAATCGCCGCTTACATAATTAGTATTTGGTGTTACCTCCGCTGCTTTCAACAACACTTAATAAACACTTAATAGACTCGACCAAATAAATGCATATATCTGTTCCTCTGGTACTCTCCCACACTCCCAGGCAGTGAGCCTCTAAAGCTTCTGTAGTTCTTTCATTGCGCATGTCCCACCTTTGCACCATTAAACCCCATAAATTCTCTATGGGATTTAAGTTCGGAGATTTTGCTGGCCAACAAATAACTTGGATATCTGGGTGCTGGCTAAACCAATTATACACCACGGCAGCTCGATGCACTGGACAATTTATCCAACGAGGAACTTCACTAGCAGGATAAACAGTTAAACATTTCGCACCGTCGTCGGTAGCAGGCTTTCCTGTAGCATATCAACATAATTAGCGGCAGTTGCACGCCCTGTTTCTTGTGCTACTAATTCGCCTGGACCAGCGGCAGAACCATTTTCTTCATATTGTTACACCATCATCCTCCGCTGTGAATCATTAATAAGACGAGTCGAGTTTTTACGCTACCTTCCTCTTCAAAACGTGTAACCCAACGTTTAACAGTCTTCCACTAAAACAAAGTAGCATTATTAATAAAAAAGTTTATACTAATCGGTTCACAGCTACCAACATACTATGAGTCAAAGATTTTAATATTTAAAATACAATTGTAATGAAATAAAACTATACTTACGGCCAGACCAGTCTGAGTAGCAATTTGAATTAAATTAAATCCAATATCATGCAGCGCCACAGATAATTGCAGCGCAACAATACGCTGCTTATCCTGCAAACTGATAATAGTATGCATTTCGAAGAAATAAACACTGAAGTTTAATAAATAAACTTAGGTTAAAAAAAATCACTTAGCACACGCACTATCTCGCAAACGATCTAGCAACAACTAAAATGTAATTCAAAATTTACTAAATTTTGCTTCATTTGATAAAATAAAAACTACAACGAAGATATCGGGATTCGATCCATTGTCTCCACAATAACGGTCAAGAATTTGCTTGACCGCGCTACTGACCAAGCTACCGAAGCTAATGATTCATGTAGTGAAATAGTCAATACTACTCAGCCTATTATACAATGGTAGTTCGTCAAATAATAGTATGTTATACGTCATTTGTGTCATTGTGTGAGTGTCGCCGCGGGTGCGAGCGACTTGTTTTCTGAGGTTTGTGTTAACTATGACTCCACTTTTGAATGCGACCGTACAATACACCAACTACTGATGCCACACAAGGCGAGTCGATCTAATGCAGGCTAAATCTATAGCCTAACTTATTGTATTAGTAAATATTACCGCACTTTATTAGTATTCTCAGCTAAAATAATTGGCAAAACTGCCCAACAAATTACCCCCTTCAACCCTGTAGTCCACCTAGAGGTCCATCTGGAGGACCACAAGTATTTTTTCCTATGGTCCACGCTACTGCCGTGCTAACAAAAAGTATGCTAAACACGATTTTTTCAATATTGAGTTGTGTACAAATTTTGGGATCGAGTTTTTAATTAATAATATTCTGGGACACTACTAATGCATGCAGTGTCTTTAGATTCTGCATTCTTTTGTAGCAAGTCATTGCTATTGCTAATAATTTCAATTTCTGAACGATTCCGATTATTTCCGATCGTCTGAATTCTGAAAAAAAGGCTAATTATGTCTTAATTTAGGAGATTGCTCCCGACCGCGTGCCGTGCATGGCGATTTTCAGTTTTCGTTTTTTTTTCGATTGATTGTTTCTAATTTCTAACCAAACAGTTCAAAGACCTTAAGTGAAGTAAAAATACAAACTCTTTGTGGTGATTTGGTGCCTTGGATTTCATGTAGACTTTACGAGGGACTATAAATCGTTTCCGAGTCTTATTTCACTTAAACATACCTATTATATTTACTAACAATAAGCGGTTGATATTACATTCTAAATATTCACCTTATTCCATCTGGTATTGGTCTAAGTATTTAGTTATAAAAATTAGTATGAAGATGAAAAGAGATGCGACGCGCACGCACGCCATGCACACATCACGAATCTCCATATTAATTCTGCACGCACGCACCCGTGCTGCATCCAATCTGAGTTAATGACCTTAAATGTTAAATTTTCTGTTTTGTTTAGATGGTACATTTTGTTAACGTACCTTCATTTAATTTGTATTTTGTTTGTCTTCATAAAATGTATGATTAACAATGGGCTTATTGAAAAATATTTATACAAGTTGTAACAATAGTACCATCTTATCCTATCGATAGTATCAAGTTTAAGAATATTTCAAAGTTGATTCGAGGGGTACGTACGTACATATTGCAAAGCGAGATGAACCAGTTCTTTAATTGACTACAAAACATACATCTCGACAAGACCTAAAACTTCCCCAAAGAACAAGTAGTTAAGCATGCATAGTTGACGAAATAAATTAGTTCAAAGTTTGACAGTTGTCATCTAAAATTTCAAGACCTACAACTTCAACAAAGAAATTAGTTTTGCATGCGCGCTGATGATTGCGCATGACTTGAACTTTAAAAAAAAATATGATAAAGTGGACCACAGGCAATAGAACTTTAGTTAAGAGCGGTAAAACATTTTTGGCGGACCACGCGACAAAAAATAAAACTTATAGGTGGACTACGGGTTAAAGGAAAATTGCCTAACTCATTTCATGGCAAAACTGCCTAGCTCATCTTCAATAGAGACCTAAAGAAGATATAAGACATAGGCTTGATTCGTTCTTTTGCTGTTGTCTACACTGCATCCAGCATTAACCTTGCATTTTCTTCTGCTACA
This sequence comes from Tuta absoluta, assembly GCA_027580185.1. Classification (NCBI taxonomy): domain Eukaryota; kingdom Metazoa; phylum Arthropoda; class Insecta; order Lepidoptera; family Gelechiidae; genus Tuta; species Tuta absoluta. The sequence continues at coordinate 2,046,710 of JAQAHW010000059.1, forward strand.
ATATATTTAGGAAGTAGACGAGTTCGGAAATGGACGAAGTCGATCTAAAGGATCCGCAATCCTTACTTGGGCTCCTCTACTATTAGAACTTGCGGCCGTATTCCTATTTACTCGTAATGATTAAATTGAATAATCATGAGTCGTTATGAATAAAACTTTGTTCAGATGACTGAAATCTGTAACATACCAAAATTTCATCGAGTTCACCACTTTTCCCCCACTTGTGTCCCGGGGCACATATTAACTACCATTTAACTACATTATGGTCTGGGGTCGGAGTGGGAAATTGCACCATCAAATACATCTGCTATGTAACGTCGATCAACACGGCCTTCCGTTATGTAAGGAACGAGACGAGAGACCGCTTGGCTTGCTGACTATGTGTTTATATGCGGATGTTAAAGAAAAGCAAAAAGAATTTCAAGTTAGTTGTTTTTATTTCATCAATTACCTATAGTTTTTATCCCAAATGAGATGCCATCTAAAACACCTCGAGTATAACCTTTTAAAATACCTTAAATGGATAGCTTGAGGTGATGTTAATAGAACAATCATAACTATTGAATGTATAAAAATCCTTTCTTGACTTTTCGAGGTTCTGTTCTGTCGCATCTAAAAGGATGGTTCTTTCTGATCGTTTGCTAAGATTTTCACAAAGAAAGCAAGGTCTTAATTTGTCATGAAATTTGCGCTGGAAAATTGTTTGAAAACCGCAATACTTCACACAAATTATAAGGTTTCCTGGAGACAGCTGAGCTACAATGTAAACAAAGTATATTAATGAATGCTACCATCAAACTTAATAAGTGAACTCTGCCGGTATTCGCAAAAACTGGAATATAAGGAAGCCATGCAGATTAACTTCAACAGCGGTTCGATTATAGAGTAAGCGACGAGTTTGCTAAGATATTTAGCATAAACATTGTGAAGGAACTAAAATTGAGATCATCATCATAGTAAGACAAACAAATATACTTAACCTTCTAGTAACGAGTGGGTAGGTATTTCGCAAGCGTGTGGGGATAAATACTGTAATCCAAAACCAGTGCTTCGCCTCATACAATTCGGTGTTTATTTAATATTTACAAGAAAAAATTAGAAACCAAAAGTAACAACCAAAACGTAAATAACCAAACGAGTCTCCATGACAACCAATCAACAGGAAGATGCCGCGCGCGCCGATGCAAAATAACTATAAACAAACAAAAAAATCACGTTGTCGCGCTGTCTATCTGTAATAATATTTAAAACAACTAAATAAAAATGCAGTGGTGGCGATGCACCAAAAGTATAAATATTTTGTCTAATATCATTATTTAATTTTATAATTTTTAAAATGATTTATTACCTGTTTGTTGGAAAACCTTTTTGATGTTTTAAGTAGAAAAATAGTAATGTCAAAGTCTCTTGACACAGGACAACAATGGCGATGGCCGACGCGTTTGTAGAAAAATATACAAGAATATAATAAGCCCGTAATGTCTGAGTTTCACTCTATACGTACCTTCACTAAATATTATATACTGTTATTATGGTGTCCATGACTGCAAAGCTGGAATGTTTTGCATTAAAAAAGTTTCAAGCCTTTATCTTTGTATCTGATGCCTCAGATTCTCAGTTTATCCTGTTCAGTAGTTATAGTCCTACGTTTTACGATCACTTTTCAGCTGAATTACTGGTAGAATTTCTGCCGATTCGCTCAATGATAGTGATATATTTTAGCTAGCCGTTTGGACGGCCGTTGTAGCGTAGTGATAGTACCACTGCCTTGAGTGATAGTTGCGGGTTCGATTTACAGTGGGACGTTACAGTCTATGATTACTTAGACGGCGGTCGTTACACAATCATGACAGAGGCCTACTGGTAGTAGAAGGCGGTTGAAAAAATCTGACACCAGGGTTCATCGGGTCGTGCATCGACACGAAAAGTAGGAGATTTCAGTTACCCGTTTGTTTATAAAAAAATAAGTAAGATTTTTTAAAGTAGTCAAAACGTGTCGCTTTTGGGGTACCTACTTTTGGTACAAAACGGCTGGAATATATTTTGTCAAAAATTCACCAAATGATCCGAAATTTCCTCACCACTAACACTATAAAAGGAGTTCCGAAATATATATTTTTTTATTTTTTATTATGTGGTTGGGTATGTGAACAGGGAAGCAATACTATCTTTATGGTTAATAGTTGCCCGTAGATTAGAATAGATAGGATTTCGGGTTGGAAACACTTGTTGCGTTTATAGATTTATTCTTCTTAGAAAAGACCATTGATAAAGTTAACTGGGGGAACATGATGGAGGGTTTAAGAAAGTAGGAGTAGATTAGTAGTAGGAACAGAAAAATAATATTTGAACTATACAGACAACAAGAAACTATAATAAACATAGGACAAGAAGAAGGAAGAGCAAAGATTAGGCAGGAGTGAGACAGGGGTGCCCACTTTTGTCGTTGATATTAAACATTTTTTATAAGAAAATAAACGTTTACTGAATACCTATGGCCTAAAAATATATTTTTAAACTTGAACCTCAGTTACATCAAAACACCCACAGAACCATAGACCAGTTACCCTAAACATCACACCGCTTGAAGAAGTCAAAAGTTTCAAATATCTTGGCAGCATTATTACTCATGACTCATCCCACGTCATCCTTCGCCCGTCTCTTCTCTTTTCTCTTCTGGAGCGTAGCATTGTACGGCTGCGAAACATGGACCACAACGCAAAGAGACAGGGAACGGATAGAGGCTTTCGAAATGTGGTGTTAGAAGATAAGCTAGACAGAAAGGAGGACCATTAAAGAACGTTACTCAATATAAAATATAATACATCTAGAAGGGAAGTATGATAGGACACCTGATACGACATGATCAGTTATTCAAAACGATTGTTGAGGGAAAGACCAAAGGAAAAACAGGAATAGGAAAACCAAGAAGAAGTTATTTAGACCAAATAAAAGAAAAAGTAATGATCATGTCAAACAGGGGAGTCAAGGAGTAGGCAGATGACAGACAAAACTGACGGAAACTCTACCGACTAGAACAATGTTTTTAAATATAATAACAAGACAAAAAACAAGTCCGCTATCTTTAAATCTATTGGATGAAATTTTAATTTCCTCGGATATAATTATTCACAATACCCCTTGTATCACTGAGCAAAGCAGCGTAAACTGTGCCAGCACTAAAGTTTACTTTTGACACGCCTAGACTATACTTTAAAGAATCACACATCATATATGAACCCTAAAAACATAACGATCCTATTTGTGGTTGTGCACACACACACATTTATATCTCGCTCATAATCCCTTGCAGGTTAGGCAGAGCGTAAACGGCCGAAAAAAACGAGCATTTATGCCACTTGTAAAACATATTTAATGGTCATGCGGAAATTAGTGTATCACCATAGCGACAGGTTGTCAGCCCATCGCGTTAAATTGCAATACACACCCTCGATTACCTTAGTTGCCTATTACGACTCCAATGGAAAGAAACGGGGTGATGCTATTCTAAGCTGGCATCACAAAGCTATCAAAGCCGGAATCACACAGAAAATTGGTTGGACAGTCGTGTAAAAGGTATTATAAGATCGACTTCAATATATTTCTTAGTTAAAAAAGTACTTTCACCAGCATATATCTATAACATAAAGCACCAACTTAAACTGGCTTTTTTACAGTTTATAAGAAAAAGCAGTAAAGGTTGGTAAGCTCCACTAATGGCACAAATTCTACATAATATTTTGTAGAATATTCATAATTATAATAATAAAATGATTAATGTGTATCCCATCTCACACTTCTATCAAACGGCCTATACTTGTTTGGCCTATATATGCTCCACGTGAGCCCCGTGATTTTATAACGAGAAATAATAAGCTATGAAAGCTAATGTGATGACTTCTTACAGGCATCACCTCACATAAGTACGAGGCACCCAGTGGGTCTTCACCTTTTATTCTTGCTTAATGAATATATCCCTTCGTATACAATATAAGCACGCAGGCTAGTCCGCGGGTAACAGCTAGTCTACATTTATGCATATACGAATTTTAAATAGAACCTCCAAGCAATTGATAAATTGACCTTCAAGGTATAATAAAAGAAAAGATTCTCTGTGGTTACTATCTTGCCTTCCCTTCTAGCCTCTGCGTCAAACTGGTGGAAGCCGCAATAGGTCTAATATCGTCGCGTCGAGACGTTTTTACCTCTATACCCCTCCTGGTATATTTAGTCTATTTTAACCATTCAAAAAGTACTCAAAATAACAGTAACAAACCTACAACTTAGGTAGTTAGGTACAAAAATTGTCTAAGTGAGCCTTCTACGTATCTCTTTATTTTGTGCTAGTGTTCAGGGGATGTGGGTGTTACACGCGCAGGTGCTTGCGACAGATAAATATTCGTGTACGTTGTTATGTAAAACATGTGCATATATTCGAGTGAGCACCGTATTGTTCTTCTGAGAGAACCTCGAGCCAAGCTATAGGAGGTTGGTGAAATATTCAGTTCGAAAAAGTACGTTCGCTCCACCTAGCGCACCACCGCGGCCGTGACACAGTATGTTGCTTTACAGCAATATACGATGTGAGAGTAAAATTAGTAACTAATTAGGAACGAACTAAAGATGGTTCTTGATCGCGGAAGAGTAACCTACGTATTAATTAGTCGATTATGATGTAGTCAACAAATTTACGTATTAATTAGTCGATTATGACGAAAAAATACCGTAAGGAGTTGCACGGGATTGTTTCGTGCGCAAAAAAATGAAATACTAACGATAGATAGACGCGGTAGCCCAGACGGAAGAGGCGTCGCCACAAGTAATGGCAAAAGTCACAGGTTCAAATGCCCGCACTTGAAAAATTTTGAAAGTTTTCAAAAATAGTATACCTAACACGTGCAGTGTTTTAAAATTTGGTATTCAACTAACGATAGATTCAGCACACTTTGCGAATAGTAGAAAATGTGCGGCAATCTGATCCACAGCGGCGATACAGTTTCCGATAATTGCTGAATAAACAACGCGATGCACTTACTGCCCACCAGCCACCACTAACGCTTCCATTATGATAGAGCGATAGATAGATGAAACGTTTATTGCATAATTAATAACACACACATACATCCAATATAAAAAAAGAGTAAATACAGTTCAGAATAAAATAAGGTAAATACTTACACAGTTTAACGCACATGTGTGCTGCAGCGATGCAAAAGGCCAAGGCTCAGTGCAAGGAATGCCCAAAAGAGGGCAGCACTGGTTTTCGGCCATTACCCCAGACTAAACGTTGCGAGTGCATTATGCACACTCCCATCTCCTGTTCGTCGGATGTTTAGAACAAACGTCGTTTAATTACTTGCTCTCTCCATCAACTTAAAGAGTATGAATGGAGGGTATAATGTGATTAATGTGTGTCGTGTAGTGGCCGCCACGCACCATCCCTCTCTCCACCTGTTTCTCAGGACAGCGACTTAGGACTTTTCTTAAAGCAATTTTTATTTTTAGCACAGCTAGTGCTCATGAGCTTTTATTGTAGAAAGTCTAATGAATTTATTTGGATAGCATAAAAATAGGCTTATTATAAAATATAAATAAATTATAGATAACTTAAATAGAATAAACTATCAATAGAAGAAGATAATATAATATAAACTAGAGGTGGAGCCCTGTCTGTACCGTGCCTGGTGCGAAGGTGCCCATGGCCAAAGAATACTATACTCACTGGCGTGGAGCCCATGGCGCTCACTGCGATGCCCCGCTGTATTGCGAGGGATATTTGTTGGACCAGGTACGATCCAGAGCGGGGGTCACAGCCGCCGCGAGCCCTGAGGCGTTTGTGTATGTCGCGTATGAACGCCTTGGCTGCAGTGCACCACACGCCCGTGGTCTCGACAGCGAAAGGGACGAACTCGTAGTTCAGCTGGAGATCAGAGTACTTCTCCAGCTTAAGAGTGGCAAGGTGCTCAGCTGCCGAGCTGGTCTAATTAATTATATGTTAATGCCCTACTATACCCCTCATATCCGCCGTGTGATGCCGGCTTAGAATAGCATCACCCCAATTTTATCCGTGGGTCTCGTAAAAAGTGATAAAGGGATAAATTCGTCCAGGAAACGCGCAGCAGTATTCCCTATGAATGTAACATTTTTAACTGCGCTCGCCAATATGCCTGCTAAGCATGGTGAGTATGGTGATACCCCTCAATAGGGGAGGCCCATGTCCAGCTGTGGACTGTTTTGGCTGTTAATGTATGTATGTGTCCTACGCCCTACCTTACATCTTCATTTGGAGTCGACGGAACGTGTTTTGCAATCCAAATCATTGAGAATGTATCATCCTACGGGAATCAAACGCAATTTTTTCAGTTCTATTCAATGAATCTAAAAATAAGCTATAATATTTTTGGGAACATTTGGGCAAGGTATGAGCCGGGGTGGTCTTTTTGACTAGGTTATTTTGACGACGCATGTTGCTGAATAAAAATACTGTACCCCATTTGACGAAGCATGTTGCTGATCATAATTTTGTTTCTATAATAATATTTTTGAACTTATTATCAAATAAAAATAAGCTATTTCTCTCATTGTGCAGTAAATGCACCTGGCGTTTACGGATATTTAATTAAAGACCTCTTTTCCGCCTGTCGGTATTCAGCTTGGAAAGTAAACGCCTGCCCTCGTGTTACAGCTCCGTTTCATTATTATTCAAGAATAGCTGGTGCGCGGGAATTTTGTTTCGCCAAGGGATGTCTGTGTGCAGCATGCTTTATATAATGCATGCTCATATAGCTTAGCATGATATTATAGTTCAACCGTGCTCCTGGTGTTCCTCTTATTAGATTATAATAAAATTCATTATTCAATCAACCGACCACAAAGATAAATTGTTATCATTAAAAAACTTCAGAAAGCAAAAATATTTTTCACACGGTATTTATCATCCAATAATGTGCTTAATACATTTTTAAATTTACAACCACAATAGTCCACTGCTGGATATGATCCTTCCCCTATTGGGGGTATTGACATGCTCACCACGTTTGGCAAGCGGTTTGGCGAACGCAGTATTAGATATTACTTTCACAGGGAACGCTGCTGCCCGTTCCTTGGATGAATTTATCCATTAGTCGCTTTTAACGACACGTTTTGTATTAGGGTGATGCTATTCTAAAGCCGGCCACCACCACGGCAATCCGATGTACTATAGTTTGAACAAATGTTGGCAATATCAGAGTGCACAACTAGACAACTAGGCTAACGATGCAGCAATAACAATCGCTCATACTGATAGGCTGTTAGCCTGTCTCTACGCGCTTCGGGAATGGCTTGCAATGACAGCTAACGATAGTTTGTAAGCCCATACAACAAAAGCTCGATTAACGAATGCTGGATTCTGCTATTTGAAAAGCGTCTGAGTATTTTCACTGTGGTGGGTTTAGCAGTTTCGTATTCCGCTAAAAGTTTGAAGCGGTTTTCAGTCAGTGGGAATAAAATGGTAGTTATGTCTGTCTGGAGCAAGATTTAAGATTTGGGACCGCTTGTACTTCCTGATATATTGTACAGTAAAACCGCCAAAGGGATATTGGTAAATCCCAGTCCAGCAAGAAGCTCGCATAAAATCATATAACCGCGCGCCGCCGCGTTTACCTGAAGGACGTATTTCGGTAAAATTGAAAGCAGGGTTTCGTTATTCGCGTCGAAGGGAATATTTATGGCTCGTTTATATTTTTATCGGCACCTGGCGTCGGCCGCGCTTAGGCGTCGCGGGTCGTCGTCTTGTCAGTAAGTAGGTCTCGCAAGTAGATCGATATGCCGTAGTAAAATAGCAAAATCAGGTATTCGGTCCAAAATCCTAGGAATTTGGCCAAAGCCTGAGTATGGCAAAATAGTGAACTGAAATAATGACTTCATTCTGCCATCATCTTAAACAGATATGAATTTCGACGAATTCCTAGAAATACGATGAAACGAAAATCTAATGTTACTTTTTCAATTAAATGTCATCATGAGTATTTTTAGTTGACTTCTATGTAATTGCGACAGATACATCAGGAAAATAATGCCAACATCTAACGCTGCAGCCATAGTTGTAGCTAAGTTTGTTACTAGCCTAGGGTTTCGTTCCCGGGACCCGGGAATCGGGAATCCCCGGGAAAAGGTTCGTTCCCGGCGGCGGGAATTTTTTATTCATTTCCCGGGAATTCCCGGAAAGATTAAATTGTAGTTTAATGCTCTCAAAAACCTACTACATATTGATAATTATTTACTGACAGATACCACAATATTTCTGGATATAAAATTAAACAATAATAAACCTTTACTGCTTCCATGACCTAGTGATCTGATCGTTTCTTTTAGGATCTGGAGGTCTCTGGTTTGAATCTCAAAGGAAACACTCAAAGTTGATATTTGTCAGTTTATCACTTTGTGAGATCGTACCCAGTTGCAATTTGATTCACCTAATTGTCTGTAAGAAAGACAGATCGGTACTTCGGAGTGCACATTAAGCCGTCGTCCCAGTTGATGTCTATGAATACTTAGGCAGTTTGCCCACTTGTCGTCCGTCGCTCCGTATTTTTAACGCACCGTAAAGCATGCGTCAGTCAGACAAAAGGAAATTGTAAATTTCGATCTTATTCCCAAATCAAACCAAAACAAAACCAAAGTCAAGTAATTTGATAGACGGATTCGTAAACGCACGAAAGTGGGAAAACCACCATAGATGGGGTTAATAACCATGTTATTTACGAAAACCTACTAAGACTCTGACCCCAAGGTTCATTGGGTCGTTTTTCGATTTGTTGTCCTTCACGATATGATGATGAAGATGGATCAAACATTTCTAATTGATTTCTTTTTTATTTATTATTGTATACCAATATCTGACCGTATAACTTAACGTCTGTATAAGAATTCTCTGTGAAAAACAACAGTTTGCCCTGCACTCGCCGATCTGCCGACCTAGCGTGGTGAGTATGGCAAAAACACTACTTATGGGGGAAGGCCCTTATCCAGCAGTGGACTCTTGTGGCCGTTAATGCTAATGTTGTGCTATAAATGTCTGAACCATGGTATCTCAATCCGACGACCTTGGAATTCGATTCCCATGGTGTTTATATTTGACGATTCAGGCTGATTGACTAGTTAATTTTTATTTATAATTATATATTATATAATTTTGTAGAGTACGTTAAGCCGTCGATCCCGGTCGCGTTTTGAATTTGTTACACGGATCATTAATAAAGTTGTTTAGACGGTTTAAAAACTCACGAGACCAGGATAGGCTCGTTCAGTACTCGTATGACAATGTAAACTTTTAAATTATGTAATTTAAACAATAAAATAAAGTGATTAACTCAATTTCTTATCAAAACACAGCAAAACAAAAAAGTATTAAACTTTTCCCGGTTCCCGGGAATTCCCGGGAAAAGCGAAAATAAATTCCCGTTTCCCGGGAACTGAAAAAGGCCGGGAAAAACGAAACCCTATAGCCACGCACATCTTTTGAAATATCGAAATAGTAAATGGATTAAATTTGTAGCGCAGTTGTTCACTCTCTATCACAGATATTTTATTTTGAACGCTGCAATCAACAGATAATGAATTTGAATCACCAGAGTACAGTGTTCAGAGAGTTTTTTTGTATGACAGACTCTAATACAATACTTTTGTATGAAATTCGCCTTAAATCTGCTCTCCACTGAGCTCTCATCCTTTCTTCTGAAGAGATTGAATGCTCAATGCGACGATTGATTGAGTGAATTCAATAAATCTGACGTCGACGGGTTCTGGAGAGCAGATTGCGGCGCGAAAACACGCAGCCATCATTCATCGTCTACCAGACGGACCTTTTCATTGAAATTGCATAAAATTTTGCGTTAATATATCATGTCTATGTCCCTTGTGGGGTAGGCAGAGCATAAGCGGACGTAAAATGCGAACATTTAAACCCCGTCTGACAAAACAGGGCCCGAACTCTGCTAAATAAAAATAGATTCAGTTGTGTCAAGGGCCTGTCATTGGAAGAGTTTTGGTCATTTCGTATTCTGCTGTTTGAAGTATAGAAAATGTGGCATTATAACAGTGCATTATAATGACAGTGGAGTGTCGCTAGCATTGCAAAGGTAAAAAAGAGAATTCGGGCCCCTTGTCGTTCAGAAAATTATGTTTGGCCATAATGACAGGTTGTCAGTCTATCGCCCAAAATTGCAATACACATGTAACCTTCGAATCTCTTAGTCGCCTTTACGACACCCACGGTAAAGAAATGGGATGATATTATTCTAAACTAATGATGATGAAACAATGGACATCATCATCTTTTATTAGTCAATGAATTTACCATTGTTTCATCATCATCAGTCGTCTTCATTTTTGCCGTGTTATGTCGGCTACTTACAATATTTTCGTATGACATTCGCCTTAAATCGAATTGCCAGCTTTCTACTCAGTGCTCATCCTTTCCTTTTGCCGTTATGGAAGCAATCACTTCACAATTTCAGAACAAATTGAAATGACTTGTGAAAATAGAAGCGAAAAGAAAGCTAGACGGGCGGGTAATTTTCAAAGTTCAAAATTATACAAAATTTTGATTAGTATTCGAATGAATGATAAAAAAATACAATAAAGAAAATCATCCGAGGATTTTCTAACAAAGGTTATCCTTGTCAAAACGGAAAATTTGGTAGCCCAAATGAAGCTGAAATCAAGAAACACAGAAATAATACTGAATCATTTTTGTTGCGAAATGTGGAACAAATGATAACCAACATATTTTCATACGCAAGGCTCGGCAATTGCGGGAAGAAAATCTGCATACTGAATCAAAACGGAACATGTAAACCGGAAACTGAATTAAACAGGATGCTCGTGATACAAAAATATGTAATTTTATTTTGAACAAAGACGGTTTTCCCACTTGTCGTCCGTCACTGCTCGCTGCATATTCTTAGTTCACCGATATGCATTCGTCTGTCAAACGAAAGGCAATTGCGAATTCCGATCTTAATCCCATACTAATACGGCTACTGTGTGTGACGGTGCGTAACGAATGTGTCTAAAATTTACCTGTTTTAAACATAGTAATGATAATAAGCCGTGTGATGCCGGCTAACGCCGTGTGATGCCGGCTAAGAATAGCATCACCCCATTTCTTACCCATGGGTGTCGTAAGAGCCGACTAAGGGACTCGAGGGATGTGTATTGCAATTTTAGGCGATGGGCTGACAACCTGTCACTATAGTGATACACAGTTATCTGATTGACCCTCAAGCTTTTGTCAGACGTGGTGTTAGTATCCGTTTTACGGCCGTTAACGCTCTGCCTACCCCGTAAGGGATATAGGCGTGATTTATGTATGTATGATAATAAGGCAGTTCTGCCTCTTGTCGTCAGTCGCTGCATATTTGTAACGCACTAACAACAACTTTGACAGACGCATTTGTTACGCACCGTAACGCATCCGTAAATGCATCGTAGTTTATGTAGTTTCAGTTTTGTAGCCGTATCTGTTTGCAAATAAAATCAGAAATCAGAAATGCGTCTGTCAGATGAAAGCACATCTGACAGACGCATGCGTTGTGGTGCGTTCAAAATACGCACCGACGGACGACAGATGGGAGTACCGCTAAATGATAGGTACAGTACCACGGAACGGTTAACGGCCACATATTTTGGTAACGTAATGTAAATCAGCTGTTTCGTTACCTCCGTATGGCAAGTTACATGTGCGTGAGAAAATAAATCGTGTCACAAATCAACGGTTGTATTTTTACGCTATGGTTTCCATTCCCTTCAATTCTTCAATTAATTTTGTTATTCTTTGAATCCATAACGTAGCGTCTTAAAAATAAGACCTAAAAATACGAATACTTTTCAAACCCTTTGTCATCTTAGCCTACGTTTAATCGAGTAAACAGAGCTTGCTATTCTAGTGTCTTTTGCAAAGTGGAAATAAACATACTGAAGTGAACAAACTCGGAGGGGTCTCGAGGCGCGCTGGGGAGACAGACAAACTAATCATAATTATGATAACAAAGACTCTTTGTGTATAGAAATATGTTTATAAATTTGTTTAAGTATTCCATTAAATGCGACATCCATAAGCAAGATAATTTAAGTTTACCTATTTAAAGTCTGCCGTTAGTATTATTTCTACTTGCACGGGCATAATGGGAACCGCGTTTTTGCATGAAGTATATGCAAATCTACTTTGCAATCTGAATGTAGTGTACCTAACTTAAAATTACTGCCCGAAACTTGTTTGTATTCTCGCTTTAGAATAGTACCAGCTTATTATTGTAAAGGAATCTACAAAATGCCTAAACTATTCGATGGTTGTTCCTTCCGTATTTTACTTTCGAGGTGTGACTGATACTTCGGGTCGTTCATTTGCTGAACTAAACTAAACTGATAAACCAGAAGAAAGAAAAGCAAATAAGATAATTGCAAACTTTTCTATCTATCTCTATTTTAAGGTAAAAGTTGCCTGCAAGAGAACACTGCAAGCGATAAGGCCGCCTTTCCTTACTTTTTATTTTAAGTTTTCTGTATTGTTTTTTTTGTATTTGTTATAAGCAATAGTGTTACTTAGACGACGGTGGTCGTACGTAACACATGTCAGAGGCCTACTGCTTGTAGAAGGCGGTTGTAAAACTCTGACACCTACGTTCATCGAGTAGTTGGACGAAACGGTGTCCCACACGAAAAAAATCAGTAAAGTGTTCATCTATCTATCTAAGACAGACACTCGTTCGCAATATTCATCACACATATTTTATGTTCATTAATAATTCTTACTGGCAGGCGGGTAAACATTTAATCGATCTTCTATACCGGTCACAGGTGTGCTTAATGTGAATAGTTTAGCAGTCAAAGTGTAGTGTACTACTCAGTACGCCGAAACCCCCCCCCCCTTCTATTTTCCCCTACCCCTCACCCCCCTCAGGGTCCCACTAACGAGCATTGCTCGCGCCGCTTGTGCCGCGGTCACATCAAACGATGTTGCCGCCATTTTATCAGCTGGAGAAATTCCCGAGGGTTTTCATTTTAATATACTACGTGGAGCGTGTTGGATTCTGATGGCTGGAATGTTCTTAACTTTCTTCTGACTTTCAATGAGTTCGTTGTCCGCTAAAGCGCCATCTAAGTCTTGTAACAAAGTGGTTATACTATTTTATACAGCGCAGTGAATTTTCTGTTTTGTTCACCTTTCTCTCTATCAAACTTTCAACATCAATAGTCACAACAGTCCACTGCTGTACATGGGTTCCTCAATTGGTGGGTATTGTGTTTGGCAGACGAATTGGGGTGCGTAGTGCAAGTTGTTGTAGATGTTGACAGAGAACGCTGCTGTCCATTCCAGGATTCATATCTTCGTCACATTTTACGACACCCACAGGCAGAAATAGGGTGATGCTAATCTAAGTCGGTACCGCATGGTAACGTCTCTATCTCACTCTCTCGTATAATGTCTCTATCTCATTCTCATCCTTGCAGGTGTTGTAGATGTTGACAGAGGACGCTGCTGTCCATTCCAGGATTCATATCTTCGTCACATTTTACGACACCCACAGGCAGAAATAGGGTGATGCTAATCTAAGTCGGTACCGCATGGTAACGTCTCTATCTCACTCTCTCGTATAATGTCTCTATCTCATTCTCATCCTTGCAGGTGTTGTAGATGTTGACAGAGGACGCTGCTGTCCATTCCAGGATTCATATCTTCGTCACATTTTACGACACCCACAGGCAGAAATAGGGTGATGCTAATCTAAGTCGGTACCGCATGGTAACGTCTCTATCTCACTCTCTCGTATAATGTCTCTATCTCATTCTCATCCTTGCAGGTGTTGTAGATGTTGACAGAGGACGCTGCTGTCCATTCCAGGATTCATATCTTCGTCACATTTTACGACACCCACAGGCAGAAATAGGGTGATGCTGATCTAAGTCGGTACCGCATGGTAACGTCTCTATCTCACTCTCTCGTATAATGTCTCTATCTCATTCTTTATCAGTACCTACGTCGGCTTGTAAATAATACAAGCAAATTAATATATCATTAGGCAAGGTCTTGTCGTCTGAAGTCGTCTTTTTTACCCGAGTTTGTTGATTGACATTCTTTCGTGCACGTTATTAAACTCTCTTTAGGAACATTGCCATTAACCATTCATTGCTGCTTTTGTTCGACCTCTATGTCTAGAGTTTATGCGAAGCAAAAACATGTACCCTAACTTGATACTTGGAGAGTGAAATATAGTTAAGAGGCACTGAGGGCGTGAGGGCTGTCGGGAGATGACTTTGATTACATCCAAAAGTGATGGATGAAAAATCACAAAAGGTAAAGAATATTTCCGCAGGTGAAAAGGAAGTGAAAGGTTGAGTCGATAAATTGTTTTTCTTCTTCAACAAAAGTTTCTTGACCCAATAAACGCCACTCAGAGTCTTTTGCTCCGTGAAGACGTGACTCCATTTAAAATTTATCATTCAATTTCTTTAAGTAAAACAAAGTGTTTTTTTTACATTATCTAATATTTCCTGGCTATGGTTTTACCAACCGATGAACATGATTCCCAAACTAATAAAAAATAACTCTGCGTGCCAACATAGGAGTCGCAATTGGAATGCCTACTGGGAAATCTACACCTGACGTTATCGCAATTTCCAGATTTTTCGGGAAAGCGATAAAAAAGAGCTACCGAGTATCCAGCACCATTTGGCGCCTGCGACTTTCAAACGAAGAAGAAAGGAACTATAGTAGTGAATTGATTTCTTATAGGGAATTATTGGCCTGTCCAGCAGTTTACCCGCTGCTAACTGTTTTCACTCGAAAATATGATCTTTTCTCGACTTGATTTATACATACAAGCCGTGGTTACATTACTCCATCTATTAAAAGAAACCGTATCAAAATCTGTTGCGTAGTTTTCATACATACCTAGGTAATTTACCCATGACAGTATGTGAGTTTGGGAGTCGAGAGTATGTGTGTGTGTTTGTGCAGATTAATGTTGTTATTTATCTCCATTATAACCAAAACCACTTCTCCAGTTTTGATGCAGTTTTTAGTAAAGGATTTATATTTGATTGGTGAATATTCTTAGATAGGTGATACGCTTAAAACTCATCAGGGGGCACGCAGTAAATATTTGCCTGTTTAAATCAATGTTAACATTTACCTCCAAAATCACTGGCCTGATTGTAATGCAGTTTTGAATGATGTGTTTGGGATTGATTGGTTCATGTTTTCAGTAGATAGTATGGATGATAGATGGATGCTTCAGTAATAATTTTTAATCCTTTTTCAATTACATTTTAACCGTCGTGGGTATTTCAAAATTGTTTTATTTTGGTCAGAGTTGTAGGTACTTACCTCTGTAGGTAATCAAGCTTAACAACATAATACTATTAGCCTTGTCGTGGTTCAGCACGCGCGAACACGTCATTGTCGACTTTATTTCAACTAAGATTCAGGTTATACTCACCTGATCATCTAGTCAGTCGTGTGGGACAATAAACTCTGGTGTCCGAGTTTTTAAAATCTGATATCAGTGATCATTGGGTTGAATTATAGAAACGTCGCGCGCCAAATGGCGCAACATGTGCGCTGGTCTTAAGTGTTTATTGTGTAGGGCGGGGTGGCGGCGTATCAGATAACGTGGTGCCCAATGTTCAATCCAATATGATGAAATTCAAAATCATTACTATACCTAATTTTCGTATTTACCTAAAGAGTGAAATTGAGTATTGTAAATTGTAAGCACCTAATATATAGGTACATCATCAAACAGTACACGGGCGGTGTGAGGGCGCGCGTGTAAATTTACGCGGAAATGTGCTCAACCGAGAGAAATGCTCGTACAAATGCGTCCAATGCTTGAGATCCATTGCTGATCGGCATTTATAATTGTTAGTATTGTTACGCTTCCCACGTTAAATATAAGCAGCAATGTATGTTAAAGCACTGAGAGGATTTGAAGTACGCGTATGCGTAAGCTCAGGCGTAGGTAGGTGTGGAATTCGATTACTGAACGAACAAACAACAGCGCGGGAATTATGAAAGCCCTCATACTTGGGCGCGCTCGAATACTTAATTTGTGCTCATACGATATGGGTAGATACTTATCCCCTTGTTACTAGTGCACGATACTGAAACCTGAGGATGGCTTAGTGAACCTCTGAAAATCATCAAAAAGAAAGAGAAATAATTAAAGCATTTTACCCTCCACCTCTCTCCACACAAAATTACTCATCAGCTAAAATCAAACTCTTGTTACATAATAAATAATAGTACTAGCGTACTAGATAGATAGATAGATTAAACGTTTATTGCATAATTAACAACACACACATACATTCAACAGTAAAAGAAAAATAAAGTGAATACATTTCAAAATAAAATAAAGGGTAAATAAATAAATACTTACACAGTTAAACGCACGTGTGTGCTGCAGCGATGCAAAGGGCCAAGGCTCAGTGCAAGGAATACCCAAAAGAGGGCAGCACTGGTTTTCAGCCATTACCCCAGAGTGAACGTTGCGAGTGTCTGTTTATATCGCGTGTGAATGAAAAAGTTTCATGTGAGATAAAAAAGTGTGCGCGTGTGTAGAGACCTAGTGTAAGTAGTAAAATAAACATAAATAAAAATAGGAAGTTAAATAATTGGTAAACTATAATTAAATTAAATAGAAATGTGGGTAGTTTGCTCAATACCATTTTTTGGCAGCCACCGCTAACCTAGAAGTTGCGAGAGTTTCCCTGTTTTTTGACAATCTAGTAAGTATGCTTTCAACTTAATTTTAAATGTGTATTTGGTGGATACATTTCTGATGGGGGGAGGTAAAGAGTTCCAGCACTTTGTTGCTAGGAAGCGGAAGCTGCCTCTAAATGCCACTGTCCGATGAACATGCATTTCGAGAGGAGCACGATTGCTCCTGGTACCATACCTACCGTGCAACGGCGTCAAGTTCAACTTCTTACGCAAGTATTCCGGTTGTTCGAATTTAATGACATCAAAGAGTAGACTAGCCAGGTGCATAATTCTGCGATGCTCCATGCTGAGCATACCCGCAGTATTTAAAATTGGAGTAATATGGCTTCGCGGGGGCACAGTGAAGCAAAACCTGCAACAGGCATTTTGGACGCGTTGTAAAAGATGTTTCGTTCTGGCTAGCAGTCTAGGTCCGTATACGACATCACCATAACTTAGTCTAGACAGAACCAGAGACTCGCACAAAATAATACGGGCATTTTCGCTCAGAAGATTCCGGATCTGATAAAGTACTTTAAGGCGGTACATACAACTTTTGACGAGGTTAACAACATGTGTTTCAAATCGCAGGAGACTGTCAAAGGTGATTCCTAAGTTTCTAGCCTCATCAACTCTCTCTATACTCTGATTTTGCACAATCACTGATGGTTGCTGGTGTAAAATTTTGCCAATTTGCATTTTGGTGCCGATTACCATATATTTGGATTTGCACGGATTAAGCATTAGGTTGTTTTTAATGGACCACTCTCCTATTCTTACCAAATCCTCATTCATTCTGTCTATTGCAGAACCTATGCTGTCTGGGTCTTCAGAGATGTACAGTTGGAGATCGTCAGCGTAACAGTGATACCTACAATTCTTAATGACTGTAACAAGGTCCGCACTGTACAGAATAAACAATAGTGGACCCAGAATAGAACCCTGGGGTACACCTCGCGAAAGAAACCTAGCATCGGATACTAACTCCCCTCCATCATCTTTAGTGAGTCGCACTGATTGAAAACGCTGACTAAAGTAACTCCCAAACCATTTGATAGACAAATCATCCAGACCGTAATATTTTAACTTTGCCAAGAGAAGAGGAATGTTTATACTATCAAATGCCCTAGAGAAATCTAGTAGCGTGAGTATGGTACCATGGCCAACATCTGTCTCAGCCAGTATGTTATCCACAACATCTGATAAAGCTGTGCCAGTTCCCCGGCCCTTACGAAAGCCCGACTGATGGATAGGTAGAATATTGTTATGCTCGACAAATTTTGACAACTGGACATACACAGCCTTTTCCAATATCTTAGATAGATAAGGTAAGATGCTTATCGGTCTAAGGTCTTTGAGCTCAGTTGGTTCATCTAGTTTGGGTAGCGGGGTCACTAGCGCAGCTTTCCACTGTGAAGGAACAGTACCCGAGAATAAGGACTGGTTTACTATTTCAGTAATTATGTTTAGCGTACGAGGCAGGCTTAAAATAATCATATCTCTACTCACGAGGTCACTACCGATCGCATTTGATTTTATAGCGACGATAAAATTATAAACATCCTTTTCCGTAACCCGTTCAAATGTAAAAGATGTATTGTTATAACGATTTGAATTAAAGTAGGTAAAATTTTCTTGAGATAAATCATTACTCACAGGAATCGATAAAAAGTGTTCATTTATTTCACACGGATTACTAAACCGATCAGGTAGTTTTTCATAACGCTTAGGATCAACCAAAACCTTGTCCTTAATACCCCGCCAAAATGCCTTACCATCACAGGTTCTAGAATTAACAAAGTGATCAAAAAATGCTCGTTTTTCATTATAAATACTAATCTCTAAAAATTTATTTAAATCTTTCCAAGTTTTTTTTATCCCCATGCGCTTTTGTGCCACGATATTTTTCATGAGCCTCGTTTCGAAGCTCAGTGATGTACTTTATATTTTCTGTGATCCATGGCAGGGTATGATTATATTTAACTTTTATGGTTTTTATGGCCGCATATTTATCAAACAGTTTTAATAGGTGACTGTTATAACAGTGAACCATATCATCAATAGTAGGAAGGCTTAAAATAGATTCCCAGTCTAGAAACTCTAAATCACTGTTAAAACCAATTAAGTCCATGTCCTTTATGGGCCTAAATGTTATAAATCTGGGTGGAATTTTATTTTTCTTGATCATCAAAGTCACATTTATCATTGCGTGTCCAGTGGAGCCTTTTATATTCGAAACCGTGATCTCGCGAACTCGGGAGTTAGTGCAAACAACATCAATTAGTGACTCCGACTCAGCTGTAAAGTGCGTCGGTTTGTCTACGTACTGTTCAAGGCCCATGTACGTTAGGAACTGCAAAAATTTTTAAGAAGTACTAGCTCTTGTGTGAGTTTTTATTTGTATTCTGTCCTAAATGTAACTTGGAAAAAGTAGTTGTTTATCATTAGCCCAACCTAAGTTTATAGTAAAAAAACATTTCTCTCTCTATTTGCTTCAGCAACTACTTGCAAATCTTCTCAATTTGTCTCTATTTTAAGGTAAATGTTGCTTTGATAAAGGGATCGCTACAATCAATACCACCTTTGTTACTTTTAGTTTTAAGATTTCTGTTTTATTTTCTTTTCCTTGTGTATGTTATGTTATTAGCAATAAAGTGTTAATCTATCTATCTAAAATTTTAGTTTGTTTATGATAACCGAAATGAAGAACATATATATAGTGTAGATAATGGAAGGGTTGCTAGTCAATTATGGAACCCTAAAAAGGTTTATAACTGTTCTGCTCAGTAGTTCAGTCGTTCTCATCAAAATGGTAATGTTATTTTGTTGCGTAGTCAACTTCGTACCGGTTACGAGACAGGCGACGATAAATTTAAAATTCACGAGTGACCGGCGGCCGGCGCGGCGCGGGCGCTCCACTAAAGGCCAATTATTCAGTTTATGACTTTGATGAACTACAGCCCTGTTTTCTACTCACCTTGCACTACACTGTACACTGCTGCACACTTGCGACACGTACATAGAATACGTCGAACAGAAGCAGCAATGAAGGAGTGTTGTGTAGTGATGTGGCGAATGTTGGCGAAGCTTGCAAGAGCAGCGGGCGGTGACGGGTGATATCGCTGAGGGTCAAGAGGCGGTGCTTTTTTATTTTAAAATGGCCGTCGAGAGGGTCACTGATGTTACGCATAATATAAAGGCTGATATTTTACTAGTGACCGATAGCTAAAACTCAACACGGGCTGGTATTAAGGAACATATTTCCCCAAGGAGTATAGGCAATATTTTTGTCATATTTCGACCATTTTTTCATATTTCCTTGGGGGAAGTTGTTCCATCACCAGCCCGTTATCTGCTTTCAGTATCAGTTACCAGTACAATTTCAGCCTGTTTACTGTTTTGGATAACTTGCAAAATTGTCAACCGCGAGCAGGATTTGAACCTTTGAACCTGCGACTTTTGCCGTCACTAGTGGCGACGCCTATTCCATCTGGGCTACCGCGGGCTCGTCGTTGCCAATAACGCCTTGCACGGCTCCATCTGCCGGGTTAGTTTTTGCAACCAATAATCAGCTGCGGTAACCCAGACGGAAGAGGCTACGCTACTAGTGATGGCGAAAGTGATAGGTTCAAATCCTGCCTACGGTTGAAACTTTTTCGTTTTCCAAAATTGTACACCTAACACGGGAAGTGTTTTAAAAAACTTGGTATTCAATCACTGTTTACGTTATTTATGGCGTGGCCGCGGCCAAACTTTTTCTAAGCCGCAGTTTGCGTATAGACAAACATAATTATCCTGTCTACAGGTATATTTATGCCCTTATGCAATTAATCTCTCCCCATTCCCGTATCAGCGCCTCACCGCCAACAGCGACCTCGTGAAAAATACCCGCGCTCGTGTCGTGATACATTACACGAGCGCTCAAGATTGTTTACCACACAGACTACAATAATAAATAAGTTTACCCACGACGCTTGCTTCTTCAGATACTGCGTGGGAAAATTACTTAGATAAACTACGAAACCTATTAAGAACTAATTAATTATTTTAACTTACGTAGATACCCTGGGGAAGGCCTGTGTGTGTGAATTATATAATTAAGATAATTTACGCTAGAAATACCGTGTGATGTCGGCTTAAAATAGGAACACCCCAATTCTTTCCTGTGGGTGTCGTAATAGGCGATGAAAAGACTTGAGGGTTACATGTGTATTGCAATTTCAGGCCATGGGCTGAAACCTGTCGCTATGATGAAACACAATCTTCTGAATGACCCTTAAATGTTTGTCAGACGTGGCGTAAATGACCATGTTAACAGCCGTTCATGCTCTGCCTGCCCTGCAAGGGAGGCGTGATATATGTATGTATGTACGCTAAAATAATATTTGAAAAAGATTAATAACTGTGTATAAGTTGAATCTTTCTTTCTAGGTACTTTCTCACATGAAATGACCTATGTAGGTTTGTATTGTACTAGTACCAAACCTTTTAAGAAAGGACAAGCAGTTAATTAGACTGAACAAGGGCTACTTGTAATGCGACAAGGCGCCGACAGCTCTTCCAGATTTACACGAACCACTCTACAGTTGCCGAGAAAGGACTTGTACCCAAATTACTGTTTCTAAAAACTGTTTCTAAAGCTTTTTTAATTGCCGAATCACTAGGTGAGTATATAATTTTTGTAGTTTTTGACTTAAATTTCGTCTCCTAGACTAAGTAGAAACAAAAAATTTACTTTTTTGACAATTCTATTTTTAATAAGAGATTCTCTTTCTTTTTTCGTGTGGGACACCGAGTCGTCCAACGACCCGATGAGCCCTGGTGTCAGAGTTTTTCAACCGCCTAATACCACTAGTAGGCCTCCGAGATGGTTGTGTTCAACCACCGTCTAAGTAATCATAGACAGCAACCGGGACCGACGGCTTAACGTGCCCTCCGAAGCACGGAACCATTTCTTTTCGGACATTCAGTTGGTTCACCCTGCAATGTCCTAACCAGACCGAGAACAAATTCACTAAGTGATAAATATCAACTTTGTGAGTGTCCCACTGAGAATCGAATTCGGAACCTTTGCGTAGCAGGCAGTCGCACTACCACTGCGCCACATCGGCCGTCAGTAATAAGAGATAATAGTCGATAATATGGAATGAAGACTAAGGTTTTGACGAATGACCAGCCTGTTAAGAGCGTTTTAATTTTACAGATAAGTTCAGCGGTCGTTGGAGAATACCATGGTAAGACTATAAAGACCAATCACTGCGTTAAAATTTAATCTAATCATTTAGCTCATAATTTAACTAGATTATTAGATGGGTGCCGTGTGATGCCGGCTCAGAATAGCATCACTCCATTTCTTACCCGTGGGAGTCGTAAGAGGCGACGAAGGGACTCGAGGGTGTGTATAGCAATTTTAGGCGATGGGCTGACAACCTGTCACTATGGCGATACACAATTTTCCCAATGACTCTCAAACGTTTGTCAGACGTGGCGTAAGTGGCCGTTTACGCTCTGCCTACCCCGCAAGGGATAAAGGCGTGATATATGTATGTATGTATTAGATGGAACGCGGCGACGACTCGATGAGAGAACAAAGATGCGGATTGGAGCTCTGATTTATATTCAGCGCAGACCTAGCGACCAACTGCCTGGGTTCAGCGCACACCGAGAAAGCGACCGGGTGACTAGGTTTCATTACAAAGCGCTTGGTAAAATCACTGTTTGGAAACTCGTGCCCGCAAGCCTTCCACGTAATTACACAATGTTATCTAACGAGCGAATTAATTGAAAACTACCAGAGTTTGAATCCTAAACTTTGATTAACTACGCTATTCACTACGCGAAAATTTTAAAATTTTGCGGTTGTTTGCACTATTCGTCAGTATAATTGTAACGGGTTCTTACCGATGAATTATCATTATTATGAGTCCCCGATATTTTGACGCAGTAAGAACCCGTTTAAATTATAATTATGAATATCAAAGTCAAGACTACCGTGAGCGTAATACCATAAAATAAATAAAAATACTAACAAGCGGTATGTTAATTCATGCATACATTCATACACGCCTTTATACCATGCAGTGTAGGCAAAGCGTAAACGGCTGCAAAACCGGACATTTACGCCACGTCTGACAAACATTTGAGGGTGATTCAGAATACTGTGTATCGCCATCAGGTTGTCAACCCATCGCCTTAAATTGCAAAACACACCCTCGAGTCCCTTCGTAGCTTCTTACGACACCCAATGGAAAAAATGGGGTGATGTTATTCCTATGCCGGCATCACACGGTATGTAAATTCAGTTTTTCTCTACACCTCTCCTCCTATCGCCTCTCACCTCAAATCCGGGTCTGGACAGGGGTTCAACGCTATCAGTCCCAGTAAGTATACTTATTGTTCCATCTTATATCGTGTTTAAAAGCCTAGAAATAATCCGAAGAACCCCGAGTTACTACAACACAACACCCACCTAAGTCGACCGATGTTGAAACCAGCCGGGATTATAAAGAGTGTAAGGGAAGGTGTACCGTAAACTTTGCAGGCATGATTAGACTATAAAACTGAACAACTTTTTCTATGGAGGCTATGTTGGTAAACGAGAAAATAATTTCAACCTCCCATACAATATTTTCGATCAGTTGACTTTTTTTAGTTTCCCAACGTAGGCTCCATAGTAAAAATGGTTCAGTTTTATGGTCTGATCATGCTTGCAAATTGTTCGGTACATCGTCCCTTACACTCTGCATAGAAAAAACTTGGGTTATGTCACTTGAGACGTCATGGCGCCTGCTCGTGCTCAAGACAGAGTTAAGTGCACATTTATATCAACAGCTGTCCACTTCACAGCTTTGCATGAATTGTCTTTCATATATTGCTTCCTTTACATATTGAATTTCATACACTTTGTACAGCATGTAACATTGGTTCATGATTTATTCGTAGAAGCCACTTCGGACTAAACTAACTCATCAAAGATACAAAGTTCGAACAGTTTCTAGACACACGAGCGCCACGAGCGGTTTGGAAATTAAGGCGAGCGAGTTTGATTTCAAATTAATATTTCCATCCAGTTCGGGACATAACTTGCTTATTACGCTGAACACTTTGCCGTCTAGTTAGTTTCTAGTTCAGGAGGTCATCAGCCACCACGAGCGGGTTTTAAGAGTACCTATTAATATTAGTTGGTCTCTACTTGATTGCGAAAATTGATTATTTATTACCGTTTCTCTTCTTCGGCAGATCATTTGTGTGCTCAAACTCGTCCAAAACACTAAAAATGTGTTGAACTCAATGTTACAAACCGATGACTGTGATTGAACGATCAACCAACCATTCTTAAACTACACAGTCAGTAGAGTATGAGCTAAAGACATAGAAATCGCTTTGTTCATGCCTTGGGCAGTCCGTTAAAAAGTTCTCGTAGGCACACGTAGGTCTCTACGCTAGGCATACCTACCGATACTCTTGTAGCAGATTGCTACGATCGATCGTCACAACGTGGTCTGTAGTGACGGTAGTGACGGGCGACAAGCTGGGAGCCGTCACATTGCGTCATACTCGTACCAGCAGCTGGCGCCACGCCAGGGTGTTTCCGCTGAGATTTACTACCGCATTTTGCTTGCGATTGGAATAAAATACATGAATGATCTCACTGAGTTATATCGTGTGATACATCGTCTCAATGAACGACAATCGCTAACATGGTAATTAGTAGATATGCCTGACGTAGCACTAAAACATCTTGCATGTAGATTTGCATGTAATACATATTTCCAATCTGGAAACGGTCTCATCTCAAATAAAATATTAGCGCCCCCAAGTATCAAACCTTCGAATTGTGAGAGTATGCTTCTTCTTCTTCTTCTTTTCAAGTGGGACATAGAGTCGTCCAACGACCAGATGAACCCTGATGTCAGATTTCTTGAACCGCCTACTATTACTAGTAGGCTTCTGACATGGTTGTGTAACGATCGCCGTCTATGTAATCATAGACAGCAACCGGGACCAACGGCTTAACGTGCCCTACAAAGCACGAAACCATCTTTTTTTACAGACAATCAGGTGATTCAGCCTGCAATTTTCTAAACAGACTGGGATCTACAAAGTGATAAATATCACCATTGTGAGTGCCCCGAAATCGAACCCGGAACCTTTGCGTCGCAGGCAGTCCACTACCACTGCACCATATAGATAGAGAGTATGCTTAGACCATTAGACGACAAGAAGGTACTTGGACGTATCTTACTGAAATAATCTAGGGAAATAACCGTGTAGATTTTTATGAACGAAACGTGAAAAATAATAATAGAAACCACCAAGAATATTCAATTCCACGTGGAACAGAAAGTAATGAATAATAATATTTTGCAGCAAGAAAATGTCTGTGATAAATTATGTTTATTATCTTCAAAGCGGGGAACTAGTAGAACTTGTTTGTGTGTTCGTGTGCATGTGTTCTGTGGTTGTAGGTATCGTAGACACTCGTTCTATGTGCAGGTGAATTATAGTTTACTTGTTTTCGTTGGGCAACTTGCAGTGCGTTACGTAGCGTTACTTCATCACATCACCCGTGCAATATAAGGCGAAATTTTACTAGTGACAAGACGGGTTGTTGATAAGAACCAATTTTCCAAAAGGAACAAAGGTCGAATCTAAATATAACAAAAATATTTTGCGTTTCAATATTAACCCTAATAATTAGCTAATAGTCCATATAAACCCAAATCAGCAAATCGACAATTTTGTATGGAAAGTCCAATTTATTTTTCGGATCTCGACCGTTGTTCCTTGGGAAAAGTTGTTGCTTACTACCAGCCCGTCCTAAATTTTCGTTATCGGTCACTTCTAAAATGTTACCCTATTATACAGAGTGTTTGGAAAATTACTATACATTTTCAGGGCATGTTCTAGACGTTTTTTTTTTCTTCTTTTCGAGTGGTACACTGAGTTGACGAATGGCTTGATGAACTCAGGGTCATGGTATGTATTATTCTTGCCGAAATATTTCTCAAGGCTATATCTACTCCGGTACAGCATCTGTACCAGTGATTTTAAAACGTATTACCCTCACTGAAATTTCAAAACCTATTGATAAACATAAAAATGGAAACTATGTGCATAAATAAGTATACCTACTCATCAATTTACATAGATACATTGTATGGAAAACTTTGCCTATTCAAAATAGGCCAAATAAACATTTCTAACTCTTTAGGTGCGCATGTAATTTTTATTTCATTATGAATCTGAGATTTTGTGTTTGTATGTATGTTTGTATCCTCTTTCCGCTCAAACGGCTTGACCGATTTGAATGAAATTTGGAATACAGGTAGAGTATAACCTGGAATAACACATAGGCTTCTTTTTATTACAACGGGAAAATGAGTGGCAGCGGGTGAAACCACTGGGCGAAAATCTAGTTATTATATTACGTATACAAGAAGTAACAAAAAGGGTAAGACAAGCCGAAATTAGGATGATACTGAACAACTTTCGCCATAGGAACTTAGGTCAAAATACGAAAAAATATTGGACCTCCCATAGTAACGTAACCAGCCGATCGGCTATTTATTTATTTATTTATTGCATGTCACATTAAAGTATAAAAAGTTGCTGCGTATAGTTCTAATTCAAATGTGACGCCCTGTAAGGGCGCAGCAATTAAGGAGAGGCGGATGGCACATACAATTAAAAACACAAAATAAAAATACCATTGAATAAAATGAAAAACAAAGAAGCGCTGTCAGAATTCAATAAAATTAGTCAAAATAATACAAATGTCAAAATAAGGTCAAAATACAAGAAACGATTACATTTCTTCCTACTCTAGTGAAATTCGATTAAATACCTAAGAAAACATTAATTTGTATGGATTCATAAGTGGAGTCATAGTTAGACCACTTGACAGATTGCAATACGGGTTATTATCCTCTGTACTTACTTTACTAACTTACGCACACACGTAAGATTATCGACTGTAAGTAGAAAAGTCCACCTTAAGGCGTAGCATTAAAACTTAAACAGATTACCACCTATAAGCGACATCTATGTAATCTTTGAAATAATTACTCGGTGATAGCCTATTCGCCACCACATCACCACAAAGTATACATCACACTGGTTTGTCTAAAACTGTATTATAGTTATCCTTATTCGTTCACTTGTAGTAAAGCAATAGATAACATATCTTTATTTCGTCGTATTGATCACAAGCTACCGTAGCTTAGCGGTAATAGTTCTTACCTTCTAATCAGAACGGAACCGGGTTCCCATCCGATCTCTGTATGTTGAATAATGTTTTTTTATATGTTTTTACCATATTTTCTCCAGTAATAATTATTTTATATAATATTTTTCTATATATTCATCTATGTATTATATCTATAAATGTTTATTGTAAATTATGTATCAAAATATTATATCTAAAAACATAAACCTATAATATTGTAATAAAACAAAAAGTAAGGTAAGAAATTATTTTATTGGTAGGTATAGTATTACTTTATGTAAATAACATAATGACATGAATGAGAACTTTTGGTAACCATAAGATACGAGTATGTAAAACTACATAAAATACTTGCTGCCGTAATACTTAGTTTATAGTTTTGTTTGAATGATAAAACACAATATTATGTAAAATGATATTAAGTGTTCATTAGCTGAAACATCGATAGGTAATTATTTATAAGATCATAGGAATGATCCAAATCTTGGATTGAATCTTTCAATAAAGTTATTTAAGTAATAATTTCGTTAGTAATTATTTTATTGTTCTATGTTTAACGATGATGCACTTTCCTCGGAAGTAAAAGTAATTGTAATAATAATAAATCAGTTATTTGCCTACATCTCAAGGTTTAAGCTTAAGTACTCGTTTTCGTAATGAAAAGATATTGAAGCAAGGCCTTAAGATAACTGACTAATAATGATCAATCATAAATAAATATATATCGATGTTTTAGCATAATTTAATTGCTAATGTAATGCTCCACAAATACCTACTGCAATAGTAGGCGGGTAAGCAGGTAAACAGAGGTTGAGTGAGCAACGATTTATCGGGCCCGCTTCGGCATACATTGCTGATTATTTTGTGTATATTCATATATTATAATGAAATACACAAGATAATCAGCAATGTATGCTAGATCGGGTCTGATTGGAATCTTAAGTAAAAATCGCCGCTTACATAATTAGTATTTGGTGTTACCTCCGCTGTTTTCAACAACACTTAATAAACACTTAATAGACTCGACCAAATAAGTCCATATATCTGTTCCTCTGGTACTCTCCCACACTCCCAGGCAGTGAGCCTCTAAAGCTTCTGTAGTTCTTTCATTGCGCATGTCCCACCTTTGCACCATTAAACCCCATAAATTCTCTATGGGATTTAAGTCCGGAGATTTTGCTGGCCAACAAATAACTTGGATATCTGGGTGCTGGCTAAACCAATTATTCACCACGGCAGCTCGATGCACTGGACAATTTATCCTGGACAAATGCAAAACGAGGAACTTCACTAGCAGGATAAACAGTTAAACATTTCGCACCATCGTCGGTAGCATGCTTTCCTGTAGCATATCAACATAATTAGCGGCAGTTGCACGCCCTGTTTCTTGTGCTACTAATTCGCCTGGACCAGCGGCAGAACCATTTTCTTCATATTGTTACACCATCATCCTCCGCTGTGAATCATTAATAAGACGAGTCGAGTTTTTACGCTACCTTCCTCTTCAAAACGTGTAACCCAACGTTTAACAGTCTTCCACTAAAACAAAGTAGCATTATTAATAAAAAAGTTTATACTAATCGGTTCACAGCTACCAACATACTATGAGTCAAAGTTTTTAATATTTAAAATACAATTGTAATGAAATAAAACTATACTTACGGCCAGACCAGTCTGATTAGCAATTTGAGTTAAATTAAATCCAATATCATGCAGCGCCACAGATAATTGCAGCGCAACAATACGCTGCTTATCCTGCAAACTGATAATAGTATGCATTTTGAAGAAATAAACACTGAAGTTTAATAAATAAACTTAGGTTAAAAAAAATCACTTAGCACACGCACTATCTCGCAAACGATCTAGCAACAACTAAAATGTAATTCAAAATTTACTAAATTTTGCTTCATTTGATAAAATAAAAACTACAACGAAGATATCGGGATTCGATCCATTGTCTCCACAATAACGGTCAAGAATTTGCCTGACCGCGCTACTGACCAAGCTACCGAAGCTAATGATTCATGTAGTGAAATAGTCAATACTACTCAGCCTATTATACAATGGTAGTTCGTCAAATAATAGTATGTTATACGTCATTTGTGTCATTGTGTGAGTGTCGCCGCGGGTGCGAGCGACTTGTTTTCTGAGGTTTGTGTTAACTATGACTCCACTTTTGAATGCGACCGTACGTCAAGATTTTTTTGACATATTTCGACCAATGTTTCATGAGTACGAGCCTTTATATGTTATATTATCTTTTTTGCTACGCCTTGTATATTGTATATAAGGCGTAGCAAAAAAGATAATATTGTATATGACGGCGCTGAATAAACTTCTTCTTTCTTATGAATTACTTCTTGAATTTAAATAGTTTGTTTTGATGTGTTTTTGAAAATCAAAGCGGGCAACACTTATTTGAAGTGGGCAACCCGAATGGGTTTAGTGAGGGCGCTGCAGTCACAGTGTGAAGTAAGTCATGGTAGTTTTCGGATGCCATGGGGGGTTGCGATGGCGACCGGCGGTTTTGTTGATGTTTTGGCTTGGGATATAGTTGTCGAAAGAAAATGATAATTTACTGTGAACTGTGGCTGCTAAACTAACTCCATTAGCTTTGATTTACGTGTGGCGAGTATGCTAAGTGTGGATCCGACACGGATCGTTGGCAAGTGGATGAAGTGAGAGGAAATTCGACATCAGAAGTGGGATAACATGGACGCCCATCGGATGCCGCTCACTGTTTGAAATGCAACAAAAAAAAGTTTGTTAGAGTTAATAAAAGCCGCTCAGCAACCAAACGACGTTAAGTTCACACTTCCGCCGTTCAACCATGATGCCGTTGACAGTGATGCCCGAGCTTGGTGTGATACCGTCGACCTTTGCATGTCTGAAAAACCTATTAGTGGCGGCAACTTGATCTTGGTAATGAGTCGTGCTTTGAAAGGGAGTGCTTCTAATTGGTTGGCTCAAAACAGTTTTCCTGGTATAACATGGCCTCAACTGAAGGAACAATTTTTCTATCTACAAACTACTTAATGAGAATCCGAAAGACGGTGAATATTTGTCAGCTTATGCCAATCGGGTATTTAGTTACTTTATGAATCGTTGGCAAAAATTAAATAAGAGCCAGATAGCTACAGCACTTACTTACATTGGGACATACATCCAAAATTGATTCAAGACTGCAGCGATTAGCTTTCACTACAGATAGTGACACAAGGGGAAAATTGCAGCAAGAGCTTATGGCCTTTGTGTATCGTAAACGAGGACTACCACTGCAAGAAAGAAGTCAAGATTTTGAACGATTGGATGCTAAACGCTTCATAAAACGCGTAAGAACCTGCAAAACGATGCTACCGTTGTGGGCAAACAGGGCATCATATAAATGAGTGTCGTTCTCATGACAAAATACAGGATAACTTCTCATCGCCATGTCCTGAATCTTCTTATACAATAACATCTGGCCGTCGCTCATCATCTACATCTGCTGTACCTAAAGAGGATTAAGCTTTAAAAAAGAAGTCATTGTTGGTCTGCTACAGCTGTGGTGAACCGGGGATCATTGCTTCTATCTGTAAGATAAAGGATGCAGCTAAGTTCAGCAGCAAAGGAGAGGTGAAGTATCGGGTAGATATATGTTCCATCAAACCTGCAACGGACCGTTTGCTCAATATGGGTGAGCAATTTCAATTATGTTTTGATTCTGGTGCAGAATGTTCATTGATAGTAGAATCTGTTGCACAAATCTTCTTCCCAAATTTAGTCAACTGTCATTATACAAGGTCATTCAGTGTGATTGGTCTTTCATATTGTACCAGATGAATGCTTAAAAACACAGAGCAGTTCTGTTAGCATTACTTCAAGAGCATTCTGATCACTTTGTTGAAGGTACACCGGTTGGTACGGTAACGTCCGGACAGTTGGAAATTAAGCTCATCGACCCCAATCGCACGGTACAGCGACTCCCTTACAGGCTGAGTCTGGCAGAACGTCAGATTGTAAGGGATAAAATCAAGGACCTTAAAGAAGCTGGAGTTAAACGCGAAAGCTCTTCTCCTTTTGCGAGTCCGATACTTCTTGTTTAAAAGAAAGATGGGACGGATAGGCTTTGTGAGGGTTACCGTGAATCAAATGATAATACGTTACCTGATAGATACCCACTGCCATTGATTGGTAATCAAATTCTGCGTTTAACTGGCGCTAACTATTTTACGACTCTTGATATGGCAAATGGATATCATCAGATACCTATACATCCAGATTCCATTGAACGTACAGCATTTGTTACGCCCGAAGGGCAGTTTGAATACTTGTCAATGCCTTTTGGTCTCCGAAATGCACCATCGGTTTATCAGAGGGCTATGAATAAAGCTGTGGGTAGCTTAGCAGAGTCATTTGCGGTTGTAAATGTCGACGATGTCATCATTCTTTCGCGTACTGTTGAGCAAAGATTAGAACTTTAAAAATCGTGTTGAACGCATTATCGGGAACCGGTTTCTCCTTCAATTTAAAGAAATGTGCCTTTTTGAAAGAACGCGTTGAGTTTTTAGGTTACGAAGTTTCCGCTGGTGAAATCAGGCCAAATCCTAGAAAAATTAAAGCACTTACAGATTGTTCCCCGCCCAGACAGTAACAATTAATTCATTGGATTCAATTACGTAATTCATTGGATTAGCATTTTACTTTCGGCAATTTATTGCATAGTTTTCAATTATAAAATCGAATGGAATTCTAAATATGAAAATATTAGACATAAAGCTACTACAATTCTGACAGATAAACCGGTTTTAACGATTTTTAATCCTGATAGCCCCATTGAGTTGATGATGATTGATGGAAAAATGCACGTTGTAGAATATTACAGTCGCCCGACCTCCGGTGCTGAGTCGAAGTATCATTCGTATGAGCTAGAAACGCTAGCAGTGGTGAACGCTGTTAAACATTTTCGTCACTATTTACATGGCTGTAAATTTTACGTGGTGACTGTATGTATGGGCTTCAAAATCTAAAGTCGATCTGAGTCCCGCGTTCACCGCTGGTGGTGTTTTCTTCAGGCTTTCGACTTCGAAATTGTCTATAGAAAAGGCAAACAGATGGAACACGTAGATTTTCTTTCTCGTAACCCTTTACCTGTGGCTAATTCAACGGTTGTCCAACAATCAAAGCTGTCCAAAACCATGTTCAATTAACGGAAACATCAGAATGTTCCGATGACGGCGCAGGTAAGAATAAGAAAATGGCACTAAATTAGTTTCTGTTACCTGAATTGTTTGATAGAAAGCAGCAGAGTCTATGTGACGGAAAGAGCTTATTTGAATAGTAGCAGAGTCTATGTGACGGAAATAGCTTATTTGAATAGTAGCAGAGTCTATGTGACAAGAGAATAGCAGAATCTGTGTGATGAAAAGACGAGTTTGCTGAGTCTGTGTGACCGTGACGATATACCAACTGAGTATATGTGACAATATACTGCAGAGTCCTGAGTCTATGTGACAATGTACCGCCTGAGTCTGTGTGACAATGTGCTACCCGAGTCTCTGTGACTATGTACCGCCTGAGTCTGTGTGACAATGTGCTACCCGAGTCTCTGTGACGATGTACCGCCTGAGTCTGTGTGACAATGTGCTACCCGAGTTTGTGTGACAATGTACCGTCTGTGTGACAATGTACTACCCGAGTCTATGTGACAATCGTGCTAAGTCATACGAAAGAAAAAAAAAATGGCTTGAAGGGTCAGGGTGACCGATGCTATAATGATGGCTAAAGTGTGTGCGATTGTTTGTCCTGAGGTGACAAATTACACAACGTTTGTTTTGGTTTATCCAAAGATGAGGCCGAGGAACTTCAAGATCAATCCGAAAATTCATGAAATACAACGTTAATATGTTCCCAGGTGACGAAGAATGAAGCTTCGCATCACACTATCACACGAGGACGTGTGACACCGCAGAATGGCCGTGACGGCGCTGAATAAACTTCTTCTTTCTTATGAATTACTTCTTGAATTTAAATAGTTTGTTTTGATGTGTTTTTGAAAATCAAAGCGGGCAACACTTAT
Source organism: Tuta absoluta (assembly GCA_027580185.1). NCBI lineage: Eukaryota > Metazoa > Arthropoda > Insecta > Lepidoptera > Gelechiidae > Tuta > Tuta absoluta. The sequence goes on from JAQAHW010000059.1 coordinate 2,079,743, forward strand.
TTGAAGTGGGCAACCCGAATGGGTTTAGTGAGGGCGCTGCAGTCACAGTGTGAAGTAAGTCATGGTAGTTTTCGGATGCCATGGGGGGTTGCGATGGCGACCGGCGGTTTTGTTGATGTTTTGGCTTGGGATATAGTTGTCGAAAGAAAATGATAATTTACTGTGAACTGTGGCTGCTAAACTAACTCCATTAGCTTTGATTTACGTGTGGCGAGTATGCTAAGTGTGGATCCGACACGGATCGTTGGCAAGTGGATGAAGTGAGAGGAAATTCGACATATATATAATACACAATCAAATACATTTTATATTTAAATTAAAAGCCAGGTACTTCTAAAACAATCCAATTAGGGACAACAGTGGAAGCTTGTCGTGTCGTATTCACACACACACACACACAGACATTCTTGTATACTACCCATACAAGTTGCGTATGTGTGTGTGTACGACGACAGTGAATGACTTTGTTTGCATTTTGAAATAAGATTTTGAATTAAACTCACGAGAATTTCCATCCAAGAGAGCTTGTCTTTGAAGTTATTTAATTTTTTGTTTTACATAATTTAATTTTTATTATTTTATATTTTTCATCAGAATCATTTGTAAAGTTAAATTCCGATTGAAGTAATAGTTTTTAGTTTTACGAACGCATCCTTAAAAAATATCGATTCTTTCTAAAAACCGGTTTTTGAAATCAAAAATTTTTCATCTGGCAAGAATCTAAACTGTCAAAGGTTTGTATTACCCTACACAATTTAAGAGTTTCCGGTTCTGAATACAAGTTACAATTTTTTTTCACTTTTTAAGCATTTTTATTAAATACTAGCTTTTACCCGCGACTTCGTCCGCGTTAGATAGTTTTTTTAGAAACAGGTTCAGGTTTAGGTGGGCTCCTGATGGTACACCTGGTGGTCTACATAAAATACTCCGGATCCTCAATGTCCTTGTGAAAAGAAGCGGCCCATCATACTGAACAACTTTTGTTTTGAACCATGCCTGTATCTCTAATAGTTTAGCTGGGCTCCTGATGGTACACCTGGTGGTCTACATAAGGTACTCCAGATCCTCAATGTCCTTGTGAAAAGAAGCGGCCCATCATACTGAACAACTTTTGTTTTGGAACCGAGCCTGTATCTCTAATAGTTTATCTGGGCTCCTGGTGGTACTCCTGGTGGTCTACATAAGGTACTCCAGATCCTCAATGTCCCTGTGAAAAGAAGCGGCCCATCATACTGGTCAACTTTCGTTTTGTAACCATTTCTGTATCTCTAATAGTTTAGGTGGGCTCCTGATGGTACACCTGGTGGTCTACATAAGGTACTCCAGATCCTCAATGTCCTTGTGAAAAGAAGCGGCCCATCATACTGAACAACTTTTGTTTTGAACCATGCCTGTATCTCTAATAGTTAAGGTGGGCTCCTGATGGTACACCTGGTGGTCTACATAAGGTACTCCAGATCCTCAATGTCCTTCTGAAAAGAAGCGGCCCATCATACTGAAAAACTTTTGTTTTGGAACCATGCCTGTATCTCTAATAGTTTAGCTGGGCTCCTGGTGGTACACCTGGTGGTCTACATAAGGTACTCCAGATCCTCAATGTCCTTGTGAAAAGAAGCGGCCCATCATACTGAACAACTTTTGTTTTGAACCATGCCTGTATCTCTTATAGTTTAGCTGGGCTCCTGATGGTACACCTGGTGGTCTACATAAGGTACTCCAGATCCTCAATGTCATTCTGAAAAGAAGCGGCCCATCATACTGAAAAACTTTTGTTTTGGAACCATGCCTGTATCTCTAATAGTTTAGCTGGGCTCCTGGTGGTACACCTGGTGGTCTACATAAGGTACTCCAGATCCTCAATGTCCTTGTGAAAAGAAGCGGCCCATCATACTGAACAACTTTTGTTTTGGAACCATGCCTGTATCTCTAATAGTTTAGCTGGGCTCCTGGTGGTACACCTGGTGGTCTACATAAGGTACTCCAGATCCTCAATGTCCTTGTGAAAAGAAGCGGCCCATCATACTGAACAACTTTTGTTTTGAACCATGCCTGTATCTCTTATAGTTTAGCTGGGCTCCTGATGGTACACCTGGTGGTCTACATAAGGTACTCCAGATCCTCAATGTCCTTGTGAAAAGAAGCGGCCCATCATACTGAACAACTTTTGTTTTGGAACCATGCCTGTATCTCTAATAGTTTAGCTGGGCTCCTGATGGTACACCTGGTGGTCTACATAAGGTACTCCAGATCCTCAATGTCCTTGTGAAAAGAAGCGGCCCATCATACTGAAAAACTTTTGTTTTGGAACCATGCCTGTATCTCTAATAGTTTAGCTGGGCTCCTGGTGGTACACCTGGTGGTCTACATAAGGTACTCCAGATCCTCAATGTCCTTGTGAAAAGAAGCGGCCCATCATACTGAACAACTTTTGTTGTGGAACCATGCCTGTATCTCTAATAGTTTAGCTGGGCCATCAGGAGATGGTACACCTGGTGGTCTACATCTGTACTCCAGACCCTCGAATGGTGATAAAAAGTAGCCTATGTCCGTTCTCGGTATGCTAGCAATCTCTGTGCCAAGTTTCATGAAGATCGGTTCAGCGGTTTGGCCGTGAAAGCGTAGCAGACAGACAGACAGACAGACAGACAGAGTTACTTTCGCATTTATAATATTAGTGTGGATTAGATATATAACAAACATCTGAATATTTATAATATTTACAAAACAAGAAAACCTAAAAATTAAAATAAGCCTCCCAATGCGTCCCCACTAGACATAGTTCCCAGCATGCTGGCAGCATTCCCCCTTTGTATAGCCAAGCTAATACGCTGGGCAAGGAAGCTGCCAGCTCTGCGGCCTCCGGATGCCTTGTGGAGGCGCATGGAGAGCTCAGCAATTATCTTTTTGGCTTCAGGGCCCCAAGTACCCAGGGTCTCAAAGCCAATAGGCGAGAAAATGTAGGTGTCCGATATTTGATCGTATTTACGAACTTTTTGTACCTCGGCAATTGCCGCTGCTGTGCCCGCTCGGGTGCTGGTTGCCTGTGCATGAGATGGGGCCAACGTGTCCACACATGTGACATCCCAAACTAGGCATCGCCCACGCTGCCATGGAATGAGTGTCACACCATCGGGTCTCTTGCCGTCAGCACGAACGATACCGTATGGTTCCAACTTTGCCGGAACGTTCGCTGAGACAAGAGCCCGACGGATGACATCATTCAGGGCGGCGTGACGGGAGATGCGGCCAGCACTTTTGCGACAGGATAAGCCATGGTGACCGAGCTCATTCACCCTGGCACCGCAATCGCAGTCGTGAGGCTGGTTGGTCCGGAGACCCAAACGGAGGCCAATAACTAGAGACAGAGTGGTGTTGTCCAAAAGTGTTCCAATATTGGGTGATGGTAGGGCATTGAGCCATAGGCCCGACTCTCTTTCGAAAGCCGCTAGAAGGCGAGCGCGGTCAGGTATGTTGGGAAACAAATTTAAAAGATCCGACTGTACCCTTTTGCAGATCGGTTCGTCCCACTGTCTCTGTGAGTATAAAGATGTAGGTAACTCACAGGAAGTAACGATCTTCCATTCATTCACGGCTTCTGAAAGATGAGCCACCTGTGTAGGACCTAACGACGGAGCGGCCATTTTTTCGAAGAGTTTATGACACCCACTGGCAGAAGCGAGGAAGGCGGGGAGCGACACTGAAGATACCTTGCGTATACCTATGCCTCCAAAGCGGACCGGGAGCGAAGCCTGGGTCCAAGCTTCCGTTGTAAGTCGGCAGTTCAATATTTTGGTAAGGAGCTCAGATATCTGGTCGTCCATCGCTAACAACAAATTTTTAAATTTCCATAGATGGCAACATCTCAACACGTATGTGAATTGAGGCACAAACAGGCAGAATTTAATTAATGTGATTGCCATGTGGGGATTTATTTCCAGTAAACGGTCAAAGTTTGTTTTGAATTTTTCTAGTTGTTCATCGATGAAACACGGGATGGCCTCATCTAGAATCGGGGCGCCGAGTAGACGTAGAGAGGCCTTGGAAGTAACTTGGATGTTCGGGGCAACGTTATTGAATTTGGTTACAATGTCATTGCGGGAATCTGCAAGTGTCGATGGTTGGATAAAGAGCTCGCACTTGCTGAAATTTAATTCTAGGCCAATCTGAGCAAAGCTGTGAATCAGGGTTTGCAGGTCTTCTAAAACCGTATCCGGCTGACCGCCGAGGGTACCATCATCCAAATACCAAACATTAAATTTAGATTTTAAAGAGGTAATAATGGGATGAATGCCTAAGCTGAAAATTGCTGGGCCTAGTGGGTCTCCCTGCTGACACCCGACAGAAGAGTGTAGTAGGTGTTCTTTGTACACTAGATTTGATGGTGCACTATAGCATTGCCAGAGATAGGGATATATAGCTGGTATATGTTCCTTTGCTTGGGCCAATAATGTTGCCCGATCAATAGAATTGAAAGCATTTTTAACGTCAACTTTGAGCAGCACGCATCCATCAACCTGTTCCAAGAAAGTGCGCGTTGCATGCACTGCCGCTTCACAGCCTCCCCTAGAACCAAAACCTACTTGAGTTGGCTGAAACTTTTCCGCTAGAGTCTGCATAGTGTATTTGCAACACATCTTGGAAACCAAGCGCCTAAAAGTGGTCCCTATAGCGATTGGCCTAATGCCGCCATCTTTCTTTTTTAAAGCGCACAGGTTAGCACCGTATAGATTTTCAATTATCTCTTGGTTAACGGTACCTGATAACATTAGGTCTGCAAGAGACGCTAGACTTGCAGCTAAAGCTCTACCAGAATCTCCCGCAGATTGGCAGACGAGGTCTTTAAGGTGTTGGGGGGAAAGCCCATCCATGCCGCCACAAGAACCATTCTTAAAAGAGGCGATGGCTGCGATAATGTCTTCCGGCGTCACACGGGGCAGCGTGCTGCTTATCTGGTTAAAATCAGTTATCTGGGTAGAAGAAGATGGTGCTGGATGTTTAGACCGCAGAGAGCTAACAGTTTCTTCATTGTTCGGAGCGATCATATCGCTGGAGAACAGAAGTTGGCAAGCTCCCTTCAAATCTCCATCCCCGACCTTCTCCTCGACTTTCTTGAAAATGTTACAGGTTCTTCGCGGCTGGGAGTCGAAAGGTAGTCCTGGCAGATTTGATGGTTGTGATTGGGAGCAATTATTTTTGACTTTTTGGGTAAGGCTTAATTTAGTATTGACATTCTTGTTAACGTGCAATATACGAAAGGGAAAACTGAGTAACTCTTCCCAGCTGGCAGTAGAGTTAGATGAAACCACCTTATCAATACTGGATTTCAGTGCAGAAGCCACGCTGAGGCGAGCCCCCCTGGGAATCCGTTTGATGACAGGTACGTTATTTTTCCACTCACTTAGCTGGTTACAAAATGGTATATAATTGGTAAGAGGCGATGGCCCATCCTTTTGCGCTAGGAGAGCTGGTGGAATAACTACCGGGGGATTGACAGATGAGCTAGGCGTAGTAGATCTGAATACTTTAGGCTTATGTTTTTTGGTTATGTGTGAATTGAGCCCCCTCTTCGTTGGAAAGTAGCGCGGTAAAATTGTACATGACTCACATTTAAACGCAGTACCCTGGGACGGATTTATGATAGGTTGACTATCACTTGGGGAGGGAAGATTGGGTTGTGACATTTTCTCGCCTACAATTATTAACAAAAATATAGATAAAAATAAATAACAAGAATACAATTAAACAAAATAAAACTATCGGGGAGAAATTAAAACATAACGATTGGTGAGGTGGTTTGGTAGAATTTCGTCGCGGTGAGCCTGCTATTTGTCACATGCGGCTCCCATTCTTCTGGAGATTGGATGACACGTTGGTTAGTGGTTGCTTCGTTTTAGGACTCCTATCGACATCTACCGGACCGTAAATGGATTTCTCTTCTGTTTATTGGTTTTAGCGCCATCTAGCGTATTCAACGTTTATTAGTTTGTAATATTTTATACGTCAGGTGGCAGCACTCAGCACACTCGTCGCTACAGCTCGCAGGTTTGAATTATTTATTTACAGAAATTAGTTATTCTCTTGTTATAACTTGGCAAAACCAATGTTTTAAGATTTTTTAAATTCATATCATAATTTGAAAATCACATACAAATACAATCGGTATTGTTCATATAAAAATCACTGAAAGTTTATTTGAAAAGTTCGTTAGGTTTATGTTTGTTTACAAATTGGTTCGAATTTGGGGTTTTGGTTTTTGTATCGAAAAAGTGTATTAAAATAGTGGATCATTTTTGTAAATAGTTCATAAAGGTGTGAAAAGACCGTGGAGACACTATAGCCAGGATGTAAGATTATCATAAGAACTGGCAGGAACACAGAATGTATTTCTTGGTGGTAAAAAGTTTTCAGCGGCGCGGCGGTGTCTCTAAGTTTGCTCAAAAACTCACTTTCTACGAAAGGTGTATTATAACTAATGTTCACAGATATTGTTCATAATATACACGGTCACAAGCACTATAATTTAAGACTATATCACGAAGATAAAATATTTTAGATGAATGTGAAATAATAATTTAATACGTTAAATTATATTGGAGTAATTTATTTATCAGCAACGAGTATTTTGCATACTTATTTAATCACAATTATCCTTTATTTTCAACTACCTCCTTGCTACATCCGAATGCTCGGCGACAGTTACATTCTGATATAAATCCAGTTTTTCTAGCATTCTCCTTGACTGTTATTTTACTGTGCCGTGTGATGCCGGCTTAGAATAGCATCACCCCATTTCTTTCCCGTGGGAGTCAGAAGAGGCGACTAAGAGACTCGAGGGTGTGTATTGCTATTTTAGGTGATAGGCTGACAACCTGTCACTATGGCGGTACACAATTTTTCGAATGACCCTCAAATATTTGTCAGACGTGGCGTAAATGACCGTTTTTTGTGGCCGCAAGGGATTATAGGCGTGATGGGTGTATGTATATTATTTTATTACCATCATTCCAATTTGCCGTGTGATGCCGGATTAGAATAGCGTCACCCCATATCTTACCCATGGGTGTCGTAAGAGGCGACTAAGGGACTCGAGGGTGTGTATTGCAATTTTAGGCGACGGGCTGACAACCTGTCACTATAGTGATACACAGTTATCTGATTGACCCTCAAACTTTTGTCAGACGTGGTGTTAATATCCGTTGAACGGCCGTTAACACTCTGCCTTCCCCGTAAGGGATATAGGCGTGATTTATGTATGTATGTATTCCAATTAAAAGTCTTAAGTACTCAAGTCCAACAATCAAGGCTGGGCAGCACAGCTGGTTTACTAATAACGACCGTGACCTACGGGAGCCGGGTAGTCCCCGCTGAGCCGCAGAGGCAGTTAGTGAGCGGGTAATCCCCGCCCGAGACCTCACCAGCTTAACTATTCTCGTATTTACATCACGCCACGCACGCAACGTCTTAAAGGATTAATGTTAGCCCATTCATAGAATAATACACGCGCAGCTGCAGGGGCGAAGGGGCATTATATACTTACTAATATGTAGAGGAAAAGGTAGTTGGGTAGATATTAGTTTTTACTTGAACACTGGTAGCAGTGGTAGCAACAGCGAGCGGGTGAAAAGGAAAACGGGATTTTCTTTATGGAATGCAAAATATCTGTGCTGTTCGTAGCGTAGAACTACGCCGTAGCTTAGTGCTACGTCAACGTGCATGGTTTTAACAAGTTTTATTCTTTATTTCTAACTGTAAATATAAGCTCTAGCATATTTCAAAACTTGCACTTACCACTAGAGTGAAGGATATGATGTCCTTGTTCTGTCGCGGCTTTTACAGAGAGGTGGATTTTTGATAGCTTGTAATAGTAGTTGCGTAGATAGCTCTTCTGCCTCGATACGCCCTCCAGCTTCTATCACTCACTTGTCGTCCGTTGTCTAGTGTGTGCTACTTTATTTCCGTTTTGCGACAGACACTAGACTAGAATAACATGCTTAGTTTGTTCGGTTCAACATAGACTTAAGCATGAAGTGTATAGACTTGCGTGACAACATTCATACATACATATACATATCACTTTTATAATCCCTTGCGGCTTAGGCAGAGCGCAAACGGCCGCTAAAAGCGGACATGTACGCGACGTCTGACAATTATTTGAGGGTCATTCGGAAAATTGTGTATCGCTATAGTGACAGGTTGTTAGCCCGTCACCTAAAATTGCAATACACACCCTCGAGTCCCTTAGTCGCTTCTTACGACTTTCAAGGGAAAGAAATGGGGTGATGCTATTCTAAGCCGGCATCACACGGCTAACAAACATTTGCGTGACAAAGTATTTATTAATGTTTCGTGAAAACAACATTAAGGCTATAAATTGTAACATATTACTGTTTCAGCATATGAAAAGAATCACGAAAAGTATCCTTTATAAAATAAAATAATTCAAATTCATGTTATCTTATTTCTGTTTTACTCAGTCGTAATAAAATCACATGCGATTGTTTCTGGGTTAAATGTATATATAATTTCATTTCAATTTCGTATTCAGATTATCTTTTCGAAATATTTTCGGGATCAAAAATCTCGTGTGTAAAAATTTTCATATTATTTTATTCAGTCGCAAAATTTTTGTTTCTTTAGTTAGACATAACATCAAACATTTTCCGCTGAAGTCCCTAAAAAATCCGTAACTAAAAGCAGGTTATCTAACATCAATACCTGCATGAACATGAAAACTATCGCAGTTTGTCCTGGATTTGCCATACTGACTAAAACTACGTACATTATTACACGCCTATATCCCTTGCGAGGTAGGCAGAGCAAACATTAACATCATTTACGTCGGACAAACATTTGCGGGTCGTTCAGAAAATTGTTTATCGCCATAGTGACAGGTTGTCAGCCCATCGCCAAAAGTTGCATTACACATGTGACCCTCGAGTCAATTAGTTGCCTCTTACGACACCCACGGGAAATAAAATTGGGTGATGCTATTCAACCGACATCACGCGACAAAACAAATAGGGAATAAATTAAATAATGATATTCCTATAAAGCCTTCCTCAACTTAGCTAATTACTATCAGCTCTGCTCCTGTCAGTCAAGCTCCGAGCAATCATTATAAGCTCATAAGATTAATTATGATTATCACGGAGCTGTGAATAAAGAGCGATCGTTCTGCCATTATGTAATAAGCATACCCTTATAATGTTATTAAGCCTGCTCGTTAACCTGTTTAATATAAAGCGTAAAAACGTGTTATTTTGACATTCTGAGTAAAATTATCGTATAAGATGGACTAAGGACTTTGTTAAGGGCGAGCAATCGGAATTAAAATAATGTAGAAGTTTACACTTCTTTAGATTTCTAAGCAAATCTTTAGCTACACTGAAACTTTTCGACAAATGAACCGACTTGAGATGAATAGAAAATATATTTAAAAAATATAACAAGAAACAAGGATATCAACTGTTACGTTTAACAAAGTTAAGTTTATAAAGTAGGTCCATACTTTTACCTCCCCCTCGCACCGCAATGGCCCGCTAACGAGCGTTGCTCGCGCGCAGTCTCAATGTTTTTAGCAATTCATCAGCTTGGGAAATTCTCGAACATTCCATTTTAAGTGACGTCGTGGAATGTGTATTTCGAAATTTTGGTAACTTTCTGCTGACTTCAGAATGAGAAAGGTTTACTAAGAGAGTGTTATTCTGAGCCACAATTTCTAGTGCCTGTTACTTTGCTGGCCCTTTGCTAAATTAAAATTAAAAAGAAAACTAAAGTTGGCTTCATTTCTTTCATGACCTTAATCCCACAGCTCAACTCCTCCCTCTACGTGGCCCCCAATGCGACTAGCATACAAATAACAGCAGTTTTGAACAAATATTTTGAAAAAACACTGAGTACAATATCTACTTCGTTTCCTGCTGTAATGCGGCTGTTGAGATTGTGACTCATAATTAAAGAAAAGAGCTCGTTATGCAGCATGATAGCGTAAAATCGTTATAATATTTTCAACTCCAATATCTCCTCCTGCCAATGCTCGGGATCTGCCTTTTATGATTGTAATGTTGCAATAAAAGCTGAATCACTCGTTTCTATTTTTCACGGAGAATCTCATGGTTTTCTCAGAGATAAAAGACGGGCCAATTTTATTGCAACAAGGTATTACGTAACAATACAAAATACTGGCTCATACTACACAGTGTTACAAACTGTCGACTCTACCTACAATTTGAATGTCCAGGGCCAGGATTTTCTTATTTTTCCACCCTTGCAGCCAGCGACACTCAACTGTAATTTTATTGTCACCGATTATTGCAAGATACTTTCCAATCAGCTGAGCACAATATCTCAAAGCGGGTAGCAGAAACAGCTGATCGCCAGTCGACAACGGCCGATAGCACCGGGATGAGTCACGCAAGCGGCGCAGGCGGCGGCGGAGCGGCGGCGCGGGCGGCGGTCAAGCAGCCACTGCCGGAACAACCCGAACGCACTTCGCAAGTACTCGACCCACAGTCCGAGCGTAATAGCCATGGCAACAGTTTCCTAGTCGCCCATCCATTAGAGAAGGAAAAATCATTTTCCGATGTGGTCGGAGTAGGTGAATGGCATGTAGAAGAACCGGATGAGAAATGGATTTCTGTGCAAAGACAGCGTCTTAAAAATAAGTTTATAGGTAACAAAGGCAAAGCAAATATTGAACCTAACGGGAAATTTCGAGCAGCGACTGAGCCGACAATTCCACTTTTCATAACCAATGTTAGCAAGAATACTTCATCTTCCGACATAGCTACATATATTTTTGAAAAGACTCGGGTAGTTGTTGAACCAGTTAAAATAAATATGAAATCTCAAAGAAACTATGATGCATATAAGATATTCGTACAGAGGAGTAAATTTCCTATCTTTATGGATGCGAGCTTATGGCCGGATGGAATTTCCTTTCGCCGATTTGTAAACTTCAATAGAAAATCTTCGTATGAAGATAAACGAGAATTGAACAACAAATCACAATAATGGATAGTACAACACAAATAAATAGTAAATTTATATCTTTCAACTGTAAATCGCTGAAAAGGTCGATGGAATGTATTAAAACGTTATCTCAGCGAGCTGACGTGATATGTCTGCAAGAAACTTGGCTGTTTAGTCATGACATTCCATTGCTGGGATGTATTAGCGACGACTTCGGGTACACAGGGACGTCAGCCATGGATACGTTAGCGGGACCGGTGCGTGGCCGTCCATATGGAGGTGTTGCGATCTTATGGCGTAAAAGTGTGTTTCGATCCGTGTCACTGATTAAGTGCGAAAGTGCGCGATTAGTAGCTATCAAAGCGGAGGTAAATGACAACCATAGCATAGTTATTATGAGCGTGTATATGCCGGTAGATCACGTTGACAATTTGGCGGAGTTTACATCTTGTCTCGGCGAGATGTATGCAGTAATTGAAAACAGTAACGTGCAATCCGTATTTGTTCTCGGCGATTACAACGCGCACCCGTACGAACTGTTTGGTACAGAATTGTTAGACTTTTGCTCGGAACAACAATTAGTTTGTGCAGACGTAGAAAAATTAGGAATTAACTCTGACAGCTATACCTTCATTAGTGAAGCCCACGGGACCAGGAGCTGGTTAGACCATTTAGTAGTATCACAAGCAGCTTGGAAATCTATTGAAAATGTTACCATACACAATGACATATTTTGGTCAGACTGTAATTTAAAAAGAATGTAATTTAAATGTATTAAAACTAAAAATGACATATAGTAATAAATTGTGCAATAAAATATTGTGGGGTGTGCGTGATAAAGAACAAATTGACATGTATTATAATTATTGTAACGAAAAACTAAGAGACGTTGATTTTCCAGCCGAGCTATCGGATTGTTGTGACAGACTGTGTAATAACCATGACCACAGACTTGTTATTGATAAGATGTACAAGGATGTAATTAGCATACTATCAGAAGCTGCGGTACTGAGTCACGACAAGCCGGTAAGGAGGCGACGTCCACGTAACATAGCGGGATGGAATAGACACGTGAGGGAGGCACATAGTGCAGCACAAATAAAATTTAAGATGTGGGAGCTCTATGGGAAGCGTGTACCAGGAAATGTACGAGAGCCGAAAACGCTTTAAGGGCAAACTGAAGTGGTGTCTAAACAATCAGGAGCAAATAAAAATGGACGTTCTGGCGTTACACCGCTCTAACAATAACTTTAGCGGTTTTTGGCGTGCCACAAAAACGCTGAATGGCAAGCAGAGTATTCCCACTACAGTTAATGGAAAAACTGACCCTAAGGATATTGCAGACCTGTTTAGGGATCACTTCAGGGTGTCCTCTCCGCTGGGCCCCTCGTCTGAGGCACCTGCTGCCAATGCTGAGCCTATCGCCGTCCAGGTTGACAGATTTACAGCGAAACAAATTGGTTCTGTAATTAAGAACATGACCAGAGGCAAGTCACCGGGACACGATGGTCTCAGTATTGAACACTTTCAAGCGGCAGGAGTGCATCTACCCAGAGTGCTCTCAATGTTTTATACATTTTGTATTCGCCATACATATCTACCAAATGACATGACTAAAACGGTTGTTGTCCCAATAACTAAGAATACAACGGGGGATGTTTCTGAAAAGGGAAACTACAGGCCCATATCACTGGCTACAATAACAGCAAAGGTACTTGACGGTTTGCTTGACTCGCAGCTCAGGAAACACCTAGATCTACACGATCTACAGTTTGGCTTTAGGCAAGGGTTGTCAACTGAGTCTGCCGTATTGTGTCTCAAGCATACCGTCAATTACTATATTGAAAGATCTACGCCAATATACGCCTGCTTCCTAGATCTGAGCAAGGCCTTTGATATGGTGTCGTATGACCTTCTGTGGAGCAAGTTAGCTAGCACAACACTTCCGGCTGAGCTGACGGGGATTCTTGGGTATTGGTACAGCAACCAGACGAATCATGTCAGATGGAATAACGTGCTCTCGGACGCGTATAGGCTGGAATGTGGTGTAAGGCAAGGAGGATTGACGTCACCTAACCTCTTCAGCCTGTACGTGAACGGATTGATTGAAAGGTTGAGCAGCATGCATGCCGGGTGTTATATAGATGGCAAAAGCGTCAATAACATCAGTTACGCTGATGATATGGTGCTGCTCAGCCCGTCAATCAGTGCACTAAGAAAAATGGTGGCAGTTTGTGAAGCATATGCAAAAGAGCACGGGTTAGTGTACAACGCGCTGAAAAGCGAGATCATGGTGTTCACGGCGAGAGGCAAAAATTGTGATTATGTCCCTCCTGTTTTGCTTGCTGGTAATCCACTGAAGATAGTGACACAATTTAAATATCTAGGTCACATACTTACAAGTGATCTGAAAGATGACCTAGATATTGAAAGAGAACGAAGAGCATTGGCTGTGCGAAGTAACATGCTGGCCCGCAGGTTTGCTCGGTGTACGGTACAAGTAAAAATAACCCTGTTTAAGGCTTTTTGTCAGGTTTTCTACACCAGCAGCTTGTGGGTCAACTACACACAAAAAGCACACAATGCTCTCCGTGTGCAGTACAACAATGCCTTCAGGATGCTGTTGGGGCTGCCCCGTTTCTGTAGTGCATCGCAGATGTTCGCGCAAGAGCACACGGATGACTTTTATGCCATTAGGCGTAAAAGGGTGGCCTCACTATTGTACAGGGTGCGGGCCAGCTCCAGCAGTGTCCTGTCGGTAATTGCTGACAAAATAGACTGTCCCATCCTGAGACACTGGGTGGGACTACTGATAAAATGATGTGTAATGTCAATTAATTAATTAATTTGTAATTTGATATATTAACATAGGCTTAAGTATTACTAACCATAATGGATTTTAATTGTCTGACATGAATAAATTATTATTATTATTATTATTATTTAGCAGGCTTTGGGGCCAGAATGAATGTGTGATTGGCAATACTATGTACGCCCTCTGCAATCTGTCTCTTTCATTGTGTCGCTGCTGTGATGCCAGGCGAGTGTTGAAAAATATGTGCACTCATAATACATACGATCACGCGATCTTCATTTCATGCCATGACTGGCGGTGTTGTGTGCCAATAGTTGTTTTTATAATAACAATTATTATAAACGCCGTTTGATTCCGGCTTGAAATAGCAGCACCCCATTTCTACGCGTAGGTATCGTAAAAGGCGACTAAGGGATGAATCTGGGGAATAGGCAGCAGCGTTCTCTGTGACACCTTGCATTGCGCTCGCCAATTGTGATGAGTATGGCAAATACCCCAATAGAGGTAGGCCCATATCCGGCAGTGGACTGTTGTGGCTGTTGTAGTAGTAGACAAGTATTTCACAAGGATCGCTGCTCATTTCCTATCTAATAACGCTATTAACAGGTAGAAAAAGGGTGATGCTACTCTAGACCAGCATCACACGGCAGCAACCACCCGATATATTTACCAAACGTCGAACATTTACTAGGTACTGGAATCGTTTTAAGTAACTAGGATTGCCGCGAGCGAGCCACAAACTAGCGAAGTGTTGATCTAGCTCCCCCCCCCCCTCTCACCCCCGCATCACCCCTTTCACCCCCGTCTGCTCGGTTCGGTTTCAACACGCAACTTTAGCCTAATATTTTTCTTCATTATTCCACCGAGTGTTTCCGATATTCGTTTTCCTGAAAATATACCGACGGGAAGTAGATCTTAGATATTTTCTTGCTCTGTAAGACTGCTCCAGAGTTAAATTATACGGCATTTGAGTATTATTAAGAACACATTACATTACATAAGGAAAGATTAAAGTAAACGGGGAAATTTTTCTATTTATCCGATTTTCAGATGATATCGTGGTATTGACAGACATCAGTTAACAATATCAAGAGTTTATAGAATCTTTTGACGTCATAATCAAAGAAATTAATATATCGAAAACCAACACAATGTTAACATCCCAAATAGACACAAAAGTATATAGCCGTAATCAACTGAAGAATTTAAGAGTAGAAGATAAGTGGTTTAAAATTTACGATATTTCTAGAAGCACACCCGACACTGTCTCCAGAATCGCTATGACCAAAAGAGTATTTAACTATTTAAAAATAAAACATCTTTTTATTGCCAAATTAACGAAACATGTCTGCAAGCGCCACATACATATGGAGCATTGCTTTTTATGGCTGTGAGACGTGGACAATGACGCTAACGGATAGGAAAAGGTTGCAAGCATTTGATATGTGGTGGTGGAGAAGAAGAGAGAAGAACAGTTGAACAGAGAAGAAGACAAATGAAGAAGTATTGGTGTGATAGTTGCGGAGGATTTTTATCTTCTGAAGACCTTTAAAAAACAGTCTCTTGTCGAATCAAGAGGTCAAAACACTGACGGTGAAGAGGATGAATAAAAAATTACTCCATTGACAAGAGTAACACTTAAGTTTAAAGAAAGATTAAAAGCACACGACATTTTCTACTTCATTTGTTAAATCCTGACAATAGGAGATGGCCAATACTTTAATGCTAAAGACCGATGATCGTGCGTTGCTTCCAATATAATACCTAATAGATATGCATAAGCAGCATTCTATCACGTAGCAAATGGATTACATAAATAACTTTACGAGCTAATGGATAAGTGGCGAGCTGGAATTGGGGCACTAGTGGCCTTTCTAGCCCTACTGATGAGTTGTAGATGTGTATTACATTCCGTAGCAGTATGCTACACAATCGTAGCAGTATGTAGCGGATGGACTATATAAATAGCTTGACGATCTAATTAACAAGCAAGTGGCGAGCTGGAGTTGTGGCACTAGTGGCCGTTCCCGCCCCACTAATGAGTTGTAGCGGTGGGCTACGTTCTGAAGCAGTGTTCTACACCATCGTAGGAGGCAGACTACAGAAATAGCTTGACGAGGTAATGAACTAACGCGTGGCGAGCTGATATTTCGGTACTAGTGGACCCATATATGAGAGTTGTAGCCTTGTACTACGTTCCGTAGCAGTGTGCTACAGATTTGTCACATTTTTTAACAATCCCGTCTAATTATGGAACTTACATATTGTGGCTTTCTCATTACAACAAATATGCTGCTGTTATTTCGTGGTAACATTTTTGACTATCAATCATTGATCCGTTGTGTTTCCACGTACTTTTAATATTGGTTCTCTGTCACGTTTGACATTTACTCGCAATAAAGCCGTCGATGGCGTCGGCGGGGGAAGAGAGGGACGGTGATCGTGAATTCCAGCACATCTGGCGCTACCAAAGTACTTATAGCTTCTCACCTGTCATCGTAGCGGCACTAAGAGAAGTGCGGCGGAACGTGTGAACTAGATTATCTGTACTTGTTTATTAATCGGTTTCGAGACTTTCACACTCTTTTTGCTAAACCATTTTCTTTCCTCGACGATCTGTGATCGGATTTGGCAAAAGACCTTAGTACCAAGCGCTCATAAAATTACGTACGCGCCCTAATGCGAGCTTGCCATAAAAAAAAAAACAACAAAATCTCTCATGGAATGTACTGGAAGTCTCACTAAGTATAGTTTATTACACACTTCAGGCCCAGATACCAGCAGTAACCATTTTTATGCCTACATTAAAAAACAAAGGTAAGTACTTAACTTATGTAATAAATACCTACAATAGTGATATTGAAGGTTAAAATGTTTTAGTATATCAGTAATTGTTTAAAAACCCTGAAATTCAACTTCTGCAAGTATGGAAATACAAATTTTAAGAATATCATCATCATTCCTGACCTATCTATTGAGTATGGACTTTGGAACCATCTTTATTAATCTTTAGAATAAGTTTGCAAACTTCAGACTTGTTGCGAAATCAGTGACATCAAAAGTCTCCGACGGATTGAGGCCCTACTTCTTTCTTTAAGTTCGTCAAAACAGTAAGGATGAACTAAAAGCAGGCAGAATAGAAATCCAAATAGAAGAATGCAGTGAAAACCATCACTTAGTGCCAGTAAACAGCAGCTACGGGAAACAAGCTGGGACCAGTCGCATCTAATCATACCAGCAGTTGGCGCCGGCCCAGCAGCCGGGCATTAGGAGTTACCACTGCCCTGCCAACAAGGCCTGATGCGGTATACATTTCTGTACTTCTTTAATTCCTTGTAAGGACACCTTTAAAAAACCAGCGCTGTATGCCGAATGAAGCCCTGTCGGTAGGGTAGTAATACTAACTATTCCAACAGGCGATTTACTGTCGCATCCCATCTCTATTTGCCGTGGAATTCATTAGGTATATTACGGATAAGCTGTTGTGAATAGTCCGGCTACGCCATTGAAGTACATAATTATGCTCTAGCTAGGAGTAAATGAGTAAATTAATTAGATAATAACTAAACGTATATCATAATTGATAAATAAGATGATTGATTGTTTGAAATATAGATGCCGTTTGATGTCGGCTTATGCCGTGTGATGCCGGCTTAGAATAGTATCACCCTATTTCTTTCCCATGGGTGTCATAAATGTGTCATGTTTGTCAATCGTGCGTGGCGTACCTAAATGTTCGTAACCTTACCTACCCCGTAAAGGCTTGATATGTGTATGTATGTATGTGTAGACAATTTAGTTGGTTTGGATACAGAATTTATTTCAAAATTCAATCAGATCAAATTTTATAAAAGATCTCGGGACACGTGCATTAGTAGATATTGAATTGAAACAAAGGACAGTTGCTGCGACGCGCACATTGTAACTATGGTAAATGTTTATGAGTTCCTGTTTTTGTTTGGCGACTTGTGAGCGTGTTGCTTCCTGATATTATCACACAATTTATGGGTATTATATAGTGGGTTCACCGTCAAGGTTGTTGCTTCGAGTACTATGAAAATCTTCTTCTTCTACGTGTAATATAATGAAGATATGTAAAACAAAAGGATATCGTACCACCAGCAAGAGTTGCCATTTTGTATACTGATAAGTCTATATAACTGTGAGGGATAAATCCGACCCAAGCACAACGGTCCTGGAGAGGCCAACTCCACAATAAAACCCGGAAGGGGGTCTTCGTCAGGCGCGTGTGACAGAGATCTACCGCGCGGCAAACTCCTGCAGCCGACCTGGCTCCGCACGTATCGACTAGTCGTTCCTGCGGATCCAGCCAGGAAGGCCGAGAGGGTGGCGCAGGTCCGCAGGCAGCCCTGCGTTTTCCATAATTGCGTCCCAGGCAACGCAGTGTCTGCCTCAGACACTGTTTAAATCGTCTGTCACAGACGTGTGAGGCCAATGATGATGATGATGATGATGATGATATAACTGTATAAAGGCCAGTATAAGTTGATTCTTCAAATTATCAACTCCAGGTTGGTGTTGCCAGTACGTACTGCGTGTGGATTCCACAAGCACAGCGCCGTGACGTGTAGGGTCCGCAGGGAAATCAGCGCGAGTGTCGAGCGCGGAGGGTGAGCAGCGATGTGAGCGCAAGCCGCCATGTTCAGCGCGTAATTAATACTTTAATTATCACGTGGCCGATCACCTATGCGCTGGACTGACCAAGTGAAATCCGCAGTGGGAAGCCGTGTATCAGACTGCACCAGACGGTCCACAAACAGAGAAAAATGGCGGGAGATCGTAAAAAAAGCTGTGTCCGCCTCGAACAGTGCCTCAACGTGACCACGACCGCTCTGTCAAGAGCGAAACGACAGAGAAGAAACCTTAGTGTCCTCTTACGGTTAAGAAATGGGGTGATGCTATTCTAAACTGGTATCATACGGCAATTGGTAATTTATTGTTCAAAAACTATATTGCAATTCTCAAGTTTTTCTCCGACTGAGTCGGCTCATGAAAGTATCATTTTCCTAGAGCACTTTTGTAGGCATTCGTAACACGTAGCGTTGAACGTTTGCTCAAACGCCACGAAATGTAAGCTCAGTTCTCGTGAAGCCGACGCGAGCGCGAAATAATAGCACAAAACAAACATTCACTCGCTCGTAGAAGCACTTCGCGTCGAGCACAAGGATTATTCCACTATTATTTAAAGATCGTATTTTCTCCAAAGAACGGTGTAAGTTTCCTCGTATCTATTAAGTTCACTGCAGTGAAGGAAACTTCGTCGAATTTCGTCCAAAACTGGTGACCGTTTTTGTTTGCAACTGACCCAGAAACCGTCTTTCAAACCGGATTTGTAGAAAATATAACGTTTTTTCTTTATGTGGGATTCTATTCTTTATATTTCAACTGTTAACATTCAAATCATTTCACTATTTTGTAAACAGAGGCAAGATTTAAAACCAAGAGAAAATTAAAAATATTTAATTTAAAGTTATTTTTTGTGTCTCAGTAAGTTTAAGCTTACGAAGAAAAGCAGTGAGAGCGAAAATAAAGAGTTAAAGAAAATAAAACAACGTTTAAGTGTGAGCCACTGTCTGCCGCCACTTTAGAGAAATAGCCACTCTCCGTCTGAAAGGGGTGATATTTGGTTTCAGGCTGAGAAAACTCCGCTTTCTCTTCCAGAGGTGTTTGTTTGTAAACTTCATTCGTAGGAAGTAGTAGAGGTTATTAGTAATGTTAAAGTAGGTAAGTATAAAACATTGGATTTACGCACAGACAAAAAACTCCTCGCAGTGACAGTAAATAACGTTTCGGTGCTCTGTGGAAACAATCACTGCTGAATTTTGACTAATGTTCATGTCATTTCCATCTGTAAAATCATTCATAAACAACTGAACATATACCTCAAATTCTGCTATAAACCTAAAGTACTGCACAAAAATACTATACTGAATGAAATGAAAGCATTTATTTAAGAGTAAAAACCCGTAATCTAGCCAGCTGTCCGGCGCGTGTGGTCGCCACACCGCAGTGTGTGCACTCTGTAATGCATTTTTCATTACTTAAATATTTCCTCGGAGATAATCTCGACAGTAGCCGCTTTTAACTGTCGCCTGTTAAGCTAAAGTAAATGCTCTGCTCTGGAAAAATAATAGTTTTAATTCTTGCTTACTTTAAATATACGGAAGGTTTAATGAATGAAACTTATTATCTCAATTTCAAAAGGCAAACCTTACACCTTTAAATATAAATCATTTCCAAGTGATCGTAGGTTACTTTACTGTCGCTATGCTAACAATATATTATGTTACTCTTAGCAAAAATAATCCGTTTCCTACAGGGAAACGTGCCAGGTTTTTTGATATTATTAATAAATGAAATATATCTTTGATCCCTGTTTTGATGCTTGATATTCCATTTTCCTAACAGATCATGCCATCTGTCTTGAGGGAGCAACGTTGACTCTCGATACTGACTGAATTTACAAATCAAACGACAAGTAACTTTCCTAGGAATAAAACACACCATTCGTTTATTTTAATGGAAAATAGAAAAACAGTTCTTCCCTGTGGAATGCCTCCTATCAACCTAGCCAAACCATGTGGTGCAGCGGTAGTGAAACTTCCGGAGGCACAAAGGTTCCGGATTCGATTCCTGGTTGCGCACTCACAAAGTTGATACTATCATTTGGGATTTATTTTCCAGTCTGGTGTCTGGCTGAACCACCTGATTATATGTTAGAAAGATGGTTCCGGTTGCTGTTTATGATTACTTAGACGGTGGATGTTATTTTACCATGCCAGAGGCTTATCTGCGGTTTAAATTGAAATTGAAATTTGAAATTCTTTATCCAATGTAGGATAGTATTTTCATATCACTTATTGACGTCATGGACCGTCATTGTAAAAAAAAGAAATTTGTATCACACAATTCTCTTTTTTTATAACATATTTGTAATGTCCTAATAGAAAACCGGCTCTGACACCACATGAAACCAAGAAGCCAAGCAGCCATCCTAGTAGCTAGTCGCTTATTTATTTGAAGGTCGGTCTCCGTAGCCGAATGTTCCAGAACGTGAGCGGTTTGACTCCAGGCACAGGCACAAAAACCATTCTCGGTCTCAGTTTATCATGTTTTTCACACATACACATATTACACCTTTATCCCTTGCGGGGTAGGCAGAGCGGTAACAGCCGTAAAAACACGATCGCTGTCGCCACGTCCGACATGTATTTGAGGGACGGTTCAGAAAAGTTGTGTGGCACTGTAGTGACAGGTTGCCAGCCTGAAACATGAAACCCTCGATTTCTTTAGTCGCCTCTTACAACACCCGCAGGAAAGAACTAGGGTTGTGCTATTCTAAGCCGGCATCACGCGGCAATGTTGCAAATGCTTTTCTTCATAGTTTTATACCATCTTCAACAGACCCGTGTTATATAAGCTGTTATATAAATTAAAATCTCAATGCTCACAACACGTGCCTGATACAAAAACAAAATTATTTGAATTTTACGATAAAATAATTTGAAAATGGAATACAAACAAAATCTAAATGTAAAACCAATTTCGTAAACATCAAAAATAAAAAACAAAGTTCAAATTAAAATGTGTTTGCTCTGAAAATAAGAATTTCATTTTGTTAGCGATATATTTTGGTTATTTTATTCCCATTACAACTACCAAATGAAATGTATAGAATCGAACGAAAAGCGTTTAGCTTTATCGATCAGCACAATATTCAATCAAACAGATGAATGAGTGGGTTTGATCGTAAGCTCCTTTCTTATCTACCGACTTACACAGAATGCTATTAATATGAACATCTTACAAAATCAAATCAATCAACATGTGAAGCACGTACTTAAGGGCTTAAGTATTGTCAAATGTTTGGAAATACTAGTAATTGAACCAGTAAAGAGATGTGTTATAGATTGATTTTCAAATAACATTTTGTATGTGTATGTGTTTTATCTAGAAAAATATGCCAAAGCGAACCCAATTTCCTTCATTAATTGCAAATGTTCTCTAAAACGGTAGTTAGTTTTTATACAAAATAAAAGATATTAGTATTTTGTGTTAAGACTTTTAATTATATCTCACATATTGGAAGAGATACACAATTTTCCGAATGACCCTCAAATATTAGTCAAACGTGGCGAAAATGGCCGTTTATGCAGCCGTCTGCGCCCTGCCTACCCCGCAAGGGATCATAGGCGTGATATGTGTGTGTATGTATGTATGGACGAGAAGAGTATTCAAAATCCCCAAAAAACGCGGAAATTTGCACGAAATGAGATTAGGTGTCTCTCTCTGATGCAGTGGCAATGAAAGGGACATTCAGTCGCTTTACCCTACTTACATAATGAACAAATAAATGTAGTCAAA
This sequence comes from Tuta absoluta, assembly GCA_027580185.1. NCBI lineage: Eukaryota > Metazoa > Arthropoda > Insecta > Lepidoptera > Gelechiidae > Tuta > Tuta absoluta. The sequence continues at coordinate 2,101,914 of JAQAHW010000059.1, forward strand.
TTATTAATTACTAGCGGCCCGTCCAGCGGTTTCACCCGCTGCTAATTGATTTCCCACGGGAAACAGACCTTCTCCCTAAATAAATCATACATAAAACCTTCCTCTTGAATCACAATCTTTAAAAAAAAACTTCATCCAGATCCCATAAGTGGTTTTGAATATTTAAGCATACAAACAAACAATCAGACAGGGACAGACGTGGGAAGCGACTTTACTTTATACTATGTAGTGATAATCCGTCTCGCTTCATTAACGCATTAGGCTAGGATGTACATACAATTTTGTATGAAGCCCAGATAAGAGGTAATTTAAAGATTTTATAGTGGCAAGATGCATTGACGGAGGTGTACGCTAGAATTGTATCACTACATAGTGCATAGGCTGATAAAAATCCGTTTTTTTAAATCCTTCAAGGGATGAAAAGGGGATTCAAAGTTTGTATGAAAGTTCGTTGTCTTAGGTGTGATCCGTTTCAAAATAAGTGAATAGACTTATGACTTAAAATAATTAAACACGTGTTTCAGCATATTTGAAATTTTAACCCTTAATAGGATCAAAAGAGGGTTAAAAGTTTGTATGAAGGTTCGTTTTTTTAAATGATAGTGATCTGTTTCAAAATTTATGATTAGACTAATAACTCAAAATAATTAAACACGTGTTTCAGCATTTTTGAAATTTTAACCTTAAAATGGGTGAAAAGGGGGTTAAAAGTTTGTATGAAAGTTTTTTATCTTAAAAGTGATCTGTCTCAAAATTTCTGATTAGACTCATAACTTAAAATAATTAAATACGTGTTTCAGGATTTTTGAAATTTTAACCCTTAAAGGTGTCAAAAGGGGGTCAAAAGTTTACTTCCAGTTGGGCTACCCGTTTTCCCATGGGAATGTGACAATGTCCCGGAATAAATTATACTTGTAAACCTTCCTCTCAAGTTACTCTATCTATTAAAAAAAACCGTATCAAAATCCGTTGGGTAATTCTAGAGATATAAGGAGACACCAAACGGGAAGCGACTTTATTTTATACTATGTAGTGACATATCGCCTAGTCTCTAAACCAGAGACACAATAAATTTACTTGAGAATATATAATATTCAGTACAGTCGTGTAATTATTTTGTATTCGGAAACGAATTAGATAAAGGAATTCTCTTTATTATCTGCTTATACTCCTCCTTGGTTGATTCACGAGGAACTGCGCAACAGAGATTTTAATGATGTTACTCTACGTTAATGGAAATTATAAATTCCTGCACCGAAATTACAAGGTCGGATAACGGATGAAAATAACTCTTTGTTTCCTGTTTTTAATTCGTGAAATAACTTAATTCAATTACGCACACAATGTTTTAATTATTTATATTATTATAAAGTGGCAAAAGTTTATCTTAATCAGTAAAATTAATATTCTATCCAGGATGATAAATTTGTGCACTTAATTTTATCTCTTCTGTCATCATTTAGCAAGAAATTGAGTTTGAGAGTTTTTGACAGATTATGGCTTCAATGCGTTAATCACTTTCAGTCAAATAAGAAGAGGATAGGCTATCAAAATCCTGTCATGTCGTACGACGCAAAATGCGTCTAAACTGCCCAAATGACGCGACGATTAAAATAATGACGACCAATTTTACTTAGATATCTCCTATTATTTTCTAAACTTCTGCTCCATACCGTAACCGTGTTACCTTTACCCTTCGAGCAACACGGTCTTCCGTCTCGTTCCGACCCGGAAGGGAGGAGCCTTAGCCATTTTACTTCATAGAAATAGTTCTGTCGTTTTTTGCGGGGCGCGGGGGGAGAGGTAGGTAAAGCTGTCAAGTTAGTGCTTGACAATATCGATGCTTGACTATCGATGAATTTCAAAAGTGTACTAAGACGCTTGTGTTGTTTTTTTATTTACATTTAAAGCAAGTTACGTAACAATAAACTTTAAGTAGTCAAATCATGCCATTTTAGGGGTTCTCTAGTAATTATAAGAACCATGGCATGGCCCTACAAAACGCAATCACCAACCTAAAGCTGCTTAACATTTGGTATCTAGATAATCTTCTTTCGTGTGAGACACCAAGTGGTCCAACGACCCGATGAACCCTGGTGGTAAATCCTTGCAGGCCTCTGCCATGGTTGTGTTACGACCGCCGTCAAAGTAATCATAGACAGCAACCAGGACCGACCGACAACCATCCCCTTTCAGACAATCAGGTGGTTCAACCTGCAATGTCCTAACAGGTCCGGAAACAAATCCACAAAGTGAAAAATAACAACTTTGTGACTGCCCCACCGAGAATCGAACCCGGAACCTTTGCGTTGCAGGCAGTCGCATTACCACTGCGCCACATCAGCCGCCATGTCTAGATGATGACATCATCGGAGGCAGTCCAGATGTGGTGTGCGAAGCCGGGCAGTCGCGTAACGCTATTCTGAATGATTTTGACTTACCGGAATCTACCTTTTACAAAATGTAAAAAAAATAAAGAATTTATAAAACTGCAGTGTGCGGAAGGACATGGAAATATTAAAAGGGACAAAGTAGTTGTGTTTAATTTAGCGTTGCTATGCTGGGGTAAGTAAGGTATTAATGACGGTCTATGAAAGCGCCGCGATTTCGCACGCATCGCTCTGGGCACATGTTGTCCCTTTCTCGCTCGCGGGGCGAGGGCGGCGTGCGCGCGGGCCGCCTGGTAGACGCCAAGCGGTGATTTCTGCACCGAAGTCAGTCACTCAAAACCGTTCGGACGGGAGGGTGCGGATTTCCCGCCACGCGTTTTGTGATGCCGCGTGTAATGGACGATTCAATTTGAGATCGCGCGTGTTGATGCATCGTATTATTGCGTTTCTCCTGGGTTGTACTGGAATGCCAGGCTTAGTGATTGTTGGATGTCTCGACGTCTTCCACGTGAGCGTCGCGTTGAATAGGCATCAGGTGGCCATTTTGGCCCGCGTTTGTACGGCCCAAATTCGGGTTGGGTCACGCGTAATGACTAATATCAAAGTGAAATACGAACAGAAGCTGTGAGTGGTTTGAAGTGAATAACGCGCCAAGGCTATAGTGGAATGCTGGGTGTCGATATCTTTTCCACCCAGCCCTGTAAGTACCCACGGAATTCCTATTTGATCCATTCCCTGAACTTCCTTTCTCCGTTGGGTATTTTATGCATTTGGACCGGCATTAACTGTAAGTGATAAATCTAGTTGTTTTAGTATAAAACTGTTTATGGTGTGTTCCCTTTAGTCATATTTGTTGTACCATATCATTGTGACTCCTTAGTACGAATTGCGGAATTCGTGGGGTGATATAATTTGGAGGTACTTACTTATAATCTAGTGCTAATACGTGTGACGTAACGCCAGATCGGCAGACGGTATTTACTACCGACTTGAGTTATGTAAAGGTTGGAACACATCATTTGCCAATTTCACTCAACTTAGTTAATTAGGTTAAATAGATTTAGGTTCACGTTTAATTCATAGTATGCGCTGCTATATTGTGCAGCGTATGTTATTTAGCGCTGCGTAACGCAGCCATTGTCTGCCTCCAGTTGAACTCCTGGTATTTTGCTCGAAATTTACCTGTGTAAATCGCTTCCACTGCGGGAGTTAGCTTGGAATTAGACAATTTTTGGTAGCAGAGCGTGGTTCAGAAAACCACTAGATTTAAGATTATTTTAGTATAAGATTTTTAATCTACCTACATAAAAAAAAAATATATTTATTGTGATTGTAGTGTGTGCTCTGTGTAGAATATCCTATCGGTAGGATCAGGGCCAATCAATTAGTGGATTGCTTGTTATTATCGTTGTGTTTACCCTGTGCGGATATCCTAACGGTAGGATCAGGGCCGAGTGTCTATTATTGTTTTTTATTGTAAGGTTCGGTGTTACTTTGGGTTGGTACCATGGCTCCCACAATTAGGCAGCTTCAGGCGAAAATTAGAGCGCACCTAATGTGGTTCGCGACTAAGCAGGCGATGGTCGGTCGCGGGGACCGAGAGGACGCACTCATCGCTTGTGCGCAACGGATTGACGAACGGGTCGCGGAGGTGTTGGATTGCCTCACTGGATGCGAGGAGTTATTTGATGGGACGCCTGATGAGGAGGTCAAACTTACGGTCCGGGCGAATGTGACCCAGTGCCTGGAGATAGGGCAGGAGATCCAGCAGGCGGCTGCTGTGATCACCAGGCGTAGGGCTGGGGAGCCGGACCCATCCCATGGTCCGCGGGGACCGGGGGTGCAAGTGCCCCTGCCGGCTGTGGCGATTCCGGTCTTCCACGGGGACTACACGGATTGGACCCGATTCCAGGATCTGTTTGACAGTGTGATTCATAACCGCACTGACTTGCAGCCGGCATATAAAATGGCACAATTGATGGCCAAGCTGCAAGGTGAGCCCCATGAGCTGGTAAAGCATCTACCAGTCGATGATGCAAGTTACGAGACGGCTCGCGGTTTGCTGATCGAGAGATACAGCAACAAACGTCTCATGATTGACCAACTCCTGGAACAGTGGCTCACCGTGCCGACCATCACACGAGGGACGGACCTCAGGGCCAAGGTCCTCAACCCTGTCTGCGTTGCAGTGAACGCTCTTGAGAGACAGGGGATGCCGGTGTCAGGCTATGATTATATCCTGGTCCACACGTTGTTGCGCCGCCTGCCGAGCGACATGGCCGCTCGTTTTGAACAGTCACACGGAGGTAAGACATCTGATTACCTCCCGACCTTCGAGGAGCTCAAGTCCTTCCTCGAGGCCGAGTGCAGGCGGGTAGATGCCCAATTTGGAGAGTCGCCTCACGCGGAGTCTGCGGCCGCTCGCCGCCCGGAACGGCCGGGTGCACAGGCGCGAGACGGTAAGAGTAGGCCACCCAGGCGATACAATGTCGCTAATTTGGAATCGAGGTGTGCCTACTGCAGAGAGGCGGGGCATCAGGTGACTGCGTGTGAGGAGTTCGCTGCACAGCGGGTGCAGAAACGTCGTGGTGTGGTGCAGCAACGGCGTTGGTGCTTTAGGTGTATGGGGCCGCATCAGGTGCGAGAGTGCCCATCAAGCACCAACTGCAGGTACTGCCAGGGTGCCCACCATCAGCTCCTATGCATGAACCGCAGCGGAGATTACGGAGGCAGAGCTGACGCGGGTCAGCGGACGGAGTCTGCCCTACCTAGACGGGAGCAACGCTCCCCACCCCCTCCAAGGAGGAGTCCTCTTCCACCAGGGTTTCAGGGACGAGGCCAGGGACATCAGCAGGTGATGCCCCCTTCACCACGCGCGAGACAGTCACCACCTCGGCAGCAGGTGCCGGGACAGGGTAGGTGGTCACAGGTCCAAGGTCAGGGGCACCCATCACAGATACGTGATGCTACGGGCGGGTGCCAATACCAGGGCCAGTACATGCAGTACTCGGCGGGACTGAACAACATGGTGAGGTCTCATGACCCACGCATGCCTCTCCCCTTGGCTGAGCACCCGCGGCTACAGGCGCATCCACGGTACGCGCGCCTGCCGCAGGGTTACTATAGGCTGCCAGCCATGGCGTACAGGACCAGAGGTCCCTATCAGCAGGAGTGGGACCCACTCGAAGGTGTACGGAGAGAGGGGACCCCCCCGCAGGACGCGGACACTCCGCGCTTAGGTTCCTGCTAGGTAATCGCCGCCTACACGCCAGCTTCGGCCCCCCGGCCAATTACGGTATTGTTGCCTACGGCAATGATTTGGGTATGGGGATACGGTGGCCGCAGCATACAGGTAAGAGCCTTGTTAGATACAGGGGCTCAGGGTTGTATTGTATCTAGTAAGCTGGTGAGTAGGCTACGCTTAAATATAAGGCCCACAACGGATGGGGCTGTAGGTATTGGAGGTGTAGAAGTGCCTGACGTTCGGGGTCAGGTGAACTTCGAGTTCACATTAGGTAATACAGGTACAGGGGTCAGCTATCATGCCTCAGCAGTGGTGCTGGATGAAGTGGTAGGGAAACTTCCTCAGGTTCGGTTACCGTCAACGGTACGAGGGTTAACCACAGGCTTAGAGTTAGCTGATCCTGAATTTGATACTCCTGGTACGGTGGACGTTCTCCTCGGGTCAGACGTCCTCGGGAGATTCTGGTGTGGCAGAAAACGGGTACTTCAGCAAACTGGTTTAGTGGCCGTTGATACCACAGGGGGGTATGTTATTTTTGGCCCAGTTTGGAGACCTCAGGACCTACCAGAGGGCGATACGGTTCTCTATGGTAGTGTGTTGTCGGAGGTGCTGCAGAGGTTTTGGGAGTCTGAGGAGCCACCCACAGCGGATAGACGGAAGCCAGAGGATGACGAGTGCGAGCTGTTCTATCAGTACAACACTGCACGAAGTTCGTCAGGTAGGTTTGTTACCAGGCTGCCATTTCTCCCAAACCGCCCCTCCTTAGGTAGTTCGCGACAGATCGCGGAACGGAGACTACTGGCTATGGAGAGAAAGATGAAGCGAGATGCAGCACTTCGGCAGAAGTATATCGAATTCATGAGGGAGTACCTAGAGTTAGGCCACATGTCGGTGTCCAGCATAGATTGGAGGTGTGTCGAGCATTACTATATACCACACCTGGCTGTTTTGAAGTCACCGGAGGCGAAGATACGGGTAGTGTTTGACGGTTCTGCTCCTACATCGAATGGTGTGTCTGTGAACCAGTGTCTGCACGCGGGTCCCAAGTTGAACCGGGACATTGTGGACATCCTCACAGATTTTCGGTTGCACCAAGTAGCGTTCGTCGCAGACGTCAAAATGATGTTTCGCCAAACAATTATACACCCAGATGACCGTCGGTACCAGCTGATTTTGTGGCGTGAGAGCCCTGACGAGCCGATGGTCACTTATGAGCTTAACACGGTAACGTATGGTCTGAAGCCAAGTCCGTTTTTGGCAGTACGCACGCTGCGAGAGTTGGCCGCACAGGAAAGGGTAAGATTCCCTCGAGCCGCAGCAGTACTGGATCGCGACGTCTACGTGGATGACATCTGCACGGGTGCAGATAGCGTGCAACAAGCACTGCTACTACGAGACGAGCTGATCGCGATCATGGAATCAGGAGGTTATGAGTTGCGGAAATGGCTGTCCAGCTGTCCAGAGCTCCTGGCCGGGTTGCCAGGTGAGTTCCAGCAGGACCCGCACCTTTTCGAGAACCCGGACAATCCAAATACGTTGAGCATCCTAGGGGTGCAATATAGGCCAACGCATGATGTCTTTACGTATCAGATCGAGCCAGACCTTTTGCAGAAGACTTGGACGAAGCGTTCGGTATTATCGACGATCGCCAGAACTTTCGATCCTAACGGGTGGATCGCACCGGTGACGTTCATGGCGAAGTGCTTCTTGCAAAGGTTGTGGATAGCAAACTTGGGTTGGGACGACCAGCTCTCCGGAGAGCTGTTGAATGATTGGACCAAGATTGTGACCACCTTACCAGGGATCGTACGCATCGCCATACCTCGCAAGTTGCTCCCATCGGTGGGATGTAAGGCTACCCTACATGGGTTTTGTGATGCCTCGGAGCGAGGGTACGCGGCAGCTGTCTATTTGCGGACAGTCAGTTCAACGGGAACTGTAGACGTGCGTCTAGTTATGGCCAAGAGTAAGGTGGCTCCGGTTAGGACAAGATGGACCATTCCAAAGTTGGAATTGGCGGGAGCAGCGCTTCTCACGCGCTTGCTACATCATGTCGCTAGTAATCTACGCGGTACCATCACTTTGGATGAAACGGTGTACGCATGGACCGACAGTAGGATAGTTCTGTGCTGGTTACAGACGTCGGTACATACTCTTGAGGTTTTCGTGGCAAATCGGGTGTCACAGATTAAAGGATCGGAAACTCCGTTGGTATGGAGACACGTACCGGGAGAACAGAACCCAGCGGACTGCGCCTCACGGGGATGTAGGGCCCCTGATTTGGTAGGTCACTCACTGTGGTGGGGACCTCAGTGGCTGACTGAGTCACCTGAGAGATGGCCATACAATGAGTGCGGGTCGCCGCTTGGGCCACCTGATCGAGGTTTGCGAGTGAACGTAGGGCAGATCGTACCTAAGCCTAGTGCGGCTTTCTTGCTGGAACGATACAGCTCCCTCGACAAACTTCTAGGGGTGACAGGTTGGATCAAACGGTTCGTGAACAACTGTAGAAAACCTCAAGCAGAACGGAACTTGGCACCTGTCCTCTCGCCTGCGGAGCGGAATGCGGCTCTAAGTTTATTGGTTAGGGTCGTCCAGGCGGAACATTTTGAGGAAGAGGCCAGGCTGCTCAGGGATGGCCGTGGAAAGCTGAAGGGAGGTCTTGTGCGCCTCAACCCGTTCGTGGACGAGCATGGAATGCTCCGGGTTGGAGGTAGACTTCGGAACGCTAACCTGCCCTTTTCAGCACGGCATCCGCTGTTACTCCCAAAGAAGGGACCTTTGGTAGAACTTATAGTTAGGGATCGTCACCAGAAAAACTCGCATGCGGGCTGCAATGCACTTTTGGCTATTCTGCAGCGCGAGTTTTGGATTTTGTCTGGACAACGTACGGTACGGAGCATTGTGTTTCGGTGCTTGCCTTGCTATCGGTTGAAGGCAGCCACAATGCAACCTCAGATGGGAGACCTCCCACCGGACCGGGTGACGGAAGCCTGGACGTTTGCGGGTGTGGGAACGGACTTTGCGGGGCCTTTTATGGTAAAGGCATCACGCCTTCGCAACGCGAAGTCAATCAAGGCGTATTTGTGCGTGTTTGTGTGCCTAGCAACCAAGGCCGTCCACTTGGAACTCGTGGCCGACCTCACTACGGAGGCTTTCTTAGCAGCTTTAGATAGATTTGTGTCGCGAAGAGGGCGACCAGCGCTGATCAGGTCGGACTGTGGTACCAACTTTAAGGGCGCTGATCGATGTATGAAAGAAATTATAACGTTTTTATCGGAAAACGAGGAAGCTATCGGCACGAGCCTCTCCCGTCAGGGCATTAACTGGGTGTTCGATCCACCAGGATGCCCCCACTGGGGTGGTATATCTGAAGCGGTTGTAAAGTCCGCTAAGACGCATTTGATGCGCGTTATAGGTTTAACGATATTACCCTTTGAGGAGCTAGCGACCGTGTTTTGTAAAATTGAGGCCGTTCTCAATTCACGTCCTTTGTGTCCGCTTAGCTCAGATCCGAATGATCTGGAGGCCCTGACACCAGGGCATTTCTTAATTGGCCGACCACTTAACGCCTTGCCAGAGTACCCCTACACAGAGGTCAGTAGCAATCGTTTGACGCGTTATGAGTTGCTGCAGCAAATGTCTCAGAATTTTTGGAAGCGATGGTCGCTTGAGTATTTGCACATTCTGCAGCAACGCCTTAAGTGGACGGACAGAACTGAACCCCCTCGCATCGGAGATCTCGTTCTGGTTAAGGATGCCAACCTGCCGCCACTGCGATGGCGCAGAGGGCGCATTCTCAACTTGTTCCCAGGTAGTGATGGCACTCCTCGAGTCGCGACAGTTCAGGTAGGGGATTCAGTTCTTAAGCGAGCAATAGCAACGCTATCTCGTCTCCCCAGTAGTGAATAGGCCTAAGGGATTCGGCCTAGGGCGGGTGAATGTTTAATTTAGCGTTGCTATGCTGGGGTAAGTAAGGTATTAATGACGGTCTATGAAAGCGCCGCGATTTCGCACGCATCGCTCTGGGCACATGTTGTCCCTTTCTCGCTCGCGGGGCGAGGGCGGCGTGCGCGCGGGCCGCCTGGTAGACGCCAAGCGGTGATTTCTGCACCGAAGTCAGTCACTCAAAACCGTTCGGACGGGAGGGTATCGTATTGTGCGGATTTCCCGCCACGCGTTTTGTGATGCCGCGTGTAATGGACGATTCAATTTGAGATCGCGCGTGTTGATGCATCGTATTATTGCGTTTCTCCTGGGTTGTACTGGAATGCCAGGCTTAGTGATTGTTGGATGTCTCGACGTCTTCCACGTGAGCGTCGCGTTGAATAGGCATCAGGTGGCCATTTTGGCCCGCGTTTGTACGGCCCAAATTCGGGTTGGGTCACGCGTAATGACTAATATCAAAGTGAAATACGAACAGAAGCTGTGAGTGGTTTGAAGTGAATAACGCGCCAAGGCTGTAGTGGAATGCTGGGTGTCGATATCTTTTCCACCCAGCCCTGTAAGTACCCACGGAATTCCTATTTGATCCATTCCCTGAACTTCCTTTCTCCGTTGGGTATTTTATGCATTTGGACCGGCATTAAATGTAAGTGATAAATCTAGTTGTTTTAGTATAAAACTGTTTATGGTGTGTTCCCTTTAGTCATATTTGTTGTACCATATCATTGTGACTCCTTAGTACGAATTGCGGAATTCGTGGGGTGATATAATTTGGAGGTACTTACTTATAATCTAGTGCTAATACGTGTGACGTAACGCCAGATCGGCAGACGGTATTTACTACCGATTTGAGTTATGTAAAGGTTGGAACACATCATTTGCCAATTTCACTCAACTTAGTTAATTAGGTTAAATAGATTTAGGTTCACGTTTAATTCATAGTATGCGCTGCTATATTGTGCAGCGTATGTTATTTAGCGCTGCGTAACGCAGCCATTGTCTGCCTCCAGTTGAACTCCTGGTATTTTGCTCGAAATTTACCTGTGTAAATCGCTTCCACTGCGGGAGTTAGCTTGGAATTAGACAAGTTGAATTCCTCGAAGTTGAAAAGTGTCTCATAAAATGGATTAAACAAACTCTTGATAAAAATATTTCCATAGATGGAATGTTGTTAAAAGAAAAAAGTTAAATGTTTGCCGAGAAACTGAGAATACGTAAATGATTTCTTTAAATAAATGACAAAATGTGTACACTTTTTAGTATGTTTCTCGACTTTCATTCACCTCTATTTATGAGAGATACTACTCCCAAACCTGCAATAGTGATAAACTGGTTTAGTAAAAAACCTCTATGACCGAGAATAATATTCGGGCCCCTTGAATTCTCGCTTATCCAGGTTCGACATAGTTCATATAAAACCATGATATACCCGCCTCCCAAATTTATCGACAAACATTATGTCATGAAACGGTAACATCACTATTGTTGCTATCGGCGAGAAGTCGGATTTATCGTACGACCGATCTGTAATTTGTACGGGCGAGCGGACCAGATGTTGCTGAACAAATCAAACAACAAATTAAGAATTGAATATGCGAATTTAGTGTTCAAATGTATTAAATAGCAATAATATGTTAAGAATTTAGTTACATGTGAAATGTTACACCATCTTTTTGTAAATTTGATGTTTCAGACCTCTTTTTACAGCAAAAAACTGAGCAATTCGGCATTTTTAATATTGCGGCGTTCACTTGCACGATTGGACTCGGTCTAGGAAGAAATCTGAACGGAACTTGTTTTTATAAACGCCAACTAGCGGCCCGCCCAGCGGTTTCACCCGCTGCTAACTGATTTCCCACGGGAAACAGACCTTCTCCCGACATAAATCATACATCTTCCTCTTAAAACACTCTATCTTTTATAAAAACTTCATCCAGATCCGTCAAGTGGTTTTGAAGTTTAAGCATACAAACAGACAGGGACAGACGTGGGAAGCGACTTTACTTTAAATTCCGTTTTTTTTTATCCCCCAAGGTATGAAAAGGGGGTAAAAAGTTTGTATGATAGTTCGTTGTCTTAAGTATGATCCGTTTCAAAATTAGTGATTAGACTTATGACTTAAAATAATTAAACACGTGTTTCAGCATATTTGAAATTTTAACCCTTAATAGGGTCAAACGGGGGTTTAAAGTTTGTATGAAAGTTAGTTTTTAAAAATGAATTCGATCTGTTTGAAAATTTGTGATCAGACTAATAATTGAAAATAATTAAACACGTGTTTCAGCATTTTTGAAATTTTAACCTTTAAATGGGTGAAAAGGGGGTTAAAAGTTTGTATGAAAGTTTTTTATCTTAAATGTAATCTGTTTCAAAATTTCTGATTAGACTCATTACTTAAAATAATTAAATACGTGTTTCAGCATTTTTGAAATTTTAATCCTTAAAGATGTCAAAAAGGGGTCAAAAGTTTACTACCAGTTGGGCTACTCGTTTTCCCATGGAAATGTGTCAATTTTCCGGAATAAATTATACTTATAAACCTTCCTCTCAAGTTACTCTATCTAATAAAAAAAACCGCATCAAAATCCGTTGGGTAATTCTAAAGATATAAGGAGACACCAAACGGGAAGCGACTTTATTTTATACTATGTAGTGATGCCCATTTGGGCTTGTACTTTGACAGAGGGGAACTACTTTGTATGCCTACTCCCTAGGCCGTCGTTGCTCGAAGCCTTTACCAAACGAAAGATACAATGGCCAATAACTAAGTATACATCAAGTACGACAAAATAATATCGATGCAGACTTATGAATGACTTTAAGAAACCGTACCAATAACATTTACAGTTAGAATTTGGGAATTCTATTAAAGGTAGTTCATTAGTACACAGAGCCAGGGCCGGATTGAGGGCGCGTGATACATCACGGTGGTAAATGAACCAGACCGGGGCGGCGGCGACCTTCCGCTAGTTATTTTTCAATGACTTTTTACGTGGCTAGTGTCCGATTTACATAGTATCGAGTATAACTCTTTATAAGACGTTCTTTATTATTATTACTGCATTTGAAAATTATTTAAATATTTTATTTAACATTGTTTAACAACAATTCTTTATTTAAAGCTTGAAAAAAAATAAAAACCAAAATTATAAGTAGACTACGCCACTTGCAGAAAAATTGTTATATTTATTTCTTTTTTCTCAAGTTTGTTTTAAGTTAATTCGTGTGATACCGGCATCACTAACATTCCCCCATTTCTTCCCCGCGAGTGTAAGAGACGACTAAGGGACACGAGAGTGTCATATGCGTTACAATTTTAGGTGACAAGCTGACAACCTGTCACTAAAGTGATATACGATTTTTCTGGAACAGCCCTAGAATATTTATGAGACGTTGCGATAGCGACCGTATTTTACGGCCGTTAAAGCTCTGCCTACCCCGCAAAGAATAAAGGCATGATATGTGTATGCGTGTGTGTTTTTCTGAAGTTCTAGTTAGGCACGCATAATTACTGCGTGATTAACGCACGGCCGCCGCTGGCGAAACTTTTAATAAAGTTACCTACTCACTTAATTAGCATACCCTCTCCCCACCGTACCCCTCGAGGCAAGGACGACGGCTGCACGCCGCACACGCTCCGCAAACTTTACTCACGTGTCCTACCCTACCTACTAAATGAATGAAAACTGCCTCATCAAAAATATACGTCGGACGTGTACGGTGTATTTAACGGCTGTTAACGCCCTGCCTACCCCGCAAGATAAAGACGTCATACGTGTACGTGTAATTATTATTATATTTTAAATCTTTGAATAAGACTTCTCGAAGCCTACGCGGTACCTGCCTGCCTTGTATTGAATTCCGGTAAAGTACGCTACAATAGGATTTATATTTTCTAAGAAATGTCGTCTGTAAACAAACAAAGTCTAAGCTTGTTTTGCAGAAGAAAGGATTTTTTCCGAGACATTTATGGTGTTACGCCTTTAGAAAGTGTTTAAATTATTTTTCTATACGATTTGACGTCGTCAAACATCTTAAACCAAGTCTAACTTTGTTTGTAATATCAAAGTTAGTTTCGAAGTCACCAAATATTAATTTTTTAAGTTAAGTACAAAACATTCAACTGTCAGTCTTTAATTAAAGTTTAGGTACAATAAAGAAGCAATAACTTTTAATAAGTAATTTAATTTCATCAATTGAATAGGGTGGGCGAGCATGACATGAAAAGGTATAAAGCGATCGATTTTCTTCAATGTAAAACGCATTATAACACGATTTCATCCAAAGAAACCTATTTCCATAAAGCACTCATTTTGTATAATGGGGATACTCAGATACAATTTCAGCGCCATGACAGCGCCACACCACAATTTGGAATACAATAAAAAACATCACATTTTCTAAGGGTACATTTTATGTAGGTGCCATGCGATTTTTATTATTGAATGGGCAAATATCACTCATGATGTAGGTTTACGTGACTAACTTGTTATTTATTTCGTAGAGAGTTTAGCCTCCTAACCTAAGTTTCGGCTGCATAAGTTAGCTTTCATCACGGAGGTCGACATATCACATATAAGCTGGAAATGAGTAACTCCAGGCTCCATTTTAGTTGCATAAGAAATTGTTTATCCATAAACACTTCAGCTATAATAAGTCCGTTTTTTTTTCGTGTGGGACACTGATTCGTCCAACGAACCGATGAAACCTGGTATCATAGTTTTTCAACCGCCTACTACTAGTAGTAGACCTCTGACATGGATGTGTAAAGACCGCCGTCTAAGTAATCATAGACAGCAACCGGGACCGACGGCTTAACGTGTCCTCCGAAGCACGAAACCATCTTTCTTTTCAGACAATTAGGTAGTTCAGCCTGCAATGTCCTCACCAGACTAAACAAATTCAGAAAGTGATAAATATCGACTTTGTGAGTGCCCCACCGTGAATCGAACCCAGAACCTTTGCGTCGCAGGCAGTCGCACTACCACTGCGCCACATCGGCCGTTAATAAGTCAGTAATTCACTGGAACGTGAGTTTTTTTAAAAATATTGATAAAATCCTATAAAGCCCACCGCAGCCCTTTTATCAACTTTCATAGCTTGATTCCAATAATTTTATTCCAATCTCTCAAAGCGATTTCATAATTCGTAAAGTGATAAAATACGTAATTCCAACAAATTGCTTGCATTGTGTTCCTTTGATAAATGAATGATATGCGCGGACAAAGCCAGTTCCCTCGGCTATTATCCACATAACAGCAATATACAATTGGTTGCGCTAAAACAAAACTGTAGTCCTAGGTTTTGGCGCTACTGATAAATATTCAACAGAATACCTAGTGCAATACTTGAAGTAGCAGCGGTCAGCCACACTGGAGCCGGCAGCAGTTAAATGGCATTTGAAATACTTGATTAGTAACATATTTCTCGTCTGAGACAATTTTTTTAGTCTTACGGCATGCTGCTATATCAAGCTAGCCACTGTCACTCACGAGTGCTCTGTCAGACACACGAACCAAAGCCAACGACGACGCAACGGAAACACAATGCGCCATGTGGTCGCTCACTCACTTTAGACCGTGTTTCGGTAGTGTACTTCAAAATATATATTTCTTGATATAGAAAAAATTTAAATAATACGTTTATTCACCAAAAAGCACATGTGTAAACTTTGACTTTGACTGCATTTGTGATCTGCAAAAACTATCAAAAAAATATTGTTATACTAAATTATCAATACTTTACTTGTATTTTATTACATTACAAAGCAAACCCTCCTCAATAGCATTCAGATAGCCATCTATTAATGTTCTAATAAATGTATTTTTCTTTTCACGTTCTTTAAAATCCACTGGTAGGGACCCTAAACTTATCCATTAACTTTTTTGTGGCGGATGAATAGTGACGATAAGAGAGAGGGGGCATTAAGGGGACAAAAATTGTAAAAACAGACCTAACTTTGAAAAATAAATCATTCCAGCAAATTTTCTTTAATCGTGTTTTCCTGCAACCAGAATCTAGATAATATAATGATAAATCATCAGAAATAAGGTGTTTATCGTATTCACTAACGAAATTGCGTGCATCCAAAAATACTTATTTTTTTAACGGCACGTCCTTAATGTGGGGGGGGGGGTCATCCAACTGACAAACGTGCTAACTTGCCGAGTAAGTACTTATGCAAATTGAGCTCTCAGCGAGAATTGGCGACGTTCAAATCTATTCAAAACAGAATTCGTCAACTCAGCAGATCTCGCAGACATTCTATTTCCAATTAGTAAATCTTTCATAAAATTGCAAAAGTTATTAATTAATAACACAATAAAAATACACAGGGAATTTAAATTATTGCCGTGTGTCGGCTTCAAATAGCATCACCCCATTCTTTTCCCGTGGATGTCATAAGAGGTGACAAAGGCACTCGAGGGTTACATTTGTTTTACAATTTTAGGCGACATGCTGACAACCTGTCACTAGAGTGATACACTAGTTTTCTGCAATGGCTCTCAAATATTTGTCAGAGGTGGCGATAGCAACCGTATTTTTACGGCCATTAACGCTCTGCCTATCACGCAAGGGACATAGGCGTGAAATGTGTATGAATGTGTGTAAAATAAAATTATAATTTACTTTGCTTTGGAGTCAAGTTTTTAAAAACCAAAAGAAGTCCCCATCCGAACTATCTCAACCCACTAACCTCATCAGTCGCTGCCACTACGCGGCGCTATATGACTATTCTACAGGATGGGTCTATAACGTTGAGATTACATACATATATCCCGCCTTTATCCCTTGCTGGGTAGGCAGAGTGTAAACGACTGTAAAACCAACATTTATGCTACGCCTGACAAACATTTGAAGGTCATTCAGAAAATTATGTACCAACATAGTGATAGGTTATCAGCCCATCGCCTAAAATTGCAATACACATGTCCCCTAGTCGTCTATTACGACACCAACGGGAAAGAAATAAGTTGATGCTATTCTATGCCGGCATCACACGTTATATTGTAATTCAGCATCACACTGCATAAAGTTGAGATTCCCTTAAAATAATAGTAGTTTATGCAACTGTCATATAATGGGGGTCATTAGAATGCGATTGTCTGTTTATATGGCACGAGCATTCTAATCATTGATCTACAACAACCCTAGATTTAGCGCCTCATACAAAATTACGCTAAGATTTTGTCACCTACTGAACTATACAGTCATACATAGCGATTTATAGATTCATTGCGTCCGCCTGATTCAAAATATCACAACGAACCTCACCATAATCTATTGAATTCAGCCTTATTTGTTAGCCCGTACTTGGTCATGTTAAGAGCGCCTTATACCTCAAATGCCGTTTTTCAAAACGATATTACTCAATAGAAAAGAGTCATAAAATTTTGAAAAAAATATATATTGCAGTTGAGGATCTAACAGATAAAAATTCGATCTCAACTACACAATCAGATGAAATTCGCTCGATAGAATAAAATGCCAAAGTTGCCTCTATTCAAAATTTCATTACGATATTATGCTTAAAATATTAATCTTTTTGAGATAATTTTTATACTACTCTTTAGATAAATCAATTATCTAGTAAAAATCGGCAAGTTCAATGTTGTAGTGCTACTTTATGAATTATGATGTCTGAATACCTACAAAAAGGCAAGGGGCGCGGCTCCGCGGGCTTCGTCAGTCGCGCGGTGGCGCTTACGGAGGCTGGACCTGTGCTGGTGCTCTGCTCGACGTGCGACGTGATTTGATTTTTCGATTTATTTGTTACCATTTAGTGCCACAGTATAATTAATGCAGTATAACAACGGAAAGAAAAAGTAAGGCCGGCTACTAGATATTCTAACTTTTTAAAAAGGGTCTTGTAATATTTGGATATTAACATCAACAACTACAACGGTCCACTGCTGGACATAGGCCTCCTGGTATTAGAGGGTGTTTTCCATGCTCACCGCACGCTTGGTAGGCGGGTTAGTGAGTGCAGTGGAATGTGTTGTATTATATGTAGCAGAGAAATATTGAAATCCCACCAGATGTCGAAATGATTGATTATTATAACATCTTATTACAAAATAATAATAATTTTATACTTAAATCCATCTCCTGAAATTACGCCATCCAGGGCCAAACACAGGAAGTTCAACATAATTCAAAACTCCGGTCACCCATAGTCCTTTATAAAAGACTTTTGCTGAAAAGTTCTTGGGGCCTAATAGTCTGGACGAAGGACCTGATTTTGAGAAAAGTCGACGTCACCTCATACGCGATAGCTATAACACGTTCCGTTTGATTCATCATAATCTCCTAATGATGGATCAGACTGTTTTGGTACACTAGGTATCTGTGACGTCCGCGTAGATGGCGGCTTTACTATTTAGTTTTATGCAATAATACCGTTTGCCGTGTGATGCCGGCTTAGAATAGCATCACTCCATTTCTTTCCCGTGGAAGTCGTGTGAGTCGACTAAGGGATTCGAGGGTGTTTATTGCAATTTTAGGCGATGGGCTGACAACCTGTCACTATGTCGATACACAATTTTCCGAATGACCCTCAAATATTTGTCAGACGTGGCGTAAATGTCCGTTTTTTTGCGGCTGTTTACGCTCTGCCTGCCCCGCAAGGGATTATAGGCGTGATATGTGTATGTATGTATGTATGTATACCGTTAGCCGTGTGATGCCGGCTTAAGGTGCTGTTCCGAACCACCTTTTCCGACGGCCGATGGCACATGCCGCGGCTATCGGCCGCCGCGGCAGATGTCATTCCGAAGGCAGCGGCCGACGGCCGACAGCACATGTCAGAGAATACTTTTCAGGACTTAGTTATTATGTTTATTAGGTTATTATGGTTCATCGGGTTATGGTGGTTCATAGGGTCGTTGGGTTCATCTTGTCGTTAAGGTTCATCATGTGGCCAGAGTTCATCGGCTTGCTAGGTTGGTCGGGTCATCATGGTTCATCGGGTTATTATTTTTCATACATACATACATACATAAATCACGCCTATATCCCTTACGGGGTAGGCAGAGCATTAACGGCCGGAAAACGGATATTAACACCACTTCTGACAAAAGTTTGAGGGTCAATCAGATAACTGTGTATCACTATAGTGACAGGTTGTCAGCCCATCGCCTAAAATTGCAATACACATCTAACCCTCGAGTCCCTTAGTCGCCTCTTACGACACCCATGGGTAAGAAATGGGGTGATGCTATTCTAAGCCGGCATCACACGGTATTATTTTTCATCGGGTTATTAGGGTCGTTGGGTTCATCTTGTCGTTAAGGTTCATCATGTGGCCAGAGTTCATCGGCTTGCTAGGTTGGTCGGGTCATCATGGTTCATCGGGTTATTATTTTTCATCGGGTTATTATGGTTCATCGGGTCGTTAAGTTCATCTTGTCGTTAAGGTTCATCATGTGGCCAGAGTTTATCGGTTCACTAGCTTCATCGGCTTATCGTGGTTCATCGGGTTAACATGGTTCATCTGGTCGTTAGGTTCATCTTTACATTAGGGTTTATCATGTGTCCTGAGTTCAACGGTTCACTAGCTTCATCGGCTTATCATGGTTCATCGGGTTATCTTGGTTCATAGGGTCGTTGGGTTCATCTTGTCGTTAGAGTTCATCATGTGGCCAGAGTTCAACGGTTCGCTAGGTTCATCGGGTTATCGTGGTTCATCGGGTTATCATGGTTCATAGGGTCGTTGGGTTCATCTTGTCGTTAGGTTTCATCATGTGGCCAGAGTTCAACGGTTCGCTAGGTTCATCGGGTTGTTGGGTTCATCGAGTCCTTAGGGTTCACCGTGTCGTTAGGGTTCATCATGTGGCCAGAGATCATCGGGTCGTTATTGTTCATCGAGTCGCCAGAGTTCATCGGTTCGCTAGGTTCATCGGGTTATCGTGGTTCATCGGGTTATCGTGGTTCATCGGGTTATCATGGTTCATAGGTACGTTGGGTTCATCTTGTCGTTAGGGTTCATCATGTAGCCAGAGTTCAACGGTTCGCTAGGTTCATCGGGTTGTTGGGTTCATCGAGTCCTTAGGGTTCATCGTGTCGTTAGGGTTCATCATGTGGCCAGAGTTCATCGGGTCGTTATTGTTCATCGAGTCGCCAGAGTTCATCGGTTCGCTAGGTTCATCGGGTTATCGTGGTTCATTGGGTTATCATGGTTCATCGGGTCGTTGGGTTCATTTTGTCGTTAGGGTTCATTATGTAGCCAGAGTTCATCGGGTCGCCAGAGTTCATCGGTTGGCTGGGTTCATCGGGTCTTTAGGATCATCTTAACTAAACAGTCGCATTTGACCATTTTCGATAGTAGAATAGTATGAGAACGAACGATGTACGAACATTATGAGACGAGTGTAGATAAAATAATAAACTCAATGACTTAATTTTTAGACCAACTTTAAAAGATAAAGTGTTTATCTAGTAAAAATCGCTATTTTCCTAATTATGATGTCTAAATACCTACAAAAGCGGGAGCTGCGCGACACCAAGGGCTTTATCAGTCGTGCGGAGACGCTTACAGACGACGGACCTGTGCCAGTGCTCCTTCTGACGTGCGACGTAAATTATAATTTTCGAATATAAACTAAAATATAGATCACGAAAGTTGATGAGACTAACATTGTGAGTTGATTTTCGGAGTCAAAATTGATTGAAGCTGGTAATTTTAATTTCGAGTATTAACACAGGTGAA
Organism: Tuta absoluta; assembly: GCA_027580185.1. Taxonomy (NCBI): domain Eukaryota; kingdom Metazoa; phylum Arthropoda; class Insecta; order Lepidoptera; family Gelechiidae; genus Tuta; species Tuta absoluta. The sequence goes on from JAQAHW010000059.1 coordinate 2,122,201, forward strand.
TAGTAACAGGCAATAAATTAGCTTACTTAACTGTCCTTTGCCCTGCAGTGGGACACAGAAAAGGCTAACTAAAAAAAAAAAAAAAACTGTCCTTCCAATATCCTAACACACATAATAAAATAACTAACTAACAAACACAATGACCAACTTAGTTTGCCTACTGCATAATTTTATACTGTGGCGTTATCGCCCACCGCGTAAGGTCAGCGGAGTTCAATTCAAAACGGCCCGCGCGTAAAGCAGAGGCGGGTCGCCTTGGCGCGTAAAATACCTAAAGCTCCCGAAGAACGCGCCCTTAACAGTTTCGCGGCCAGCCACGCACTGTGGAAAAGGAGTGCTCGCTTGCAAATTGTGCACTACTTTACCGGCCCACCTTTTGAGCGTACGCACGTAATCTAGGGTTGTTGTAGATCAATGATTCTAATGCCTAATTATAGCAGTTGCATACACTATTTTATCTACACTCTCCAAAAAAAACCTCAGTTTAACACTTCCAAACGTCCGCACCGGCGATTGCAAGTCCAGATACATGGTCTAATTCAATACGAGAACGTAATATGGCTTTATAATATGAATTTTCGAAAATTCTATACCAACAGTTGTTTAGATGTCGAGTCTGAACAACAAATAACTAAACAACAACAACTGAACAACACTGAACAACATCGGAACAACATCGGAACAACAACTGAACAACATCTAAACTACAACAGAACAAAAACCTATTAAAACAACTGAACAACATCTGAAAAATTAACGTACAACAACAACTGTCTGGTGCGGCGGAAAATGGCGATTTTAGTATTGCCAAAAAAAAACTTCGTTTCATTTCTCAAGTTTATCGTAGTTAGAATTTTCTCATTAAGTCATTACGCTTCTGTAATTTCTATTAAACCGTAGTTTATATAGGCAGAATGCATAAAGTAGGTCTTTATTCAACTGTTTTCGAATTCATAATTCGAACATTATGAGACGAGTGTAGATAAAAATATTTCTGTTTAGCTGTTCGATTTACTATGACGATTTAAATAAAAAATAAGACGTTTTAAAGAGTTCTGTGATATTATGAGGATGTGCCATAAACTAATTTTAATATAAGCTAATAGATCATGATGTTAAGCGCCTCAGTTTCGAATTGTCTCCCGCCAGACGAGACCCAACCCCAGCCACAAATTCGGGAAACATTTTCGTTTCATTCATTCCTGCTGTCTTTGTATCGAGATATCTTCATTACGTATGCATGAGCCCCTTGATCGTGGAGGGAGGACTCATTTCACGGTAATGTCCTACGACACAAAATAACATCATACACGCTCTGGTCTAGTAAGTATATTTTGCAGGTTGCAAGATTATTGTATCTACACGTACAGTCGGTTGTAGCACATAAGGTACCAGGGGTACTCCAAAAGAACTGAATTATTTTTATCCCCAGTTAATACATAATAACAATTTAAAATTATTCTCGCAGTAGAGGTAATTTTCTACTAATACATATTAATTTCAATAAAAAAATATTGCTAGGGACAAAAATAATCCAATGCTTTTGAAGTGCCCCTGGTACCTTATGTGCTACAACCGACTGTACGGTCGGATTCATAAGTGGAGTCATAGTTAGACCACTTGACAGAATGCAATACGGGTTATTATCCTCTGTACTTACTTTACTAACTTACGCACACACGTAAGATTATCGACTGTAAGTAGAAAAGTCCACCTTAAGGCGTAGCATTAAAACTTAAACAGATTACCACCTATAAGCGACATCTATGTAATCTTTGAAATAATTACTCGGTGATAGCCTATTCGCCACTACATCACCACAAAGTATACATCACACTGGTTTGTCTAAAACTGTTTATAGTTATCCTTATTCGTTCACTTGTAGTAAAGCAATAGATTACATATCTTTATTTCGTCGTATTGATCACAAGCTACCGTAGCTTAGCGGTAATAGTTCTTACCTTCTAATCAGAACGGAACCGGGTTCCCATCCGATCTCTGTATGTTGAATAATGTTTTTTTATATGTTTTTACCATATTTTCTCCAGTAATAATTATTTTATATAATATTTTTCAATAAATTCATCTATGTATTATATCTATAAATGTTTATTGTAAATTATGTATCAAAATATTATATCTAAAAACATAAACCTATAATATTGTAATAAAACAAAAAGTAAGGTAAGAAATTATTTTATTGGTAGGTATGGTATCACTTTATGTAAATAACAAAATGACATGAATGAGATCTTTTGGTAACCATAAGATACGAGTATGTAAAACTACATAAAATACTTGCTGTCGTAATACTTAGTTAATAGTTTTGTTTGAATGATAAAACACAATATTATGTAAAATGATATTAAGTGTTCATTAGCTGAAACATCGATAGGTAATTATTTATAAGATCATAGGAATGATCCAAATCTTAGATTGAATCTTTCAATAAAGTTATTTAAGTAATAATTTCGTTAGTAATTATTTTATTGTTCTATGTTTAACGATGATGCACTTTCCTCGGAAGTAAAAGTAATTGTAATAATAATAAATCAGTTATTTGCCTACATCTCAAGGTTTAAGCTTAAGTACTCGTTTTCGTAATGAAAAGATATTGAAGCAAGGCCTTAAGATAACTGACTAATAATGATCAATCTTATATAAATATATATCGATGTTTTAGCATAATTTAATTGCTAATGTAATGCTCCACAAATACCTACTGCAATAGTAGGCGGGTAAGCAGGTAAACAGAGGTTGAGTGAGCAACGATTTATCGGGCCCGCTTCGGCATACATTGCTGATTATTTTGTGTATATTCATATATTATAATGAAATACACAAGATAATCAGCAATGTATGCTAGATCGGGTCTGATTGGAATCTTAAGTAAAAATCGCCGCTTACATAATTAGTATTTGGTGTTACCTCCGCTGTTTTCAACAACACTTAATAGACTCGATCAAATAAGTGCATATATCTGTTCTTCTGGTACTCTCCCACACTCCCAGGCAGTGAGCCTCTAAAGCTTCTGTAGTTCTTTCATTGCGCATGTCCCACCTTTGCACCATTAAACCCCATAAATTCTCTATGGGATTTAAGTCCGGACTCCGGAGATTTTGCTGGCCAACGAATAACTTGGATATCTGGGTGCTGGCTAAACCAATTATTCACCACGGCAGCTCGATGCACTGGACAATTTATCCTGGACAAATGCAAAACGAGGAACTTCACTAGCAGGATAAACAGTTAAACATTTCGCACCGTCGGCGTCGTCGGTAGCATGCTTTCCTGTAGCATATCAACATAATTAGCGGCAGTTGCACGCCCTGTTTCTTGTGCTACTAATTCGCCTGGACCAGCGGCAGAACCATTTTCTTCATATTGTTACACCATCATCCTCAGCTGTGAATCATTAATAAGACGAGTCGAGTTTTTACGCTACCTTCCTCTTCAAAATGTGTAACCCAACGTTTAACAGTCTTCCACTAAAACAAAGTAGCATTATTAATAAAAAAGTTTATACTAATCGGTTCACAGCTACCAACATACTATGAGTCAAAGTTTTTAATATTCAAAATACAATTGTAATGAAATAAAACTATACTTACGGCCAGACCAGTCTGATTAGCAATTTGAGTTAAATTGAATCCAATATCATGCAGCGCCACAGATAATTGCAGCGCAACAATACGCTGCTTATCCTGCAAACTGATAATAGTATGCATTTCGAAGAAATAAACACTGAAGTTTAATAAATAAACTTAGGTTAAAAAAAATCACTTAGCACACGCACTATCTCGCAAACGATCTAGCAACAACTAAAATGTAATTCAAAATTTACTAAATTTTGCTTCATTTGATAAAATAAAAATTACAACTAAGATATCGGGATTCGATCCATTGTCTCCACAATAACGGTCAAGAATTTGCTTGACCGCGCTACTGACCACGCTACCGAAGCTATGATTCATGTAGTGAAATAGTCAATACTACTCAGCCTATTATACAATGGTAGTTCGTCAAATAATAGTATGTTATACGTCATTTGTGTCATTGTGTGAGTGTAGCCGCGGGTGCGAGCGACTTGTTTTCTGAGGTTTGTGTTAACTATGACTCCACTTTAGAACGCGACCGTACATACAGGGTGAAATTTTACTAGTGACCGATAGCGAAATCTCAAAACGGGTTGGAGATAAGGAACAACTTTCCCCAAGGAACATAGGTTGAAATGTGACAAAAAAAATAGTTCTCATAGTACCTATCTCAAATTAGCTCGTCGGAAATTTCTTAATAATATTATTTTAGTGTTTGGCTTATATGCCTTAGGGAAAGTTGTTCCTTATCACCAGCCTGACTTGAGCTTTCGCTATCGGTCACTAGTAAATGTCTTTTTTATAAAAATAATTGTATAGTTGTGACGGAACCTGGATGGTGCCTTAGGCTTTAGATCGTCAAGTCAATACATTTGTGAATATTGCTAACCACTTGTTTTAGTGGTTTGTTAGTTAATAGGTATGGATGGAATTCTAAATCACTGCAGGTCCAGAACTATACCGGAAAATGATTATATTACCCAAACGTGTTTGGTCCAATGACAGTAAGCTTAGTCAACTTTGTGTGTTCGGTCGATCCATAATTTGCTATCCCCACGTTGGGCCATTGGCTCTTTGTTTGTCGATGGTTTTGTAGGTATGCAATAGTTGATTGCTATGCCCGCAGGCATTTATATTTTCATTATGAAACCGCAGTTTCTTGTTTAGGAAGGCCTTCCTGTATGTTCGAACCTATTTAGCAGGCGGATTCTGTTATAAAACGTCACAACCTCGACAGCTCTACCGTGTTGGATTAAAACATAATCAAGACCTCTGGCTCTAGTATACTACGTTAACAGTCGATGGACGGCTTTTATGCAAGTTCAAATGTGATTTAGTTAGCAAAATATTATAATTTATTTTTGAACTGGAAAATATGATTAATGAGATTTGAATTTCTTAGTTATTATGTTTGAGAGAGAAGGAGGAGTGGTGAATAATAAATAGTCAGTATCACGGTTATATTGAATCGAGTTTATTGAAAGTGAATTTAAACTAATGTTGCTGATCTAGGAATTCAAGATTCGTCCTCCTAGAGCTCTGGATCATTGCTAGGCCAAATTTAAATGAGAGAAAAGATCCAGAAAAGAAAAACTCTCATTGCCAAACAGAAATACTTATAGTAAAACATATTTTACCAACAGTCGGGATTTGTATCTTCTTTTGCGTACAAACCCAAAGTTAGAATAAATATTGTAGACGATATCAATATGTATCTCATAGTCTATGTAAAATGAAGTATTTCAGGAATATACATGGAGAATATACAAAAACTGAGTCGGGATTCGTATCTTCTTTTGCGTACGAACCCGAAAAGTAATAACTAGTATGAAATGTTATCTACAGCCTGTCGCATTTTTATAATGCCGTAACTGTGAGGTAAGTTCAAAGTCTACGAAAGTACAAAGGGAATTTTAATGTAGAAAAGTTAAGAGAAAGGAGCCTCGCACTATTTTCTGTGTTACATCCCAAACAATGCTTTATGAAATGTTTAAGTTTTATATTATGATAGAACTGAGAGAAAATATGGGTATCACAGTGGTAATAGAGCGAAGCTTTCCAAACCGTATTTTTAACTGACTCTAATAAACCACTCGGGACACAAATTCACTTGTCCGAGTGGATCGTAACTTCTTGGCAGCTGCCTGATAAAACTACGTGATGTCTCAGTCCTGGGCTCCTGTCGAATGCCCCGACACCCACGCCTTGAACTTCGATCAAAACAGCGCGCGCGCCCGCGCTGGTGACCCGTGATTGGTCGCCTTTGCGCCCAACCCCCTGGCTTGCATCGGCTACCTGCCGCAATCGTGGAGATTTGGCGGAGACCACGAGCGTCCATCTCAATGTTGTGTTTCTGGAAGGACTTTTATTATCTTGCACAAAACTGATTCATAAACTGTTACTCTTAAAGTTCATAACTTTATTGTAGTCCGCATCGGCGCCTGGGACCTTTGATCCTGTTGTTCCTATTTCATGTAGAAAGTGGCGAGAACAAGACATGTGGCGACCAGCAGACTCGAGCGTTTTCTAGGAACAATACTTTTTATGATAGTTTCATGTTTTGAAGATAGCGAGTTCTATTGATTTAGCAAAGTATCTTGTGTCTCCATTTAAGACCCCTGTCCCGTTTTTGTTCAAATGAATATTGGTTTACGACTTCTTAGGGTGCAAAATTATTTTAGGCAGTTCCGGTCAAAGAAATATTATGCAATTTATTGTGTTCAGCTGTGGGAATCACGACGTGATTTGTTTTGGCTTAAACTGTTCAAAGAGCGCATTTTTGTGTTATTGTTAAACTTAGATATATTAGGGAGAAAGCTGTTGAAAGGGATAAAAAGTATTGTGGCCGGCTAGGTGTCATCACATAGTGTTTGAGTATTTAGTTAAGATCGCATTCAGAAAGAGATCATAAACCATACTTTACAGGTACTACATAGAATTACATTTGCTTTGTGGTGCCGGCTTAGAATAGCATCACCCCAATTCTACTCGGGGAATAATCCAAGGAAGGGGCAGCAGCGTTCTACGTGATCGCAACATTTTGCACTGCGCTCACCAATCCACTTGCCAAGCGTAGTGAGTATGGCAACACCCCCCAATACGGAGAGACCCTATCCAGCAGTGAACTATTGTGGCTGTTAATGTTAAAATAGCACACACACACATATAACGCCTTTATCCCTTGCGGGGTGAACAAAGCATTAACGGCCGAAAAGATAAGGTCACTATCGCCTCGCTTGTCATATATTTGAGGGCTGTTTCAGAAAGATCGTATCACTGTAGTGACAGGTTGCCAGCCCGTCGCCTATAATTTTAATACACCAGAAACCCTTGGCTCATTTAGTTGCCTCTAACGACTCCTACGGAAAATAAATGCGGTGATGCTATTCTAAGCCAGCATCACGCTGCAAAGATGATGCTTAATGTTGAAATAGCATCACTACTATAAAACAGTAGACTTTGCTCGCAGTTCTATTTCGCTAGCTGTTCTATCTATCCTATAACTCAGAGTAGGCACCTACACGACAACAAGCAATCTCTGCGGTTATGATTTAATACTCGTTCAGGGTAGTATGGCCCTCATAAATTACCCAACCTTTCCTTTCCCCCGTTTCGTTCTTCCTCAATGAATTCCCTACTTTTTGTAACAAAAACATCATTTAGAAGCGGAATAATGAGGAGCTTTATGGCCCGCAAAGGGCACATCCCACGATTATTTTTATAAGAATAATTTCTTCGATATTTTTGTGGTACCTACCTAGAAAAAAAAACAGAGTGTAGAGACCGTGTAACGTTAACTTTGCACGTATGTTTAGACCGTAAAACTGAACAACTTTTACTATGAAGAGTGTGTTGGGAAACGACATTTTGCTGCTGATCGGGAATTTAGTATGGGAGGTCGTTTTTTTTTCTCGTTAACCAACATATCCTCCATTGAAAAATTTGTTCAGTTTCTTGGTCTGATCATGCCTGTAAAGTTTTCGGTACATCGTCCATTACACCCCGTATATTTAAATTTTTAATATATGTATATTAATGGACAACTTTTATGATGTAGGTTTACGCGACTTACTTGTTTATGATTTGGTAGAGAGTTTAGCCCTCTACGTTTTGGCTGGTTAAGACAGCCTTCTTCACGTAAACCTACATCATGATTGTTTATTGGACTTTAAATCGAATATAATGTTACTTACTTAAATACCATAATAAGTTAGAAAACATAGATTTTAAGTTTAAGTTGAGATAGATTTGATGCAGAATTTACTTTCAATGGAAGAGTTCAAGAACACTGGGCCGTGGGGTGGGAGCAATTGATCTATTTGAGCGGCGAGCGAGCAAAGCAAGCGGGAATAAAGAGCTAGCTAATTCTGAAAACGAATGATCTATGAACTAGTATTTCTTCTTGAAACCTGGTACAGTTCACTATACGATAGTTTCAGGTATTTCTAGATTTTTGAATTCCCCATCCAGACTACATCATCATCATCAGCCTACATCCACCCACTGCAAAGCATATGCCTCTTCTTTATTGCGCCAATCCTCACAGTAATGTGCTAATCTCATCCATAGAGATCCTGTCGACTTGGTGATATCATCGGACCACTGGGCTGATGGTCTGGCCACTGGTCTTTTTGCTCATCTTGGTCACCACTCTGTGACTTAAGTATCCATTAAGACTTAGGAATATATTATTCAGCGTTTTACTGAATATTCAACTCAAAGCTATTGAATGTAATAAAAACCGAAATATCTTTTTCATTTTAAAATAAAACATTTTGCAAACGGGATTAAAATTACTTCAACTTTACTTTTATCAGCGCGAAAACAAACTTTAAGGCTTCGTAATGGCGTTAAGATAAAACAGCGTCCAAAAGTCGTTTAAGTAGAAAACAACAACACAATGAGTTTGTTTATTATCTCCGAGTTTGTCGCCGCAAGTCGTAAATTAGCTAAACAAAGTCGCTACTTTAGAAATCAAAAGAATACTGTGCACTCCCACTTGTCATCTGTCACTGCCTAAGTAATTTTAACGCATGCGTCTGCCAGACGAAAGGAAATTGCTAATTCCGATTTTACTCCAATACAAATACGACTACGCTATTTTCAAATACAGACACAGTATGTTTACGAAACGTTTATTTTTTTTTTGTCAGACGCATCCGTAAACGCACCGTAGCCGTATTGGTATGGGAATAAGTTCGGAATTAGCAATTTCCTTTTGTCTGACAGACACATGCGTTACGGTGCGTTACAATCACGCAGCCACGGACGACAAGTGGAAGGACCGTCTAACGGAATGAACACGTTGCTTTGAAGCGTGGATAAGCTCGACTTGTTGCGATGAATATGTTATCAACACGCGAGTGGGCAGCGGGGAAATATGTTCTGCCAATATTTTATATCAACCGTTCAGTGGATGGAGATTTACCTTACATCTTTCATGTGTAAAGTCCGATCGAACTGCCCGCAGCACTCGCTACACCTCTCGGGTATCAAATTATGCACATGGACGATTTCTTGAATTCGAACATTGTGAGTTTGTTCTCTCGTCACTTTCAAGTGAGTTCCGTTAGTGATTGACAGAATCTTAGGAAGAAATGCAGAATTGCATATCAATAATATGAAAACTCCATCATCCTTCAAAACTTCAGTTTTTCAAGAAGATCGAGTATTGCGGTAAGAACTCCGTTTAAGTGTTTTGAGTCATTGTATGGGACCGCGAAAGTTTAAAATAGTAAAAATAAAGGCGTTCCTACTATACTTTATAAGGATAGGATATTTATCTTTTTGTAAACTGACCAAAGCAGGTACTTAATACAAGTTTCTAGGCACTCAAGAATATTTTCAATAAAAAGGGTTAATTTATCCTCGACAAAACATGCAAAAACAGAAGTAGTTATTATTTAACGCCGTTTAATAGGTACATCAAAATAAATATAACAAATTCTATTGATCAAACACTTTTTGCACCTAAATCGTAATCGGTGTAGTGTACCTATACACTTGCTCTTGGGTCAATTTTGCAAGTTGAAGTGTTTTAAAAATGTTGCACTCTTTTTTTTTTTTTTTTTTTAATGATGGGTTTGCTCTTGACTCTAGTCTAGGTCATAGGACAGAAACAGAGTCTAAGATGGAGCGAGCTCAACCAGAAGAAGCCTGTTCACTCTTACTTTGAAGAGATTAGGGTTGTATGCGTTTGGAAACACAGACGCAGGTAGTAAGTTCCACTCTTTAGCAGTGCGCATTAGAAATGATGACTGGAAGCGCTTAGTCCGAATTGGTGGAATGGCTACCAGGTACGGATGGTATCCGGCGGTGCGTCTGGATGTCCAATGGTAGAAGGGAGCTGGTGGAACAAGGTCGTGAAGCTCTTGAGCACACTCTCCGAAGTACAATCTATAAAAAACCGACAAGCAGGCAACCTTGCGGCGATGTGCCAGGCTATGTAGCTTGGTGTCCACCAGTTATATGTCGCCTATGAGCCTCTTGGCCCTGCGTTCCACCGAGTCAAGAGCGGCAAGTTGGTATTTGGCTGAGCCATCCCAAAGGTGACTGCAATACTCCATGCAGGATCGGACTTGTGCTTTGTAAAGAGTTAAAAGCTGTCCAGGCGTAAAATATCGCTTCACTCTATTCAGGACGCCCAGCTTTTTAGCCGCCGTCTGAGCCTTGTACTCGATGGTCGCGCCGAGGTTTAGATTTGATGTCAACTCCATGCCTAGAAGCTCAAGCCTGTCAGTGACTGGGACAGATGTACCCCGAAAAGTAGGTGTCCAGTCGAAAGGACTCCTTTTTGCGGTGAAAAGACACGCCTGTGTTTTGGTGGCATTGAATGAGACCAGATTGTCGTCGCCCCATTGGGAGACAAGACTTAAGGTCAGATCTGTTCGCTCTACCATGGCCTTTCTTAACGAACGTATTTCATCCCCACTGGTCCCTGCACCTGTCAAGTATCTCTCTGAAACGGTACTATCATCTGCGTATCCAACAATACCATGCCGAAGGAGGTCATTGATGTGCAGCAGGAAAAGAGTTGCAGAGAGAACAGACCCCTGAGGAACTCCGGCATCAATGGCCATAAGGTCAGAGGAGCAGCCGTCAACGACTACTCTGATGGACCGTTCACTAAGGAAGTCTGAAATCCAAGTACAAAAATCAGCTGGGATGCCATAAGCAGGAAGCTTGCTGAGCAGACTTGCATGCCAGACCCTGTCAAAGGCCTTCGAGATATCGAGTGAAACGGCAAGTGCTTCGCCGTTTTTCTCGATGGCTTCGCCCCAGCAGTGCGTAACATACACAAGAAGATCACCAGTAGACCGCCCCCGGCGAAAGCCATATTGACGGTCACTGAGAAGATCATTGTCTTCAAGGTAGGTCAGCAACTTACTATTAAGTACCCTCTCCATGACCATGCATAGGATGGAGGTAATAGCAATTGGACGGTAATGGGCAGGGTCAGCACGGTCGCCCTTTTTGGGAACTGGTTGCACATTAGCAAGCTTCCAGGCCCCCGGCACCGTTCTTTCTTTAAGAGAGAGGCGGAACAAGCGTGTCAGCACAGGAGACAGTTCAGGCGCACATAGTCTTAACACTCTCGCTGGTATGCCATCAGGTCCGCTGGCTTTGTTCACGTCTAGACTGCACAATACTCTTCGAACCTCTTTCGAATCGCAACGAGGTACAGTAGGTGGTTGCTTGGAGCCAGCGTCCAGACGTGAGTTGCTTGCAAACAAGGAAGCGAACAAATTTGCTTTCTCACTAGCAGAGTGAGCCAGCGATCCATCAGGTTTCAGCATTGGAGGTAAGGTGGGACGACAGAAATTAGTTTCAACCGCTTTGGACAGGGACCAAAATTTTTTACTACCCGGAGGGTGTGATGCTAGTTTGGCCCCTATTCGTCCGACATGGTCAAAACGTGCCTTACGTAAAACCCGTTTGCAAGACTTGGTGGCAGAGTTGAAGGTTCTTTTCTTCGCGCGAACCCTACGTGCTCTTAATTTGCAGTCGCGAGCCTTGACCCAAGCTTGGTATGCCGATTCTTTACGCGCCTCAGCTTGGGCGCATTCTGCGTTATACCAAGGCTGGGCTTTGTGACCTAGCGGGATGTCGGAGAATGGAATAAAATATTCCATCCCCTGCCGAATTACGTCCGCAACCGCATCTGCACAACACGAGGGGTCACGCGAAGAGAAGCAAACTTGACGCCACGGGTAAGATGCAAAGAAGTGCCGCATCTCTTCCCAATCTGCTGACTCGTATCTCCAAACTCGCCTCGTACCCCTGGGGCTGTCATCCAGAGGAGAGCAGGTCGATACGGATTTCACCAGACAGTGGTCGGACGTTCCCAGCGGAGCTGAGACCGAAACTGAATGACTGTCTGGATCAGTTGTCAGCAGCAAGTCCAAGCAATTGGGTGTATGGCCGTCGATATCCGGTATCCGCGTAGCTACATTCACCAGCTGGGTCAGATCTAGCGATAATGCAAACTTGCGCGCCTCTAGCCCAGCATGGTCAGTTTTCTGGAACGGGAACAACCACTCCTTATGGTGGGCATTAAAGTCCCCCAGAAAAGTTAGTTTCGCTGTCGGGTATCTTTGCTGTGCTACGTCTGTCGTTTCAACTAGGTAATTGAAAAGCGCTGTCGTCTCCTGGTCACCGCTGTGCGATCGGTAGACGCCGACATATAGAGTTTTCTCCACGCCAGAGTCCTCCAGTAGCCAAATGGCAGAAAAATCCGATTTCTCAAAGCAACGGAGACGACGACAACAAATGTCATCGCGGACATACACACAGACCCCAGCTTGCTTCTTGAACTTATGCTCAAGAGAGTAACCCGGGTAGTTGAGGTACGCCACGTCCGACGGTGTTGTTATCTTCGTCTCCGTTAGGAAGAACAGGTGCGGCTTCTCGGTCTCAAGGTGGCGATGGACCGGATCGAGATTGGAGTGCAACCCTCGGATGTTAGTGAGGTGCACTTTTTTTGGGAGGAAGTGCAGCCGTTGTATAAACCTATTCTTCTTTTTTACTTTTTTCATAATTTGAGTATTTGTGGGGAAAAATTTGAATTGTCGAGGCGCATTTCAGTTAACCACTGGAACACTAGAGCTTAACCGACCTATGGGAAACTCATTTGGAGACTGCGGGGACGCCCGAACCCCCCCGAATATGGCAACCGGGTCCTCCCATCCAGTCGCCGGCTGGCACGGTGGAGCATATCGGGATTTTTCGCGAGTTGGCGGGGCAGCCTTTGGCACGTGGCTGGCGTGCTACTTGGGCCCCCTACTGACTGCGGTCGGCCAACGGCTGGCACCGTGCTTCGGATCCCGCTACCCTCCAGAATGAGTTACCCGGTACAGTATCGCCCAGAGTCCAAGACCGGTTCTGAATAGCGCAACTGACATCCTCCAATTCCCCCAAAGGCACTGGCACTCCCACACACTGCCGGAACGCAGCAAGCTACTTGGCGCCAGACTTCGGTGGGATGGTGGTCGCGAGCCAGGCGGCCCCTTACGGAGCCTTCCACCGCTTAGTGGGATCGTTCAGCCGGACTTATCCACAGGCAAGCCTGTGTTGCCGTTGCCCGGGGTGGACCGCTAGGAGGTAGATCCCATACCACCCCATTAATTGTTCAATTTTACTCTTCCTCACTAACGTTACTACTATAAAGCCAATATATACAAATACTTTCCCCTTACTGGCTTGTGATATATCACTGTAATACCGATATTTCTCATCTGTTTCTGTTGGTCAGAAAATACCATTCGGGCCAATTACAAAGATAAATAAAGGCTCGCTCTAGACTGTGACAAACGTCGTGTGATGCTTAGAATAGCATCACCCCATTTAATATTTTCTTGAGTTTGCACAACTATTACTCATCACAATAAAACAATTTTAAACGGATTTAAGTTGTGTTTATTTTGGATTATACAATTCCTACGTTTCGAGGTCTTTACAGAGCCCGTGGTCACGGATCACGGATCGCCTCTAACGATACCCACGGGAAAGAAATGGGGTGATGCTATTCTAAGCCGGCATCAGGCGGCCGTGCAGAATTATGCCTCAATAAATGGCCGCGATGCAAGCTGTTTCCTGTAAACTTATATTCAGCTATTGTACGCTACAGTTGCACTCGCAACAACTTTAATAAAAACTACAACTGCAATTGATTCTCCTCTTGTTAAGCACAATTTTTTCGTATGGTACACCGAGTCGTCGAATAACCCGGGCTCGTATTCTGCTATTTGAAAAGCGCCTCAGTTGTGTTTCAATAGACTCTATTCCATTGAATATTGTGTCAAACCATCCAGGTTTTGGCCGTTTTGAAGCCGCTAACAATTTGAAGTATACAAAATCGGGGCCCCAATGAACCCGTGTAAAAGTTTTTTTAACCGTCACTAATAGTAGTTGGCCTCTGACATGGTTGTGTAACGACCACCGTATAAGTAATCATAGACAGCAACCGGTACCGACGGCTGAACGTGCCCTCTGAAGCACGGAACTATCTTAATTTTCGGGCAATTAGTGAGTTTAGCCTATAATCTCCTAACCCGACTGGGAACATATTCTCAAAGTGATTAATATCAGCTTTGTGAGTGCCCCACAGAGAATCGAACCCGGAAACTTTGCGTCGCAGGCAGTCGCACTGCTACTGTGCCACATCGGCCGTCATTTACTATTTTCTAAGTACTGATCAACTTTCTGACTGTCTCTAAGGTGTAGATCAAAAGTAATTAAAATTCTTAATAATGACGTCTAACACCTTAGTCATCCGTGACCACGAGCTCTGTAAAAAGCTCGTGGTCACGGATGACGTGGGAATTGTAAAATCCAAAATAAACATAACTTAAATCCGTTTACAAGTATTTAAATTGTGATGAGTAATAGTTGTGCAAACTCAAGAAAATATTACCTACTAGATTTCCGCCCAGCGGTTTCACCCGCTGCTACTCATTTTCATCCAAATCAGTCAAGCCGTTTGAGCGTGAAGAGGTAACAAACATACATACACATACCCAAACTCTCAGATATATAATTTCAATTTCAAACGATTATTGCATAAATCAGTATACATTGATGTAAGTAATACAATGTCACACAATGTGCGAACACTATATACTTGTATAATTACACCCTGTTAGGGCACAGCATCATTATGATATGAGAGAGAGCTTTAATTAATTATAGAGCTTCACGACCTTGTTCCACCAGCTCAATTCTACCATCGGACATCCAGACGCACCGCCGGATACCATCCATACCTACTTGCTATTCCACCAATTCGGACTAAGCGCTTCCAGTCATCATTTATAATGCGCACTGCTAAAGAGTGGAACTCACTACCTGCGTCTGTGTTTCCAAACGCATACAACCCTAATCTCTTCAAAGTAAGAGTGAACAGGCTTTTTCTGGGTGAGCTCGCTCCATCTTAGACTTTGCCTCTGTCCTATGACCTAGAATAGAGTCAAGAGCAAACCCATCATTAATACTAATAAAAAAACTAAAAATCTTATAGCTGATGTGATTTATAATAACAACAATACATAATATTAGTACGGATAGTGTAGATTTTTTAGCAGAATTATAAAACTCATTCAAACAAAATGAAATGATACAATATCGTTTTGTGTGGTTGTCTGTACAGACGTCACAATCAACACGACGCCAGCGACCTAAATACATCGGGGTTGATCAAACCTTAACACGATCCAACTCAAACGACACCACTACTGCAGTAAGCGGCTCCTGCAGTAATAGATCTGAATATAAATAAAAGATAACGGGAATGCTTTCAGCAGAGCATTGTTCACGAAAGAGCTTCAGCCAAAATGCTGAAATATCGCTGAAATATGCATTGTCTTGGGGGCTCTATGTTCGCATTGAAAAATGACTCCTGAATATGCGACGAAAATCAGAAAGTACATATTGCATGCATATTACATTGCAAAGGCTCTCGAGCAGATTCATATATTCTATGAGAGATTCCTCTTTGCATACGATGTTTGTAAGCGATTTAACGGATTTAAAAAAAATGGTCTGTACTCGTATGTGGTATGGTTTTTTATGAAGCAACACACAGGGCCGAAAAAGAGTTAGTCGCACTGCGACAAAAACCAAAACACACGACGTACATTATTATTTTTCTCGAGAGCGGAAGATCTATGGGTTGTCTAAACTTATATAACAAAAATATTCATTAAAAAGTCAGATGAAAAAGTTCATGAGCGCTTCCAAAAAGCAGTCGTCTGTGCAGAAAAACCAATACAAAGATACAAAAAAAATTACATACACGGAGTAACTTAAAGGATATAATAATGAAAGGAGGAAAACAAATATTGGACCTCCCACAGTAAATTACCCAGCTGATTGGCAATTGTGTATGGGAGGCCCAAACTTTTTTGAATATTTCGGTCCAAGTTCCACGGGGCATCTCAGTTGCATGAGTACCTTGACCCACTTTTGGCTTGTAATACCTTTTTTGTTCAATTCAATTCAATTCAATTCAATAATTTATTCAATAACAAAATACATTTGTGTTTGAAATATATTAAGCTAGGAAATCAATCAATTATTTAAAATTAGTATTACAAACAATAAATATACATTAAAAAAAAAAAACAATATGTCAAATGATAAATAGAACAATAACAAGACAATATTACAAAAGCGCCTAAAATTTAAAAAGACAATAAATAAAAATAAAATTAAAAAAAATAAACTAATTATAATAATTTACTAACATCATATTTTATCAATCAAATTTAATATGTGAACAGAAAAGTAAAAATAAGAATCATTAAAAAGAATTCATGCAAACATTCATCAAAATTCGTCAAGCGTGTAGCAGCATTTTTCTAACAGAAGTGTTTTCAACTTACATTTAAAGGTATTTATGTTTTTAATAGTTTTGAGGTCAATAGGCAATTTATTAAAAAGTTTAACAGTCTGATATCGAGCGCAGTGTTTGACAACTTCGAGTTTTGGGACTATAATGTTATTGAGATCCTTTCTCCTCGTCTTCTCCCTAATGACCATTTCCTCATCACTCTCGAAAGTTTTACGGTATTTAATAACGTCTGTTAATAGCACAAGTATGTATAGACTAGGGACTGTAAGTATACCTAATTCTCTGAAATGAGACTTACAAGATTCATATGATGGTATTCGTAAGATTGTGCGTATCGCCCGTTTTTGGGCTACAAAAGCTTTTTCAAGGTTATAACTATAACTATTACCCCACAATTTGATACTATAGCGTAACTTGGATTCAACAAGAGCATAATAAACAGATTTTAATTGTTCCCTTGTTAGCTCATCTCGCAAAGACCGAAGCGCATAGCAAGCTGAACTTACTGACTTCTCGATAGATAACAGTTCATGCTTCCAGTTTATGTGTTCATCTATGTACACCCCTAAAAATTTTACCTTAGTTACATCTTGAACTTTTTCTCCATTGATAGTAATATTTATTAATTTTTCATTATTGCGCGCAGTAGTTTTAAAGAGTAGCACGTTAGTTTTGCTGGAATTAAGCCTTAAATTATTGTACTGTAACCATATGTGAAAAGCTTTCAAGGCGTTATTTAAATTTAAGGTGAGATCACACAAATTATCACTTGAAAGTATGTTACTCCCTGTAGAGCAGGAAACACTGCGCAGCAATCTGATGTTATCTCCCGATGCATTAACAAACATTGGTCCGGACTCCGGAACCCGCTGCGGCGATCCAGTTCCCGATAATTGCTGAATAAACAACGAGCTGCACTTACTGCCCACCAGCGAAGACCACGCGTCCATTTTGCAGCACTTCCATTTCCGGTTTCCAATGGACGCAAGAGTCTAGTTTAATTACTGGCACTTTGGATAGACGACGTAAGTGATGGAATAGAGAGAGTAATATGATTAATGTAATGTGTGTCGTGTTCGTGTAGTGGTCTCTATCAATCTCAGTTATGACTAAGGTTGTGACCTGACGGCCCCATACCCCCATACCACCCTACTTCTTACAGGACAGCGACTGATGGCTTTCTCTCATTTCTCTGGCCCTTTCCTCAAGGTTTATTTTTATTTCAAGTTCGTATTACTGAGCTTGCATTGATTTAAGGACAACATTTTATGTAGAGTTTTGGCGATGTAAAACGACAATGAACGGTCGTTCAAAACACAAATTCTCAAACACAACGTTTTTCATACAAAAGTTATGTGGACTTATGTCTAAATAAAGGAGACAAGAATCTTTCAAAAAAGGTCGAATGGAAATCTCATTTTGCAATAACGTTATAGAAAAAGATAACCTGTTAAAACTGATTCGCCAGTAGATGGAGCTACTGCTGCACCACTCAAGAACCCGCTTACCTCACCGTCCGTCGGTTCTACGACAGATGTGCCCAGACCACCAACAATTCATTTTGCTACACTTCCAGACTAATGCATGCAAACGCTTAAGTCGAGCATTGATTAAGAATTGAACATGTAGCGGGTACTTACAGCAGTTAGAGTTCGTCCGACTTGCTCAAGAGGACTTCACCACAGGAGAAATAAATGGGAATTGTTCACATTCACAGAATCCTACCTAACTTACGTAATATTTAGGTACGTTGGAATAAGGTAGCGTCCGATTCTGCTCAGCTGCGACGGTATTTCCTTCTACAGCTCGATTCCATCTAAAACTGTGACTGCACATTCCTCACCAGACTGTTATGCATGACGTGCGAGGGGCCTGCAAACGGCTACTTCAATATATAAGGTGAAATAGTAGTAGTGACCGATAGCGAAAATTCAAGACGGCCTGGTGATAGGGAACAACTTTTCAAAAATAAATTTGGAGTTCCAATTCAAAATATCCTATCAGCTGATTTGAGTAACTCAAAATATTTTTTCCGATGGGCAAGTAGTTTCTTATTACCAGCCCGTCATGAGTTGTAAAACTTCACCCTATGTACGCGTAAAGAACTACGAAGTTGGAATCCTCGTTTCCTTTTCTGATAGCTGCCGAGATGTCTTACTGCTCCGTTACTCTCTATTGTGAGTGTGTACCGCCCCCCTCCCCCACCTCGCACCCCCCTCTCCCTCCACTAATGAACGATGTTGGAACCGCGGACACATCGGGCGGAGCGGGCGGTGGCGATGCTGCGTCTCATCAGCTGGAGAAACTCAACTGTATTTACATTTTAAGTGACTTTGCTGATACCAGTGAATTTTGATTGCGAGAATTTTGGAAACTTTCTACTGACTTCAAATGAGATGGGCCAACTTAGGAATAAGTTTGTTAGCCTGTCCACTTAGGCAAATTTTACATAACTTTTGAACACGTACTGTATTCGTTTCGTTTTGTAAAGAAAACCAGAAACACGAACAATTTTAAATCACTCATCAACAGCCACATAACCTGACCACTTTTACAACCAGAAATCCTGCAGGCAGGGTGAAATTTTACTAGTGACCAATAGTGACAACTTAAGACGGGCTGTAGATAAGGAACAACTTTCTCCAAGAAGCATAGGTCAAAAAACGTAGACAATAATTCAGAAAACTAGGTGTACACAAAATAAAAATCTTAAAAGAAAGTCAAGCATTTAAAATCATTGAGGTATTACCTCAATGTTTAAAATGTGTGAAATTTTACTAGTGACCGATAGCGAAAACTCAAGATGGGCTGGTGTTAATGAACATAGTTCGAAATACGAAAATCAATTTAGGACCTCCCACACAAAATTTCTTCATGCATTACTATGGAAACTAGAAATTTTTGTTTCATATTTCAACCGATGTTCCTTGGGAAAAGTTATTCCTTATCACTAGCCTATCTTGAGATTTAGCTATCGGTCACCAGTAGAATTTTACCCCATATTTACTGTGATATCTACTTACCACGCAAAACAAGTAAGCTGCCAGTGCAATGCAAAGTGTAGCACAGGGAAAGCTGGCTTATTTCCTGAATTGAACCCAAAGTCGTCTTATACGATACCCGCAGATCAAAATGGAGAGATGTTATTCCAAACCAGCACGAAATAGAATCAGAAAATTTATAGAAACGGTAAAAAAATAGTAGTATACAGGAGGCTACACCTGGCGTTGCTCGATATTTAATTAAAGACCTATTTCCGTCTGTCTTTGTCGGTATTCAGCTCGACTTCACCGTCGCAGGGAAGGGAAGGACGTGCCTCCGTTTAACTTTTCCCTTCATTATTATTCAACATTTTCACATTTCTTTTCAAATGGCGTTTCGACAGAAAACTCGCTACTTTTGTGAATGCTGACTTTTAGGATGAACAAGTTCAGTTAAAATGTAAATTGGCAGTGAATAATTTGGGCAGCAGGTAAAAGAAATAGTAATGCTGCTGAGAACAAGGGTCTCAATAAGTGACTTGGAGTACATGTTGGAAAATGTACATACATACATCACGCCTA
The DNA here is from genome assembly GCA_027580185.1 of Tuta absoluta. Lineage (NCBI taxonomy): Eukaryota > Metazoa > Arthropoda > Insecta > Lepidoptera > Gelechiidae > Tuta > Tuta absoluta. The sequence goes on from JAQAHW010000059.1 coordinate 2,142,207, forward strand.
TATCCCTTGCGGGGTAGGCAGAGCATAAACGGCCGTATAATACGAACATTCACACACGTCTGACAAACATTTGAGGGTCATTCAGATCATTTTGTATCACCATAGTGACAGGTTGTCAGCCCATCGCCTAAGATTGCAATACACATGTAACCCCCGAGTCCTTTAATCGCCTCTTACGATACCCACGGGAAAGAAATGCGGTGATGCTATTCTAAGCCGGCATAATACGTCATTAAAATGTATACCATTTTAATAAAAATAAAAACTTAGCAAATTTTCATGAGCAACTTACATTTTATTTTTATCTGATAAGTATTCTATTATAATATAAATAGTTAGGTAATGGAAAATACCACTGCGGACCCACCATACCCCTGGCAATACCCCTGGGGGTAGGGTGGGACTGAACCATACCACCATAGTAGTGTTGGGATTTAAACAATTGAGAAAATAAATACGACAAAGGAACTTTACTGAACGAAACTTAAAATTTATAAAACGTACTCTTAGGCAGACATAAACATAACAAACAAAGCTTCGAATAATAAATTACTTATCTTAATTGATCTAACGCATGCCCTATGGTGACTTCGTTGTGCAATAATTTCATTTGGACTTCTGTAATAAAATCATCATTCATAATTTGCTCCGGTCGGCGTTTATTAAAGGTAATCTTTTCTTGTGAATGTCGTGTAGAACATTTAATAATCTCATTAAAGTTAGTGTATTTTTATTGAGTAATTTATTTACTTTTGAATGAAAAGACTCTACAATATTGGTCGTCCGGTGTCTTTCACCGTAAACGCTGAATACGTCGGGAGTATCTACTTTTAACCAAAAATTTTCAATATATCTTATAAACTTGTCCGTCCGCTTTAAACCCACACATTCTGATTTGATATAATCCAGTCCTTCTAATATTTTATCGGCAAGCATAAGTGGTACAGCGGCAGTAAGTCCCACGATTCTCTTTTCAGGTTGTCATAGAATGATACTAACACCGGGTAGGTAGCTACTTGTAAAATATCGGGATATTTTTATTTTTCATCGATAATTAATTGTCTAATATCCGCACATTTCGTTTGATCAAGTATGAACAATATATATTGTATATCTTAAATGTTCTTCAGCCAACACTATGGTGGTATGGTTCAGTTCCACCCTACCCCCAGGGGTATTGCCAGGGGTATGGTGGGTCCGCAGTGGAAAATACATGTTTTGGGACAAGAACTCAGCGATACCTTTTGTGAGAGTACTTATATTGTCATTCATAATTATATTTTATTTTTATCTGATAAGAATTCTATAACAATATAGAGTTAGGTAATGGAAAATACATGTTTTGGGATAAGAACGCAGCGTTACTTTTCGTGAGAGTTAATTATAATTTTTCGAATATAACTGTGAATATTTTCATATTTCAATCCAATATTAATGATTTTCACATTGGATTATGTTTTCTACAACTTCGCAGTAAAAATTCACATAGATCTGATAACTAAGTGTAGACATTGTAATTTAAACACAGTAGAATGAATGGTTTGTCGCGTCTATCCCGCAACTTTGCAGTAAAAATTCACATAGATCTGATAACTAAGTTTAGAAATTGTAATTTAAACACGGTAGAATGAGGGTGGTTGATCGCGTCTATCCCGCAACTTTGCAGGAAAAATTCACATAGATCTGATAACTAAATTTAGAAATTGTAATTTAAACACGGTAGAATGAGGGTGGTTTGTCGCGTCTATCCCGCAACTTTGCAGGAAAAATTCACATAGATCTGATAACTAAGTTTAGAAATTGTAATTTAAACACGGTAGAATGAGGGTGGTTTGTCGCGTCTATCCCGCAACTTTGCATTAAAAATTGACCCTTCCGGACTATTTGTCATATAGATCTGATAACTAAATTTAGAAATTGTAATTTAAACACGGTAGAATGAGGGTCGTTTGTCGCGTCTATCCCGCAACTTTGCAGGAAAAATTCACCCTTCCGGACTATTTGTCACATAGATCTGATAACTAAATTTAGAAATTGTAATTTAAACACGGTGGAATGAGGGTGGTTTGTCGCGTCTATCCCGCAACTTTGCAGGAAAAATTCACCCTTCCGGACTATTTGTCACATAGATCTGATAACTAAATTTAGAAATTGTAATTTAAACACGGTAGAATGAGGGTGGTTTGTTGCTTCTATCTCGGGATTCCTTTATCTTCTTCCTGACTATCTCAAGCTGCCGCATCAAGTATTGTTCCTCGATGGGCAGTACCTGGTCTCGAAGTGTCTTCAACCGCTCGCAGAACATATTTGACGACCAGCTGACTACATTTTCGAATTTGGCTACGTATGGACTTGATGTACGCTTTGGACTACTTCTTTTAGCGGCTGCCCATAGCTTTGCTATTCCAGGTTGAATGAACTCCAGAGTACCTGTAACAAACATCCGTAAAAATCATTACACATAAACACATTTTAACGCTTTTATTCTTACTTGTAGCGGCGCGGATTGCAAAGAAATATGAAGCGCGCGCCGCACACAGAATGCGCTGACTTCGCTGGATGCATCTACTGCTAACGAGGCGACGACGACAACGCTGCCTGCACAATGTAAACACAACACGTCATACTCGTCATGGAAGATTAGCCAATCAGAAGTCAAGACCTAAAACGCGGTTACGAAGTTTGTCGAAGACTTAGTATAAATACAAAATCCACGTCCTACCAGTCGGGCCGTGGTCCCCGAGCTGAACACCTCGCTCGGTAGGAATTCCCTTTTTCCATCATGCAACACAACCCCTCAATCTTCCTTATCTGTGCAAGAAAAGCAATGACGGAAGCACTTACATATTGTAACATCAAGAGCCATTCTTGCAACTCTTGCCATAATTGATGTTTTTGTATATTAGCTGTAGGTATAGATGCATTTTGTGTTTATTTACATTATTGATATACCGAGATATTGGTTCTTTGTTTTGTTTGGTTTTAGGAGTTTTGTCACCTCGGCTCAGTAATTTGTCACTTACGTCAAAAATTCAGTCTTTATCAAAAGTCATCAAGTCAACATTTTGTAAATGTCATAGTTGGATGCAAAATAGTTTTTATTAAAAAAATATGATATACTAGCTTTTACCCGCGACTTCGTCCGCGTTAAATAGTTTTTTTAGGCACAGGTTCTAAAGTAGATATGTATTTTCATAATAAGTATGACAGTGATATTAGAACAGTTCTTATCTCTACTATTTAAGGATGACTTGCTTGCTTCTGTTGTTAAAGGGACAATTCAAAATTTGCTATCCGGTGTACTGCCCTGAGAGATCAATACATACATACATATAAACACATATCACGCCTTTATTCCGCAGAGCGTGAACAGCCGCAAAAAACGGCCATTTACACCACGTCTGACAAATGTTTGAGGGTTATTCGGAATATTGTGTATCGCTATAGTGACAGGTTGTCAGCCTATTGCCTAAAATTGCAATACACACCCTCGAGTCCCTTAGTCACGTCTTACGACTCCCACGGGAAAGAGATCAATAGTTATAACCATTGAAAACAAAAGTCAATAGATAACAAAAAATCCTCGGTAAAAAGTTGTCAATATCCTTTCTCAACTTATTCCCATCATACTGAACGACTTTTGTTTTAGAACCATTTCTGTATCTCTAATAGTTTAGGTGGGCTCCTGATGGTACACTTGGTGGTCTACATAATTTACTCCAGATCCTCTACGTTCTTGTGAAAAGAAGCAGCCCATCAAACTGAATAATTTTTGTTTTGGAACCATTTCTGTATCTCTAATAGTTTAGGTGGGCTCTTGATGGCACACCTGGTGGTCTACATAGTTTACTCCAGATCCTCAATGTCGTTGTGAAAAGAAGCAGCTCATCATACTGAACAACTTTTGTTTTGGAACCATTTCTGTATCTCTAACAGTTTAGGTGGGCTCCTGATGGTACACCTGGTGGTCTACATAAGGTACTTCAGATCCTCAATGTCCTTGTGAAAAGAAACGGCCCATCATAGTGAACAACTTTTGTTTTAGAACCATGCCTGTATCTCTAATAGTTTAGCTGGGCTCTTGATGGTATACCTGGTGGTCTACATAAGGTACTCCAGATCCTCAATGTCCTTGTGTAAAGAAGAGGCCCATCATACTGAACAACTTTTGTTTTAGAACCATGCCTGTATCTCTGATAGTTTAGTTGGGCTCCTGGTGGTACACCTGGTGGTCTACATCTGTTCTCCAGACCCTCGAATGGTGATAAAAAGTAGCCTATGTCCGTTCTCGGTATGCTAGCAATCTCTGTGCCAAGTTTCATGAAGATCGGTTCAGCGGTTTGGCCGTGAAAGCGTAGCAGACGGACAGACAGACAGACAGAGTTACTTTCGCATTTATAATATTAGTGTGGATATTAGTGTGGATTAGTGTGGATTTTGTTTTTGTCTACCTTCAATCAACGCGTCCTTTTGTACCCGTAAATAAGACGGAAGACCGCCTTGCTCGAAGTTCTCTACCCTTACATCCACCCCTTAATGTTTGTTTACCCTTGCCGATCGCTAACAGGGATCCTAAAAGCTATCTGGTAACATATTTTCCGTATCGTCTTTGTCAGGTTTTAGTTGATTATCTTTGGGATAAATAAGTTCATGTACAAGTATTTGTTCGCGCGGCGTGCTATTTCTTGAAATCGCATAGATCAGCGCTGCGTGCAGCGGGTCCCCCGTCGCACCGGGGCGACGGTGACGGAGCACGTATTTCTTCTCACCTTCTCTTAACGTAAACTTGGACAAAAATTCTCCACACAACAACTTGGCTATGTAGTATATCAACAAATAATCCATGATATCGATTGTACACCCGTGCGATCAAAATGTAATGGCGGCGCTGCGAGAGGCGGGAGTCCTTCGCAGGCGTCTGCGATAGGTTAAATTTGCGCGACGGACACCCGCGACTGACGCCCGCTTAACGCAGCGGATGTCCTTAGTTTCTTTTCAATTATTTTTCTATTGTGCTTGGGTGTTTTCTTTTTACAATTTGTATTTATATACAAAAAAAAAGTATGCATGTATCTCATTAAATCTCTAACACCAATAGTACAAGCTTTGCTTAGTTTGGGGCTAGATGGCGCTGTGTAAAATGTCCAAAATATTTATTTTTATTTGTGTACAGAGTAAAGAGCCTCATGTAACCCTCATTTATCCGAATATGGGGTAAGGTGAGGTTGTTTGGAGTAAACAGCAAGTAAACAGTGACACGGATTTCGCAGGGCGGGCGCGCTTCACCACTTCATTAATTAGTGAGACAGGAAAATACCTACTCGTTGGAAGTTAATAACTTTGTATTATACTTGCTTAGTCTGACTAAATTCTCTAGCCGCCTAACATCCTACTAGCCGGTAGCGGTGATTGTACACACATATAATGCCTTTCAAAATTCAAAAATTAAAATTAAAATTCAAAAAGTTTCTTTGCAACAAACATGGTAGTTAAGGTGGTAGGATTGAATAGTGTACAAAACATGTTTCGCCATCTTAAGAAATAGCATACAAATATTATCAAGTTGATCGGCGGTCATACACAATGAAATGAAAAAATTAAATAAAAATAATAATAATAACAATAAAATTCATGTCAATTTATTTTTTGCGGTTTACCTTTATCCTTTGCGGGGTAGGCAGAGCGTTTAGGCCTTGATTCACCTGTAAAGTTTGTCTCTTTCATTTGCGCTGCGCCAGAGAGAAACAGACAATAACTTTTCGCTCAAGTTTTCGCAAGATTTTACTGTTTTTCCGAAATATAAACTAGAGAAATACCGTTACAATGTCTAATTTAGGTATTTGTACTAGAACAGGTATGTATCAAAATTAATGGCATATTTTTTTTGTAATAACTTGAAAACTGAAGACATAATATTGAAAAATGTTTTAAATAGATTAGATTTTTTTTGTATCTAGTAATGTTTGTCAAATTGTATAACTGATAGGTATATGTTATCTGTTAGATCCACGACAATCACATATATTTTTTCAATTTTATAATTGTAATTGTCTAAATAAAACCGGTTTAAAAATTTTGCTCGCGCTAAATCCTCGCCTTAACGGACTCAAAAAAATTTACGCTATCACTACGTTTCACAAATATTTGAGGACTGTTTAAAAAAATGTCGTAATACTACAGTGACACGTTGTAAACATATAAAACCCTCGAGTCCCTTAGTCGTCTCTTACGACATCCGCAGGAAAGAAATTGAGTAATATTCTATGGTTATATGTTGCACCCACACACAGTTATGTATGTTATGTTATGTATGTATTTTCATAAATGTATGTTATTTTCATAAATAAAAAAAAAATACGTTGTGTTGTTTGTATAGATGTCGCTTGTACGTCGCTTTGAGATGAGTACCAAGATATTGGAAAGTGTCATTCGGGGCGCCGGTAGTTCAGTTGGCAGAGCAGTGGCACGGTACCCCACGGTCTCAGATTTATAATTTTTTTATTTTTATTTATGAAATTTACAAAATATGAAATTTATGATGCTAATCTAAGCCAGCATCACATGGTGACTGTATTTATTATTCTATCACAATATTTACAAGTGTGAATGTGACCAGTAGACTTTTCTTATTATTGTCATGTGGGATACCGAGTTGACATTCGACCCGATGTGTACCCATGAAGAAAGTTATGAAACCATAGGTAGTTGTAAGCCTCTTACATATATGTGCAATGATCGATCTATGTAATCAGAGAAGGTTCCGGGCTCGATTCTCGGTAGGACACTCACAAAGTTGATATTTATCACTTTGTGAATTTGTTCCCGGTCTGGTTAGGCCATTGCAGGGTGAACCACCTGATTTTCCGAAAAAAAAATGGTTCCGTGCTTCGGAGGGCAACGTCGGTCCCGGTTGCTGTCTATGATTACTTAGACGGCGGTCGTTACACAACCATGTCAGAGGCCTTTTACTAGTAATAGGCGGTTGAAAAACTCTGACACCAGGGTTCATCGTCTCGTTGACCTCTTCTCTCTTTTCACACGAAAAGAGAGAAGAGATCACATAGAACAGCAACCGGGAACTTCGACTTAGCTTACATGCTCTCCGAATCACGGAATTATCTTTCATAAGGATTATCATGTGGCTCATGTAGTTTAATTATTCTTCCACTTTTAAAATTAATGTCAGCTGTGCCACCCCACATCACAATGCAATATGCTAACATGCTAAACCAAGAATAACAAGACGTGAATATATTCCGGAAAAGCGTCGCATATTTTTGTGAGACGTAAAATTGTGAACCAGAGCACAATCCGAACATTTTTACACACGAAATTTTTGTTCCCGACAATATTGCGAAAAGATAATCTGCATACGAAATTGAAACGAAATTATATTTACATTTAACCCAGCAACAATCTCATGTGATTTTAGTACGACTGAGTAAAATAGAAATAAGATGACATGAATTTGAATTATTTTATTTTTCAAAGGATACTTTCGTGTTTCTTTTCACATGCTGAAGGAATATTTTTTAGTTTAATTTTTTTAATGTTGTTTTCGTGAAACATAAATAAATATAGTCTTTGTAGACTTTAGGAGCACTTAGTCACGCAAGTCTATACACTTCATGCTTAAGCCTAGGTTAAAGAGAGCAAACTGATAATGTTATTCTAGTCTAGTGTCTGTAGCAAAATTATTGAGAGTAACAGAAGCCGGAGGGCGTCTCAAAGCAGAAAAACTATTATATGTCATTAAAAAAAACACCTTTCTGTAAAAGCCGCGACAGAGCAAGGCAACTTCTTCATATCGATTCTTAAATAAGGTGTAAAAAAATTTGCCCTCCCATACAAATTATCCCGGCCGGGTAAGCACTAAGTATGGGAGGGTCAAATTATTTTTTCATATTTCGACCTATGTTCCTTGGGGAAAGTTGTTCAGATTCACGCACTGGTTCACCCCTTAAAATATTCTCAGCTAATTCTTTTACACAATGTAGTGATCAGCAGTTTACGTGAAAGTTTTGCATTTGCTTTGTTCCTGGCGCAAAAGCTTATACAGTTGAAAATAAAGAATAAAGATGTTGAAGAAATGTTCGAATGTAATATAATATATTTTTTAAAAATTTTCATAAATACAAAGAAGTTGTCGTAGCACTATACTACGGCGTAGTCCAACGCTACGAACAGCAAAGACCGGCCTTTTCACCCGTTTTCCCCGTAAAATCTACTATTTTCCCAACTACCTTCCCCCTTTATATATAATGCTCCTCCCCCCCTGCAGCTGCGCGTGTATTATTCTATGAATGGGCTAACATTAATCCTTTAAGACGTTGCGTGCGTGGCGTGATGTAAACACGAGAATAGTTAAGCTGGTGAGGTCTCGGGCGGGGATTACCCGCTCACTAACTGCCTCTGCGGCTCAGCGGGGACTACCCGGCTCCCGCAGGTCACGGTCGTTATAGTGCTAGTAGATCGGACGTGCTGCCCTGCCTTGAGTACTTAAGACTTTATTGGAATAATGGTAATAAAATAACATACATAGGTACATACATGTACATACACACAGCACGCCTATAATCCCTTGCGGGGTAGGCAGAGCGTAAACGGCCGCAAAAAACGGACATTTACGCCACGTCTGACAAATATTTGAGGGTCATTCGGAAAATTGTGTATCGCCATAGTGACAGGTTGTCAGCCGATCGCCTAAAATAGCAATACACACCCTCGAGTACCTTAGTACTACCTTCTTAAGACTCCCACGGGAAAGAAATGGGGTGATGCTATTCTAAGCCGGCATCACACGGCACAATAAAATAACAGTCAAGGAGAATGCTATAAAATCTGAATTTATATCAGAATGTAACTGTCGCCGAGCGTTCGGATGTAGTAAAGAGGTAAGTTGTGAACAAAGGATAATTGTGATCAAATAAGTATGCAAAAACTCGTTGCTGATAAATACATTACTCCAATATAATTTAACGTATTAAATTATTAAATAACTTCAAAGACTAGCTCTCTTGGTTGTAAATACTCGTGACTTTAATTCAAAATCTTATATCAAAATGAAAACAAAGTAATTCACTGTCGTCGTTAACACACACACACACAAGCAACTTGTATGGTTAGTATGCGAGAATGTGTGTGTGTGTTTGTGATACAAATACGACACGACAAGCTTCCTAATTGGATTGTTTTAGAAGTACCTACCTAGCTTTTAATTTAAATATGAAATGTATTTTATTCAGTATTACATAAAAAAAGGATATAACAAGCTGAAAGAAGATTAAAATACTCATGAAGCATTGGTCGAAATATTTAAAAAAATCTTGACGTATCATACAAAATAGCCAATCACCTGGTTACTTTACTATGGGAGGTCCAATATTTTTTCGTGTTTTGACCTATGTTGTTATTGCAAAAGTTTTTCAGTATCATGAGTATTACTTTGACCTAATTTCGGCTTGTTATACCCTTTCCGTTCCTCCTTAATGTTATACATACATACATATATCACGCCTATATACCTTGCGGGGTAGGCAGAACGGAAAAGACCGAAAAAACGGTCACTCACGCCACGTCCAACAAACATTTGAGGGTGATTCAGATAATTGTATATCACTATAGTGACAGGTTGTCAGCCCATCGCCTAAAATTGCAATACACACCCTCGAGTCCCTTATTCGCCTCGTACGACTCCCACGAGCAAGAAATGGGGTGATGCTATTCTAAGCCGGCATCACACGGCCAAATGTAATACTGAAATAAAAATAACATGCGAACCTAAAGGCAAGGAAAACAATCATGAAGAGTTGGAAATGTTTATTCGGCATTTAAATAGACATAGCTTTCTTTACAACGTATCTATGTAAATTGATGAGTAGGTATACTTATTTATGCACAAAGCGTATAAACCCCACCATTGTTATGTTTATCAATAAGTTTGGAAATTTCAGTGAGGGTAATACGGTTTAAAATCACTGGTTCACATGCTGTACCGGAGTAGATATGGCTTTGAGAAATATTGCGGCAAGAATAATACATATCATGACCCTTTTTTGCGGCTGTTTACGCTCTGCCTACCCCGCAAGGGGTTATAGGCGTGATATGTGTATGTGTGTATGTATGACCCTGAGGTTATCAATCCATTCGTCAACTCAGTGTCCCACTCGAAAAGAAGCAGAATACATGTACACTCGGAATGCAGAAGTAGAGTAAAGAAGGTAGAGTAAAAAAAGAAAATAAACAATATTTTAGGGAAATGACTGTACAAACTTTAAGGGCGTGTTCTAAACGTGATCCTGAATAACTTATCTAAAGATTATTTTCTACGTCTAGAACATGCTCCGAAAATGTATAGTAATTTTCCAAAGACTTTATATATAGGATGAAATTTTATTAATGATTGAAAGCGAAAACTCCAGACGGGCTGCTGGCAAGCAACAACTTTTTCCAAGGAACATAAGTCGAAATCCGAAAAAATATTGGACTTTCCATACAAAATTGCCAATTAGCTGATTTGGGTTAATATGGAAAAGCAAAATATTTTTGACATAATTCGACTTATGTTCCTTGGAGAAAGTTGTTTCTTATCAGTAACCCGTCTTGACTTTTCGCTATCGGTCGCTAGTAAAATTTCACCCTATATTTCACTGGTGATGTGATGAAGTAACGCTTAGCCTCTTAACACTTTTAGCACGTTAAGCCGTCGGCCCCGGTTGCTGTCTATGTCTACTTAGACGGCGGTCGTTACACAACCATGTCAGAAGCCTACTACTAGTAGCAGGCGGTTGAAAAACTCTGACACCAGGGTTCATTGGTTCGTTGGACGACTCGGTGTCCCACACGAAATGAGATGAGCATTTTAACGCGCTGCAAGTTGCCCAACAAAAGCAGGAAAACTATAATTCACCCGCACATAGAACGAGTGTCGATACCTACAACCACAGAACACACGCACACGAACACACAAACAATGCCTACTACTTCCCCGCTTTAAAGATAATAAACATAATTTACCACAGACATTTTCTTGCTTCAAAATATTCTTATTTATTATTTTTATTCCACGTGAAATTGAATATTCTAGGTGCTTTGTTTCATTATTTGTTCCGTTTCCTTCATAAAAATCTACACGGTTTTTTCAGCAAGATATGTCCAACGACCTCCGTGTCGTCTTTACTCTCACAATCCGAAGGTCTCTGGTTGTTTAAAACTGTTTCCAGTTTGGACATACTAAACACACTTTGTCTGTTACCATGTTAGCAAATTGTCGTTCATTGAGTCGATGTTACACACGATATGACTCAGTGAGATCATTTCATGTATTTTATACCAATCGGAAGCAAAATGCGGTAGTAAATCTCAGCGGAAACGCCCTGGCGTGGCGCCAGCTGCTGGTACGAGTATGACGCGATGTGACGGCTCTCAGCTTGTCGCCCGTCACTACCGTCACTACAGATCACGTTGTGACGACCAGCACTTAATTCTTCTGTTTGAGATTCCGTATTTACTCTGTCCGTTCGTTTTGTCATCTCATTTATTTATCGGTTTGTTTTATTTTCGTTTTTATCAAGGACTAGATGATTCCATGAAAATTTGAATATGTTATAAGCATGAATAGAAAAACATAATGTTGCTCATTCTACAAAATGACTACAACACATAAACAAAAAGATATGTTAAGACTATTTACAAAATATAGTAAATACTTTCTTATTTATTTTATATTCAAAAGGAACTTCCACCTTTTTGCAAATGGATACAAAATCGTATCAGACACATTTTATTACGACAAAATTACCGTTAGGAATTTAGGCACATAATATCATAACGTAACGTTATCACCCCTGACGCGAGTGTGTATCACACGCGGGGGTGTCAGGTGTGATGTGGTGCAGAGCCGCAAGTTGCAGGTGCCGGAACTCTCCGTCGCGCGAATACACCACGATTGACGGTTATTGCGAATAATCGTCAAACGTGACGACACGACACACGACACGCGGGGACGATATTAAACCGAGTGACGATCACACGCTTTTTTCCACTCGCCACATGGTTCGATCATTCTGTATTGATAGGAAATATATCATGTGAAATATTTCAAGTCTTTCTGCGGTAGCTTATAATTTTAATAAGTCAATATTAGAGGCATTTTCAACAACTGCATATTTTTGTCAATTTCGGTGGATTTTTTAATTTTCTGCTTATTTGATGTTTTTTGTAGCTGTATAGCAAAAGATACTCATTTTGAATATAATATATTAACAGGGAAATATATAACAATAGTATTTGGTAAGTTATTTGGGTCACCGAAATTGCCTTGTCACCGAAATTGAATTCATGCCACCGAAATTGAGTTTGTGCCACCGAAGTTGCAATTGTGCCTCAGATCCTCCAATGCTGAAACCTGTGGGATCGCTGGTTCACTCTGCAAGTGAGAAGGCAAATTTGTTGACGCTGGCACCAAGCCACCACCTACTGTACCTCGTTGCGATTCTTCGATGTCGGTGATCGCAGTACACACTAAAGAAGTTCGAAGAGTATTGTGCAGTCTAGACGTGAACAAAGCCAGCGGACCTGATGGCATACCACAAGAGTGTTAAGACTTTGTGCGCATGAACTGTCTCCTGTGCTGACATGCTTGTTCCGCCTCTTTCTTAAAGAAAGAACGATGCCGGGGGCCTGGAAGGTTGCTAATGTGCAACCAGTTCCCAAAAAGGGCGACCGTGCTGACCTTGCCCATTACCGTCCAATTGCCATACCTCCATCCTATGCAAGGTCATGAAGAGGGTACTTAACAGTAAGTTGCTGACCTACCTTGAAGACAAAACAAAATTGTTATAAAAAGAAGAAAATTGCGTTATGCAAATTTCTTTTTTTTACAATGACCGATCATGACGTTAATAAGTGATAATGCTATCCTACATTGAATAAAGTTATTTCATTTTCATTTTCATTTACAATGATCTTCTCAGTGACCGTCAATATGGCTTTCGCCGGGGGCTGTCTACTGGTGATCTTGTTGTGTATGTCACGCACTGCTGGGGCGAAGCCATCGAGAAAAACGGCGAAGCACTTACCGTTTCACTCGATATCTCGAAGGCCTTTGACAGGGTCTGGCATGCAAGTCTGCTCAATAAGCTTCCTGCTTATGACATCCCAGCTGATTTTTGTACTTGGATTTCAGACTTTCTTAGTGAACGGTCCATCAAAGAAGTCGTTGACGGCTGCTCCTCTGATTTTATGGCCATTGATGCCGGAGTTCCTCAGGGGTCTGTTCTCTCTGCAACTCTTTTCCTGCTGCACGTCAATGACCTCCTTCAGCATGGTATTGTTGGATACGCAGATGATAGTACCGTTTCAGAGAGATACTTGACAGGTGCAAGAATCAGTGGGGATGAAATACGTTCGTTAAGAAAGGCCATGGTAGAGCGAACAGATCTGACCTTAAGTCTTGTCTCCCAATGGGGTGACGACAATCTGGTCTCATTCAACGCAACCGAAACATAGGCGTGTCTTTTCACTGCAAAAAGAAGTCCTTTCGACTGGACACCTACTTTGACACCGGCTTGACTTTCTAGGCATGGAGTTGACATCAAATCTAAACTTCGGCGCGACCATCGAGTACAAAGCTCAAACGACGGCTAAGAAGCTGGGTATCCTGAATAGAGTGAAGCGATACTTTACGCCTGGACAGCTTTTAACTCTTTACAAAGCACAAGTCCGATCCTGCATGGAGTATTGCAGTCACCTTTGGGATGACTCAGCCAAATACCAACTTGCCGTTCTTGACTCGGTGGAAGGCAGTTCCAAGGGGCTCATAGGTGACAAAAAACTGGTGGACACAAAGCTACATAGCCTGGCACATCGCCGCAAGGTTGCCTGCTTGTCGGTTTTTACAGATTGTACTTCGGAGAGTGTGCTCAAGAGCTTCACGACCTTGTTCCACCAGCTCCTTTCTACCATCGGACATCCAGACGCACCGCCGGATACCATCCATACCTGGTTGCCATTCCACCAATTCGGAGTAAGCGCTTCCAGTCATCATTTATAATGCGCACTGCTAAAGAGTGGAACTCACTACCTGCGTTTGTGCTCCCAAACGCATACAACCCTAATATCTTCAAAGTAAGAGTGAACAGGCTTCTTCTGGGTGAGCTCGCTCCATCTTAGACTCTGTCTCTGTTCTATGACCTAGACTAGAGTCAAGAGCAAACCCATCAATAATAAAAAAAAAATGCCTTGTTTGGCTGCTTACATATGGATGGCATTGTGTTGAAGATAGCTTTAGACCCCTGTTAGCGGCAGCCGTCCACACCTGTTAGCACCTGCCGGTCGACAAATCAACTGATACCTGCGACTACAAATAGTAGCCACGTCTTCGGCTATCACTGACGGGTGTCAATGACTGAGCAGGAGGACCTTGCGGGAGTGCCGGGCTGGAGGGCCACGATGGATCGCCGGGCAGGAGGGCCATGAGGGATCGCCAGGCAGGAGGACCTCGTGGTAGCCCGGGCTGGAGGGTCACGAGGGATCAACGGGCTGGAGGACCTCGCGGGAGCGCTAGACTGGAGGGCCACGATGGATCGCCGAGCAGAAGGTCCTCGCGGGAGCGCCGGGCTGGAGGGCCACGAGGGATCGCCGTGCAGGAAGGCCACGAGAGAGCGCCGGGCTGGCTCAAAAATCCACTGCTGGACATGCGCCTCCCCTTATCGGGAGTATTGCCATCCTCTACACGCTCGGATGGTCACAAAATTTTGCATTCAGAGGGAACGCTGTTCTCTATTCCCTCTATCCCTTAGTCTTCTTCTCGACGCAGATTTTGTTTTTTTGGAAATAACCGTAATTTTTTTGTCAAACAAACGACCTAAAGCGACCGCATTTTACAGGCTTTTTCGATCTGTTTACACCGCAAGGAGTGAAAGCGTGATATTTCTAAATATTTTTGTAATTTGTATCAATTGAGCAAATTCGGTGGAGCTTTGCAATTTTGGTGGGCTTCTAGCAGCCCTAAAAGCCACCGAAATGTGCCCACCGAAGTTGCAAATTAGTCATTTATTTAAAAAATATACAAAAGTATCAAGGTTATTCCAGTTTGCAACTTATATCTCAAAAGTGTACCTAAAGGCTATTGAGAATGCATTACTGTAATATTTTTAAACCTTGAGGAAATATTTTAACCCCGAGCACCGAAATTGCAAACTTTTGTTCCGAGTAAACGGAAATTGTTTACTAAAATTTTTGGCGGGAAGACGCAATGAGGTAGTGCACAACCGTTCACACTGCGCGTGAGTGCTCGGCTGATCCTAGCGGGGAAAGGGTTTTAGGGCTGGATATACTCTACAGTGTGAGCAGGGAGCGTCGAAACAAAATTGCCACCGATATTGCTATTTTTGCTGGGACAAATCTAGTTTTGACTTAGTTCATAAACTTTTCATCTAAAAATTCAATTTTTAATAATTTCTCGTAGGGTCACTAATCCTTAACATAATCAAAATTAATTTTCCTAAATATGTTGGACATAATTTTCCTGAGAGATGAATTTGTTGTGAAAAACGGATTGGGGACAAGCCACCGAACATTGAAATTCGACACTTACTATTTTTTTTCTTAAAAAATAATAACTCTCCAAACATTATTTATATGGCTTCATATCAGAACAAGTGTCTTATATGGTGAAAAAAAATATCATAGTCATATCTGCAAAGCGTCACCTCGTTTTCAGCGAGGACACGAAAAATTTCCGCTTGAGAAATCCACTCATTACTACTTTATTTCGTGTGGGACACTGAGTTGAAGAAATACCCGATTAACCCTGGTGTTAAAGTTTTACAACCGCCTCTGACATGGTTAAATAATAACCACCGTCATAAGTAATCAAAGACAGGGACCGATGGTTTATCGTGTCCTCCGAAGCTTGGTATCTCTTACGAACAATTAGGTTGTTCAGCCTGCAATGTCCCAACCAGACTGGGAACGTATTGGCAAAGTGACAATATCAACTTTGTGAGTGTTCCACCGATAATCGGTACCAGAACCTTTGCGCCGCAAACAGTTGCACTACTACTTCAACACATCTATCAAAACTATTGACAACTAACGGTTGGGATTTTTAATATTAAGCATCGATCGTAGCAATCTGACAAGAGTATCGGTAGGTATGCCTAGCGTAGAGACCTACGTGTGCCTACGAGAACTTTTTAACGGACTGCCCAAGGCATGAACAAAGCGATTTCTATGTCTTTAGCTCATACTCTACTGACTGTGTAGTTTAAGAATGGTTGGTTGATCGTTCAATCACAGTCATCGGTTTGTAACATTGAGTTCAACACATTTTAGTGTTTTGGACGAGTTTGAGCACACAAATGATCTGCCGAAGAAGAGAAACGGTAATAAATAATCAATTTTCGCAATCAAGTAGAGACCAACTAATATTAATAGGTACTCTCAAAACCCGCTCGCGGCGGCTGGTGACCCCCTGAACTACAAGACGACTAACTGTTCAGCGTAATAAGCAAGTTCTGTCTCAAACTGGATGGAAATATTAATTTGGTACCAAACTCGCTCGCTTTAATTTCCATACCGCTCGTGGCGCTCGTGTATCTTGAAACTGTTCGAACTTTGTATCTTCGATGAGTTAGTATAGTCAGAAGTGGCTTCTACGAATAAATCATGAACTAATGTTGCATGCTGTGCGAAGTATATAAAATTCAATATGTAAAGGAAGCAAATATGAAACACAATTCTTGCAAAGCTGTGAAGCGGACAGCTGTTGATATAAATGTGCACTTAACTCTGTCTCAAGCACGAGCAGACGCCATGCTGTCTCAAGTGACGGAACCCAAGTTTTTTCTATACAGGGTGTAAGGAACGGTGTACCGGAAACTTTGCAAGCATGATCGGACCATGAAACTGGTAAATTTTTATGAATAGGGAACACAAAAAATAATTTTTAATTATCTGTAGAGACTCTGCCAGGTGATCTGAAATATTGTTTGATAGGTTGAAATTATTTTCTCGTTTACCAATATAGCCTCCATAGAAAACTTGTTCAGTTTCGTGGTCTGATCATGCCTGCAAAGTTTTAGCTACACCGTCCCTTACACCCTGTATAGTCACGGCTGGTTTCAACGTTGGTCGGCTTAGGTAGGCGTTGTGTTGTAGTAACTCAGGGTTCTTCGGATTATTTCTAGACTTTTAAACACGATATAAGATGGAACGATAAGTATACCTACTGGGACTAATTGTCATGCGCGTTTAACCTCACCTCATTTCTTTCCCTTGGGTGTCGTAAGAGGCGACGAAGGGACTCGAGGGTGTGTATTGCAATTTTAGGCGATGGGCTGTCACCCAGTCACTATTGTGATACACAATTTTCCGAAGGACCCTCAAATGTTTATCAGACGTGCCGTAAATATCCGTTTTTTGCGGCAGTTGTAAATGTCATGAGCACGGGATCGAGGGCTCAAAATAATTATAATTCGTCGGTAAGAACATGTTTCAATAATTATAACTACGAATAGTGTAAACAACCGCAAAGGTCAAAATTTATTCTTGTAGTCAATTACAATTTAGGATTCAATGTCTGGTAGTTTTCAATTAATTTGCTCGTTAGCTAACATTGTGTAATTACGTGGAACACTAGTTTCCAAACAGTAATTTTATCAAGCGTTTTGTAATCAAACCCAGTCACCCGGTCGCTTTCTCGGTGTGCGCTGAACTCAGGCAGTTGGTCGCTCGGTCTGCGCTGAATATAAATCAGAGCTCCAATCCGCATCTTTGTTCTCTCATCGAGTCGTCGCCGCATTCCATCTAATAATCTAGTTCAATTATGAGGTAAATGATTAGATTGAAGTGTAGGTAACGCAGAGTTTGGTCTTAGTCGTCCTACCACGGTATTGTCTAACCACTGCTACGCTAATCTGCAAATCTAAACGTTTTTATCAAGCTGGTCGTTCATCAAAACCGTTGTTACCGACTAAGTAAGTAAGTAAAACGCTTTATTGTACATTCAAAACACAAATAAATAACAGGATAACTACTAATATCTCTAACTAAAAATAGCACTGTCTCTTTCATTTAAATATGCTTAGACAGGGATAGAAGAAGATTGTATCTCTAGTTGTCAATGATTTAACGCATTTTACGCGGTTATCATTCAACTATCAAAATCAACCTCGGCGATTTAAAAATATATCAGTTAAATATACAAGGAAATCTGCAAAATGGTGCGAAAATCATAGACTATTTAAGACATGACATGTTGTCTATGACATCTATCTTCTATTTTTTTGTAAACTACCCTACAAGGGATTATAGGCGAGCTATATGTATGTATGTATGTATTCAACAGACAGTATCTATGTCGCACTAACTGTCGTGCCCCATCTCTCCGTTCACCTGTACCCAGGATGACCTTTTCAGCGCCAACCAACGAGCCATCGATGTGGCCACGTTTTGGGCTGATATACTCTGAACTGAAGTATCCATATTTTGCCATTGACCCGACAAGAAGAAGAAGACAGACAGTGAAAGTGGCATTTATATTTAGCCGTTTAGTTAGTAACGTGGAATCGAGACAAATAACGCACTACAGAGGAAAAAAATAATTCTGTTTCTACTTAGTCTAGGAAATAAAATTTAAGTCAGTCAATGCTAAAATAAATATATATACTGAACTAGTGAAGTAGATAATTAAAAAAGCTTTCAGCTAAAAGAAACAGTAATTTGGGTACAAGTCCTTTCTCGGCGACTGTAGAGTGGTTCGTGTAAATCTGGATGAGCTGTCGGAGCCTTGTCGCATTACAAGTAGCCCTTGTTAAGACTAATTAACTGCTTGTCCTTTCTTAAAAGGTTTGGTAATGTATAATACAAACTTTCGTATGTCATTTCATGTAGGAAAGCACCTAGAAAGAAAGATTCAATATATGCACAGTTATTAATCTTTTTAAATGTTTTTTTTTGCGTACATACATACATATATCACGCCTCCCTTGCAGGGTAGGCAGAGTGTAAACGGCTGTAAAAACGGTCAATTACGCCACGTCTGACAAAAATTTGAGGGTCATTCAGAAGATTGTGTATCATCATAGCCCATGGCCTAACAATGCATTACACATGTAACCCTCGAGTCCATTAGTCGCGTCTTACGTCACCCACAGGAAAGAAATGGGGTGATGCTATTCTAAGCCGACATCACACGGCATTTTTAGCGTAATTTAACTTAATTATCTAATTCACACACACAGGCCTTCTCCCCTGGTATCTACGTAAGTTAAAATAATCAATTCGTTCTGAATAGGTTTCGTAGTTTATCTTAGTAATTTTCCCACACAGTAATCTGAAGAAGCAAGCAGCGTAGGTAAACTTATTTATTATTGTAGTCTTTGTGGTAAACAATCTTGAGCGCTCGTGTAATGAATCACGAGTGCCGGTATTTTTCACGAGGGCGCTGTTGCCGGTGAGATGCTGATACGGGAATGGGGAGAGATTCATTGCAGAGGCATAGAGTAGAAATCACACAGTATTATTATCTATTCTTATGGCAGAGGGCACAAATAACCCTGTAGACACGATAATTATATTTGTCTATACGCAAACTGCGGTTTATTCACTTGTGACATCGGAAAAAAAATAGGCTGCGGCCACGCCACGTGAACAGTGATGTTATATTAAGTTGCCTATGTGTTCTGCTTAAGCAGTATTTTATAGGCTAAAATTGATCTGATACTGAAAACATATAACTGTAAGGAACAACACTCAAAACAAAAAATATTTCGACCTTCCGTTGTAACCCAAATTAGGTTAACGGCAATTTTGTATGGGAGGTCCGAATTTGTTTTTTCTAATTTTGACCTATGAACTTCGGGGTAATATGTTCCTTATCGCCAGCCCGTGTTGAGTATTGGTAATCGGTCACTAGTAAAATATTACTCTATATATTAATGTGTGGCATCAGTGACCCTTTCGACGGCCATTCTAAAATAAAGATGCACTAGTTACCTCTTGACCCTCAGCGATATTGCCCGTCACTACCCGCTGCTCTTGCAAGCCTCGCCAACATTTGCCACATCACTACACAACACTCCTTCATTGCTGCTTCTATTCCAAGTATTCTATGCACGTTTTAGCCGTGTGGTGCCGGCAGAGTAGAATAGCACCACCCCATATCTTCCCGTGGGGGTCGTAAGAAGCGACCGAGGTATAAATCCGACCCAAGCACAATGGTCCTGGAGAGGCCAACTCCACAATTAAACCCGGAACGGGGTCTCCGTCAGGCGCGTGTGACAGAGATCTACCGCGCGGCAGACTCCTGCAGCCGACCTGGCTCCGCACGTATCGACTAGTCGTTCCTGCGGATCCAGCCAGGAAGGCCGAGAGGGTGGCGCAGGTCCTGGGCAGCCCTGCGCTTTCCATAATTGCGTCCCAGGCAACGCAGATTCTGCCTCAGACACTGTCTAAATCGTCTGTCACGGACGTGTGAGGCCAATGATGCACGTTTTGCAAGTGCGCAGCAGTGCACAATGTAATGCAAGGTGAGTAGAAAACAGGGCTGTAGTTCGTCAAAGTCATAAACTGAATAATTGGCCGTTAGGGGAGCGCCCGCGCCGCGCCGCGCCGGTCGCCGGTCGCCGGCCGCCAGTCACTCGTGAATTTTAAATTTATCGTCGCCTGGCTCGTAACCGGCATGAAGTTGGCTACGCAACAAAATAACATTACCATTTTGATGAGAACGACTGAACTACTGAGCAGAACAGTTATAAACATTTTGGGGTTCCATAATTGACTAGCAACCCTTCCATTATCTACACTATATGTTCTCCAATTCGGTCAAATTTTTGATAGATACATTAACACTTTATTGCTTACTTTAAAGCTTAAAACTAAAAGTAACAAAGATGGCCATCAGCGATCCCTTCATCCGGGCAACATTTGCTTTAAAAGAGAAACAATAGAGAAGATTTGCAAGTAGTTGCAGAAGCAAATTGAGAGAGATAAAGAGTGCTAAAGAGTGGAACTCACTACCTGCGTATTTAATACCTTCGTAAATCATTTAAAAAGCTTTCTCATCAAAAAAGCATACTATGACGTCAGGGAATTTTTAGAAGATAAAATAGATATAGGCTAATTTTAAGTTGTAGATACTTATTTACTAACATTGATATATTTTGACTAATTCTATTGTTATTATTAATATTATCTATTGTATTTGACATTGTTATTCTCTGTAGATGTAATCCTAAGAATTTATTTGATTTATGTTCAATGAAATATCACGATAATAATGTTTTTGTCTAATATTATATTATTATGTAATGCATGAATTGTATAACTTGACTGTTTGCCCTCTCACAAAATATTGTAATACCCTAACGGGGTTCACTTTTATTTCAATTACCAACTATTTTACTCTAATTCTAGAATGTACATTAATAATTGTGAAAATGCAATAAATGAAATGAAATGTCTGTGTTTCCAAACGCATACAACTCTAGTCTCTTCAAAGTAAGAGTGAACAGGCTTCTTCTGGGTGAGCTCGCTCCATCTTAGACTTTGTCTCTGTCCTATGACCTAGACTAGAGTCAAGAGCAAACCCATCATTAAAAAAAAAAAAAAAAAAAAGATACCATTTATTTTTTATAGAAACTTAGGTTGGGCTAATGATAAATAGCAATTTTTGCAAGTAACATTTAGGACAGAAGACAAATCAAAACTCACACAAGACCAAGTACTGTTATTTATTCTGTGACAAGAGTTTGATTTTAGCTGATCACTAATTTTGTGTGGAGAGAGGTGGAGGGTAAATACTTTAATTATTTCTCTTCCCTGTTGAAGATTTTCAGAGGTTCACTAAGCCA
This sequence comes from Tuta absoluta, assembly GCA_027580185.1. Classification (NCBI taxonomy): domain Eukaryota; kingdom Metazoa; phylum Arthropoda; class Insecta; order Lepidoptera; family Gelechiidae; genus Tuta; species Tuta absoluta. The sequence continues at coordinate 2,164,064 of JAQAHW010000059.1, forward strand.
TCATCTAAGGTGTCAGTATCGTCCACTAGTAACTAGGGGATAAGTAGCTACCCATATCGTATGAGCACAAAGTACGTATTCGCGCGCGCCTTTCATAATTCCCGCGTTGTTGTTTGTTCGTTCAGTAATCGAATTACACACCTACCTACGCTTCATCTTACGCATACGCGTAATTTTAAATCCTCTCAGTGCTTTAACATACATTGCTGCTTATGTTAAACGTGAGAAGCGTAACAATTATAAATGCCGATCAGCAATGGATCTCGAGCATTGCTGACGACGCATCTCTACGAGTATTTCTCTCGGTTGAGCACATTTCCCGCGCAATTTTACACGCGCGCCCGCACACCGCCCGTGTACCGTTTGATGATGTATATATAAGGTGCTTACAATTCACAATACTCAATTTCACTCGATAGGTAAATACAAAAATTTAGTAGGTATTGTAACGATTTTGAATTTTATGATATTGGATTGAACATTGGGCACCGCATTGTCTGATACGCCGCCGCCCCGCCCTACACAATAAAAACTAAATACCAGCGCACATGTAGCGCCATTTGGCGCGCGGAGTTTATATAATTCAATCCAATGATCCCTGATATCAGGTTTAAAAAACTCAAACTCCAGAGTTTATTGTCCCACACGACTGACAAGATGATTAGGCTAGTTGAATATAAGCTGAATCGAAATTGAAATAAAGTCCTCAAAAACTGGTGTTCGCTACGACAAGGCTTATAGTATAAAGTTGTAAAGCTTAAAAGCTACCTACAAGTCTGAAATTTCTTTTTTAATACCTACGATGGTTAAAAATGGATAAAAAATATTATTGCAGCATTTACCTTTCATCCATACCATCTATTGAAAACATGCACCAATCAATCCCAAACCCGTTACACAAAACTGCATTACAAATGGCAAATATTTACTCCAGTGCCTCCTGGTGAGTTGTCAGCGTATCACCTATCTAAAAACATACACCAATAAAATGTAAATCCTTCACTGAAAACCGCATCAAAATCGGAGCAGTGGTTTTGGTGATAATGGAGATAAATGGCATCATTGATCTGCACAAACACACAAACACACACACATTCTCTCACCACCCAAACTCACATACCGTCGTGGGTAAATTACCTATGTATGCAACGATTTTGAAAACTACGTAACAGATTTTGACACGGTTTCTTTATATAGACGGAGTAATATAAGAGCAAGGTTTTTATGTAACGTGTGAAGATGATAGGGTGAATAAGCCGGGTAAAGATGATAGGGTCGCTGGTGTAGGAGATTTGAAGAAAAATCACAGATTTTGATAGTAAATAGACCAGGGTGCGCGTGCGCGAGGCGCAGGTGGTGCGTCTAAGGTCTTGTGGTCGACTGACTCGCGAAACAAAAAAGGAGGCAGCGCATGGTTGCGATCATTACGTAAATATAAAATTAACTAGGCACGGCACCCTGCCCGGCTTGTTTTATTAGTATTTTTTTTTGACGACATCAACATACAGTTGGGATAAATATTTGAAGGAGTTTATCAGTTTGTATTATAGAAAATACTTAGGTTAAGCATGTAGAATAGATTAGGTTAGGTATTTTAAGGTTAACATATTTTTTTGGAGATAAGTTTAACTGTTAAGTTATTTTATAGGTTGCCATCGCCAACACCGGGAATAGGTCCTTTTTCGCAAAAAACAGTTAGCAGCGGCTAAACCGTTGGGCGAACCGCTTGTTCTCTGTAAATAATAAAGTTACGATATAGTTCCTTTCTTTTTCTTTTAAAAACCGCAGGCGCCAAGTGATGCTAGATACGCGCTGGCTAATTTTTTATCGCTTTCCCGAAAAATCTGGAAATTGCGATAACGTCAGGTGTAGATTTCCCAGTAGGCATACCAATTGCGACTCCAATGTTGGCACGCAGAGTTATTTTTTATTAGTTTTGTGAATCATTTTCATCGGTTGGTAAAACCGTAGCCAGGAAATATTAGATAATGTAAAAAAAACACTTTGTTTTTCTTAAATAAATTGAATGAGTATCATCTTGACGCATGCGACAAATCAGGCCCAAAAATGGGCAAGATCCTTTTAAATGGAGTCACGTCTTCACGGAGCAAAAGACACTGAGTGGCGTTTATTAGGTCAAGAAACTTTTATTGAAGAAGAAAAACAATTTATCGACTCAACCTCTCACTTTCTTTTCACCTGTGGAAATATTCTTTACCTTTTGAGAATTTTTATCCATCACTTTTGGATGTAATCATCCCCCGACAGCCCTCACTCCCTCAGTGCCTCTTAACTCTATTTCACTCTCAAAGCATCAAGTTAGGGTGTTCTACTCGAATCTGTACATTGTTTTGCAAAGCATAAACTCTAGACATAAAGGTCGAACAAAAGCAGCAATGAATGGTTAATGGCAATTTTCCTAAAGAGAGTTCAATAAAGTGCACAAAAGAATGTCAATCAACAAAACACGAGAGGAAATAAGACGACTTCAGACTGAAGCAGCTTCATTCAATATTATGTTGATGTTAATTTATGTTGTTATAGGGAAGAAAAGTCACAATAAAGAAATGCGTCGGATCCTTAGAGCAATTAATGTTCACAATCAAGTAAATATGCCATAGTTAATTTAGTTCTGCATGGTTACAATAAATTTGTTATACAAAGTCTTATTATAAAGGATCTTACAATAATGACGAGCTAGCTGGTACACAGACGACTAGTCCTTGCCTAATGTAATTTTAATTTAATTGTATTTTTTTCAGGACGTACTGATAGCGAGTGAGAGAGAGATATTGCCATGTGGTATTGGCTTAGAATAGCATCTCCCCATTTCTGCCCGTGGGTGTCGTAAAATGTGACTAAGAGATCCAGGGAATAGGCAGCAGCGTTCCCTGTGAATACCACATCTTGCACTGCGCTCGCCAATCTGCTTACCAAGCGTGGTGAGTATGGAAAATACCCCCAATTACGAGAGGCCGATTTCCAGCAGTGGACTGTTGTGGCTGTTGAAGTTGAAAGTTTGATAGAGATAAAAGGTGAACAAAATAGAAATTTGATTGTGCTAGATAAAATAGTAACCACTTTGTAACAAGTTTAAGATGGCGCTTTAGCGGACAACGAACTCATTGAAAGTCAGTAGAAAGTTAAGAACATTCAAGCGATCAGAATCCAACACGCTCCACGTAGTATATTAGAATAAAAACGCTCGGGAATTTCTCCAGCTGATGAAATGGCGGCAACATCGTTTGATGTGACCGCGGCACAAGCGGCGCGAGCAATGCTCGTTAGTGGGACCCAGCGGGGGGGTGAGGGGCAGGAGAAAGTAGGGGGGGGGGACGGCGTACTGAGTAGTACACTACACTTTGACTGCTAAACTCTTCACATTAAGCACACCTGCGGCCTTATAGAAGATCGATTAAATATTTAATCCGCCTGGCAGTAAGAATTATTTGTGAACATAAAATATGTGAGATGAATATTGCGAATGAGTGTGTCTCCTGCATAGATAAAAACTTTTTTTATGCGGGCACCAAGTCGTCTAACGACCCGATGAACCCTGGTGTCAGAGTTTTACAACCGCCTACTACTAGTAGTAGGCCTCTGACATGTGTTACGCCCACCGCCGTCTATGGTCTAAGTAACACTTTATTGCTTACAAAAATACAAAAAAAAACAATACAGACAACTTAAAATCAAAAGTATGCAAAGGCAGCCTTATCGCTTGCAGTAATCTTTTCCAGAAAACCCTTTCATTAAAAGAGAGACAGATAGAAAAGATTTTCAACTCTCTTCTTATTATTTCTTTATCAGTTCAGTCTTGTTCTAAAGATGATCGACTCGATGTAACAGTCACACCTTGAAAGTAAAATACAATCGGAACATAAACCGAATAGTTTAGTCATTTTGTAGATTCCTTTACAGAACCAACAGCAATGAGCTCTTACTAAACAGGATAGTTGGTACTTTTCTAAAGCGATAATACGAACAATAAAGTCTTCCGGGCAGTAATTTTATGGCAGGTAGTTACATCACAGTGCCGTGTGATGCCGGTTTAGAATAGCATCACCCCATTTCTTTCTCGTGGGAGTCATAAGAGGCGACAAAGAGATTCGAGGGTGTATAATGCAATTTTAGGCGAAGGTCTGACAACCTGTCATTATGGCGATACACAATTTTCCGAATGAACCTCGAACATGTGACAGACGTGGCGTAAATGTCGGTTTTTTGCGGCCGTTTACGCTTTGCCTACCCCGCAAGGAATTATAGGCGTGATATGTGTGTGTAGTTTCGTATACCTCATGTAAAGACGCGGTTCTAATTGTGCCTGTGCAAGAAGAAATAATACTAACGGCAGACATTAGTTAAGTAGACAACATTAATGTAAATTAAAACATTGCTAAGTAATATCTCATTTAAAGGAATACTTAAATATATTTATAAACATATTTCTATTCACAAAGAGACTTTATTGTGATAATTATGATTAGTTTGTCTGTCTCCCCAGCGCGCCTCGAGACGCCTCCGACTTTGTTCACTTCAGTTTGTTTATTTCCACTTTGCAAAAGACACTAGAATAGCAAGCTCTGTTTACTCGATTAAACGTAGGCTAAGATGACAAAGGGCTTGAAAAGTATTCGTATTTTTAGGTCTTGTTTTTAAGACGCTAAGTTATGGATTCAAAGAATAACAAAATTAATGGAAGAATTGAAAGGAATGGAAACCATGGCGTAAAAATACAACTGTTGATTTGTGTGTGAATCGATTTATTTTCGTACACACATGTAGCTTGCCATGCGGAGGTAACGAAACAGCTGATTTACATTACGTTACCAAAATATGTGGCCGTAAACCGTTTCGAAGTGCTGTACCTATCTTTTGGCGGTTCCCTACTTGTTGTCCGTCGCTGCGTATATTTAACGCACCGTAACGCATGCGTCTGTCAAACGAAAGGCAATTGCAAATTCCGACTTTGTTCCGATACTAATACGACTACGGTGAGTTTACGGATGCTTTTGTACAACGACTAGATAGTTTTACAGACGCAACCATTACGCACCTTAGCGCACTGTAGCCGTATTTGTATGGAAATAAGATAGTTACGGTGCTTCTTAAATAGGCAGCGACGGACGACAAGTAGGAGAACCGCCTTTGTTCAAATAAAATTCCATATTTTTGAATCACGAGCATCCTGTTTAATTCAGTTTCCGGTCTACATGTTCCGTTTCAATTCAGTATGCAGATTTTCTTCCCGCAATTTCCGAGCCTTGCGTATGAAAATATGTTGGTTATCATTTGTTCCACATTCCGCAACAAAAATGATTCAGTATTATTTCTGTGTTTCTTGATTTTAGCTTCATTTGGCCGACCAAATTTTCCGTTTTGACAAGGATAAACTTTTGTTGGAAAATCCTCGGATTTCTTTATTTAATTTTTTATTATTCATTAAAACACGAATCAAAATTCAAAACTCATTTTCATTTTGAAGTTTGAAAACACCCGCCCGTCTGGCTATCTTTTCACGTTTATTTTCACAAGTCATTTTAATTTATTCTGAAATTGTGAAGTGATTGCTTCCATTACGGCAAAAGGAAAGGATGAGTGCTGAGTAGAAAGCTGGAAATTCGATTTAAGGAGAATCTCATACAAAAATATTGTAAGTAGCCGACATAACACGGCAAAAATGAAGACGACTGATGATGATGAAACAATGGAAAATCCATTGACTGATAGAAGACAACTGATGATGTCCATTGTTTCATCATCATTCGTAGTCTTCATCAGCTTACAATTACATCATCCCATTTCTTTCCCGTGAGAGGCGACTATGAGATTCGAAGGTTACATGTGTATTGCAATTTTGGGCGATAGACTGACAACCTGTCATTATGGCGAGACACAATTTTCTTAGCGACCAGGGACCGAATTCTCTTATTTTTTACCCTTGCGATGCTAGCGACACTCCTCTGTCATTATAATGCCTCTGTGATTGTCTATACTTCAAACAGGAGAATATGAAATGACAAAAACTGTCTAACTGACAGGGCATTGACACAACTGAAACGGTTTTATTTAGCAGACTTCGAGCCCTGTTTTTTCAGACGGGGTTTAAATGTTCGCATTTTACGTCTGCTTATGCTCTGCCTACCCCACAAGGGATATAGACTTGATATATGGAAGCAAAAGTTTATACAATTTTAATAAAAAGGTCCGTCTGGTAGACGATAAATGATGGCTGCGAGTTTTCGCGCCGCAATCTGCTCTCCAGAACCCGTCGACGTCAGATTTATTGAATTCACTCAATCAATCGTCGCATTGAGCATTCAATCTCTTCAGAGGAAAGGATGAGCACTGATTGGAAGCTGGCAAGGCGAGTTTCATACAAAATATTGTATTTAGAGTCTGACATACAAAAAAATCTCTCTGAACACTTTAGTGTGGTGCTTCAAACTGTTGATTGCAGCGTTGAAACTCAATTATCTGTGATATGGAGTGAACAACTGCGCTATTTACTAGTTCGATATTTCAAAAGATGCGCGTGTCAAGTTATGTCTGCAGCATTCGATGTTGGCATTATTTTCCTGACGTATCTGTCGCAATTACATGGTAAAATGAGGAATTCGGTCAAAAGCCTAGGTTAGGTTAGGCTAGACTTTGGCTGAAAGCCGAAAAAAGGCGAAGTCGTAGACTTTTCTCTACCATTTTACTAAACTAATCCAGAATTTCGGCTAACATTTTCCTGCTAAGAAGCGAAGCGGTGCTTCATAATCCTACAATTAAATTCAATTTTTGCCGAAAGGAAATTATCGTATTCGTGGAATATATCTCATCAACATTTTGATTTAATGTTCTATTTTCTTTTCTTTTTTTATTTCCTTTTGTAAGTTACTGTTGTAAAGAAGGTATAACCATAGAAGTCAACTAAAAATACTCATGATGACATTTAGTTGCAAAAAAGTAACATTGCCTTTTCGTTTCACGATATTCCTATTAATTAGTCAAAATTCTTAAATTTGTTTAAGACGATGGCAGAATGAAGTCACTATTTTTCCATACTCAGGCCTAGGATTTTGGACTTAATACCTGATTTTGCTATTTTACTTCGACATATCGATCTACTTGCGAGACCTACTTACTGACAAGAGGACGACCCGCGACGCCTAAGCGCGGCCGACGCCAGGTGCCGATAAAAATATAAACGAGCCATAAATATTCCCTTCGACGTGAATAACGAAACCCTGCTTTCAATTTTACCGAAATACGTCCTTCAGGTATACGCAGGGGCGCGGGGTTATGATTATATGCGGCCTCCTTGCTGGACTGGCGGCGATAAAAACATGGGATTTACCAATATCCCTTTGCCGGGTTTACTGTACGTACATATCTAAGGAAGTACGAGCGGTCCCGATTCTCAAATATTGCTCCAGACAGACATAACTACCATTTTATTCCCACTGACTGAAAACCGCTTCAAACTTTTAGCGGAATACGGAACAACTAAACCCACCCCAGTGAAAACACTGAGACGCTTTTCAAATAGCAGAATCCAGCATTCGTTAATCGAGCTTTTGTTGTATGGGCTTACAAACTATCGTTAGCTGTCATTGCAAGCTATTCCCGAAGCGCGTAGAGACAGGCTAACAGCCTATCAGTATGAGCGATTGTTATTGCTGCGTCGTTAGCCTAGTTGTCTAGCTGTGCACTCTGATATTGCCAACATTTGTCAAAAGTGCATCGGATTGCCGTGTGATGGCCGGCTTTAGAATAGCATCAGCCTAATACAAAACTTGTCGTAAAAAGCGACTAAAGGATAAATTTATCCCAGGAACGGGCAGCAGCGTTCCCTGTGAAAGTAATATCTTGTACTGCGCTTGCCAATTCGCTTTCCAAACGTGGTGAGCATGGCAATACCCCCCAATAGGGCGAGACCCATGTCCAGCAGTGAACTATAGTGGTTGTAAATGTAAAAATGTAGTAAGTAAATCGGATAATGAATACCGTTCGCAGAAAATTATTTAGTATTCTAAAGTTTTTTAAATGATAAAAATTGTCTTGTCCTATCTTTGTAGTTGGTTGATTGAATAATGAATTTAATTGTAATCTTATAAAAGGAACACCAGGAGCACGGTTAAACTATAACATCACGCTAAGCTATATGAGCATGCTTTATATAAAGCATGCTGCTCACAGGCATCCCTTGGCGAAACAAAGTTCCCGGGCACCAGCTATTCTTGAATTATAATGAAACGGAGCTGTAGGACGAGGGCAGGCGTTTACTTTCCAAGCTGAATACCGACAGACGAAATAGACGTCTTTAATAAAATATGAAAGAGTTAACTTATTTTTAAGCTTCAATGAATTGAAAAAAAAACTGGTTTGATTTCCGTTGATAAATTCTCAATGATTTAGATTGCAAAACACGTTGTGTCGAGTCCAAATCGATACGTATGGTAGGACACATACATACATTAATACCACAACCGTCCACAACTGGACAGGGGCCTCCCATATTGGAGGGTATTGCATTACACGTTACATTCACAGGGAATGCTGCTGCCCGTTTCCTGGACGAATTTATCCCTTGACTGTTTACCGTTATTATGTATGTTATTACGTATGTATTCCCGTGACTTTTTACGACACCCACAGATAGAATTGAGGTGATGCTATTCTAAGCCGGCATCACACGGCGGATATGAGGGGTTTGGTAGGAATAATTAATTAGACTTTCTACAATAAAAGCTCATGAACAATAGCTGAGCTAAAAATAAAAATAACTTTGAGAAAAAGTCCTAAGTAGCTGTCCTGAGAAACAGGTGGAGAGAGGGATGGTGCGTGAGGGGCGGGGGGGGGGGAAATCAGCTCACAACTGAGATTAATGGCGGCCACTACACGACACACATCAATCATATTATACCCTCCATTCATACTCTTTATGTTGATGGAGAGAGCGAGTAATTAAACGACGTTCGTTCTAAACATCCGACGAACAGGAAGTGGGAGTGTGCATAATGGAACGTTGGTGGTGGGTGGTGGGCAGTAAGTGCATCGCGTTGTTTATTCAGCAATTATCGGAAACTGTATCGCCGCTGTGGACTCTAGACCAATTCTTGTTAATGCGTCATCCGGGGCTACGATCAGATTTCCGCACATTTTCTATATACATACATAAATCACGCCTACATCCCTTACGGGGTAGGCAGAGCGTGAACGGCCGTAAAACGGATATAAAAACCAGGTCTGACAAAAGTTTGAGGGTCAATCAGATATCTGTGTATTACTATAGTGACAGGTTGTCAGCCCATCGCCTAAAATTGCAATACACATTTTACTCTCGAGTCCCGTAGTCGCCTCTTACGACACCCATAGGTAAGAAATGGGGTGATTCTATTCTAGGCCGGCATCACACGGCACATTTTCTACTATTCGCAAATTGTAATGAATCTATCGTTAGTTGAATACCAAATTTTAAAACACTTCTCGTGTTAGGTATACAATTTTAGAAAACGCAAAATTTTTCATGCGCGGGCAGGATTGAACCTGCAACTTTCGCTATTACTAGTGGCTTCCATCTGGTCTACCGCGTCTATTGATCGTATAAGTTTGGTATTTTTGATGAATGAAGCAATCCCGTGCAACTCTTTACGGTTTTTTCGTCATAATCGAGCTATATACGTAAATTTGTTAACCATGAAGGTTACTCTTCCGCGTTCTAGAACCATCTTTAGCTTCTTCCTATTTACTAGCTACTAAGTTACAAATTTTACACTCACATCGTATATTGCTGCAAAGCCACTCGTGTCACGGTTCTACGCTAGGTGGAACGAACGTACTTTTTCAAACTGAATATTTCACCAACTTCTTGAACCAACTGATTGTCCCAAAAGAAATCGTTCCGTGCTTCGAAGGGCACGTTAAGCCCTGCTCGCGTTAAACACGGTCCCGGTTGCTGTCTATGATTACTTAGACGGTGGTCGTAACACAACCATGTAAGAGGCCTACAAGTGGTAGTAGGCGGTTGAAAAACTCTGACACCAGGGTTCATCGGGTCGTTGGACGACTTGACATGATGTCCCACACAAAATGAGAGACCAACTTACTGTAGTTTGACTCGAGGTTCTCTCCGAAGAACAATACGGTGGTCACTCGGATATATGCACCTGTTTTACATAACAACGTACACGAATATTTATGTGTCGCGAGCACCTGCGCGTATTACATCCCTATCCCCTGAAAACTAGCACGAAATAAAAAGATTTGCAGAAGGCTCACTTAGACTATGTTTGTAACTGACTACCTAAGCTGTAGGGTTGTCACTGTTCTTGTAACTACTGCCTGAATGGTTAGATTAGATTATGTAGGAAGTTTAGTCTGGGAACATACATTTTGATTGATTGAGTAAATATACCTGTTTCTGCGGGACTGCAGTAAGTACATTTGTAGGTGGCCCTTTGATAAAAGTTGGTCATATTGATTAGTAGAAAACACATACATACACATATCACGCCTTATTTTTTGCGGGGTAGGCAGAGCGTTGCCGGCCGCAAAATACGGTCGCTATCGCTAAGGCTGACAAATATTAGAGGGCCGTTTTAGAAAAATCGTGTATCACTATAGTGACAGGTAGTCAGTCTGTCGCCTTAAATTGTAACAGACATGAAACCCTCCAATCCCTCAGTCGCATCTTACGACACCAGCGGGAAAGAAATGGGGTTATGGCATTTTAAACTGGCATCACACGGCCAAAGTATAACCTGTATTTGACACGTGCCTTTTATTTTCTTGAGATCCTTTGAAACTTCCGCCATAGACATAGATAGCGTCTATGTGAGAATGCGCGAAATTGTCACCAAGTACTAAGTGAGCCCTCTGTACACGTACCTACCGTGTGCCACGAGCCGCGCTAATAAAAGTATTGCTGAATGTCGGAGCTCCTGCAGCGCTGCGGTTAGCTCACATTACGTATACGGCTCGTTAATTTACATTTGCTCCAGTTTTATATTCCGACAGAATTTACTCATCTCTATCTACATACACCGCGTGGCTTTGAAAATATACTTTTGGTGGGTTTTATCTACGGATTTAATTGCTCTTTGTAGTGAATCGACCCACTTATATAGGAAATTCGCAATAACTCTAGAAAAGTAGATTTAAAATCAAATATAAAGAGATTCTTTTTAAACAAACTTACTGCATTAGCAGTGTTTTCTTACTACATTTCGTTGCATATTCTAGAGCCATTTTTGGCATAAAATAAGGCCCCCAGGACAATGCATATATGCAAAGTCGTTTCTGTTGACATTACTTTTCTAAACCTATTTAATTATACTTGTGATGTATTCACCTATGGTTTTTAGTAATTAAATTCCTACAGCCACAACAATGCGATGCAAGACTAGGTAACTATGCAGCGGGCTCATAAAACTGAACAACTTCCTGCAAAAAACCTAGGTCAACATTAAAATGAAATTTTCTCCTTCTGAATCGTATTAGAGCCGTGTGAAAGGTAAACTATGATTCATATTGCGATTTGTTTGTTAGAGAAACAAACACCTTTAGACCTTTTTATTAACTGCAGTTCTGTCTCACTTATATTTGAATACTATAAACAAAGACCTACTAATGTTTTTTTAAATATATATACTGGGATTTATAGGAAAACTTTAAAACAGCAGGCTGTTGTTACAACAGAGAGAGCCAGAGTGATTGCAGCATCAGCGCTGGATAGTGCAGTTTCCGTTTTAATTAAAATACTTTTAACAGGAAAAGAGTAATAAATATTGTTTCTTTTTATTTCCAGGTTATTTTTAAACTTTGACCTACTAATTTATTAGTGCTAGCTAGCTAACGTAGTTAAATGATATTGCATTAAACTAAAACTAACTACCTACCTCTTTACCTAAAACTACATATTGTACCTATAGTACGTTCACAATATGCCTATATGGGCAGGGCAAAAGTGAGGGAAGTGGGCAACGCGAGCATGTAAACAGAATATTCGCGCTGCTGCTCGTCATGCCGCTGCCACTTCCCATGCTCCCGTGAGTGTCAGGAACGCGAGTTCAAGGAGTGGCAGCACGAGCAGGAGTGGAATGTATTGCTGTCTCGCTCACTATTATTGCTGAGAAATAATATGACAGCATGTGTTAACAATCACTTGCGTTGATACTTCCGCGGAAGAATTTCGAGCAATATTCGCGACAGCGGCAAGAGCAGGAGTAGGTGCATGTTGTGAACGTAGCATTACATTCTCTAGTATTCAGAACATCTTTTCAGTAGCTACTGGTTAGACGAATTTGCGACCCAATAGAAACGTATGACGAAGGTCGGATAGCGGTGTCTCGCGGATAACAGAATGAGGGAGGATAGAAACATTACATTATTTCATGCTGTACGGTAGAGACCAGTCCCAAATCAGACACCAGTCATGAACAAAATACGACTATCAAGATCTTACGCCAGTATTTTCATTACTCTTTATAAATATAAAAATATGACTATGAATTTTTGCTTCTCATTTCACTTCAAAACTTTTATTTCCAAGTAGATTCCAATGAATACTTCACAATGTCACGTAAATTAATCTTCATAAGAAAAACTAACTCTCTTCTCTCTCTTCTTTAACCCATTGCCACCCAATGCTGAGTGTAGGTCTCCTCCATAAACAAACTATTTACTGAAATGTGAATGAGACCACAAGTTATATGTTTTACAAAGCACGTCTACAAAGACTTGGCTCGTTAGGTTAAAAGCTTAAACGCAAGCGAAGTAGCGAGTAGGTGCATAATTGAATATCCCCGAGCGGTCGCGCTGCGAGCGAGGAGACCAGACCTAGGTGTATACAGCTACATACTGTGGAACTTAACGTAAACAATGATATGCATAGAATACATCACATGATCCTAATTTACTCCATGACTGGCCCGATGGCATAGCGGAAAGCAATCCTACCTTCAACGCCGAGGGTCGTGAGTTCATTCCCCACAAGACACTAACATTGACAATTAGCAAATGTTTGTGTTTAGTCGGGGTGTTTTCTATGCTTATTATGTATTGATTTACAAAAAGAATTTAAGTATTAAACTCAGTTAAGTAGTTTCCATAGTACAAGTTTTGTTTAGTTTCGGGCCAGATAGCGCTGTTTGAATTGTCCAGGAAGTTAAATTATTTCAAAAAACTAAGTTATCTCCGCTGATTGAATAACGAAACGTAGATATGGACTTTTAAGTAGAGCTCTCTCCTCTGATCCCTGTAATGTGCCACTTCAAGCCACATATTGACATAAAGATCGCCCAAGTTTCCACAATGTCTCTCTACAGCGATACTTCATGCGCCTCACAACACAATGCGACGATCTGTTTGATGACCCACTGGCGCTTGACTTCCTGAGACTCTTCCATTCTTTCTACATGCCCGTGGACTCATCTAAATAATACATACATATATCAAGCCAATATCCCATGCGGGGTAGGCAAAGCGTTAACGTACAAACGGACATTAACGCCGCGTCTGACAAACAATTGAGGGTCATTCAGAAAACTTGTGTATCGCGATTGTTACAGGTTGTGAGCCAATCGCCTAAAATTGTAAAACACATGTAACCCTCCCTTAATCGCCTCTAACGACAGTCACGGGAAAGAAATTATGCTATTGTAAGCCGGCATCACGCGGCAAAAAATAACAGAAAAATAAGCGTCTTTTCGGCTTACTGTTGTTAGTTTTTTGGCAGCTCCGAGCCGCAATACAACAAATACAGTAGTCCATTGTTAAGCAACAATAATCCGACTATCGCAGACATTAGTCGGGTGGTTTGTTCAACTGTTTGCGCTCACATATTTCATTCATGTTAGCGAGCATATACTCGTAACAGCGTTCTTTTTGTGGCTATTATGTCTGGCCTTTTTTTAGCACATGGAAGTCGGCCAACAGCCCACATAAAGGCAAATATTTTAACAGGTATCGTACAAACCTATTATTTAAGTTGCATGTTTATAGAATGGGTACCTTCGGACCGGGTACTAGCAGGCATAAGCTGCTAGGTTTTTTACATATGTATAGATAGGTATTAGTGAATGTACTCATTTCTTTTACTGTAAATAACCTTATAATTATTAATTAAATTATTTACGCTTTTACGGTTGGCGGCGACTGACTACGAGGATGATAAACATATCCTTGTATCGTTGTTTAACTTCTTGTTGTTACCTGTACTACTTGTTGGTTAGAGGTATCCTTGATAATAATTTGATGTACAAAGATTTTAAGAGCCACTTGGCTTTCGACAATCGAAGACTCTTGAGTCTATAGATAAAGGCGGTTCGCCAACTTGTCGTCATGTCGTTTCTTTTTTTAACGCAACGTAGCGCATGCGTCTGTCAGACGATAGAGAATTGAATTCCGTCAAATGACTTGACAGACGCCTTAATTACGCAGCGGAACCACAAAGTAAGTTTTAGCGGCGGTGGTTTGTGGCGTAGCGCACCGTAAAATCCTCCGTATTCTCGTATTATAATAATAAGATCGGAATAAGATCGGAATTCAGAATTTCCTTCCGTCTGACAGACGCATGCGTTACGTTGCGTTAAAAAACGGAACGACACAACGACAAGTGAGCGAAAACATTCAATTTGGACACATTTCTATCCATCAAATCAAGGAGAGAGAGAGAGCGGGTAGAAGATAGAGAATGATTTATTCACGATAATTGCGAGACAATCATTTCAATTTAAATAACATTATTACTTACCATAGTTTACTTCCGTACTATATATTTTCAATTCCTATAAAGTATTGCACTATTTCCTGCTACTTCCCTCTCCCCAGCTGTTTATTCCGCTCGGCGCTCCAACAGATCAATTGCTCTCTCGGCCCCCTGTTCCTGACTCCCACGTGAATGCATGATACAATTCTTTGCAATAATGTATTGTACTTTCTCTAACCTTTGTTGCATTCTACTGTAATCCTGAATGAGTCTAAACTAAGGAGATAATATTATATTTAATTTACAACATTAAATATGAACTTCACTATCTAGCTGAATAGAGTGTAACTTCTGCAGTTACGCGTTGCAACAATGGTAAAGTTTTGAGCACACAAGAAAGATATATTTACCAATGAAACCATCGTTGCACTCACAGAAAACTTAAACATACATTGTTTATTCTCCTTTTCATTTGCTATGTTACTATAAGCTTCATGCAATTCGGCTTTTTAGGCCGGTTTTCACATAATCTCACGTATCGAGACCCTTATGGATCAGCTTTAATTTTCCTCTCTATAAATATAGAGTTAAAAAAAAAAAGGAAAAAATTAAATGAATTTTTTTGGGAACTAATTATGATTCCACTTAGAAATACTGGTAAATAAACTTTCGAACAAGAACTCTAATAAATAAAGGGACTAGGAAGGATTTGTATTTAAAATTCGAACGATGCTAAAGTAGGTAGTGCGCATAAAATATAATATTGATAACCCACTCAAGATTTTCCTTGTTTCTTTTTCATACAGCAAAAAATAGGAATGTTTGATGAGAAAGGACGAAGGGAAAAGGAAAGGTTGCAAAATTTATGAGCGCCACAGTTCCGTGAACGAGGAGTAAATCACGCGGAGAAATTGGTTGTTGTCGCAGGCTCGGACAAAATCATTGCTAGAGAAGTAGGTTTAGTTGAAGAAAATTATTGAGTGAGAAAATCTATGTGAAGTTCATCAAACTGTTGTTATAAAGAGCCATGATTTGTTTGTGATTCTTAATTACATCTGAATTACATAAGCGACTTTTTAGCGCGCTACGTTGCTTTTACCTTTTTCTTGGCCTAACATTTATTCAACAACACTAGATGCACACTCTGGTGCTGTATGGAAATAAATATTTGCTGTATTTAGCTTTTTAGTATCGAATAAAAGTCACGCATCCTGTTCACCTATGTTGATGATGTTATATTGGATCTGATAAGAAGAACATTAGCGTACAAAGCGCCTTTCTTTACTGCTATCTACACTCGGGAAGAAATATTTTGGAACCTCGTACACATTTATGAAAGTCTTGCTGTACCGATAGTTACAATGAGCATTGTTGTACGTGAGACTTTCCTAACTCCACATTGGGCAGTATGAATATTCTGTCCAGAAAGATTACTTATACCATAGCTTTAAATTGCCTAGGTGGTCAACAATCCGTCCCATTCTATGAATAAACATATACATAAATAACCTGGACAACTAGATAGCTGATATTAATATTTATATACCTTTTTTGTAAATATAATCATATTATAGATAGAAAACACGACGCTAAATTCAAATATTTTTGTCTATTAGGAACCGAACCCACGATTCTCGGCATAGCGGGCAGGGGTACTATCTGCTACACTATCGGACCAATCAAATATATGTCAATTTATCATGCCAGTTTCCCAAGTACATTTTTCATTTTAATAAATGATTATACAAACATTATATTAATTCAAACGTACTTAAGTATAAAAAATCCATTTTAATAGAATAGTCAAAAAATTACACAATAAAAACATTTCACTACGCAAATGAAAAATAGTTTATTTTTAATTTGATGGTGTAAGTAAAAGTATTCGGCGGCCATTACTAGGGGACGCAGCAGCGAGTGACAAGGGTCACGACAGATCGGAACTTACAACTCACACATTAGTTGTCGGTAGCGCTTGCGACAAATTTGGTTTTAGTTGCTTTTTTCTCGTGAATCTTGTCATGGCTTAAAAAATATAAAATCTTAGGCATAGATGCGACTAGACGGGAAAGTGCACTGTCATGATTCATAATAACATCCAGTTTTAACTCGCTCACTGTTGATTCCATTGACTTTGTTCGCACGGCGAGACTTTTCACCACAGTAGAAACACAAGGAGCAGTAGTTAAACGCGGGCGCTTTTCCTCTTAAATGTACCTACATTAGCAGTGATGTCAAAAAAAAAATTGCGAACCCGAATTTAGGTTATGTCACACTTAGGTCCCAAAATGGGAACTAACAGTATCAATCTAATAAATAAAATCATTATTTAATGAATTCTAGGTTTCTAGGTATTCATTTCTCCGATTTTTTGATACTAAATCAAAAACACGCGGCGGTAGCACGAGATTCTATACATAAGTCGTGTACGTATAGGTCGGTCGGACGTGCGTATGTGTGATTGCGAAAACCGGGCGTTAGTATGAAGTTAAACTACTGCTCCTTGAAACATTGTGGTAAAAATCATAAGTGCAGTTTAACGTCCTTGCACCACATATAAAGTGCTATGGAGTAAACACCCCAAACGGGAAGGGTGGTATTGGTCAATCATAGTCAAGATTCTTGCATTGCCAACTTGTTTGAAAGCATTTAGCGAGATCCTCATTTGAGCATAAATCAATTGTCTGTCTTTCAGGAAACCCATACCAACCGCGGGAACGCATATTATATAAGGTATTCTTGCCCGGCATCACAATAATACTACTAAGCTAAAAAACAAGAAGTTCAAATGAAATTTTTGTCCTACTGAGTATGTTACCTCAACCACAGCCTCTACTGTGGCTGCTGAATATTTATCGCACATGCCGCGCCGCGGGAACTGTATTTTTGTTTTTCCACAAACAATGGTATGTCGCTGTTGTGTGGATAAAAACCCGGTAGGAATCGGCTTTGTGTCATTTATCACGGGATTCATGTTTCAATCAGTACAATTAACCAATTAATATTGTTTCGTGTGTTTTCCTCACTTCATGTGGGTACCATCACTGCGAGAGATAGGATGAAAACTCTGACACCAAGGTTTATCAGGTCGTTGGACGACTCGGTGTCACACACGAAAAGAAAAAGCCTTTGATGATAGAGTTGCGGTCAAAAAATTAAATATGATTGAAATTTGAAACAGTTTACATTTAATTGTAAGCATTACTTATCTCAAAAACGAAAGAAAATAAGTTTTTGTAAGTACTTAAACCTTTATCCAATTATTTATATTTAAAATACTGAAATCTCTAAAGAGGCATCTTTAAGCGGACGTCTCGAATCCATCTTCCTCAAACATCTGCCCTAAACCGGGAGTAGCGGCAATCAGCTGTTTACATTCCATTTTACGCAGTACTCCTGAGAACCGGCGCACTGGCGCACACCGTTTTCAATGGCAGATTTAAAATAAACAAGGCATAAGTATGGTAATTGAAATTAATGCAATATTGGAACTGTCACAGAATAGCTCGCATGGACGCTGGAGCCATTTGCTTAAAGCTCAAGTGGTCGCGATATGACAAACTCCGAAAATGTTTTGTGAAGAAATTGAATTTTATTTTTAGAATCTGGGCGTTGTAAGGATTACTGAGGTACAAGGTCTGGCAGCCGAGAGTGGTTGCGTTTAGGAGTTGTGGGCCGCTGAACTTGCAAAATATTGAGTGGATAGAATATTAACATTTATGGTACTTAACATTTATGTAGGTACACAACATTGTACCATACTACAGTATTATTTCAACCATCAGCACTTACAAATTACAATACAAACAAAATCATACATTATTTTGTAAAATAAACTAAACTAATAGGGGCGATTATTCATGTATGGTTGAGGGCGCCTCATAATAATATTATTATTTTATATTATTTTATAATATGATTTTGCAACTTCATCTCAATCTGGCAAGGTTTTAACAACAAGATACTATTATATATAAAAAGATGCGAGTCTGGCAACATTTCTACGTGATTTATTACGTAAAAACCCAAAATTGGCACATATTCTACATACATACATACATATATCACGCCTATATTCTACAATTAAAAATTCAACGCTCTGCCTACCCCGCAAGGGATAATAGGCGTCATATGTGTGTGTGTGTATGTATGTCTCACTACTCCTGAACGCAACAGATAGCAGCTGCCGAACTTTCATCTAAATAGTTCATATTAAGCCCAGATTCTGAAAATAATATTATTTCCGTAACAAAATCACTGTAGTTTAATGTTCCTACCTCCATTCTTTACATGACAAGTTTGTCTTTTTTCAGTATTCTTTATGACTATATATTGCTGACCTTGGGCGGTCTACGACATATTCATGAATGAATACGCTACGATTATCTACAAGTTGCTACGAGGAGCTACGATGTGCTACGAATTGCTACGTATAAGCTAGAAGTTTAGTCTGATCTGAGCACACCTCGGACACTCCATACAGCGGACTCTTTATAGACAACTGTCATTTCTACATGTGCATGAGTGGGTAATCACAGATGTGTGAGTGCAGGGTTGGCATGCAGGTTGATTTTTATACCTAACCTCATGAATACATACAGTAACTACCAAAGAGGATGTAACAAGCCTAGCGCTAGTTTTTACTTAATTCTCCACTGGTATTTTGACATATCTCCAGTGAGGGCGGGTCGGAGGCTGGGGTGCGGTGAGGTGAGTGTCAGTTCTGTAAGTATAATATATACAACATACTATTGGTTATTCTGTGGCCTGAGTTAAAATAAGTAGGAAATTTTCCAAGAAGCCTACATATACCTGAACATGACAAATTCTTTGGCAAATGATGATGAATGAACGAGTAGGTAAAGTGCTGGCACTAAGAGCTTAAGGCCCGCAGGTCGGGGCTAAATGGATACGTTATTCAGAAAAGGTCTGGCAAGAATTCCTTGAATACCTCTTTACATGTCAGTTAACAACACAAACACACATATATCACGCCTATTATCCCTTGCGGGGTAGGCAGAGCGTAAACGGCCGCCAAAAACGCCCATTTACGCCACGTCTGACAAATAATTGAGGGTCATTCGGAAAATTGTGTATCGGCATAGTGACAGGTTGTCAGCCCATCGCCTAAAATTGCAATACACTCCCTCGAGTCCCTCAGTTGCCTCTTACGACTCTCACGGAAAAGAAATGGGGTGATGCTATTCTAAGCCAGCATCACACGACATAACAACATCCTGTAATAATACATCTCAAAACATGAAAAAGTGCTGAATCGTAAAGCCGAGGCCTTTTTAACAACGAGATACACAGGATGGCCGGAAAAGTGACGTCCACAGACAAAATTCGAATGGTTTATACTGTGGGGTATCCGAATCAACCCCATCTATGTTCCGAATTTTTAATTTTTTGTAGCGATCGCAGTGCAAGATGTTGCATTCAAAATAATCTTTCACATTAACCGAAAATTAACCGTTATGATATATAACGCGCCTATATCCCTTGCGTGGTAGGCGGAGAAAAAAGGTCGTAAAAAATGAACAGTTACGCCACGTGTGACAAGTTTTTATGGGTCATACACAAAATTTTGTGTGGCGACAGGTTGTCAGCCCATTGCCTTAAATTGCGATACACGTGTAGCCCTCAAATCCCTTAGTCGCATAGCAGTGCGAAAGTAATATTATTAATTAGATTAATGAGGTAATATACTTACCGTTATATAAATCATTACAATTTGAGTAATTAGATATCGATTACGTCAGATTCGCTCCTGTTTCGTACATTATAAATACATACATACACACACATACTATTATCACGCCTATAATCCCATGCGGGGTAGGCAGAGCGTAAACGATCGCAAAAAACGGACATTTACGCCACGTCTGACAAATATTTGAAGGTCATTCGGAAAATTGTGTATCACTATAGTGACAGGTTGTCAGCCCATCGCCTAAAATTGTAAAACACACCATCGAGTCCCTTAGTCGCCTCTTACGACTCCCACGGGAAAGAAATGGGGTGATGCTATTCTAAGCCGGCATCACACGGCAATAAATACTCACAAAAGATATACAATACCATACCATTACTTTAGTGATAATTAGATTTCCGCCCAGCGGTTTCACCCGCTGCTACTCATTTACGCGGTAAAAAGTAGCTTATGTGTTATTCCGGGTTATACTCTACCTGTGTTCTTAATTTCATCCAAATCAGTCAGACCTTTTGAGCGCGGAGAGGTGATAAACATACTTACACACACACAAACTCTCAGATTTATAATATTATCTACAGTACGGATGCGGATAATAGCATTACAAGTCATTTAATTAGATAGATTAAGCATTAAACAAAGTAATCAATTTAATTCTGGCCGTTAAACTTTCAATGTTCGTCTCGGCACCATTCCGCAACAGACATTTTAAATCATTATAAAGGTTGGTAGGTGCAATGAGAAAAAAAAGAAATACAAAATTTCAAAATGTATAAATGCGATATCGGCAAGTCACCTCACCTCAGCAGTTCTATTGAACAATCCTCGTGAAATGGGTAATATTTGTTTGCGATCTCGTTGTGACGGAAACTGCTATTGTGGCATTCAAATGACCTTTACAGAGATTGTATCTGAGACCCTATTAGACACAATGATGCATGATTGGGACTCTCGGCAAAAAGGAAAAAGGTTTCTTTGAAACTCAATTTTATTGTATTGTTCAGGCTTACTTGTTCCTTTTGTCCATCTTTCTGTCACGCTCAACTTATTTCCATGGATTTGATTGATTCATTTGATGAAAATGAAATGGAGCTCACAGTGAAAATACGTTTCGCGCACAAAAAATCTTGCTACAAATTATGTCGCAGGCTTAACCCTTTGGTAAGGACCAATGGCCATGCTGGTTTTTGACATTGACAAAGGTACGTCTGGAACAATCAAAGCGATGCTCTGTGGCTGCGTGAGGCTCTTCACAACGGCTGACGGCGGCATGTGTGTGAGTAGTAGGCATAAAAAGTAAATACAAAATCAGAATAAAATGTTAATGTAAGCTTTGAGGCGAACATTTCCAAATTACACACATACGAACATACTTCATGGCTATAATCCCATTTCCAAATTATTTAACAATAAAATGATTCTCTTGTCTTATGTTCGTGCAAATTGTAAAACAATGTAATAAAATGGTCGCCCTCTTTACGATACTCGGCGGGGCAGAAGACAGCTCGTAAATATTTGCCACGGAGAATATGTCGGATGAAGATATTATGCAGAAACGAATCCGCGCATTCGGATGGATTTTGTGGAAATAAAATGAGGGTGTATGTTCTCTGTGTTACCGCAAGCATTATTTCGAGGTTACCTGTGGCTGTACTGTAGGGATGAGAGCTATGAGCTTATAAAAAAAGGTGGCCACAGACGTAGCTACAAATAACGTAGTGTTGTGTTACTTCGCGATTGTCGAATGTCTTTGGTTAACAAAATCACAATAAAAAATCGACAGCTACAACAGCACATAAATACGTATATCTAAGTAAGTTTGTATGTATACTCGTAAGGATCGATAAATGAATGTAATCAGTGACGGCGGTGGTAGTGTTCCTGCCTGCAGCGCAAGGGTTCTGGATTCAATTCCCGGTGTGGCGCTAACAAAGTTGATATTATCACTATTTGAATTTCTTTCTAGTCTAGTTAGAACATTGCAGGCTGAACCACCTGATTGTCTGTAAGAAAGATGGTTCCGCGCTTCGCAGGGCACGTTAAGCCGTCGGACCCGGTTGCTGCCTATGATTACCTACTTAGACTACGGTCGTTACACAACCATATCATAGGCCTACTAATAGTAGTAGGTGGTTGAAAAACTCTGTCACCAGAGTTTATCGCGACGCTGGTCAGCTTGGTATTCCCACACGAAAAGAAGAAGCTACATTTACAATAATAGTACATATTTATCGTACCTGGCATGACAGTATTAAAAAAGTCATTAAAAAAGTGTGAGTGAAGGAATCACGAAAGAAGAGTATTTAGAAGCTCGCACCACATTTTTCCAGGTCTATTGCGATAATATAGACATAAAACACACACGTGTAGATACGCGCCTGCCTACGAAAAGGTACGTTATAACATTATTACGTCGAAATCAGGTCTAAGGACGGATTGATTATAGAAATTCCGAGAAAACGAAGTCTGGAGTAAGTCCTTCATAACAAGAAACTCGACTAATCCAAGCTTAGACCCAATCCTAACACCGGGTGATCCAAAAGTTACGTCCAAATACAAAACTTTAATGACCTACACCAAATGAACGACTACGACTATGTTTCGCGACTTTAGTAGTTTCCGAGTTATTCAACTTTTAAATTTGTATGGGGAAAATTTTACGTGAAGGCTTAAAATATAAAGCGCTCGCCGCTCATACTTAGACACACGAATACTGACTTCGCTCGCTGCATCTACTGCTGAAGAGACGCAATCAACCACACCATCTGCACTTGGTCTACACATGTAAATTCGATATATTCTTTCCTCATAAAAGAACAGATAACCCGTAGCTTAAGGCCTCAAACGCGGTTACAAAGTTTAGCAAATTAACACAACAAGAAAATCTACTGTGACGCTGTGACGCGGTCCCCAATACTACACCTCGTTCAGCGGCATTGTCACAACCACGTCACAACTGACTGTCAACAAACACTCACCCTTACAACAGGGCGCGTATTCCGCTATTTGAAAAGCGCCTCTGTTGTGGTTCATTGATGGTTTTGGTTGTTTTGTATTGCGCTAACAGTTGAAGATTAGAAAATTACAATTTTCATATGATTTTGATTCAAACACTTGTACTCGTTTCACTTATTTTTTATTTTCGTCCCAACCGGTTTCGCTTAAATAAGCATCTTCAGGGGGCAATTACACTTTTCGTACTAAAATATACAATTAAAATACATCGAAAACAGTTCTATACATTTGATGTATATTTTAGTACGAAAAGTGTAATTGCCCCCTGAAGATGCTTACTTAAGCGAAACCGGTTGGGACGAAAATAAAAAATAAGTGAAACGAGTACAAGTGTTTGAATCAAAATCATAACAATGGAGTTTCACCAAGTGCCGACAATTGCAAGTATAAACTATACAATTTTCATAGATTGACAATTGAGTTTGTCGTGTTATCTAGGCTCCGAGAGGCACCGGCGCTCAGGGAGCCAAGGTAACCGCAGGTGAATACTTATAGCTAAGTATTTGTAGAGTGGTCTCGCGAACACGAGTGCCTGTGACCCCGGAGGGCGTGAGTGAGTAAGTGTGGGTAGAGTGTCCTGTGTGTAGGGACCCTAGCAAGCCTCGCGCCCGCACGCTAAGTGAGGGGCCAAGGGAGTGAAAGAGGGAACGTAAACGATACGGCTTTATTAAAGAATTTAACAGATAACCACCTCCTGATACGAAAACCAAAATTATAACCTGGCCACTCACACAGAAGGTAACGGCGGCGCGTCCAGCGCGAGGAGCGTCTTCGCAGCAGCTGTATCTTCAATCCGACGAGGCGTAGGCGCTTGAGGGGAGACTTTTAAGCTTCCGTCACTTGAGGGGAGACTTTTAGGACTAAAATAGACTGTTACAGTGGTTACTCAGTGAGAGACTATACTGGGAGTCTTCGAGATCACAACTTAGAGTCCAGACCAAACTGCTCCCCTAGCTGCTTGACGTGGCTTTTATACCCTCGTCTGACGCTGACTGTCACAGTCTTCATTTCGATAGTCATGTTCATTTCCAGAAGCTTCGATGACGATCGCGCTCTTCATTTCGATCGTCATCCTCTTCGGTTCTAGAATCTTCGACGATCGTCGACCTCGTCAGCCGTCATTTTGAGATCATGGAACTTGTCAGTGGCCAGTCGTCGCTGTCCATGGAGATCTGTTGGCATCTCATGTTAGCTTGATGATGAGGTGGTTATGAGGATGGCTCCGAGGCACGCTGGAGGGCTCGGGACCTCAGTTCCTCCGGAGGGAGAGGGAGAGGGAGAGTGCCAGGCGTAGTAAATTTAGATACAAGTACCAGGAGGTCAGAAAATACGAAGAGGTAGATCAATGTATAATAACTTTTTAGTAGAAAGCTACGCGGCTCTATGATGTATAGACAGCCGTCAACTTTGAGAGGTTGACATAACATCAAGAAAGTAAACAAACAAATTGATAAAATAAAATGGATTTCAGGAAATATTTAGAAAAATGGTAGTAATTGTAGCAGAATGCTACATTTAACTGTCGTGTTATCTAGGCTCCGAGAGGCACCGGCGCTCAGGGAGCCAAGGTAACCGCAGGTGAATACTTATAGCTAAGTATTTGTAGAGTGGTCTCGCGAACACGAGTGCCTGTGACCCCGGAGGGCGTGAGTGAGTAAGTGTGGGTAGAGTGTCCTGTGTGTAGGCACCCTAGCAAGCCTCTAAGTGAGGGGCCGAGGGAGTGAAAGAGGGAACGTAAACGATAAGGCTTTATTAAAGAATTTAACAGATAACCACCTCCTGATACGAAAACCAAAATTATAACCTGGCCACTCACACAGAAGGTAACGGCGGCGCGTCCAGCGCGAGGAGCGTCTTCGCAGCAGCTGTATCTTCAATCCGACGAGGCGTAGGCGCTTGAGGGGAGACTTTTAAGCTTCCGTCACTTGAGGGGAGACTTTTAGGACTAAAATAGACTGTTACAGTGGTTACTCAGTGAGAGACTATACTGGGAGTCTTCGAGATCACAACTTAGAGTCCAGACCAAACTGCTCCCCTAGCTGCTTGACGTGGCTTTTATACCCTCGTCTGACGCTGACTGTCACAGTCTTCATTTCGATAGTCATGTTCATTTCCAGAAGCTTCGATGACGATCGCGCTCTTCATTTCGATCGTCATCCTCTTCGGTTCTAGAATCTTCGACGATCGTCGACCTCGTCAGCCGTCATTTTGAGATCATGGAACTTGTCAGTGGCCAGTCGTCGCTGTCCATGGAGATCTGTTGGCATCTCATGTTAGCTTGATGATGAGGTGGTTATGAGGATGGCTCCGAGGCACGCTGGAGGGCTCGGGACCTCAGTTCCTCCGGAGGGAGAGGGAGAGGGAGAGTGCCAGGCGTAGTAAATTTAGATACAAGTACCAGGAGGTCAGAAAATACGAAGAGGTAGATCAATGTATAATAACTTTTTAGTAGAAAGCTACGCGGCTCTATGATGTATAGACAGCCGTCAACTTTGAGAGGTTGACATAACATCAAGAAAGTAAACAAACAAATTGATAAAATAAAATGGATTTCAGGAAATATTTAGAAAAATGGTAGTAATTGTAGCAGAATGCTACAAGTTTCGATGGCATTACAATGGCTAAATAATAAGAATATCGGCACCCAACTAGCAATGTTTTAACGTAAGAACCAAAACGGTTCTTTAACACTATAAAACCCGCTCCCCATTTCACCGTTCGTAGATATTACAGAGCGTAATAAATTGCAGACATTACGTTACTTGAGAGCGTATTATGCACCAACCGCCCGCTTATTGAATACGCGACGGTTTCTATTCATACCTGCACAAAGTGGGGCAGATTTATGTGGCAATAAAACACACCGCACTAAATACTGAGCAGATGATCGGAAACTAATAACTAACTAGTTATTTATGATTGCAAACAATTTATTTTCATTATACAGTACACAACACAGATTAATACAAACAAGACAATTACATTTAAAATAATAATAATAATAATAAATAGCCTTTATTGTACATTAAATATCTCAACAGTAACAAACGTGAGCATGAAAATATAATTATGTATCAAAAGGTGGGAGGCTCAGTTATTGCAGAACAGGTTACCAAAGGCCACCTGTCTGCACTGATTTTCAGCTTCGACCTTCTCATTTCAAAAATAAACATATTTTCCGAGGATGAAGTTGATTACAAACACTAGTTAAGTATAATAATACAAACATTGATTAAAATTATAATTAAGAAAAAATATAGGCAAAAATAACTTTTTGTGAATGAGTGTGTGTATGTGTGTGTGTGTGTGTGTGTGTGAGTGTGTGTATGTGTGTGTGTATGTGTGTGTGTGTGTGTGTGTGTATGTGTGTTTTTGTGTATGTGCAGAGAACAACACATTGTGGTGTGCATTAGAAACGTGGCGCAAAGTAACCCTGGATACTGGTCTTTTGGTTCAATAACAAAATTTGTTTCATCCTCTTCTTAAAAGTAGTCGTAATCATTTTTTTCCTTAACGGAGGTGGTATTATATTCCAGACCTTTGCAGCCTTGTACCCAAAGCTACCTTTGAAACCAGCAGTTCTATGCCGGGGAATCTTCAACAAGTTTTGCCCATTCGATCTTACGTTATTTCGGGTATTAAGGTCTTTCCATTTTAATTTTGTATAGAGGTAGTCAGGAGTTTTGTTACAAATTACTCTGTGAGTCATATAAAATACAATAAAACAAGAAGACACAATAAAGTAGTTAAGTATTAAGGATACAGACAGTTGTAGATGAGTGGGTAGTTGTGTTATGTACTGTGCCAGAGAAATGGTTCTGACTCAGCATAAGTCGCAGTAGTTACATGCTGAAATATCAAAAGTAATTGTACTAGGAACTATTTGTGGTTGCGGTTTATCCATACAGATGATTTGCAGTAAATCGGTTATATAATATGCGCTCGCCGAACCAACTCTTATAGAAAATATTAGCGTTTCAACCTATGTTCCTTGGGAAAAGTGGTTCCTTAACACCAGCCCATACTAAGTTATCGGTACACTAGTAAAATTTGACCACATAGCTTTTGTTGCTTAGGCGTGCTGCTGATATGTAACAGAATATTGCCAAATGAAACTGTAATTCATAAAAAAAACATAACAATTTGAATTTATTTCAAACACAAAATAAAACTGCATTAATTCTAAATCAGTTTCCAATTCTATATATATGTCGCAGTATTATGGCAGAATTAGGATTTCGGCCAAAAGCCGGATTATGGTAAAATCGCAGACTTCATTCGACCATCGTCCTAAGTAGATCTAGGATTTCGGACATAATCCTAGGATTTTGACCAAAATCCTGGATGTACATACATACATACATACATACATATATCACGCCTTTATCCCTTGCGGGGTAGGCAGAGCGTAAACGACCGAAAAAACGGCCACTTACGCCACGTCTGACAAACGTTTGAGGGTCATTCGGAAAATTGTGTATCGCCATAGTGACAGGTTGTCAGCCCATCGCCTAAAATTGCTATACACACCCTCGAGTCCCTTCGTCGCCTCTTACGACTCCCACGGGTAAGAAATGGAGTGATGCTATTCTAAGCCGGCATCACACGGCAATTCTAAGCCGGCATCACACGGCAAAATCCTAGGATTTCGGCCGAAATCCTAATTCTGCCATAATACTGCGACATATATATATATCCTTTATTGCATAAAAACAAACGAAAAATGTTCAAACAGTGTGAGCAAAGGCGAGCTTATCTCTAAGAAGAGATCTCTTCCAGCCAACCCGTCGGTAGTGCGAGAATCAATAAGAGCAAATAAAGTAAAAAAATAATAAGAAGATATGACCTTCACCGGCGTAAAACTTTTCTTGAGTTATAATTTCATTGTTTGAGTTTTGATAATGAAGTCTTTTACTTTACGATGAATGGAATTACAAACCTTAATGACTTATACACAATTGTACCTCTTAATTGAACATCAATTATTTAAATAATAATAATGTATATAAATTATTAACTCTGTAATCCGTGCTTTCATAACTTCGTCTGGAGAATTTAGAATATTGCTTTGAAGTCGACTAACAAAATTAAATCTTTAGTCTGAGATAAAATCCAAGATGAATAAAACGGAATTTCTGAAAATACACTTCATTAATACAATTTTCTTAAATGAAAATGATCTTAATGGTTATAAAAGATAAAAATTAGAAATACTTGTTCACATCTCGGCACAGAACACTAACTCGTGTTAACGAGCGACATTCACAGAGTACTAATGTGTGAGATTATCTGCGCGGAAAATATTTAATGTAATATACTGCAATCTGAAATTAGAATAAATTGAAATTGAAATTGAAATTTGAAATTGAAATTGAAATTCTTTATTCAATGTAGGATAGTATTATCATATCACTTACTGACGTCATGAACCGTCATTGTAAAAAAAAGAAATTTGTATCACACAATTTTCTTTTTTTTATAACAATTTTGTAATGTCCTAATAGAAAACCGGCTCGGGCGGGAGAAAAAAATAAAAAATCAAAGCACTGCCACGGGGCTGGCCATAATGGTTTTACTTATATTATTACACAATTATGGTACAAAAAAATAAAATGTATGTAAAACCTCAGTGAATTTAGACGATGGCGTAGCGTATCTATAGTACTCCACCCTGCTACGCCAAGGGTCATGGGTTCGATCCCCACAAGACAAAAATGTTTGTTATGTAAATCTTCAGATATTTGTGCTCAGTATGGGTCTTTCCTATTTGTAATATGTATTTTTTTACAAAAAAAGTATATAATATGTATTAATATCAGCTGTTTAGTTCCCAGATCACAAGCTATGCTTAGTTTGAGTGTAGATGGCGCTGTGTGAATTGTCCGGATGTTTATTTATTGTTTGATGTGCTGGCTGGGTATTTTGCTTGCCACCACGCCCTTCAAGCTGATACTTAAAAAAATATGTACACTTTGTGATAGTCTGGTCTTTAATCAATATTTTTTTAGTTTTTTCATATAGGGTTAAATTTTACTACTGACCGATAGCAAAAACTCAAGACGGGCTGGTGAAAAAGAACAACCTTTGCTGATTTAGGTTACTAAGGACGTCCAAAATATTTTCTCAAATCCAACCTCTGTTCCTTGGGGAAAGTTATTCCTTATCACCAGCCCATCCTCTGTTTGCACTATCATCGGTCCCTAGTCAAATTTCACCTGATATAGTTACTTTTATTTATTTAATTTATATACACTCGTCTCATAATGTTCGAATTATGAATTCGAAAACAGATGCATAATGACCTACTTTATGCATTCTGCCTATAAAAACTAGGGTTTACTATAAATTACAGAAGCGTAATGACTTAATGAGAAAACTCTAAATACGATAAAGTTGAGAAATGAAACGAAGTTTTTTTTTCCAATACTCAAATCGCTATCTTCCGCCGCACCTGACAGTTGTTGTTGTACGGTAATTTTTCGGATGTTGTTCAGTTGTTTTAATAGGTTTTTGTTCTGTTGTTGTTCAGATGTTGATTAGTTGTTGTTCAGATGTTATTCCGATGTTGTTCAGTTGTTGTACAGATGTTGTTCAGTTGTTGTTTCGATGTTGTTCAGTTGTGGTTCAGTTGTTGTTCAGATGTAGTTCAGATGTTGTTCAGTTGTTTAGTTAAGTTATTGTTAAGACTCCACATCTTAACAACTGCTAAAGTATAGATTTTTAAAAATTCATATCAAGCCATATTACGTTCTCGTATTGAATTTGTCCTTGTATCGGGCCTTGCAATGGCCGGTGCGTACGTTTAGAAAAGTGTTTCTGAGTTTTTTTTTGGAGAGTGTAGATAAAATAGTGTATGCAACTGCTATAATTAGGCATTAGATTGCTCGTGTCAAACTATTATCACACTCGGCTGCGCCTCGTGTGATAAACAGACACTCGCATTCTAATGACCCCCATTATACGACAGTTGCATAAACTACTATTAGAGGCGACTAAGGGACTCGAGGGTGTGTATTGCAATTTTAGGCGATGGGCTGACAACCTGTCACTATAGCGCAACACAATTTTCCGAATGACCCTCAAACATTTGTCAGACGTGGTGTAAATGTCAGTTTTTTGCGGCTGTTTACGCACTGCCAACCCCGCAAGGGATTATAGGCATGATAATGTGTATGTATGTATGTGTTTATTTAAAAATCTGAAATACAAGATAATGTAATGTATCGCAAGCTGTCGGATTACTAAACTACACAAGTTAAATCATCTTTCAAGGCCGTGGCGCTCGCAAATGCCTACTCAGTAGCACAACTCTCTGAGAAGTACTAGCAGATGAACCATGAGATGGTCAGATAAAGTACATTATTCTAATCTAATAGATACTAATAAAATTGTTCGATCGGTTATTTCATTACCTGACATTCCTTTAGAATTACAATAAAAGGTTTTAAGTACAGCTTTTAAATCTGGCGTATAAAATTGAATCAGTTCGAAATGATATAATTTTGTTGTGATTCAATTTCACCGCAAGTAGTTTTCCTAACTTTCTGTCGGCAAACAATAAGGGCCATTATCCGGGCATTACGAGCATAGATTAGCATAAATCAACTAAACGTTTGTTTTCCAATGTTTCGAATATATTCTTATCCGCGAACGCGATCGACGGTCGGTTGACTCAAAGTATTGTCGGGAGGAAATTCAATTTCACTTTGAAGCGAGCGAGCTGGTAGGCAGGTACTACAATAACCACAAAGGACCGACCGGTTTTCCGAGGAAACTTGTGTTCTCAGCAACACCTCAGGTAACCCGTGTGAGATCATCTTGTAGGCACAGGACGTTCATACAGTTTATAACAATAGGCAGGGGATCGTGGTTCTGCTGCTAAATTTCCTTGAGTCTTGTACTGTGTTGACTTAGTTATTTGCTCAACTGCTTTCAGCATAGTTTGCGGTACAATGCTTAAACATTGTGATACAATTGATGACACAAACCAAACAAAAACTAAGCAATAGATTACTTTTGAAGCGAATGAATATACGTCGTTAATACAGGACAGACTCTCCCACTAATAACGGACTGACAGACGTATTTATGACGCATGCGTCTGTCTGACGAAAAGAAATTTCGGATTCCCGTACAAAAACGGATAGTATGGCACACTGTACCGCATGCAACGTATGCGATTTGACGAATGTGTTTGACAGACGCATCCGTCAGTTCGTAATAATGTGGGATTCGCCTAAGATACGCCAGTGCCAGTGCTGATTTGTTAACTCTGGCATTCATTGACTCATTGAGTTAGATGGGATCCATCTCTAAGTATGAAATCCAAAATTCATTCAAGAAATAAAATTAACACCATATCTATGATGAGAACCCATTTATAATTGATTGGATTGGCTGTCGGCGCTGACTGGAATAGTATTGGGAGATAGATGGCATTTGCCGTTTGCGGAAGTGAGGAATGATGCGGATCAGAGTAATTGCTCAGAGGATGGACAGAAGTGATATCACGTTTAACAAAAATACGTCACTCTCCTCTGAGGGCTTATTACACTAGTCTAGGCTTAATTAACTTTTAAAGTTGTTGGACTCGAATCTTATAGTCATACTGGGTAAAAGATAAGAGGAGGGCAATTTTAAGATATTTTTCCATAGAACTACGGGTTAGAATCATAAAAAAATGGCCGGTGATTTTTCGTGAAATGTATGAGACGGGCCATAGTCAGTCGCTTTGGCGCCACACGACGATTTCTGCCTTTATGCTTATTATTCCTAAAAACCCTGAGTTATGGTAGATTTTTTATACCTCTTTGGTTAGCTGATGAAACAAAGAAGTAATTTATGTAGTTTGTACGCATTTTTACTATAAATGTATATGACTACGGTCTGTCATACATTTCGAAAAATCAAAGGTACTAATAATTTTATAACTAGCGATTTCCGACTCATAATTCGGTGGAAGAATATGTTGAAAATTACCTCCCCTTTGTAATGAATTACTTAACACATATTTTATTGTATTGACAGAGAAAGCATTTAATAAGTTCTATTTTTAAAACGACTAAATCAATGTTGATAAAATTTGTCTGACATCTAAGTTGAAAAACCCTAAACTAATACTACCTACCTACCTACCTACTACCGTAGGTATTTGAAATTGAAACTTACGAAGTCAAAAATGAATACAATCTTTTAAAATTTTGCATAATTGCTTAAAATGATTTGGAGACTAACGTCAAGAAAGCATGTAGCTTTCTTGACGTTAGGTTTCTTACGGTTTAAATTGAAATTTTTCAATTCTGCAAATTACAAATTATTCCATGTAAAATTGATTCAAATATTCATCTTATAAGAGCGAGTTGTGCTGCGATCCAGCATAAAAAGTTATTATTCTCATATCAAATGCATGAGTTGGACCTGTCTGGAGCTATATTGCTAGTATTTGCGAGTAATACGAGTAGTCCTTTGTAGCGAGTATAACGTTTTACGAATGGGACGATGCCCTAACGTTCAGCGAAATTACAATTATTGTGAGCTGAAATCCTCTTTAGATTGAATTCAAGTTTGTTTAGTTTTTGTGACTTTGGATTAGAGAGTTATGATCACTGTAGGTACTTATATCTAGATTTAATTGCAGCAGTAAAATATATGAGAACGATTTGGACGTTGTAGAAAAAGCTTTATGATCTATAAAACTATAAAGATTTATAATACTGATCAGACCATAAAACTGAACAACTTTTTGACCTTTCCAAAGTAAATCAGACAGATGATTATATACGAATTTTGTTTAGGAGTTCGAATAGTTTGTATCTGTTCCCAAAATTTTTAGAGAAAGTTATTCGGTTTCATAGTCTGATCAGGCCTGCAAAGTTTTCGGTACACCGACGTATCCCGTATCAGAGAAGTCGACCCTTTACAGAGAAAATAAAACCGGTCGTCCTTGAATACCACGTCACAGCGGCGCTTAGTAACATTGTAAACGCAAAAGTTTTGCATGATAGATGCTCGAGTAAACGCCGCGGCACTTGATAACAATTTGTAGCCGTCATGAGAGTCGCTGGTTGAGGAAGGGTTTGTTTCCCGCGCCGCTGTTGCGCAAGTATGTGCTCCAGCGGACGGCGACACTTGATGCATAAATCTTTGTTCAGGACAAGTTGTGTCGTAAATCAACCAAGCCATGTAAAAGGTCTACTCTACTCAGTCTACCACTTCACCCAGCCGTACATCGTGTTTTGACTTGAATTTTTCATCACAATATACTAAAGATCACCAGCAACGTATGCCGATAAACACCGGCCTGGTTAAGGTTTCAATGACTTACCATTCTAGATGAAGGAGATGGGTTTATGATTAATGACTTACGCATAATAAGGTGATCTGAGTTTAACATTACATTAATTTTTTTGTGAATACTAGCCACTTACTAGCTTTCTGACTACCGGTTGCATTTTGCTTCACAATTTAACACAGTTACGACAAACATCTCACACAAAATTATACACAGAGAATACGTTTGGCAACACACCTTTAAAAGCAAACCCGGGTTATTTTCAGTCTGAAACCAAATATCCCATTAGAAAGCGAGCGCCATTGCGCCATTTCTCTAAAGTGGTGAAATTGCGCCGCAGACAATCGCTCTGAAGCGGTCGCTCTCTTCCTTTGCTACTCTTTTATTTTCTCTCTCACCGCTTGTGCTTTGCTTTATTGTTCCTTCTCAAAGCTTTGCGATTTCACAGATACAATAATGTCGACTTTAATTACGTGAATCTGTTTTGCCATAAAACATTTGACTATCGTCATAATAACGGGATATGTTATGGATATTCCGAATAAACGATTTTAGTATTCTCTGTTCGAGTTTGAGAACATGATCACTATGTTTTTGTTATCAATGAACAAACTTTTAACGACTGGACTATTAATTCTGCTTTCAATGGCAAGTGGCTAAAGCTGAAAATGTAAAATTTATGATAAACGCTCAACGCAAAGTAGTTCGCTTTGCAATATGATTTTTACTAAGTGCCACTTTTTTCTAGCACTTAGTTTCACAGATATATAGCTAGCTTACATTTTCAGAGCATCTGAGCACGTCTCAGCGAACTTTGAGTGCTACGTGCTACGTCTGGCTACGAAAGTGCTACAACTGGCTACGAAAGTGGCGAAACGAAATATTTATCGATTGCCTATTTCATACTCCATTTGTGTTGATGTATACAAAAATATAGAGAAAAGTTTTAAGTTTTATCAAGCTAAATATTACCAGTTTTTCTGTGAAAATATACATCAAATCAAATCCTGATTAAATTGTATGTTTGTACAACATTTCTGCTGGCAGGGACACTAGTAAAGTCTGCTACAAACGATCTTTTTCTAAACCCACTTAACACTTTTCTTGCTTTTCTTGTGTTTCATTGTACTTACATTGCTGTATTGCATTCAAATCTTTTGTTTACGAGTTAAATAGGAACAGCAATTGATATTTCGCAATGTTACACTCGATTTAAGGCATAAAGGGTGAAATTTTACTAGTGACCGATACCGAAAACTCAGGACCTTTCCTAAAAGAATAAGGTCAAAATAAAAAATATTGGATTCGCTGCTATACAAATTAACATGGTGACATTATGTAGGGAAAGCCCAATTTCTTTTTATTATTTTGACCTTATATTCCTTAGGGAAAGTTGTTCCTTACAACTAACCCGTATTGAGTTTTATGTATCGGTAATACCAAAATACACCATGCGATATGTGTGAATATATTTAAAACAGAGCATAAAATACTTTTTATTTGTTTGTAAACCTAAATTAGTATAGGATGTGAATATTCGGGAACATATTTGTGTAAACCAAAAATCCAATTTGCTGGTGTAAATTGAGATTCTCTGCGGATTTGGCTCTGATTACACCAGCTTTAGATGTGTTATATTTTTCAACATGAACACGTAAATAACAAAATAATAATATCAACGGAGACAAATTCTTCAAGGCCAACATTACCACTAAAATTCAGTATTATTTTGTACTGGATACAAAGACCTGTGTACCGAAAATTCTGCAGCCATCATGATCAGTCCGTGAAACGTTTTTGAAACTGAATATCTTTTGAGTTCTACGTTTTTAAAAATCTTCAACGTGTTGGGTATACAATTTTGGAAAACTTGCAAATTGCACCGCAGGCGGGGTATGAACCTGCTACTTTCGCTATCACTGGTAACGACGCATCTACTGACTGGGCTGCCAAGGCTCAGCTACCGTTGGCGAAATTATGCAGAAGTGTGAGTGAATTCATTAAGGTATATATAAATGGATAAGTTTAGTAGGTACTTAGATCGTGTGACACGACCACAATTACTAGAATTCCTGTTCGGCAACAACAATAACTAACTAAGCCCTCGGACCACTGTGGGTACCTCTGTCGTCAGGTGGTCGTCAGAGTGACGAATGGCCTCGCGACGTCACCGCTACGTCTTCGTTCATTGCGAAATAACTTCCACGGCGTCGCTTTATGCCTAATTACTTTCATTTATTGTATTACTGCCCGAAAAAAACGTTTAGAAGAGCTGAAAAAAGCCTTACCCTAATTTAATTTTAAATCGGATTGTTTCTCAACTTTTAAACACGATATACCTAAGATGGTACGATAAAGTTTACCTACTGGGACAGATTGTCATGAGCATTTAACCCCTGTCCAGACGCAAATTTGTGGTGAGAGGCGATTACAACGAATAGTGTAAACAACCGCGAAAATTTTAAATTTAGTGTTGATGAATCGTGCAGTAAATAGTGAAGTTAATCACAGTTTAGGATTCAATGTCGGATAGTTTTTAATTAAATTTCTCGTTAGATTACATTGTGTGTATTTACATCATTAGCATGACAGTCTAAAAAATCTGTGCATTCTAAGCTTAATCTAGCAAAGTTTTCATTTTATTTTGTGCTAAGTTTAACTTTACAAAACACTGACAAAGAACTGAACCGTAAGAATCTGAGGCAAAATAATTAACTCATTTTTAAATATCGGTTTTTTATTTAGGAAGTCGAAATTTTGTTACTGACAGAAGTATGCGTTAAAATATGTCCATCAGTCAGTTATAGTGGGAGGACCGCTTTGAATCAGAATATTTTCATTTTTCATTTTCATTTTCAATACTTTTACAAATGTTTTTTGTAAATATTATTATGTAACACCAAATGTTAGTTGCTTATGACGATTTGCTAAGTCTTTTTTATAAACTGATAAGTTTATGTATTTCATCATAAATTACAAGTAACTTTTTGATCCGTAATCACATCAGCGTTAAATTTTTCCTTTAAGGCTGCCGAACAGCTAGAGCCGTCCGCGACAGACAGCTCGTACATTTTTCACTAGAAATCCGATATGAAACTCTATCGTTAATGAAACAAAGGTGAAATTGCCTGGAATGACAAACATGGCGACAAACGGCGGCATTTGACATTCTTGACAATGCCAATTTTATTTCAATAACGTATGGTTCATTTCCAGATTTATGTGAAAATTGCGATTGGTGTCGCTCGCAAAGACGTACGTTTATTCTGTAGCAGCCCTTACTCGCTACCTAAATGATTCACTGCCAATTTACATTTGAACTGAACTTGTTCATCCTAAAAGTCAGCATTCACAAAAGTAGCGAGTTCTCTGTCGAAACGCCATTTGAAAAGAAATGCGAAAATGTTGAATAATAATGAAGGGGAAAAGTTAAACGGAGGCACGTCCTTCCCTTCCCTGCGACGGTGAAGTCGAGCTGAATACCGACGGAAATAGGTCTTTAATTAAATATCGAGCAACGCCTGGTGTGGCCTCCTGTATACTACTATTTTTTAGCGTTTCTATATATTTTCTGATTTCAATTGGTATCGTAAATGGCGATTAAGGTTTGAATTCAGGGAATAGACAGCAGCTTTCCCTGCGCTACACTTTGCATTGCACTTGTAGCTTACTTGCCTTGCGTGGTAAGTAGGTATCACAGTACATATAGGAAGAAAATTTACAAGTGGCCGATACTGAAAACAAAGGACGGGCTGGTGATATGGAACAACTTTCCTCATGGATCATAGGTTGAAAAAGAGGGCGGTACACAGTCACAATAGAGAGTAACGGAGCAGTAAGACATCTTGGCAGCGCTATCAGAAAAGGAAACGAGGATTCCAACTTCGTAGTTCTTTACGCGTTTATATAGTGAAATGTTACTAGTGACCGATAGCCAAAACTCATGACGGGCTGGCAAAAGAAACAATATTCGCGGTTTTTTACACTATTCATAATTATAGGTAATTTAAACGAGCTCTTACCAACAATTTTTTTTATTGCAATTCCCGATATTTAGAAGAAACAAGTTGCCCAGCGGAATAAAGGTCGAAATATGTCAAAAATATGTTGAGTTCCCATAGTAACTCAAATCAGCTGTCTGGCAATTTTGAATAGGTCCACATTTCTCTTTAGTATTTTGACCTATGTTCCTTGGGGAAAGTTTTTCTTTTCACCAGGCCGACTTGAATTTTTGCTTTTGGTCACTAGAAAATTTCACAGTTTTCACAGTTTGCTGGACCCTCGCATGCTATTCTGTTATGAAATGTGCAGTCGCATTCTTGGATGGAATCGAGAGCGGTGAAATACCACATACCATCACAGCTGAGCAGAATCGGACGCTACCTTAATTTCCAACGTACCTAGACATTATGTAAGTTAGGTACGATTCTGTGAATGAGAAAAAGTCCCCATTTATTTCTCCTGTGGTGAAGTCCTCTTGAGCAAGTCGGACGAACTCTAACTGCTGTAAGTACCCGCTACATGTTCAATTCTTAATCAATGCTCGACTTAAGCGTTTGCATGCATTGGTCTGAAGTGTAGCAAAATGAAGTGGTAGTGGGCTGGGTACAACGTTCATAGACACGACGGACGGTGAGGTGAGCGGTGGAGTGGAGGCCACGCCTCTGCTAGCGTAGCGTTGAACGCCCTCCGGCCAGATGAATGATTTAGAAAGTTGTCTGGTTGCGACTGGATGGCAAAAACAAGATCGTGCTCTATTGCGTACCCTGGGGGAGGCCTACGTCCAGCATTGGACTGCAAGCAGTAAGCTGATGTAGACTTTGTAGATGCATTGAGTATAAGAAGTACAATGAGCAGTACCAGAAATTAACACTTTATGTATATTTTTTCTCTGGTTTTGAACTTTAAATGAAGGAAATAAGGTTCAAAATGACTGGTACACATGCTGTGGAAAGTTTTTCATATAAACAAAAAAGCTGCAGCAGTAGCTCCATCTACTAGCGTTAATTGGCGAATTAGTTTTAACATTTTATTTTTCCGATAACGTTGAGAAAGCCATCAGTCGCTGTCCTGATAGATGTAGGGAGGTAGGGTAAGAGACCGTCAGGTCACGAGAACAACCTTGGTCATAACTGAGATTGATAGAGACCACTACACAAACACGACACACATTACATTAATCACATTACTCTCTCCATTCCATTACTTACGTCGTCTATCCAAAGTGTCGGTAATTAAACTACAATCTTGCGTCCGTTGCAAACCGGAATTGGAAGTGCAGCAAAATGGACGCGAGGTCGCCGCTGGTGGGCAGTAAGTGCAGCTCGTTGTTTATTCAGCAATTATCGGGAACTGTATCGCCGCAGCGGGTTCCGGAGTCCGGACCAATGTTTGTTAATGCATCGGGAGATAAGATCAGATTGCTGCGGAGTGTTTCCTGCTCTACAGGGAATAACAACAAGGGTATTACAAGCCGAAAGTAGGTCAAGGTACTTATGCAACTGAACATCTTTTCCCGTTGAATATGGGACGAAATATTCAAAAAAGCTTGGACCTCCCGTACACAATTGCCATTCGGCTGGGTAATTTATTATGGAAGGTCCAATTTTTGTTATAATTTTTCGACCTATTTTATATTGGGTGAGTTGTTCAGTTTTTACCGCCTATTGAGTACTTTTAGCGCCTTTCGGCTTATTTTAACCTTTTTGTTACTCCTTGTATGGGTTTTTTTGGGTAGACGACCGGTTTTTCAGAGCAACTCACAAGCTTTTTAATTTCACTTTTTATTAAGTATTTTTGGTCTTCCACTATCGAGAAAAATAATAATGGACGTCCTGTACGTTCGTTTTTGTCGTAGTGCGAGTAACTCTTTTTCGGTCGTGTGTGTTGCTTAATAAAAAACCATACCACACACAGACCATTCATTCTTTTTAAATCCGTTAAAAAGTAAGTCGCTTGCAAACATCGTATGCAAAGAGGAATCTCTGATAGAATATATGAATCTGCTCGAGAGCCTTTGCAATGTAATATGCATGCAATATGTACTTTCTGATTTTCGTCGCATATTCAGGAGACATTTTTCAATGCGAACATAGAGCCCCCAAGACAATGCATATTTCAGCGATATTTCAGCATTTTGGCTGAAACTCTTTCGTGAACAATACTTTGCTGAAAGCATTCCCGTTATCTTTTATTTATATTCAGATCCATTACTGCAGGAGCCGTTTACTGCAGTAGTGGTGTCGTTTGAGTTGGATCGAGTTAAGGTTTGATCAACCCCGATGTATTTCGGTCGCTGGCGTCGTGTTGATTGTGACGTCACAGACAACCACCCAGAACAAAATTGTATCATTTCATTTTGTTTGAATGAGTTTGATGATTCTGCTAAAAAATCTACACCAAAGAGAATTATTTTTTGAGTTTGCACAACTATTACTCATCACCATTAAATAGTTGTGAACGGATTTAAGTTAGGTTCATTTTGGATTTTACAATTCCCACGTCATTCGTGACCACGAGCTTTTTACAGAGCTCGTGGTCATGGATGACTAAGGTGTTAGACGTCATTATTAAGAATTTTAATTATTTTTTTACCTAGAGACAGTCAGAAAGTTGATAAGTACTTAGAAAATAGTAAATGACGGCCGATGTGGCACAGTAGCAGTGCGACGCAAAGGTTCCAGGTTCGATTCTCGGTGGGGCACTCACAAAACTGATATTAATCACTTTGAGAATATGTTCCCAGTCTGGTTAGGTTAGGTTAGGTTAGGTTAGGCTAAACTCACTAATTACCCGAAAATAAAGATAGTTCCTCGCTTCAGAGGGCACGTTCAGCCGTCGGTACCGGTTGTTGACTCCCACGGGAAAGATATGGAGAGATGCTATTCTAAGCTTGTATCACACGACGTTAGTCGCAGCCTAGGCCTATAGAGCGAGCCTTCATTTATCTTTGTAATTTGTCCGAATGGTATTATCTGACCAACAGAAACAGATGAGAAATATCGGGCTTACAGTGATATATCGCAGGACAGTAAGGGGATAGTATTTGTTCGGATTGGATTTATAGTAGTAACGTTAGTGAGGTAGTAAAATAGAATTAACATTGAGTATAACAACATTTTCAAAACACTTCAACGTGTTGGGTATACAACTTTTTAAGAACAAAATAAATTCTTAATGCAAAATTGTACCGCAGGCAGGGTTGAAGGGTTGAAACAACCTGCGCCTTTCGCTATTACTACAAGAATAGGTATTTATATTGTTAAAATTGGCAGATCAGTTATACGACCAAATTACACTGTTATGAATGAATGATACAGGTGGCATTACGAAACTACTGACCTTTCTAGTTTAGCCACGTAATTTTTTTTTAAAGAAACCTCTGACTCCGAAACTAAGTAAACACCTGTGTCTAGTGTCTTGGGAGCCAGTGCTTATATTGGTTTAAGCAAGTGTTTTACAGTACACGGATTACGATTCAACACAAAAAGTACTAGCTCAATACTATTTGTTTTGTTTCTTTTCTTTTGATCGTATTAAATGGAATTAAATAACAAATACTTCTCTTTTTGCATGTTTTGTACCTGTCCTTATAAAGTATACTCGATTTCCTTGAATTGTTCGATATTTCGAGCCAGTTGCATGGGCCATGATCACGGAACAACTGATGATTAGATGGAGGATGGATTAGAGTAGAAGGAGTCTTCATACTTCTTATGATTCTGTCGATCACTAACAGGAATTCCCTTGAAAGTCACTATAGACTCCAAGTGTTCCAATTCAAGAAATCGAGTATCGCGGTAAGAACCCCGATCGAAGTGTTTTGTTTTGTATCTATTTCACGCTCAATTCGCAAGTTCTCCAATATAACGTTCATGTGCATAATTGTACCGCTGTGGGAAGTTCGACCGGACTTTACACATGAAAGATTTAAGGTAAAACTCCTCTCATTGAACGATAGTTCGCGATTCCTCGCTCTTAGCAAGCACACACGTATTTCTTTGCTCTGCGTAATTCAACTTCTAAAACTAGTAAAATCTCTAGTATTGTACGTGAAATCGATAATAAATTGTGCAGTGATAGTCATCCTTTATAGTTCCGAAAACAGTTTCTTAAAACGAGCAGTGATTTTTGAATTACAGCGATTATAAGCTTAATATTTTGATTCGGATCGGTTAAACCATGACCTACCGCACATACGAGCTGTTATAAGGAGCGCCAAGCGATTTTTTACGAAGACCTCCGGAGATAGCCCGAGTGAGTTGGGGTCAATGACCAGCCTTGGCCGTTCGTCGTAGATCGCTGCTGCGCACACTGCTACAGTGACCGCTACGAAGATTTATACGCCTGCCTATTTCAACATAACTACTACGGTCCGTGTGGCTTAGCGGTGCTAAATTGGAGGATTGATACAGGACGCAGGAGCTCAATTCTACCTAAACCAAAAGAAATTTTTCTCTTTCAATTTTTTTTAATTTTATTTTTTATTTTTGACTTTAGTATACAAATATTGCTTACCTCTGTATATGCAATGGCTTCCAAACAATGTTCAAAGTGTAGCCAAGTGGTCAAGAAAAATAACTTTCTCACATGTTGTTTGTGCAACAAGACCTTGGATCTAAATTGCGCAAAAGTTTCGGTTAAGTTAAGCGCTACGATCTTATGAGGAGTGATAGAAATAATGATCGCCGTCTCACGTGGAACTGTGATAGATGCAAAAAAGAACTCAACAAACCTATATCCGGAAGGAAAGCACTTAAATCAGTGGATCGTGTAACAGCTAAAAAATGCTTGCCTGCCAACGTAACAGAAAAAAAGGAGAAGAACGTAATTCCACTAGCTGAAATATCTAATGTGACCGGAAATGGTGAGGGTGTACAGTCAGAACCGGCTCAAATGATAAAATCACCTGAAAAGATTATTGTAAATGTGACAGTATC
This sequence comes from Tuta absoluta, assembly GCA_027580185.1. Classification (NCBI taxonomy): domain Eukaryota; kingdom Metazoa; phylum Arthropoda; class Insecta; order Lepidoptera; family Gelechiidae; genus Tuta; species Tuta absoluta. The sequence continues at coordinate 2,206,720 of JAQAHW010000059.1, forward strand.
TAACTCATTTGACTCACTTTGTGTCGAAGAAGACGTAAGCTCACAACATACGATCGATTTCCTGAATTTGAACAGGAGCTGTCCCCAATTCCAAATTACAGACAAAATACATTTATTTGGCGAGCTTCCAAAAACTTCAATTATCTGTCTAATGAGTTTGATTTCGATCTGTTTAACACTAGTTGCGAGTCAGCGAGACGAGTTATTACTCGGTCGTTCTTTGACGGTGATAGACACGACTAATATGTTTTATGAGGATTTTTGTTTTATTTTGTAATTAACCAAGCATTTTCTATTTGATTTGGTTGTGTTTTTCCTAAACTTTCAGTTATAGATTTATGCCCAATGTGTGTTGTGTGCTACAACAAAATGGTGTCGTGTTTCATTGTAAATGCTTATTTCTGCTTACTCTATTGTCTACAGGTGAAAACCTATTATTGGCTTTCTGTTTTTATTGTTTTTATGTATGTTATGTCAACAGCTGTTGGTTTTCCAAAATAAATAAAATAAAAAAATAAAATAAAATAACCTGGACCTACAGGACGAATTAAGAGCAGCTAACCAAAAAGTATGTGAAACCGTAGAAAAATTGGCAATTGCTAATAAACTTATAGATAAATACTTGATAGAAAATGGTGAATTGGCAAAACTAGTTACAAAATATGAGGCCAAGATCAGAACATTAAGCCAATTGTGCGAATCAACCCCAATCAAATCGACTACTAAGAAGAGTCACATACAGATCGACTTGACTTCTCTAGATCGTATCAAACGAAACTTTAACAACCAATTCACATCTTCACCTAATGCAACTCCTGTAAAACAACGAAAAAAAACTACAACAGGTGATTTCAAAGAACAGCTTGATTCCATTAGCAAACAGATTCATACTCTACAAAAGCAGCTAAACGCTACTCTTAAAGAACTCAGCTATTATGGAGAGATAAAATATCAACCCTGCTGTCAAGAGGAAGAGGAAAAGGATAATTTAACTACGACGATTGATGAAGAAAATGATAGTGACTATGGCGATAATGAAGAAGAGTATGATACGTGGATGACAATCGATGAAGATTTTGACACAACTTTTTTTGGTAGTTATGAGGAAACCCCATTTGAAGATAAAAGTAAACTTTGCGTTTTGAGTACTATCAAGCATTTTAAACTTTTGCCATTTATAGAAAATAGTTTTGGAGATGACTTTCAATTTTGCCACCATCTAAAACCAAATGATGGCATATTGGGTTTGTTAAACGGTATTGATCTCTTAGTACGAAATTTCACATTCAATGATTATTGTGTGATCATTATTGGAGAAGATGACTTCAAAAGTACGTCTAATTACAATTATTTAATAAATCACATTAAAGATACACTCAGCAGATTAAGTCACACTAATATTGTCTTGTGCTTACCCACTTGTAAATCAGGCGAATACTATAGAATGTATAATTCTAGAATTGAGCTATTTAACAAAAATATGGTTTTGGTAAATGGTGACTTTGAATTTGCATACATTGTAGACACTAATAATTTACTAAAAGACCGTAATATGTTTCATAAACAAACAGGTGCTATAAATTTTAATGGAATGCGATGTTTTTTCGATCTAATTTTAAATCAAATTAATAGGATAAAAGCATTTTTTCGTGAAGAAAGTTATGTATAATAGCTATGTACAAAAATTAGATACTCCAGCAAAACCAGATAGTAATGTATTTCTAACAAAATATTGTAACAAAGATAAGAAAGTACCTCTGAACTTGTTACACCAGAATGTGTGCGGAATTTCCTCAAAACTAGATCAGTTAGAATTGTATTTGGAGAGCCTTGATACCCAACCGGACTATGTTTGTATAACGGAACATTTTTTGAACAAATTTTCAATTGAGTTTTTGCATTTAACGAATTATAAGCTTGTAACGTACTATGCAAGGACCAAGAAAATTAGAGGTGGTGCACTAATTTTAGCTAAAAAATCGAGGAAATGTGAGGAAATTAAAAACTGTATAAAACTTTCCACAGTGGAAAGTTTTGAATTTTGTGGGGTAAAAGATATAGAGACTGGCACACTTATATTTTGTTGTTATCAAAATGGACTACATTATGATACTTTCCTTGAAAAGTTAGAATATGCTTTGGGGACTTTCTGCGATAAAAAAGTAGTGATCTTAGGTGATTTTAATGTTAATGTAATTGTAGATTCTAAAATGAAATCTGAATTTGTTACCCTATTGTCCTCATATAATTTTAGATATTTAATTGATAAGATTACTTTCATTAGGCACGGAAATGAGTCTGGTATAGATAATATACTGACAAATATATCGGAAGAGGCGGTGTGTAGTACTGAAGTTGATCATAATGGTCTAGCGGATGGCCATGCAGCAGTGTCTTCTAGTTTATCAGTTGACTGTCAATCTTTGGAGAAATGGAAGGAAAACGTTGTGTATATAGAGAGAAGAGTTTTTAACAGCAGGGCTAAGGATATGTTTAGACGAAATATTATGGGCACAAATTGGCAAAGTTTAGGCATAAACGGCTTCATAAATAGTTTTTCAGAGAACTTCAAAAAAGTATATAAGAAGAGGAAGAAGAAGGTTAGGCTAAATAGGGTTGGAAAACTAAACTGGTTATCTAAAGGTATAAAGACATCTAGTCAAATGAAACGGGTTCTGTGCAATCATAATAGCTCCCATATTGATCCCAGCTTACTTTCCTATAAAATAAAGTATTTGAAAATTTATAGACAGGTGCTTTTAATGGCAAGAGCCAATGCAGATCAGTATGGGATTAGTAAAGAAAAATATAAGTCCAAAGGCATATGGAAGGTTGTTAATAGTATTAGCACCACAAATTCTAGTAATAAAAATAAGTTATTTAGACTAAAAATAAATGATAGGCTAATAACGGAACCAACTGAGATTGCTAATATTTTCTTAGATGCATTTAATAAAAATCTGTCAACGAAAATAGAGAACCAACAGCAAGCTTTAAGGCTACTTACAGAAAACACGGTTAGGGTGTCGAATAATATGGTATTTCATAGGGTTTCATCGCATGAGGTAGTGAAAATTGTGGGATTGTGTGAAAATAAAACTTCGAGTGGATATGATGATGTTCCGATATCTATCTTTAAGGATAATATTGACATTTTGTCGGATCACCTAGCAAATTTTTTTAATGATTGCATTGATGAGGGTCAGTTCCCAGACCAACTTAAAATAGCTAAGATCCTACCGATACATAAAAAGGGATCAGAACTTGACCCTCATAATTATAGGCCGATTTCACTTTTTCCAACGTTATCAAAAGTTTTTGAAAAGATTATTAAAAATAGACTGCTGAGTCATTTGCGGATTAACAAAATTTTGCATCCACGACAATTTGGTTACCAAAGTGGTATAGGCACTACCGAAGCAATGGACACGTTATTAAATGATATTACGACTAAAATCAATGGAAAATTTAAAGTAGCAGGCTTGTTTCTTGACTTAAGCTCTGCTTTTGATCTGGTTGATCACGCACTTCTTATTAATAAACTTGAACATTATGGAGTCCGAGGAAAGGTTCTGCAATTACTAAAGTCTTATTTGAGTAATAGAAAACAGTTCGTTCAATTGAAACAAGTAGGACCTGATGGCTCAGAAATCATCGGCACTTCTAAACAAGTCAATTTGAGCAGAGGTGTTCCTCAGGGATCCATATTGGGACCTATATTTTTCATAATTTTCTTGAATGATATTTTCAATTATTTAAGTAAGGGTGCAGCCAGTCATTTTTGCTGATGACACCAACGCAGTAATTGCAGGGAATACTATAGAGGAGCTTGAGCAACTTACTAATGACACCTTGACAGCTTTTCATGCTTGGTTTGATACCAACAATCTTCAAATCAATACACAAAAAACTTGTGCAATTCTTTTTAAAACTACAGTCAAGAATAAAACGGCTATGCGCTTGCAGCTGTGTGATAAAAAAGTTGAGATGGTTCGTAGTATGAGATTTCTGGGTGTCCAAATTGATGACTTACTAAATTGGAAGGAAGAACTGAATATTATAGAAGGCCTAATCAGTTCGGCATGCTACGCTCTGAGAATCTTACGCGATGTGCTGAAAATTGACCAATTAAAATGTGTCTATTATGCTTTAGTTGAATCCCGGTTGCGCTACAGTATTAAGAATTGGGGAAACGGTTACAGTTATAATATTGAAAAAGCTTTTAAAATACAAAAAAGAGCTATACGTACTATTGCCAGAATCCCTGCCTGGGAATCGTGTCGTAATTATTTTATGAAATTTGAAATTTTAACTGTGCCCAGCTTATATATTATCGTATTGTTATCGGACATATTCAAACACAGACACAAATATGAAACTGAGCAAGAGATGAAAACACGTCTAAGTACTCGAAGACATGACCTTCAGAATGTGATTCGCCCTAACTTACAGGTAGTCAAACATAGTCCGCAATATCAAGCAGTAGTAATATTTAATAAGTTACCAAATGAGTTGAAGAAAATTGATAGCTTTATTATATTTAAGAGAAAACTGAAGGCGTTCCTTTTAGATTTTTTTTTATATAATATTAATGAATTGTAATTTTATTTCAACCTATGATTAATATGACATTGATATAATTTAAATTGTGTATTAAATTTTAAATAACGTATTTGATTAGTATAACATATATATATTTTGAATTGTGAATTAAATTAAAAAATAAGGTATGTAATGTAGCTCTTAGCTCGTTTTTGGGATACTTAATGTGATTATTACCTACTGATATTAATTTTTAAGGTTCTATTTTTTATCACTGTAATGTACTTCAATTAATTTAAGTTACTTACTGATATTCAAATTGTTTTTATGTAATTGAAAATTTTAAGTTCGTACACAGTGTAACTGTTTTAGAACAATAAATGATGATGATTGATATAAAATACTGGCACAACATATTTCACCCATGCCCACTCGCGTGTTGAAAACATATTCATCGTAACAAGTTGAGCTTATCCACGCTTCAAAGCAACGTGTTCATTTCGGTCCCATTTGTCGTCCGTGGCTGCGTAATTTTAACTCACGGTAATGCATGCGTCTGTCAGACGAAAGGAAATATCTAATTCGGATCGTATTCCCGTACAAATTCTTCTCGGTGCGTTTACGGATGCGTCTGTCAAACGATTTAATAGACGCATCCGTTACGCACCGTAAACACACTGTAGCCGTATGTGAAAATAACTTATTTTTACGCTGCGTAACGGATGCGTATGTCAAGTCATTTGACAGACGCATCGATAAACGCACCGTAGCCATATTTGTATGGGAATTAGTAATGTCCTTTCGTCTGGCAGACGCATGCGTTAAAATTACCTACGCAGTGACGGATTACAAGTGGGAGAACCACCAGTAAACACAGTATTCTTTTGATGTCCAAAGTAGCGACTCTGTTTAGCTAATTTACGACTTGCGGCGACAAACTCGGAGATAATAAACAAACTCATTGTGTTGTTATTTCTACTTAAACGACTTTTGGACGCTGTTTTATCTTAACGCCATTACGAAGCCTTAAAGTTTGTTTTCGCGCTGATAAAAGTAAAGTTGAAGTAATTTTAATCCCGTTTCGTTGCAAAATGTTTTCTTAAAAATGAAAAAGAAATTTCGGTTTTTATTAGATTGAATAGCTTTGAGATGAATATTCAGTAAAACGCTGAATAATAGATACTTAAGTCTTAATGGATACTTAAGTCACAGAGTGGTGACCAAGATGAGCAAAAAAATCAGTGGTCAGACCATCAGTCCGGTGGTCCGATGACATTACTAAGTTAATAAGATCTGTATGGATGAGTTTAGCACAGGACCGTGAGGATTCGCGCAATAGAGAAGAGGCATATGCTTTGCAGTGGGTGGATGTAGGCTGATGATGAAGTCTGGATGGGGAATTCAAAAATCTAGCAGTACTTGAAACTATCGTTGAGTGAACTGTACCAGGTTTCGAGAAGAAATACTAGTTCATAGCTATCTTCTGTACACAGATCATTCGTTTTCAGATTCGACTAAGCAGTGCTCTATTTCCTCCTGGTGCCTATATTATGAAACTACATGCTAACAAGTCTACAGGTGTAATTCTTAGTACATTGCGTAGCCGGTTCATAGTCCTGGTATCATAATGGCTTACCGACTACGCAATGAACATCGAATTTCACCTGTAAAATTTTAGCCTGTAGTTTGATAATATCGGGTACTGCTCTTTATTCCCGCTTGCCCTGCTCGCCCCGCTCGCTCCTCGCTCAAATTGATCAATTGCTCCCAAGGCCCAGTGTTCTCAAATTCTTCCATTGAAAGTAAATTCTGTATTAAATCTATCTCAACTTAAACTAAAAATCTATGTTTTATAACTTATTATGATGATTAAGTATAATATGTAACAAAAGGCAACAAAAGGCAAAAACGTCATCTAAACATGCATGTTCCAGTCCCAAATTCCACCTTCACTTGTAGAGCGTGCGGAAAACTATGCCGCTCCCGTATCGGCTTATACAGCCATGAAAAGTCTTGCCTCAGACACTGATTAAATTGTCAGTCACAGACGTGTGAGGCCAATGATGATGATAATATGTAACATAATATTTGATTAATTGTTGTCTAACAAACAATCATGATATAGGTGTAAATAAGGTAAAACCTCATTTGTCTTTAGTTTATTTTTCTTTATAGTTTGTGGTGTTTTTGCACAATGAAGTTTCTTGTCAACTTCATTGTGAAAAGTTGAACTGTAATAAAATGTTAGTAAGTGTTTGTAAAATGTAAAAAGGTGATGAAAATAGCATTAAATCTAGTTTCTCTTATTTAGAGCAACTTTTGAGTTTCATTACCTTAATAATAATATAAAAACCCCAAATAACATTATAAAACTAGATTTCTACAGCTATAGCAAAATGGATAAACTGAAATTCGAGTTTGTAGTAAAGGCTGCAGATGACCCGAAATCAAACATAATCTGTATGACATCTATCAGCGATATAAAAAACCAAAAATACATACTCCCGGATGCGGTTCAGCCGACGAGATTTCATGAACAAATTACGGGAACAGAAATTTATAAAAAAGTTAAACAGACATTACAAAGAAGACATGAAAAAAGACAAGTTTGGATTACACTAACACCAGAAATACGTAAAGATTATATGGATGAAGATGAAAATATACAATTTAGAGGTTATCTACTAGAACAGATTTTTCCCGACCCACAAGGTGAAGCAATGATACTCGGAAACAATTCTAAAACACAAAAAGATAATACAGGGTGTCCAAAAATTAACTTACGGCACTTGTCAGAGAAATTTGTCGTAGATAAATTCAGCAAGAAAATCACCAATGTATTTCAGTGGATGTCGGTTTTTGAAGAGGAATGTGTCCGCATGGGAATACAAGAAGATTTACAAAAAATTGAGACTTTGAAACTATTTCTAGAAGACGGAGCTCTTGATTGGTATAGGTCTATGCTTATAAGACATACAGTGAACTCGGAATGGTCAATATGGAAGAAAAGTTTCTGTGAAACCTACGCAGACAAAGGGTGGTCACCAGTGAGATATGCGATCACATATAAATATAGACAGGGCTCACTAATAGATTATGCACTAAAGAAACAAAGACTTTTATTGGAGCTAAATAAATCCATGGACACGCACACTCTAATTGATTTAATCGCTACGGGGCTACCAAATTTTATAGCAGATAGAATTGATAGAGAAGATTTAAAGGAACCTGAAGATTTATTCAACAAAATCAGAGGCTTGGAGCACTTAGTCACTAAGAAGGTTTTTGAGCAGGATACAAAAAAAACAGAAAGTTTTGAAAATAAATTAAAAGAGAAGAATCCAAACTACTTACCATGCAAAATCTGCGAGAGAGAAAACAGGGGAGTCCGTTATCATCCCGAAGCTGCATGCTGGTTCAAGAATAAAAACTATGAAAAACCAAAAAGAGAGCAAATAAGAAATGTCAACAACTCTGTACTAGAGGTAGAACTTAACGGCTTAGATCCAAAAAACTAAATATTCCACCATTGATCAAAATAAAAATATTATTAAATGACACTTTGGAAGTTTCTGCCGTATATGATTCAGGTTCAAATGTATCCATAATAAATTCAAGGCTATTGTCTTTTAAAGAAGGTGGAATAAATATTGATAATAATACGGCAGACTTAAAAACGATTAATGGTGTGAAAAAAAGTAAAGGAATGGTGACTTTAAAAATGAAAATATTTGATATTGAAAAAAATGTTAGTGTCTTTGTGATAGACAATGAGAGCTATGAAAATGACTTTTTAATAGGATTAGATTTGATAAAAGAATTTAGACTAGTCCAAAATGAAGAATTGGAGATAAAGCAAATAAAGCAGAAAATTGAGAATAATACTAGAATAATAAACTTAAACACTAATAATCAAGATATTCCCGGTTTAACGGGTGTGAAAAATATTGATAGTCTAAATACAGAAAATGATAAAGAAGAGAGAAATAATTACGAAATTAATTTTAATAAGCACATTGATACAGAGGTTTTTAATATTTCAATAAATCATCTAGACCCTCAAAAGCAGACTAAAATAAATGAACTGATTGATAAATATAAATCAATTTTACCGTACCGTAACTGATTATGAAGCACGTATTGATTTACTTATAGATAAATACTGCAGTAAAAGACCGTATAGGTGTACTATAGAAGATAAAAAAGAAATAGAAATGCAGATTTCAAAATTATTAGAAAGAAACTTGATCGAGGAGTCTTATAGTCCATTTGCAGCCCCGGTAACATTGGCTTTTAAAAGAGAAGAAGGAAGAAAATCAAGATTGTGTATTGATTTTCGTGACCTTAATAAGATTGTGGTGCCTCAATCATCGCCGTTCCCACTAATTGAGGATTTAATGGTAAAAACCAGAAATTGTAAGTACTTTTCAACCTTAGACATAAACTCTGCTTTTTGGTCCATTCCATTGAAAATTGAAGATAGGAAAAAAACTGCTTTTGTTACCCAAGAAGGCCATTATCAATGGACATGTTTACCATTCGGTTTAAAGACTTCCCCGGCAATATTTCAAAGAATTTTAAGTAGCATTATTAGGAAACATAAATTATCAGAATTTACTGTTAATTTCATGGATGATATATTAATATTTTCAAAAACATTTAATGAACATATTCAGCATTTATCAATGTTATTAGAAGCAATTTTAAAAGAAGGTTTTAGATTGAAATTCTCCAAATGTAACTTTGCTCAAAATTCGGTAAAATATTTAGGACACATTATAGAAGACAACACTATCACTCCACTTAAAGATAATTTAAGAGCTATTAAGGATTTTCCTGTTCCGAAAACACAAAAGAATGTCAGGCAGTTTTTGGGTAAAATAAATTTTTACGGCAAATATGTGCCCAATATATCAATTATTTTAGATCCACTACATAATTTACTACGGAAGGGCCAGATATTTAATTGGACTGATGAATGTCAAGAGTCATTTGAAAAGATAAAAAACTTACTTTGCTCTAAACCTATTTTAACAATCTTCGACCCAGGTCTACCAATACACATTTATAGCGATGCAAGTTTACAAGGAGTAGGTGCTATTTTGAAACAACTACAGGAGAACGGAGAAGAAAAACCTTGTGCATATTTTTCAAGAAAACTAAATGAGACTCAAAAAAGAAAAAAGGCTGTCTATCTAGAATGCTTGGCGATTAAAGAAGCAGTAAAATATTGGCAGCATTGGCTGATAGGAAAAAGGTTCACGGTTTTTACAGACCACAAACCTCTGGAAAAAATGAATATTAAGGCAAGACCAGATGAAGAACTTGGTGACCTGACATATTATTTGTCACAGTTTAATTTTGAAGTCATTTATTCGCCAGGTAAATATAATTTAGAAGCAGACTGCTTAAGTAGAAATCCTGTATTAGAACCATACGAAAATCAAGAGGAAAATCTGAAAAGCGTAAATTTTATTAAATTAAATGATATCCAAGGTGATCAAAAAACAAATGAAGATATAAAACAAAATAAGGATAAATTGAATTTGAAGGATTCCATATACTATAAGCTGGTTGGTAAAAAGGAGAAAATTGTACTGTCTGAAGCATTTAGTAAAAAGCTTATAGAAAATGTACACTACCATTATTGTCACATAGGAATACAACAGATGAGAAATAAAATTATGCCAATATACACCGCAAAAAATTTGACTTACAACATCAAAAAAATATGTGAAAATTGTGAGATATGCATAAAAAACAAATCCAGACAGAAGTGTAAAATTGGGGTGATGTCTCACTTGGGACCGGCTACATACCCTTTCGAAATAGTATCCATAGATACCATTGGTGGATTTGGGGGCTCACGATCAACAAAGACCTATTTACACTTGCTGGTTGATCACTTTACAAGATATGCTTACATTTTAACTTCAAAAACGCAAAGTTCAAGCGATTTTATTAAATTAGTTAAAAGGGTGATACAAATTGGAAAAATTGGCATGATTTTATCCGATCAATATCCGGGCATAAATTCAAAAGATTTTAAAGCTTTTTTGGAAATGGAAAATATACCAATTATTTTTACAGCTGTAAATGCACCATTTTCAAATGGTTTAAATGAGCGGTTAAACCAAACGTTGGTCAATAAAATAAGATGTAGGATAAATGATAGTAAGAATAAACTGGCTTGGACAACCATTGCACATGAATGTACTGAAAAATATAATGAGACCGAACATACTGTGACCGGTTTTTCCCCAAAATATTTATTGGATGGATCAAATATCGATCACGTACCAGATGAATTGAAAAAAGAAATAACATACAATAACTTAATGCAGGATAGGAAAATAGCTCTACAAAATACTTTGAAATCACATACCTATAATAAAAAATTATTTGATAAAAATAGAAAAGAATGTGAATTAGAAGTAGGGGATTCTGTTTATGTTGAAAATGGAAATCGTTTAAACAGGAAAAAGCTGGATGAATTGAAAATTGGCCCATACAAAATTTTGGAAAAAATATCAAAGACAATTTATAGGATAGATACAGGGCATAGAAAATGTGAGTCGAATCTGTTTCATATAACAAAAATTATTCCGATACCTAAATAAAAATGGAAATAGAACGTAGTAAATAAATTATATAAGGAGATAAAAATAAACGATAATATTAAGAAGAAAATATGTAAAAAATGGGATTTAAAATTTAGAAAACGTTGGGGGGGAGATGTAAATAAGGTAAAACCTCATTTGTCTTTAGTTTATTTTTCTTTATAGTTTGTGGTGTTTTTGCACAATGAAGTTTCTTGTCAACTTCATTGTGAAAAGTTGAACTGTAATAAAATGTTAGTAAGTGTTTGTAAAATGTAAAAAGGTGATGAAAATAGCATTAAATCTAGTTTCTCTTATTTAGAGCAACTTTTGAGTTTCATTACCTTAATAATAATATAAAAACCCCAAATAACATTATATAGGTTTACGTGAAGAAGGTTGTATTAAGCAGCCAAAACGTAAAGGGCTAAACCTTTATAATAAAAGTGTCTATTTATAATTATTAAAAAAAAATTAAATACGGGGTTTAAGGGACGGTATCCTTAAACTTTCCAGGCATGATCAGAACATGAAACTGAACAACTTTTTCAATAAGGATATGTAAGTAAACCAGAAGAAAAATTGGCTACCCATACGAAATTCCCGATCAGCTGACTGACTTTCTATTAAAACTCCAAAAAAAATGTCGCTTCCCAACTCACTCTCCATCGTAAAAGTTGTTCAGTGTTATGGTCTGATCATGCCTGCAAAGTTTTCGGTACACCGTCTCTACACCCTGTATTTTTTTCTAGGTACCAAAAAATATCGAAGAAATTATTCTTATAAAAATAATCGTAGGATGTGCCTTTTACGGGCCATAAAGCTCCTCATTATTCCGCTTCTAAATGATGTTTTTGTTACAAAAAGTAGGGAATTCATTGAGGAAGAACGGAACGGGGGAAAGGAAAGGTTGGGTAATTTATGAGAGCCATACTACCATGAACGAGTATTAAATCATAACCGCAGAGATTGCTTGTTGTCGTGTAGGAGTTATAGGGTAGATAGAACAGCAAGCAAGATAGAATCGCGAAAAAATCTACCGTGTGTATAGTTGTGATGCTATTTTAACATTTAGCATCACCTTTGCCGTATAATGTCGGCTTAGAATAGCATTATCCCATTTCTTTCCCGCGGGTGTCGTAGGGGGCAACTAAGGGTCTCGAGGGTTTCATGTATATTATAATTTTAGGCGACGTGCTGACAACCTGTCACTATAGTGATACACAATTTTTCAGATAAAACGCTCAAATTTTTTACAAGATGTTACAGTCACAAGTAACGCTGCTGCCCGTTCACTGGATGATCATCCCTTTGTCGACTTTACGACAGCCACGAGTAGAATTAATAGTGACGTGCGAAAACTCAAGACAGGCTGGTAATAAGGAACAACTTTACCCAACGCACATAGGTCAAACACGAAGAAAATATTTGGACTTCCCATACCGAATTGCCGATCAGCTGATTTGAGTTACTCTGGAAACTTGTTTTTGACATGTTTCATCCTATGTCCCTTGAAAGTTGTTCCCGTCTTGAGATATCGCTATCGGTCACTAGTAAAATTTCACCTTATATGTATATAGAATAATTTAGCTACCTACAAAATATACTTACTAGACCAGAGCGTGGATGATGTTATTTTGTGTCGTATGACATTACCGTGAAATGAGTCCTCCCTCCACGCTCAAGGGGCTCATGCATACGTAATGAAGATCTCTCGATACAAAGACAGCAGGAATGAATAAAATAATAATAATGTTTCGTCAAAAATGTGGCCGGGACTGGTTTTTGTTGGCAGGAGACAATTTGCAACCGCAGCACGTTCTGTGACGCTGTCGGGATGTAGTAGCAAATATAAAAATTTGTAAATGGTATATCCTCATGATAACAAAGAACTTTTTAAAAACGTCTTATTCTAAATTTAAATCGTTGCAGTAAATAAAACAGCTAACCCGAAATATTTTCTAGGTTTAGGGAATCTCAACTTTTTGCAGTGTGATGCCGGCATAGAATAGCATCAACACATTTCTTTCCTGAAGGTATCGTTAGAGGCGATTAGGGGACTCGAGGGAGACTACACTTTGATTTATAAACTTGCTTTGACTCTAAAGTAAAGTTAATTATTAGTACAAAATTACTTTAGTGAACTATTATTGATAAATTATATATTTTTTTAAAAGATCCACTTATTAAAAATATTCCGTCTGCGAGATCTGCTGAGTTGACGAATTCTGTTTTGAATTGATTTGAGCGTCGCCAATGCTCGCTGAGAGGTCAATTTGCATAAGTACTGACTTGGCAAGTTGGCACACGTTTGTCAGCTAGATGAATCCCCGCCACCTCTCTCTCATCGACACTATTCACCCGCCATAAAAAGTAAATGGATAAGTTTAAGGTCTTCATTTCAAGCGATACATATTTAGAAGTACACCACCGAAACACGTTAATCTAAATTAGGCATCTACATCGTTTATATGGTGCGCTGTGTCTTCGTTGCGTCGTCGTTGGCTTACTTTGGTTTGTGTGTCTGACAGAGCTGACAGATGAAAGTGTGGGATGACAGCGACGACCACTTATCCACTCGTGAGTGGCAGTGGCTTGCTTGATGTTTCAGCATGTCGTAAGACTAAAGATTTTAGTCTTACAGTTTCGAGAAACATGTTACCAATCAAGTATTTCAAATGACATTTAACTGCTGCCGGCTCCCGTGTGGCTGCCCACTGCTACTTCACGTATTGCACTAGGTATTCTGTTGAATATTTATTACTAGCGCTAAAACCCAGAACTACAGTTTTGTTTTAGCGCAACCAATTGTCTGACGCTGTTGTGTGGATGATGGCCGCGGGAACCCGCTTTGTTCGCGCATATCATTCAGTTATCAAAGGAACACAATGCAAGAAATTTGTTGGTATTATTTTATCACTTTACGAATTATGAAATCGCTTTGAGAGATTGACTTAAAATTATTGGAATCAAGCTTTGAACGTTAATTGGAGAGCTGCGGTGAGTTTTATAGGATTTGAACATATTTTCAAAGAGACTCACGTTCCAGTGAATTACTGACTTATTAACGGCCGATGTGGCGCAGTGGTAGTGCAACTGCCTGCGACGCAAAGGTTCCGGGTTCAATTCGCTTGATATTTATCACTTTGTAAATTTGTTGCCAGTCTGGTTAGGACGTTACAGGCTGAGCCACCTGATTGCCCGAAAATAAAGATGGTTCCGTGCTTCGGAGGGCACGTTAAACCGTCGGTCCCGGTTGCTATCTATGATTACTTAGACGATGATCGTAACACAACCATGTCAGAGGCCTACTTCTAGTAGTAGGCGGTTAAAAAACTCTGACTGCAGGGTTCATCGGTTTGATATTGATTCTTTGTCCAACTCGGTGTCCCACACGAAAAAAAATTTGTCTTATTATAGCTGAAGTGTTTTTGAATAAATAATTTCTTCTGTTACTAAGATGGAGTCTGAAGTTTGTCATATCACAGCTTAAGTGATCTGTCAACCTCCGTGATGAAGGCTGTCTGAAAGCATCCAAACTCTACTAAATAAATAACAACTAAGTCACGTAAACCCACACCATGAGTGATACTTGTCCATTCAATAATAAATGTTTGTTATAATGTGAGGTAACTTCCACAGTGTGGCATGGCGCTGAAATTGTATCTGAATATCCCTTTTATACAAAATGAGTGCTATAGGGAAAAAGGTTACTTTGAATGAAAACGTGTTATATTGCGTTTCTTCCTTACAGTTTATTGAGCAAAACCGATCGATTTATACCTTTTCTTGACATGCTCGCTCAGCCTATTCACATTAATGCAATTAAATTACTTATTAAAAGTAATAGCTTCTGTATTGTACCTAAAGTTTAATTAAATACTGTCAGTTGATTGTTTTGAACTTAACTTTAGATATCAATTTAAATTTTATGACTTTGAAACTAACCTTGATATTACAAACAAAGTTAGACATGGTTTAAGATGTTTTAAACACTGTCTTAAAAAGTGTCTAACTATTTAAGCTATAAACACCGTAAATGTTTCAGAAAAAATCCTTTCTTCTGCAAAACAAGCTTAGTATTTGTTTTTCATTACAGGCGACATTTCTTAGAAAACATAAAATCCTATTGAAGCGCAGTTCACCGGAATTCAATACAAGGCAGGCAGGTACTGCGTAGGTTTCGAGAAGTCATATTCAAAGTTGTAAAATATAATAATACACGTACTTACATCACGTCTTTATCTCTTGCGGGGTAGGGGCAGAGTGTTAACGCCCGTAATATAGGTAAGCCGAACACGTCTGAGGAATATTTGAGGGTTGTTTCAGAAATGTGTATCACTATAGTGACAGGTTGTTCGCCTGTCACCTAAAATAATACTTATGTACCCTCGAGTCCCTTAGTCGTCTCTTATGACACCCACGGGAAAGAAATGGGGTGATGTTATTCTAAGCCAGCATCACACATATGTCTAACTCGGTTTTACTTATTTCAATTACAAAACTATACATAGTGAAAATGTGTGTCATAAAATTGCCACAATGATACCTGCCTGCGTCTGTGTTTCCAAACGCATACAACCCTAATCTCTTCAAAGTAAGAGTGAACAGGCTTCTTCTGGGTGAGCTCGCTCCATCTTACACTCTGTCTCTGCCCTATGCCCTAGACTAGAGTCAAGAGCAAACCCATCCTTAATGAAAAAATAATGATCTAATGAGGAAGTTTTAATTCATTCAGTAAGTAGGACACGTGAATAAAGTTACCGTAGCGTGTGCGGCGTGCAGCCGTCGTCCTTGCCTCGAGGGGTACGGTGGGGAGAGGGTATGCTAATTAAGTGAGTAGGTAACTTTATCAAAAGTTTCGCCAGCGGCGGCCGTGCGTTTGAAGGTCCGTTAATCACGCGGTAATAATACGCGTACCTAAATTACAATAGGTAAGTATTGTCCAAAATTTCAGAAAAAATTAATATAGCTAATTTAAAAAATATATGACTCACTTTTTGTAGGTCAGCTAGATGAAATTTCTTAGTAGAAATAAGTTGTCCAGCTGTGTTGTCATTCTTTGTATATGTCTCTTGTAATGTATCTTGTGTATAATAAATACATACACAAATCTCGCCTTTATCCCTTATGGGGTAGGCAGAGCGACAACGGCCGTAAAACTGATATAAACACCATGTCTGACTAAAGTTCAAGGGTCAATCAGGTAACTGTGTATCACTTTAGTGACAGGTTGTCAGCCCATCGCCTAAAATTGCAATACACATCTTACCCTTGAGTCCCTTTGTCGCCTCTTACGACACCCATGGGGTTAATGCTATTCTAAACCGGCATCACACGGCCCGTGTAATCATCACAGCACGTGCAATAAATGGTTAATAATAATAGCAATGATGGTTTCGGCCAATCTCATGGCTCAAAGCACCGTGTCCCTGTGGCCCGGAGATTTGAAAGAGTACCAATATAATAATAATATATTTTCAGAAAACGACTCTTATTTTCTGCAAGTGGCGTAGTATACTTATAAGTTTGGTTGAATAATGAGATCAAAAATTATAAGTGAAATAACATTTTCAAATCATCATGTAAGTAAGCTTTTATTTGAATACACTAAAGAATAAAATTATGTTTAAACGATGTTATAAATAAAGTCTAATAAATCGCTATACTTAATACTACGTAAATCGAAAACGCGCTACGTAAAAAGTCACCATTGAAAAATAGCAGGCGGAAGGTCGCCGCCGCCGCCGGTCTAGTTCATTTATCACCGTGATGTATCACGCGCCCTCAATCCGGCCCTGGCTGTGTACAAATGAATTACGTTTAATATAATTCCCAAATTCTAACTGTAAATGTTATTGGTATGGTTTCCTAAAGTCATTCATAAGTCTGGATGGTCTGCATTGATGTTATTTTGTCGTACTTGACGTACAGTCATCGACCATTGTATCTATGGTTTGGTAAGGATGAAAGAGTAAGGAAGTTTTTGACCTAGGATATTATCTAACTTGATGGCGTAGCGGATAGTACCCCTGCCTCCTACATCGAGGGCCGTGGGTTCAACCCCCATAAAACCGAGTATTATAAGACAAGATAAGTAAGTCATTTGTGTGTAGTGTCGACTCTCGGTGTTTGTATGTATTTGTAGAAAAAGAAGAGATGAGAAAAAAAAGCCTGGACACATACAGACGCACACGTCGTTAACATCAGGATGACAATCAATCAGAATGACAACTGATCAGGCTGACACTGCATCAGAAAGTGGAAAAGAATAAAGAATGGACCCGATTACTACTGATTGATCAGCAACGCTGGAGGATACGACACTCCATCACAACAAATCAATCTAACGTCAGGATGTGGAACAACACTATGGGCGAGTAAAACCTTACGTCAGGAAACAAACAACACGTCATATATTCGCCGAACCTCGTAGAAACACTACATTATCAAATGCTATTTCCAGCCACTGATGAATAAGAACTACACTGTCCATACCTCTACGTAATCAGCTCCAAAGTTGAGACTGTTTCGGTCTGGCAGACCATCTTCAAGTACGGTGTTCCCGCACGACAACTATCCATCTAACAAACTAACCAAAGAACCTTATCATACGCTGATTCACGTTTACGTGTCTTCACTATACCTTAGGTACCGATCAACACCAACGTTTAACACTGAACACCATTGCAATTCACTGCCTGCAGGATTAAAAAGAGACCACAGCAGCAACTGTCACCAACCTCGTACAATCTCTGCATTTCACCAACCTCAGCTAATACCCTCGGGGTATTACGAAAATAACCGACACACACTTCATGATCTCCACAAAAATTCCATGGACAATACAAATCTAGGGCTCCGCCATGCCATTGCCATTTTTAGTTAATTTAGTCGCCATTGATTTTAATCGTCGCCTTATTTTGCCAGTCAAATTATTAGACATAACAGTGCTTAGATATCGCCTATCCTTTTTTAAACCTTTTTGACGGAAATTGACACCGCAAATTTAAGGTAAGATATTAAAATTGTTAACCCGCATTGAAAATGAAATGAAAAGAAAATGAAATAACTTTATTCAATGTAGGATAGCATTATCACTTATTGACGTCATGATCGGTCATTGTAAAAAAAAGAAATTTGCATAACGCAATCTTCTTCTTTTTATAACAATTTTGTATTGTCCTAATAGAAAACCGGCTCGGGTGGGATAAAAAAAATAAAAATACAAATAAAGGCACTGCCTCGGGGCTGGCCAGGTTAATCACACAGCACGTAACTTTACGCCACCACCATTTGTAAACGAAACATTGAAGCCATAATCTGTCTAAAACTCTCAAACTCAATTTCTAGCTTAATGATGACAGAAGAGACAAAATGAAGTGCACAAATTTATCATCCTGGATGGTACATTAATTTTACTGATTAAGATAAACTTTTGCCACTTTATAATAATACAAATAATTAAAATATAGTTTGCGTAATTGAATTAAGTTATTTCACGAATTAAAACAAGGAAACAAAGTGTTATTTTCATCCGTTATCCGATCTTGTAAATTCGTTGCAGGGATTTATAATTTCCATTAACGTAGAGTAACATCATTAAAATCTCTGTTGCGCAGTTCCTTGTGAATCAACCAAGATGGAGTATAAGGAGAATTCCTTTGTCTAATTCGTTTCCGTATACAAAATAATTGCACGACTGTACTGAATATATTCTCAAGTAAATTTATTGTGTCTCTGGTTTATAATGCTTAGCGTCAATTTTAGCGACTAGGCGATAATTAACTAATAATTTGTACTACATGTATTTATTTGTATATAAAGGCGCTAAGTAGGTAAAACGACTGTCCATTTGATTGCCGGTGCATCGGAGATTAGATGTTGCACCTAATCAGATTTCTTGAAAATTTTTGTACCTTTTTGGGGGTTTTTAATACTTTTCTCGCCCAATATGCGAAATAAAAATAAAAATCGTAACACAAAATACCTTTTATTTTTTGTAAAAACGAACGTTTTAAAGAACAGTTGCAATTCATGAAAGAATATGGGTTCACTTTGTGATATGTTTCTAGATAAATACAACAGAAAAATACAATTCTATTCAACCCAAATGTTACTTGAAAATCAATCTATAACACATCTCTTTACTGGTTCAATTACTAGTTCTTCCAAACCTTTAACTTATATTAACGCAATTTTAGGCATTTGACAATACTTAAGCCCTTAAGTACGTGCTTCACATGTTTATTGATTTTGATTTTGTAAGATGTTCATATTAATAGGATTCTGTGTAAGTCGGTAGATAAGAAAGGAGCTTACCCAAGTATCAAAATTTGGTCTTGAATAAGTCACCAATGCGTTTTTGAAAAGACTAAAGGCATATTGAAAAAGTCTTAAATAAGCCACGTAGAGTACTACTATACCGCGTTTGGGCACAAAGTTCAGGACTACTGATCTTGGTTTAGCTTTGTATACGCCAGGGAATATGCTAATTTGCTCTTAATTTAATCTCCAAAACGCACAAAATGATGCTTTGGATCTTGTATTCTGCTAAACTAAGACTATTTTGAGAGTTGCGACCATTTCCAAAATAAAACTCAGTGTGGTTAAATGCGTTCACAAATTTATAAAATATATTGACAACTTATACCTATTTTAAAACAAGCAGCCATCAGCGATATTGGGGGATAGTGTTTACTGTGACCAATTTTATATGGGAACTTAAGTTTTTCGTGGATTTATATATGAATATGTGGTGAACTTTCAATGCCCCCTTGATTTTTTCAGTTTAAAGCCTATAAAATTATAAAATTTTAATGTACAAATAAAACTAAAACTATTACAAGATCTTATGTCTGAGATTCTGCTTTGATAAGACCTATGCTCCGATTCAGATTGCCACACTTCGATACCATTATAATTTTGGGTTCCGCTGTTAAAATAAATAAAGAAAAAAAACCTGTCCAACTATATGATATACCTAGTATACCTACACACTTTTTTTGTGTGCATATATGGGCACATACCTAGTTGTGTATTTTTACCAGGCATTTAAGTAGTTGTGTTTGTTACGCTAGTAACATCTAAGATCTGTGGTTTTCCTACCTACCTACGCCTACCTAAAAGTGTGATTTAGGAAGATTATAATCATAGGTTGAATTATTTCTTGTTATCATAAGTCAGTTATTTTAAGCACGATTTGCCACCCCTATTTATCTTGCCACCCTAGGCCCGGGCCTTAGGGTAAATCCGCCACTGCACCTTCTTAAAAATAAGAATTACATGTATTAAAAATACATATAATGTAATAAGTATTTAAATAAAATTATATGGAGTTATTGCGGTTGTTAAGTGATGCATACCTACCTAGTTAATGTCACATAGTGCCAGTGGCGAGGTGTGTAGCAGCTTTAAGGCTAAACTTTTACTTTTATCTTTTCAGTTTTTGGGAAGTTCCGGAATATTACAATATTTAGATGTAGATACGTTTCTGACCAAAGATGATTTCCGCTTACTACAACAGTCAAAGACATGGCCATGGAAAAAGACTCATTTTAATTACAGTCAAAAATGTTTATTATATATTATATTATTATGTATAACCTTATTTTGACAATTAGAAAAATGTACGGAACCACTAGTTTCATTTTCAATATCGCACTTTTTTTGGATAGTCATGTTTTCACTTGTTTCTTGCAATTTTTGATATTTAGCAATAACTTTTGTTCAGAACCTACCACTTCGCTTTATTTGTGTCCATTTTTTCAAATCCATTATAGTTTAATTTCGTAAAATACGTAAAAAATCTTTTTCCTCGTGTCCACCTTGTTTATTAGTTAAGATTTTGAAAATGCAAGATGCAGGATTAGTTCAAGATTACTTATCTTTTTTAATAGCAAAAGAGTACTAATTACATACTATTACTCTGGTAAGAGTCAGCGTCCTTGCTTTCCCAAGATCACTAGCACAGCGTGTTCAATAATGGCGTTAGTAGGACTACGAGTCTTGTACAAATCCTAACGACGCAATTTTGTAGAGTTGTGTTAGTTTTGGTCAAGACTTTTTTAAGAGTAGAAATCTTATCGTAAAGTTATGGTCTTATATCTTGCTACCCTAGGACTGACACTTGAAAATATCTTAATTTTTAATCTCTAATGCGCTTTCGAGACTGAGTTTAGAAGATTATTTCTCTTGGCATTTGATAAGCACTAAGCAGTGTAAAACTAAACCAGCATACATTTACCAAAATTATTCTGTGACTTTTTTAAGACTTTTTGCATTATAACCCGCTTTTCTCAAGAGAACTTTGCTAGTTGGGTATGATCGAACCCACTCATTCATCTGTTTGATTGAATATTTCGCTGATTGACAAAGCTAAATCAACGCTTTCGATCGATTCTATACATTTTATTTAGTAGGTGTAATGGGAATAAAATAACCAAAATATATAACTAACAAAGGAGAAAAAGAAATTCTTATTTTCAGAGCAAATACATTTTTATTTGAACTTTGTTTTTTATTATTTGATGTTCACGAAATAGGTTTTACATTCGGATTTTGTTTGTGTTCCATATTCGAATTATTTTATCTTAAAATTGAAGTAATTTTGTTTTCGTATCAGGCACGTGTTGTGAACATTGAGCTTTTAATTAAATAAGAACTATACAGCTTATATAACACGGTATTAAACTATGAAGAAAAACATTTGCAACGTTGCCGCGTGATGCCGGCTTAGAATAGCACCATCCTAGTTCTTTCCTGCGGGTGTCGTAAGAGGCAACTAAGGAAGTCGAGGGTTTCATGTTTCAGGCTGGCAACCTGTCACTACAGTGTTACACAAGTTTTCTCACCCGTCCCTCAAACATTAGTCAAACGTGGCCATAGCATCGTGTTTTTACGTCTGTTAACGCTCTGCGTCCCCCGCAAGGGATAATGCTATGCGCGATATGTGTATGTGTGAAAAGCATGATAAACGTGAGACCGAGAATGGTTTTTGTGCTTGTGCCTGGAGTCAAACCGCTCACGTTCTGGAACATTCGGCTACGGAGACCAACGCGTTAATACCTAACTGTAGGACCACCTTCAAATAAATAAGAGACTAGCTACTAGGATCGCTAGGCTTCTTCTTTTCGTGTGGGACACCGAATTGACGAACGACCCTATGAACTCTGGTGTCAGAGTTTTTCAACCGCCTACTATTAGTAGTAGGCATCTGACTTGGTTCAGTAATGACCACCGTCTTAACGTGCGCATCGAAGTAAGGAACTTACGGACAATCAGGTGATTCACCCTGTAATGTCCTCACTAGATTAGGAAGAAACTCACAAAGTCAAATTTTCAACTTTTTGAATGCTCAACCAGAAATCGAACCTGGAACCTTTGCGCCACAGGCACTCGCACTACCACTGCACCACATCGGCCGTCACATGGCTTGGCTAGGTTGTAAGGAGGCATTCCACAGGGAAGAACTGTTTTTCTATTTTCTACCCTTTTCGTAAAAATAAACGAATGTTGTGTTTCTTTCTTATACTCATGCAGGGAAGTTTGTTTGATTTGTAAATTCAGTCAGTATCGAGAGTCGACGTTGCTCCCTCGAGACAGATGGCATGATCTGTTAGGAAAAGTGAATATCAAATATCAAAACAGGGATCAAAGATATATTTCATGCATTATTAATATCGAAAAATTTGGTGACATTCCCTGTAGGTAACGGAATGTTTTTACAAAGAAAACATAATATCTTGTTGGCATAGCAACAGTAAAGTAACCTCGGATAACTTAAAAATCCTACTATCCTACTTCCCACTAATATTATAAATGCGAAAGTTTGTTGTTTGTTAATCCTTAAAGGTTGTCTGGTAGAGATCGCTTTCAGCGATAAGGCCGCCTTTGCGCATTTTTAGTTTAAGTTTTCCTGTCTTTTATTTGTGTTTTAAATGTGCAATAAAGTGTTTTTACTTACTTACTTACTTACTTAACGCAAAAACTACTGAACCGATTGTAATAAAATTTGGCACACATATAGAAGGTAACATGGATTAACACATTGTATAGTTTTTCTCACCACTCGAGGGTTATGCGGGCAACGCCGTAGGTAACAGCTAGTGATTTCTATGTAAATACTGTAAGGTTTGCCTTTTGAAATAGAAATTTTTTTTACTTGCAAAATTTTCAAGCGTTGGCGGGATTTGTGCAAATAAAAAAAAAATTATACCTAACACGGGAAGTGTTTTAAAATATGGTATTCAAGATAAATACATTTTATTCATTAAAACTTCTGTACAAAGTAAGAATTAAAACAATTGTTTTCCCAGAGCAGAGCATTAATTTTAGCTAAACAGGCGGCAGTTAAAAGCGGCTACTGTCGAGATTATCTCCGAGGAAATATTAAAGTAATGAAAAATGCATTACAGAGTGCACACACTGCGGTGTGGCGACCACACGGGCCGGCTAGCTGGCCAGATTACGGGTTTATACTCTTTAATAAATGCTTTCATTTCATTAAGTATGATATTTTTGTGCTGTACTGTGCTGTTCTATGGTAGAATTTGAGGTATATGTTACAGTTGTTTTGTTCATGAATGATTTTACAGATGGAAATGACATAAACATTAGTAAAAATCCAGCAGTGATTGTTACTGTTTAAAGCCGTAAGTCCACAGAGCACCGATACTTCATTCACTGGCACTGCGATGACTTTTTTGGTCTGTGCGTAAATTCAATGTTTTACATAAACCTACACATATCACGCCTATAATCCCTTGCGGGGTAGGCAGAGCGTAAACGGCCGCAAAAAACGGATGTTTACGCCACAGCTGACAAATATTTGAGGGTCATTCGGAAAATTGTGTATTGCTATAGTGACAGGTTGTCAGCCAATCGCCTAAAATTGCAATACACAACCTCGAGTCCCTTAGTCGCCTCTTACGACTCCCACGGGAAAGATATGGGGTGATTCTATTCTAAGCCGGCATCACACGGCTACATACATATTTGATACATAAACCTACCTTGACATTATTAAAAAACCTCGACTATTTTCTACGAATGAAGTTTACAAACAAACACCTGTGAAAGAGAAGGCGGAATTTCCTCAGCCTGAAACCAAATATCACCCCTTTTAGACGGAGAGCGGCTATTTCTCTAAAGTGTCGGCAGACAGTGGCTCTCACTTAAACGCTGTTTTATTTTCTTTTACTCTTTATTTTCTCGCTCACTGCTTTTCTTCGTAAGCTTTAAAATAAATCTAATCCCTAATATTTCAAAGTAAGAGTAAACAGGCTTCTTCTGGGTGAGCTAGCTCCATCTTAGACCCTGTCTCTGTCCTATGACCTAGACTAGAGTCAACAGCAAACCCATCATTAATAAAAAAAAGCTTTAAACGTACTGGGACAAAAAACAATAACTTTAATGAAATATTTTTAATTTCCTCTTGGTTTTAATTCTTGCCTGTGTCTACAATAAAGTGAAATAATTGAAATTTTTACAGTTGGTTCCCACATAAAAAAAACATTATATTTTCTACTAATCAAGTAGAGTCTGTTGGGTATAAAAGCCGGTTTCTGGGTCAGTTGAGAAAAAACGGTCACCAGTTTTGGACGAAATTCAAAAGTTTCTTTCGCTGCAGTGAATTTTTATAGATACGAGAAAACTTACACCGTTCTTTGGAGAAAATACGATCTTTAAATAATACTGGAATAATCCTTGTTTTTGCTCGACGCGAAGTGCTTCTACGAGCGAGTGAATGTTTGTTTTGTGCTATTATTTCGCACTCGCGTCGGCTTCACGAGAGCTGAGCTTACATTACGTGGCGTTTGAGCAAACGTTCAACGCTACGTGTTACGAATGCCTACAAAAGTTCTTTAGGAAAATGATACTTTCGTGAGCCGATCGGAGAAAAACTTGAGCATTGCAATATTGTTTTGGAACAATAAATTACCAATTAATTAACACCAAATGTATTGAGTATATTAATACTTGCCGTATGATACCAGTTTAGAACAAAATCACCCCATTTCTTAACCGTAAGAGGACACTAAGGTTTACATGTGTATTGAAGTTTTGCCACTATGGTGATACACAATTTTCTGAATGACTTCCAAATGTTTCTAAAACGTAATGTAAATGTCGGTTTTCACGGCCGTTTACAATTTGCCTACCCCGCAAGGGATATTGGCGTGATACATGTATGTTATTGGTTAATATATTTTCGTGATAAAGTATTACTTCCGCGTTGAACATGGCGGCTTGCGCTCACATCGCTGCTCACCCTCCGCGCTCGACACTCGCGCTGATTTCCCTGCGGACCCTACACGTCACGGCGCTGTGCTTGTGGAATCTACACGCAGTACGTACTGGCACCACTAACCTGGAGTTGCCTATTTATGGCACCAAATTATACTGGATTTTCATACAGGTATAGTCCAAAAATTGCTTACTCGAGTGCTCGATATACCGACTAATGGTTAGAGGTGACTGTAAATTATACTCGACGTCTCGGTAGTTAATGCACATTATATTAACATGTAATTCAGCTTATATAGTAACTAAACCTAAGTAAAAGTATCACGCAAATCACGTAGGGAATTGAGATATGATTAAATTCCCCTACGTGAAAATATGCTAAGTTGTAGCTTCCGCTACAGTACACCCCCCTTAGAGAAAGATTTTTTTTACGGACTCTTGAAAATACAGGACAGTTACAATAATATCTAAAAATAGCGAAAAATAGCAAAAAGATATATAGAATAAAAGAGTATTATGATTTGATAACGCGTGATGAACGTGCTTGAGCCGCTGATTCGACTAGTTGCCGACTGCCGTCTTCGTTGGAGTTGGAATGTGCTGACCGGGCAGATTGCTGTAACTCCGTATTTCGCCAACTTGTATTTCTCGCTTGTTGTAGTGACATTGACCTTCTTCAATCATATGATATCTTTTGTTATCGTTGCTTTGAGTCGCGTTGCTTCAAATTATTTTAAACAAAACTGAGGGAAAGCTGCATCCTCGTAGTGTCTTGTTGCTCCAGTCCTGGGCCATGGACGAGCGTAAATTACTCAAGCTCCTGATCGGGCGAGTTTAGTTTCAACTGACTGGCCGCCTTTTGCTGTAGCTCAGCAGGTACGTACAAATTACGACCGACTACGCAAATCCGAAAGGATGGGGCACTGTGTCAGGAAAGTGCAGTGCGTGTGCGACGATAAATATTTTCATGACATCTTGCGACGATTATGTAGGTCCCGTAGATATTCCTTATTCCATTTCTAGGCTTGCTGTGTGTGCAGCGATGCGACCGTAGTGCTTATACATTTATTTTATCGGGCTGCGGTGCGGCATGTTACGGTGTGGCGCAGAATATTGCCGTGCGCTGCGCGCGATGCAGTACGCGAGTTGCGATGCGGTGCGGCGAGTTGCCGCGCGGTGAACGTTGCGGCGTAGTTGGCGTTTGCGGTTTCTGTGGCTGTGTGCGGCGTCCTGTAGGTAGACGATGATTCTTCCTTGTTACTTCTCTGGAAGGTGGATGGATTCCTGTCTGAAGTGGTGCATTGGAGTTACGTCGAGCGATGTTATGAAATCAGACAGGGCTTGGCGTCGTGTGGGGTCGTGATGTGAGCAGTTGTTCGTGTAGTCTAGCGGTGCGGTGTCATCTTAAAGTCCGATGCGGCAGGCATTTAGGCTGGAGCGGGCGAACTCTGACAGCCGAGCCGATGCTGTCTCCAGGTCTTCGGTGCGTCGGGAGTTATGGAGATGAGCAGTTGCCGCCGAAGTGTGACCAGGAAGCGGGCAGGTTCATTCCGTGGTCTTGACGATGGGACTTGCGATGAATAACCGCAGACGTAGGTAGCTGCTCGCGAAGCTGTGATTCTTGACTCCAGATGGCGGTGGACAGCGCTCCAACGCGGCCGTCGCTGAAGGCTTCCATGTTCAACGCGGGGTCACCAGTTATACCGACTGATGGTTAGTGGTGACGGTAAATTATACTCGACGTCTCCGTAGTTAATGCACATTTTATTAACATTGAATTCAGCTTATATAGTAACTAAACCTAAGTAAAAGTATCACGCAAATCACGTAGGGAATTGAGATATGATTAAATTCCCCTACGTGAAAATATGCTAAGTTGTAGCTTCCGCTACACTCGACGCTCTTGTTATTTTCCAAAATACATACATACATATAATATCACACCTATATCTTTCGAATATTTACGCCACGTCTGACAGATATTTTGAGGGTCATTCAGAAAATTGTGTATCACCATAGTGATAGGGTGCATTGCCTAAAATTGCAATTCACATGCAAAGGGTATCGATCGATAAAGGGTATTTTGACATACCGTTCTGAGCTCAGTGACAGGAGGTCAGCTCATCGCCTTGAATTGTAATACACATGTAATCGTCAAGTTAGTCGTCTTAAGTCAGTCGGTTGGTCGTCTTTTCAAAATATAGCTACATCTACACTAATTTTGATTTGATTGTTTGTTTGAATTAAAAAGGCTATCTATAACAATGTCCGCGATACCATATGTCTAACTATTACAGTTATGCCACAATAACTACTTTTTCATTTAAAAATGTGCAATAGTAACATCGCGCCGGTACAAACTACGCCACTTATTCGTACCAGAGTAATAATCATAATTTAAACACGAGTGTATTGGGTGTAAGGGACATCAATAATACACGTGTAACCCTTGAGTCTCTTAGTCACCTCTTCACATGCCGACATCACACGGCATCTATATTTAGTTATAATCTTAAGTAGTTTACTCGTTTACTCTTTGCTAGAGTTTAATTATTTACTTCAATGGCGTAGCCGGACTGTTCACAACAACTAACCCGTAATATACCCAATGAATTCCACGGCAAATAGAGATGTGATGCGACAATAAATCGCCCGTTGGAATAGTTTGTATTACTAACCTGCCGACAGGGCTTCATTCGGCATACATTGCTGTATTTTTTAGAGGTGTCCATACAAGAAATAAAAGAAGACCAGAAATGTATACCGCATCAGGCCTTGTTGGCAGGGCAGTGTAATAACTCCTAATGCCCCGTTGCTGGGCCGGCGCCAACCGCTGGTATGATTAGATGCGACTGGCCCCGGCTTGTTTCCCGTCGCTGCTGTTTACTAGCACTGAGTGATGGTTTTCACTGCATTATTCTATATGGATTCAAATTTAGCCTGCTTTTAGTTCGTATTTGCTATTTTGACGAACATAAAAAAGAAGGAGGGCCTCAATATGAGAGGGTTTTATTTATTTCACTTATTTTAAACTTTATTGCACATCATGCAAAAGGCGGGCCTAATGCCACGCGGAATTTTACACTGGTCAAACAGTAGGTTAACAGAGAGAGAAAAAAATGGGTGCACTAGAAAATGAAAGGAAAACAACATGTCGTACTACATTGAAGACTGTCTATGTCACTGTGAAAATAGTTTTTTTCTTGTTCAAAAGATGGATCCATAGTCAATAGATAGATCAGAACTGATGATAGGATTCAGGAAAACTCAAAGAGTTTTTACATTCAATTTCATTATCGCAGGTATTTATTTCGTAAGTTAAGTATGTACCTTTGTTTTTTACCTGTAGGTATACAAATGGTTACTGCTGGTATCTGTGCCTGAAGTATCTAATAAACTATACTTAGTGATACTTACATTCCATTCCACTTGGGATTTTGTTGTTTTTTTACGGTAAGCTCGCATTAGGGCGCGTACCAATGTACTAAGGATTATCGCCAAATCCGATTACAGAACGTCGAGCAAAGAAAATGGCATAACAAAAGGAGCGATAAAGTCTCAAAACCTAACAATAAACAAGTACGTATAATCTAGTTCACATGTTCCACCGCACTAATGTCGTTACAATGACAGGTGAGTAGCTTAAAGTACTTTGGTAGCAGCAGATGTGCTGGAATTCACGATCACAATCCCTCTCCTCCCCCGCCGACGCCATCGACGCTTTTATTGCGAGTAAATGTCATACGTGACGGAGCTACGATATTAAAAGTACGTGGAAACACGACAGATCAATGATTGATAGTCAGAAATGTTACCACAAAATAACAGCAGCATAGTTGCTAAAATAAGGAAGCCATTTCGTGTAAGTTCCTGCAATGGGTTTGTTAAAAAATATGAAATAATTGTGTCAAAGCTGTAGCATACTCCTACGGAACGTAGTACAATGCTACAACTAAATGATTGGGCTCCTAGTGCCCAAATTTCAGCTCGCCGCTATTGCGCCGCCGCCAATACTTTGTGACCTCGTCAAGCTATTTCTGTAGTCCGTTTGCTACGATAGTGTAGCACACTGCTACGGAACGTAGCACAGCGCTACAACTCATTAGTGGGGCTGGAACAGCCACTAGTACCACAATTCCAGCTCACCACTCACTCGTTCATTAACTGGTCAAGCTATTTATATAGTACATCCGCTACTTACTGCTACGATTGTGTAGCATACTGCTACAGAACGTAGTAAATAGCTCCAACTCATTAGTGGAGCTAGAGAGGCTACTAGTGCCCCAATATCAGCTCGCCACTCACTAATCCATTAGCTCCTCAAGTTATTTATGTAGTCCATTTGCTACGTGATAGAATGCTGCTTATGCATATCTATTATGTATTATATTGTAAGCAACGCACGATCGGCCTTCAGCATTAAAGTTTTGGCCATCTCGAAATGCCAGGATTTAACAAATTAAGTAGAATATGTTTTGTGTTTTCAATCTCTGGCAGTGCGCCTAGGTCAGCCTCTTCCTTCACGGTCTTCCTCCTTTCCTTCTATAATGTTCTTTATGAAATTGTGTCGTGGCCAAGTGAGCAAGTGGCCAATCATTTTTGCTCTTCAATTGATAAATATCCTCCGCAACTATCACCAATACTTCTTCATTTGTCTTCTTCTCTGTTCAACTGATCTTCTCCATCCTTCTCCAGCACCACATACTAAATGCTTGCAACCTTTTCCTATCCCTTAGCATCATTGGCCACGTCTCATAGCAATATAAACAAATATAAGTATTATTGACGTATGTCGGGACAAAAATTCGTTAATTTTGCAATAAAAATATGTTTTATTGAAGAATGCTCTTGGCCATAGCGATAATATCGGTTGTGCTTTCAGAGTCAACTGTGATTAAACTTCTCAAATATTTAAAATTACGTATCTATATATAAATATAAATACGTGACAGTCCTTCACTCTCAGTCTTCAGAGTAAAAGAACATTACCTTTCACTGTCTAGTTAGTTTGTATTAGTCGTATTTATGTATTATTATTGTACTAAATATATATATGTAATTGTGTTAGGTATGTATATAAATATTATTATATTAAGTAAACTTAATTTTATTATATTTCATTGTGCACGATTTATCAGCCTCACCTTAAGCTATCTCTCTACCGTAGGACTGCTGGAAGAGATTTCTTTTTAAAAATAAGTAGTACCTGTCGTGTTGTTTTTCTTAATTATAAGTGTCCTGTGTTTTATTTTGTGTGCAATAAACAGTTAAATAAATAAATATCTTTTTTGTTGTATTATTCAGTATAATTCGGCTACTTACTTTTGTGTCTATTTTCGATCTTAACATTGTGTTTGTTTTTAATATATTTATATTTAGTCCAATATCTTTGAATATGACGTCAAAAGATTCTATAAACTCTTGATATTGTTAACTGATGTCTGCCAATACCACTGTAGCGGCGCGGATTGCAAAGAAATATGAAGCACGCGCCGCACACAGAATGCGCTGACTTCGCTGGATGCATCTACTGCTGACGAGGCGACAACGACAACGCTGCCTGCACAATGTAAACACGACGCGTCATACTCGTCATAGAAGATTACCCAATCAGAAATCAAGACCTAAAACGCGGTTATGAAGTTTGTCGAAGACTTAGCATAAATACAAAATCCACGTCCTACCAGTTTGGCCGCGGTCCCCGAGCTGAACACCTCGCTCGGCGGGAATTCCCCTTTTCCATCATGCAGCATTGAGCCTACTGGCTACCTCTTATCAACCTACCTTACACCACGATGTCAGCTGAAGGAATTTGCCCGTTTACTTTAATCTTTCCTTATGTAATGTAATGTGTTCTTAATATCCGACGAATATTCAAATGCCGTATAATTGAAATCTGGATCAGTCTTACAAAGCAAAAAAAAAAAAATTATCTAAAATGTACTTCCCGTCGAGGAAAACGAATCGGAAACACTCGGTGGAATAATGAAGAAAAATATTGGGCTAAAGTTGCGTGTTGAAACCGAACCGAGCAGACGGTGGTGGAGGGGGTGACGAGGGGGCGAGGGGGGGGGAAAGATCAACACATCGCTAGTTTGTGGCTCGCTCGCGGCAATCCTAGTTACTTACAACGATTCCAGTCATATACCTGCATTTGCCAAAAATTTGGTGAACGATAGTTAATTTTCGACGCATTTGTAAATATCGGGTGGTTGCTGCCGTGTTGTTCTGGTCTAGAATAGCATCACCCTATATCCGTGGACGTCGTAATTATCTAGGAAATACTGCAGCAATCCTTGTGAATTACTATTCAAAGCTAATATTCGAACGAAATATTGTTAGAACCAGAGCTATTCTGCCTAATAAACCTACCTAGTTTCACATACATACTTACTGTGTATTATTCAGTCGCTTCAAAACTAGAGTGTTCAGAAGAGTAAACTAAATTAGTCAGACTGAGCTGAATAAACACCAGAGCAATTTAAACCCGTATCTATCCATATCTTTGTTCTTTTGCCGTTGGCCTTAAGTAATCTAACAATCTAGACTTACAAGTTTGCAAGTTTAACTTTTGAAGGATTGGGCTAGTTATATTGAGTGTAAAGGACGATTTACTGAAAACTTTGATGACTAAGGCAGCATAATATTATATAGGAATAAAAACGCGGTGGTAAAACTTTCTTCTTGTCTTTAGCTGACTACTTTTCTGGGAACAAGATGTTATTTCATATAATGAACTCCGCTTAACTTCATTTTTCTCCATATTCCTATAACCTATATTATTTGGGCAGTAGTGCTTTTTCTTATTCAGGCGGATTGTTCGCATGGACGCATGCTTTACGGTGCGTTAAAAATACGCAGCGACTGCTACTTACTCTGCTTAGCCCTAATTCATAAAGCAGCTGAAGTATCCTTAAAATAACATGGTGTGTAAACACTTTGATACATAATTCACATCTATCATCACTCATAGCGTGTAATAAACGGTCCTGTGCTCGTACTTTGGACGAGGCTCGCATGTATCACGAGTGTGCGTATTTTTCATCCGACATCACGACAGCGGTTGTACTATGAGGAAACCTGGGGAGACGGATTTCAGAAGGTTTTCAACTTTCTACTACTATGCACATATTAAATTTGGACATAAAACTTCTTATTACAAAAAGTTACACGCTAATTTGACGCTATTAAATTATTTATCCATACGATTTGACGTTGTCATATTATGACTAAGACACTGCCCTCAATTCAGGATACAAATTCTATGTTACTTGAAATTAGTTCTGTCACTTTTTGTCAATAAGATTAAGAAAAGGAAAGCAGATATCTAAGACCTGTCATGTTTTAAAATTACATTTTTCTCATCGCAGGTTTTAGTCAATTTAGTTGCCATTGTTTTCAACCTTCACTTATTTTGATAGATTACACGTGTTTTGCACCGCACCGCCACCAATACTTACTTTGTGTTTTTTGCATCAAAATATAAAACATATAATAACTTAGATATCTCCAATCCTCTTTTTAACATATTAGACGGAAAGTGACAACACAAATTTAAGGTAAGTTAAAAGAATTCGAGGCCATTGTGTAACTTTTTTAGAAATTTCACCGAATAAGTCATGAATAAAATGTTGAATCAAGTTTATTATTGTTATTATTAAAACTACTAATATTACGTGCTTGTATGTATCATAAGTGCATACATTTTTCAACACTCGCCCGGTATCACAGCAGCGGCACAATGAAGAGACCAGGAAAACAGATTACAGAGAAGTACCTAGTATTGCCTTTCACACATTCATCCTGGACATTTTCTTAGTGGGTAGGGAATACAGCTAGTTACATTGTGCTGTATGAGCTAATGTTTTGTACGAGTTTTGTTACGTACCTTGTTACAATCAAATTGGCCTGTCTTTTATCTCTGACAGAATCATGAAAACGGAAACGGGTAATTC
The DNA here is from genome assembly GCA_027580185.1 of Tuta absoluta. NCBI lineage: Eukaryota > Metazoa > Arthropoda > Insecta > Lepidoptera > Gelechiidae > Tuta > Tuta absoluta. The sequence continues at coordinate 2,240,063 of JAQAHW010000059.1, forward strand.
CCTTTCATTGCAACATTACAATCATAAAAGGCAGACCCCGAGCCATTATTGGAGTCGAAAATATTATTACAGTTTTCGCTATTATGCTAAATTACAAGCTCTTTTCTTTAATTATAAGTCACAACCTCAACAGCCGCGAAACAGCAGGAAACGAAGTAGATATTGTTCTCAGTGGGCTGTGAGCGTCTGGGCGACTAATGTTCGTAATCTTGTTTCAAAATATTTATTCAAAAGTGCCGTTATTTGTGTGCTAGGCGTATTATGTGCCTTGAAGGGGTGAGCTGAGGGTTAAGATCATAACAAAAATGAAGCAAGCTTTAGTTTTCTTTTCTAATTTTAATCTATTTGGGCCAGCAAATTACAAGCACTATAAATTGTGGCTCAGAATAACACTCTCTTAGTAAACCTTTCTCATTCTGAAGTCAGCAGAAAGTTACTAAAATTTCGAAATACACATTCCACAGCGTCACTTAAAATGGAATGTTCGAGAATTTCCCAAGCTGATGAATTGCTAAAAACATCGTTTGATGTGACCGCGCGCGAGCAACGCTCGTTAGCGGGCCATTGCGGGGGGAGGGGGAGGAGGTGTGTGGGAGGGAAAGTATGGACCTACTTTATAAACTTTACGTAACACAACCATGTCAGAGGCCTACTAGTGATAGTAGGCGGTTGAAAAACTCTGACACCAGGGTTCATCGGGTCGTTGGATGACTCGGTGTCCCACACGAAAAGAGAGATAAACTTTACTTTGTTTAACTTAACCTCGGAACTTAACAGTTCATTTGCATGGGTCTTTGTTATATTTTTCTTATACAAATACACACACACACACACATATCACGCCTATAATCCATTTCGGGGTAAGCAGAGCCGCAAAAAACGGACATTTACGCCAACGTCTGACAAATATTTGAGGGTCATTCGGAAAATTGTGTATCGCCATAGTGATAGGTTGTCAACCCATCGCCTATAATTGCAATTCACACCCTCAAGTCCCTTAGTCGCCTCTTGCGACTCCCAAGGGAAAGAAATGGGGTGATGCTATTCTAAGCCGGCATCACACGGCATCTTATTACAATGACCAATGCAAATAACTTATTTTCAGTTCATCACAAGTCAGCTCATTTGTCGAAAAGTTTTGCCGTTTAGCTTACTACTGACGTCCAATATAGCAGTGTAGCTAAAGCTTTGTTTTGGAAAATAATGTAATAGTTTTAAAATTCTGATTGCTCGCCCTCAACAAAGTCCTCAATCTATTTTATTTATTTATTTATTTTATTCAACTGTTTATTGTTGGTAGGGCTAAGCTGCAAGCTACTACCGGGGTCCATAGGTGGCGGATAATGGAACGGCTTGGAGATATCCTTGCTAGCTGCTTTGCAGTCCCCGACCATGCAGCAGCAGAGTTTTGAGGGTGTGGTGGGTAATGACTTGGGCAGGTGTTACCCTATAAAAAGCTACGAAGATCCAATGATAGCTCTGTCAAATGGCGTGTCAGTGCCGCCATAAAAGCACGCCCCTGTGCATGGAAGCTGCGTGTACAGTAGACTCTGAGGTGGAGGTCGCAGGGACTGGTACAGCTTCGAGTCAATACCGTGACTCCGGTTGTGGACAGCGATGTGGAAGGCAAAGGGAAGACCACCACATTATTTTTCCCAGGAAAATCATTATGGCAGTACACACAACAAATACGGCCCTTAGTCCCCGGCAGGCCTTTAATGGTCAAAGGGTGCGAAGAATCCCCGGGTGCGATATCAAAATTGCGACATGGAACGTGCAAAGTATGTTTAAACTGGAAAAGCAACGGAATGTAGAGCTAGAAATGAAAAGACTTAACATAGACATTTTGGGAATAAGTGAATCAAGATTAAAAGGCAGTGGTATAGAGGACCTGGGTGATACGGTACTTTACTTTAGTGGCAAGGATGACAGGAAACACCAATACGGAGTCGCTTTAATGATTAAAAAAGAACTTAAATCAGCTGTTTTGAACTACCTGCCAGTGTCTGATCGCGTGATGTTGCTTCAACTTCGAGCTAGACTAATTAACATCAACATTCTGCAAGTATACGCCCCAACTACAGGACATAGCGATACAATCACAGATAACTTCTATGAAGAGGTTGGTCAAACCATGACTAAATTAAAGAAGGGAGACTGTACCATTGTGCTAGGCGATTTTAACTCGAAAGTTGGCGAAGGAACCGTTCAGGACATAGTAGGCGGTTAGGATCTGGGAGTGCGGAATGATCGAGGCGATCGACTTGTTCAGTTTTGCCAAGAGGAAAAACTTGTGGTCACAAACACTTTAAGTTGCCGCCACGTCGTCTTTACACTTGGACCTCGCCAGCACATTCACCTACACACATAGTTAGAAACCAAATAGATTACATCCTTGTTAGTAAAAGATTCCGCAACAGCTTCAAATCAGTAAAGACCTATCCTGGAGCGGACGTTGGCTCCGATCATAATGTGCTTGTGGCTGCAGTATCTATTCGACTTAAGAAACTTATTCCACCTAAAAATAGGCCTGGCATTGATGTCTCTAGACTTCGAGAGGAGAAAATCAGGGAATTATTTCATGATCAACTTAATTGTAATGTTCAGGAGCTGCAGATGTGTGATACAGAATTGTCTGAACGTCCCACAAAAACTTGGGCAGACCTTAAAGATGTCCTTGTCGAAACATCCAAAGAAATCCTTAAACCATTAACAACAGTGAAAAAGAAGGATTGGGTCTCACACGAAATATTGGACCTAATGACAAAGAGACGAGAAATGAAAGGCCAAGATTCCAAAAAATACAAAGAGTTGCATAAAGAAATTCATCATAAGTGTATTACGGCCAAAGACAACTGGGTGTGTGATATATGCTCCGAGATGGAGACGCTAGAGAAAAAACATGATTACTTTAATCTCTACAAAAAGATCAAGATGTTTTTAGGAAACAAAAAGAGCATCACTCCACATACACTTATAGATAACAACGGTAGAATTATGATGACCACACAAGAAAAACTTAAACTTTGGGAGGAGTATATTGAAGCGTTGTTCCATGATACGCGTTCAGTCATTTTTGAAGAATCTTCTGAACACACTGGTCCCCCAATAACAAAGAGTGAGATCAGTTATGCCATCAAGTGTGCGAAAACGCGTAAAGCAGTTGGACCAGACGAGATCCCAAGCGAGGTCTTTAAACACATTGACTACGATAATTTAGACATTGTCGTCCAACTTTTCAACGAAATTTATAAAACTGGATGCATCCCGATGGATTGGTTAAAATCTACCTTTGTTACTTTACCGAAAATCAGTAATGCAAAGAAATGCAGTGACTTTCGAACAATTTCGCTTATGAGTCACATGTTGAAGATTTTTCTGAAGATAATTCACTCTAGAATTCACACAAAAATTGAAGATAAAATCTCAGATACACAATTTGGCTTCCGAAATGGTCTAGGAACGCGTGACGCATTGTTCGGTTATCAAGTACTAATGCAACGTTGTTGGGACATGAACCAAACTGTGTATATCTGCTTTATCGATTATGAGAAGGCGTTTGATATAGTACAACACCAAAAACTCATTGAAATTCTTCACAATACTGGAATTGACTCAAAATATATACGAATCATCCGTAATTTGTATTGGCAACAGACGGCAAATGTGCGGGTAGAGCAAACACTATCGAATGATGTGGAAATTTTGCGTGGAGTCCGACAGGGCTGCATACTTTCGCCAATCCTCTTTAAAAATCTACGCTGAAACAATTTTTTCCGAGGCACTAGAGGATGCGGTTGAAGGAGTAGTGATCAATGAACAACATTTGAGCAATATACGATACGCCGATGATACCATACTTTTAGCTACTACTTTGGAAGACCTGCAGAATCTTGTAGACCGTGTAGAAAGTATCAGTGCTGCCTATGGCCTTAATATCAACACCAAGAAAACTAAATTTATGATGGTTGGATGTATACCACAAACAAACCGCTCAATTTTAAAAGTCAGAGGCCAACCACTCGAAAGAGTGCAATCGTACAAATATCTCGGTTGTGTCGTAAATGAACAATCAGACCATAGCATAGAAATAAAGTGCCGCATCGAACAGGCGCGAAGTGCATTTGTGAAAATTAGCGACCTTCTCTGCAACCGGTCTCTTCAAGTGTCTACGCGAGTCCGCTTAGCACGTTGCTACGTTTTTTCCATCCTTCTGTACGGATCCGAGGCTTGGACATTAACAGAAGCTATGGCAAAGCGAATACAAGCATTTGAAATGTGGGTGTACAGACGTATGCTGAGGATATCGTGGACGGACAAAGTGCGAAATGACATAGTGTTGCAGAGAATGAATAAGAAGCTTGAAGTTCTCAACACTATCAAGAGGCGAAAATTGGAATACTTTGGTCACATAATGCGGAATGAAAAGTATAAACTCCTGCAACTTATTATCCAGGGAAAAATTCAAGGCCGCCGACTACCAGGCAGACGTAAAATATCTTGGCTCAAAAACCTAAGAGAGTGGTACTGAATGAGTACCAGGTCGTTGTTTCGAGCGGCTGTAGACAAAGTGAAAATTGCTATGATGATCGCCAACCTCCGGTAGGGAGATGGCACCCGAAGAAGAAGAAGTTTATTGCACACAAGATAAAACACAGGACACTTACAATTAAGAAAAACAACACAACAGGTACTACTTATTTCTAAAAAGAAATCTCTTCCAGCAGCAATCTAATACGATCATTTTACTCAATATGTCAAAATAATACGTTTTTGCGCTTTATATTAAACAGGTTAACGAGCAGGCTCAATAACATTATAAGGGTATGCTTATTACATAATGGCAGAACGATCGCTCTTTAATCACAGCTCCGTGATAATCATAATTTATCTTATGAGCTTATAATGATTGCTCGGAGCTTGACTGACAGGAGCAGGGCTGATAGTAATTAGCTAAGTTGAGGAAGGCTTTGTTTCACTAAAGTTCTCTTTAATGGTGTCATTATCTAATTTATTCCCGTAGCTCTTGTTTATTTTGCCGTGTGATGTCGGCTTAGAAAAGTATCGACCTGTTTCTTTCCCGTGGGTGTCGTAAGAGGCAACTAAAGGAGTCGAGGATCACATGAGCAATGCAACTTTTGGTGATGTGCTGACAACCTGTCACTATGGCGATACACAATTTTCAGAAAAACCCTCGAATGTTTGTCCGACGTAAATATCCTTTTTTGCGGCCGTTTGCGCTCTGCCTTCATCGCAGGGGATATAAGCGTGAAATTCTTTAAGGAAAATCCAGGACAACTTGCAATAGTCTTCATATTCATGCAGGTATTGACGTTAGATAACCTGCTTATAGTTGCGGAATTTTTTATGGAACTGCCGCGGAAAATGTTTGATGTTATATCTAAAGAATCCAAGACTTTACAATCAAATATATACTGGTGTAGAAAAGGGTATGTTTAGATGGTTTGGTCATGTAGAGAGGATGAATGAAGGAAGATTAACGAAACAGGTGTAAATGGCAAGTTTAGATGTTTATGGCAACGTTGCAAGGGGAAGACCTCGACGAACGTACCTCGATCAAATCGGGGACGTGCTAAAAAAAGGTCAGGTCAAGAGTACCCTAAACCGACTAGCATGCATGAAGAGATCGATGAATGTAAAGGAGGCGAAAAAAGTATGCCAGGATCGTAGTAAGTGGAAGGAAGTAGTCTCTGCCTACCCCTCCGGGAAAGAGGCGTGACTTATGTATGTATGTATGTCTCATCAATAAGCAATACAGCAGAATGTTCTATGAAATATTTGCTGGATATAAACGGACACATTTGGTACTTATTCTTTTATCTCAAATTATCGCGAATATCTCTGAATTTGTAGTCTAATAATAGTCTTATTGAACTTTACGGCCCTGATTTACCTGAAAATTTTGTCTCTTTCATTTGCGCTGCGCCAGAGAGAAACAGACAATTTGAATTTGTAGTCTAATAATTGTAAGGACATTTCGAGGTATTGTTTGCATGAAGAGATATTTTTCCGTGAAGTAGACTTAGTTCTGAGGCACCACTCGCCGAACATTAAAAGTAAATCGCAATCCTTTAAGAAATCTGCAGTATTCTTTGCTTTTAAAGCAAAGTGCTTTTTCGTTGCAGATGTAGAAGATATATTTCATCTTTTTCTTCTTCCATCGCTCGTCTGCGTGGAAAGAGCTCAGTCGCGTACTTATATTAGGTATTCTCAAGCTCGACAGAGATTTTTCCGGCTCTTTGAGTCGCGATAGAGGCTTTGATACGACTACTTACGAAAGTGCTGTGAGATGCACAAGGTGCCTAAGTATAATCTAAAGTACCTTCGAATTACTTAGGTATTATTTCAGTTCACCAGTTATTATGTACGTACATGCATAATTAGCATGACAGACTATAAAAATGCTCTGCGTTCTAAGCTTAGTTTTGCAAAGTTTTTATTTTATTATTGCTAATAATCTTTTATTATATTTAAATACTTTGACAAAGAATTGAACTGTTAATATCTGAAGCAAAAATGTTACTAGCAGGATTTTTGCGGAAGAATACTTCTTTCATCATCTTTTCACAATGGTTATGAATATTGTGTGAATTTTGATGCCATCTTTGATGATACCACAAAAACAATGCCACAAACCATCGTAGTGGTATGGAATTGGTTCCCGCATAATTTAATCAACTACCAGTAAATTGAACAATTATAATTATTATGACCAACTAATTAATTATAAAATGAAATTGTGTGTAAATTGGATCCATAAACAACTTAATGCTATTTAAGAGTCAAAATATTCTAAGGTAACGCGAAAACGCTCCGATAAAACCAGTTATTCACTCCTTCGGAGCCGCTTTTTCATCCTCCGGAAATAATGAGCCCTCAGTATCTCGCTACACAAAAGAGGGTGATAAATTCCGAACCGGGAATAAATTTACACAAAAACCTTAAAACACGCCTTTGTTTCTGAACAACGTAAGAATTTCCAAGTGTAAATTAATTTGTAATTTATGCAAAGTGGATCCGCATTATAAAGTTATTATGCAAAAACACGCCCCAAAGTGCTCTTTAGTTCCGTGTTGTTGGAACGACGTACTGTAGCTTGCGTAGCTTATCTGCGGCGGAGGCGTAGCAAAAATCTACAGCGTAGCATATTGCTACGACAATCATTTAGAATTTGATTCTACGCCAGTGTGATGCCGGCTTAGAATAGCATTGCCCCATTTCTTACCCATGGGTGTCGTAAGAGCCGACTAAGGGACTCGAGGGATGTGTATTGCAATTTTAGGCGATGGGCTGACAACCTGTCACCATAGTGATACACAGTTATCTGATTGACCCTCAAGCTTTTGTCAGACGTGGTGTTAATATCCGTTTTATGGCCGTTAACGCTCTTCCTACCCCGTAAGGGATATATGCGTGATTAATGTAGGTATTTATGTATGAATGTATGATTCTACGCCCAAATTCCCAAATTGCTATAATATTGAAATTGAAATTCTTTATTCAATGTAGGATAGTATTATCATATCACTTATTGACGTCATGAACCGTCATTGTAAAAAAAAGAAATTTGTATCACACAATTATCTTATTTTTATAACAATTTTGTAATGTCCTAATAGAAAACCGGCTCGGGCGGGAGAAAAAAATAAAAATCAAAGCACTGCCACGGGGCTGGCCAGGTTAATCACACGGCATGTAACTTTACGCCACCACCATCTGAAAACGATATTTGTTTCAAATTGAAGTCAAGATTTTTAAAGCGTGTAGTTTACATGCGTATAATTAATCGGACCTCCTGAACAGGAAAAACCCACCAAAAAACCTGCCCAGAAGTGCTCCTACTCTAAATTAACAATCTTACTAGCCCCTAAGCTACCCTAGCTAATTCTGTAAGTAAAAAAAAGTATGTATAGACCAAAAATGGCTACATATTTTATTTTAATAGTGATGGCATCTACTAAGCCTAACAAAAATTTAAACCCTTGGGGTTTTTTATCTCACCCTCAGTATAGTCAGATCCTAATCATTTGTATAAGAATAATCAATCATTGCAAACGCTTTCTACTAAATATAATACATAATAGTTTCTTATTTGGGATTTCGTAGTAATCTTGTTTAGCGAGACCGGGACAATCATGTTAAATTACAAGTTACAATGAAATACCTATTTGGTATTTGCTTTCGTATAAAACAAAGCGGATTCCGTCAGCGCATCGGTGCTCGTACGTATGTTTGTTTTTAATTAATGTTATAGTATACGTAAATACGGTACGGTATGTCGTAATTTTGCATAAAGCGATGGCGGACTGACGGATGCGCCGCCTGTCAAACACTTTTGTGAAATCGCAGCGTTACAGTGTGCCATGGTATCCGTTTTTTGTATAGGACTTTGAATTTTTTTTTCTTGTCTGACGGATTCGTTAAAATATGTCCATCAAACAGTCCGTCTTACTGGGGGAACCACTGAGAATCAGAAAACTTTTACAAACGATTTTTGTAAATATTATATGTAACATTGCCGTGTGATGCCGGCTTAGAATAGCATCACCCCATTTCTTTCCTATGGGAGACGTAAGAGGCAACTAAGGGACGTAAGGGTGTGTATTGTAATTTTAGGCGATGGAATGACAACCTGTCACTATGGCGATATACAATTTTCCGAATGACCCTTAAATATTTGTCAGACGTAGCGTAAATGTTCGTTTTTTGCGTCCGTTTCCGCTCTGCCTAACCGCAAGGGATTACAGTCGTGATATGTGTATGTAGTATTTTTTATTATTTAAAAGTTCCTGTAAATTTGGGAGCCAGTGAAGAATAACCTAAATGGTGCACCTAAATTGCAGGACCAGTGATGCACATTTGAAAACTATGCCACCTGGTTTCAAATTACAAATAGACTTTTTTTTTCAAGCTTACAATCACCAGTTTACCTTGTCAAGAGAGTATAAAACGGATGATGAAGGATACATTCTACAATTCTTACTATTAGGGCAATACAAATTTGATATAAAAAATAATATTTTTTTAAATGCCGAATCATGACGTCAATAAGTGATAATACGAGTACTATTCTACATTGAATGAAGTAATTTAATTTTCATTTTCACTGAGCGCACCTACCGGCTGCTTTATGTAGTGCAGGCAATAATTGTATACATACTGGTGAATTATTCCTACTGTGGCATAAGCATTCGTTTATGTATGTATGTATTTGTATTGAAAGACTTCCAGTAATATTTCCTTAATGAAGAACAGTAATTAGAATGTTGAATACGTGTCGACAGCTCGTGAATAATTTGATTTATACGAATTTTGAGTACTTACATTTTCAAACACTTCAATGTATTGGGTATGTATAATTATTCTGGAGAACTTGAAAAATTGCATCGCTATATTGACTTTCACTATATCGGGTTGCCATAACTTCTGCTATGTTAGATCATTTTTGCAGTTAAATCTGTAAAAAATGAAATAATTGCTAGGGGTTTATTGCAAAAAACTATCCCGATAGATGGAGCCATGTCACGCGTTACTGGCATTAGGATACACTTTCTTAATTCTCCAAGTGTCGCTACAAGTGACAACGAAAATCGCAGGTTCAAATTTTGCCTGCTGCAGAGCAATTTTGCAAGTTCTCCAAAATATGAATGTTCAAAGAAATTTGCTTAAAAAACAACATCTTTTGAACCTAAAAACCAAACCAGTAGGTCATTTTTAGTATTAGACCGGGTCTATCGCGATAGTATTTAGGTAAATATTAGTAATTTACCTGTGTCCCGACGTTTCAACACAGTTTCATGTATTGTGGTCGCGGGTTGACTGACGTCCCAGCGAATTGTCATCTAGGCGGCGGGTGACGAGATGTTCTGCTACCCACATTTCTCTTTATAATTTCAATATTATTGATTGTTTGTAAACATTGCACTAGGCTGCCGGCACACAACACTCACAGTATCCGACGATTGTTCCGATGATAAATCGCGCGGTTTCAACTTATCAATGACTGGACTCCATGCGGATGACAATTTAAACCCGTCCTCCCGGTTGAAATTATTAGGGTTCTTCTTAATTTCAATAGCCTCGCGAACGATCCTTGGGTAATAGTGGCGTTCCACAGAGAGGATTTTCGGGGCATGAAGTTCAATCCAATGATTCGGACCGGATGATAGAAGGTGTTCTGCTATTGCCGATTTATGCATCTGTCGGTTTTTTACAGCTGCGATATGTTCTTTGACCCGTTCGCTGACACTTCGCTTCGTTTGGCCAATATAAGATTTACCGCAGCTACATTGTACTTTATACACACCTGCATTCTGAAATGGAATGACATCCTTCAGCATGGGTAAACAGTGTGATACTTTCGACAATGGACTGAAAACAGTCTTTATTGAATTTTTACTCAACACTGTCCCAATCTTATCTGTTACTCCTTTCACATAGGGTAAATACGCTGGCTGTCTGTTCACCTCCGGATGTTTTTCTTTCCTGGTTTTCATGCGACGCTGAGCTCCTGAGTAGCCATTTTGAACCAGCACTTTTTGCACATGGTTTTACTCGTCGTTTCAAACCAGTAGGTACCTACAATCTGCTCCAGCGTATTTAAAAAAAATAATTTTATTCGCCGAACCCGCTTTGTTCCGAGCATGTAATTTTTCCTCGTACGTCGAGTAAAATGCCCGCATTGCATCAGAATAAAAATAAGCCTAATTTCACGAGAAACTTTCAATTCACTATTTAAATACCAACTATACCCAAGTGGATGACTTAGTGCAATAAACAGCTAGTTTATTTTATTGAGCATTCATTCTACTAAACTATTACATTCTGCTTAGTGCGTGCGATTGCTGCGTGACTTAATTAATTTTCGGTTATCCAAGGTCGACTTTGAGGTCACCATGTTAAACATACATACATATATAACACCTTTAATCCCTTGCGGGGTAGGCAGAGCATAAACGGCTGCAAAACAGTCATTTACGCCGCGTTTGACAAACATTTGAGGGTCACTCCAAAAATTTTTTATCGCCATAGTGACAGGTTGTCAGCCCATTGCCTACTATTGCAATAAACGCCCTCGAGTCCCTTAGTCGTTTCTTACGACACCCACGGGGAAGAAAAGGGGTGATGCTATTATAAGCCGGCATCACAGGGCAGGTCACCATGTTATAACTGCAAAATAACATGTATTTTTACTAACTTCGTTCTCTAATTTATAATAAGACTCATTTTTGAAAGCATTTAATTGTCCATGTATCAAGACTTTGTGAGATGTCGTCGTTGAAGAGAGTGGCATTGGACAAGGATAGAGACAATTACAAGCGCCCCCTTCATCCTTCAGTCTTCAGCTGGCAAAAGAAACTTGTAGAAAGGTAATTACGACGAGGGTTTGGAAGTGGGAGGGCGTGTCCAGCGATCACCAGGGCCCGAAGTCTGCTAAATGAAAATCGTTCCAGTTGTATGTAGATAGCAAGTCAGTGGCATGGTTTTGATCGTTTCATATTCTGCTAACAATTTGAAGTAAAGAATATCACGGTGACAATGAAATGACAGTTGAGAGTAGTTGGCATTGCAAGAGTTAACAAGCGCCATAATTAAATAAAAAAATAACACGACTGCTTTCTGAGATAAAACCTAGGGACAATGTTAGGATTCTTCCGATACAATTCTCATGGTAAACGAATTGCGGCACTTTAAAGCATCATACATACAAACATGAACTCTAAAAACATTACACTCCTTTTTTGGTTGGGTAGTAGTGCAAAATATAAGAGAATCCGGGTCTGGAAAGGGAACTGTCGTGTTACGTCTTGTCGACTTGATTGCCGAGAGCTACATATATAGTTACAGTGCCTTACTTTTTGTAGTGTTTTATCGGGTCACTGAAGATTTTGTCTCAGAAACAATATAAAGGATGAAATTTTACTAGTGACGGATAGCAAAAACTCAAGACGCGCTGGTGATATGTTTTCATAGTGACAAACAACTGTTTTGTCACTATGGAAACAGAAATTATTTTTGTCACATTTCAACCTATGTTTCTTGGGGAAAGTTGTTCCTTATCATCAACCCTTCTTGAGATTTTGTTATCGATTACTAGTAAAATTTCACCCTATATGTATATTTATATATTTACTCGACATATCAAATAAGGGCGGGGCACACCGGCTCCGTATCCAGCTCTCGTCCGTAGTCACGCACGAACTGATGACGTTGTAATGTATAGGATTGTATGAGATACGGCACACCGCTTGCGTTGCGTATCCGTTCCGTGCTGCACGCAAGCGGTGTGCCGTATCTCATACGGTCCCATACATTACAACGTCATCAGTTCGTGCGTGACTACGGACGAGAGCTGGATACGGAACGCATACGGAGCCGGTCTGCCCCGCCCTTTAGGTTTCTGAAGTTGTCGACCACACGACCGGCTCTTCGAAAATTTAATCGGAGCTGAGTTTGACTGTACTAAAAGAAATTCAATTAGAATCTATTCAATAAATAAAACCCGGCAGTATCCCAAAGGATCGCTGCCGCTGCCGCCATGCCAGTCTGAACGAGAGCGCGCGTGATGGATTGCGCGGGAAATGAACAAGAGAGGCCGAACAACGACAAAAATAAGTATATACTAAATACCAGTATCATATTTTGTGTATAACCTTTATTACGAGACAAACTTAAGTTAATTATTGAGCTTCAGAACATACGAGTCCGTTACGCAGCGTAACGCACCGTAGCCGTATTTATATGGGAATAAGATCAGAATTCGCAATTTCCTTTCGTCTGACAGATGCATGCGTTATGTTGCGTAAATACATACACGACGACAAGTGAGGGACCCGCTTTAGCTGCTGACATGAATAAAAAAGAGTAGAGCTACAACTGAAGACTTTAAAAAAAGAACTTTGAAACAGGCAAATTATCTTTGCAAAAACGTTCAGCTTACGCTTGAATCGAACATTATTTATAGGACAGGCAGCAATACATGCTGATACGTCCTTGCAGTGTTTGTTTTTTATTAATAATATAACTTTATTTTAATTTAGTTACACACACGCTCATAATTTTGCTAACGACTTTTCCTAAAACACCAAATATTTTCATATTTCGTCCTGCAATTCTTGGGGAAAATTGTTCTCCATTTATGGGCCTGCTTTATTGGGTCAAAGACGACAAAGATACACTTTAAGCTCTCCATCATGAAGATAAAGCATGTGCAGCTGGCGCACGGCACGCGGCTGTTAATTAAAGTCAGCAGTAAACCTTTCCTGAGGGATTAGCTCGTCTGATTCCCCCCACGGGGGATCATCCTCCAGCCCGAAACAATCTCTCGGCTGTTTCTACCTGCAAGGGAATACATCCGAGGTATTATCGTTTTATTATTCAGTAATACTTACGAGCTTTTCAGATTATTCCGGTGCAGGGTTTTCTTGAGATGTATCTCGCTTATGGTCATATTTTGTCGTGCTTACTTAGCCTTTAGTATAGGGTGAAATTTTACAAGTTACCGATAGCGAAAACTCATGACGGGCTGGTGATAAGTAACTACAAGGAAATATGGAATAAAGGTCGAACTATGAAAAGAAATGTAGATCTCCCATACACAATTGCCAAAATAATGATCTGAGTTACAATGGAAACTAAAAATATTAAAATGTTATTGTTTTAAATTTCACGCAATTTAACTTATTAACTTAACGAGTTTGCACCTTGTCAACTAATATAATATAGAAGTAACCTAAACAGGAATCAAATACATATTAACCAAGTTGACCTAAAAAATTACTCTACCTAATCTTCGCAAAAGCCTTTTAAAAACAATACAATGGCCTCAATTTGATGTAAGAAAACAGGTCAAAAGCATTAAGGCGAGCTTAATTGGTGCAATTCAGGCCCTTAAACGCGAGCTGAAACAACTGTCCATTAATTTATCTGTAATTGAAGTCTCGCCGGCTGCCGGATGCTGGCTTTAAATGTGCTTAGTGGGAATTTTGTTTGCTTTAAATTGACGGAACATTTTACGCGTGAAAAACACTGTTTCAAGATTTCCATTGAAGCAGGGTCATTAAAAAGACTATTCCATTACTACTACTACTACTATACTATACCAGCCACAACTATGCCATTATTTACATTTTTTTTTATTAATGATGGGCTTGCTCTTGACTCTAGTCTAGGTCATAGAACAGAGACAGAGTCTAAGATGGAGCGAGCTCACCCAGAAGAAGCCTGTCAAGGCACTGGCACTCCCACACACTGACATTAAACTAGTGCCTAGTCAAAGAGAAGGCTCAAAATAAAGCAGATCGGATATTACTCCACCGACAAGAGCGAGCCTCTTAATCATTGATGATGATGAGTGCCTTTATGTAGTGCCGGAGCAGGTTTTCTATTAGAACAATACAATATTGTGTCATACAAATTATTTTTTTCTACAATGATAGATCATAGCCACGAAGTCAGATCACGTCAGTAAGTGATAGTACTATCCTACATTGAAAAAGTTTAATTTAATTTCACTGTTCAACGTAGATGTAGATGAAAGTCATAGCCATGCCAGTAGTCATACGTTCGTGACGCTGAAAGATTAAAGTTTTAGCAGTTATCAAGTTTAGCAATTAAGTTCCCTGCTAGAAGAAACTAACAATTTATCGGACTTTCACTTGTTTTTAAGGCACTATTAGTCGATTCCTGAGCGTGCTCCAAGCGTACTTATCAGCACTCGAGTTGACTCAAGCGTCTCTCAGTGAAGACAGCTTCATCAATCGTCGATAGTTACACGCGATCTTAAGTAGACTAAACACATCGTGTAGTAATTTACCTCTTCATTCTTTCTTCTTTGGTGTAGTCAATTGTTTATCTTGAAATAAACCAGAATTGCTTTAGTAGTAGTTGACGTGTGTCAGCTTAGATTATCATCACCCCAATTTTACCCGTGGGTGTCGTAAAAAGCGACTGAGGGACTAATCTTTAGGGAATGGGCAGCAGCGTTCCTTGTAAAGGCAACATTTTGCACAGCGCTCGCCAATCCGTCTGCCAAGCATGGTGGGTATCGCAATACTTTCGATAGGGGACGCCCATATTCAGCAATGGTTGTAGCTGTTAATGGTATATTAGCAGTGGTTGTTGTTCAAATGTTAAACACAAAATAATAGAAAGAAAAGTGGTGCTAAAGGCACGTTAAGAAAATGTAAGTGCCTTATTCAATGTTACGGAGCCATATTAATATTTCGGCAATATCCTAGTGATGTGTGAATCGGATCAAAATAGCATCACCCCATTTCTTTCCCGTGGGTGTCGTAAAAAGCGACTAAGGGACTCGAGGGTTACATGCGTATTGCAATGTTAGGCGATGGGCTGCCAACCTGTCTCTATGGCAATACACAGTTTTCTGAATGATCCTCATATTATGCTCGTCAAACATGGCGTAAATGATCAGATTTGACGTCCGTTTACGCTCTGCCTACCCCGCAAGGGATATGCCTATATAAGCGAGTCATATTGTTTATTAAAATGACATTTAAAAACTTACTTCTAAAAACCAGAGCGTTTACAATGCTAGTTGTTACAAAAATTAAAAAACAATACTATGTATCCTCGTAACGCCCAGATACCTTTTAATAGGTATGCAGCTCTATAGTGGTACGAGCCCAAGCTTATGCAAACATTACACTAGAAAGCAACCTTATAGCTATAAACTCGGGTATATATTTATCCTTTATTTATATAAACTTTTAAAGTAGGTATCTGTGTCTATTAGTATTTTATGGTTCAAACGAATTAACAAGAGGTTCCCTGAAACATGTGATATGGTTTATATCAGTAGACCCAGGATATGCTGGAACTGCAAGCTTCCATAACAAAGAAATGCATATAAGGTTTATTTCACTTTGAAGAATCATACCTTTTAAAAGGCACCTGGGCAGCTATCTATGAAAAGCTCCCAGAGGCCTGGGCGTTACGAGGGTATGTCAATTCACAATATTTTAATGAAATCTAAGGAACTGAAACCCTGTTGTTTTCGCAAAGCAAGGGTATGTTTATTGTTTCCCGTAAACCCACAAACCCACAGCCACGAACCAACCTACGCAGCAAATTCACCCGAGATGGTATCTTCTCAATTACTTTTGTTACGTCGCTAAAGATCAGGGGAGGGGGTAGAAACAGACCGCAGCAGGGATTCGATTTCCTGGACGATTTGCAAGACTTTTTTCAGCTGATATCTGTATTGAGTTAGCTTTGTTATAGCGGTAGGCTGGTTATTGAGATAATCATTGCCCTCAATTCGGGATGTAAATTATCTTAACTTTCCTTAAATTAGTGCTGTCACTTTCTGTCAAAGCGGTTTGGAAAAGAATAGGATATATCTTAGTCCAGTCATGTGTTATGACTCAACGCAAAATACGTGTTATCTGTAAAAATAAGGCCACAACGAAAACAATGGCTACTAAATTAACTAGAAATTGCTAAGAACCCATTGCAATTTTTAAACATGACAGGATTTAGATATCTCCTATCTTTTTCTTAACCTATTTGACGGAAAGTGACAGCACTAATTTATGGTATCTTAAGAGAATTGATATCCCGAATTGAGGTCATTAGTAGCTACCTTTCGAGCAACCAGGTCTTCCGTCTCGTTCCGACAGGTACGGAAAGCCGCGTTGATTGAAGGTAGGAAGGTAAGGTAAGTAAGGTAGGTAAGGAAGGTAGTTTCTGGACCATTAGCTTATGCCAAATTATTAGTTTGTGCCAATTTGGTTTATTCTAACATACTTTTATTGGCAGTGGTAAAAACAACCCAAATTAGGTGGTACTGTGGAAACTGTCACATTGATAATACTGGTATATTTTATAATGTTAATTTAATTACCTAACTTATAAATTCAATTAAATGAGCAATCGAAAATTTTCGCAAGTGTAAAAAATTACACAAACTGTAATGTGCTTACTTGTAATAAACACATTACGCATTCGTACAAAAAATAAGCAACATTAGATTTTTTGAAAATTATGCTTCAAATAATGCCAGGCGTAATGGATAGGCTATTTCTAGAATGCAACAGAATTCTGATATTTATTGTGTGTTATTAAAAACTTGCAATTTTTTTATTGAAAACTTGCAAGCGCGGAGAGGATTTGATCACGGTAAGTGTTTTAAAATTTGGTTTTCAATTTATTGTGTGTGTTTCAAATCTTCTTAAGATATTAAATAAAACCAAAGATTAGTATTCGAATACTTAGTTTATTTTATCTGAGCTTTCCAAGGACCGTCTTAACGCAGTCGTATGACCGCGGCGACGCTTCACATAATGATTCTTACAACATTTTGTATTACTGCCTTTATTAAACCTGATTGTACTTCGCATTACTTGACAAAGTATTTTTATTTCGTAATTTATCAATTTGTTTCATAAACGATGTTAATTTATTACACATTTACAATGCAATGACTAAATATGAATTTGGAGGAATTGATTAAATTAGAGAGGAATAATTTTCCGCATTACCTTTATACACTGGCTTTCGTCTATTTCCAAAAACATTATTTTGTATAATTTTGTAAAGGTTTCTGTACTTATACAATTATTGTTGACAGGGAAGGCTAGCGTGAACCGGAACAACAAGATTCCACATATCAATAACCCACAATAAAGATGAGCGACAATCTTTTAAAATTTTAACGAAGACTATAAAACTTCATCATTAACAAATTATGATAGCTACTATTTACATACGCGGTATCCGCGCGGGAGGACGATCATATTTACACTTTCATGAAGAAACATTTTGTACCTTACCTACGACCACTGTCTTTTACAAGTTCCCTGTCACCCGTATACGTATTAACTAGTCTTACAGACTTATTGCAATGACAGCCACAGATAATTTCAGTGATACACTTCGATGTCACTTTCACTTGTTCACCACAGTTCACTAGTTCCTTACACATCACTAGTTCACTCATAGAATGTGCGAGAATGACTTTAGCAGGACCAGTGCGATTGCCAAAACTCCTCTCATGCTCGACACCGGCCTTACTGCTCTGTTGCGACTTAAAGTCGCTGCCATCTTGTCACCTGCAATGCAAAGTAGGTAAGTATATTTCAGTATACGCCGTTTGATGTTGGCTTAGAATAGCATCATCCCATTTCTTTTCGTAAGAAGCGACTAAAAGACTCGAGGGTGTGTATTGCAGTTTTAAGCGACAGGCTGACAATCTGACTCTATAGCGATACGCAATTTTCTGAATGACCTTCAAATATCTGTCAGACGTGGCGTTAATGTCCGTTTTTCGCGGCCGTTTACGCTCTGCCTACCCCGCAAGGCGTGATATGTGTATGTAAACATACATAATGTTTTAGTATAGGTGCTTCCACATACCATGTTGCCAAAAGTCGGCAACATTTTCTAAAGACTGTTGGCAACTTGTATGCAATATGAAATGGCATGTCTGATGACCAGCTTGGACTGCGTATGAAGTACTCACTGCCTTCAGACACATAGACGAGTATATGTGCGGGCTCGGTGTTGGCGGCGCGGCACGTGTAGTTGCCGGAGTGGCGCGTGGCGGCGTGTCTGATAGCCAGCGTCGACTGCGTCTTAGGCCCCGGTTCCGTCTTCACCGTGACGCCGGCCGTCGCGTCGTAGTTGATCATGCGAGAGTTGTGGTACCAGAACACGTATTGCGGTGGTACTGGACTCTGTATGAAGACAGAAAATATAGTTAATGTGCAAGGACCTGCAGCCAAGATAAGTAGGTAGTGTTTTATTAAAAACATGGATAAGTAATACGATTAATCATGCCGCATCGTCAAAAAGTTACAAATGTGACATAAGTAGACGATCACGCTGTGTTTCTACTTCCTTCAAAGTGAAAATCAGGCGGACAACAAACCTTTCTCTGAGCAAGTTAACTCTATTGTTGATACATCTTCTCTTGTAAGGATTGCTTACCTTCTCAATGATGCAGACCAGGTTGATAGTAGACCCGGCATCCACGTGGTGCTCATCAGCTCCGAGGATGAACGCTTCCGGCACGGCGATGTGCAGATGCACCAGCCTGCTGAGCGTGCCGGAGCCGGTGGACACTTGGCACTCGTACGTGCCGTTGTCTCGCTTCTGCACGTACTTGATCTGCAGGATCCAGTCGTCTGAACCCTCGCTATGTAGCACCTAAACCATAAAAACAATTTAGTACCACACACCAAATTTATCAGCTAGAGAAAATCTTAGATGACATGTTACCTGAAACCGCTCATCATTGGTGTACATGAACACGCCAGAGCTGATGATGTGCCAGTCTCGACGACGCACCCATGATATCTGTAAAAAAATGAAGTTGTAAGATGGATAACTCGGTAAGACATGTGTGATGCGGGTTTAGGAGGAGTGATGGTGAGCCCAGCTGTTGGCCGAGTGACGACTGTGAGGAAAAGGGTAGCTACCCGCCTGGTCGAGAGTTGTGACTAGTGGAACAATAAAATTGTCTGGAAATATTTGGCGGTATATATAGCGTTCGGCAAAAACACTTCAATGTGTCTGTTTTTCAGGAACTGAATGTGGAGCTTATGTGCACCGTCACACGGGTAGGGTTTTATTTACAGAGTTTGACTTTTAGGTCCACTGTGATGCCTTTTCTGAAGTTCAATGTTCTCAAACGGATTGGGATAGCTGTTTTGAGACAGATTACTTGCTTATGATGTTATGATATGGTTACTATTCTACTCACCCCTCGCTCGCCGAGGTTCCTCACGGGACAGTGTAGAAAGGCAACGGAGCCGAGCTGTGCGACCACGTCTTCTTCTGTGTTGTTTATAACAGGCTCCCGTCGCAGAGCATCCAGCGCGCCGTGCCACAGGTCCCGCCAGGCACCCACGTCTGCCTCCATCTCAGGCCCCCACGCGATGCCACCGTCACCCTCCAGCACCAGCTCGGGGGCTAAGACGGTGCTAGCGTCCACGCTCGTCGGCACCTCCACGCTCGCCGGCGCAGCGTGAGCGTCTCGCCGCCACCGGACTGAGGAAAACCGTCCCAGATTTTGAATTGATTGGACAGTATTTTATCGTACAAATCTCAATTGGAGTCAAGGAAATCGTAAACGAAAAGCTCAAGGTATAGTCGAATCTACTTTCTTCATGCAGCATGGATTTTCTTTTTCAATGGCGCCTCACCTGCGGGAGCATCAGCGGTGGCGGCGGCCAGCGCGCCCAGCAGGAGGATGACGCGCGCCATCCCCCCTTCCCCTCCCCTCGATCCACCACACCCCGCACCTCACCCCCGCAGCCCTCGGCGGCAGCGCCGCCGCTTTGAATGGCTTCCTCGTTTCATCTCTGCCGACAAAAGGACATAGATACAAGTTTATCATTGCAGTAGTGATAAACAAAAACACGTTGGTCCAAATTGCAACTGCGCAAAATGTATCCGTTTAATGAGTAAATTCTGTAGTTAATTTTGTAACAATTTCATATGAGCACTATTGGTTATCAGAATACCAGCTTTATGTAATCACATTCAACATTGCAAGTGCATATCATGCATTAAAATCGGGGATTTAAAAGCTCAAACTGCGATTATTTAATAAAATATTGACGATAAAATTCACCAACGCACATTATTGAACATCGGTCGAATTATTTAAAATTAATGAAATTCACAATGCTTACTGGTGCCAAAAAATTTAATAACTTCCGATTGTGAAATGATACGAGAGGAATAAATTATTGTGTGTGGGTTAATCATTAAAATTGTGAGGGAGAGTTTAAAACAATGTGCGGTTTTTAGTAACTTTACAAAAATAAGAGTTATGTCGAGTTGGTAAAAACTATTTTCGGACTCTATTTTTCATCATTTTACAGAGTACTATCTATATAAAACTAGTATATAGTTCTCCTGGGGCCTAAAGTTGTCATCGTTCATAAAATTATATGATGCTTCAGTGTTCTCTACTATAACCAAATACACAAGCAAGGCTGAAGACTTCAAAGCCCTTACAAGTGATGCTTTGGATTATTTAATAAAGTGTAATTTATACATTCAAAATATGACTAAAGAGATCATACAAAAGCTTAACAAGAAATAAATAAATAATATAAAACTTAGTTAAGCTCTTCCAACAATTAAATAAGTCATGAATTGTCCTTTCTCAACCCTAAAAGTAAGTTCGCAAATTAATTAAGATAAAAAGGTTAACAAGGAGGGAAAAGAAAATACCCGTGAAAGTTACTGAGAGAAGGAAAATTTCACCCTCAGCCGTCGTTTTCCTTATGGTTGGTACGAGTTGAGGCACCCCACCGCCTCATGACACGGAAACTTAATAACTTGGGGTAAAGATGTCTGTTTGACCGCCTCGACAATTTTCACGCAGCCCAGCTTTGCGTTTATTTTTGAAGAAATAACTGGAACCGCGAATATATTACTTTCTGGCTCATTTATTCACGAATATTTTGAGGAATAATCGTAGCGGCTTTATTGAAATTGAAATATTAGTTCGAAGAATTGAAAAACGATTACATTTTAATCAAATGCACTCGCATTAATAAAAATTATACCGTTTATTGTACACAAAAACACAGACATACATACATACATAAATCACGCCTCTTTCCCGGAGGGGTAGGCAGAGACTACTTCCTTCCACTTACTACGATCCTGGCATACTTCCCCTACCGACGTTCCCATCCACACTTGCCATATACACCTGTTTCGTTAATCTTCTTTCATTCATCCTCTCTACATGACCAAACCATCTAAGCATACCCTTTTCTACACCAGTCACTACGTCTTCTTTTATACCACAACGTTCCCGTATCACGCTATTCCTTATCCTGTCACTCAATTTTACGTCAATCATACTTCTTAACGCTCTCATTTGTACTGCATTTATTCTACTTTCATGCTTTTTCTGCCATACCCAACTTTCACTCCCATACATAAGTGTCGGAACTAACACCCCTCTATGCACAGCCAGACGAGCCTTATCAGAGACTTTCTGGCTGTTCATAAAAGCGTGCAACGCTCCATTCACCATGTTGCCGGCATTCACCCTTCTTTCGATGTCACTTTCACACTTTCCATCTGATGTGAACATGGAGCCCAAATACACAAACTCTTTCACTTGTTCCACCCTCTCTTCTTCTATCATAATTTTACACTCTGTCATATTTTCCTCTTTCTCAAAAACCATTGCTTTCGTCTTACTTACATTCACTTTCATTCCTTTCTTTTTCAAAGCCTCATTCATAATATTTACCATCTCCTGCAACCCTTCAGCCGACGACGCAAGAATAACTTGGTCGTCAGCATAGAGAAGACATTTGACGAGTAAACCATTCATTCTCAGACCACATTCACTCTCTTTCAAATCCGCCAAACAACTATCCATGAATAGATTGAACAGCCACGGTGACGCAACACATCCCTGTCTAACACCTTTCTCGATGTTAAAAATTTCACTGTACGCCCCGTTTATCCTGACACAAGCACTGGAATCCTTATATAAGGATTTCAGTGCTCGTATCAAGATACTGCTCACCCCATGCATGGATAGTGCCGACCACAATTCATTCCTCACCACTCTGTCGTAGGCCTTTTCCAAATCCACGAATGCGCAATAGACTTTCTGGTTTTTGGCCAGGAATTTTTCAGCTATGCAGCGCAAGGAAAAGACCTACACAAAAAAAAACATTACAAGAGAAACACATAAAAAGAATAACGACACAATAGGATGACTAAGCCAATGCCTGCTACGCCGAGGGTCGTGGGTTCGATCCCCACAAGACACAAATATTTGTTAAGTCATTATCAGATATTTGTGTTTAGTCTGGGTGTATCTATTTATAATATGTACTTATTTATGTACATATTAATATCAGCTATCTAGTTCCCATAGTACAAGCTTTGCTTAATTTGGAGCTAGATGTCGCTGTGTGAAATGGTCCAAGATATTTATTTATTATTATTATTGTTTACTTATTATACCTTTCATTCTCCTTCGTATTGTTTTAAAAAAACATACAAAATACTTTGCACGGTTTATTTATAGGATCCATTCCTAAGTAAAACTCTGCCGGTACAAAATTTTCCATTGAGTTGTTCTATTATGGCAAAAAATTTAGATTAATGATTTATTTAATATGGATTCTGTCCCAGTTTCTTCCATTGGTAAAATATTTGACCCAAATAATGACCACCTAAAGTATGTGGCAAGTTCCACCTTCACTTGTAGAGCGTGCGGAAAATTATGCCGCTCCCGTATCGGCTTATACAGCCATGAAAAGTCTTGCCTCAGGCACTGATTAAATCGTCTACCACAGACGTGTGAGGCTAATGATGATGATGATGAAAGTATATGGACCATAAAAAGTGTTCTTTTACTCCGTGGTCTACGGTTATCAACAATAGAGCAACACGACCTTCCGGCCTGTCAGGGAGTAGGCTTAGCTGTTTTACTCTTATTTAAAAAAAATTAGCGTTTTTTGCGGGACGAGACTTAAAAGTGTCAAGTTAGTGCTTGACATGATTGATACTTATGATTACCCATGGATTTTAATGGATTACCCAAAGGTTGTCTGGTAGAGATAGCTTTCAGCGATAAGGCCGCCTTTGCGCATTTTTAGTTTAAGTTTTCCTGTAATTTATTTGTGTTTTGAATGTGCAATAAAGTGTTTTTACTTTTACTTACTTAATAGTCTACTAGTAAAACTCTTTAGTGACGTTATTTTTTTAAGTCTACAAGATTACGTAATTTTTAGTAAGAATAAATGTTGTAGTAAAACCACCAAAATATTTGATAAAATGAAATTAACATTATTCGATGTAAAATAGTAGTCTTTGCAGAAAGAGTGGGAAATAGTGAACTAATCGTTTTTATATATAGATAGATATATAAATAGAGTGGTATTTCAATATCACAAGCTGTATTGGTCAAACAAATTACTTTATAATCAAGTATTCACGAAATAAATGCCTAGACAGGTAAAAAATAGCACAGTTCGTACCCCTAAGACGCTTTTAAAATGAAACAATGCGAGATTACGCGGAACTGGGGAGATTCGTCGCCTACAATGAAACACTGATTGTTTTTTTTACAGTTTGTTTTTATTTACTTACATAATGCCCTTATTAGTATATTAACTATGTATAAGTGTACTATAGCTTTATATGTATATTTATATATATGATAAACGTGTATGTGAAGTATTAATTGTTTTTTTTTATTGTACGTTATATTAATAGCATACCATACCATAGCATAGAAATAAAGTGCCGCATCGAACAGACGCGTAGTGCATTTGTGAAAATGAGCGACCTTCTCTACAACCGGTCTCTTTAAGTGTCCGCTTAGCACGTTCTACGTTTTTCCATCCTTCTGTACGGATCCGAGGCTTGGACATATTAACAGAAGCTATGACGAAGCGAATACAAGCATTTGTAATGTGGGTGTACAGACGTATGCTGAGGATATCGTGGACGGACAAAGTGCGAAATAGTGTTGCAGAGAATGAATAAGAAGCTTGAAGTTCACAACACCATCAAGAGACGAAAATTGTTATGCTTTGGTCACTTAATGCGGAATGAAAAGTATAAACACCTGCAACTTATTATCAAGGGAAAAATTCAAGGCCGCCGACTACCAGGCAGACGTAAAATATAAAATATTAGAGAGTTTGTTATTTCGAGCGGCTGTAGACAAAGTGAAAATTGCTATGATGATCGCCAACCTCCGGTAGGGAGATGGCACCCGAAGAAGAAGAAGTATATTAATATTGAGTTATTTTCTTTCAAGACTTCCTTCCTCTTTTTTTGTTTAATGCACCTGCCTTGAGTCTTTCCACATGCCCTTAGGTCGACTAGATTATAACGTCTTTGGCGTTACGTCCGCCTATGTAAACCTTTGCGCATAAAGTTAAATTAAAAAAATATATTAGCACTAAATTATCAAAAAGTCACGCGTCTATTAACTTAAAAGCCCTTATTATAATACCCGACGATTTGTACTTGATGAGAGGGTTCCATTGAGGGGAGGAACCACGCATTAATAAGCTACCACATCTAACCAGTCAGAGTCAATCAAGGCACATCCAGTTAATTAAAGGAAAACTACACTAGTAATTTGTGTACGGTTACTTTTACATTTTAATTATGAATTCCGCGAATCTACAGTACGTCTTTCTTGGCTAATTTATAGCTATTCCTGTACGACGTTTCTTTAATTAAGAAAAGAATTGTGGAATCCGCAGTTTGTTTTTCATGTTCATTGCATGTTTTATATTGTCTTATGTCTTGCCTCGCTCTAGTGTGTATATTTTTGTTGTAAGTACATTTACTTCATATTATCTAAATCGAGCTTTTAAAAGTTTTTTTGTGAGATCTTTGTTTAGGTTCTTGACAATAAACAAAGCTACCTATTGTATGTAAACTCTTATTATGAACAGTCACAACAGTACACAGCTTGGCATGGCTTGGGCCTCCCCCATACCTTCCATTCTTCATTCGTTTGGCAGGCAGGTTGACAAGCGCAGGGAAACAAGTTACATTCGGAGAAAAAGTTGCTGCCTATTTCCGGGATGAAAATATCTCTCAGTCACTTTTGACGACACCCATGATGAGTTGGAGCATTCTAATCTGGCTCACTCAGCAACTCTTTACCTATTGCAATCTGCACCTATGTGCTTAAGTGAATAGGTGTTGTTTGCATAAAAATATACTCATAAGTACCTTTAGTATGTTCACTGGTAGTAGATACTTTTTCAAAGCATCCGCAAAGAAGCAATTATAGAGAAGCAAACATGGCATTGGGAAGTATTCAATGTGGTAGAATCCATCTGTGACATTGTAGAGATTGCGTCGCGGCGCGTCGTGTGGCGGAGGCGCGGCGCGTGTGATGGATGGACGGGTGACGGACGACGGCGCTGCGCCGAGATTGATGTGTTTTTTACGAGCACCGACGGCGGCCGGAGACGTGAGGAGACGTCGTTCACCCTCCAAGCACCGTGTCGACGAGCCTCGGCCGTGTATTACCGTCTTTATGCGGGAGAGGCTTTTTACGACGGTATTGGTAAGATTGATATGTAAGCAAATCTGGATGTTAAGCTTTCGTGTGGGTGAAGGTTTCGGTGTCAGAGTTTTTAGCGGAGATTGAGTCAGTCATGCCTGAGGAATACTGAGAAAGCTATGTAAAGGCTGCGTAGGCGCGGGAACTGAGCCGACCCGCGGATATGGATGGAAGTTAACAACATGCACATCACTAATAGAACAAAAGATTCTTACTATAATTTATGAAAATATATTATACAATTTTGCTTTTTGGCTTCGGTAGTATTGATACCGAAAGTGGCAGGTTCAAATCCTGCCTGCGCGGCGGTACAATTTGGCAAGCTCAAAAAATATATATTATACCCAACACGTTAAAGTGTTTTAAAATTTAGTATGCTACAGCTAATTATGAGATTTTGTTGGTGAAATAACACTGCTCTGAACTTTCGTTGGTTTTAGTGATTGTTTTTGATCATGCTCCTTGCAACTGGGTCGTCATATCAGAAAACTAATATAAATTTTTCTCTCGTACAAATAACAACTCTGTCTGACATATTTTGAATACTTTTCGGAAAAAAACGAACATTAACCCACGTCTGACAAACATTTAAGGGTCATTCAGAAAATGTATCTGTATACAGGTTGTCGGCCTATCGCCGAAAATTGCTGTACGCGTGTAAGCCTCAAGTCCCTTAGTCTCCTCTTACAGTCGACAAAAAACAACCCCCAATATAAACTGAAAAATTTAATACAACTTAAGCACAGCTTTGAATAACATCCTATAATTAAAATAAAGCTAGTTCCCTGAAGAACAGAATCCTTAAGCTTAAGATCTTAATTGCTTCTCCGAAGGTCGTGTAGAGTGTCGGGTGCTTGTTGTAGAAATTGGCGTTATTTGAGACAAAATACGTCTCACACGTGCCTCCAACGCCCCTATTGTCACAATGAGGCTATAATTAGAAGCAGCCTTTGTAAAGAGAAGTGAACAATGAACATTGAGAACTGCACGTTTTAGTTCTCGTGTCGAGAGTTTTAGTCAAACGAGCGAAAGCACCATGTTCTTTGAAAAGTTACATCGTCTTCTAAGATTGTTGAAAAGATATATGAATATTTAACATATAACATAATAGATATACATATATTCGTATTACTCTTAATCACTCGTCTGTCGCTTCATACTATAACAATTTCATTGGTTTTGAATTTTATTGTGGGTAGTTAAGGTTCAAAATTGTGCAGACAAGCGGTTAATGAAGAGAGATGCTGGCTTAGAAAAGCATCACCTTATTTTTTTCTGTAGGTGTTTTTACGGCCGTTTACGTTCTGGCTACCTTGCAA
This sequence comes from Tuta absoluta, assembly GCA_027580185.1. NCBI lineage: Eukaryota > Metazoa > Arthropoda > Insecta > Lepidoptera > Gelechiidae > Tuta > Tuta absoluta. The sequence continues at coordinate 2,267,450 of JAQAHW010000059.1, forward strand.
AGGATATTGGCGTGATATATTTATGGATATAAAAAAAGAGATAATCAACAAACCAGCTATTGTGAATAAGATTTATGTATTTTTAAAGATCAAGGTAATGGTTAATTTTACGGTATGTGTACTACGTTTTGTTACTAGCATGAGTTGAGAATAATATCAACGTTTAATGTTGTATTATCAACAGCTGCCAATATAAGTAGTAGGTAATACGAACACAATTAATAGTCATGTTCACAAATATAAATAAATATTCTAATTTGAAATTACATGTGGTTTTTGGGAATCTTCATAAATTTAAGCAAAATAAAAACATTTTATGTCTTTATTCGAATCAAACTAATGATACCTTTTGTTCACAAGTCCCTAAATCGCTACAAAAATACAAAAAATAAGAGAATCTGCGGTTATAACTCGACGTCTTGATATAATATTCTAGCGGCCTCACCTACCCGAACGAGGCGGCGAGGCAACCCGCTCCACTCTAATGGCAACACATAAATTATATCAACATCTGGATTATACTGGCCAATTCTCTCTTTGTTTCTCCACGAGCCTCACTTTTAACATTATTCTCACAATATACCTAAATGGGTTCATTCAATGTTGTATTAACAGAAATACTTCAGGAAAGCAAAGGAAAATAATACTCACCTTTTAACCCTAATTTTCTTTTGAGTCAACTGTCCTAAACTAACAGAAAGGCCTCGGAACGACAGGAGGGACGGAACTCTAATCACCATAACTTGTAGCGTAAACAAAAACATGTTTAGTATTTTGACCCTTATTTTAATTCAGCCGCGGGGTTTTGGATTGCTTGAGTATGACATAATATATATATATTTTTGTTTGTTTACGCTACAAGCTATATATATATATCGTTTCTAATTTTGTAGCACAGTACGGCAAGCTTTTTATATTTCAAAACTAAGTATTAAAGTCGTTTATTTTTGGCTTACAGTTTCTGGACCATGAGCTGAATCTAATTTATTATTTTGTGTCATTTCATGTGTATGCTAACAAACTTTTGTTTGCAGTGGATAAAAGCAACTCAAACTGAGTTTTTACATCGTGTAAACTGTCTCATAGACAAAACTATTATTGTATAATTTATTTAATTAAAATTAAAATAAATAAATGAGCTACCATACATTGGAATCGAGAATTTTGCAAGCGTCAAAAATTACACTAATTGTAATTTTTGCGTTACAGACACATGAAGCAATAGTACCAAACAATAAGCGACTTAAGTTAAGAACTTTTGTAAGTAATGCCCTCAAATATTTTCCACAGATTTGTTTCGACCTACATAAACAACCGCGGATACACTTTGCTATGCAAAAAGCTCGTTAGCGTGCCGCTGTGGCGTGTGGTAAATAAACGTCTTATTCGTAGTGTGCGCACGGTTTGATCGTAATAACGGGGTGGTTTACTGGTTTACATGCACCGCTCGGAATGCCCGGCACGTAACCGCTCGGGTGATTCGTAACTGCGCCGAGTGGTGAAAGCGACTGGCAATTGGCGGAGAACTGGCCTCCATAGCCTTAGCCCGGGCACCCGGCTGTAGCAATGTACCGTTCCCGGTAACATTGGGAATATTCCCAGTAACTTTCCCGGGTACGAGGAACATTCCCCGGAAGCTTAGAAACATTGAGTAAATTCCCATAGTACAACCTTTGCTTAGTTTGGGGCTCGATGGCGTTACGTGAACTGTCTAGGATATTTATTATTGAAAACAAAAATTATTTATTTTTTGGGTGTTAAATAGTAAAAAAAAAATGACAGGGATGAGGGATTACCAGTGCGAATAATATTATGTTACAGGCATGTATTTCTGTAGGGTGCATTTTGACAAGTGAATCATACTTAAGGGTTTGCTTTAGCTCGTCATTATATACCACTTTGACCAAAGAACTAAGGTCAAATTATTGAAAATAAAAATAATTAATTCTTGGGAAATATTCCTGGAAACTAAGAAATTGGGAATATTCCCAGTAAATTACTAAAATGGAAACGGCACATTGGCACCCGGGTGCTTGTAGAGCCTGGGATGTGGCTTTATCTGGTCGATTGAGCAACACTGGTGTGAACTGTCGGCACTGGGTAATCTATATTAGTTTCCGGTTAGTACTGGAATGCGTGGGATACCGTCACCCTAGATACTCTACATATACAGGGTGAAGTGACAGCCCTCCTAATACTGATACTAAACATATTCCCAAAAAAATATATTTCAGTAAACGTAAATAAAATATCGACTTCCCATGGAAAAAGCAGTCGCTTGATTGTGATTTTGTATGGGTGCTCGAATTTTTGTTTGTCGTTTCCTAACATATGTTTCTACGGGTATGTTGTTCAGTTTCAAGGTCTGGATGCATCCTATCAATATTCGGAGGGCTGCCCTTACACCCTGTATAACTATTGTAGGAAAAAAAGCAATGAAAAGGGGCTTCCTTCTATATCAAAACATTTTAAAGTATAGAGTTATAACAGGACTATACCTACTTAAGTTGAATCACATGCCGCCTTTAAGTTTACATATTAACTTAAATGTTGACGACTTGATGGCGTGATATTGTGCTATAATTTTACTTGAAATATAACTTCTTTAACACTCTTTTGGCACCACGAAATAATATTGGTCTCTATTTGGAAAATAATTTATCTTACTTACCTCAAATTAGCGCTGTCACTTTCTATCAAAGATATATCTCAGTGCTGACAGTTTGGCCGCCATTGTTTTCATCGTCGTTTTATTTTGACAGACGACACATATATTGCGTCAAATTATAGGACATGACATGACTTAAGATGTACTATGGTTTTATTTTGCACTCACAGTGCTATATTACTTTCATAAATGAAAATAAGAAATTGAAAAAATGTCAGCGCAGCGAAAAAATTTTTTCAATTTCTTATTTTCATTTATGAAAGTAATATAGCACTGTGAGTGCAAAATAAAACCATAGTACATTTAATTAAGCAAAGCTTCATCGCATGGTTCGAATTTCACTCATAAGTGGACTGACCATAGTATTAGTTTCAAATAACTTATACTAGATGTCGCTTGTCGTCGCTTCGAGACGAGTACCAAGAGGTTGAAGATTTCGTCGGCTTACGTCGGGGCGCCGGTAGCTCAGTTGGCAGAGCAGTGGAACGGTACTCCACGGTCCCGGGTTCAAGTCCCGGCGGGCGCTGACATTTTTTCAATTTCTTATTTTCATTTATGACTTAAGATATCTTCTATCCTTGTCTAAACCTATTTGATGGAAAGTGGCCTAATTTAAGGTAAGTTAAGATAATTTATTTCCCGAATTAAGACCATTGTCTAGGATCAAAGTGCAATTGATATGTCTGTCTACTTTTGTCCCACCAACCGGCAATGTTCGCTTTGTGTTCGCCATTTTTTTTACTTTGCTGTATTTACTTTTTTTTTCAACCAGTCGTGTTGGTATTATTATAGCGTGTTAGGGAAATGACTATACAAATTTTCAGGGTGAGTTCTAAACGTGAAATTGAAACAACTTATCCCAATACCAGAAAATCGAAAAAAAAGAGAGTTACTCATACACATTTTATAGCTGCTCGAGTGATTTTGTTAAACTAAAAAAAATCTTTTTTTTATATTTACAAAAAAAATACTTAGAAAAGTTGTTCAGTTTCACGTCTAAAACACACCGTCACAGTTATCACAGTTTTATCCTAACACACTGTATAGATACAGTGTACAGTTACATTCAGAATAATAATTGGGGATTGCCCGTGCAATGCTATAGGTCTACCGGGCTGGCCGGGCGGTGGAGCGGGCAAGCAGGCGAGATGGCGGGCAATCGCCGAAATGACGAATAGCTCGCAAGCTTTATTGGATGAACTCGCTTGCAGATAATTTCACAAACGAAATGACCCGGTAATATTTAAATTTACGCTCAGCTAAGTTTTGCCTCTCAAACTTTTTCATCCTATATAATCAGAGCAAGCGATCAAATACTTTTATAGCCATTGGACGGCCATTAAGAATAACATGAAATTGATTTCAGTCATCAAATCAAAGTAAAAGCTCCGATTGAGCGTCCTTATCTTCTTAAAAGGGGCGGATATTGAACTTCAGAATCTCATTGAAACTCGAAGGATAGTCGATATTTACTTACTAAAGCGTTTCAATAGTGCTGGGACTAGCTGAGATTTATCTGCACTAAACAGTACTCGTAGTAAATTTGCAGTTTTATCTAAACTACTTATCCATGTTGTTCAAAATACTATCCAAACATGTTCATGCTTTATTTACAAATATTTATTATAGTTGCCATGTGATGCCGGCTTAGAATAGCATCACCCCATTTCTAAAGAGAACACTTAGAACCGTAGGTGTCGTAAGAGAACACTTAAAAACTTGAGGGTTTTATATTGCAACTTTAGGTGATAGGCTGACACTATAGCGATACACAATTTTCTGAATCCCAGTCGTGATGTATGTCTTCAAAAATAAGCAACAACGAATAAATTGACATATTTTGTGTAAACAAGGATTGACTTTTAGAAGCCTTCAAGACAAGAAAAGAATCGGTGCTGGCAACAGAAATAGCAAATCGTAACTGGATCGTTACTTGGAGTAGTCACGTAAACGCGAACGCGAGACGGTTTGTAACCGTCATTTAGGGGCATTATTGTAGCTATCAGACGGGTAAGCCGTGAGAGGCACGAGATAGTACAATCTAAACATTACTGTGAATTCAAATTTAAGGAAAAAATTTGGTATCGAGGTATTTGGAAGTTTATGTTAATGTCAGCACCTGTTTCCTAAGTAACAGTACTTTTGTAACATCAGTGTAGATAGTTGGACTGTTAATAAAATCATATAATAGCAAGAGTTACAAAATTGGTCTGGATATTAAAAGCTCTCCGTCATATTATATGAATTCTTTTTTATACACATTAATACAATAGGTGAAAAACTTAAAATTTGTTACAAGGGCTAGCTTATTTCTATGAGAAATCTTTTCCAGCTAACCCAATGGAGATTAATATTGTAGAGGTATAAAAAGGAATGCTCTAAAGCTGCTATTAAATCAAATATATATTTCTTTTGCGCAATCAGTTATCGTCTATTGTATTTCGGTATGGGGTGGTGCTGCTAAAACTCAATTTTTTCTATTAGAAAGAGCTCAAAGAACTCTAATAAAACTAATGTGTTTTAAAAATAAACGTTTCCCTACGTACGAATTGTACCTGCTGAGTGACCTTTTCTCTGTAAGAAAGTTGTATATAGCTCTCATGGTACATAAGATACATAAATCCCTAACCTTTCACCCCAGTATATTGGCAAAATGAAGTAAACAGATTTTTGTCCTGTTTTCTTTTTATTAGAACAACATTTGCTAGCAGACAAAATGTATCTCGCGCTGGTTTTCAAAACAGCAAAATATTTGAGAAAGTGTATTTTTACGATAAAACTTTTCATGAGTGTAAAAACTTAGGTTTTATCTATTTTATAACTAAGATAAGGTTGAAGAAATATTGGTTTGCACGTACAAGGTGTGGGCCGGTGTTTATTCAGTCTCATTACAGCACTCGTAAACAAAGTTTCTCTTGTGAATTTGCTTGTCCTAGTTTTTAAAATTTAGTTTTCATCTATCATTTTACCTAAAGGTTTCGTTTTCAAATAATTTAGTAGTTTTAACTGCTAATTATGGAAAAACGGAATCAGCAACACAAACTATTACTGCTAAAATGGAAATTCTTCTATGGATTACCTTGTTGAAGAATTGTATTTAAATACAGATAAATTATTATCTCTGAAACAGCGGGTTATATTTAAAAGCATTTATGTAAAAGCGTGACGTTTTGCTCGTTGAATTGACGCTGTATCATCAGCAAAACACATACATTGTGTCCTTGATTGTTTTGCAGCAATCACACTTTGCTATTGCAAAGTATTTTCCTTGTAAAGCTATTACAGAACGTTAAGTTTATGTCTGGTGGAAATGTGTACAAGGGGAATGGTTTGTTTTGTTGAGAAAACGGCGCTTTTATGGTATAGGTATCGAATGGGTGACGCGTGAGAAACGGAACCTGGTGCAGGGGGAGCTGTGGAGTCAAGAAAAGTAGGGCAAAAAACACATGCACGTTAAATCATGTTATTATACCTAGCACGGAAGGCAAGCTATGAAGGAAAAAAAAGCCTTCGAAATGTGGCTATACAGGCGTATATATAAAAGATACCTTGGATTGCCAGAACTACAACCGTAGAAGTGTGAAAGATATTGAGAAGAAATAAAATTATGTAAAAAAAACTTTTAAAACAAGCTTTTATTTAAGTGCTCTGAAAAGATGAAAATAAAATTTTGAATGACATTAACCACATTCATTTATGACTTTACAGAAATGAATATATAATAAAAGCTTGTCGCGATGCCTAGAAGAAACTACCTAATTACAGTTAGGTGCGTACCTTATTACAAAATTTCAATCACAAATTGAATGTTTCGCGACAAGCTTTTATTATATTTTCATTTCTGTAAAGTCATAAATGAATGTGGTTAATGTCATTCAAAATTTTATTTTCATCTTTTCAGAGCACTTAAATAAAAGCTTGTTTTAAAAGTTTTTTTTACATAATTTTATTTTATATTTTTTAGTTTATGTTACGATAGTTATTGATCAATACGAAAGTCTTTCTATAAAACGGAGAGACCTTCAATAGAAAAACTTAAGGCACGGGGAAAACTAACATTAGGATAAAGTATAATTATCTCTTTTATATTCTATAGAAGTAGGTTGGTACCTACTCCTCCGGCATCCCTAATAGAAGAATTAGCTTGTAATATGTCTTAGTCTTTTCATTTCATTGATGGCGTCATTATTACATGGCCGAGTCCCAGTTAATTTCGAACAGTCTAATTCTTCTATCAGAAGGCCTTCTATTGACGTGACCCTAATTCATGGTGGGCCTACCAACTCCCTATCATGAACGAATTCGTATACAAAATTGCAAGTCCCAGCAGTTGAATTTTGAGGAGTTCCATAGTTCGAAGACAACCCTGGATGTAGCGTCTAATTCATGGTGGGCCTACCAACTGCCTATAATAAACGAATTCGTATACAAAATTGCAAGTCCCAGCAGTTGAATATTGAGGAGTTCCATAGTTCGAAGACAACCCTGGATGTAGCGTCTAATTCATGGTAGGCCTACCAATTGCCTATAATAAACGAATTCGTATACAAAATTGCAAGTCCCAGCAGTTGAATATTGAGAAGTTCCATAGTTCGAAGACAACCCTGGATGTAGCGTCTAATTCATGGTAGGCCTACCAACTGCCTATAATAAACGAATTCGTATACAAAATTGCAAGTCCCAGCAGTTGAATATTGAGGAGTTCCATAGTTCGAAGACAACCCTGGATGTAGCGTCTAATTTATGGTGGGCCTACCAACTGCCTATAATAAACGAATTCGTATTTAGTCATTTTTACGTATATAATTTGTGTTTTAAAATTAATAAATGAAACAAGTTAGACAAAATACAAGAGAATATGATTTCTTTCTTATGACTGTGATGCAATTTTTAGTACAAGTATCAGAGGTTCTGAGGTTAGTCACCTGACACTACCGAAATAAGAACGACTGTTCATTCTCTGCCTTTTATTTTGCTACCCTGTCTTAACGGGCGTCGGCGACCACCTTTACAAAGTCGTCTCTGCCCTACACCAGTCGTTAGGGAGAGACGGCGGCTGCGTCACTAGGGTCTGTCTATTCGTTATATTATCTAGCCATTTTATTCACTTCTATTTTGTCCTTTTAGGAATAGCTTCAAAATGTTGTATTTGTTATGTTGATACAATCGTCTAAAATATGAAATCTTTCGCTTCTTGACTATAGCTAATACTTCTTTTTAAAAGCTTTTATTTAACTTGCAGTGTATGTAAGTATGTAAGTAAGGTGCTCCCGAACCTAAGTCGGCGACTGTTCCCTACAGTCGGCGACTGTTCCATACATCCAGTGTGGGAGCGAATCCGGCGTGTCGGCCGCCGACATTTTCCTACATTCTCCGACTTTTCTCTACATTTCTATACATATGACGTCACAGCTATTCGATTAATTTTATTTGATTAAAAAGGGGTGGGATACCTGTTAAACTTCAATACTTGTTCTTACGTGGCATAAAAACCTGCTAAGAGTGTGTCGGTCACACCTAAATCAAGGGTTTTTGTAATCAAATACGTCGAATCTTATTATAAAAAATATAAAAAGTGATGAAAAACCGTGAAAGCCTCGAGATGATTCTACATTTGCAGCTACTGTAACCATATTTTAGGTTATAAATGAATGCAAACTTTCAGAGCGTTTCCTGGACGTGAAACTGAAAAACTTCTAAGAACGAAAAAATTTGTCCTTCCAAAAATTTGAAGGATATTTTTTGATAGAGGGGGACATGTTAAGTTTAGTGTTGCTGTGGCGCAAAGTAAAAAGACAACAGGCTTCTCTGTTGCCTTTCTTATATAAAATTTAGAGCTTGCTTCGCTCTATATTATAAGTTATATTCGTAGAGCGTGGGTCCTCGCTTTGCTTTTTTAAAGTCAATTGTCAAGCTCGCTTTGCTCGCAATATGTTTATTGTTGCTGTAAGGCGGAACTCTCTTGGCTTTTAAATTTTCAAGCTTGCTTCGCAAGCAACTTTTAGAGCGTAAATGTAGAGCTAGATTCGCTCGCAATACGTGTAGTGGTAATGTGGTGCAGTGTGCATCCCTTGTCTTTTTTAATGTGATGTGTCTAGTCGCTTTTCTTGTGATGAATATTTTCTTTCACCCAACGGTAGTCTTGCTATGGTATGTGTTGAGACCCCCCATGATCAGAAGCTGTATGCGCCACTGGACTAGACCAGCATAGCGAGTAGGTAAATTATGAGCGTTTTTTGCAGCTTGCAAGAAGTTGACTACGGAACTCTAAAACTCTCATAATTTCGATTTACACCGCATAGTTACCTATAGTGTCAAATTTGTTTATGAATTATTGAATTCATAATAATTTGTGTATTTTTATGGATATCATTCATTATTCTGATAGTAATACTTAAATACGGTGTTTCGGTGCTATAAATAAATATAGAGGTTAGTTTTAAAATTTCTGATCATCTCGGTTTACTTGAATACTCGGTATCTTCAGAACTGGATGATATTGGATCTTTTGCGTAGCAGAATCTCAGCAAGATTTCGAAGTTCGGAGGATAATAAACAACGGATAGCTTATCAAGCTTCTTTATGGTTTTGGAACTTGTCGACGGTTCTGCAGGGAGAACTGCGACCATCTTTCCAAATTAATGTCGATCTTGTTCTTCAATAATAGCGATGCTTATGTCGGTGGACCAATATAACAGTAAAACCCAATCTAAAACCAGCAGCTGACGACAATTTGACGACATGAAGTTAACACCTTATACCCGTTTTGTCGTCTAAATTCTTCCTGTCTACGTAATAGGTACAAAATGTACTAAGTCAACGAAATACCCGATGAATATCTGATTATTATGCATGTATCTCTTTCTAAATAAAGTACTTATAACAAATATGTATTTTACTTGTATTACGGTTGAGTTACATAGCCGTTACTGATAGATAGAATAATTTATAGGATTAAAATATAGGATTGAAATTAATGTAAATAAAAACAATAAATTGTAAAATTGTAAACATAAACAGTTAGAGTCCAAACAATGTATGACAGTGTTTTGCTCAGCATAATCATGAACGTCAGAGCTATGCACAAGCACAACCCAAGCATGCACGACAATGGCAATGAAATCAAAACAGTTTCGCCAAAAACACCCTTGTAGTAACAATTTACACCCCGCGCATGCACGACACGATCATCAAAGACATCGCGTGACCATTTTGAAAATCTGCTAGTAGTGATGTAACCTAATCGATAGTTTTACATTCTCGTATAACTTAATCGATATTGTTTTTTTCTTATATTTTTTACGACTCGCTCACTTCGTTCGCTCCAGTGGGTCACAACTCGTACCAGACCTAACCTACTGGGTCGGATTTGTGTCAGAAAATTTTAATGCGGGGGGCTTCGTTTCACCCCCCCTCCACGGCCTTATATGTCATATTCCAATAATTAATCAAGAAGTCGATTATAGCCAACACTATATTATATGAGTTCATTTACTCGTCGACGTAATTTTATTTAAATTTGAATTATACCCCGGTACATTAATTTTCCGGGCCAGTTACTGAACACGATCCAATGACTGTATCGTACATAGCAATATGTGCCGTTCCTACTTTAGTAATTTACTGGGAATATTCCCAAGGGAATTTTTACGAACTAAAGCAAACCTTTAAGTATTCACTTTTTAAAATACACCCTACAGAAATACATGCCTACAACATAATATTCTTCGCATTGGTAATTCCTAATCTCTCACTACAATATTTAACTTTAAAATTCCTAAAATAATCGTATTTTGTCTCATTCTGTCTAATTACGATTATGTAATGTTTACTTACTTATTATTTCTACTTATTTTACTTCAAAAAACACTTAAATTGAATTGTCCAGGATATTTATTTATTATTTATTAAAAATTGTTGATTAATAAAAAAGGTAACATTCGTAATTTTTTTTATATCCAGAACTATTCACATAGCGCCATCTGGCCCCAAACTAAGCAAAGTTTGTACTATGAGAACTAGATAGCTGATATCAGTACTTTTTTGCAAATAAATACGTATTATACATAGAAAACACCCAGACTAAACACAAATACTTGAAAATCGACTTAATATTTGTGTCTTGTGGAGATCGAACCCACGACCCTTGGCGTAGCAGGCAGGGGTACCCGGGTTTCCGAGGAATATTCCCATTGTTACCGGGAACGGCCAATGCTAGTCGTACATAGTCATTTTGTACAAAACATTGTCGGGCGTAATCGTATTGTGCATAATCAATGTCGTGCATTTATGGTTCCAAAAGTCAGCACGCAGTCAGCCTACTTTGACAGCTTATAAGTCAATATCAGTGATCCAGAGAGTTATGTCAACATACAGGTCAATATCATGTCAGACTCAGAGCAAGTAAAAGTGAAACCTACCAATATTATACTTGAAGCTATGAAAAACTCATCTCACCGCAATGAGACTTGGCTTGTCTACACTAATATTATAAAGAGGAAAGATTTGGTTGTTTGTTTGTATGAATTGAATAGGCTTCGATACTACTAAACCCATAAAAAAATACCATTAGAATTCTATATTATTTCTATAAAATTTCGATATTGTAACCCAACGCGTGAAAAAAGTACAAAAAAAAATCTTATATCGCGTACGCTGTGGAAATTATTGACAATAGAGCAAAATGATGTACTACAGTTTTATAAAATATATCAATATCTTAAAAAAAGCCGCAATACTATGTGTCTATCTATTACAGTAATGCCACAATAACTACTTTTTCATCTTAAAATGTGCAATAGCAACGTCGCGCCGGTACAAACTACGCAACATTATTCGTGCCTGAGTAATAGTTGTATTTAATCATGAGTGTAATAATTATTAAAACTACCAGTTACATTAAACATGTAAATAAGCAACATTATGTTACATGTCATGTGTGGAGTGGCAGAAGCGGGGTTTATCACACTATCATTTGCTGTTTTGCCTAGAAAAAAAATCCAGTCAGATGAAATTCATAGTGTCATAACGTGTTAACTACCTAAAATACCTATACCTATTTAAAATATGGTGCGTATATTCTGTGTAAAGATTAAACATGCTCTCATAAGCTTGATTAAATAAGTTGTATTTTGTGTCTTTAAACATTTGTTTTTGTTTCATTTTAACGCATGCCTTTGATTGCAATGAGTATTTCATGGCTTCATTTTACTTGCTTCTAGGGTTCTCTCTGAAATCTTCTCTTGCCCTGAAATACCATAGAGAATGTACTGCGAAAGAAGTAGGAGTACATAAATAAGATTTTCTTTGGTTTTCTTCCTTCTACGAAAAAAGACGTAATTTTTTGTCAAAAGCGTTAAAAAGGGGAGGTAACGTTCGAGATCCAATGTTCTCTCAATCTAATCAATTATAGAGGTAGATTATATATTTTGTTGTAATGTGGGTAAGTCTAAAATCAGAATAACAATTCTATTCATCTTCTTCTTCTCTTTTAACTCGTTGCCACCTAATGCTGAGTGTAGGTATCCTCCTTACTTACCTTATATTAGCGCTGCCTCTTTCTGTCAAATAGCTTCTACGCTATTTCTAGTAAATTTAGCCACCATTGTTTTATCGTCGCCTCATTTTCGCCTCAAGACTTACATATCTCCAATCCGTTCCTAAGCCTAAGTATTTGACGAAAAGTGACAGCGCTAATATAAGGCAAGTAAAGAAAATTGTTATCCCGAATAAAGGCCATAACGTTCAGCTTGGCTACTGAGTCCATTTCAATTAATCAAGTTTTAAAAATTAGGCTGGTTTATATTTAAATAAGTTAATATGAAGTCTTCGCTTGCCCTCCTGAACCCTCCTCAGAGGTGCATCATTCTAGGCCAATTTTATTTATAACTAGCTTTTACCCGCGACTTCGTCCGTGTTAGATAGTTTTTTAGGCAGAAGTTCTAAAGTAGGTATGTGTATTCAAAGTAAGTGTGACAGTGATATTAGAACAGTTCTTATCTCTACTGTTAAAAGATGACTTGCTTGCTTCTGTTTTAAAAGGGATAATTCAGAATTTGCTATCCGGACTGAGAGATCAATATTTATAACCATTGAATACAAAAGTCAGTAGATAACAGAGTACGTACTCCAAAAGGTGCCGATTTGAGCACACTAAAATGGTCAGCATAAGTAGATAAAACAGATAATTTAAGTTTCTGTAATACATTTTTATACTTCTATACCACATTTTTTGTTTTTCTGTCCTCGGTAAAGATGGCAATGTCCTTTCTCAACTTATTCCCATCAAACTGAGCATCTTTTGTTCTGGAACCATTTCTGTATCTCCAATAGTTTAGGTGGGCTTCTGCTGATAGACCTGGTGGTCTACATAAGATACTCCAGATCCCCAATGTCCTTGTGTAAATAAAGTGGCCCATCATACTGAACAACTTTTGTTTTGGAACCATTTCTGTATCTCTAATAAATTACGTGGGCTCCTGATGGTACACCTGGTGGTCTACATAAGGAACTCCAGCTCCTCAATGTCCTTGTGAAAAGAAGCGGCCCATCATACTAAACAACTTTTGTTTTAGAACCATTTCTGTATCTCCAATAGTTTAGCTGGGCTACTGATGGTACACCTGGTGGTCTACATAAGGTACTTATGAGCCCCAATGTCCTTGTGAAAAGAAGCGGCCCATCATACTGAACAATTTTTGTTTTTGAACCATGCCTGTATCTCTAATAGTTAAGCTGGGCTCCTGGCGGTACACCTGGTGGTCTACATCTATACTCCAGACCCTCGAATTGTGATAAAAAGTAGCCTATGTCCGTTCTCGGTATGCTAGCAATCTCTGTGCCAAGTTTCATGAAGATCGGTTCAGCGGTTTGGCCGTGAAAGCGTAGCAGACAGACAGACAGACAGACAGAGTTACTTTCGCATTTATAATATTAGTGTGGATAATACAATGTAGTTAAATAGTTTATATAATGAATAAATAAATAATAAAGTTATTAGGTAACTAGAAAAAAAAATTGGGATAGATATCCCATGAAAATTCATTTTTAGTATTTTATGATTTTCGTTTATTGGTGATTTTATTCTTGAAGGTGGTTTAGTTTTTTGTTAAAAAGTACAATTATAATCCCATAGAGAACTAGACAATGATCCATGATGGAACTATTTCCATGAAGATTTCTATGAAGTTTTTGTATCCATCAGTCAATTAGTTTGTTTAAAGACTGAAGCAGACCAATTGTACGAGCAAAACGCGTGCATGCGATTATACGTTGCAGCAAAAAAATAACATGCAGCACAGCATCAGCAATAACATTTATGTTAACAATTATCAGTCACACACTCGCCCTCACACAATATACGCCGGGGCGTTATCAGTCGATAGAAATAAATTACTTTTCCCTGACCTATACTCTTTATCAAGTTTAAGTTAAACATTTGATATGTAACTGATAGAGAATATAATATGCAACAATGCAAACTTGCAGACTTTAAAATTTTGCGAAATAAAATCTTCGATTGAATGAAATGTTGCAAAAAAATATGTTAAGTATGTAAACAGTGGTTTTAAGGGCATGGGAAAGATGACACGATTCTCTTCACGCGTACCACACGATGTTGCGGTATTGGACAGTTAATATGGCAAAATTATGATCAGCAACAAGCTTCGTCAAATGGGGTACAGTATTTTTATTCAGCAACATGCGTCGTCAAAATAACCTAGTCAAAAAGACCACCCCGGCTCATACCTTGCCCAAATGTTCCCAAAATACTTGCAGCGTTTCCTCGCTGAATTGCGATTGACATTCTTTGGACAAGATATGACCCGGAACGCGGATCTAACCCTTTTTCTCGAAGGCGACGGCCAATGCCCGCTATAAATTTCTTAGCTTCAGACCCCCAGACACCAGTTGTCTCTACAGCCACGGGTACAAAACTATACGCTTGCTCCAAAGCAGCGTATTTGGAATGCTTTAGTCTCGCCGTCGCCTCAGCCGCATAGCCCGCGCACTGTTTGGTCCCTGAAATGTGGCACGCCGCAAAAGTGCAACAGCATGTAGCGTCCCACAACAGACAACGACCCCTCTCCCAAGGGATTAAGGTCAGACCATCCGGACGCTTACCATCTGACCTCGACAGACCTGACGGCTCCAAGACACAAGGCACGTTCACGGAAACGAGAGCTCGGCGTATTAAATCATTTAAAGAATGATGCCTAGACAAACGACCTGCTGACCTGGAGCAACTAAGACCATGCAGACCATTCGCCAACACCATAGATCCGCAAACACACTGATGCGGCTCACATATTTTACTACCAAGCCGTAAAGCGACAGCTACTCTTAACGAGTCATTATCTAGGAATGTTCCCAAATGTGGAGAAGGCAGAGCGTGAAGCCACGCACCAGACTCCGACTTGACCGAAGCATTAAGACGAGCCAAATCCAAATCTGAAGCATCTTCCCTCAGGATATTAAACGTCAATTTTGACTGAATGTCGTCCCAGCTCCTCTGCGAACACTTGTCCTCTGGTAGCGTCTCATTTGCGCATAAAACCTCCCAAGCAGACAAAGCCTCATTTACGAATGGGATATGGCAAAAATATTTGATCTGGTAGTGCAGCAGTGGTCTGGTCACATCTGTCGATGCCGATGTATGGTATAGTAAGCCGGTTTTTTGGTGGATCCCATGCCTCAACAAGCGTAGTAAGCGTGGGACGTTCTCCAAGCAAATATACCGAAGACTTAAAAACTTCCAACTTGATGGCGGAAACGGGATATCGTGCCTTATGTTATGGCATATCCGTATGGCACTTACGTTCAGCAGTGGACTGCTATTAAGCTGATGTGATACGTGATGTGTCATATATGACATATGATTACGGCACAGCGATGCGGTGTGTAGTGCGGTTGCTATCAGTAATTTTGGACCAGAAATATAACCACAAAATTGTGCGGGACGTCAGAGGGGCTAAATGTTTGGTTACGGAAGGACTTCACATTGATAAAGAGATAAATATATATAAATACATGTGCAAATACATTTATCACACTTTCAGTACAACATAGTAGATACTTCCTCTACTGCAACGTACACTGTTGCACACGCATCCAGTGTGAGTCGGTCTTTGAATTTAAGATTTCAAATTGATACATTATCTTGGTGGCCAGTGTTATAGTATCTGTTATATTTTATATTTTCTTATAATACACATCACTATGTACACGTCATCAACGTACCGTCAAACGTAGTGTTATCAGCACAATTTAATTTGTCTGATACTATATATATTTATAAAGGATTGTTTACAAATTTTATCAAAGATAGCAGCACAAAGAATTGGTTTTAAACACGATTGAAATGATTTATTTATAAAGTCAACATTAAAATCATAAATGAGTAAATGCTCATTGTGTATTATTGTCAAAGAAAGCAAAAAATATAAGCTTTACTGAAAAAGTTGATACGTTTAAAGAATATTTTTTTGTATTTGTGAGTCGATAGTGAAGATTGTAGAGTATGTGTTTAGAAGTTATTTTAATGGTATTTAGTGTCGAATAGTCAAAATGATTTTGTCCCTTTCTTGTTTCTGTGCTGGCAACACGTGTTTTTCAAGAACCGACGACAACCGACAACAACTGACGACATCCGACGACAACCGTATACAACCGACGACATCCGACGACAACCGACGACAAGTTCGGATGTATCTAAATGTCGGATACAGTCGCCGACTTAGGTCCGGGAGGACCTCAATGTTTGTTCGGTGCAAATCTTGCAAGTTCAATTTGAACCACTTCTCGGTATCCGATTGAGTTGAAATTTTGCATGTTGGTCCAGAACCGATGACAATGCATGTTAATCATAAATTTGACCTGATGCTGCTGCCAGGATCGGCTCCGTACGAGAGATCTCCTCAGCGGTTTATAGCTGGGACACAAAAAGCCTTTTAAGCAAACGGTTCTCTTGTATACGTTTTTATTTCAGTACCAAGTTTAAATGGAATTCTGCAAGAAGCTTACATGTAACCCATATAGAAATTTTAATTACATTAAATTACCGAGGAACCGCAGCACGCGCTTCGAGAAAGCGTAGCACTCGCTACGAGACAGCGTGGCACCAGCTTCGAGAAAGCGTAGCACTAGCTACGAGAAACCGTAGAGCTCTCTCCGAGTATAGCATTAATACGCTCCAGTTGCAAATAGTTCGTTAGCGAAATGGAATGGCTTCATTTTGAAATGAAAAGTGACAAGCAAAAAGCCTTTTCACTTCCGCCCCAGTTGTCGTTTAACGTGTAATCTCGTGACCTTCGGCTTTAGTACTCGTATTACAAAACGACATTGTGTGAATATGGGTTCACATTTCATCAATGACCCTGCTCAAAGTTCAATCGTTAATTTCAGTTTGACAGGTCCCGTTAGTGATATTGAAAAGGTAAATAATGATTCGTGTGTATTGCGTGTGATATTGTTCACGACACGTTCAATTAATTGTCCCTATTCATTCATGCTTACATAGATTATCATTTTGGCTAAACTTACAGTTTTTATGGCCATGACGTGACGTGTCATACATATTTTGTTGAAATAACGCAGGTTCCGTTATGATTATGCAACTAATTAAAACCTTTTTATGATATTTTACCTGGTTAGATACACTAATTAAGGATATCCAATAAATAAATCCATTATGATAATTACACTCATGGCTCCGTGACAGCTGTCAGCCGGCGGATTCCTCACTTCACACAACACGTCACATCTTCAGCAAGTAGCAGTCACGTCACTCATTGCACTTTCACTGGTTCCCTTACTCGCGTCGCTCGTGTTGTTGTGCAGAGCGGTCGGAACGTGCGGTCGCCGCACAAACTCGCACTCACTGAGATCCCCTCCGTCCGTCCCTCACCCCTCTCTCCATCCGTCACGCGCCCAGCGCCGAGCGCTGCCGGGGCACACTCGACGTGACAGTGTCTGAAGAGAACGTCGTTAAAGTTATACAATACAATACAATACAATACAATAAATTTATTAATAACAACATAGTTACAAGTCATATAATTCACTCATGATTGCCTAGTAAGCAGAACTAGATAAATTTATTTTAATGTAAGTAATCGTAAATGGAAAAGTACCTCTTGATTTGATTTAGCCATCACTTAAATAAAATGTTTACTTGCCTGTTTCCTTGATAACTTGATGTTTGCAATTTATAGTAAACTCTTAATACTGAAGACTTAGCAAAAAATCCTTCTAAGCAGAAGTGTATAACTGGCCGTAGAGCGGTACTGGGCGCTAGCGGGTGTCGTGCGGGGCGCGGGGTATCGACCGGCGGTGGAGGGGGGGGCTGTGACGTCACAACGCTGCGTGCTTGCCGAGCCGCGGCCGGGTGCCGGGCCGCAACCTTCAGCCGCAGACCACCAGCTCGTACCGATCAAACATCATCTACCATGATCGGCCGCTCTTTGCTGAGGATCGTGACTTCTTGATTTGCCAATTGCCTGAGTCTGTCACGTTTTGCCACATGATTCATGACAGGCATTCAGTATAGATACATACATTTACAGCCACAACAGTCCACTGCTGGACATTGGCCCTCCTCTATTGGGGGGATTAACATACTGAGGTATTAAGTATACAGTCCTAGAATTGAAAAGTCCATACAATTTCAAATTTCGAGCTTGCTTTTCCTACTTTTTTCTCAAAGTCTATTACCATTCACTTTTCCTAATACTATGTACGAGATATTTGAAATGATTTATGTAGGTTTCATCTACATTATACCTCTAGCTATTGTTGATTCTGTATATTCAGGTCTACTAGGCACGAGATCTATAAACAACGCTTTTATAAGTATTATGTTGGAATTTGCAACTGATATAATTTAATCTTATATTATCTATACTCCTAAGTTAAGTAAGTTACGTAAGTCAGTTCTTTACTAAACGAGATGTCAACCATTTCAACACAGAAAAATGACACCTCTACCAAAGCATAAGCACAAATTTAATAGCTATCAAATACTGCTTATTGGGATGGCCGTACTGATTTTTTTTATTTGATCGTCATTCGAATCAAATGGGAAATAAAAGTTTAAAATAATTTTACACATAACAGTGGCTAAAAACAAGCGTAGACTCTCTTTTCCACGTACCCACTCCACTCAGGCGTAGAAATAAAGTTCACCTCGTTACAATCTGTATTATCCTGTAGCGAAACAAAAACAACAGCAATTTGGAGATAAGATCTCGGGTAAAACTTTATCGAAACGGGAAACAATAAAACCTTCCAATCCAGGCCTAAAATATAGCGGTACAATTCGATATGGATACTTGGATAATACGCAAAAAATACACACATGTTAAATAAAAAAAGATTTTTAACTGAAACGCTAGAAATTGCGAAAGAGTATTTTAATTTAAATTTGAATAAAGTCCGGAATGAGAATATCCGTCTAAGGACAAAAGTCTTCTTCTTTTCATGTGAGATACCGAGTCGTCCAACGACCCGATGGACAAAAAAAACGGACATAGTCTGAAAGTGTAGCAAACTTAAGTGGTATATATGTATATTCTTAATTGCATAAATTCACAAAGTATAAACTTAAAATTAATATGAAGGCGTGCTTATCTCTCTATGAAATCTCTTCCAGCCAACCTAATGGGAGTAGAAGAAGTGTTAACACAGGACAAAATAAATACAATAGCGAAAAGAAAAAATAACAAACTGAAACTACCCAATACGCGCCGCCGCCAATACTTACTTTGTGCTAATACCTAAACATAATATTACAAATAAACTAATAAATACTAATATGTACAGATACATAATTATTATACTTACATACATACTTATAAAATATAATAAAATATAATTTATTAGTAGTAGTGGGTTGGGTACATACGGTTCAGTATGCGCGTTGTAGAGTGGAAGCCACGCCTCGGCAAGCGTAGCGTTGGACGACCTCCGGCCAGATGGACAGATGACTTAAAAAGGCGGCTGGCCGCTACCAGACATTCGACTGGATGGCGAAAACGAGAGATCGTGCCCTATGGCGTACCCTAGGGCAGGCCTACGTCCAGCATTGGACTTCAATAGGCTGATGTATACGTATCCGTTTTACGGCCATTTACGCTCTGCCTACCCCGTAAGGGATATAGGCGTGATTTATATATGTATGTATGTAAGTATGAAATAGAAATAGAAATTTATTTGCTCAAAATTATGGTAGGTACAATAAGAATAATATGTATATGTATGATATTTCTTACCACTTGAACCTAGAGGGAAAATCAACTAACTCTAAAAATAAATTTTCTAAACCCACGGGCTTGGCTGGGTATATCCGGAGGGCGTAAAGCCAGTAATCGATCAATCAATTATCAGCTGCTTCAGAATTAATCATGTGAATAAATAAATTTATGTCGCGTTCTCGTACTAAGCGCGGGAAAGTAGGTAAATGCTCCCTCAATAGGAAAATTAAGTACGCCCTCAATATGAAAATTGTGTAAAATCCTCTGCAAGTCTCGAGCGATAAAGCCATCACTGCGAGATGTCGGAGTGTGGCTAAGTGGAGCCGAAGTAGCTTTGGGTTGGGTTGCCAGACAATATACGAATAAAGTTCAAGAAAAAGGAGGCTAAGTTTTTAAGGAATAAGTTGCCTAACTTAAGATTCTATGAGCACACACCCAATCCCTCTTACTCCTGAAGTATCAATTTTAAAAAAACATCTAAATAAATGTTTCTAACACTTATTTTATATTTCTCATGTGGTGTTTCTTGACTCATGCATTCAACACTAAGCAGAAACATAACCTTCTTTTCTTTTTGTGTGGGACAACGAGTCGACGAATGACCCAATGAACCTTGTTTTCAAAGTTTTTCAACCGCCTACTACTACTAGTAGGCCTCTGACATGGCTGTGTATCGACCACCGTCTAAGTACTCGTAATCATAGACAACTACCGGGACCGACGGCTTAACGTGCCCTCCGGAACACGGAACCATGTTTGTTTCGGACAATCAGGTGGCTCAGCTTGCTGTGTCCTAAGCAGGCTGGAAACGAATTCAGAAAGTCATAATATTAATTTGAGAGTGCCCCACCGTGAATCGAACCCAGAACCTTTGCGCCGCAGCTACGCAGGCTGGCACTCACAGGTTTTCCTCCGTGCAGGTATATTGGTTTCATTTTTTAGAAGTTTCAGTCAAAACAAGTTTCCAGATACTGTATATGGTCAAATCCTGAGAGCTGGCAACCCTAGAGCAAATCGCGCGTGAACGGCGCGTCGGCTCACACGCGGCTTCTGTTTCATTACATTATTGGCTCTTTTTTGTTATTTTCGTGTCGCTCTGTCGCAATGCGAAAGGGAAAACCTTTCGCTTAAGTTCACAGTGATTCAAAAGGTTTTTCCTTCAGAAAATACTTAAAAAGTAAAAAGAATGAAATAAATTATTTACCATTGTAAATAATTTGTTTAATTTTACTCCGCCAGAAGGTTGTACGGTAAATTTTCTGTTAATTAAAAAGAATGTGCTAAAATACATAAAAACAAAAGGTTCTATAAAAAAGGAAAAAACCTTAACCCTGTGTAAAAAGTGATCAACAAATCTATTTTCTTTTTTTCCGTCACTTAATACATTAAAGTAAATTATTTAATTTTACCCCGCCAGAACGTTTTACTGTAATGAAAATCTAAAATAATGTGCTTTATTACATAAAACTGAAAGGTTAGCTTCAACAAATTTATGTAACAATAAACGGATATTTCAATGAATAAAAGAGTAGGTAGTTTGCCGGATGTGGGCAAGAAACCGCTGACTTCCGGCTCGCTTGCTATCTCCGCAGAGAGATGCAAATCCCCAGCGGCAGATTTAGTACTGAGTGTAATTAACTGCCACGTGCCGTATCATGGCGCTTTGACGCCACCTGTAAGCTGGATCTGGAGCGAAACTCAACGAGAAACAGTATCCTTGTAGCCTAGTTTCAAGTCACGACCTCCTGCAGCTAAACTCTTAGGGCGATTGCAGACGGAAAATGTTACGCTAGACAGCTAGACCACTGTTGCAAAGCTCGGTAGGTTTTTTTTTATATTCGTTGATGAGGGAAGTAAACGTTGGATTTTTATATACTTAAACAGACAACCAATCGGTAGAAACCATAGTGCTGTCAAAACATAAGCGCTATCCTTGCTAGAGCTGTTACATGGGCTGTTAGCAACGTAAATCACCGGAAAAATTCCCAGAAAACATTTATCGGCACTTGCGATGTTATCGACACGCGTTCCTGAAATATGTTGCGAAAAAAATATGCCCAATGCAAAGAGTTTCAGAGAAAGATTTTCGTTTAACCGTGTGCAATCGCCCTTGGCGGAAGCGGCTTTGCGGAAGGAAATAGCTTTACAGCGACACAGTTTCCTCGGAAGGACTTTTTAAATATTCATTGGCCTTGTTGCTTGTATTAAAATTGGATCAGGCTCTTGCTCACGCCGTGCTATTATGACTAGCCTCCTTTAATAGAACGACCTTAGCATACAATGCGCGGAATTACTAAATAGTTTAAAATAAAGTCGTTTTCCGCGTCTGCTCTTATGTCTCTATGTATGCTTAGATCTTTAAAAGTACGCAACAATTTTTAAAACGGTTTGTTTTTTCAAAACATGGTGTGATTTATTTTTATGCACACACATAAAATTGTGCCGAGAAAAGGTCTTATTCCTGCGGGAAAATGGGTAGCAGCGGGTGAAACTTCGGCGGGCCGCCGTTAATATACATTTGCAGACTCCAATTAAATCTACACTTAATAATTGACATTTATGTATCTAATTATAATGTCTATTATAAAGCGTAGATCTAACTACATCATTGAACAGCTGCATTCGAAATATAAAATATAATTGTGGTGAAAACACCAAAAAGCTCTAGCTGTACAGTAGTTTTCAAACTTGGAGTTACATTTTGTTTAGTGTTTATCGTAACTAATGTTGCAGTCGTGCGATCAACTGTTCTTAAGTCGATAGTTTACGATGGAATTGTAAGTGCTATTCGGTGATAGTAAACCGTCCATTCAGTTGACTAGAATGGTTTCTAGGTTGGATATAAAGCTCTTTGGCACGCGTTTCTGTGTCTCTAAAACGAATTTATCGATCAGTTGTGCCAAATAGCTTCATGCAGTGAATAGTGAAAGAAACCATTCAATTCAATTTGTTGGTAACAGGCACATTAGAGTACAAAGCATTGTTTGAATTATTAAGCAAATAGGCTATGAGAGTGATTAACGAAGCGTTTTATTTAAACAATACCAGGATACACAAATAATTGTTTGAATTGAATACCTTGATAAAGAAAAGCGTATTTCGCAATTTGTATTGTAAACCCCTTCGGAAAGATAATAAACCGAGTTTGTTTGTTCAAATTTAAATCTACAGGGAAATCTGCGTGGAAATGGACCGTTTATCATTGTCAGTGTGAAATTTTGTAGAGACAATTAGACAGCCGCGTCCTGAACAGGAAAGGATAAACCAGCGGGAACACGACATTCAGATCTTGATGTTAATTTCGTGGAAACATCTACACAAAAACCAACTTCTTCTTCTTCTTCTTTTCGTATGGGACACCGAGTCATCCAACGACCCGATGAACCCTGGTGTCAGAGTTTTTAACCGCCTACTACCACTAGTAGGCCTCTGACATGGTTGTGTTACGACTGCCGTCTAAGTAATCATAGACAGCAACCGGGACCGACAGCTTAACGTGCCCTCCGAAGCACGGAACCATTTCTTTTCGGACAATCAGTTGGTTCACCCTGCAATGTGCTAACCAGACCCGGAACAAATTGATAAATATCAACTTTGTCTGCGTCCCACCGAGAATCGAACTCGGAACCTTTACGTAGCAGGCAGACGCACTACCACTGCGCCACATCGGCCGTCAAACTGTGTAACAAGCACGTTTAACTAAACTAAAACTATGCCGCTGGAGTATTTGAAGTGGTAGTTTGAACGCTGTTTGATGTGGCTGGTGTCTGGTGTAGAGCAGTGCAAATATCCGCCGGGCGGGCTGTAGGTAAGTAAGTATTCTACACCCTCTACGCCCGTTATACCCGCGTGTTCACGTCGTCGGTCGTGCGCCCGCAGCGGCGGCGGCTTGCTTTGATGTGTGGTTGCGGTCAACGCTCCGGCCGACGAACAACTTTTTTTTTATTTTTTAAAACGTTTTCTTCTTAAAATGAAACGGGTGCGGACGGATGCGGGTACCGTGGTCCCGATATTCTAAAAGGAGACTAGAATTTACTTAGTGCTTTATTTATTCACACCAGATGCTAGTATCTGTACTAATATTATAAATCTGAGAGGAGAGTTTGTGTATGTCTGTGTGGGTGTGTGTGTGTGTGTATGTATGCATGTATGTATGTATGTATGTATGTTTTTTATCTCTTCACGTTGAAACGGCTTGACCGATTTTGAATGAAATTTGGAACACAGGTACAATAAAACCTGCCATAACACATTAGCCACTTTTTACCGCAAGAAAACATCTATTACCACGGGAAAAGAGTGGAAGCGGGTGAAACCGCTGGGCAGAAATCCATTAATCAAGTGTAAGTAGCGTTTACATTTAGTACAAAACGTGACGTACAGCGGGACACACCATGGTTCTTCGGGTCGCTGTCCCACACGAAAAGAAGAAGAAGACAGCGTGATTGCAAATTGTGACGTAGCCAACCCTGATGGAAACTTCCATAATGCATGCGAAAAGAATACAGCACAGAAGTACCATGAGTTGATGATAAACTGCGTGGGAAAATGAACCAGGCGGAGAGAAATGGCGCGCCCTGACCGACTGCTATCGATCACAGGACTAACTTTTCAAGCCTGCGTCCGCCTGATAGAATTCAATTGGAACGAATTAGGGAGTCTGCGTCAATATTTCGTTGCGAAATGTTATTTGCTTTTTTTTTGAACTTTCACAGTTTTTTGGGCCGTGTACGTCTAATCAAATGTATCGAACCGACTTTATAGTATGTATGTATGTAATAACTTGATTGCACCAAATAAAAAAAATAAAAAACACAAATAACAGAAAAGGTAAGGCACAAAGGCGGACTTATCCCACTAAGGGATCTCTCCCAGTCACTCCCACCTTTGAGAAATCCAGAGAACATGGTGTGCGCGGGTAAACTATGGTACGAGGTAGATGCAAAAAATATATATTAAATCGACACCAAATATAGCTGTTAAAGAATAATAAGTATATGTACATATAATTCTACTTAAATAATTAAATACCTATACCTATAGTTTTAGTTTATAAAAAATAAAAAGGTAACAGGTAGGTTTTAATATCTGACATCCGCGTCATATAAGTCGTAAGCAGTTTTCATAGCGCTTGCTGGCTGCGACACTGCTCCAATAACTAATGTAATTTGGTCACCTGCTTAACCCTTTTACTACGACTTACGTTTCCTCCGGCAAAATTGAACCGCAGCCAATTAATAAATCGGCTTTAAGTTGTAACGATAGCGGTTAATTACCGCCGAGCGAGAGACGGGACACAATCCTGATGAATAGAGGGACTTGTTACAAGACGACGAAGACGAAGCTACTATGGGAATATGTACGTTGATAGTGGCTGCTGCATTTATTTTAGTATCTGTATGACCAACAACATTTTCTGTGCAAGCCAGCGAGAGTTTTTAATCCTAGGACCAAACCAGGGTAAAAAGTAACAATATTGACATGCTTTGTAATGCAAGTTAAAAAAAGCTGTTTAGTCCTTTCACGAATAACCTGCAATAAGTACAGTTAGGTCTTTGACAAAGTCTCCGCTTTAAATAGTCTCTTCCACTCCTTCACTCGGTCTGACAATCTCACATTATCTCTACCTACGCGTTACTTCGCTCCTCTTTGTGTCACTCTGTATGAATTAAAACTTTCCCGTAAAATGTTGTGGTAATTTCACAAACATGAGTTCTTACTTGGACAAAATTTAAATTACAGTATGTTGCCGGTTTTAAATTAGCCATTGTTTCACTACAATTTATTTAAATTTACTGTTTTATTTAGCTAAAAGCGAGATAGGTGAGTTAGTAACTTGAGTAAATACAAAACATTTTGCATTAAAAGTTAATGAGACGAGAAGAAATAAACTTTAAAGTTGCCGTAAAGAGCCCGTTAAATGGCCAATAAATAAAAATCTTCAGTGAACTTCCTCTAAGTAAAATATAAAAATATAAATGCTTTTTCCGAGACTGGATAGTTGTTTACCAGTTTTCAACCGATTATAAAAATTTGTTTTATCATAAACAAGCAAAAGAGGTCCCAAGAGACAAGTGAAGGTTGTTTACGACAGCTCTCCTGTAACAGTCAATTGTTCTTGCAAACAGTCGTAACCCCTTTTCAACTCGAGGAAACAAATTTTCCACGACTCGGAGACAAAACAACCTCGAGGAATGTCACACGAAATGTAAATTATGTAAGACGAATCAGTACTGGAGCGACGTACAAAGTTGTTGATTAGATACCACATAAAGTTTTGATTCGCTTCCAAAATAAGCCACAAAGATATCATTTACATAAGGAGAAACATTGTACTTATATTAAGTAAGGGTAGAATGTTCTAGAATTTGTTTAACATGAATGTAGAAAACAATACACGTAACCGAGTAAGCGGGTATAACACTGGTCATTATGATAACAATGCAAAAGGCTGTTATTTCCAGCTGAATACACGTTCAGTATCGGCATGCAGAGCGCTGGAGCTTCAGTAATAGCCTCGCGCCGAGCAGTCTCGAGCGAGCGGAGTGAGCAAAGCGAGCGGCTAACTGCTCTACAGAACAACGCGCAGTTACATTCTAACTGCTACCTGAGCTGAACAAAAGTTTCAGTTTAGTGGAGTGGAAAGAAAATTACTGAATATAGAGCAGAAATGTTTGAAGCGCGCAACTGTGTAGCGTAGCTAAACAGTCGAAGTTTTTCGCTAGATATAGCTGTAGTAAACTGTTTCCGAATAAAAACCTCATTGAGAATCTGTAGCATCGAGATAACCGGAGGTCAACAGCTGGTTTAAAGCGTGGACTGAAATAAAACGGTCACTTGAGCAAGATGTCAATGTCCGGAGATGTTATCTACTTGCATAGAATACAAATATAACCACACACATACACAAACACACGCTCCGTACACAGACACTCCGCAATTAGTCGAGTGATCCTCAACTGACAGATTGATTAACGAGAGGGATAGGGTTTAGTTTGTGAAGGACCACTTTACAGACCTATTGCGTACTATCATATTATCGTAATTATGTGGCCGTTCTTTTCTCTTCTCGTGTAGAAAAGAAGTAAATGATCCCTGGTCCAATACTGAACGTAAATAATGATAAACTTGGAAGTAAAGTTACACAACGGCCTGTGCCTATTGCATAGCTTTATACATTCAAGAAAACGAGAACAGGATACTTAGAGACTTGTTTCCGGTAAGAAGATGCGAACTTCTTTTTGCCGTCCACCGAAATGCTGTTAATAAAACTTATTTTACCAGTTTTAGAAAAGACGGTAATAGTTGCAAGTTCGAATGGATTTTGTAGAATTTACTATTCAATACAATATACTTTATTGCACAAATGAAACATAATTACAAAAAAGTTAATAACAACACTGGTACATAGTTGTTATTTCTAAAAATTATATTGATTAAACTTTTACAAATCCATTAAATTGAGGTAGTAACTTACTTCATCAAAACATGGCAAGAGTCTGAATTAAGAATAGACGTTATACTGGAGCTAATGTACGAAACATTTGCTACGCATAGTTATAAATACAATAGCGAAAGACATACATACACAGCCATAACAGTCCACTGCTGGACTTGAGCCTCTCCCTTTGGGGGGGGTATTACCATACTCACCACGCTTGGTAGGCGAATTGGCGAGAGCAGTGCAAGATGTTGCATTCACGGGGAATGCTGCTGCCCGTCTCCTTGATGACTATCCTTTAGTCGCTTTTTACGACACCCACGGGTACGATTGGGGTGATGCTAATATACGGTACCACACGGCGAAGAGCGAAAGACAATCTGGTACAGTCAAGATCAGGCTGTGCTAAACAGTTTTGACTTTGGACCGTTCTTATGTCGCGCATAAGACTTGTATTGTCAGTTTGAGTGTCTGACTGCACGTGAGCTTGACAACAGTACAAGTTTTATTCACTGAATGTTTCATAGATATTTGTATTCCAGATGCGTCGGCAAACGATTCTGATGCTGTTAATTGCTGAACACACCTCCCCGCGTCGCGTCGGATGACACGATGACTTATTCATCGCAGCGTTTACAGCCTTCATTATTCAGACAGCGGCTGTCAGCGCTCAATCACGCTCGCAGGCAGAGGGGGTGGGGCAGGGCTGAGCGGGGAGGGGAGGTAATACAGCTGGTAGTTTACCTGTTAGTTTACGCACAGCTCCTGGCTGCATAATGCAAAGCAAACTAACTTGCTAGATTATGTTTACACGTTAATTGAATACTGACAACATTTATATTTAATTGGCTTAGACGTTTGTGAAACAATTTGTAGCATTCTGCTACAATTACTACCATTTTTCTAAATATTTCCTGAAATCCATTTTATTTTATCAATTTGTTTGTTTACTTTCTTGATGTTATGTCAACCTCTCAAAGTTGACGGCTATCTATACATCATAGAGCCGCGTAGCTTTCTACTAAAAAGTTATTATACATTGATCTACCTCTTCGTATTTTCTGACCTCCTGGTACTTGCATCTAAATTTACTACGCCTGGCACTCTCCCTCTCCCTCTCCCTCCGGAGGAACTGAGGTCCCGAGCCCTCCAGCGTGCCTCGGAGCCATCCTCATAACCACCTCATCATCAAGCTAACATGAGATGCCAACAGATCTCCATGGACAGCGACGACTGGCCACTGACAAGTTCCATGATCTCAAAATGACGGCTGACGAGGTCGACGATCGTCGAAGATTCTAGAACCGAAGAGGATGACGATCGAAATGAAGAGCGCGATCGTCATCGAAGCTTCTGGAAATGAACATGACTATCGAAATGAAGACTGTGACAGTCAGCGTCAGACGAGGGTATAAAAGCCACGTCAAGCAGCTAGGGGATCAGTTTTGTCTGGACTCTAAGTTGTGATCTCGAAGACTCCCAGTATAGTCTCTCACTGAGTAACCACTGTAACAGTCTATTTTAGTCCTAAAAGTGACGGAAGCTTAAAAGTCTCCCCTCAAGCGCCTACGCCTCGTCGGATTGAAGATACAGCTGCTGCGAAGACGCTCCTCGCGCTGGACGCGCCGCCGTTACCTTCTGTGTGAGTGGCCAGGTTATAATTTTGGTTTTCGTATCAGGAGGTGGTTATCTGTTAATTCTTTAATAAAGCCTTATCGTTTACGTTCCCTCGTTTACTCCCTCGGCCCCTCACTTAGCGTGCGGGCGCGAGGCTTGCTAGGGTGCCTACACACAGGACACTCTACCCACACTTACTCACTCACGCCCTCCGGGGTCACAGGCACTCGTGTTCGCGAGACCACTCTACAAATACTTAGCTATAAGTATTCACCTGCGGTTACCTTGGCTCCCTGAGCGCCGGTGCCTCTCGGAGCCTAGATAACACGACAAATTGTTATTCTACTTTCATAAAATAGATATTGAACAAATTAAACAAAATGATCTCGAGCATGTAAAGTTTTTGTTTAAGAAAAATAATTAGCTCGAATATACTTTTTTTTTCTGGTATATTTGAAACGTGATGTTTATTTGATTTTAATAACGTAAAACCCAAATAAATAATGCATATATCGCCTGATTCTAAGCACACTCTACAATGAAGATGCTTGGCATTGAATGGTGCATGTATTATTTTACACAGATAGTGTTTTGTTTTTATGTCAAACCACGCTGTTACCATTTTTATCAATTTCCATTTAGCTTAACAATAGCTAATGCAGCAGTTAATCCAAAGTTTGCATGCACAATGAGTTAATTCAGCCATTGTCTCACGATCAGCTTCATATGCCGTGATTATAATGTGCGTCAACTGCCGTCTCAGAATCCAGAGAAATAGGAATTTGAAACAATTTATCACTTTGTGAATTTATTCCATTGCAGCCTGAACTACTTATTAATCCATAAAAAGGTGGATCTATGCTTTGGTTGGAGGGCACGTTAATTCTTCAAATATTAATGCTAATCTTAATGAGTTGAACGGTGGTCTTTACATAACCAAAGGTATTATAGCAACTAAATACTAGATTAAAAATACTATGATACCAGGGTACCTGGGTTTAGCAGGTCGTTTGACGACTCAGTGTGCTACACAACATTAGAAGAAATAATGTCCGTCACAGGGTCGCGTTGCAACGCTGCAACAATCTAAGCTGTTTATTACACGCAGCGACAACTATACACAATGTGTTCGGGGATTTATGATCGCCTGGTACCGCATCTGTTGTTTGGGGAATACCATGCAGAAATAACATATTCTCTTACATATAATATTAAACTTTTACTTGCTTTGCAGTTTTCTGAAGAAAGGCGTTAAATTTAAATATAAGTGAGGTTTTTCTTGTTTTTGTGTGGGATAGCGAGTCGTCTAACAAATCGATAAACCCTGGCTACTACTGCAAGTAGGCCTTAGACATGGTACTGTTACGACTACCGTCTAAATTATCGTAGATAGTAACCGGGGCCGTCGGCTTAACGAGCCCTTCAAAACACGCAACCACAGACAAACAGTGGTGGTTCAGTCTGCAATGCCCTATCCAGACTGGGAACTTACTCATAAAGTGATATATATCAACTTACCGAATGTCCCCCCGTAATGCATTCCGTGAACCTTTACGCCGCAGGTAGACGCACTATCACTGCGCTATCGGTCGTCGTGTGTGAGAGTAGGAGTATATAGAACAATGTGTAGGGAAATACGATGAACGTTCCGCACCTGAATTAAGGTGGTAGATTAGATTGGCACGGTCTTATTGGCATGATGAGCTGTGGTAGCCATCTGTTAGCTCGTAGCCCGTAGCAAAGTGCTACGCATACTACAGAATATTAGTAGGTACGTCAAACTTATGATTAGGAAAAACAGGATGGCAATAGATAACGATTGTTGGACCAATAATATCTTCTCATTATGTGTTTTGATACTTTACTAGAACTCAGATCAACTTGCAGTAGTGAGTTGTTGTTATTTATGCAGGGACGTTCCATTTGCTTGGGTCTAGTATTTTATTCGACGGCCGTTGGACAAGCTCCCATCTCCGTTTACAATCAGTCTGTGAAAGTTTCTGTATGAGTATGTTATATTATCTACACATTAATTTTTAACAGCCATGGAGCTACCAAGATATAAATTTACTGAGTGCTAAAATTTCCATGATTACAAAATGACCGAAACTGCGTTAAGCTGCGAATGGATTAAAAGTTTCATTTCGTTCTACTTTGGTATCTAACATAATGGAATAAAAGTATAAATAAAATTTTGTAGATTTATACTGGGCACTATGGAAACCACATTCATACGTATGGTAATATGTGGGTTTAGATAAAGATGCAAACACCTCATATGAATACTAGATTCGAATCCGGTCAGCACTTGCATACAGAGCGAGGTATAATCAGCTTACACACATCCTGCGGGACGCAACCGCTCTCGAAAACAGCGGTATGTGCTACTTGAAATTCATGTTGAGGTGAAAATACGAAAAATAGTAAATCAAATCGACTAACTTCAATAATCTTTCGACCTCCACGCCAGTGAGTATAGTATTCTTTGCAGACGACGGAGGCGACACTGCAATAACACGCGCTGTTTACCCGCCTAAACGTAGGCCGACACGATAAATAACTTTTAAGAAGCCTTCAAAGATATTCTCTTTGTTAAAAATACAACATTTTATTTTATGTCGCGACAACGGCAATACTTTTTGAGATGCAAAATAAAGTAAGAGCGTTCTTCTTTGTTAATGTTTTTGAATAAGCGCTAACTCATTTTCAGAATAATATTGATCAGTTTTTCGGAATACACCCAAGTTTAACAACCTTATTTATATTCTTGAAAGTATAGAGCTGTCCAATATTCCAATTGATTTGTTGGGAGAAGTTATCTTCTCAATATTCTGTACTTTATTACCCTCATAAATTCGCCCCTGCTTCCATGTGCAGGTATGCAGAAAATAGAAATGGCCATTTATTGCAAAATTCGAAACAATTGGTGTACCTAAGGAAAGTATCTATACATAGACATAGAGGTACATTATTTCAATAAATAGTGGGGCAGTGGTAGTGCAGTTGAAAAACTCTGACAGCGGACAAAAAACACGAAAAAAAAAAGAGAGAATAAGAAAGACAATCTGAAAGTGCCACAAGAGATTCTGAAAATAATTGCCTGCTATAAATTATAAAACTGTGCTTCCTTAAAAGGCCTTGTATTCGTTTTTGAGTCTGACATGGTTTAGTTAGCAGGTTAGCAGTAAGCTGCATAGCAGAAATGTCAATATTATGTCACGCGAGTGCCGAGGTGTGTTAATAAGTCAACTATGTCCAAATCTTTGGAAAACATTTTACCACTAAGATTTTCTTCAATGCAAACATTGAGAAAATAGGTGTGCTAGAAAGAACACAATTTCGTTTTATTGACTAAATTCTCTTCTCCATTATGAAATTTTGTTTTCTTTTTCATCCCAAAAACTGCACTCACGAAAATCAACGTACAATTACGTGTCGATATGCTAACTACCACAATAATCAATCTATGTCCACGTCCAGAGTCCCTTCATTAGAGCGGCTGGCGTGCGCTGTAATGAGGGTAGATGTATTCATGGCCAATTGAATATTAACCAGGTATTTGAATAACGGCATCGTCGGTAGCAGCGCCCGAGCACAGGAGGGGTGTGAACAACGTCGTCATGAGGATTGCATTTCAGGTTTATCAGTCTCCGAGTATCCGCGCAACATTTCATTTGGCGACGTGCAGGCGATCATTTCATTCGTCTTACTTTGTGACGAATGAAAAATAAATAGTGTGTGTATCTATAAAGCAATGCAATGTATTCGAAAAAAATTGCAGTCTTCGGTCGTGGTAATAAGCTGATTTTCGGTCAACTATCGACTTCGTGTCCCACAACAAAAATGAAAAGAAAAGGATTTCGCAAAACACGTGTCGTAGTTGTTTTGAAGACGCGTAGGGAGTGACAGATTGCCGTAGGAATCACTTCGAAATACAAATGTTTACTATATTCTCTATATAAGTTCATTCTTTGTATCGTACCGTTTCCGAGAAACTGCCGAGACATCTATTACTGAGTTCGCCACGCCGCGTCCAGCCTAATTCAGTTATAGATTGTAACTTAGCCTACTTTCCCGTTCGATCGCTCGGTTATTTAATTTTCAAATAAGTAGGTTGTCGTGTTTTTTATTACAATTTGTACTTTTTAATTTATAGATATACAACGCAATGATACAAAAAATCAGCGACTTTAGAGTTTTGGAAATTATGCCCTCAAATAATGCCAGCCGTACCGGACTATTACGTGTTTTTAAGTATTCTGCTAATGCGTTAATAAACAATTATCACAATGATTGCACTTAGATCACAAAATTCAGGATTCACCGTCGGCAGTCCACGTGACGTCACACAGCGCGCGATGACGCGACGCCGCGCTGCGGTGATAAATAGCGCGCGCGCCTGTAACTGCGCATATATGTGTGTAGCAGCAGCAGCCGGATGATGTATAACTGACAGATTAAACTAAACGTTTCATAACACGTGTGATCTTTTAAGTTCTGAAATATAATATGAAAGTTTCTGGCTGTAACTTCGATTGTAACTAGCTTAGCTACTTTAATTAAACCAAAAAGTATTACTTATGCATGATGTAACGCGATTTACTTGTTATTTATTTGGTAGGGAGTTTAGCCCTGTTCGGAAATCACAGCTAACGGGCGGGCGATGTGATCTGTCGACCTCCGTGATGAAAGCTTAGCTATGTCTGCTGACAAAGCGATTCTCTGACTAGAAGGTAGAAGGTAGTTCATTTTTGACGATTTAACAATTACTACAAACAAAAGTATTTCCATCAGTATAAAACGAAACCTGTTATAAAATAATCTTGTTTCCTTGAACAACGGCCGAGCCCATTATGCAATGTCGGGCGGAACCGACACAATTTGCCTGCAAAGAAAGTTGCCGGAAGTATTTCTGACAGCTGTAATGATTCATTTTAAAAGCTTTTATTTAACTTGCAGTGTATGTAAGTATGTAAGTAAGTAAGTAAGTAAGTAAGTAAGTAACAATGTTTGTTCGGTGCAAATCTTGCAAGTTTAATTTGAACCACTTCTCGGTATCCGATTGAGTTGAAATTTTGCATGTTGGTCCAGAACCGATGACAATGCATGTTAATCATAAATTTGACCTGATGCTGCTGCCAGGATCGGCTCGGTACGAGAAATCTCCTCAGCGGTTTATAGCTGGGACACAAAATTTTGTATACGAATTCGTTTATTATAGGCAGTTGGTAGGCCCACCATGAATTAGACGCTACATCCAGGGTTGTCTTCGAACTATGGAACTCCTCAATATTCAACTGCTGGGACTTGCAATTTTGTATACGAATTCGTTTATTAAAGGCAGTTGGTAGGCCTACCATGAATTAGACGCTACATCCAGGGTTGTCTTCGAACTATGGAACTCCTCAATATTCAACTGCTGGGACTTGCAATTTTGTATACGAATTCGTTTATTATAGGCAGTTGGTAGGCCCACCATGAATTAGACGCTTCATCCAGGGTTGTCTTCGAACTATGGAACTCCTCAATATTCAACTGCTGGGACTTGCAGTTTTGTATACGAATTCGTTCATGATAGGCAGTTGGTAGGCCCACCATGAATTAGGGTCACGTCAATAGAAGGCCTCCTGATAGAAGAATTAGACTGTTCGAAATTAACTGGGACTCGGCCATGTAATAATGACGCCATCAATGAAATGAAAAGACTAAGACATATTACAAGCTAATTCTTCTATTAGGGATGCCGGAGGAGTAGGTACCAACCTACTTCTATATAATATAAAAGAGATAATTATACTTTATCCTAATGTTAGTTTTCCCCGTGCCTTAAGTTTTTCTATTGAAGGTCTCTCCGTTTTATAGAAAGACTTTCGTATTGATCAATAACTATCGTAACATAAACTAAAAAATATAAAATAAAATTATGTAAAAAAAACTTTTAAAACAAGCTTTTATTTAAGTGCTCTGAAAAGATGAAAATTTCAATCACAAATTGAAAGTTTCGCGACAAGCTTTTATTATATTTTCATTTCTGTAAAGTCATAAATGAATGTGGTTAATGTCATTCAAAATTTTATTTTCATCTTTTCAGAGCACTTAAATAACAGCTTGTTTTAAAAGTTTTTTTTACATAATTTTATTCAGGTTTGTTTTTATTCTCTTGCTGTTTGTCAACTGTTCACGAATATAAAATTGTTACTAAACAATCATATTCCAGTTGTATTTAGTAGTTATAAATTTATTCCAGCCACTTAACGACTTTATATTTCGAGATTTTTACCCTGAGCTTTTACTCGTAACTGAATGAAGTTATATAAAAACATGTACGAGTAAGAGATTTCTATTGGTGATAAGTAGCCTTTAATACCAACGCATCTACAAATTTCCTCAAAATGTACCCCTGAGTAAATTTAAAGTCCTCTTTTGAAGTTTTGTGTGGGTTTGTGAATACTCGGCCGAGTTCTCCGAGCTGGAGTAGTTTAGACAAAGTTGAACTCAGTACCTGAAACTTTGCGGCGCTCTGTCTGTGTCACACGAGCGAGTCATTTACCTCTTGTGCTTGCCTTGCTCGCGCACCTGACACCAGCCGCAATAGCGCAATATAAAAGTTCATGCATAAGTCATGCGAGTATTTATACCTACTTATCCTTGAAAGTAGGTGTAGTGTCGGTTTAGTTGTAAAACATTAACAATAAAAATTACAAATAAATTTTAGTCGAAAAAACATCTACAGAGCAACTGAATTAAATCTCGATAGGGTAAAAATTATAAAAGCTTATGAATTTTATTTTGAGAAAAACGAATTTAAAGTTTTAGATAAGATGCTTACGTACCTAATTATGACTTTTAAGTATTAATTTGTTTATTTCAAATTTATAGAAAGCCAAAATGTATGAAAGAAACACAATCACACTTTCAATTTGTTTACCATTCAATTTTATAGTATAAACCTTAAAAGACACTTTAATTTATGTCCAACTTTCACCAATTGAATAAGTAGTTTGTTCTACAGAATAAGCTTAAACTTTGGTTACATTTATTCTACTGTAATGTTGACGAAATACATTCCAGCCGACACAATCGTTTGGTTTACACCAGGTCCTTTTGTGCTTGATATTTTTAGCCGGATTTAGCGCAAAAAGGAATGTTTTTATAAGCGAGTGAACATGAATGAGTAGAATGCGAGAAACAGTCAAACCACGCGAGCGAGAACAAACGATGTTGTTGCGGACCGCTGGACTAACACAATGACCGACGCTATTTAATCCACACTAATATTATAAATGCGAAAGTAACTCTGTCTGTCTGTCTGTCTGTCTGCTACGCTTTCACGGCCAAACCGCTCAACCGATCTTCATGAAACTTGGCACAGAGATTGTTAGCATACCGAGAACGGACATAGGCTACTTTTTATCACCATTCGAGGGTCTGGAGTACAGATGTAGACCACCAGGTGTACCATCAGGAGCCCAGCTAAACTATTAGAGATACAGGCATGGTTCCAAGACAAAAATTGTTCAGTATGATGGGCCGCATCTTTTCACAAAGACATTGAGGATCTGGAGTACCTTATGTAGACCACCAGATGTACCATCAGGAGCCCAGCTAAACTATTAGAGCTACAGGCATGGTTCCAAAACAAAAGTTGTTCAGTATGATGGGCCGCTTCTTTTCACAAGGACATTGAGGATCTGGAGTACCTTATGTAGACCACCAGGTGTACCACAAGGAGCCCAGCTAAACTATTAGAGATACATGCATGGTTCCAAAACAAAAGTTGTTCAGTATGATGGGCCGCTTCTTTTCACAAGGACATTGAGGATCTGGAGTATCTTATGTAGACCACCAGGTGTACCATCAGGAGCCCACCTAAACCTGTTTCTAAAAAATCTAACGCGGACGAAGTCGCGGGTAAAAGCTAGTAAAATATAAATAAGTAACTTCTTTTGATACCAAATATGCGAGACTGCGACATAAACGCAAAAGAATACCATAATTTTAAGAACACTTCCCGTGTAAGATACACAATTACATTTTGCGGGCAAGGGACGGACCGCGGTAGCCCAGATGAAAGAGGTATCGCCATTTGATGGCGAAAGTTGCAAATTCAATTTCTGCCCGCGGTAGAAATTTTCGCATGTTAGCAGTCACAAGCTTAAAGAGTTGGCCTAAATACTATGACAATTGTAGCAGCAGAATTTGGCTTTGCATCGGTCCTTTATTTGATTACTTTCCGAACTGCTATGAAACAAAACATCCGACCCTGCACCTGTTGTTGTAACGTAACGCAAACAATTTTAATTATCTCTACAGAGCGTCAGAGTTTGTTTGTTATTACAATCTTCATCCGT
Source organism: Tuta absoluta (assembly GCA_027580185.1). Classification (NCBI taxonomy): domain Eukaryota; kingdom Metazoa; phylum Arthropoda; class Insecta; order Lepidoptera; family Gelechiidae; genus Tuta; species Tuta absoluta. The sequence continues at coordinate 2,304,776 of JAQAHW010000059.1, forward strand.
GCTCATTAATTACGATGACCCGAATTGTCGTAGCGCGTTGTATCAAAGCTAGTACTTGATCCGTAATATTTTAGTCGCGAAATTAGGCGAGAAGTTAAACAAAGCCCGTCGGAATGAACTTTGGCCCGAATTTAGATCAGATATCATCACGAGCGCGCAAATTAAGCTGCCCCTTGGGTTTAAATTATCAAATAAATAAAGATAAACTTATAATAATACATAAATAAAGTAGATAATTAGATGCCGTGTGATGCCGGCTTAGAATAGCATCACCCCATATCTTTCCCGTGGGAGTCGTAAGAGGCAACTAAGGGACTCGAGGGTGTGTATTGCAATTTTAGGCGATAGGCTGACAACCTGTCACTATAACGATACACAATATTCCGAATAACCCTCAAACTTTTGTCAGACGTGGTGTAAATGGTTGTTTTTGCGGCTGTTTACGCTCTGCCTACCCCGCAAGGGATTATAGGCGTGATATGTGTGTGTGTGTGTGTGTATAATTAGATAAACTGAACTTATACTCAAAGCCAAACATAAGCTTGAAAAAGGCTTTTCTAATCGGAAAATACTATTAAATTATCTTTAAATTCAAATAAAAGCGAATATTAATAGTGTTGTACTCGCAATTGGCCCCTCTCGGGGTGTGGAAGCGGAAGCGATATAAACTTGTGCCATTTGTTTTTATCATCTCAGTAGAGCTGGAACAAGCTTCCGGTTTCCGTTGTAATACCAGTATAATGCGGTTGTTCTCATTGCTAGCCATATCGAGAACTAAACTTGTACGTGCTTGTACTTATAAAAAGCCAACAGAGAAAAAACTCAAACACATTAACTAAGAAGCTCAGAAACAATGAAGAAAGCGGATATCTGCGGCTCGCTTTGCATTTCATGCACTAATAACCACGCGAGCGAGCCGGCTCCTTGCATAATAGCTGCATAAACAAGCAAATGCGGAGTGCATTTTGCCCCGTTCGAGCTACGGACGGCGGTGGTTGGCGGTAGTTGGCTTCCATTTTGCAGCCGTCCAATTCCTATTTATCGGCAGTTCTGTGCAAATGCAAGCGATGTTAGGCAAAAGTTTTGAGTAACACTCAGTCGAAATAGCGAGAATTTTTGGCAAAACTTGAGTTTAGCCAATGTCGTCCATTTAAGCACAAAGGTTGTACAATAAGTACGTTAATGAAATAAATTAAAATTTGATATGTTTTTTTGGGATATCATAATTACATAGGCTAAATATCAAATAGAAATAAATTATAGATAACTTAAATAAAATAAACTATCAATAAAAGAAGATAATATAAACTAGAGGTAGAGCCCTGTACCTATGTACCGTACCTGGTGCGAAGGTGGCCATGGCGCTCACTGCGTTGCCCCGCTGTATTGCGAGGGATATTTGTTGGAGCAAGTACGATCCAGGGCGGGGGTCACAGCCGCCGCGGGCCCTTAGGCGTTTGTGTATGTCGCGCATGAATGTTATTTGATTAAGTGAAAACGATGGAATTTTAAAACGTTTCGTTCAAAAATAATTTTAGAAATGAAGATGGTAGGTCGCACTACCGACGGGTTGGCTGGAAGAGATCTCTTCTTAGAGATAAGCTCGCCTTTGCTCACACTGTTTGTACATTTTTCGTTTGATTTTATGCAATAAAGGATATATACATACATACATACATAAATCACGCCTATATCCCTTACGGGGTAGGCAGAGCGTTAACGGCCGTAAAACGGACATTAACACCACGTCTGAGAAAATTTTGAGGGTCAATCAGATAAATGTGTATCACTATAGTGACAGGTTGTCAGCCCATCGCCTAAAATTGCAATACACACCCTCGAGTCCCTTAGTCGCCTCTTACGACTCCCACGGGAAAGAAATGGGGTGATGCTATTCTAAGCCGGCATCACACGGCAATTTGATATTTTTTGTAATAACACATGAAAAAAAATGTTATTTGAATACGAAATTAAGTCACAAATAATATAAATTTTTATGGCTGTTATTGCTGTATTACGGCTGTTAAAGCTCTACCTAGCCCGCAAGAGAAAAAGGCGCAAGCCGAACGGCGACCCTAAGCCGCACGGTTAATCCTTGCGCCTCTCCGCAGCGCTACTGATAAAACACACCACAGTTACCCCGCGGTGACAAAATGATTCATTAATGATTACAATTTGTTCCGTTTACTAGACTCATCATCACATCATATTTTTTTTGGGGTCGGCGCAACATGTTTTTTCTTCCATTCGAATTCATCTCTATCAGCTGTCAAACCTTCGTTTACACCCTTTTGCTTCATATCATCTTTTATACAATCCATCCAAACTTTTTCAGGCCTTCCTCTCCTTCTGCATCCATCCACATTCACAAAACACAAGCTTTACAAGTAGCTACAAAGAGCGGCCCTCCAACGCCCCACGCCCGACGCACGCCACGCTTCTGAGCCGCGCGAGTAATCCCCGCACCGCCGCTGTATCTGCGGTCACAGAATAGAATAAAGGTAGCTGTGGTCTAGCAAGCTCTTGCACTCACAGCTCGTAAGTCGTGGTCTTAAATTTTTGAAACAGTATGTAAAAACACTTCGATTTGTCGGTTGGCTCGTCTGGATGAGGTCTACAATAATAAGAATAGTGCGAAAAGTAAAAAATTGGCGTTGCAACTTGCTACAGCATTGTATTTGGAATCGTTGGTGATTTTTTCCAAGTAGGTGAAATAAGATACCTACTCTACGTAAAGTATTATTTTAATGCTATTTTGCACTTTACTAAGTTACCATTGCCGTGTGATGCCGCCGGCTTAAAATAGCATCACTCCATTTCTTACACATGGGTGTCGTAAGAGGCAACGAAGGGAATCGAGGGTTAGATGTGTATTGCAATTTTAAGCGATGGGCTGACAACCTGTCACTATAGTGATACACATTTATCTAATTGACCCTCAAACTTTTGTCAGACGTGGTGTCAATATCCGTACGGCCTACCCCGTAAAAGATGTAGGCGTGATTTGTGTATGTGTATGAAGCTACTTATTTGCAACACGTTACGGAAAGGTGCTCGGAACGTTGGCAAAATGTGCTAGCAGTGAGCGCGGCGCGGTATTAAAAAAAAGTGAAAAACCAATATTTAATTACGTCAGAGAAGCATTTCCAGTAGCCACGAGGAAATCCTAGAAATCCTGATTGTTTCTTATTAGTTTTTTAAGTCTTTTTTACTTGCTAGCAATAGCAGTTCTGTAGATATGTAGATAAAAGCAAGTTCGTGTTCGTACCACAAGGTTAAGTATAGAAACAGCTACAAAAATATTTTCCATTGTTAAATTAGGTTGAAAAAATGGAGTATCAGAAACAGCGTTCTAGAGTAGGTAGGCTGGTAACGGTGTCAAAGAAATGTATCTTCACCTATTTTAATTATTTGAACCGTTGTATATAAGAACCGTGGTTGAATCTTGCAAGCAAACATAAAAATTACATGTAAGTAAGCAGTTTTGGCAGCCCAGGTCTAGATTAGTTTGAAATCTGTTCGTGATCCGGCTTACATACTACAATACAGCAAGCGCCAGCCGCACCACTGAATACAATACAATAATGAGCTTAAATACTTACTGCAACGTATGTAGTGAATCATAGCTCAAGTAAACCGCGGGCAATAATTTAATTAAATATTTGGTGAATCTACGTATTTATAATTCTTACTTAGTTTCCTTTTACTGAGGGAAAATATCTCATCTATGAGAACCCATCTCCTTGAGTGTTATTTTACCTGTCTAGTCTACGTCTGTTTAGCCAACGTTACATACATTAGCCTAATGCAGTCCACTGCTGGACGTAGGCCTCAGGGTACGCCATAGGGCACGATCTCTCGTTTTGGCCATCCAGTCGCTACCAGCCACCTTTTAAGTCATGCGTTCATCTAATGTCTTCCAACGTTAACGTAAGTATAATCAATAATGTAAGCATCGGGAGAGTCCAGCACTCACTAGAGGATCAATATCTCATCTCTTGACACATCCTCGGAGGGTATGAATGTTTTAGTATACATCGCTGTAAATTAATAAGCTAGTAAATTAACTCGGACCTTGCACGCAGCGGTGTATCACTGTAGCATCATTTCGTAACGTTAAGTCGTTGTAGAGCGTCAGCGCGAGTAATGGGTTCCACTTTTTCTGCGAGTTTAAATTAAATCCCCATTAGATATCTCCCGCTTTCTAAATGTTGATTGATTGATAGTAACATTGAGTTACAATTTTTAAAACACTTCCCGTTATTATATTAGGTATAATTTTTTTTGGGAATTTTCTAAATTTTCCTTCGCGTGCAAGAATTTGAATCTACGACTTTCGCCATCGCTAGTGGCGACGCCACCTCTATCTGGGCTGGGAAGCGTTACCGCGGCTCATTAATGGAAAGTGACAAACAGAAATAGCGTTTGTTCTACCAATACTTAATTACGTATGGTGATGGATATAATTTTCCATTTCTCTCCATTCTGCAAATTTTCATAATATAACAAGTAGAATTCTGCAAAAAAGCGCTCATTAGCTTCTCTTCCATTATCGTTAAACTGTTTCAGCTCTCAGATTGCTCTGATTAAAACTCTGTCTTCCGAGAATCAGGGGAGATGAGATTCTAATTACGTTGAATCTACTTACTGTAATTTTATTATTAGACGAGATCGTTTGTAGATGCGTTTTCTTATTTCCTGGTATTATGAAGCGATCGATTATGCGCGTTTGCCGAAAAATAATGATAAAAGTATTTAGGTGACCTAATCGTTGTATTTAAAGTTTCGTTCCTCATATGAAAAAAACTGAATCCCTAAAGGAATCGAGAATTTTACTAATAAAAGTTTCACTTCAAAGTATTCTGCAGACCCACTATTTTACAACTGCAACTCAATCAAAAAGTATTGCTCTAAGAACAGGTAAGTAAGTAGTCCAGTACAAAATATTTAAATGCAATTGAATAAACACGTGGAGTGAAAAGGGTAAGCAATTTAAACTCCAGAGAAAGGTGTGAAGAGGGAATGAGTAAATTATGAACCCTTTTAAATCGCGGTTGTCTTATTTAATGACATTCGTGTAAGCTCTGGTTGATTTCGTATATAAATTAAATAATTGTAATACCAAATTTAAAACACTTACCGGGTAAAGTAAATTTTTTTTTTCCGTGGGCAGGATTTGGACCAGCGACTTCCACCATCACAAGTGGCGACGCCTCTTCCATCTGAGCTACCAAAGCTCCATTTACCGATGACGATTCTAGTGATGACGAAAGTCGTAGGTTCAAATCCTGCCCCCCCCCCCCGCGGTAGAAAAAATTGCAAGTTTTCTAAAATAAACGTTGTTGGAGGAACGTTTTAGTGCTTCTTTTCTACAGAATCTGTTGTATGTCTTGTTAAGATTAAAAACACTTCAAACTTACATACCTCGCTACATTAGCCACAACTACAACAGTCCACTGCTGGAAACGGGCTCCAAGTTCGCACATAATTGATCTTTGTCTCAACTGATATGTCAAGACATGATTTGCGCCAGTTTGTAAAAGGGATCAATGCCCTTCTAAAAAAACATTAACTCGTACCAGGTATAGTTATTATACACAATACAATATGCTGCTATTGTACACTAAAATAACATACATACATAATACGCTTAATATTGAATACATTGGTCTGAAGTTAAGCGACGTTATTGCCATTAGTAAATTTCTTGCAGGCACTCTACAGGTATAAGAAAAAGTTTAAGAAGCAGCGGAACCTCATTATAGTACTTATTAAAAACCATCTATACCTAAACTGCCGTGTAATGCCGGCTTACAATAGCATCACTCCATTTCTTTCCCGTTGGAGTCGTAAGAGGCGACTGAGGGACTTGAGGGTGTGTAGTGCAATTGTAGGCGATGGGCTGAAAACCTGTCACTATGGTGATACACAATTTTCCGAATGTCCCTCAAATATATGTCAGACGTGGCGTAAATGTCCGTTTTTGCAGCCGTTTACACTATACCTACCCCGCATGGGATAATAGGCGTGATATGTGTGTATACCTAAACTAAACACACTTTTTGTATGTATGTCGGTTGCCTATGCAGGTAACACAATCATTGTTTAGCGTTCACGCGTCCTTCAGCACGCAGCCACAAATTAAGTATTGACGCAGCTCTAGAACGCCGCTCGCGTTTAAACACGGAAATAAACACTCAATTAACCTGCATAGCCCAACACCCCTTTTGTTATCGCTAAAGAATCTACGCAAACAGTTTCACTGTGTCAGTAATGTACTTCAATCACAATTGAAGGTAGGTACTGAGACACAATTTTGAACAGACTTACAATAAGAAAGATTTTTAGTACCTCAATAGGTATGTTTAATTCAAACATAAATGTTCAGAAGTTGAAACCTTGTACCAACATCTACAATAACGAATTTTTTCATTAATTACTAGCTATCATTAGAAGTTATATTTACTTAGTAAGTAAGTAGACATAGGTCATGGCTCTTGGCAAGTGTTTGTATTCGTTTTCGATTGCCAGAACCTTTACCATCCAATCAAAACAAGCAATTTATCACACAAAACATCGCGCTTTTCAGCCTAATGGTCGGCGCTTTTCAATCGAAAACACAAAATTGGTTTCACGACCGATAGTTACAACACCACATTTACAGCAACACTAATAGTACTGATCCATTTTTTACATAATCTCAGAAATAAGTCACAAAATTATTTTTCAATTTATTTACAAATAGTAAATATTATATGCCATGGTCACATAGTGAATTTGACCACACTATAAAATGATCTTAGGAATGTTGGCCATCGTCGACATCATGATCTTTTCACATCATGAAGTGGCCAACGGCGGCGTCCTAGTTAGCTTCTTGCATTCCTTGCCTTACGGGGCACTGCACTGGTGTCAACTATTCTTCCAGTATTTTGAGTGCTTCTGAAACTGTGTATTCCGCTGCGTTGCCTGTTTCCCTCGTCGTTTTAGGTAGGTAGGATGCTGCTTACGTACTCGCGCAGGTGGCGTCCCACAGCAAAGATCGTCCTTTTTCCCACGGGACAAGGGAGAGCAGGATAGGCCATCAGAAGGTTGCCCATCCGTCCGACAAAGTTCTTGGGGCTCTAGCAAGTAGTGCGTGTTGGTTGATAGGTACTAAAGTTCAACGAATATGCGTGGTGTCTGGGAAATCTACCAGTGCACAAAGTTAAGGCCGTGATGGCCAGAAGTATCGACTGAGGCTCTGCAAGGGCAGATGTGGGGCTTGCAAATGCTACAGCCGAACGGCAAGTCCAGTATTTAATTCTACTCGTAAAGATTCGTTGTTCAGGTGCGTACCGAGTTTGGGGAAGGGGAGTGCCTGCAGCCATGTGCCAGACTTAAGGCAGGTTGCCGCCTTAATGCGCACTAGGTCTGTACCCGAACAATCTAATGCAAAATGCTTTTGGGGTGTATGGGATCTACCTCCTAGCGGTACACCCCGGGCAACGGCAACACAGGCTGGCCTGTGGATAAGTCCGGCTGAACGATCCCACTAAGCGGTGGAAGGCTCCGTAAGGGGCCGCCTGGCTCGCGACCACCATCCCACCGAAGTCTGGCGCCAAGTAGCTTGCTGCGTTCCGAGTGTGTGTGGGTGTGCCAGTGCCTTTGGGGGAATTGGAGGATGTCAGTTGCGCTATTCAGAACCGGTCTTGGACTCTGGGTGATACTGTACCGGGTAACTCATTCTGGAGGGTAGCGGGATCCGAAGCACGGTGCCAGCCGTTGGCCGACCGCAGTCAGTAGGGGGCCCAAGTAGCACGCCAGCCACGTGCCAAAGGCTGCCCCGCCAACTCGCGAAAAATCCCGATATGCTCCACCGTGCCAGCCGGCGACTGGATGGGAGGACCCGGTGGCCATATTCGGGGGGGTTTGGGCGTCCCCGCAGTCTCCAAATGAGTTTCCCATAGGTCGATTAAGCTCTAGTGTTCCAGTGGTTAACTGAAATGCGCCTCGACAATTCAACTTTTTCCCCACAAACACTCAAATTATGAAAAATGTAAAAAAGAAGAATAGGTTTATACAACGGCTGCACTTCCTCCCAAAAAAAGTGCACCTCACTAACATCCGAGGGTTGCACTCCAATCTCGATCCGGTCCATCACCACCTTGAGACCGAGAAGCCGCACCTGTTCTTCCTAACGGAGACGAAGATAACAACACCGTCGAACGTGGCGTACCTCAACTACCCGGGTTACTCTCTTGAGCATAAGTTCAAGAAGCAAGCTGGGGTCTGTGTGTATGTCCGCGATGACATTTGTTGTCGTCGTCTCCGTTGCTTTGAGAAATCGGGTTTTTCTGCCATTTGGCTACTGGAGGACTCTGGCGTGGAGAAAACTCTATATGTCGGCGTCTACCGATCGCACAGCGGTGACCAGGAGACGACAGCGCTTTTTAATTACCTCGTTGAAACGACAGACGTAGCACAGCAAAGATACCCGACAGCGAAGCTAACTTTTCTGGGGGACTTTAATGCCCACCATAAGGAGTGGTTGTTCCCGTTCCAGAAAACTGACCGTGCTGGGCAAGAGGCGCGCAAGTTTGCATTATCGCTAGATCTGACCCAGCTGGTGAATGTAGCTACGCGGATACCGGATATCGACGGCCATACACTTGCTTGGACTTGCTGCTGACAACTGATCCAGACAGTCATTCAGTTTCGGTCTCAGCTCCGCTGGGAACGTCCGACCACTGTCTGGTAAAATCCGTATCGACCTGCTCTCCTCTCGATGACAGCCCCAGGGGCACGAGGCGAGTTTGGAGATACGAGTCAGCAGATTGGGAAGAGATGCGGCACTTCTTTGCATCTTACCCGTGGCGTCAAGTGTGCTTCTCTTCGCGTGACCCCTCGTGTTGTGCAGATGCGGTTGCGGACGTGATTCGGCAGGGGATGGAATATTTTATTCCATTCTCCGACAGCCTTGGTATAACGCAGAATGCGCCCAAGCTGAGGCGCGTAAAGAATCGGCATACCAAGCTTGGGTCAAGGCTCGCGACTGCAAATTAAGAGCACGTAGGGTTCGCGCGAAGAAAAGAACCTTCAACTCTGCCACCAAGTCTTGCAAACGGGTTTTACGTAAGGCACGTTTTGACCATGTCGGACGAATAGGGGCCAAACTAGCATCACACCCTCCGGGTAGTAAAAAGTTTTGGTCCCTGTCCAAAGCGGTTGAAACTAATTTCTGTCGTCCCACCTTACCTCCAATGCTGAAACCTGATGGATCGCTGGCTCACTCTGCAAGTGAGAAAGCAAATTTGTTTGCTTCCTTGTTTGCAAGCAACTCACGTCTGGACGCTGGCTCCAAGCAACCACCTACTGTACCTCGTTGCGATTCTTCGATGTCGGAGATCGCGGTACACATTAAAGAGGTTCGAAGAGTATTGTGCAACCTAGACGTGAACAAAGCCAGCGGACCTGATGGCATACCAGCGAGAGTATTAAGACTATGTGCGCCTGAACTGTCTCCTGTGCTGACACGCTTGTTCCGCCTCTCTCTTAAAGAAAGAACGGTGCCGGGGGCCTGGAAGCTTGCTAATGTGCAACCAGTTCCCAAAAAGGGCGACCGTGCCGACCCTGCCCATTACCGTCCAATTGCCATTACCTCCATCCTATGCAAGGTTATGGAGAGGGTACTTAACAGTAAGTTGCTGACCTACCTTGAAGACAATGATCTTCTCAGTGACCGTCAATATGGCTTTCGCCGGGGGCGGTCTACTGGTGATCTTCTTGTGTATGTCACGCACTGCTGGGGCGAAGCCATCGAGAAAAACGGCGAAGCACTTGCCGTTTCACTCGATATCTCGAAGGCCTTTGACAGGGTCTGGCATGCAAGTCTGCTCAGCAAGCTTCCTGCTTATGGCATCCCAGCTGATTTTTGTACTTGGATTTCAGACTTCCTTAGTGAACGGTCCATCAGAGTAGTCGTTGACGGCTGCTCCTCTGACCTTATGGCCATTGATGCCGGAGTTCCTCAGGGGTCTGTTCTCTCTGCAACTCTTTTCCTGCTGCACATCAATGACCTCCTTCGGCATGGTATTGTTGGATACGCAGATGATAGTACCGTTTCAGAGAGATACTTGACAGGTGCAGGGACCAGTGGGGATGAAATACGTTCGTTAAGAAAGGCCATGGTAGAGCGAACAGATCTGACCTTAAGTCTTGTCTCCCAATGGAGCGACGACAATCTGGTCTCATTCAATGCCACCAAAACACATGCGTGTCTTTTCACTGCAAAAAGGAGTCCTTTTGACTGGACACCTACTTTTCGGGGTACATCTGTCCCAGTCACTGACAGGCTTGAGCTTCTAGGCATGGAGTTGACATCAAATCTAAACTTCGGCGCGACCATCGAGTACAAGGCTCAGACGGCGGCTAAAAAGCTGGACGTCCTGAATAGAGTGAAGTGGCTCAGCCAAATACCAACTTGCCGCTCTTGACGCGGTGGAACGCAGGGCCAAGAGGCTCATAGGCGAGATAAAACTGGTGGACACCAAGCTACATAGCCTGGCACATCGCCGCAAGGTTGCCTGCTTGTCGGTATTTTATAGATTGTACTTCGGAGAGTGTGCTCAAGAGCTTCACGACCTTGTTCCACCAGCTCCCTTCCACCATCGGACATCCAGACGCACCGCCGGATACCATCCGTACCTGGTAGCCATTCCACCAATTCGGACTAAGCGCTTCCAGTCATCATTTATAATGCGCACTGCTAAAGAGTGGAATTTACTACCTGCGTCTGTGTTTCCAAACGCATACAACCCTAATGTCTTCAAAGTAAGAGTGAACAGGCTTCTTCTGGGTGAGCTCGCTCCATCTTAGACTCTGTCTCTGTCCTATGACCTAGACTAGAGTCAAGAGCAAACCCATCATTAATAAAAAAAAAAAACGGAATAGTTAGCACTCCAGATAGTCAGTCAATAAAGCTGATCCTATTTTCCTCTACGATATTTTGAAATTAAAATAGCAAAGAAACTGATTTCAGCTTCAGCACAGCAACACCTGTCCCAATATAATAATTATAATAATAATTTTATTCAATATTTCTTTCAGTCTATTAATTTTCAAGTTGACTATTTAGCCCATTAGTCAGTGCTTACTTCGGAACTATCAGCAGTAGTGACTATATGCTGTGAGTGTTATTGAGAGTGCAATAGCTGAACGCTGAACTTGCACTGGTTCACTGCAACTTGGCAAATTATTATGCGACAACTTTGGCTCCAACATGATCTTAGTTTGGAAACTCTCTAATATGTTTCATGTTACTAGAAGCGAAGTGTATCTACCATGTTATATAGTGGACATCATCCTATTAGATTTCCTATCAATACTATGATCGCAAAGATCGTAAGTATGTACTTTCGTAACCACTGTTAGCGCACAGTTGTGTAGATTCGAATATTGTAGCATTGTAGTACTTCGAGTGACACGCTACTTTTTACCGCAGCAAAATGTCTTTTAAGAGTCTGTGCAGTTACAGAATAGGCATGGAAAAATAAAAGTTGCTATGACATTTATCATTCTCTTTCCAAACAGACTCTACCGCAAAAAACATACTATTACAACAATAATATATTTTTTCGAACTATTTAGCAGCAAGTGAAACCATCGCCGGTTGAAATCTAGGAGCGTAGTACGATACATCATTAGTCACGGACCCGCGTTCCGGCTTCGGACGCAACTTCTCTCTTATCTAATTTATAATTTGTCCCTCCACCACAACACATGCACACAAATTTGGAACTTCACACACACAACACCCACACATGCTTAGTTTCTAACTACACACTCTTTGTCTATGCATAAACTACGTTTCAGGAATAATAATGAATACACAGGTTGCTAGACATTTATGTGCATTTGTTTTACAGAGCCAATTCATAGTATTTCAATATTAACGGGCCTACTTCCATGAAGTGAGGTGAAAACGAGCTACGAGAATGCATTTTATGCATAATCTAAGGCACATCACTGTCAACAAAATTTTGTTTTTTAATCTTCAAGATATGAGGAATACGCCAGGGCAGCGCAAAATCTCATTTTATATTTAATTACGGAGAAATTAAAATTTGAAGTTACCTCTATTTTTCAGTGATGAAGCGTGGCGTAAGAGATTTCCTCCGCCAGTGCTAATCGAACTGCATTGATCTTAGTATGATTATTAATGGCAATTTCACGTTGAACCCGCCCGGGCGGTTATTTTTTGACAAAACGTCTTAGTTATTATGAAATTTAGCAAAACACTTACTGTTTCCGGCTGCTTTCCTTGGGAATAAAAGGTTTTTGTTTTGATGTGTTTCCTCTGCTGTCAAAACTGACGTGGAATTGAACATAGATAAACGGAATATGATGCAGACGCGAAACACACTACATTTGTTTGTATATTTTGACCGTGAAAAATTATTGTAGCTAGAATTTTGCCGTAAAATATATCAACTATCTACAACAACGGCATTCTATCCGCTATGGATAATTTTGCCAATGTCAATACTACGTTGATTGATACATCGAACGAAACGCAAAATATGAACCGATTAGACGTAGGTATTAAAAAAATTTTTACGATCAAATAATAGGATGACGTGGTTGTTAGTGCAGATTAGTATGAAGTAGTAAGGTTCGATTTATATGCAACACTAGACGGCGGCACGGCGGCACAAAAGCAGTTTTTTAACCGCGGCGGAAATTTTTAATTGTAAATATGGAGCGCTGCGCATACGGTCACCACCAACCACAGTTTTAGGATAAATTATAAGAAAGCAAGGATAATAATTATGTACATGTACTTACGTACATACATACATACACATATCACGCCCATATCTCTTGCAACTTGCGTACCTAGTATACAAAAGTATTATTTATGTTGTAAAAGATTTTTGTCAGATTTCAGTTCAAGAGTGGGATCAATTGATTCGGAAGGTTTTTAGTGTTATGGGGTAGAAGGGTTCTAGAGTGGCACTGGGTCAAGATGTTCATGCTAGGGTAACACTTGGTTGAAAGGTTCTAAACTTATACCTAGCTGGAAAGTCCTAGAGTGTCACAGAACAAAATGCCAATACTAATGTTAAAATTTCGGGAAGGTCGAGAGTATCATTATATTAAAGGTTGTGGTCACCCTGGTTCGTTGGTAACACCGAAATATACCAAACATTGTATAGGGCTATAAATCCCTTTTCTAAAAATACCAATTTCAAGACCAAAAATTACAGGATTATCCAGATAGGAATGGATTAAAAACCTTAGTCAAAAAAACAATTAGAAGCACCTTCGATTTTAAAATTTTCTTAGTTACTTTAATAGATATCACCAAAATGTATGATATTTTTTAACTATGAAGCAATTCAACTGGTGTCGGTGATTAAAGGAAAAAGATTGTTAAAGGTGTTCGAAGGTTTGAAAATTTTAAGGCATGCGGCTCTGTGTATGTCTGATGGTCAACAAATATTGTTCAAAACCTAATGAACGGTGCGAGAATGCGACCGCTATATATTATCATATCATAATATCATACTCGAATATATAATGGCCGTCGCTAATTGGTTTTTGCTATTTATTTTTGAACTTACATCTATGTATACTGATTTATGCTATAAACGTTTTAAATTGAAATTGAAATTTAACAGTATTGCGCTTAAGGTGCCCGCAATGACGAAAATGACAAAGAAGTATCCCAAAAAAGTTTCTTAATGTCGAAGTTCGCAAAAAAATTTACAATACCAGGATGGACAAAAACGAAACAAAAATATGTTCGCGCAAAGTGCGTAACATGTTGCATTTTTAAACCTGAACTAATAAGTTGGCTTTATTTAGTTTAATGACTTTGCTTCTTCTGTAATAACGTTAAACTAAAAAGTTGTAAATATGATTTGAGATGTTATGAAGATAAGTGTTTTGTGAACTGATTAAGCCCTTATTTTTAGATGAATTCTTTTCATGTACTGAAAGTGTAAGAATAACAAACAAACAGACAGTACAGTTTATAGAGTTCATAATTAATATGGATACTATGCGTACAGCTAAGTCTTGGCGAATGGTTCAGCTTATTTCAAAATATGGTCCTTATAATATAATGTAGGTTAATATTCCTTCCAAGTTATAATATCAACTTTGTGTGAGGTCCACCGAGAATCGAACCCGGAACCTTTGCGCCGCAGGCAGTCGCACTACCATTGGTCGTCAAGTATTGTATCAGTACCAGTTAGACTAACATTATATGAAATGGTGACACCTCTATAATATACTCTTTGACATGACTTCCGAATTTCATTTGAATTTCGTTCCTTCCGGCGAAGTAGGACTCTTAACACAGAATCGTGATTTAAAAGCTATAATTCGATACTATTAACATATAATTAAGTGTTTACTTGTGTAATTACATTTATTTATATACATTAGTATTAATGACAATAAATGATACTTCTATGAATGTCCATTAGGTATTTGATATTTTCAGTAACAAACATAATAATGAACACGTTAATTTCAGTTCTATAAACTGCTATTGGTTTTATTGCTCGAAAATTGCATAATATTCAAAATAGGAATAAACGTAAAATATGTCTAAGCCAATGACTATATTTATCAACACATGTTTTACACCACTCGTAACAGAAAATCTTTCGCCGGTAAGCGAGGCTTGTGAGATCCCTAGCTAATACGACCTTACGCAGAAATAAAATCTTTTTGTTCGCAATACCCTCAATCGCGGCTTTAGCGTCGCTTTATTTGGTTTTGCAGACTACTTACGAAAATATCTACATAAAGAATGAATACCCAGCAAATAGATTCATCTTCTTGCGTTTTATTTTATCTTCGTAATTTGAAGTAGGATTATGAGCCAAATAAGTAGGAGCATTCAGACAATAGGCTTACTATCGCCTTCTGATTTGCGTCTAAAGTAAAAAGAGTTGTACTTATTTTACTGTATACGAGTGGTACTGTGTCGAGGATGAAATTATTTATTGTATAGCTACCTTTGGTGAGTACTTTACGAATGATCTTATTTCGTTTCTTTTTGTGTGGGGGTGCCCAAAAGGGGAGCTTTGACTCTTTTTGTTTATATTTTGGTTGCCCGATAGAGAATGCCGCGTGGCATTAGGCCCGCCCTTTATACTTTCTGTGCAATAAAGTTTGATAATATAAATAGCACATCAATACTACTTGGGGATATAGACATTGTACGTGTGTCATTTAAGCTACTTTAACCAGGTAATCTTAAATGCAGTATATAATGTGTTAGAGGGATTCATATAAATGTATCCTATCTACTAGCGGCCTGACCTGCGGCACAGTATAATTAATAGTACTAGCGTACAGTATGGTCACTCCCTGCCTTCCCCTACAAGCGTCGCCCACCGGCGCTCGGAGGACGCTCAGACACCGGCTAGCAAGGACGCGACGACGAAGGTCATTTCTTACTGCCGCACATTGCATTCCCGATTCGCGAACGCAAAATGGCGGCAACCCTGACATGTTGTCTCACACACACAAGCATGGTCCGCGTTCACCCACGCGAGCTTAGACTGTATGCGTAGCAACGCATTTGTTTCATACATTTGAGCGCCAGTGTCCGAGGTGTGCCTGCGGTTTCAATCGCTGCCAACCATTTTCCCGGAAAACCGGCTGAGTTGAGGAGACCTATATTTTTGATGATAACGATTTCAAAAGTCAGGACACTAACCTACTTTGCTTTAGTTTGACACTCTCGTATTTTATTTTCGGCTGTTTCAATTTATTTTTTACGATTGCGATGTGGTGATAAAAAGTTTTTCGATTTAATTCTTACTTTGAATTCTCAAAACGTGCCACAAAAAAAAATCGTTATTATTATTATGTTGGTACGTTTCCGTATCCCGGACTTACATGGACCCATCATCACATCACATGTTTTTTTTTGCACCAAATAATGTGTTGTGATGTGTACATCAAGCGGATACTCGCTCTGTCTGCACTATAGAAGTACACCCCGAGCCAGCAACCGCCTTATGCAAGGACTATTGCAGGAGATGGTTAGATAACTAGGGCTATGGGGAGGAATCAACTGGGCTGGTTGCTGGGTTATTGATTGAGACAACGGGACGCCTGCCAAATCAAATGTCTCAATCTTGATTATCTCGGCAGACGGCGACTCGCCGCCCGCTAGGTGGGCCTCCACTATTGGCTGTACGCGTAGATAATTATTATACCTAGCCTTCTAAATCCTACCGCTGAGCAAAGGCCTCCCCTGCAGTCTTCCACTTTTTCCGATCCAAAGCCAACTCGGTCCACCCCCTATGGTAGGCATCAAGATCGTCACGCCATCGTTTCCCGGGTTAAAAAAATTTGGCATGCAAAAAACATAATCATACAGAGTATAGCCCTCCGAACTTATAGGGTTCATTCAGACCATGAAACTGAACAACTTCCCATGAATAAATATTTCAGGAAACGGCAAAGAAATATTTACTTCGCATAGTAATTGCAGTCAGCTGATCGTGATTTTATATGGGAGGTCACATATTTTTTGTCGTTTCCTGACATATATTTCTAGGGGAAAGTTGTTCAGTTTCATGGCCTGCATGCTGCAAGCATCCTATCAGTATTCGGAGGGCTATTATTTGCAGCTATCACCACGTTCTGACAAACATTTGAGGGCCGTTTCAGAAAAATCGTGTATCCATGGAACTATAGATCAACCTTCAAGCTACTTGCGTGTATCACTATAGTGACAGGTTTACATTTTTAAAATTGTAATACGTATGAAACCTTCGATACCCTTAGTCACTTCTTACGACTCCCGTCAATAGAAGCTATTATAAGCCGGCATCACACGGCCGCATGCAAAATGTGCTAAGTTATAAAATACGTCTACATTAGCGCGCTGGCTGCGTCCGTCGACCGGCGCGGGGATAATTTTGGCTTTTCTTTTACCGCAATTAGCACACAGATTTCATTAAAATATACTTGGCTAGTTCTCTTCGAAACACGTTCTCCTGATAATTCCGTCATCATTTTTCAAATTATGTTTTTTGGTATTTTGGGGGCATTGCGTCATACTTTAGAGGAATACAGATAAAATTATGTGAAAGGCCCGCTTTTTGGTCGAGTAATTACAAAGATATAGCTAGCCCACTATTAGCTGTGATGGAATCAAGAGAACTGTATTCGGTGTATGACGGATCTAACAAATATGGTTCAATTGGCCTTGTTCATTAGTATTAACACGAGTAACATATACATACATATTAATTATTGTGGTATAATGAAAAATTTAAAATCCATTTTGAATTTGAATGAGATTTTCATGAAGAAAATTGAGTCCCACTATTTAGGTGACGGATCTGATAAAAATGCCCACGATTTTGGGTGACGGATCTGATAAAATGTAATAGTGTTTTTGTAAAACATAGTTTTAATTTGTTTATTTTATAATAAAAAGGAATATATAGTAGTAAAAGAAGTAAGAGAAAGTAAATAAATGAAATAAAAGGATATGTTTAAATCTGAATATTTATTTTGAATGATTTTTGGGCTCCTGGTTGTGCTTCTGGTTGTTTACATCAAATACTCCAAACCTTCCATGTCTATTTGCTAGCAGAAGCTACCCATCAGGATAAACAACTTTAGCTTTGATGCCGTATCTGTATCTCCTATAGTTTAGGTGGGCTCCTGGTGGTGCATCTGGTGTTCTTTATCAGGTACTCCAAACCTTAGAACTCTATATGCTTGCAGAAACGACCCATCAACCTGAACAACTTTTGCTTTGGTGCCATATCTGTATCTCCTATAGGGCTCCTGGTGGTGCACCTGGTCGTCTACATCAGGTACTCCAAACCTTCAAACTCGATATGCCAGCAGAAGCGACCCATCAAGCTGAAGAACTGTTGCTTTGGTGTCATATCTGTATCTCCTATAGTTTAGGTGGGCTCCTTGTGGTGCACCTGGTGGTATACATCAGGTACTCGAGACCCTCAAGTGATGACAAAAGGTAGCCTATGAGTTAATCCATGTTACCTCGATATGAATGCCAAATTTCCTGCAAATCGGTTTAGTAGTTTTTGCGTGAAGAAGTAACAAACATATCGGATTTATAATATTAGTAGGAAGGATATTATTAGTAAAATATAAACAAAAGACCCAACAGTGGGCACCGATTTAGTCCCACTTTTACCGAATCTCTTAATTCCATCATCACCTTATCAGATCCGTCATTGCACTGATGACGGAAAGTGATGGATCTGATATGAGGGATCTGATAACCAAAGCATATTTTTTGGCTTTTTGGCAAACTGATAGCAAGCAAGTACGAATGTTACACACAATGACCTTCAATTAGCAGTGGTACATCATATTCCATTGAAAGAAAAACTCACATTTACATGGAATTAGAGAAAATTGCAATGAAAGGTATGACAAAATCATGAAACAAAATGACAGATCTGAAATGTCTTAGCTTCTTGTGCGGATTTCCATTAATTTGCAACGTGTCTGCCTCGTTCAGACCCTGGGAGGTGACTAAGGTAACGTGCAGGCAGGGTTATCATACGTCTCAATCTAACTGTTAACGAATGACAAGCGCCATAAAGGGTGCGTTTGGATATGAGACGAGTTCTTGACACCAATGATTAAACGAGATTATCTATGGCAAAATTACTTTTCAATTGCTATCAAATGTCACCTTATGATACTGTCCATCACTATCCAACAATATGTAAGGAAAACCTATGTACGTATGACCAAAACACAAGATTTAATTCAGTTTCACTTTGCAAAGTCGGGTTGGACACCACCTACGGAATCTAGAGAACGACGTTTTAAATAATTATTTAAAAATATCTATAATAATTACAACCATTTCGTGAGTTTGCTTAAGGAATTAAAGGTCTTTACTTCCAAATAAAAAATCGAGAAAAATATATTATCGTCAGATCAATGTATTTTCTGGTGCCACTCATCAGTTCCCTCATCAATGAGAACTAGCCACTTAGTTTTTGTGTCTCCACAAAAGTTATTAATACAGCAAAATTTTTTGAAGCATTTGTGGAGGTTGTAAATGCAGGTTAAGTGAATCAAATAGAAGATACAGTTTACTAAGTTCATTAGTGTATATTCAAATATCTATTGATCTGCAGTTGAGTGAGAAATTAATATTTTCACTACTCACATATTTTTCTAATCCTACTCAATATTTTCATGAATCGGGTGGGCAGCAAGTAGTTACTCACTGACGGCCGATGTGGCGTAGTGGTAGTGCGACTGAATGCGATGCAAAGTTATGGGGTTCGATTCTCGGTCGGGCAGTCACAAAGAATATATTTATCATTTTGTGAATTTGTTCGCAGTCTGGTGAAGACATTGTAGGGTAAACCACCTGATTGTCTGAAAAGAAAGATGGTTCCGTGCTTCGGAGGGCACGTTAAGCCTTCGTTACGTAACCATGTCAGATGCCTACCACTAGTTGCAGGCGGTTGAAAAAACTCTGACATCAGGGTTCATCGGGTCCTTGGATGACTTGGTGTCCCACACGAAAAGAAGAAGTACTCACTAACAAGTCGAGGAATCACATTATTCCAAGTAGTGGGCACCAGCCTAAATGCTGCGGTGTTTACCGAAACAAGGCCGATACCACTCCGCGTAACGATCTCTTCCAGCCACTGAGCTAATTGTAAGAGGACATCTCGTAACGGCTTCATTGCAAGTTAAGCAGTAGTGGTACTAACAACCAGGTCTATTTCGCTTGGGATAATTCATACAGCGTTAAGTTTGAGAACGGAATAACACTTTGTGATCATTAATTGTATTTTGAGTTGATGTGTCACACGATAACATCGAATTGATGATGATGAATGAATTGAAATACAAAAACAGTACAATTATGCGTGAAAATTCGCTACACATGGTACCATGGTACTTGTGGGCTGTAGATATAATTATATGCTTTTTAAATATTTTAAATAAATTGCCAGTAAAACCAAAAAATATTCAATAACTCGAAATCCCGATAAATTTCTCTGAAGTTTGGGTGGGAGTGTTTGGCCAAATTTTGTCAATTATTTACTTGTAAAATAAAATAAGTGAATACCAAATTTTAAAACATTACAATCTTGCAAAAGTTTGCAAAATTTTGGGTGTGCAAAACTAAACCGGTATATGCAAGGGACGAGCCGTAGTAGCCCAGATGGAAGAGGATTCGCCACTTGTGATGGCGAAAGTCACAGATTCAAATACCGGCCACCTTAAAAATTTTGCAAGTTTTCAAAAATAAACTAAATGTTTAATTAGGGAAGAGTTAGTGTTATGTATCTCATTTTCATGAGTTATAAGCTGGTTATATCAACAAGTTCCTGACCATCTACCCTGAAGCGTGCGGTTTGAGGGCGGTCTGTGGGTGATATGGGGGAGGGGGGATATCACATCAGGAGCGGTGAGTGGCGAGTACTCAGGCGTTTAGCGTAATGAGGCCGATACCACTCCGCGTAACGATCACTCCCAGCCTCAACACAAATTTGTAAAGGGCTGTTACGCTGCATTGCCATTGCATGTTGCCACTGCGGCGCGCTTATTCATTTGTCAATATGCTACATGGGTATTAGTAATAATTACCTCTAGTATAAGGTAGTATAATATGTATCCGGGATATAGGCGTAATTTATGTATGTATGAATGTACAAAATAAAATATCTCCGCTAAGTGTTCGCTGGACTCCTGTCCCGGCGCCTCCCTCACCCGCGCCCCGCAGCCCGCAGCGACCTACGTTGATAATTGCTGAATAAACAAGAAAGCGCACTCTACCGTTTTTTTTCCAGCTGTTCAATTTCCTTTTCATCAGGAGCTTCGAGCGACGGAAAAATTGAGTTTAACTAATTATATTCAGCCCTCCATCGGCCACTCGAGAAAAAAATGGAAGCAATTATCGCAGGTCAGTTATTGCATCTGTATATCAGCTTGTATTTTTTGCGAGAAAGGGTAACAGATCAATCTCGATAAAAATAGATCTATTTAATGCCGTGTGATGTCGGCTTAGAATAGCATCACCCCATTTCCTTCCCGTGCGTGTCGTTAAAGGCGACTCGAGGGTGTGTATTGAAAATTCAGGCGATAGGCTGACGACCAGCCACTGTGGTAATACACAATATTCCAAATGACCCTCAAATGTTTATCAGACGTAGCGTGAATGTCCGTCTTTTTACAGCCGTTTACGCTCTGCTCTACCCCGTAAGGGATTATAGGCGTGATATATGTATGTATGTATTTATTGACTTGCTTAAAAATATCGAAAAAGTGTTTCAACTGTGAGGCATGTTGTAAGAAAAAGCAGCCATCTTGATTGAATCCGAACTTCCGCAATTTGCGAGTCGGTATTGAATTCATCGTTATTGGCTTTCGTTTCCTTCTTCTATTGGCGTATCTTGATCACGTTTCCTCATAGCTCGCGAGTAGTTTAAGTACTAATTGATTAAAGGAACAAGAGTTTCGAATACGAACTTTGGTGAATTGCGAATAATGAGAGCTCTCACGCACATCTTCGATCATTTTTATGGGATCTCTTCTTTACTCTCATAGGAAAATGAAAGAGACGAATCGTAAATAGTGTGATCGTGAACTCTGTATAGCTTTGGAACTACACCAGCGCGCGGGAAACAGCGTTACTAACTTTCAGGAAATGGAACTTGTTGTTTGTTGCTGATAAGAGAACGCTTCGTCTATTTAGCCCGCGCGCTTTCGTCACATTTAATAAATACATATAAAAGCATAAAAATAACTGTTACAAATAGCAAACATAGGTGAAGCCAGGAAATATTTTTGTAGATTATGTAATGTAAGGTGGAGATCACACATGTTATCCACACGTTGGAGACGCAAGCATTCTTGCTTCCGCTTGTCTAACCAAACTTAAACACAAATACAAATCACAGTACAATACGCTTGCCCACACTTTGCTAATATATTCGCTAATGCATTATGAATTCGTATCCACAACTGATTGTCCAGAAGATATTACCGGCTCCGCATTCATGAGTGGTAGATAAAAGCTAGCTTCGAAGGCAATATGTGTCTACCTGCGTCTGTGTTTCCAAACACATACAACCCTAATATTTCAAAGTAAGAGTGAACTGGCTTCTTCTGGGTGAGCTCGCTCCATCTTAGACTTTAGACTATCTGTCCTATGACTCAGACTAGAGTCAAGAGCAAACCCATCATAAATAAAAAAAAAATATATATATTATAAGCCTGGTGACTTCGCGAATCGGAGGGAAAATTACTATATATTCACTAAGAATAGACTTAATATCGAGATCACAAATGACTATATGAGCAGGAAATGCTTGATAGTACTTACTCGAAGCTGATAAATAAATCACGCTGATAACTCGTAGAGTGAGTGATAAGGGTCGTGCTGGGGAACGACCAAATCTTGTAACTTAAGCTTGGACCTGACTTGCGAAGAAGACGAGTTTTATTCAATTTTCAATGTCTATTAGAGTATTTTAATGGGAAGGTTAATATATAGTTGTATCGGTTAACCCCTAGTGTACCAACTATTGTTATGCTTTGAACTTTAAGTGAGGGTAGAAAGGTTCTTTAACACTGGTACATATGCTGACCAGGGTAGATGAGGCCTTGAAATTAACTCCGGTCAGACTGACCTGTACAAGTGCCACTTCAATGAACGATTCATTGGAGCATCGTTAATAAAAGTACAGTCTGCAGAATGAGCTGCGCGTTATTTATTGGATTACTCTTAATTAATCACCAGTTGCTGTTAATTAATTTGCTGTCGTCTGCAGGATCAGCGAGTATAATTATAGCTGTAATTTACGTAAATATGAATTATAGTGCAAATAAAAAATAATCAGTTCCAAAAATAAGATGATAATGTGTATATATTTATAGGCAACTTGCTATCCGCTCACCGGCTTCACCCACTACTACGCATTTGACAAGATGGAATATTTGCCGATTCACGAAAGAGGGACTAGTATTTTTTGTGTTCAAACGATTGCAGCTTACTTTGCACTTCTGACCATGGATCACTAGTATTAATTTTGTCGGTGTTTCTGACATTGTAAACTTCACTCGTCACATCCAGCACTCGCTTCCATGTATTTAGTCTTCTTCTTCTTTTTGTAACGTCAAAGACCCGATGAACCCTGGTGTAAAATATTTTCAACGTTGTTTTTTATGTGTGCACACATGATTAGGTCCTCGCGAACTTACCAAGAAGGGTGAGGTACACTGAGACGTGCTTTAAGTAAAGCTAGAGATAATAAATTCAGTTTGGAGTCGCTAGTCACTCCGTCTAAGTTTTCAGATTTCTTTAGAATCACGTCTGTAATAAGAAGTACAAAAGTGTAGGTAAATAATACTTAATACTACGCGTATATCTAAGCAGATTTACATGGTGTTGTATTTTGGAGCGAGTGCTTCGTGATATTGCCGAGCACGTGATACTCATCTGACAGACTGGTGCCGGGCTCTGGTTTCGGGCGGGTAAGGGACGAGAATGGGGGAAATGGGGGGCTACGATTGCATTTCAGCTGGAGATTTATACCTATGTCTTGCTGACGTACATCTGGAGCAGTCACGTTGTAAACCCATCTTATTTATTTTCGAATACCTACAGAAAAACATTTTATATACTCTTACTTATTTACTTACTTCATTATTATTGTTATAAAGGTCTACAAAAATACGGAAGCAGATCTATAATGTTTTGCGTTAATAAAATGGTATTTTCGTATTTTGTAAAACGCTGTTCTTTAACGCAAAACAGGATTAAACCAAATATAAGTTATTAAAAAGATTCTCAAAACGAACGACGTGTAGAAGTAAGGCGGGAATCACACTTGACGTCCGTTGCTGCTTATTTTAGCGCATGCGTCTGTAAGATGAAAAGAAAAAGCGGATTTTCTTTTCATTCCTTATTTATCGCACTTTTAGGGGGCCTCATGAAATGATGCTTTGATCCCTCTGACCCGCCGCGAGCCACTTGATCCCTGCAGATACTTTGAGTGGATTATGCTCGAGCCCACCTTTCCACTTCCACATTAACTGGATGTACTTCCGCTAATGTTCAACTAGCAAAAGAGCTTAAAAAACACAACTTTTCTTGAGTTCTTATCTGCCTAATGGATATTATAAGATTGTGTGTTCTAGTCATAACAATTTGAAATTCAGCAAAAATAAATACCTTTTCCTAAATTTACTTTAATTTTTCCTTAAATCCGTTGTCTGCGAACAAATTAAATCAACCATTTTGTAATTATTTAAGCCGTCGCTTAGCATAAATCATTTGGTTTTTCGAAGCTTAACAAATACGACTGTGGAAACCCTCGGAATATCTAACCCTGGGATAAAATTTAATTAGATTCTGCGGTAGAGGTGAGCATTTGAGCAAGTTTGACAACAACCGCGAGGGACGACCTTTCACCTTCCGATCGGCTCGCCTCACTCACCCCACTCGCTCCAGGAACGTCGACTGGCTTTGATGTATTACATAAATGGCGTACTCAACAAGAGTTCATGTTTTGATCTTGCGGGGGTTTGTTAAGTGTTCCAGTATTTAGTGGCGATACGACTAAAATGAGGTCTTTATTGAGAGGACGGGTGTCCCTTGGGGTCTGGTGACCAAGTTACAAAGGAAGCATTCTTAAGTTGTGTTGATGAAGTATTGGTAAGAGGTTGCGTGTCTGCGTGTGTTCTTCCTAGAAAAAGTCGATTCATTCGCCCTCACACATTAAAAATGCGAGTCTTTGTTTTACTCTGTACCTGTTTTTTTACGGCACACGAAGTATTTATCTTCGGCCTTCAGTTGTTTTTTGGGTAGGTAAGTAAAGTTGTTTACACAGGCAATGTTTACGTGTTCCTGCGGGAAATTAAGGTTAGACTTTACATACATGCAGATTACTTGACCTTATTAAAATTTGGTTTCCTTATTCAATATGTATGTTGTTGTCACGAATTTAATTTCCAACACACAAAAAGATTATAGAATATACTTAAAACTAGAGTATTTGTAAGTATAACAAGTTACAACTAACTAAAAGCAACTGATGTGCAAGCGCGTGTCGGGCACGGGTCGGGCGCGGGTCGGTTCTTGGAATACAATATATTGTTTCAAAAGGTACAGAAAAAAAAACAGTGATTTTAGAAATTAGCAACATAAGTATCAAAAAGACGTTATATGATGCAATTGAATTGAAAATAGTCTGGCAAAGAGCCAACTAGTTAGTACGAGTATCTAAGTATAACCGGTCGGGCACTCAAAAATTTGATATTTATTAATTTTTGAATCTGTTACTATTCTGGTAAGGAGATGAGCAGACTGAACCACCTAATTGTCCAAAAAAATTATGTTTTCGTGCTTCGGAGGACACGATAAGCTGTTCATCCTGGTTGCTGTCTATGATTACTTAGACGGCGGTCGTTACACAACCACATAAGAGGCCTACTAGTAGTAAGCAATTGAAACACTCTCGACACCAGGGTTTATCGGGTCGCTGGACGACTCGGTGTCCCACACGAAAAGAAGAAGTATGACCGGTTTGACCAATGCACTATACTATGAAATCAATAATGACCGTGAGGATGATAATTAGTACTTTACAGTTAAATTACTGTTGCAAATGATTTTGAAAATTACAGTGCAAAGAAAAATAAAATAGTCAGCCGCAGATAATACTATGGCAGAGGGTCCATTTTCCTTTTTTAACATTTATTTTAGTATGGAGATGACAGCAGTCAAATAGACTTATTGAAACGGCGGTACTTTAGTAATATAAAGTCTTTTTTGTAGTTAACAATTACTTTCACGGAAATTGGGTAAATGATTGAAATACCGAAATAGCTCCGTAGCACTTTGCTACGAAACAGCTACGAAGACTTTTTCTACGAATATAAAGCATCGTATTGGGCCCTGTTACGATCACCAGTTCAGTTTTCTCAGAAAATCCTCTCAGCTGAGTTCATTTCCCCAAACAATAAATCACGACGACAACGCTTCGAGTGCTTTGCTATTTTATTAACTAGGAATCACAGTACCAAATAAGTATTCTGTTTTAGAAATACTTCTGTATTCTTCTATATTCTGCTTTAGGTATATGTTATCTGTTATATCCTCGGCAATAATATATATTTTTCAGAATTGTATTGCTATCGTGTAAATAAAACTGGTTTAAAAATCTTGCCTGTCTGTGTAGTTAAGTCTCGCAGAGAAAAAATTTACATGACTTGAACTTCAACGACTCCTCGTGCTTACGCTGTGCAGATTATACAATTTAGATATTTAAGTGCTATACTTTTCCGAGTGCATCGCAAACACAAACGCTTCCTTCGCTTATGTCGATGATGTTATTCGTTCCCATACGAGTCACATTAGCGTGCAAAGCGGCCTCCTGTACCACTTACTCTAGAGAGCAAGACGTTCATACATATGTGATGAAGAACTCTCTCGGAGACGGCGAGAGGCAAGCGAATGGATCATGAATGAAATCCCGATATTTGGTGTTGATAGGATGGAATCTTAGCTAAGGAAGATTTGCATTTTTTGTGTAAATGTTGGAATTTGAAAGTTTAGTTCTGTTTGAGCGACAAAATGACGTGGCGGCTAGAAAGTGCTTCCATACATTTTTTATGATTTTTTTAATTAAAAATAATAGTAGTTTATGCAACTGTCATATAATCGGGGTCATTAGCATGCGAGTGTCTGTTTATCACACGAGGCGTAGCCGAGTGTGATAAAAGATTGACACGAGCATTATAATGCCTAATTATATGCAGTTGCATACACTATTTTATCTACACTCTAAAAAATTCACTCAGTTGAACACTTTTCTAAACGTCCGCACCGGCGATTGCAAGGCCCGATACATGGTCAAATTCAATACGAGAACGTTATATGGCTTGCTATGAATTTTTGAAGATTCTTTATAACAGTTGTTTAGATGTCGAGTCTCAACAGCAAATAACTAAACAACTGAACAACACTGAACAACAACTGAACAACATCGGAATAACATCTGAACAACAACTTATCAACATCTGAACAACATCTCAACAACAACAGAACAAAAACCTATTAAAACAACTGAACAACATCCGAAAAATTACCGTACAACAACAACTGACAGGTGCGGCGGAAGTTGGCAATAAGAGTATTGGCAACAAAAAAACTTCGTTTCATTTCTCAACTTTATCGTATTAAGAGTTTTCTCATTAAGTCATTACGCTTCTGTAATTTATAGTAAACCCTAGTTTTTATAGACAGAATGCATAAAGTAGGTGTTTTCGAATTCATAATTCGAACATTATGAGACGAGTGTAGATAAAATACAAAATGAAGGCGTTACCTATTGATTTCAATTAAAAATACTACATTATAAACGAGTTTAAACAAAGTGACCTTATCGCTTAAATAAATAGTTAACGTACCTTCATACATAAAAAAATATAATAAATAAATATTTTAGTTTAGCTCAGATTTAATTATTATTTGTCCCTTTATACTTATTTGGAAAATTAAAATATCTTTTCACCTCTCCAGCTTGAAAATAA
Source organism: Tuta absoluta (assembly GCA_027580185.1). Taxonomy (NCBI): domain Eukaryota; kingdom Metazoa; phylum Arthropoda; class Insecta; order Lepidoptera; family Gelechiidae; genus Tuta; species Tuta absoluta. The sequence continues at coordinate 2,332,346 of JAQAHW010000059.1, forward strand.
TATATTTGCCGCGTAAATTCAGTGGGCAAAACTCGTTTTTATCCACTCGATTGAGAAAAGTGATTTGAATTACGAACATCCTTATTTTATCAGAAAACTATTTCAGCCGGTTATTTATTTCTTTTTGTAAGCGGTTTTTCTATTAAATAAATCTGACATTTCTGAATATTGGCAGGCCTGTGTCACTCCGCGTGTAGGTATTGAAAACATACCTCCAGGCGCCGGCCACTGCGAAAGGGCTAATCTAGCGGGCTGCCGCAAGCGAAAGAAGTCACACGCGTGCGCTATTTGTTCAACTTTCTCAAAAAAAAATTGCAAGATGGACAGACGAAAAAAAGCAAAGAAATACTCTTGATTTGATTACATTATGTTCCTTTTTGAAATGAATTTAATTCTAATCAAACTCTTTCTTTTTTTGTTGAACAAAGTACCTACTATTCCAAAATCCTAAAAGTAAGTATTTAAAATTAAATAAAAAGGTTTAGTCGTTTCATTCGAGTTGCATTTCATCTGTCGTACGTATTCATTTACGAACTTAGACTAAGAGCCCAACGCAGAATATTTATATGTGATACGTCTATGGAATTCTTTTCAACTTAAAGAAAGTTTGCGAATCCATATTGTGAATTTCTTGCTTGGAAATATAATAAATAATTTTAAAAATAAAATAATATTTTGCAATATTGCAGTTAAATTGTAGGTGCAAGATAAAAATTATATTGTGCTAGTTTCGGTGAGCACTATTCACACTCAGCACATATTTAGGTACTAGCTGATACCCGCGGGTTCGCGCGCGTCTTAGTTTTTATTTTTTAAACTGATATCGGTTTTTAATTGAAGAATAATTTTAATCGATTTAGGTGTTTTCACAAAATTTCAAGATATGCAACCAGCGCCAGGACTTGTTATTACATACATACATACATATACCGCGTGTTACAGAATAACAAGTAAAGCCGAGAGGATGTAAAAGGGACCCTTGTAAAGAGTCTATTGACAAAAAATTTAAGCCGTAGTGTCGATTTTGAAAATTACGAAAATTATATTTTTATATCAAATTACTCGAAAAATTTATCGTTGCATCGCAGCACTACTTTGACAGTTTAAAGTTCAACTGAAGTTGCCAACGCGGCGCAGCGAGATTCGATATACATTGCTTGTTATTTCATGGGTGTTATCATTTTAATGAACTGAAGATAACCAGAAATGTATGCCAAATCGAAATTCGTTGGAGTGGAAGTGTAGTACTGACCTATACTAGTGCTGTTATTATTTCATCGACTGATGAAAATAAAGAATATTATTATTTTTGCGTTATTTTGTAACAGCTTGTATAGGCAGAGCGTAAACGACCGCTAAAAACGGACATTTATGCCACGTCTGACAAACATTTTAGGGTCATTCAGAAAATTGTGAATCGCCATAGTGACAGGTTGTCAGCCCATCGCCTAAAATTGTTCGTCGTCGCCTTTTACGACACCCACGGGAAAAAATTAGTATACATTATAATATTATTATTATTAGTATATATTTTATTATTATTATGTTGGTATTCTTTCCGGATCTCGGGCCCACAGGGACCCGGTCCTTTGAGGCATGTGTGGGGCCAAAGCCAACAGTACAGAGGCCTTTTTTATACCAAATAATAGAATAGAATAGAATAGAAAACACGTTTATTCACTGTAAACATACACAATACACAAGAAGTAAAAAAAATAAAACAACATAAGTAATAAAAGTTTCTAAAGCGAGATGTAGGTGGGTGCAACCATGTCGTTTTACTCACTGCTGTGCATTGTGTGTGACAGTGAAAAGGCGCTGGCTCAGCTTGTTGTCACAGCAAGCTGTGACGCTGATGATTCTGCCAGAAACCTAAATGAGAGCGTGAGCGAAACAGAGAGGAAAAAGAAAGTTAGTATAGTAGCAGATAAAAAAGAAACAAAATATACGTAATATATAATATAAATATATAATATGATAAGGAGGTATGGCATGGATATACAAAATTAAAGTGTAAATATAAAAGTATATAAAGTATATATTATATAGTATAAATCAGTACATAGATAATACAGGGACCTTTCGTGCAGTTCTAGATACAGCTGTCTGATGTAACGGTTAAAAGATAATTTTTATATAATGTGTTGTGATGTGTACATCAAGCGGATACTTGCTCTGTCTGCACTATAGAAGTACTCGTACACCCAGAGTTAGCTCCCGCCTGATGCAAGGACTATTGCAGGTTTATTACTTCATTAAATTAAATTTTCGGCAATAATCGTATAGCATATACAATTGTGCTGCTAGGTCTTAGACTGCATGAACGTACTCGTCGCTGCCTGCTGCGTGCCCGCCAAAAGTAGGAGTAAACGCTCATGTTGTGCGCTAGATGGCGTAAGTAGTTTCTCGAAGTAAGCAACCCTAGACCGCGGCTCATATTCCCTCAAAAAAATATTTGGCAGGTATGTAAATGAACACCGTGGTCGACTGGAACGCGAGCTAAATTAAATCATATTGTCTATCAGATTGAGTACATATTTCTTTGAAAACCATTGCGAAGTAAAGCTTCTGTAACGTTAGTTACTAGTTATTATTCTGTGATATTGGTACATATTATGATATTATGTAATAATTCTGAACGAATCTTGAAAGTACCGTGTGATGCCGGCTTAGAATACCGTGTGATGCCGGCTTAGAGTACCGTGTGATGCCGGCTTAGAATAGCATCACCCCATTTCTTACCCATGGGTGTCGTAAGAGGCGACTAAGGGACTCGAGGGTTAGATGTGTAGTGCAATTTTAGGCGATGGGCTGACAACCTGTCACTATAGTGATACACAGTTATCTGATTGACCCTCAAACTTGTGTCAGACGTGGTGTTAATATACGTTTCACGGCGGTTAACGCTCTGCCTACCCCGTAAGGGATATAGGCGTGAGTTATGTATGTATGTATGTATGTATCTTGAAAAAAATAATTTCACGGGAATTTTTATTTTGTCTGAGGCATTCGAGCTGTACAGCCAATTTCTCAAACTTGAGATTGGCAGAATTTTCTCACTGGTAGAGGTAAAAAGTTGTGTGTACCACACGAGAGCAAATTCATTCGCATCTCGTGCTGTTGAATCCCTCACTGAGCTCAGGATACAACTTTTGAATCACTCGCTACGCTCGTGATTCAATTTTAGTATCCTTCGCTATCTCGGGATTCAAAATTAGCACTCGAAGCAAAAATGACCTTTGTCCTCTTGTTGTACAAAAACTTTTATTTAAGTATAATAATTATTATAATAAATATATAAATATTTTAAAAGTAATGAATTCTGAAAACTAAATAAAAATCCTGCTCTAGTTGACTTAAACGTGTATTTTATCAGATTACTGTCTCATTAACTTTAAACGTTAAACAACAGCAGCCATGATGGCAAATAAATTATTTTTTCGCAAAAAAACAGTCGCCAAAAGGAAGCAGAGAGTCAATCGCAGCTGAAATTAATTACGAGTTCCGGGAACTTCGGCGCGGGAAAATATCGCCTGTTTGGGTATCAATGTGTCTCTTCCACTCGTGTATCTTTTTACATAGTGGACTTGACGTGCAATCATTACAAATAATAATTACACGAGAAAGAGAATTTATTATCATTACTCATAGTACATACGTTTTATTTTTTTGGACATTTGGATGTGTTGAGGCTTAGTACATAGGTAAAGAACACAAACCGTGTCGTAGGTTTGATCGCCACAAAACAGAAATATTTGTTAACTAACTTTTTAGATGTATGTCTGAGTTTTTATGTTAAATAAAATGCATCTAGCTCTTATACTACAATTTAGCTAGAAATTGAGGTGAGGGAAGCATTCAACGAGCACCGCACTATTAGTAACGAGACCCTCACTCACAAGAGATGCATTTCACTTCATATTGCCGACCTCTACAACAAAACGTTACTTCATACTGGCCTCAATTACACCACAGAATAATAACTAGTAACTAGCGTTCTTTAGCTTATTTTTGTTACAAGTGACGGCTGAAAATTTAAACTGGCAACTTCTTAAGAAGTATATACCCCTAGATTATTGTTTTTATTCTGTGAATGCATTTTTTTCAAATTTTGGGTTAAGTTCAAAGTTTTTGATACGTCTTTATAAGATTTTTTTCGAACAAGCGACAATAAAGTAGTATAAAAATTGTTACAATAAGTTTTCCAGCGAGTCAAAGTACGTTCGTTATGAAACTTCATCCGACCACCCCCCTCCTCCCCTATCTGCCTTTTTCACGTCCTCGGAATAATAATTATAACTATTTTTTAACGCGAACATGCACCACTTCTTTTGCCCTGTTGCTGAACAACATTTTCAAAGATTTTTATAAATTCGTAGAAAATTAATTAATTTACAGAGTATTTATTATTTAACTGACAGTTAAGAATTTAATTCTCTTATTTAGCCTAGACAAATGATTGGATTTATTCAGTAGTGGGTAAGTAATTTAGAGATAGAAGGAAAAATAAGGTTTAGTAACTTACAGTCTATTTCCCTGGCGAGATTCAATTTTGTAAAATATATTTAAACAGTAACAAGTTTTTTTATACTTGCAAAATATTAAAGCGCGGGCAGGTCTTTTTAATATAAAATAGGCCTGCAGTTGTCTTCTACGCAGGGCTAAGATGGCAGCACGACTCTACAAAAGTTCTATACGATTTGACATTACGGCGCGACTTCTAGTCTTCGATTGAGTCTTCGCGTTACAAACTGGACATTTTGCCGTAGACGATTATCACTATCAAGACCATGAAGATTTTCATCGGAGGTTTTCACCCACTCAAAAACTGTAGTTTTTTCAAATTTGCTTATTGTGTAATAAGTTTGAAGAAATCACTTAAATGGAAGTAACGTTACACTGTGATTTTGACTTATTTATTCCTTAGCTTTGTAATTTTACTATTATAGTCATCATCATCTACAAAAAACTGTGATTTATTATCACGTAATATTTACGTACCGAATTCGACCTCATTGTTCCTAATCCTAAAAGCCATATAATCTATTTAAATAAAATACCATTTGACACTTGCCAAAAAGTTATTCATAGGGTTGCCTAGCTAAACAAAAATTTACTATCGATAACCTGAATATATAGGTACACATATCGCGGCTTTATTCCTTGCGGGGTAGGCAGAGCGTTATCGGCCGTAAAATACGATCGCTATCGCCACGTCTCACAAATATGTAAGGTCCGTTTTAGAAAAATCTTGTATCACAATAGTGACAGGTTGTCAGCCTATTGCCTAAAAATGTAATACACATAAAACCCTAGAGTCTATCAGCCGCCTCTTACGATACCCGCAAAAGAAATAGGATGATGCTATTCTAAACCGCGGAGCCTGGAGGAGTTTGGCGGAGCAGTAACTCCCCATGGTTACTGCTCCGTCGTTAGGAATGAGGCATCGACCGAGAAGAAGAAGATTCTAAACCGGCATTACACGGCAAATCGATAGAGGCGTCGGTAGGACTGATTTCGAAAGTCGCAGGTTCCTGCATTATTTGAGATTTGAGATAAAACTTTTATTTATTTAATCAATTATTAGTTATTTTTGTATTACATTTCTTTCACGCGGTGCATGCCGTGTGGTTTTAGAATTTGAATGACAATGCTGCGTCTGAGTGACTTCTTTCGTGGCGCGAACTAATGGGTATTGCAAAAGTAAATCGCCAGTGGAAACAAGTCCATCCAATCGTCATCAATAGCTACAACCATAAAACCATGCACCTTTTCTTATTGAGGCGTACCTACTACGAGTAAAATACCACGCTTTGTAGGCGACCCAAATGTAAGGCGTTGCATTCACTAAGAATTTGAGAACTGTACTGTTCGTTACTACTGCTGATACTTGCCTTCATTGATTTAAGGACACCTAGAGCTAGAAATGGGTGATCAAATTCCGCCTGGCACTACTTGTAGTTTTTTCCTGCATTTAAATTGTTGAAATTCACTGCTAACTAAGAATAATAATGGCTTCAATTTGGGATATATTAGAAATAAACTATTCTTCCTTACTTACTTTCTATGAAATGAAATATTGAAGAACACCTATGGCGGGTGACAAAAAGTGATGCCAATAGGCAGAATGGAGGGTTCCAGGTGGTGTCGGGAAAAGGGTAGCTACCCGCCTGGCCGGGTGTTGTGGCCAGGGGACCGACTGGTCCACCTGGATAGAATTGGAAGTTGTATATATGCGTTGCGCGGTGAAACACTTCGATACCGCGTTTCAGGCTCTTTGTTCTGTCATGTGGCGCCATCTTGCAGATATGTTGGAACTTCTGTTACGTCTTGCTTGCTCGTGAACCACTTTGAGTGAGCTTCTTGTCGTAGCTCCCAGAGGTCGCTACACACCCATTTTTGACTAGGGGTTAGATTAAAACCAGCAGTGTGCTGTGCCTACACCCATTTCAGCTCATATTGTATATTTGTACTGAATTTATTTATTGTTGTGCCTAAGATGTGATGCGAAATAAATATATTTGTATTTGTATATAAATTCTCTTAACTTAAATTAGTGCTGTCACTTTCTGTAAAATTAGTTTAGAGAAGGATAGGAGATATCTATGACTTAGATATCTCCTATGCTTTTCTAAACCTATTTGTCTGAAAGTGACAGCATTAATTTAAGGTAAGTTAAGAGAATTTATATCCCGAATTGAGGGCGATATTATACTACTCTGAAATAGGTACTACTTTGAAACTCTGATAATCGATATCGATAGTCTATTGAAAGTTTTCTATCATCGGTAGCACTACTAAAAATGACGTTACTTACGTTGTCAAATGCTTGGATTGAAGGAAAAAGTTATACAATGGACAAAATGATCATACTATCGAAACTTTGAACAAAAAATTTAATGTATGAAACGCAGGAGATCTTTCATGGCGGCTATTATATCTGTTTCACTTATTTCCGTTTTCTTTCTCTTTTGTTGGCAATAATGTCAACATCATTTGATCTGTGGACTCAGTTCAATCATCAAACAAAGAAATTGTTTTTAAGTTAATACTGTTTATTTTGCTTTGCTTCTTATCAAATAATTTTAAATAAGTAACAAAACCATAGTATTTGGCAAAAGCAAAGGAATAATGAAGTATAGGAAGTGTGAAATTTGTGAATTTGAAACCGAAAGAAAGGATGGACAGAAATGGTATTTCATGGCTCAGTTTCCTCTGGATAAAGAAAGGTAAGTAAAAATAATTATAATGATAATGCCTAGAATATGACTCATAAACATCGTTATTATAGCAATAAACATTAATTTGTTACTGTTATGTAGTACGACCAAAAATAATATATATAATCGATATCGATACCATGCGTTGTCACTTGGCACAAATTTATTTTTAATGGAGAATGTTTCTAACATTTCCTAACAACCGAGTTCTGGGTCAGAGTACCTATGTTTTTCGGGGCGGGGGGATATTGGAGTAAACGCTTCTGGGCCCTATGAAACGTCGAAATTTACTATTGGCAAAGCCTCTTCCATCTGCGCTACCGCGGCTCGTCCCCTGCCCGCGTAGGATAAGATACACTTGCAAAGTTCACGGGCAGGGGACGATCCGCGGTAGCTCACATGGATGAGGCGTCGCCACTAGTAAAGGAAAAAGTCGCAGGTTCAAATCATAGCCACGGTTGAAAAAAAATGCGGGTTTTCCAAAATTGTATACATAACACGGGAAGTGTTTTAACAATTTTTAATCAATTACAGGTATTTATTTTTTGATAAGATATAATTATATGTTTCAGGTGAAGAAGAAATGTACCGCTATATAGCCCTGAACGAATGGTACAACAAAAAATCTTCGATCTACCCTACAATGAAGTTATGTGCAATGATTGAAAATATGGTCAAAGTTTTTGATGAAGAAATAGGACCTACACTAAAAATTGTAGACGATTAAATGCATGGACATGCTTGTATGAACTCCGCCAAACCAGACGCTCTCTTTTCTTGAAGGAATGGGGTGTGAGGTTTTTCTGAAGTAAAAGTATCCTCTAAGTGTTGACCAGTTATACAAAATTTGGTAAAAATTCGTCTAGTAGTTTTTGCTAGAAACGTGGACAAACAGACAGATAGAAACAGTTATTTTTTTACTGTTGTTTTAAGACCTATAACTTGAACGGAATTTTAAGTATTCAAATGTACAGACTTGGTTGAGTTACTGTTTTATTATATTTATTTAGAATTTTACAAAATAAATAATTATTGAAATCCTTTAGCTTGTTTTACTTAGAAAAAAGTCCATTACTTATGTTTCGGCAACTTATTGTTATTGAAATATTGAGTTAAAATTGTTTCGATAATATTCAAATACGGGGAGGTTCCGAACGACCGTCTTTCCCGAAAACGCTAAGCTCCACCGGCTAAACTGAACAATACCCAAGAAGCATAGGTCAAAAATTTAAAAAAAATTACCTTTCATCGAGTATTATTCGGTCAGCTTAATTTTTGTATGGGAGTTACTACTTTTTAATGTTGTCTATCACTTTTGATCCTCGGTGAAAGTTGCTCAGTTTGACGGGCTTAGGGTCTTCGGGAAAGTCGGTTGTTGTCGGAACTTACCTGCTGCTAAATTGCTGAAACATAATTATTATTAGAATAAAAATATTATTTTGAGCTGCCGCGCCGTTTTGGCAGCTACGTTGTCGATATGGATAAATTGCAGGCTGTCGCGTAGCTACACCACTACGTGTGTTCTTTATATTGGCTATACTAGACTTGACTTGTTTTGTCATGTTGGCAATGATTTGGGAACTGCGTTTTGACGTTTTGCGTCGTTCATTTTTTTTCTTCGGAGTCCCAACTCTTAAAACGCTAGTTCTATAGTTCTATTATATTCTCTTTGAAAATGATTGTAAACAATAAAAACAACAACAAAGAAAAAAAATATATTATTTTTGCAATATGTGGTTATATAATGGTCATATACCATTGATTTACAAAATAATATATCTCAAAGTGATCTCAAATCACGTAAATGCTCAATAATATGTAAGTAACTAATAGCACTATTAGGAACTTTGATCTTATTATCAAGTATGGATTTTTTGTGTGATTTCCTCATCTCTTAATTATACCTATCCACCTACTTTACCTATTGATTACATATTTTGTTCACAACTCTTGTATTTTGTGATATTTACAGAGAAAGAAGCTTTACAGGACATAAAAACCTTACTGTTTCATGAATTAATCAATCAATCATATCATCCTCAGCGTTCACTGCTGGCTTGGATATCTAGTTCTTGTATTGAACGCCACTAAGCATGATCCGCGATGGCATTTCTACGCGCTTACCTAGCCTGAGCCTATAAATACGTTTTTGGATTCGCGGTTTCGACTCAAGAATATTTCAATCAGCAGTGGTTGTCGGGTCTGCTTTGCTAATGAGCTGACTAAGGAAGGTAGGTACTGCTTATCTGCTGTGCTGCGTTTCATACTTCCTATTATATTTACTGGCGATTTTTTTGTGCAGTGATGCAATGCCATCAAAACAATGAAACATATTTCTCCTACAGCTACGGTTATTTATTTATTAGCCATGGTTTTATAAGAGTTTATAGTGGGAGTATGGAGAGTCAGACTCTTGTGCATAAATATACAATAACAGTTGGTAAATAACAACATTATTTTTGTCTTTTCAGAATACCCTGCCACCATTTCATTTTGTTGTAATCCGCAATAAAGTAATTGAATATTTATCACATGAGGATAAGAATACCTAATGATTCATCAGCTTCAGCAAGCCTCTGCTAAAATTCGGCCTCTCTCTCGTGTCATAAATAATAATTTAAGCTCTACAATTGTTGTATTTATTTATGTACCATTTCAGTTAAAATAGAACATTTATGGCTAACGGACAAAATAAATGGAAAAATAAGTTAATAGCTTATTACTGACTGAATACCCTGATGATTTTTGGATTCGTTGCCTGTTCAGACAGGGATGTATTGTCTTAAATTAGCGCACAACTGGCGTATATGAGCATAATTACAGGTGCGCGGGGAAAATGGTTTCGTGACTTGCATTGCAGCGTATTAGACCGTAACTTTTACTTTTATTAAAGACGCTTCCAAAGGCTAGATGAAGCTTTCCGCTGGTCGAGTCGAAGTTCAGATACTGAAGCTTATTACAGAATCAGTTTAGTATTTGTACTTTACTCTGGACCACCGGTTTTTAATAAAATACCTTTTTATAGAGGTAAGAATTCCGCCTACCCCGTAAGGGATATAGGCGTGATTTATGTATGTATGTAAGAATTCTAAAGTAGAGGGGTAAGCACCTAGCCTATGGAGGCGTGTTTAAGAAAAAAAACTATTTACGAAGTGTATTAACTACAAATCCTATCAATATAGGGATAAAACACACATCGCCATCTAGCCCCAAAGTCAACTACGTAATATGTTTAGGAACTAACATTCAACTTCAAATTTTCATACTGATTTTTAAAAACACTCTGTGCCATCTATTTCCTGTTAAATAAACGGGTATAAATAATAAATTTTATACAAAGCAAGTAACGTTTCATGTGTTGGGGTGTGAAATAATATTTTAAATTCTTTTGCACCTACTCCTTTATGTTAATCTTTATCTCATCTACTTACTTTATTCATTCCCATTTCTTTTTGCCGTTTATAGCCAAATACTGTGTTTTCCTAAAATTTAAGTGGTTACCTACGTGCCTGTAGGGCATTATAACAACTTAGAATAAGTAAGTATGAAGCTAATATCTATAGTTAGATAGGTACTACATACAAAGTAAGAGCAAAGAGAATACTAAAGCGTAGATAATATAGATTACCTGCTTGGTAGTTGTAAATTTTTTATACAGAAACTATAAGTTTAACGTGCCCTCCGAAACACAAAAGTCCGGCGATATGATCACGTGATTTAAGCCAAAGCAGACTAGAAATTTAAAAAATATATCTTACCAAATTGGAAACAATCTCATAGTATAATAACTTTGCGTGTCCCGTCCATGAGGTGAAAATGATACTAAAATAACCCGAGCTGAGCTTGATTGTACTATCAGCAGTTTTTTGTAGACATTTTGTGTAAAAAAAAGTTTTTAATGAACAAAATCACCTCATTCGCTATACTAAAATAAATATTTAGACATAAATATTTCGTATTTCTTGAATGCGAACTTGAAGAAACTGCTACGAGATTTCTAATATCTAATTCTATTAATATCTTTTATCTTTGAATCAAATATCTCATATTTCCTATTTGTCATATTATTTGCCGTGTGATGCCGGCTTAGATTAGCATCGCCCCATATCTTTTCCATGGGAGTCGTAAGAGGCGACTAAGGGACTCGCGGTATATTGCAATTGGTGCATCGGTGTGTATTGCAATTTTGGGCGATGGGCTGAGAACCTGTCACTATGGCGATACACAATTTTCCAAATGACCCTCAAATATTTGTTAGTCGAGGCGTAAATTTCCGTTTTTTGCGGCCGTTTACGCTCTGCCTACCCCGCAAGGGATTATAGGCGTGATATGTGTATGCCATATTATAAGATACACGATTATGTTTCATATGCTTAATTGACACCCTTCTACTTCATAATTGAAATTGTAAGTAATGTTTTCGTCTTAGAAATTTAAAAATGGCAGCTTTTATTCTGAATTTGGGTTTAATAAGTAAGTTTTGCTTCTATCTACAGCCTCCGAGATCGCGTACAAAGTTATTCTGTCTTTGTTTTTCAAAGATATTTTACTCCGTTAGCCTTCTAATATTTAATTATGAAAGCCAAAAAGAAAGTCTGGGTATATCCGGAAATTATTTCACTTTGTACAATGACATGCTAAAATTATTAAGTTATATCAATACAATATATTTCTTAGGTCCTACATATTTGTCAAATACATCTATATTAGACAGTCAAATATAATATTATCTTAGAACTAAAATATGTGTGTAATGTTTGTGTGTAAAATAAATTATTTCTTTTCGCAAGAAGTTTTTTAATACCTACCCATGATTCAATTAAATACTTATTATAAATACATTTTATATATCATACATTCATACATAATAGTAATGTTCCTAATTTGGGTAAAGAAGCGTGGTAAGACCTTTTTCCAACACTGAGACAACATAACGACAAAAAACCGGCCAAGTGCGAGTTGGGTTCCGACCACCGAGGGTTCGAAACATGCACATTTAGTCATTTTATATGATACCCCACTTCAACTACTAGCCTCATTGTTATTTAAATAAATAAAACATTATTTAAACAGTTCAAAATTTACTATTTTTTTTCTTTAACTGGTACTTCGAAACGAAGGTTCTTGCCAAATTTCATAGTTTTAGGTCTAAGGGAAGTACCCTATGAATTTTGATAACAAAAACACGAGCTTTTTACAGCATAAAGAATCGTATCCTTTTTAAAATAAATACATGCATGCATATTTTTGATATCAAGCAACATTTTTGGTTAAAATAATAAAGACACGCATATCTTTAATGTAAAATAATACAATAAATATATCAAATACATTGCAACCAATAAATTGAGTTAAGTTTTTATTACTTAAAATTTTCATAATCTTAAGGAACTTTTTTATTGTTATGATAAATAATCATTCAGATATAATTTTTCCGAAAACGAAGTAATTTAAGTTCCCAACAGAAAAAAAGTTAAAAGTAGGCAGTAAATTTAAAAAAGGATGGTAAACTGCTGAACCCAGTGTATGTTATGTCCTTTTTTCAAGAGTGTATTTATTTTCTAGTACTTTGTTTAAAAAAATAGTAAGTTATTAAAACCATCATCATCATTCAAAACAGTATGCTGTTAAATCAAAATTACCGTAAAAATAAGATAACCAAACTAATTGAGATATTTTTTATGTATAAAACTTCGTACACTATGAATATAGAAAGACACACAGGATAAATTGTTTTGCAAGGAAACACTGCAATCCAACGGGATATATCATGAAGTATAATGAGATACTTTAGCCACACTAAAATGTTGACATTCCTCGCATAGATCACTTGAACAATCTTGTCAAGAAATTTGCCCATTGTCGTTTGGCCAGCACAAAGGGCATGGTCTTGCCCCAACTGGCACTGTTACCCTCCATTAGCAAAAAATTGGACAGAGGTCAGTATCTACAAATAAAAACTCAGTCTCACTCATTATTCAAGTAAGTAAAGTAATTATTGTAAAGAAGCCCAGCGTTTTCCCGTGAGAATAATACTTTTTCACAGAGTTTATTATAAATAATGATATTAACCTATCTCTTAAATGACTTGATATATAAAAAGGCATTAAAATCGGTTGTGAAGTTTGAAACATCGAAGAATATTTACATAGTGACAAAGAGACAGCGGGAAGCGACGTATGTGTCGAATTGCACTGTTAGTGATGATTTAAAGGTAATGATATTGGCAGTAGGCCTAAGTACTTATGAGTTATTACTCACTATAATATGTGTTGGCATACCTTCCCCATTATGCGGGTCAAGATCAACGCGTAAGGTGTCTACGAGATAGCGACCCATATACTTATTTATGCGGAATAGAGATTAAAATTCGCTATTCGGGATAGAAAATGGGTCGCATATATCTCTAATTCTGCCTCTTTGCACCTTACGCGCCTTCCTCTCCTCATAAGTAGTAAGGAAAAAGTTGTATAAAATATAACTTTATAAATTTTTAAGATTCAGATTCATATTCTTTATTCAGCTTTAACAACATCGTCAACAGAGTAAAAATAAATAATTCAAACATTTACAATAATTTGATAAATAGCACTCGCAATAAATTCTTTGAATATAGGCAATTTTTAATATTAATATCAATATCAATAAACATAATTTCATTTCATTGAAATCAATAGTACTTACGTCACGATTACCTCGACTTTTATCATTTTATTTTTTGTGATAACTAGAAGACTCGCTTCAGTCTATCGAGTCGCCCAAGCTTAGATAGGAGACTCGAAATGTCAGATTCACTCTATTTGTAACTTCAATTGAAAGTCAGTTGATAATATTCTCTATGGTTTGTATGAGATTTTAGTCCTTTGTGTAACTTTTTGACAACTCGAAGCGACTCGAAGACTATTTTGCCATCTTAGCCCTAGCTTATATCTAACCTGCGATTTTTGACCATTACTAGTGGCGACGCCTCTTCCATCTTGGCCACTCTTCGAAAACAGCAAAGAGACGGCATGCGTCGTCATATTGAATTACTTTCACCCTATTTGTTATAGTAGCTGAAGATGTATATGAGCCGCCAACTGCAAAGTCGAGCAATGAAGTGAACATGTTTCTTAAATACCAAATTTTAAAACACTGGTATACAACTTTTTTGAAAACTTGCAAAATTTTCAAGCGCGGGCAAGATTTGAACCTGCGACTTTCGGCATTACTAGTGGCAACGCCTTTAAAAAATAATAAGCTTCAAAGCAGAAATTGGCACGTGGCGCCAAAGAAACTGAAAATATATAAATAAAAATTGTCGTACCTTGGAGTCTTTGCTTATTTGGGGTGTTTCACGACGATTATCTCACGCGTCTTTCTTTATTTCTAACGCAAATACATTGTACTCCAAAAACTCACAGATCAAATTGTTTTAATCATTTGATGTTGATCCACAAGACGGAAATTTTCGATTCCACAAATTCTTGTGCGAAAGTATTGACACAAATCACCATTTTCTGAGGAAACCTGAGCAAATATCAACAGTGGAACGTTTTTGGGCAATTTAGCGTTTTTGCGCAGTATTTAATAACTCGTGAATATGGTCTGCTATTATAAATTTATATATAGGTAGTTAAAAAAACCTCATTATCAATGATCCAGGTAGAAGACGCATATCATTATCAACGTCAGCGCACGAATGTAACCTCATAGGCGTCATCAGTTAGCTGTTATTTTCGGAGGCTGTTATGTAAGCTCTTATTAAAGATGTTCCGCTCAGAGACTGTATTCATCAGGATCGTGTCCCGTCCCGAGCAAGCCCGCGCGGTAATTAACCGCAATCATTACTACTTGAGCGGATTGATTAATTGGCAGCGGTTGAACTTAGTCGGTGAGGAGGGCACGGGGCGCGGTTCTAAGGGGGGTATAAGCTTGAATGCTTGGTAGTGTATTTGCGTAGTGTATTTTCCGCAGCAACGTAACAAACACAGCGCGCGGTGCTTTGCGGTGCAGCATTCTGAAGCGTGACGTCGTGTCACGTCGCGCACTGACAAACGACAGCGGCGTACGCAGACCTTCGAGCAACGCAATCTTCAAGACAAATCGTATTATTATGTGACCGTATTTTCTGTGACTACTTTCATAATCATAACGACGCTTGAAAGGCAAAATGATCTAAGCGACATTTTTGGCCATATTGAGTTATATACATTGTTGGAATCGCCTGATTTTTCTGCGTCGTTTGGTCCTACTCACGTCTCTCTACGACGACTTTTTTGGCGCTTAGATATTTGAGGATTTGCGAATTTCAACAAAAAAAATTTAACTAACCGACACAATTTTTGACCCTTTTTTGAAAATTTGGTGGTTGAGTAATTATGTAATGGTAAATTTGTATATGGATAACTTTTTCCTTTCTGTTCGTAGAATATTTTTGTATTTAGTCAATTTTTCCAGGATTTGGCAAATAAATGTTAGGAGCTTAGTAAATTTTTTCTTCACAAAGGTTTTATTTTTTTGTATAACTTAGGTAATTTTTACTTATTTGCTATTTTTTCATTATGGCGTTTGGTTAAAATTGCCTGTTTTTTATTTTTTTTATTTATTTACTTCAGCATATATTACCTGCCTAAAAATACAACTGACTGTCGCTTAGTAAATTTTCGCCTGCCGAAAAATGAAACCGATTGTCGCTTGGTTAAGGTTTACCTGCCGTTTTCAAGTGTGATTTTATTATTTAGACAACATTTACTTCAACGGTCATAATTATCCAATGTTGGTTATAACCTACGGTAGTGTCAAGTCAAGGCGCAAAGAGTATTTTTAGCTACAGTAATTCACATAAAAATGTTGATTAGACCTGCGGGTGACACGCGCGCAGTCGCTAGCGCAAACATTAAAGTTAGTTTCAAAGTCACTAAAGTACTGTCGCCACCCGAATAGGTCGTATTTGACAATTGTGACCCCCTTTAGGGAAAATTGTGATGTACATGAGCACTAAATGTACGTAACACTTACGTTTACATACGTAGTATCACTCTTCTTCCGGTGATGGAGACGAAGGATCTTCGCTGTCACTGCTCGTGCTGTCTTCAAACAATCTGATGATAATTTCATTGTCTACATACATACATACATAAGCCTATTGCAGTCCACTGCTGGACGTAGGCCTCCCCCAGCGTACGCCATAGGGCACGATCTCCCTCTTCGCTACCAAACTTTTTAAAGTCATCGGTCCATCTGGCCGGAGGTCGTCCAACACTACACTTGCCGAGGCAAGGCCTCCACTCGAGAACCCGTTTACTCCACCGTACGTCGGTTCTACGACACATGCCCAGCCCACTGCCACTTCAGTTTGCTACACTTCCAGACTATGTCCGTTACTTTGGTATTTTTGCGGATAGTTTCATTCCGGATTTTATCTATTATAGAGGTAGAGATACCGAACATAGACCGTTCCATAGCTCTTTAAGTGACATGTAACCAGTGGGCCAGTTTTACTGTCAGGTTCTACGTCTCAGCTCCATAGGTCATGACTGGCAGGTCTTGAGGCATTGTGGTAAGGGTGATTCCAAAATATGACGCAACTTCCCAAATGGTGCCCAGCCTAGCTGCCATCTTCTGGTAATTTCAGCCTCAAAGTTGTCTCTACCCACCCGGAAAGTTTTCCCCAGGTACACATACTTCTGGACAACTTCAAGGGCTATACCTTCGACGAAGAAAGGCTCGGAGATGATGTATTCAACACGTCTCGAGGCGACGTTGAGACTGGTCAGAATGTTTTGCAGATCCTGCAGCTATTCAGCCATTATGACTATATCGTCGGCAAAGCGGAGATGTGGGAGATATTCGCCGTTGACGTTGATGCCTAGTCCATCCCACTGCAAAGTCTTAAAGATATCCTCCAGCGAATTGGTGAAGAGTTTCGGGGATATAACATCACCCTGTCTTACACCTCGGAGTAGTTTGATGGATCCTGTTCTGTGGTTTTGTACTTGGACGGACATCGTTGCCATTTGATAGAGGCTTCTTAGCACCTCCACATATCGCCAATCTACTTGGCACCGCTGCAAGGAGTCCAAAACAGCCCAGAATTCGATGGAGTCGAAGGCTTTTTCGTAGTCCACAAAGCCTTTACACAGCGGTTGGTTATTCTCTTCTGACGTCTGTATAACCTGCCGTAAGGTATGGATGTGGTCCACGGTGAGGATGCCTTTACGAAACCCGGCCTGTTCTGGTGGCTGGAATGCGTCGAATCTTAATGCCAAATGATTCGTAATGACTCTCGAGAACAGCTTATAGACGTGGCTCAGAAGTGTGATCGGCCTATAGTTTTTGAGGAGCGTATTATCTACTTTCTTGAAAAACAATGCCACAACACCTCTGCTTCACGCCTTCGGGGGTTTTCCATTGGTTATAACAGAGTTGAATAGCCTTTTCAGCTCCTCCAGGACAGGTTTTTCTACCAGCCTTAAGTAGCTCAGAGGCCACTCCGTCTATTTCATTGTCTATACAATTATCAATGCGCACGTCTCTGTCAAAGTCGTCGTCAATATTTTTTTGAGTGTGTTTCACCACGTTGGTCCAGTCATCTTTGGTTACTTTTGAACAAGCTTCTTTCAAAAGCTCCAACATCTTTCCCGTGTTAAATGACGGTTCAGTGTTGTAAAGACCTACATATCCTAAAACAATTCAAATATACAGTCAATAATGTAAAAACATATACCTATTCGAGTAACATTGATTTAAATCCGAAGCTGAATGCATGTCTGCAACACATCATGTCATGAATTTTTTTTTATTTAGAATCAATACAAATACAATCTAACAAAACTAGTTTCTTTCTACTAGAAACTTACTTATTTAAATAAAAAATATTGCTGGGGACAAAATTAATTCAGTTATTTGTCTACTTTTCGATAATAAAATAACCGACTGAGACCGTACATAGATAGCTAGATAGCAAATAAATTCGATGGCATTGTATTGGCAATGGTATAGCTGCAGTCGAACCACACGATGGCCGTACTCTAATGCCATTTCGTATTTTAACCGTTCTGGCTTGAAAAGTTTCACCAGCCTCACTAATTCTGCTTTCAGCATGCTTTGGTCGGCTTCTTTTCGGTGTGGCTGGAGCCAGTTAACAAAATCGGCTTTTTTATTATTTTGGATTGGTGCTCTGTCAATTTACCTCGAGTGGTAAGGTGCATTGTTCATTAAAATTACAGAGGCTCTTCTACGCTGATGAGTAGTCCACGCAACCATTCTTCAAATCTGTCTGCGTCCATTTCTTCATGTTAGTTTTTTTTTCGCAAATGCCATCAGACTACCTTCTATAAAACTCTACGCTCCGAAACCCGGCGTGGCATATAATACTGCGACCCCTTTTTCCCGTTGAGCCTTTGATGTCGATTGCGCTGTGTTATCTTTCCAGGTGCTGGATACGGTGTAGTTGTCATTCAGCCACGTTTCATCTAAGAATAAGAAAACTGTTTCTTAATAAAATTATGTCGGTTTGCTCCAAGAACACTTTTTTTCTCTGGTTGACTTTGTGATATTGAAACCCCAATTCGTTTAAAATTTGTGATAGTGAAGTCTTGCCACCATGAAATAAACCAGCTTCACGTAAGGAATTCAGAAGTTTGGTCCTCGTTGGGTATTTCTTGTTGGTATAATAATTCAAATTCAAATTCTAATTTAAATTCTTTATTTGTTAAACATAATTACTAATAGGTAAAACTATACAAAACAATATATATACGTCTTGTCCTATTGCATCAAAGTTATCAATACCAATGATGGGATGTGTGGTTATTTTCCTTTCTTTTGCTAAATTTATTTTCTTCAATGCCAGAAGCACCATATTTTTCTTTGGTTATGCTGGCAACTGTTTTGATGCCTATTCCCAAAGCAGCAGCTACGCGCTTAACTTCAACACCAACTGCGCGCTTGGCTATTTAAAGTCTTCCCTCTACCACGACTGGTAGACTGGTGTAAACTGCCAGCCATGCCGAACTGTCACCAAAGCCATGAAACAGAACAATACAACTGTGTCCGCATAGAAAACTTAGGTCGTCATGTATAGCAGGAATAGTATCCAGGGTTAATGCCAAGGTTATTCACAAAAAATAAGGTTCACAGAGTCCAAAATGTACGTGGCCAAGTCGTTAAAAACACCAAGAAACCAAAATTATGTGTTGCCTATGCAGCATTCTATTTTATGCTGACATTCAATTTCAAGATAAAATCATATGCAAACAAAGCAGATAATAAATCATTCAGACTATTGGAAATTGGACTTGGAAAACGCGCCCGGTTAAAACATGTTCTAAGATTATAGTAAGTTTCCAAATAGGCATATAGTATGAATATTGCTATAAAATTTATTTCAGATCAGATCAGCCTATTGAAATTCACTGCTGGACATTTTACAAAATGGTTACCAAGAAGCAAAGAAAAATGTAATACCTAGCTATGCTACTGTCAAATGAAGGGATCTGGCCATCAGACTGCTCGATGCAGCTGATAAGGACGTCTCGTGCTGACTGTGATTTATTGAGCTTAGAATATCTTTGATTTCCTATACCTGACTGGCCTGATGGCGTAGCGGATAGTATCCTTGCCTGTTACGCCGAGGGTCGTGGGTCTGATTCCCACAAGACACAAATATTTGTCCAATTGATATCAGATATTTGTGTTTAATTCTGGGTATTTGCTATATATATGTATCATATTTCATCATCATTCATTTTTTGTCAAAAAAAGGTATATAAGTATTAATATTAGCTATCTAGTTCCCATAGTACAAGCTTTGCTTAGTTTAGAGCTAGATGGTGTGAATGGTCCAGGATATTTATGACCTTAGGCTTAACATGTTGACCGTGGCATATTTAAAAAACTGGATTTCATACAACGATTAATTATCGACGCTTGAAAGGCAAAATGATCTAAGCGACATCCGACTAACTTTACAGTAGAGCAGTTTAAAGTTTGAAATTTTAGAAAAAAAATCGTGTAAATTCGTGTGATTAAGATAATTGCGCAGTTCTTAGATATATTTTTCATGATTTTTTGAGGTACGTATTGATAAATGAATTTATTAAAAATAACGCTTAGTTTGAAAGTTAGTGTCGCTTAGTCAAATTTAACCTAAAAGTAGCGACAGGAAAAATTGACTGAAAAAAAGGTTTGGTTAAGAAAGGTAAGGTAAAATTTTAAGACATGCTTTTGTAAACAATTTTCTGCCGAGTAAAAATTATCTAACTTAAATTAAGACTGTTTAAAAGTTGAGTCAAAACAACCTTAATTAAATTTATTGGTTAAGAAAGGTAAGGTAAAATTAAAATACATGCTTTTTTAAACAATTTGCTGCCGAGTAAAAATTATCTTACTTAAATTGAGACTGTTTAAAAGTTGAGTCAAAGCAACCTAAACTAAATTTTAAATATGTAATCATTATCGTGGGGTGCGGATTATTGTCGGTTCGGAGGCTGATCTGGATCCGGCGTTTATTACAACCACCACTGTGCAGTAAGCGCAGCGCAGCAGTAATCCAGCGGAATGAGGATAAGTGGAAATATACTTAACTGATCACAAATTTGATTTTGTATGTAGGGTACATTCTTGTAGTATTAATTTTGACCAAATACAATTAGCAATAACACGCAAATCAATAATTATTAAAACAACAAATAATTTTTTATCAAACCTCAGCCTGGGTACGTTCAATCGACCATAAAATTTAATGTATCTTTCGTAGCTCTTTTATACTAATAAGTTCTTTCGTCGTCCATAAACATACCGTTCAGCGACGGCATAGTATAAAAGAGCTACGAAAGATATATACTTTATGGTGGATTGAATGTACCTACCCCCGCTGTTGTCGCCAAGCTGCTGCACGTTCACACAATGTCAATATGGACAGGAAAATAGTAAGGGAAGTGGGCAGCGCGAATGTGTAAACAAAACGTCATGCCGCCGCCACTTCCTGTGCTCCCTCGATTGTCGGCTTTTCGTGCGCGAGTCAAAGGAACGGCAGCACGAACGCTTGTGGAATGTATTGCTATCTCGCTCACTCATATTGATGCGAGAAGAGTATGACGGCAGTGTGTGAACACTCACTCGCGTTGATACTTTCGCGGAAGTATTTCGAGCAATATTCGCGACAGCGGCAGAAGCAGGAGCAGATGCATGGTGTGAACGTGCTTTTACAATGTGCTCACAGCACCGAGTTAAGGCAGCTCCATACACCCGCACTGAGGAAAATGTCGCTCTGATTAGGTAGGTGCTTTATTCGTGCTTCTATAACAGTGCGGCATTACAGGTTTGTACTTGGTATACATTACAATGTATAATATGTACTTACTAGATATTCCTAAACTTGTACTATGGTTTTATTTTGCACTCACAGTGCTATATTACTTTCATAAATGAAAATAAGAAATTGAAAAAATGTCAGCGCCCGCCGGGACTTGAACCCGGGACCGTGGAGTACCGTTCCACTGCTCTGCCACTTCCACTGGTAGCTCAGTTGGCAGAGCAGTGGAACGGTACTCCACGGTCCCGGGTTCAAGTCCCGGCGGGCGCTGACATTTTTTCAATTTCTTATTTTCATTTATTCCTAAACTTGTATAGATGCCTATTTATCTTATTACCAATGTCCCCCACACGTCTTAATTTCTATGTGATCCGCCTCGCGAATACTCAAGTTAATCAGTAGGAGGCACTCCGCCTCGTCCCGCCTGGCCAAGTGGTCGAGCGATCCCTCTTAGCCATTTGCTAAACTCGATCAAATCAACCGTTGATGAGGACATACTCCGAATCTGCTGCGAGGATTATAAACTGTCTTATTTTTGAAGAGCGACATGTCTACAGCAGAATGCGTATCAAGTAGAAATGAGATTAGAATATAATCAGGATTGATTCGTACGAATGAACATTTTGCAGAATCCCTTCTTCTCCGTTCCGCTAACTACACATAAAACGCTATTCATAACCATGCAATCTAACCTGGTGCGACCAAGTAATAGTACTTTCTTTATCACGTGACGTAATTTTGGCTTTCTTTTCAGTACCGCTAGCTTCAAAAGACACTTATTTTCCCATTTTTCATGTAAGACCATTTTAAGGATACCTATACTGACCGAACTTGCGTCGTCATAAACATAAGACGCCATTCATAACCTAGCCATCTTACCCGGTGCGAGCAAGGGAAAGTGTGAAAGAGGTGGAATGAATAACGAGCGAAGCGAAATGCGATGGAAATTCGCAAATCTCCATTGAATTGAAATTGAAATTTTTTCTTTAATGTAGGATAGTATTATCACTTATTGACGTCATGATCCGTCATGAAAAAAAAAAATTATAACACAATTTTCTTATTTTTAATAACGTTTTTGTAATGTCCTAAAAAAAACCGACTCAGGCAAGATAAAAAATAAATAAAAAGGCACTGCGTTGAGGCTGGCCGGGTTAATCACACGGCATGTAACTTTACGCCACCACCATCTGAAAACAACATTTGTTTCTAATTGAAGTCAAGATTTTCAAATTAATAATTAACCGTACTCCCTGATCAGGAAAAACCCCCTAAAAACCTGCCCAGAAGTAAATTTTTTTGCGTAGCAGAAGATGCGACACAAAGTCAGGTTTATTATGCTGTGAAAGAGGACTAGGTTTTTTTTATAATGCTTTGTAGCCAATAGCAAAACGTGACCTCACTCTTGTTGCGAGTATTGATTAAATTAACCTCTAATTATAGACCAATTAGATAAATTTAACAACGCTATTATGTTCTACATTACTATGTATTTAATAGTACCTCTAATTATGTTATGCGACCTAAACGTTATCATACTATTAATTTACGGTGTATGCTTATTAAATGGTG
Source organism: Tuta absoluta (assembly GCA_027580185.1). Taxonomy (NCBI): domain Eukaryota; kingdom Metazoa; phylum Arthropoda; class Insecta; order Lepidoptera; family Gelechiidae; genus Tuta; species Tuta absoluta. The sequence goes on from JAQAHW010000059.1 coordinate 2,355,437, forward strand.
GTCGTTACCTAAACAATTATGTTATAGGCCTATTCATAACAGCAGGCCGTTTCAAATCCCTTACACTTCTGGCTTATTTGGTATCACGCACGGAAAGAAGAAAAGATTATTCATACATACATACACACACATATCACACATCTTTTATCCTTTGCGGGGTAGAGAGAGCGTAAACGGCCGAAAACGGACATTTACGCCACGTCTGACATGTCTTTGAGGGTATCGGAAAATTGAGTATCGCCATAGTGACAGGTTGTCAGCCCCGTAGTCCCTTAGTCGCCTCTTACGACACCTATGGGAAAGAAATGGGGTGATGCTATCCTAAGCCGGCATCACACGGCACTCACAGAGATACACAGAGAGTCAAAAAGATTATTCAGATGTCGAAGGTAACAAGTCTTCTGGTATGACCGGCCCGGAGTCCGGCTAGGATTCTTTGAGCGTCGTGAAGCCGGCGTAGGCTGGGTTGCTGTCATTCAAATACTTTGTTAGGAAATGTTATAATCATTCTTTAATGTTTTCATAAACGAACATTTTAACAGAGAATAATTATAGTGAATTGATTTACTAAATAATGAAATTTAGTTTCCAACTAATTAATTTTCATATTAAACCCAGATAACGTGTAGGCCGCGTGGCGTAGCCCTTCAAATTATAATTGGAAATAAACACTCAATTAACCTTGTTCACTTTGGTTTTCAACACCAACCTACATATAACTACATACATACATAAATCACGCCTATATCCCTTACGGGGTAGGCAGAGCGTTATTGGCCGTAAAACGGATATAAACACCACGTCTGTCAAAAGTTTAAGGGTCAATCAGATAACTGTGTATCACTATAGTGACTGGTTGTCAGCCTATCGCCTAAAATTGCAATACACATGTAACCCTCGAGTCCTTTAGTCGCCTCTTACGACACCCATGGGTAAGAAACGGGGTGATGCTATTCTAAGCCGGCATCACACGGCTAACATATAACGACGTTTCCTTTAAACCCTCGAGTCATTCAGCTGGATTCCATTAATAGGCCGATATTGTTGGTTGTGCATGCCTTGCTAATAGTGGCATGTCCATCAAACAGACTTCCCGCTCTCCTTTTAATATGTATACCCGCATGACATAACGGTGAATGTTTTTCAAGTTTCATTCAAAGAACTGCAACAGAAATAAGGCAAATCTCTATATTTGTGTGCTACTTGCCTACGAGTATTTAATAAAGTTCGCTTGAAGAACTGCGCTTTTACACGTTTCACAAACTCGTTTGAATTTATAAATGTACCTAAAATTTGCGTTACCATGTTTTATTTTGTAGCCAGAAATAAAATAATACGAGGTAATTAAACTTTGCGTCGTCGTTGAGCGAGTTCTGCATCGACACAACTTGGCAGCGGCGACCGACTTTTATCTCTCAACTTCAGTCATCATTATAAACTTTAGAGTTTTGTACGCCATGTTTCTTTAAACTTTACACAACCCGTATATCGAAAGCATAAAACATTTTTATCCACTTTATACTGAATTTCAAACACTGATAAAATATTTGCTTTTAATCTGTCTATTTTTCAGTAGCTAACTGGTAGTCATCAGCTCGGGACAACCGATCACTTGTTGCGCTGCGTGTTGTTCAGATATAGCGGGGTTTGTATGTTTGTATACAACTGTTAAGGAACGGTTTAGCCTAAAGAGTTATATGAGCAGTAAATTGGTGTGATGCTTAAAACATCGTGGTAAGAAGAGAGGTTGTTGAGATTAATTGAATTTTATATGTTTTATTTTATTTTGTTTGAATGCAAACAAACTCCATGTTTGTGTTTGCGGTTAGTGTCGTGTGTTTCGTGTGCGAGGTGCGGACACAATTTATTGTTTGCTCTCGATCCATTTCCCGAAATCCAATCTATGGTGGAATTCAAACAGTTCATTAAGCGACGACTTTATTTACATTTCTATTAATATAATAACTGTTGGATTTTAATTAGTGTCATATTCTATCTTTTCGTGTGGGACACCGAGTCGTCTAACGACACGATAACCCCTGGTGTCATATGAAGAATCATAATATAATGAAGGAACTACTTTTCGTATTAATTACTTAATGTTTGAAACGACCTTATTATAAGGTAGTATGAGTCCATTATTAAACGTTTATACCTGGGTGGCGTGAAGGATTTGCATTCAGTCGACCTTCATTTTAAACCGCATGCGAGCACTAATTGGCGCCCGACGTGGGGCCATTGTAGCTGAGAAGTAAATAATATTGTTAAACTCAATGTTACGACGCGAAATGTGGCCAAAAGGTCATGTGTCTCTTTGGTGGCGAAGAAATAATTTAGATTGCTTACTGCAAAGAAAGACGATCGGTAGCAGGTATTCCTAAAGTATTTACGGCCCCAATTTCAGAAAAATTCCAATAAAAGACCGGAATTTATTTGTAAAAGTTTTATAAATTGAGTTTTGAAAAAGTCGTAAAACAGGAGTCTCTCGCACGACGACGTTGACGTCAAACTATCAGAAAAATGTTGAAAGGATATTAAATTAAGATGTTAAAAGAAAATATCTAGTCCCATAAAGCTATGTCATATTTATACCTTGTTTCCCGCAAATAGAAAAGTTATTTTATCGTTGCACTATTCTGATACCTATGCGTTTCGTTTTCTGCTATCTATTTGTCACTTTTTTGTAGTTCTGACGCGTGATTTGCAATATTTAGACGTAACATCATCATCAGTGCGTACCTCTCAACCCTTTACTTGCACTGTGGTTTATCGTGTCCTGGCCCCTGTCTAATACAGGTGACAATCTGTCAATTATGTCATGGTTGACAATTCCAACCATTCGAAAAGGTTTTGTTTAATAAAACTTACAGATGACCAAATTGTCATAGTGCAAATTTTACAAATATGTCCGATTGTCGTGACAATTTGTCAATTTTCTGTATAATCAATTTTTTTGCGCGTTAGCGTTAGGTGACAGGTGACCATTTGTTGTGAAAACTTGTTAAATCTGCTTTATTGCATGGTGAATTGTCGCTACATATTGAAATATTTGTAGAAATGTCGGATATAATTGACATGACTATATCCTGTGTCGCGCATCCAGTTAAACTTAAAAAAGCTTATTTAAATGGTGCTTACGTGGAACAGCGAGAGTAGTGATGAAGAATACTTCGGACAAAAACGCGAAAGACCATTTAAAAGCAGGATACATTCTTCATTCGCCATCTTTTTTTTTTTTTCTTTAGTTAGCCTTTTCTGTGTCCCACTGCAGGGCAAAGGCCTCCCCTCTTTCACGCCACGAGTCTCGGTCTTGGGCTTCCAAATGCCAGTCTTGGAGAAAGGCTTCAAAATCATCACGCCATCTTCTCCTAGGCCGACCACGACGACGACGCCCATCCTGTGGTATCCATTTTGTGGCAATTATTGCCCATCTGTCGGGATGCATGCGACAGACGTGTCCTGCCCAATCCCACTTCAGCCGTGCGGACTTTTTGCCGACGTCTATGATGCCAGTTTTTGAGCGCAGGGTTGTGTTCCTGATCCGGTCGATCCTTTTAACACCCAAGATGCTGCGCTCCATGGCGCGTTGGCAAACCTTGAGTTTGGACTTTTGTGCTTCAGTCAAAGACCACGTTTGTGCGCCGTACGTGAGGACGGGAAGAATACACATGTCGACTAGTTTTCGTTTCAGTGTAAGAGGAAGGTCTCCCTTCATCAGTTCTTTCATGGACCAGTAGCTCTTCCAGGCATTTTGGATTCGTCTTTCGACCTCTTTGTCCTGCCTGTTTTCGAAGGATGCTATCTGGCCCAAGTAAGTGTATTCGTCGACATAATGTATTATCTGCCCGCCTACTTCCACTCTGTGTTTAGAACTGTTGCACATGAGTTGGGTCTTTGTCATATTCATTTTGAGTCCAACCTCAAGGCTTGCCACGCTTATCTCTCGTAGCATAGTTTCGAGCTCTGCGGCTGAAGTGGAAAACAGGACGATGTCACCAATGCCGATGCCTTTGGATGACCAGGATGCCGAGAGTTTTTTAAATATCTCTTCCAACGCCGATGTAAAAAGTTTTGGCGATAGCGGGTCACCCTGCTTGACGCCTCGGCGGATTTTAAAAGAGGGTCCAGATGTTTGCAGTTGAATATTAGCTGTACTGTTTCTGTAAATGATTTTCAGTAGATTAATATAAGTGAGATTGATTTTTTGAGATACTAGAGCTAAAAATACGGCTGAATGGTTAATGCTGTCAAACGCTTTGGCGTAATCTATGAATGCTAAAAAGAGAGGTTTGTTATACTCATAAAATTTTTCTATAATCTGATTCAAGGTATGTAAGTGGTCGGTAGTAGCAAAACAAGGGCGAAAACCAGCTTGATCGGGTGGTTGGTGGCGATCTAGTTCACCTGCGATCCGCCTCTCTATTATTTTAATGAGCACTTTATATACATATATGTGAAATTAAACTGATGGGCCGGTAATTCCCTATGTCACTTTTATCCCCCTTTTTATGAAGTAGGACTATAGTAGAGTGGCAAAATGATTCTGGCATATTACCGGTTTGTAATATCTCATTAAATAATTTTCTTAGTCGAGGAAGTAAAACAGGTTCACCTATTTTGAGAGCTTCAGTGGTAACTCCATCTTCGCCTGGAGATTTGTTGTATTTCATGCTTTTAATAGCAGCTTGTACTTCTCGTTCTGTGAAGGGAGAGATGGAGTCACCACATGAATACTCTATGGTTCTGTCGTAATTGGAATTGGTTGGGTCCTAGTAAAGATTTTCATAGAATTTTGTGCATATTTTAAGAATTTGGTCTCTATTTCTATGTTTAATGTTATTTTCATCGTACATTGATGTGATCCAAGTCTTGCCTCTGGAAATGCCCTGCCTAGCTACTCGAAGACACCTGTTTTGTTGAAGCGCAATTTGAACAGTATGTGTATTTAGATCTCTAATATCCTTTCGTATGCTTCTCTTAACTTGTTTATCTAAAACTCTGTACTCTGATAAATTATTTTTTATGCTCTCTCTTTTTTCTATCAAAAACCTTGTTTCCTTTCTTAATTTGTTATAATTTGCTTTCTCTGGTTTTATTTTCTTGCTTGCTATTTTAATACTAGTAATTATATTATTGTATATGTTATTTGTATCTGATTTATCTTCTATCTCCAGGCTGTCAAAGCTGTTTTTTAATTCCCAATTAAAATCATTTTCATGGTTGAGTAAAGTGAGTTTGTCATGATTTTTTATTTTGTTAAGGAACTGTTGCTTGCGGTGGATTTTAATGTTTAACGAAATTTTGGCTCTCAGAGGTCGATGATCCGAACTAAACTTTATCGAGTTGATAATCCCTACGTCCTTGACTACGTCTCTGTGGGAAGTCAGAATGAAATCAATCTCGTTTTTTCATTAATTCGCCATCATAAAGGAAAAATTTCGGGATTGTAAAATAACCGTCGAACATTTTATTTATATAATTAAAGGCCAATCGATTATTGTATCAATTAAGAACGCTTTTGCTGTTTCATAAAATCGAGTCTTTGACAATTATGTCAAAAACTGACAAAATTGTCGCGACAATGTGACCATTTTGTTACTGACAATTGTCAAAGGACTTGACTATAGTATTTGTCAATTTTAGAGTCTTTTTATATCGACAATTTGTCAAAACGTTACCTGTCGATTTTAGACATAATTTTGGCCTTTATTAACCGAGTTAACTATCACAATTTGACTGATTTGTAGGTTTTTGGCAATAATGTTGGATTGTCAGCAAACATAACACTTACTAGAACATACAAACATAATATTATATACATAAATCACGCCTATATCCCTTACGGGGTACAAAAGTAAGACAAAAGTTTGAGGGTCAATCAGATAACTGCGTATCACTATAGTGACAGGTTGTCAGCCCATTGCCTAAAATTGCAATACGCATCTAATCCTCGAGTCCCTTAGTAGTCTCTTACGACACTCATGGGTAAGAAATGGGTGATGCTATTCTAAGCCGGCATCACACCTAGAACACAAGAAAGGTATTATTACTTGGAAAGTACACGTAGGTGCAGTTTTTCTGAGCTTGAAGCATTTTTTTAATCATAGCCGAACAAAATTCGGCCTTTTCTGTCAATTTCCTCATTATTGAGGACAACATAAAGACTCCGCTTTCATTTGTTATATCGTCGACATAAGCTCGTGTAGAGTGTCGCCGTGTCGCCAAGCCGCGCGGAGCGGGCGATATCTTCCAGCCGATCGGCTGCGATGACACGCTTACATAATGAATGAGTCGAGAGCGGAGCCACCAATTCATCGACAGTCGACCTACTTTAAATAGTCTTTTGGTACGACTTAATGCATAGCCTGTGACATATATTTATCCCGCAATGGGTTGATGAGGGAGGAAGACGATGATGATAGTTGTTTACTGAATTTTCCTAATGTTTTTAGTTCGAATAGTTCCGCAGTTTAACCCCGAACGGTTCTCCCATCTGTCGTCCGTCGCTGCGTATTTTTAACGCACCGTAACGCATGCGTCTGTCAGGCGAAAGAGAAATGCGAATTCCTACCTTATTCCCACACAGATACGGCTATGGTAGGTACGTTACAATGCGTTTGTATGTTTCAATGCAGTACACTTTAGACAAGATTAAAAAGTTACAGAAAGAAACAAATGATTCACAATTTTCATAGTATTCTGGAATATTAGAATGATTTTATCGTTTTCTATACCTGCTTTCTTAGATAGGTAAATTTCGCGTAGTGACGAATTGTATCGGGCTACACCGCACCCTCTCACCGCGCCTGTAAGCGCTTGTTATGTCAAGACAGAATACCACTAAGTTCAAACGATCACGCGGTGAATCACACCAAAGCACCGGCTTTGCTGCCAGTACCGGTAACCTGTAAGCCGCGCGATTCATCTCGGGAACTGTTTCCTGGGACCCTCTCCACAGCAAGGAGAGCCTTTGAAGCCGACGCCCTGTGGCCTAGTTGCGAGTCACGATCTTTAACGTCTCGGATAAAGCGACGGTTTATACGCAGCACAGCTGGAGGCGTTTTGCGGGAGTTTCACAGAGACACAGTTTTCTTCACGCCAGGGTCACGACGATGGGACGTGGACGCTGCTTCGAACCCTCCTCGACGGCATTCAAGACACGGCCTGCCCGCGACGTGTGTACAATATCTTTGTCAGTCAACACAACTCCAATTTTCCTTGCTAAATTGATTGTAATATGTTGTAAACTTTCATTATTATGCTCGGGAACGCAAGTAATCTCGATGTCGTTAAGTAGAAGCTCCTGATCGCGATGATTGAGTTCAGCTTTAAGTTCCTCTACCGATTCCAGCAATGTGTTATTTTCGGCGTTACTAGATTGTCCTTCGGCGCCCAAGCGAAGCTCAATGTTATCCATCCGAGATGTAAGCATATCTATTCTACTTTCGCACGACTCAACTCTCGATATCAACTTAGAAAATGAATCATTGAGGGCAGCCAGTTGCTTCTTTGAATCTCGCGCTTCTCGTTGAAATTCGCCTCTAAAATGCTTGAGCTCATCAAACATCTTATCAAGTTTAATTTGTAATTGAAAATCAATCTGACTGTTGTCGTGGGAGTCAGGAATCTCCGGGCTATGCAAGGACGCGCCTCTGCGGTTAGTATTAACGAAACCAGCATCTTTAGCACTCACGCCGCTGGGAGTAGCCGGTGTTTTGTCAGATCTGGGTATATATGTTTTAGCTACACACTGAAAACATCTCCAGTTCAACTTACTCTCCACCGACAAACTGTCCTTAAAGATCTTCAAGGGTACGTTAGCGCACGTCAGGTCGTAATACCTATCATCCTCTCTCTCGCAAGTACAGCAGCGTAGGTATAGGTCATCATTAATCGGACCCTTACACCCGGAACACACCAGCTGATTAGCGTTAATCATGTTGTATAAAGGTCGACTGTAGGTAGTAGGTAGAACCACCTAGAACGCACGAAGGTAGTTAAGTAGCCACTGTTTACTCAGATGTTCGTACAGGACAGCACGATGCGCAGACGCCTATGCGCAACAGAGACAACACACAGAACACGTTATCACTGTCGAGATTACAATTCGCTCGTCACTAACCGGCCGTTATAACTATCAATCAAGCAGTATTAATTCACTTATAACAGTAAAACGCGATAATATTCTTGAAAATAACTTCAACGGACACTTAGATAATAGTGTAAGGTCAATTGTGGTACAAATCTATGCACCAAAAAGTCACTTTTTGCACTAGTATTAGAATATTTACTTAGAGGTGTATGAATGTCGCGTGTACGGCTCAGATCGCTATCGCTCACTCACTCACTCACTCAGTAGGTACCAACCTACTTCTATAGAATATAAAAGAGATAATTATACTTTATCCTAATGTTAGTTTTCCCCGTGCCTTAAGTTTTTCTATTGAAGGTCTCTCCGTTTTATAGAAAGACTTTCGTATTGATCAATAACTATAGTAACATAAACTAAAAAATATAAAATAAAATTATGTAAAAAAAACCTTTAAAAACAAGCTTTTATTTAAGTGCTCTGAAAAGATGAAAATAAAATTTTGAATGACATTAACCACATTCATTTATGACTTTACAGAAATGAAAATATAAAAAAGCTTGTCGCAAAACTTTCAATTTGTGATTGAAATTTTGTAATAAGGTACGCACCTAACTGTAATTAGGTAGTTTCTTCTAGGCATCGCGACAAGCTTTTATTATATTTTCATTTCTGTAAAGTCATAAATGAATGTGGTTAATGTCATTCAAAATTTTATTTTCATCTTTTCAGAGCACTTAAATAAAAGCTTGTTTTTAAAGGTTTTTTTTACATAATTTTATTTACAATGACGGTTCATGACGTCAATAAGTGATATGATAATACTATCCTACATTGAATAAAGAATTTCAATTTCAATTGCAAAAAATTTTAAGAAGTTTATATTTACGACAAAAACATTTCATGAGTGTAAAAACTTAGTTATAAAATAGATAAAACCTAAGATATATATGAAGAAATATTGGTTTGCACCAACAAGGTGTGGGCCGCTGTTTATTTATTGTCATCACAGCACACGTAAACAAAGTTTCTCTTGTAAATTTGGTTGTCCTAATTTTTTTAACTTAGTTTTCATCTTTTATTTTACCTTAAGGTTTCGTTTTTGAGTGCATGTTTTTTTGTTGTGTGGTGCAATAGCATACCATAATAATGGTATAGGTATTGAATGGGTGACGCGTGAGAAACGTAACCGGACGCAGGGAGAGCTGTGGAGTCAAGAAAAGTAGGGCAAAAAACACATGCATGTTAAATCATGTTATTATACCTTGCACGGGAGGCAGGCTATGGAGGAAACAAAATTTAAGCCTTCAAAATGTGGCTATACAGGCGTATATAAAAAAATACTTTGGATTGCCAGAACTACAATTGTAGAAGTGTTAAAAATAATGAAGAAAAAAGAAATATTAGTAACAGTCAGAAAGCGAAAGATTTCATATTTTAGACGATTTTATCAACATAACAAATACAACATTTTGAAGCTGATCCTAAAAGGACAAAGTAAAAGTGAAAGAAAGAGGATAAAATGGCTAGATAATATTACAAATGGACAGACCCTAGTGACGCAGCCACTCTGGCACGACTGGCGAAGAACAGAGATAACTCTGCAAGGGTGGTTGCCGACGCCCGTTAGGACAGGGCAGCAAAATAAAAGGCAGAGAATGAACAGTCGTTCTTATTTCGGTAGTAACAGGTGACCAACTGAAACTGTACCTCAGAACCTCTGATACTAGGTCACTTGTCCAAAAAATGCATCAAAGTCATTTAATTAAAAGCGAACACGGCATATAAGAAATCATATTCTCTTGTATTTTGTCAAACTTGTTTTATTTATTATTTTAAGACATAAATTAAACACGTAAAAATGACTTAACATACAAATTTAGCCTTTTAAGCAAACGGTTCTTTTGTATACGTTTTTATTTCTGCGCCAATATTTTATTTATTAAGTTTAATGGGAATTCTGCTAGAAGCTAACATGTAACCGCTATTTAAATTTTTACCTTCAATTACTGAGGAACCAAATCACGTGCTATAATCGTGGCTATAATGAACAGTAGCACGCACTTCGAGAAAGCGTAGCACTAGGTACGATAAACCGTAGCACGCGCTTCGAGAAACCGTAGTACGCGCTTCGAGAAAGCGTAGCGCTCGCTACGAGAAACCGTAGAACTCTCTACGAGTATAGCATATTTTACGCTCCAGTTGCAAATAGTTCGTTAGCGAAATGGAATGGCTTCATTTTGAAATGAGAAGTGACAAGCAAAAAGCCTTTTCACTTCCGCCCCAGTTGTCGTGTAGCGTGTAATCTCGTGACCTTTGGCCTTAGTACTCGTATTACAAAACGACATTGTGTGAATATGGGTTCACATTTCATCAATGACCCTGCTCAAAGTTCAATCGTTAATTTCAGTTTGACAGGTCCCATTAGCGTTATTGAAAAGGTAAATAATGATTCGTGTGTATTGCGTGTGGTATTGTTCACGACACGTTCAATTAATTGTCCCTATTCATTCATGCTTACATTGATAATAATTTTGGCTAAACTTACAGTTTTTATGCTCTTGACATCAATATAACATTAAAATAGGCCGAATATGGCTAAATCCAGCCGTGAGATGCAAATGTTGATGAAATTACGCACCTTCCGTAATGCTAATGCAACAAATAAAAACCTTTTTATAATATTTTACCTGGTTAAGTTCACTAATTAAGGATATCCAATTAATCCAATAAATAAATCCATTATGATAATTACACTCATGGCTCCGTGAAAGCTGTCAGCCGGCGGATTCCTCACTTTACACAACACGTCACATCTTCAGCAAGTAGCAGTCACGTCACTCATTGCACTTTCACTGGTTCCCTTATTCGCGTCGCTCGTGTTGTTGTGCAGAGCGGTCGGAACGTGCGGTCGCCGCACAAACTCGCACTCACTGAGAACCCCTCCGTCCCTCACCCCCTCTCCATCCCTCACGCGCCCCGCGCCGAGCGCTGCCGGGACACACTCGACTTGACAGTGTCTGTAGAGAACGTCTTAAAAGTTATAATACAGTCATGATTGCCTAGTAAGCAGAACTAGATTAATTTATTTTAATGTAAGTAATCGTAAATGGAAAAGCACATTCTGATTTGATTTAGCCATTACTTAAATGAAACGTTCACTTGCATATTCTTTTAATAACTTGATGTCTGCAATTTATAGCGATCTCTTAGTACTGAAGACTTAGCCGCAAAATCCTTGTAAGCAGAAGTGTGTAACTGGCCGTAGAGCGGTGCCGGGCGCTAGCGGGTGTCGTGCGGGGCGCGGGGTATCGACCGACGGCGGAAGGGGGGGGGGCTGTGACGTCACAACGCTGCGTGCTTGCCGAGCCGCGGCCGGGTGCCGGGCCGCAACCTTCAGCCGCAGACCACCAGCTCGTACCAATCAAACATCATCCACTATGATTGGCCGCTCTTTGCTGAGGATCGTGACTTCTTAATTCGTCAAAAACCTGAATCCGTCACGTTTTGCCACATGATCCAATGCAAAGTAGATAGGCATTCAGTAACATACAAACGTTAACAGCCACAACAGTCCACTGCTGGACATTGGCCCTCCTCTATTGGGGGGATCAACATACTCAGGTATTAAGTATACAGTCCTAGAATTGAAAAGTCCATAAAATTTCAAATTTCGAGCTTGCTTTTCCTCCTTTTTCCTCAAAGTCTATTACCATTCACTTTTTCTAATACTATGTACGAGATATTCGAGATGATTAGTGTAGGTTTCATCTACATATACCTCTAGGTATTGTTGATTCTGTATATTCAGGTCTATTAGGCACGAGATCTATAAACAACGCTTTTTATATAATGTTGGAATTTGCAACTGATATAATTTAATCTTAATATCTATACTCCTAAGTTAAGTAAATTACGTAAGTTAGTTCTTTACTAAACGAGATGTCAACCATGTCAACACAGAAAAATGACACCTCTACCAAAGCATAAGCACGAATCTAATAGATGCTAATAGCTACCAAATACTGGGATGGGATTATTGGGATGGCCGTACTGATTTGATTGTCATTCGAATCAAATGGGAAATAAAATTTTTAATAATTTTATACATAACAATGGCTAAAAACAAGCGTACAGACTCTGTATTTCATGTACCCACTCCACTCAGGCGAAGAAATAAAGCTCACCTCGTTACAATCTGTATTATCCCGTAGCGAAACAAAAACAACAGCAATTTGGAGATAAGATCTCGGGTAAAACTTTATCTGAACGGGAAACAATAAAGCCTTCCAATCCAGGCCTAAAATATAGCGGTACCATACGATATGGATACTTGGATAATACGAAATAAATACACACATGTTGAAATAAATAAAGATTTTTTTAGCTGTAACGCTGGAAATTGCCAAAGATTATTTTTATTCAAATTTAAATAAAGTCCGGAATGAGAATATCCGTCTAAGGACAAAAGTCTTCTTCTTTTCATGTGAGATACCGAGTCGTCCAACGACCCGATGGACCAAAAAAACGGACATAGTCTGAAAGTGTAGCAAACTTAAGTGGTATATATGTATATTCTTAATTGCATAAATTCACAAAGTATAAACTTAAAATTAATATGAAGGCGTGCTTATCTCTCTATGAAATCTCTTCCAGCCAACCTTATGGTGGTAGAAGAAGTGTTAACACAGGACAAAATAAATACAATAGCGAAAAGAAAAAATAACAAACTGAAACTACCCAATACGCGCCGCCGCCAATACTTACTTTGTGCTAATACCTAAACATAATATTACAAATAAACTAATAAATACTAATATAACAGATACATAATTATTATACTTACATACATACTTATAAAATATAATTTTTGAGTAGTAGTGGGTTGGGTTGAGTACGGTTGAGTATGCGCGTTCTAGAGTGGAAGCCACGTCTCGGCAAGCGTAGCGTTGGACGACCTCCAACCAGATGGCCAGATGACTTAAAAAAGGCGGCTGGTCACTACCAGACATTCGACTGGATGGCGAAAACGAGAGATCATGCACTATGGTGTACCCTAGGGCAGGCCTACGTCCAGCAGTGGACTTTAATAGGCTGATGTATATGTATCCGTTTTACGGCCGTTTACGCTCTGCCCACCCAGTATGTATGTATGTATATAAGTATGTATATGTTATGATATTTTTTACCACTGGAACCTTGAAGGAAAATCTTCAAACACTCAAAATAAATTTTCTAAACCCGCGGGCTTGGCTGGGTATATCCGGAGGGCGTAAAGCCAGTAATCGATCAATCAATTATCAGCTGCTCCAGAATTAATCATGTGAATAAATTTATGTCGCGTTCTTGTACTAAGCGCGGGAAAGTAGGTAAATGCGCCCTCAATAGGAAAATTAAGTACGCCCTCAATATGAAAATTGTGTAAAATCCTCTGCAAGTCTCGAGCGATAAAGCCATCACTGCGAGATGTCGGAGTGTGGCTAAGTGGAGCCGAAGTAGCTTTGGATTGGGTTGCCAGACAATATACAAATAAAGTTAAAGAAAAAGGATGCTTAGTTTTTTTGGAATAAGTTGCATAACTTAAGATTCTAAGAGCACACACTTAATCTCTCTAACTCGTCTACATCTACATCTACACTAATATTATAAAGAGGAAAGATTTGATTGTTTGTTTGTTTGTTTGTTTGCATCGAATAGGCTCCGAAACAACTGGCCCGATTTAAAAAAATCTTTTCCCATTAGAATCCTACATTATTCCTGATGAACATAGGCTATATTTTATACGAGAAAAAAATTGGGATCCGCGTGAAAATTTCGATAATGTAACCCAACGTGTGAAAAATGTACCAAAAAAATATCTTATATCGCGTACGTTGTGGAAATTATTGACAATAGAGCAAAGTGATGTACTACAGTTTTATAGAGGACATCAATATCTTTAATAATGTCCGCGACACCATATGTCTAACTATTACAGTTATGCCACAATAACTACTTTTTCATTTAAAAATGTACAAATGTACCAAAAAAATATCTTATATCGCGTACGCTGTGGAAATTATTGACAATAGAGCAAAGTAATGTACTACAGTTTTATAGAAGACATTAATATCTATAATAATGTCTGCGATACCATATGTCTAACTGTTACAGTTATGCCACAATAACTACTTTTTAATTAAAAAATGTACAAACTACGCCACATTTTTCGTACCAGTGTAATGATTACATTATATCATTACTGTTTTAAAGGGTGTAAGGGATAGCCCTCCGAATACTAATAGGATACATGCAGACAATGAAACTTAACAACTTTCCCCTAGGAACATATTTCAGGAAACGTAAAAAAACTGACTTCCCATAGTGAATGCAGTCAACTGATTGTAGTTTTGTATGGAAGGTAATTTTTTGGCGTTTCCTGACATATGTTTCTAGGGGAAAGTTGTCCAGTTTTATGTTTCATGCACCCTATCAGTATTCGGAGGGCTGTCCCTTACTTGGTATAAAAAAAGACGACAAAAAACATTAAATAATGCATTAAAAAAATCTACACTAAAATAATACATACATAATACATATCACGCCTATTATCCTAAACGGCCGCAAAAACGGACATTTACGCCACGTCTGACATATGTTTGAGGGTCATTCGGAAAATTGTGTATCGCCATAGTGACAGGTTGTCAGCTCATTGCCTAAAATTGAAACACCCTCCAGTCCCTTAGTCGCCTCCTACGACTCCCACGGGAAAGAAATCGGGTGATGCTATTCTAAGCCGGCATCACACTAAAATACTAATAATATAATCTACACTAATATTGTTTGAATTAAGAGGCTCCGAAACTACTGGACTAATTAAAAAAAAACTTTTACCGTTAATTGAAATTGAAATTCTTTATTCAATGTTGGATAGTAATAACACTTATTGACGTCATGAACCTTCATTGTAAAAAAAGAAATTTGTATCACACAATTCTCTTTTTTTTTATCACAATTTTGTTATGATCTAATGGAAAACCGGCTCGGGCGGGATAAAAAAATATAAATAAAAGCACTGCCATGGGGCTGGCCAGGTTAATCACACGGCATGTAACTTTACGCCACCAGCATCTGAAACGATATTTGTTTAAAATTGAAGTCAAGATTTTTAGAATCCTACATTTTCCCTGATGAACATAGGCTATATTAAACTGTCTTATTCCCGGAGGAAAATTGTTAGCGGCGGGTGAAACCGCTGGGCGGGCTGCTAGTAAAGTATAAATTTTAAAAAAACATCTAAATAAATGTTTCTAACACTTATTTTATATTTCTCATGTGGTGTTTCTTTTCTTGACTCATGCATTCAACACTAAGCAGAAACATTACCTTCTTTTCTTACTGTGTGGGACAACGAGTCGAAGAATGACCCAATGAACCTTGTTTTCAGAGTTTTTCAATCGCCTACTACTACTAGTAGGCCTCTGACATGGATGTGTATCGACCACCGTCTAAGTACTTGTAATCATAGACAACTACCGGGACCGACGGCTTAACGTGCCCTCCGGAACACGGAACCATCTGTATAAGAACAACCGTCTAAGCAATCATAGACAACAACCGAGACCGACGGCTTAGCGTGCCCTCCGGAACACGGAACCATGTTGCTTTCAGACAATCAGGTGGTTCAGCTTTCGTTGTCCTAAGCTGGCTGGAAACAAATTCAGAAAGTGATAATATTAACTTTGTGAGTCCCACCGGGAATCGAACCCAGAACCTTTGCGCCGCAGCTACGCAGGCTGGCACTCACAGGTTTTCCTCCGTGCAGGGATATTGGTTTCATTTTTTAGAAGTTTCAGTCAAAACAAGTTTCCAGATACTGTATATGTAAATACCAACTTGCCGCTCTTGACTCGGTGGAACGCAGGGCCAAGAGGCTCATAGGCGACATAAAACTCTTCAAAGTAAGAGTGAACAGGCTTCTGCTGGGTGAGTTCGCTCCATCCTAGACTCTGTCTCTATCCTATGACCTAGACTAGAGACTAGAGCAAACCCATTATTAAGAAAAAAAATGGTCAAATCCTAAAATCTGGCAACCCAAGAGCAAATCGCGCGTGAACGGCGCGTCGGCTCACACGCGGCTTCTGTTTCATTACATTATTGGCTCTTTTTTGTTATTTTCGTGTCGCTCTGTCGCAATGCGAAAGGGAAAACCTTTCTCTTAAGTTCACAGTGATTCAAAAGGTTTTTCCTTCAGAGAATACTTAAATAGTAAAAAGAATGAAATAAATTATTTACAATGGTACCAATTTGTTTTATTCTACTCCGCCACAAGGTTGTACAGTAAATTTTCTATTAATTAAAAAGAATGTGCTAAAATACATAAAAACAAAAAGTTCTATAAAAAAGGGAAAAACCTTAACCCTGTGTAAAAAGTGATCAACAAATCTTTTTCCTTTTTTTCCGTCACATAATACATTAAAGAAAATTATTTAATTTTACCCCGCCAGAACGTTCTACAGTAATGATAATGTGCTTAAATACATAAAACTGAAAGGTTAGCTTCAACAAATTTATGTAACAATAAACGGATATTTCAATGAATAAAAGAGTAGGTAGTTTGCCGGATGTGGGCAAGAAACCGCTGATTTCCGGCTCGCTTGCTATCTCCGCAGAGAGATGCAAATCCCCAGCGGCAGATTTAGTACTGAGTGTAATTAACTGCCACGTGCCGTATCATGCCGCTTTGACGCCACCTGTAAGCTGAAGCTGGAGGGAAACTCAACGAGAAACAGTATCCTTGTAGCCTAGTTTCAAGTCACGACCTCCTGCAGCTAAACTCTTAGGGCGATTGCAGACGGAAAATGTTACGCTAGACAGCTAGACGACTGTTGCAAGGCTCTGTAGGATTGTTTTTTATATTCGTTGACAAGGAAGTAAATAGTGTAAACAGACAATAAATCGGTACAAACCATAGTGCTGTCAAAACATAAGCGCTATCCTTGCTAGAGCTGTTACATGGGCTGTTAGCAACGCAAATCACTAGAAAAATTCTCAGAATACATTTCTGTAGGCACTTGCGATGTTATCGACACGCGTTTCTTAAATATGTTGCAAAAAAACTGGCCAAATGCAAAGAGTTTCAGAGAAAGATTTTCGTTTAACCGTGTGCAATCGCCCTTTGCGGAAGCGGCTTTGCGGAAGGAAATAGCTTTACAGCGACACAGTTTCCTCGGAAGGACTTTTTAAATATTCATTGGCCTTGTTGCTTGTAGGTAAATTGGATCAGGCTCTTGCTCACGCCGTGCTATTATGACTAGCCTCCTTAACCCATAGCCAGGCCTGGTGATTTTTTTTATTTTGGACACTGATTTAGGTAGATGATATATATGGGTTATAAAGAAAGTAATTTCTAGTTTTTTTATTATTATTACTAGTTTTTGAAAAAACTCCCTGTGGTCTCTATATGACCACTGCCCGTTAGAAAAAAGAAGTGTGGTTCATATCTGGCCACTGCCCGGATAAGTATTTCTACGTAATTTAAGGGTAAGACTACAATTTACAATATGAGATAAAAGTAATGAAATTTACAGCCCTGATGAAATTAAAGTTGGTTTTTAGAGTTTGAATGGTGAATTTAATAGAAAAAAAAAACAAGTTGTATTTATTAGTGTCTATTTATATGGAAATCACCGAAACAGGGTACCGCACACACTAACCCTTAACAATTGTAGGATCGTTAGTAGGTCACTGGTCGCTTTGAGACCACATAAGTGTCTATTTAACGGGCAGAGGTCTTATGGGTACCACATACTTCTTAGATGATTTTTTTACAGAAATAAAGCAAACACGATGATAAACTGAGCAATAACACAAATAAACACACTTATATTATCATAAATTATGATTAAAATCCACTTACTTTGTTTATTTTTGGCATAATCGCTTTTTAAAACCGCGCCGATCCACAAAATCACCAGTTTCATAAACTTTTTGACTTCAAGTAGTGATATTACCAAAACTTTCTTCTAATACCGTCTTTTTTTTTTCGTTTAGAAATTTGCCATTCATAGACAATATGATTATAACATTTTGCGGTGCATATCTAGCATCTGCTCGTCACGAAAAAAATAAATGCTATGTGGTCACTATGTGACCACAGCCTGGCTAAGGGTAGAACGACCTAAGCATACAATGCGCGGTATCACAAAATAGTATAAAATAAAGTTGTTTTCCGGGTCTGCCCCTATGTCTCTATGTATGCTTAGATCTTTAAAAGTACGCAACAATTTTAAATACGGTTTTTTTTTTTCAAAACATGGAGTGATTTATTTTTATGCACACACACATACATTTTTCTCTAAAATCATGCCGGGAAAAGGTCTTATTCCTGCGGAAAAATGGGTAGCAGCGCGAGTGAAACTTCGGCGGGCCGTTAGTATAATATAAATCAAGCCGTTTAAAGACATTTCCGGACTCCAGTTAAATCTACGCTTTATAATATACTTTTTATGTACCTATTATAAAGCGTACATCTACATCATTGAACAGCTGCATTTGAAATATAAACCTGTAAAAACACCAAAAAGTACTAGCTGTACTAGTTTTCAAACTTGGAGTTATATTTGTTTAGTGTTTATCGTAACTAACGTTGCAGTCGTGCGATCAACTGTTCTTAAGTCGATAGTTTACGATAGAATTGAAAGTGCTATTCGGTGATAGTAAACCGTCCATTCAGTTGACTAGAATGGTTTCTAGGTTGGATATAAAGCTCTTTGGCACGCGTTTCTGTGTCTCTAAAACGAATTTATCGATCAGTTGTGCCAAATAGCTCCATGCAGTGAATAGTGAAAGAAACCATTCAATTCAATTTGTTGGTAACAGGCACATTAGAGTACAAAGCATTGTTTGAATTATTAAGCAAATAGGCTATGAGAGTGATTAACGAAGCGTTTTATTTATACAATACCAGGATACACAAATAATTGTTTGAATTGAATACCTTGATAAAGAAAAGCGTATTTCGCAATTTGTATTGTAAACCCTTTCGGAAAGATAATAAACCGAGTTTGTTTGTTCAAATTTAAATCTACAGGGAAATCTGCGTGGAAATGGACCGTTTATCATTGTCAGTGTGAAATTTTGTAGAGACAATTAGACAGCCGCGTCCTGAACAGGAAAGTATGAACCAGCGGGATCACGACATTCAGCTCATGATGTTAATTTCGTGGGAACATCTATACAAAAACCAACTTCTTCTCCTTCTTTTCGTGTGGGACACCGAGTCGTCCAACGACCATATGAACCCTGGTGTCAGAGTTTTTCAACCGCCTACTACCACTAGTAGGCCTCTGACATGGTTGTGTTACGACTGCCGTCTAAGTAATCATAGTCAGCAACCGGGACCGACGGCTTAACGTGCCCTCCGAAGCACGGAACCATTTATTTTCGGACAATCAGTTGGTTTACCCTGCAATGTGCTAACCAGACCGGGAACAAATTCACAAAGTGATAAATATCAACTTTGTCAGCGTCCCACCGAGAATCGAACTCAGAGCCTTTGCGTAGCAGGCAGTCGCACTACCACTGCGCCACATCGGCCGTCAAACTGTGTAACAAACACGTTAAACTAAACTAAAACTATGCCGCTGGAGTATTTGAAGTGGTAGTTTGAACGCTGTTTGATGTGGCTGGTGCCTGGTGTAGAGCAGTGCAAATATCCGCCGGGCGGGCTGTAGGTAAGTAAGTATTCTACACCCTCTACGCCCGTTACACCCGCGTGTTCACGGCGTCGGTCGTGCGCCCGCAGCGGCGGCGGGCTTTGATGTGTGGTTGCGGTCAACGCTCCGTCCGACTAACAACATTTTCTTCTTAAAATGAAACGGGTACGGACGGATGCGGGTACCGTAGTCCCGATATTCTAAAAGGGGACTAGAATTTACTTAGTGCTTTATTTATTCACACCAGATGCTAGTATCTGTACTAATATTATAAATCTGAGAGGAGAGTTTGTGTGTGTGTGTGTGTGTATGTATGCATGTATGTATGTATGTATGCATGTTTTTTACCTCTTCACGTTCAAACGGCTTGACCGATTTTGAATGAAATTTGGAACACAGGTACAATATAACCTGCCATAACACATTAGCCACTTTTTACCGCAGGAAAACATCTATTACCACGGGAAAATGAGTGGCAGCGGGTGAGACCGCTGGGCAGAAATCTATTAATCCTACTAATAGACCACAACAAGTGTAAGTAGCGTTTACATTTAGTTCAAAACGTGACGTACAGCGGGACACACCATGGTTCTTCGGGCCGCTAGCCCACACGAAAAGAAGAAGAAGACAGAGTGATTGCGCGTGGTGAAGTAGCCTACCCTAATGGAAACTACCAAACGCATGCGAAAAGAATACAGCACAGAAGAACCGTGATTGGTGATAAACTGCGTGGGAAAATAAACCGGGCAGGGAAAAATGGCGCGCCCTGACCGACTGCTATCGATCACAGGACTAACTCTTCAAGCCTGCGTCCGCCCGATAGAATTCAATTGAAACGAATTAGGGAGTCTGCGTCAATATTTCGTTGCGAAATGTTATTTGCTTTTTGATTGAACTTTCACAGTTTTTTGGGCCGAGTACGTCTAATCAAATGTATCAAACCGACTTTATAGTATGTATGTATGTAACAACATGATTGCACCAAATAAAAAAAATAAAAAACACAAATAACAGAAAAGGTAAGGCACAAAGGCGGACTTATCCCATTAAGGGATCTCTCCCAGTCAACCTTTGAGAAATCCAGAGAACATGGTGTGCGCAGGTAAACTATGGTACGAGGTAGATGCAAAAAATATATATTAAATCGACACCAAATATAGCTGTTAAAGAATAATAAGTATATGTACATATAATTCTACTTAAATAATTAAATACCTATACCTATAGTTTTAGTTTATAAAAAATAAAAAAGGTAACAGGTAAGTTCTAATATCTGACATCCGCGTAATATAAGTCGTAAGCAGTTTTCATAGCGTTTGCTGGCTGCGACACTGCTCCAATAAATAATGTGATTTGATCACCTGCTTAAGGGTGGCTTAGTGTGAAAAATGTCGAATCGACCTATTTTTGGTTGAGTTTTTAAGCATCATTTATTAATTTATTTGAACCAGAAAAAATATATGTTGTTGTTTATGAACAGTTCTTGATTATTTAATGGATAAAAACACGATTTCTATAACTTTCCTCGATCATAAAAAAATGCAAAGATACGTAATTTTATGACAATTTTTCAAGTATTACTCAAAGATTATTTACACTAAAAAATTTTAAAATATGCCAAAATGTAGGAAATTAAATGATGTAAATAAAATAATGGATAGATTTTTTAAATTGTTTATTGGGATTTTTTTAAACCCCATTATTCCCATTATATAACCAAACGACGCGCGCGCTGCGCTTCAGACGCCCGCCGGGCATCATCGGAGCAGGACCTATGCCATTTTTTCGACCGCGGCGTTCCGCAACCTGCTTTTTTCATCTTGTCGCGTAATATTAATAAGATATGAATTTTCTGTCATCAAATGGGTTGGCTGGAAGAGATCTCTTCTTAAGAGATAAGCTCGCCTTTGCTACTAAGTTTTAAATAAGTGTTGTTTATTTTTTGACTGTAAATATTTTGTGAATGTGTAAATATTTCGTTAATTTATTGTAAATAAACGTGTACATAGTCTGTAAATAAGTAAAAATGGGAAATAAAAATAAATACAAGAGGTTACCTATATGTCAAAAGTGGAAAGACCGGTAAACAATATCGTAAGTATCTGAACATAATTCTAACCAATTTTTGACCTACCAAAGTGACTACCTACTATGAAGTATAGGTATCAATTTTAGTGAATAGGTAAGTAGACAAAGAATTGAATGTGAATTTGATAATGCAATAAAAAACTTGAAACTTGAATTGTATAGCTGATCTGGGTAACTAAACCAGAAGCAGTTTTAGGTTGAACTACAACAGACAATAAAATTAAATAGTATTGCAACCACAGTATCTAACATTGTACCTATCATTTGATCTAGTGACATTTTATTTATTAAGTAGTTCATAAACTGTTGCGATGTTAAAAGTAAACATCATAATACATACACAGTAGAAATGAAACCAGTGGTGCAACCACAGTTCAGTTCAGTTCAATCATACGAAGACAATGTACGATTTTACATAATGTGATTTTATTATTTATTAGTGAGCCATGCTATAAGTAATTATCAAGTACATACACAGTAAAACAAAATCAGTAGTGCAACCACTGAATTTGTTTGTAATGTAATAGTATATTTAATTAGACCGTAAATATTGTACCGATAACCTTGGCCTTCTAATCCTTGCAGTGCTTCAATACCAAGAGACAAAAGTATTAACATGCAAACAAATTACTAGGTACTGAAAAGTAAGTATAATTTAGTGAAACAGAAAAGGTAAGCCTGTTCAAGATTAGTGTACTTTTTGATAAAAACGTTCCAGGACTTCAAGCCGTCATGACGATGACCAACTCTCTCTGCAAGTTCTGGAGTCACATACATCTCCAAAACATCATAGTCAAACATATCGCAAACTGCGAGGTTGTCCAATCCTATGTTTATCTGGGAGCGCTGATTTCCAACAACGGCGGTTGCATAGACGAGGTAAAAAGACGTTTGGCGATAACTAGATCCACTATGAGCAAGCTTCATAAGGTTTGGAAAAATCGCAATATCACGAAAGCCACCAAAACACAACTCGTGAGAGCACTCATATTCCCCGTGTTCCTCTATGCTGCGGAGACGTGGACTTTGCGGGAAATTGAAAAGAAGAGGATTGACGCACTGGAAATGTGGTGCTGGAGAGGAATGCTTAGAATATCATCGACAGCATTCCCCACCAATGACTCCATTCTAAAGGAACTTGGCATCAAGCAACGCCTCTCCTCCATCGTGCAAGCTCGCATCCTTACATTCTTTGGACACGTCGCCCGACGCCGGGACATATCTTTCGAACGGCTTGTGGTCCAGGGGAAGGCCGAGGGTGCGCGCCCTCGAGGAAGATCAGACGGACCAAATTAAAGCCGCTACACAAGAAGGTTCCGTGACTGAGTGCACCAGAAAAGCAGCCATCCGTGAGGAATGGCGACGGATTGTAAAGCGTGCCTCCAACCCGGATTAACGACCACGTCCGCTCTGTTAAGAGTGTTTTGACGAAGAAGAAGACATCTCCACGCCAATCAACTCTCCAGTCTAATGAGTAAGTTACGAAAATTAAATGTTTTATTGTTCAGCTATAAACGGTTGTTTCTTAATAAGACTTTGAAAGCATTGATGATATTTTTCATATTTATATATAGATTTCCACTTACTTATACATACATTTTTACTGTAGTTCTATACAGCAGCCTCACCATGTAGCCTTTACCTATATCCCAAGCAGAAAAGGCAGATTCAGATAGAAATACGTAAGTTTTAGAACTAAAAGTGGAAATGACGATTCTTAATGTTAATGTTCTTAATGTATACTGCTCTGTGTAAATATTGATGTTTCAAACATGTTTCAGAGCTTCAAGCATATGTGATGATCAACCCTCATTGCAAGTTATGGACTCCCATACATTTCCACTTCAATCAACTTCTAAATCTCATAAGTAAGTTACGAAAATTCATTCATCGGCCTATTACAGTCCACTGCTGGACGTTAACTTCCCCCTCGGTACGCCATAAGGCACGATCTCCCGTTTTCGCCATTCAGTCGTTACCAGGCGCCTTTTTTTAAGTCATCGGTCCATCTGGATTCTGGCCGGAGGGCGTCCAACGTTACGCTTGCCAAGGCGTGGCCTCCACTCACGAACCCGCTTACTCCACCGTCCGTCGGTTCTACGACAAATGTGGCAAGCCCACTCCCACTTCAACTTGCTACACTTCCAGAAAATGTCCGTCACTGGTCTTTTTTGCGGATAAGGTAGGTGATGACTGGTAGGACACATTGATCGAACACCATGGTCTTGGTCATCAAAGATGATTCTAGGATATGACGCAGCTTTCCAAATGCCGCCCAGCCAAGCTGCACTCTTCTGGTGCTTTCAACCTCAAAATTATCTCTACCCAACAACTGCAACGTTTGCCCAAAGTACACATACTTCAACAACTTTAAAGGCTACACCTTCGACGGAGACTGGCTTGGGGATGATTTGTTGAGTGAATTTGACTTTTGTCTTGTCCAAGTTCAACCCGAGTCTGTCACGTCTCGAGGCTGCCTTAAGACTGGATAGCATTTTTGCACACACTCTTCACACAAACTATATATAAAATTAGTACGGATAGTAAGGATTATTTGTCATTGTCCTTCGATTTTCATTTTTTCGATGATTATTAGTAACTAATGAAAATTTTCAGATGTACCGACGGTGATGAAATTGAGGATATATCCCCTGCTAGTAGAAGCGGAAACCAACGAAGACGAATTTCAAACTGTTACGGGACGCCGCCGACTTGTTGACATCAACCATATTTTGAATGAATTACAGGACAAAGCTCATCATAATGAGTTATTCAACTGCACATTACATAATACTAACATCATATTTATATAAAATTACTATTATTAATAAGTACTTATATATTTCAATTATTAAAAATTTATAATATAAAAACACATCTGAACTGTTTCATTTTATCAATCCTACAATTGTAGTATAACATATTTTTCCTAACTAAATTACGTAAACAATAAAATTATATCTATATCTTGGGGAGTTATTGACCTACTGCCATAGTTTTGTATACTGTAACGCGCGCGCTCGCTGTGGAAGCTGCGCTTGCCGCCCGGTCCGTACCGCAGGGTCAAGTGAGTTCACCGCAGACTAGCTCGCGCGATCTTTTCTACGCGACGGGCGGAAGGCCGTAAATGCCTACTTTTCAGCACTAAGCTGCCCTTAACCCTTTTACTACGACTTACGTTTCCTCCGACAAAATTGAACCGCAGCCAATTAATAAATCGGCTTTAAGTTGTAACGATATCGGTTAATTACCGCCGACCGAGGGACGGGACACAATCCTGATGAATAGAGGGACTTGTTACAAGACGACGGAGACGGAGCTACTATGGGAATATGTACGTTGATAGTGGCTGCTGCATTTATTATAGTATCTGTATGACCAACAACATTTTCTGTGGACTTAATCAATGGACCAAACCAGGGTAAAAAGTAACAATATTGACACGCTTTGTAATGCAAGTTAAAAAACGCTGTTCAGTCCTTTCAAATAACCTGCAATAAGTACAGTTTTGACAAAGTCTCCGTTTTAAATAGTCTCTTCCACTCCTTCACTCGGTCTGACAATCTCGCATTATCTCTACCTACGCGTTACTTCGCTCCTCTCTGTGTCACTCTGTATGAATTAAAACTTTCCCGTGAAATGTTGTGGTAATTCCACAAACATGAGTTCTTACTTGGACAAAATGGAAATTTTAATTACAGTATTTTGCCGGATTTAAATTAGCCATTGTTTCACTACAATTTATTTAAATTTACTGTTTTATTTAGCTAAAAGCGAGATAGGTGAGTTAGTAACTTGAGTAAATACAAAACATTTTGCATTAAAAGTTAATGAGACGAGAAGAAATAAACTTTAAAGTTGCCGTAAAGAGCCCGTTAAATGGCCAATAAATAAAAATCTTCAGTGAACTTCCTCTAAGTAAAATATAAAAATATAAATGCTTTTTCCGAGACTGGATAGTTGTTTACCAGTTTTCAACCGATTATAAAAATTTGTTTTATCATAAACAAGTAAAAGAGGTCTCAAGAGACAAGTGAAGGTTGTTTACGACAGCTCTCCTGTAACAGTCAATTGTTCTTGCAAACAGTCGTAACCCCTTTTCAACTCGAGGAAACAAATTTTCCACGACTCGGAGACAAAACAACCTCGAGGAATGTCACACGAAATGTAAATTATGTAA
The DNA here is from genome assembly GCA_027580185.1 of Tuta absoluta. NCBI lineage: Eukaryota > Metazoa > Arthropoda > Insecta > Lepidoptera > Gelechiidae > Tuta > Tuta absoluta. Next base: position 2,381,490 of record JAQAHW010000059.1, read on the forward strand.
GACGAATCAGTACTGGAGCGACGTACAAAGTTGTTGATTAGATACCAAATAAAGTTTTGATTCGCTTTCAAAATAAGCTACAAAGATATCATTTACATAATGAGAAACATTTTACTTATATTGCTAAAGTAAGGATACAATGTTGTAGAATTAGTTTAACATGAATATAGACAACAATACACGTAAACGAGTAAACGGGTATAACACTGGTCATTATGATAACAATGCAAAAGGCTGTTATTTCCAGCTGAATACACGTTCAGTATCGGCATGCAGAACTCTGGAGCTTCAGTAATAGCCTCGCGCCGAGCAGTCTCGAGCGAGCGGAGTGAGCAAAGCGAGCGGCTAACTGCTCTACAGAACAACGTGCAGTTACATTCTAACTGCTACCTGAGCTGAACAAAAGTTTCAGTCTAGTGGAGTGGAAAGAAAATTACTGAATATAGAGCAGAAATGTTTGAAGCACGCAACAGTGTAGCGTTGCTAAACAGTCGAACTTTTTTAGTAAACTGTTTTAGAATAAAAACCTCATTGAGAATCTGTAGCATCGAGATAACGGGAGGTCAACAGCTGGTTTAAAGCGTGGACTGAAATAAAACGGTCACTTGAGCAAGATGTCAATGTCCGGAGGTGTTATCTACTTGCATAGAATACAAATATAACCATACACATACACAAACACACGCTCCGTACACAGACACTCCGCAATTAGTCGAGTGATCCTCAACTGACAGATTGATTAACGAGAGGGATAGGGTTTAGTTCGTGAAGTTCTTTACAAACCTATTGTGTAGTGTCTTATTATCGTGATTATTTATGTGGCCGTGATTTTCTCTTCTTGTGTGGAAAAAGAAGTAAATGATCTATACTAAACGTAAATAATAATAAACTTCGAAGTAAAGTTACACGGCGGTCTGTGCCTATTGCGTAGCTTCATACATTCAATAAAACGAGAACAGGATACTTAGCGGCTTGGTGCCAGTTAGAAGATGCGAATTACTTTTCTCCGCCCACCGAAATGCTGTTATTAAAACTTATTTAATTTGCTTTAGAAGAGACAATAATAGTTGCAAGTTGGGATGGATTCTGTAGGATTGACTATTAAATACAATATTCTTTATTGTAAAAAAGAAACATTATTACAAAAAAAACTATATACCAAAAAATTATATAGTTTTAGTTTCTGATAATTCAATTTTTATAACTTTTACAAATACATTATGATTGAAGTAGTCAAGAGTCTGAATTTAAATAGACGTTATACTGAAGCTACGAATCTTTTGCTACAAATATTTGAAAATACAATGGCAAAAGACATACATTCATTAATACACAGCCACAACAGTCCATTGCAAGACTCGAGCCTCTCCTTTTGGTATTGCCATACTCACCTCGCTTGGTAGGCGGATTGGCGAGCGCATTGCATGATGTTGCATTCACAGGGAATGCTGCTGCCCGTTCGCTGGACGACTATCCTTTAGTCGCTTTTTACGACACCCACGGGCACACGGCGAATAGCGAAAGACAATCTGGTACAGTCAAGATCAGGCTAAACAGTTTGGGCTTTGGACCGTTCTTATGCCGCGCGCATAAAACTTGCATTGGCCGCTTGAGTGTCTAACCGCACGTGAGCTTGACTGTACAAGTATTATTTACTAAATGCTCCACAGATATTTGTATTCCAGATGCGTCAGCAAACGATTCTGATGCTGTTAATTGCTCAACACACCTCCCCGCGTCGCGTCGGATAACACGATGACTTATTCATCGCAACGTTTACAGCCTTCATTATTCAGACAGCGGCTGTCAGCGCTCAATCACGCTCGCAGGCAGAGGGGGTGGGGCAGGGCTGAGCGGGGAGGGGAGGTAATACAGCTGGTAGTTTACCTGTTAGTTTACGCACGGCTCCTGGCTGCATTATGCAGATTAAAGTTACTTGCTAGATTACGTTTATACCTTTATTGAATACTGACAACATAAATATTTAATTGGATGAGACGTTTGTGAAACAATTGTTATTCTACTTTCGTAAAATAAAAAATTTAACTAATTAAACAAAATGATTTCGAGTATGTAAAGTATTTTTTTAAAAACAATAATTAGCTCGAAAACAGTAATACTTAGTATATTTTCTGGTATATTTGAAACGTGACGTTTGTTTGATTTTAACAACGTAAAATTCAAATAAATAATGCATATGGGTAGATAAGGCCCAAGTTTCGATGACGGACTGAGAGGATGATGTAGTAAGTGGACGTTCCGCACCTGAATGAAGGTAGTAAATTATCTGGTACCCGGCACGGTCTTATTGAAACCGTAGCAACCACTTGATGGCCGCGGCTAATGAGCTGTCGTAGCCATCTGTTAGCTCGTAGCCCGTAGCAAAGTGCTACGCATGCTACAGAATATTAGTAGGTACGTCAAACTTCAACAGAAAACGATTGTTGTACCAATAATACCCACTTAGTATGTGTTTTTATACTTAGACCTCAGTTTACTTGCAGTAGTGAGTTGTTACGATAACTCGCTGGGCGATATTTATGCAGGGACGCTCCATTTGCTTGGGTCTAGTATTTCATTCAACTGCCGTTGGTAAAGCTCCAATCTCTGCTTACAATCAGCCTGCAAAATTTGTGTATGGGTGTATTATAAAATCTAGAACGCTAATTTTAAACAGCTACGGAGCTTCATGATTGAGTTAAAAATTACAAAGGTGCTCAAATTACCAAGATTATAAAATGACTGAAATTGCATTAAGTATGTATGACTTTGTATGTGTAAGTAGGTACATTTATAAATAGGTGAATATTTTAGTATTTATTTTAAGGAAGAATTTAGGTAGGTATATTTTTGGTAGTAATTTTATTTAGGTATATTTAATATATTCGTGTGTAGGCTATTTTATTTTATTCTATTGTGCACGCTTAATCCGCCCGTTTTACAGAGTACCACTTTACGTAGGTTAGCTTGAAGATTTTTTTTGTAGAAATAACTTGTCCTGTTGTGTCGTTTTTCTTTTAATGTGGGTTTGTCGTAAATTTTTTGTGTACAACAAAGTATAAATAGTACGAATAGATGCAAACTTAATTTCGTTCTACTTTGTTATCCAACAGTAAGGAATTAAAATATAAATAAGATTTGGTTTATACTGGCCACTATGAAAACCACATTCATACATATGGTAATATGTGGGTTCAGATAAAGATGCAAACACCTCATATGAATAAAGATTCGAATCCGGTCAGCACTTGCTTACAGAGCGAGGTATAATCAGCTTACACACATCCTACGGGACGCAACCGGTCTCGAGAGCAGCGATATGTGCTACTTGGAATTCATGTTGAAGTAAAATTACGAAAAATAACAAATAAAATCTATTTACGACAACAATCTTTCACCTTACAAAAATTTAGTTGACAAATATTTAAAAATAATATTTTATATTGATTTAAATAACTTATTTAAGTACCTTTTTTTATTAAGTAAGTTTCCAAAAAATCCAGCAATGGTCTGCTATAGGCTGATGTGAAGTACCTAAGTACAAATTCAATCACACAATTCTTTATTAAACATAATTCCGAACAAGTAAATAGAGAACCTATAGGTGCCTAATTTAAATAAAAGTTTATCAAGAAAAAAAACAATCTCCAAACTGTGTTTACTAAGTTAATATGCTCTTCTTCTTTTCGAGTGGGACACCGAGTCGTCTAACGACTCGATGAACCCTGGTGTCAGAGTTTTTCAACCGCCTACTACCAGTAGAAGGCCTCTGACTGGTTGTGTAACGGCCGCCGTCTAAGTTATCATAGACAGCAACCGGGACGGCTTAACGTGCCCTCCGAAGCACGGAACCAGCTGTCTTTTCGGACAATCAGGTGGTTCAGCCTGCAATGTCCTAGTCAGACTGGGAACAAATACACAAAGTGATAACTATCAACTTTGTGAGTGCCCCACCGAGAATCGAACCCGGAACCTTTGCGTCGCAGGCAGTCGCACTGCCACTGCGCCACATCGGCCGTCAGTAAATATGGTATAACTTGTAATATATTCTGTTCCCACTCCGCTTATATTTATCGATGCCTCTTCATTGTAACAACATCAGCTTATCTGATGGCTATCATCCTCTTCTTATAGCTAATGTTGTTGTGTCGCGACTTAGACGACGGAGGCGACACTGCAATAACACGCGCTGTTTACCCGCCTAAACGTAGGCCGACACGATAAATAACTTTTAAACAGCCTACAAAGACATTCTTTTTGTTAAAAATACAACGTTTTATTTTTTGTCGCGACAATGGCAATACTGTTTGAGATGCAAAATAAAGTAAGAGAGTTTTTCTTTGTTAATGTTTTTGAATAAGCGTTAACTTATTATTAGAATAATTTTGAACAGTTTTTCAGAATACACCCAAGTTTAACAACCTTATTTATATTCTTGAAAGTATAGAGCTATCCAATATGCCAATTGATTTGTTGGGAGAAGTTATCTTCTCAATATTCTGTACTTTATTACCCTCATAAATTCATCCCTGCTTCCATGTGCAGGTATGCAGAGAATAGAAATGGCCATTTATTGCAAAATTGAAAACAATTGGTGTACCTAAGGAAAGTATCTATACATAGACATAGAGGTACATTATTTCAAATAATATTGAGGCAGTGGTAGTGCAGTTGAAAAACTCTGACAGCGGACAAAATACACGAAAAAAAAAGAGAGAATAAGAAAGACAATCTGAAAGTGCCACAAGAGATTCTGAAAATTATTGCCTGCTCTAAATTATAAAACAGTGCTTCCTTAAAAGGCCTTGTATTCGTTTTTGAGTCTGACATGGTTTAGTTAGCAGGTTAGCAGTAAGCTGCTAAACAGAATTGTCGATATTATGTCACGCGAGTGCCGAGTTGTGTTAATAAGTCAACTATGTCCAAATCTTTGGAAAACATTTTACCACTAAGATTTTCTTCAATGCAAACATTGAGAAAATAGGTGTGCTAGAAAGAACACAATTTCGTTTTATTGTCAAAATTCTCTTCTCCATTACGAAATTGTGTTTTCTTTTTCATCCCAAAAACTGCACTCACGAAAATCAACCTGCACGAAAATCAAACAATTACGTGTCGATATGCTAACTACCACAACAATCAATCTATGTCCACGTCCAGAGTCCCCTCATTAGAGCGATTGGCGTGCGATGTAATGAGGGTAGATGTATTCATGGCCAATTGAATATTAACCAGCTATTTGAATAACGGCGCCGTCGGTAGCAGCGCCCGAGCGCAGGAGGGGTATGAACAACGTCGGTCGTGAGGATTGCATTTGAGGTCTAGCAGTCTCCGAGTGTCTGCACGTCATTTCATTTGGGAACGTGCGGGCGATCATTTTATTCGTCTTACTTTGTGACGAATAAAAATTAAAAGTACGTGTATCAATAAAGCAATGCAATGTATTCGAAAAAAAATGCTGTCATCGGTCGTGATAATAAGCTGATTTTCGGCCTTTTTCGACATCATGTCCCAAAAATAAAATAAAGTAGTTGTTTCGAAGGTGCGTAGGTAGCGATTGATTGCCGTAGCAATCACTTTGAAAGACAAATGTTTACTATATTCTCTATTTCTGTTCATTATTTGTACTGTACTGTTTCCTAGAAACTGCCGAGACATCTATTACTGAGTTCGCCACGCCGCGTCCGGCCTAATTCAGTTATAGATTGTAACTTAGCCTACTTTCCCGTTCGATCGGTCGGTTACTTAATTGTCAAATAAGTAGGCTGTCGTGGTTTTTATTACAATATGCACTTACTTTGGAATTTAGACATACAACGCAATGATACAAAAAATGAGCGACTTTAGAAAATAGTGTTGAAAATTATGCCCTCAAATTATGACAGCCGTACCGGACTATTACGTGTTTCAAAACATTCCACAAATGCGTTTATAAACAATTACCAAATAAATGCACCTAAATCACAAAATTCAGGATTCACCCTCGGCAGTCCGCGCACGTGACGTCACACAGCGCGCGATGACGCGACGACGCGCTGCGGGGATAAATCGCGCGCGCGCTTATAACCGCGCATTTGTGTGCGGAAACAGCGGCTGATGTATTACTTACAGTTGAAACTTTGTTTCATAACACGTTTAATTTTTTCAGTTCTGAAATATATAAAAGCTTCTGAATGTAACTTCAATTGTAACTAACTTAGCTATTTTATTATTCAACCAAAAAGTATCACTCATGCATGATGTAGCTTTACGCGACTTACTTGTTATTTATTTGGTGAGGACTTAAGCCCTGTTCGGAAATCACAGCTGACGGGCGGGCGATGTGATCTGTCGACCTCCGTGATGAAAGCTTAGCTATGTCCGCTGATAAAGCGATTTAGAATGTATGTTACACTCTGACTAGAAGGTAGCGCATCCAGCACAAAAGTATGTAAAACAAAGAGTTTTCAGAGTTAAGGTTCCAGCTGTACGTACTTCCTTTGCTAAGCGCTTCCCGAGATACTTATCACCTTATATATATATTTAATGTCATTTGCAAGATACACCCACAAGTCAAAACAACGACCACCCGCGACTTCAAAAATATTATTGAGAGATGGCTGCTCAGTCTAGATTATGGTAGAACTGAAGAGATACTACCCATATGGGGGACTTGAAAATTACAACACACACACAAACACACGCGCGCACACACACATGAGGATTGTAATGGTAGGTCGGTAAACAAATAATTGCATTTGTATGCTGAATTTTTTGCAGTTCTGTTTTGACGACTTCGACTAGTTTTTCGTAGTCGCTGGTAGATTCAAAGTCAGCTCTACCTATCATAATAATACAAAAGTCTGACAGATTGAAGCTCTCTACTTTTTTTTGTACACCTTCAAAAAGCTGTTTAATGCCCCCGCCCGGTGTAATATAATGACAAATATTAGAATCATGAAACACTTCCTTTGCTGAAGACAGGATAGAGTTCTTATTATTGCTGCTAATGATGCATAATCTTGATTTAGATTAGAATAACAAGACTTACTGGAATTTATTATTCTGCCTAGGTTTGTACCTTCTTTCCTGCTAGATTTTGTCAGAGACTCTATGTTATTGTCAGAAACTCGGTGCTCTTTGCCTGAAAAATCTAATCTTGTTCCATCTTTAGGTCTAGTTGTTTTCCGCTTCCTGACACTTTTTGAAGTAGATGAAGAAGGATTATTTTCTCGGTATCCGCTGAGAGTAATCTCTGTTCTAACTTGACAATATAATCTTTTAGGTCTTCGGTAACAATTTTGTTTAGTTGTCTTATGTCTGGGCAACTTCTATTTAATTTTGGAGTAGATTGTTGTGAAGTGTTATTTGATCCATTTGATGAGCTGAAGGAGTAATGAGCCTTACTCGGACCTGAGCAATCAGCGTTTAATATCTGTGTATAACTGTCTTCAGTATCTACATCATCTTCCAGAGAGTTAAATGAATTATTTGTGGTAATGTTCACAATAAATTTTTGATTCGACGTTTCATTTTCTGGAGCAGGTGAACTAGAGGCAATCTGTTGGTCTGGTACATTTGTTGGTAGATTTTTAATTAGATGAGAGATCGGTCTTGAAGATATTTCAGAGACTTCTTGTGTGGTCACTTTAGGCTTCGGTAATGTATTTGGTGCGACGAGAGTTTTGTCACTTTGCAGGTCGGTTAACTTTGAAGTCGTGGTGGGGGTAATTGCTTTAACTTTAGTCTTAGTCAATTGGCCCGTTTTAGAATTGGAAAAATATCGTTTCACTGTTCTCGAAGTGGCATTTTTCAGACATTCTTTACACTTGTAGTTATCTTTAAGAAATTTTGTCATAGTACTGTAATATCTCTTCTCCGCATTCTCGCAACTCAGGTGATAATATTTCTTGCAAGACGTACATGTTAAAAAGTGTTTGTCTTTTATATCTTTAGAGCACTTCAGGTTACCACAAACCAAAACCATTTTAATTTTTCAAAGTGACCTCTAGTGGGAAGTAGCGGTATCTCTTAATAGCTTGGTGCACTGGGTTTACTGGGCTCACTAAGTAGTTCAGCCACTCGACGATAGATGGCGCTAGTTTATCGTAGCTGGTATTGTTTTATTGGTCAGTCAGCTGGTGTTTGTTTATATTTTAAAATATCAACCGTCTTTAAAAATCGTACTTACTGATTTTGGCTTGATAAGTAGCATTTGTACACATATTGAAGTCAATTCGGGATTTAAATTTTCCTTACTTGCCTTAAATTAGTGCTGTCACTTTCCGTTAAATAGGTTTAGAAAAGGATAGAAGATATCTAAGTCCTGTCATTTTTAAAAACGTCAATGGTTTCTTCGCCTTTTCTAGTCCATTTAGTCGCGATTGTGTTGATCGTCGCCTTATTTTGACAGATAACACGTATTTTGTATGAAATTATAAGACATGACACGACTAAAATATCTCCTATCCTTTTCTAAACCTATTTGACGGAAAGTGACAGCACTAATTTAAGGCAAGTAAGGAGAATGTACATCCCGAATTGTGGCCATTATATCACTATTTAACGTCAAAGTACTAGTTATTGTATATTCATAATGTTTAATGTCCCATAATATTCTGATACTTCGGTTTATACTTCACATAGGCAGCAGATTTTTATATGATAACACTGCACTGGTTTTAATGTTTAACGTCTCACAAACGTTTGTTCTATGGAATCAAGACTATTTTGACATTTCTAGCTATATTTTTCACTTAAATTCACAATAATTGTTTTTTAAACTCAAGATTACTACGGAAGCTATGTTTGCCTGCGGACTGTGGCGCCCTCTCTCAAATCTCTTAGACCAGTAATAATAATAAACTTTGTGCCCGAGTGTACACCCAAAAATGTTAATGCAATACTAGGCCCCTGCGATACAAGCTTTGCTTAGTGCAGGGTCCGCTGTGTCACACAAAAAATTGTTTAAGCTAAGAGAAATGTAATCCTTTTGTTTGTTATTTATTAAGCATGTTTTTGGTAATAAAAAAATATTCTATTCTATTCCATTCTATTCTATTATATGTGCGGAGAGTTCATTTTGGACGATTTAATAATTATTACAAACAAAAATATTACCATCTGTATAAAACGAAACCTGTTATAAAATTATCTTGTTTCCTTGAACAACAGCCGAGCCCATTATGCAATATCGGGCGGGACCGACACAATTTGCCTGCAAAGAGATATTTTCCCGCGATGAAAGTTGCCGGAAGTATTTCTGACAGCCGCAATGATTCATTTTCAGGTTCGTTGTTATTCTCTTGCTGTTTGTCAACTGTTCACGAAGATTACATTGTGAATAAACAATCATATTCCAATTGTTTTCAGTATTAATATATTCCAGCCACGTAACGATTTTATATATCGAGATTTTACCCTGAGGTTTTACTCGTAACTGAATGAAGTTACATAAAAACATGTACGAGTAAGAGATTTCTATTGGTGATAAGTAGCCTTTAATACCAACGCATCTACGAATTATCTAAAAATATACCCCTGGGTAAAGTTAAAGTCCTCTTTTGAAGTTTTGTGTGGGTTTGTGAATACTCGGCCAAGTTCTCCGAGCTAGAGTAGTTGAGACAATGTTGAACTCAGTACCTGAAACTTTGCGGCGGCTCTGTCTGTGACACACGAGCGAGTCGTTTACCTCTCGTGCTTGCTTTGCTCGCGCACCTGACACCAGCCGCAATAGCGCTATATAAAAGTTCATGCATAAGTCATGCGAGTATTTATACCTACTTATTCTTGAAAGTAGGTGTAGTGTCGGTTTAGTTGTAAAACATTAACAATAAAAATTACAAATAAATTTTAGTCGAAAAAACAACTACAGAGGAACTGAATTAAATCTCGATAGGGTAAAAATTATAAAACTTATTAAAAAAAATTTTGGGAAAAACGAATTTAAAGTTTTAGATAAGAAGCTTACGTACCTAATTATGACTTTTAAGTATTAACTTGTTTTTTTTTTTCAAATTTATAGTAAGCCAAAATGAATTAAAGGAACACAATCAAACTTTCAATTTGCTTACCATTCAATTTTATAGTATAAACCTTAAAAGATACTTTAATTTATGTACAACTTTCACTTATTGAATAAGTGTTTTGTTTTACGGAATAAGCTTTAACTTTGGTTACATTTATGATACTGACATGTTGACGAAATACATTCCAGCCGACACAATCGTTTGGTTTACAACCGGTCCTTTTGTGCTGGATATATTGAACTGGATTTAGCGTAAAAGAGAATGTTTTTATAAGCGAGTGAACGTGAATGAGTAGAATGCGAGAAACAGTCAAACAACGGGAGCTAGAACAAAACGATGTTGCGGACCGCTGGACTAACACAATGAACGACGCTTATTCGTTAAATAGAAATAAGTAACATAACAACCACGGGAGACTGCGACATAAACGCAAAAGAATACCAAAAAAAATTAAACACTTCCAAAATTTCGCAGCCACTTGTGATGGCGAAAGTTGCAAATTCAATTTCTGCCTGCGGTAAAAAAAAACGCATGTTTAACGCAAGTAACGAGAAGCAGTCTCAAGCTTAAAGAGTTGGCCTAAATACTATGACGAGAGTAGAAGCAGAATTTGGCTTTGCATCGGTCCTTCATTTGATTACTTCCCGAACTGTTATGAAACAAAGAATCCGACCCTGCACCTGTTGTTGTAACGTAACGCAGACAATTTTAATTATCTCTACAGAGCGTCAGAGTTTGTTTGTAATTACAATCTTCATCCGTGCTCATTAATTACGATGACCCGAATTGTTGTTGCGCGTTGTATCGAAGCTAGTACTAAATCCGTAATATTTCAGTCGCAAAATTAGGTGAGAAGTTAAACAAAGCCCGTCAGAATGAACTTTGGCCTGAATTTAGATCAGGTATCACGAGCGCGCAAATTTAGCTGCCCCTTGGGTTTAAATTATCAAATAAATAACGATAAACTTATAATAATACATAAATAAAGTAGATAATTAGATGCCGTGTGATGCCGGCTTAGAATAGCATCACCCCATATCTTTCCCGTGGGAGTCGTAAGAGGCAACTAAGGGACTCGAGGGTGTGTATTGCAATTTTAGGCGATAGGCTGACAACCTGTCATTATAGCGATACACAATATTCCGAATAACCCTCAAACTTTTGTCAGACGTGGTGTAAATGGCTGTTTTTTGCGGCTGTTTACGCTCTGCCTACCCCGCAAGAGATTATAGGCATGATATGTGTGTGTGTATGTGTATAATTAGATAAACTGAACTTATACTCAAAGCCAAACATAAGCTTGAAAAAGGCTTTTCAAATCGGAAATAATACATTGTTGTCGAGGTATGGAAAATAAGACTTTGCTGGACGAGTATAGTTTGAAGTCCGAGCCAATCAATCAATCGAGTCAATTATACAAGTCAAGCAAAGTAATTTTCTCCGAGGCTTACATAGTGCTTTTCTCAAAATAAGGCTAGGAAATGAAAGATCTTATAAAAGTTAGCTAGCGACCACAACGCAACGAAACAAATAAAAAATTTACAATTTTCCCACAAATTGTAATTTTTTAAAATAAATTCGCCTGTAAGGCACAGTATTACGTAATATTCAGCCATACTAAATGTTTAGTTCATTCTTTTCTTTTTTAATTCTGGACAGGCAAGGGTCTTCACATCATACAGCCTCGTCTTTAGTTACATGTTTCATACAAAATTACGTTCCGTTTCTATGAGAGTCATCGAGATAATTTTGAAATCAAATTATGTGGGTTTAGCGTATAACGAATTTATCTTAATGGACACCAGCAAAGGATTTCCATACAACTTTGCTGGCGTGATCTGAGACGTGACAAACAATGTGAAATTTCGCGGTTTCTTTTTTTGAAAGAAATGAACACATTTCCTAGCATGTTTGAGAAAATACTATTAAATTATCTTTAAATTCAAATAAAAGCGAATATTAATAGTGTTGTACTCGCAATTGGCCCCTCTCGGGGTGTGGAAGCGGAAGCGATATAAACTTGTGCCATTTGTTTTTATCATCTCAGTAGAGCTGGAACAAGCTTCCGGTTTCCGGTGTAATACCAGTATAATGCGGTTGTTCTCATTGCTAGCCATATCGAGAACTAAACTTGTACGTGCTTGTACTTATAAAAAGCCAACAGAGAAAAAACTCAAACACATTAACTAAGAAGCTCAGAAACAATGAAGAAAGCGGATATCTGCGGCTCGCTTCGCATTTCATGCACTAATAACCACGCGAGCGAGCCGGCTCCTTGCATAATAGCTGCATAAACAAGCGAATGCGGAGTGCATTTTGCTCCGTTCGAACTACGGGCGGCGGTGGTTGGCGGTAGTTGGCTTCCATTTTGCACCCGTCCTATTCCTATTTATCGGCAGTTCTGTGCAAATGCAAGCAATGTTAGGCAAAAGTTTTGAGTAACACTCAGTTGCAATAGCGAGAATTTTCGGTAAAACTTGAGTTTAGCAAATGTCGTCCATGTAAGCACAAAGGTTATACAATAAGTACGTTAATGATATAAATAAAAATTTAATATGTTTTATTAGGATAGCATAATTACATATGCTAAATATGAAATAGAAATAAATTATAGATACTTAAATAAAATAAACCAACAATAAAAGAAGATAATATAAACTAGAGGTAGAACCCTATATGTATCGTACCTGGTCCGAAGGGGCCCATGGCGCTCACTGCGTTGCCCCGCTGTATTGCGAGATTTGCGAGGGATATTTGTTGGACCAGGTACGATCCAGAGCAGGGGTCACCGCGGGCCCTTAAGCGTTTGTGTATGAATGTTATTTGATTAAGTGAAAAGGATGGAATTTTAAAACGTTACGTTCAAATATAATTTTATAAATGAAGAAGGTAGATACCTGCTTCGGGGGATTGTCTGACTGATTGGAGCATTTCCCTGTAGGTACTATTACCACCATATTAAATATAGGTTGGTCAAAGTAGTTTGGGTCAGTTTCGTAGATCAAATTTGTTGCCTCTGTCAATTTTCAAAAGAAGGTTATTTAATGTGCTGGTATCAAATTGTTTTTATAGTATTGACGAATTTGTGAATTTTGAATTTTAAATTTTAGTAATAGTTAGTGATATTCATCGAATTTGACCATATTGTTTGTTATTAATTTATCTTTAAACTTAAGTGACATTTTAATTTTTTAATCTAGAGAATTTTGTAATTTTAATTTTATTTTATTTTGCTAACCTGACATTCATATTTGAATTATATTCTTTTAATGTAATTGTTAAATTGTGACATTAATATTTTAATTGAATTTTATTTTTTGATGTTACTAATTAATTTGTTTGTAAATATTTAGTAGCTTTCTGTATTATGCATGCCAAATGTTGGCGCAACACGCTTGTCCGTTAGTATATAAGTACCTACTTAAAAAAATCTATTGTACCATGTTTGCCTGCAAATAAATGATTATTATTATTATTATTAAATAACCTTCTTGTCCAAGGGCCGAAGCTTTTGGTGAGACGGTGTTTTTTACGAACTTTTACAACTTTTAGGGAATGTCACCCGAAAGCCAATTATTTGCGTGCCGCCGCCGGTGTGACAATCCAACGCTTTACAGAACATTATTCAGATTTCAATTAGGCTCACGTTATTTATATTAGGAGTACTTTGTACATTATTTTCTGATATAACAAATAACTACAGTTATTTTATCATATTTTAGTTTTACTTAGTCCATTATGAAATATCATTGATTTCATTTTGTTACTTCACTACTCTTACTAACTTACTTTCTATGAAATGAAATATTTAAGAACACCCATTTTTGACTAGGGGTAAGCCTAAAACAAGCAGTGTGCTGTGCCTACACCCATTTCAGCTCATAGTGTATATTTGTACTGAATTTATTGATTGTTGTGCCTAAGATGTGATGCGAAATAAATATATTTGTATTGTATTGTATTGTAATTTTAAATATTTTCCTAGAATATTACTGAAAGGGAAACAGGGCAATGTCTTTATTTAAATTGAAATATTTTGATTGTAACTTTACTCAACTCGCGGGAAACTTGAAAACAAAGATGCGGGCGCAAGCCTCAAACTTCACCAGCTTCAGTATTCGAATAGCTTTGATTAATTTTTGAAAACTTGCAAAATTTTCAAGCGCGGGCACGATTTTGCAAGTTTTCAAAAATTGTATACCTAACACGGGAAGTGTTTTAAAATTTGGTACTCAAGCTTTGATTAAACTTTACTGAAGGTAGTTACATAATTAAGTTACCGGACCAGTTAATATGGGCGAAATAATACAATAATTTGATCGTGTATTAGAATAATGGTTTGTCAAGGGGTTTTACTCAATGTATTATTAAGATAAGATAAATAAGGTGGAAAGTATGTGCGACATATAATATAATATCAATATAATATAATTTTTCAGAAAAAATTGTTGCCCGTTTTGTTTTAATGCTTTTTTAAGAGTTTAAGTTTAAGATAAGTGGTAATTTTTTGGTGTCTTCAAAATGCGATTTAGAGAATACAAACCTTCATTGGAAGGCAATTAAGTATTTCTTATTTACACAAGCAAAATGTTGACCTATTTTTTCCACCATCCCTTCCTAACTTCCTTCTTAATTTTTTTTTATTTACTTTCTTCACTGGGGAGTGAAGCATCCAACCCTCCAACCCTCTCCCCAAGTATCCAACCCGCTGCCGAACACGCAAATTTGTGTAAATATGTATTTTTCTTATTTTATTTACTGCCTTTGCAAATGTCTTTATTTTTGTAATAACACATGAAAAAAAATATTATTTGAGTACGAAATTAACTCACAAATAACAAAAAAAATTATGGCTGTTATTGTTGTATTAAGGCTGTTAACGCTCTACCTAGCCCGCAAGAGAAAAAGGCGTACGCCGAACTGCGACCCTTAGCCGCACGGGTAATCCTTGCGCCTTTGCAGCGCTAGTGACAATCAACACCACAGTTACTCCGCGATGACAAAAGGATTCTATAATGATAACAATCGTTCCGTTTACTAGACTCATCATCATCATCATCTGCCTGCCCTTATCCAATTTTTGGGGTCGGCGCAACATGCTTTTTTCTTCCATTCGAATTCATCTCTATCAGCTGTCAAATCTTCGTTTACACCCTTTTGCTTCATATCATCTTTTACACAATCCATCCAAACTTTTTTAGGCCTTCCTCTCCTTCTGCATCCATCCACATTCATAATTCACAAAACACAAGCTTTACCAGCTCCAAAGAGCGGTGCTTCAACGCTCCACGCCCGACGCTCACCACGCTTCTGAGTCGCGCGAATAATCCCCACACCGCCGCCGGCACCGCTCTAATAAACAGCACCGCACCGCTGTTCTGCGGCCACAGAATAGAACAAAGGTAGCTGTGGTCTAGCGAGCTCTTGTACTCACAGATCGTGATTCGTGGGTTTTACTTGAAATGCTGGCACAGTATGTAATAACACTTCGATTCATCGGTTCGTTCGTCTAGATGTGGCCTACAATAATAAGAATAGTGCGAAAAGTAAAAATGGCGTTGCAACTTGCTACAGCATTGTATTTGGAATCGTTGTTGATTTTTTCAAAGTAGGTGAAATAAGATATCACTATAGTGACAACCTGTCACTATAGTGATACACAGTTATCTGATTGACCCTCAAACTTTTGTCAGACGTGGTGTCAATATCCGTTTTACGGCCATTAACGCTCTGCCTACCCCGTAAGAGATGTAGGCGTGATTTGTGTATGTGTATGAAGCAACTTATTTGCAACACGTTACGGACTGGTGCTCGGAACGTTGGCGGAATGTGCTAGCAGCGAGCTCGGCGCGGTATTAAAAAAAAGTGAAAAACCAATATTTAATTACGTCAGAGAAGCACTTCCAGTAGCCACGAGGAAATCCTAGAAATCTTGATTGTTTCTTATTAGTTTTTTAAGTCTTTTTTATTTGCTAGCAATAGCATTTCTGTAGATATGTAGATAAAAGCAAGTTCGTGTTCGTACCACAAGGTTAAGTATAGAAACAGCTACAAAAATATTTTCCATTGTTAAATTAGGTTGAAAAAATGGTGTATCAGAAACAGCTTTCTAGAGTAGACTGGTTACGGTAAATGGTTTCAAGGAAATGTATCTTCACCTATTTTTATCAATTAAACCATTGCATATACGAACCGTGGTTAAATCTTAAAAACAAACATAAATGTAATTACATGCAAGTATAAGTACACACATGCATACACACATACACACACACATACACATATCACGCCTATAATCCCTTGCGGTTTAGGCAGAGCGTAAACGGCCGAATAGGACGGACATTTACGCCACGTCTGATAAACATTTGAGGGTCATCCGGAAAATTGTGTGTATAAGTACGTTCCAAAATAAAGTACTTTTTGAGAATAGAGATGATTTGTGTTTCGGGAGTTTCGTTGCATTTTAACCTCTTTCTGCGCTTAGGCCATTTAAAAAAGTAATAATAATGATATTTCTAAATATAAACTCAGTTTACTCTAGAATACAATGTTACCTGGGTGCCGGAATAGGGCGCGCGGTTATAGGTATTTAAGATCGGAGATAACGAAGAAAGTCAATGTTTATAATATAATTATATTATTAAAATGTATGTTATCGGGAATAATTTCGTAATAAATTGTGTACAAGCGCTAGAAACTACTTGTGGCAGTATCTTAAAAGTTTAAACAAGGTCACGGATTGGATCTAACATGGTTGTGGTCAAAAAGGTCACCACAGATGCCAAACACTTGAAGACAATCAATCAATAGATCAATGCGTCACAGAGGCTACATAAGACTAAGATACGAGATATTACAATAGAATTAACACAAATTACATAATAGGTAATCAAATCGGTTATGTGTCTAATTCTAATACATAAAACTGTGGGCCGTTAAATGGCGCGGCGATTAAGAGCTATTAGTGCAGGCGGGAGCCAGAATCTTGTTTGCATAATATGAGGACCAGATTTTGACTTTTGATGTGTTGTTACTTGTTATACACCCTGACTTTAATTTCACAGTTGTTGCTAGATTGTAATTAATAATCATGCAATTTATTAAAGCGATTATTTTTAAACATTTTAACATATGACATCTTTGACCCCCCCTCCCCCTCACTTGACAAATTAC
This sequence comes from Tuta absoluta, assembly GCA_027580185.1. Lineage (NCBI taxonomy): Eukaryota > Metazoa > Arthropoda > Insecta > Lepidoptera > Gelechiidae > Tuta > Tuta absoluta. The sequence goes on from JAQAHW010000059.1 coordinate 2,398,670, forward strand.
AACCTGGCAACATCCGTGAAACTAAAGTCAGGGATTACAACAACACATATCAAGAGCCAAAATCCGGTCCTCATTTTATGTAAACGGACGTTCTTTGGCGGCCCAGGTCTAGATTAGTTTGAAAGCTGTTCGTGATCCTGGCTTACATACAATACAGCAAGCGCCAGCCGCATCACTGAATACAATACAATAATAAGCTTAAATACTTACTGCAACGTATGAAGTAAGTCTCAGCTTGAGTAAAGCGCTGGCAATAATTTAATTAAATATTGTGTATCCACTTATATTTTAATAACGATCGTATTATTTACAAATAATGTAACAATGTCATCTGCCACTGAAGAAAGCATAACTTACTTACTTAGTTTTTTTATTTTATTTTATTAATGATGGGTTTGCTCTTGACTCTAGTCTAGGTCATAGGACAGAGACAGAGTCTAAGATGGAGCGAGCTCACCCAGAAGAAGCCTGTTCACTCTTACTTTGAAGAGATTAGGGTTGTATGCGTTTGGAAAACACATTGTGTTGTGTGCGCATTATAAATGATGACTGGAAGCGCTTAGTCTGAATTGGTGGAATGGCAACCATGTATGGATGGTATCTGGCGGTGCGTCTGGATGTCCGATGGTAGAAGGGAGCTGGTGGAACAAGGTCGTAAAGCTCTTGAGCACACTCTCCGAAGTACAATCTGTAAAAAACCGACAAGCAGGCAACCTTGTTTCCTATTACTGAGGGAAAATATCTCATCTACGAAAACCTATCTCCGTTAGTGTTATTTACCTGTCTAGTCTACGTCTGCTTAGCCAACGTTACACACATACATTAGCCTATTGCTGGACGTAGGCCTCAGGGTACGCCATAGGGCACAATTTCTCGTTTTTGACATCCAGTCGCTACCAGCCTTTTTTAAGTCATCGGTTCATCTAATGTTTTACAACGTTACGTAATTATAATCAACAATGTAAGCATCGGGAGAGTCCAGCACCAACTAGAGGATCAATATCTCATCTCTTAACACATCCTCGGAGGGTATGAATGTTTTTGTAAACATTGCGTGCAACGAATAGGCAAGTAAATTAACTCAGTTCTTGCACACCGCGTTGTATCACTTAAGCATCATTTCGTAACGTTGAGTCGTTGTAGAGTGTCCGCGCGAGTAAGGGGTTCCACTTTTTCTGCGAGTTTTAATTAAATCCCCATTAGATATCTCCCGATTTTTAAATCTCTTAATCATAACTTAAAGGAATGGGTCTTATTAATTGATAGTTACATTGAATTCCAATTTTTAAAACTTCCCGTGTTAGGTATAATTTTTTTAGAAAAATTTGCAAAATTTTCCTTCGCATGCAAGAATTTGAACCTGCGACTTTCGCCATCACTAGTGGCGACGCCACCTCTATCTGGGCTAGGAAGGGTAACCGCGGCTCATTTATAGAAAGTGCCATACAGAAAAAGCGTCTGTTCTACCAATACTTAATAACGAACGGTGATGGGAATAATTTTCCATTCCTCTCCATTCTGCAAGTTTTCATATAACAAGAGAAAATCTGCAAAAAGCTGCTCATTAGCTTCTCTTTCATTATCATTAAACTGTTCCAGCTCACAGATTGCTCTGATTAAAGCATTTTCTTCCGAGAATCAGGGAGATGAGATTCTAATTACGTTGAATCTACTTACTGTAATATTATTATTAGACGAGATCGTTTACAGATGCGTTTTCTTATTTCCTGGTATTATGAAGCCTGATCAATTTTGCGCGTTTGATACGATGAAGAAAAATAATAATAAAAGTATTTCGGTGACTTAATCGTTGCTTTTAAAGTAACGTTCCTTATAAGGAAAAAACAGAATCCTCATAGATCTCTTTTATTCTATTTTATATTATTCTAAGGGAATCGGTTTTAAATGTAAGATGTAAGAATGAAGCCTGGAGGCAGGCACCAGGCTGACAACAAATGTTACTAATAAAAGTTGTTCAGTTTTACGAGTAGAACTCACTCTTAAGACATTTGTTATTCATTTTATAAAAACCTTATATTTTCTGTTTTTGCAGTGTTAGTAGTGCATCACGTGAGGAAATCTCAAAGTATTCTGCAGACCCACTCATTTACAACCAACTCTATTAAAAAGTGTTGCTCTGAAAACAGGTAAACAAGTAGTCCAGTGCAAAATATTTAAATTCAATTGTATAAACACGTAGAATGAAAAGGGTAACCGTAAGCAATTTAAACTCCAGAGAAAGGTGTGAAGAGAGAATGAGTAAATTATGAACCCCTTTAAATCTCGGTTGTCATATTTAATGACATTCGTGTAAACTCCGGTTGATTTTGTATATAAATTAAATAATTTTTTAATACCAAATTTTATAACGATTACCGTATAAGGTAAACAATTTTTTTCCGCGGTCAGGATTTGAACCAGCGACTTCCTCCATATCTAGTGGCGACGCCTTTTCCATTTAAGCTACCGCAGCTCCATCTACCGATGATGATTCTAGTAATGGCGAAAGTCCCAGGTTCAGATCCTGCCCGCGGTAGAAAATTTTGCGAGATTTCTAAAATAAACGGTGGAGGAACGTTTTTAGTGCTTTTTGTCTACAGAATCTGTTGTATGTCTTGTTAAGATTAAAAACACTTCAAACTTAAATACCTCGCTACATTAGCCACAACTACAACAGTCCACTGCTGGACACGGGCTACAAGTTCGCACTTAACTTGTCTTTGTCTAAACTGATATGTCAAGACATTATTTGCACCAGTTTGTATAATATAAGGGATCAATGGCCTTTTTTCACGATATTGAATCGTAGGTATAGTTATTATACACAATACAATATGCTGCTATTGTACACTAAAATAACATACATACATAATACGCTTAATATTGAATACATTGGTCTAAAGTTAACCGACGTAATTGCCATTAGGAAATCTGTTTCAGGCAACCTACAGGTATAAGAAAACGTTTAAGAAGCAGCGGAACCTCATTATAGTACTTATTAAAAACCATCTATACCTAAACTAAACATACTTTCTGTATGTATCTCGGTTGCAAAAGTAGGTAACACAATCATTGTTTAGCGTTCACGCGTCCTTCAGCACGCAGCCACAAATTAAGTATTGATGCAGCTCTAGAACGCCGCTCGCGTTTAAACACGGAAATAAACACTCAATTAACCTGCATAGCCCAACACCCCTTTTGTTATCGCTAAAAAATCTCTGCAAACAGTTTCACTGTGTCAGTAATGTACAATCATAATTGAAGATAGGTACTGAGACACAATTTTAAACAGACTTACAATAAGAAAGATCTTTAGTACCTCAATTATGTCTTATTCAAACATACAATGTTCAGAAATTGAAACCTTGTACCTACATCTACATTAACGAATTTTCATTATTATTTACTAGCATTAATTATAAGTTATATTTATTTAGTAAGTTAGTACACATAGGTAGGTCGTTGTTCGTGGCAGTGTTCGTAATTGTTTTCGATTCCCAGAACCTACGATCCAATCAAAACAAGCCATTTATCACACAAACCATCGCGTTTTTCAAGTTTTCAGCCTAAAGGTCGGCGCTTTTTAATCGAATTCACGAAATTAATTTCACGACCAAAAATATAACACCACGTTTACAACACTACAGTATTGACCCATTTTTTACATAATCTCAGAAATAAGTTACAAAATTATTTCAACAATATATTTACAGAAATATATAAATAATATGTCGTGACCGCATCGTAAATTTGATCACATCATGAAATAGTCAAAGAAATGTGACATGATCTGGTCACACATCATAAAGTGGCCAACTGTACTGACCATATCGTAAAATCATAAACGTTTAACGATTTGGTCACGGACGATTGGCCAGATCATGGAATTAAGGTGTCCATAAAAAACAAAAACACAAAAGAAAATGCAATTCGTATACCGGTGACGGTGCTGAATAAGTACGAGGATTACAGCTGTGGTCTCGTAGGCGGCGTCCTAAATCCCGAGCAAACTTCTTGCCCTCCTTGCCCCATGCGGCACCGGTGTCAACCACGAAAGGAATAAAAATATACCGTTGTACCAGCTTCAACTTGAATTACTTCTGAGACGCTGTGTATTCCGCCGCGATGCCAGTTTCCCTCGTCGTTTTAGGTAGGTAGGATGCTGCTTACGTACTGGCACAGGTGAACAATCATCCTTTTTTCCACGGGACCAGGGAGAGGCCATTAGGACGTTGCCCATTCGTCTGACAAAGACTTTGGGGCTCTAGCATGCAGGGCATATTGGCCGATACTAAAGCTCGGCGAATGATATCATTAAGTGCGTGGTGTCTGGGAAACCTACAAGCGCACTTTGCACAGCTAAAGCCGTGATGGCCAGAAGTATCGACCGAGGCTCCGCAAGGGTAGATGTGGGGCTTGCAAATGCGGCAGCCTAACCGCAAGGCCACTGCTACTCGTAAAGAGTCGTTGTTCAGGTTTAAGGGCTAGGTCTGTACCCGAATCACCTAATAGTAAAGCAGGAAAAGTCCTCGTGTCTTTAGTCCGGATAGTCAGTCAATGAATCTGAGCTTATTTTTCTCTACGATATTTTGAAATTAAAATAGCAAAGAAACTAATTTCAGCTTCAGCACAGCACAAAACCTGTTTCAATATCATTTTATTTAATGTATTTTTCAGTCTGTTAATTTTCAAGTTGACTATTTAGCCTATTAGTCAGTGCTTATTTCGGAACTATCAGCAGCAGTGACTATATGCTGTGAGTGTTATTGAGAGTGCAATAGCTGAACGCTGAACTTGCACTGGTTCACTGCAACTTGGCAAATTATTAAGCGACAACTTTGGCTCCAACATGATCTTAGTTTAGGAACTTTGTAATATGTTTCATGTTACTACAAGCGTAGTATACCATGTTATATAGTGGACATCATCCTATTTTATTTCCTATCAATACTATGATACTATGACACAAATATTGTATGTACTTTCGCAACCACTGTTAGCGCACAGTTGTGTAGATTCGAATTTTGTAGTACCTCGAATAACACGCTACTTTTTACCGCGGCAAAATCTCTCATAATAGTTTGTGCATAAACAGAATAGGCATGGGCAAATAAATAACTAATATTTATTTTGCTTAAGTCGCTATGACATTTATCATTCTCTTTCCACACAGACTCTACCGCAAATAACATACAATAATATATTTTTTCGAAAAGCGAAAAACTATTTGACAGCGAGTAAAACCTCCGGTTTCGGTTCAAATCTAGGAGCATTATTAGTCGCGGACCCGCGTTCCGGCTTCGGACGCAACTTCTCTCTTATCTAATTTATTGTTTGTCCCTCCACCATAACACATGCACACGAATTTGGAACTTCTCACACATACACAATACCCACACATGCTTGGTATCTAACAACACACTCTTTGTGGATGTATAAACTACGTTTCAGGAATAATAATGAATACGCAGGTTGCTAGACATTTATATGCATTTGTTTTACCAACCAGCCAATTCATAGTATTTCAATATTAACACAGAATCGTGATTTAAAAGCTATAATTCGATACTATTAACATCTATGTGTTTACTTGTGTAATTACATTTATTAATATACATTAGTATTAATGACAGTAAATGATACTTCTATGAATGTGCATGAGGTATTTGATATTTTCAGTAACAAACATAATGAACACGTTAATTTCAGTTGTTTTTTTTTTTTTTTTTTTTAGTTAGCCTTTTCTGTGTCCCTGTGTTCTGTGTGCAAAGGCCTCCCCTCTTTCACGCCACGAGTCTCGGTCTTGGGCTTCCAAATGCCAGTCTTGGAGAAAGGCTTCAAAATCATCACGCCATCTTCTCCTAGGCCGACCACGACGACGACGCCCATCCTGTGGTATCCATTTTGTGGCAATTATTGCCCATCTGTCGGGATGCATGCGACAGACGTGTCCTGCCCAATCCCACTTCAGCCGTGCGGACTTTTTGCCGACGTCTATGATGCCAGTTTTGGAGCGCAGGGTTGTGTTCCTGATCCGGTCGATCCTTTTTACACCCAAGATGCTGCGCTCCATGGCGCGTTGGCAAACCTTGAGTTTGGACTTTTGTGCTTCAGTCAAAGACCACGTTTGTGCGCCGTACGTGAGGACGGGAAGAATACACATGTCGACTAGTTTTCGTTTCAGTGTAAGAGGAAGGTCTCCCTTCATCAGTTCTTTCATGGACCAGTAGCTCTTCCAGGCATTTTGGATTCGTCTTACATTATATAACCTGATTCAAGGTATGTAAGTGGTCGGTAGTAGCAAAACAAGGGCGAAAACCAGCTTGATCGGGTGGTTGGTGGCGATCTAGTTCACCTGCGATCCGCCTCTCTATTATTTTAATGAGCACTTTATATATATGTGAAATTAAACTGATGGGCCGGTTATTCCCTATGTCACTTTTATCCCCCTTTTTATGAAGTAGGACTATAGTAGAGTGGCAAAATGATTCTGGCATATTACCGGTTTGTAATATCTCATTAAATAATTTTGTTAGTCGAGGAAGTAAAACAGGTTCACCTATTTTGAGAGCTTCAGTGGTAACTCCATCTTCGCCTGGAGATTTTTTGTATTTCATGCTTTTAATAGCAGCTTGTACTTCTCGTTCTGTGAAGGGAGAGATGGAGTCACCACATGAATACTTTATGGTTCTGTCGTAATTGGAATTGGTTGGGTCCGAGTAAAGATTTTCATAGAATTTTGTGCATATTTCAAGAATTTGGTCTCTATTTCTATGTTTAATGTTATTTTCATCGTACATTGATGTGATCCAAGTCTTGCCTCTGGAAATGCCCTGCCTAGCTACTCGAAGGGACCTGTTTTGTTGAAGCGCAATTTGAACAGTATGTGTATTTAGATCTCTAATATCCTTTCGTATGCTTCTCTTAACTTGTTTATCTAAAACTCTGTACTCTGATAAAATATTTTTTATGCTCTCTCTTTTTTCTATCAAACACCTTGTTTCCTTTCTTAATTTGTTATAATTTGCTTTCTCTGGTTTTATTTTCTTGCTTGCTATTTTAATAATAGTAATTATATTATTGTATATGTTATTTGTATCTGATATATCTTCTATCTCCAGTCTGTCAAAGCTGTTTTTTAATTCCCAATTAAAATCATTTTAATGGATGAGTAAAGTGAGTTTGTCATGATTTTTTATTTTGTTAAGGAACTGTTGCTTGCGGTGGATTTTAATGTTTAACGAAATTTTGGCTCTCAGAGGTCGATGATCCGAACTAAACTTTATCGAGTTGATAATCCCTACGTCCTTGACTACGTCTCTGTGGGAAGTCAGAATGAAATCAATCTCGTTTTTTGTGTTACTGTCCGGTGAAACCCATGTCCAAGGACGTTGAGGCCTTTTAAGAAAAACGAATTGGCTGTTTTGAAATTTTGACCAAAAGCAAATTGAATCAATCGGGCGCCGCGCTCATTTCGGGTTCCGAGACCATGAGGGCCAATAATTGTTTCGTTGTCCAGATCCTGCTTTATACCAATTTTGGCATTGAAGTCTCCGAGGATGAAAGTCCAGGCGCCTCGGTTCTCTTCACATGCTTTATTGAGGACATCATAAAAATCTTCTACAACCTCGTTTTTATGTGAAGATGTCGGTGCGTATGCTTGAACTAAAGTCAGGGTTTTACTATCATTAATTTTAAATTTCAAAGCTGCTACTCTATCGGAATATCCTGTAAATTCTATAATATTTTCTTTCCTTTCATTTTTTTGCAATAAGAAATCCCACTCCATTTGATCCGCTTGTTTCTCCTTTGTAACACAAAATACTATTTTCTCTTTCTATTATATCTTCTCCTTCTCTTCTGATTTCTGATAAACCGATTATGTCCCACTTGATGTCAGTCAGAGCATTTTCTAATTCTATAAATTTTTCTTCTTGCATTAATGTGCGAACGTTATAAGTTAATATGTTGAACATCCAAAGTCCGTTTTATCGTTAGCCATAGTTGATGCGCGGTTTGTAGATCTCACCCGGAGATTTTTCGCACCCCTGGCCCCAGTGCTGATCGAGTCCCCGCGAAGTCCGTCAGAGCAACTGGGACCGCCGGGCACTTGGGGCCGTCGTAGAATCGTGTTTACCATGTTGGTTGAGGGGGTTTGGACCGTACCCCGCCATGCTGGTCCAGTGCAGGATGGCGGGTCGCCAGAGCCTCGTCCGTCAGTCAGCAGGATGTACCACGAGCAGGTGAGGTTGACTTGGGTCCCGAGGGATGTTGTATGGGACCCCTTCCACCCTTTTCAGTTGTATAAACTGCTATTGGTTTTATTGCTCGAAAATTGCATAATATTATTCAAAATAGGAATGAACGTAAAATATTTCTAGGCCAATGACTATATTTTATCAATAAACATATTTTACACCACTCACACACACAGAAAATCTTTCGCCGGTAAGCGAGGCTTGTGAGATCTCTAGCAAATACGACCTTACGCAAAAATAAAATCTTTTTGTTCGCAATACCCTCAATCGCGGCTTTAGCGTCGCTTTATTTGGTTTTGCAGACTACTTACGAAAATATCTCCATAAAGAATGAATACCAAGCAAATAGATTCTTCTTCGTAATTTGAAGTAGGATTATGAACCGAATAAGTAGGAGCATTCAGACAATAGGATTACTATCGCCTTCTGATTTGCGTCTAAAGTAAAAAGAGTTGTGCTTATTTCACTGTATACGAGTAGTACTGTGTCGAGGATGAAATTATTTATTGCATAGCTACCTTTGGTGAGTACATTACGAATGATCTTATTTCGTTTCTTTTTGTGTGGGGGTGCCCGAAAGGGGAGCTTTGACTCTTTTTGTTTATATTTTGGTTACCCGATAGAGAAAAACTTTATAATATAAATAGCACATCAATACTACTTGGGGATATAGACATTGTACGTGTGTCATTTAAGCTACTTTAACCAGGTAATCTTGAATGCAGTATATAATGTGTTAGAGGGATTCATATAAATTAATCCTATCTACTAGCGGCCTGCCCTGCGGTTTCAATCGCTGCCAACCATTTTCCCGCGGAAATAAGACATTTTAACGTATGTTCCTATGTTCATCAGGGATAATGTAGTATTATTATGGTGAAACAATATTTTAAATAGGTCTCGTAGTTTTGGAGCCTATTCAATTCAAACAAACAGTCTAATCTTTCATCTTTATGATATAAGTGCAGATTGAGGCCGTTCAATCGCTTGTCGTCCGTTGTTCCGTTTCTTTTAACGCAACGTCTGTCAAGTCGTTTGACACACGCGTCCGTTACGCACCGTAAACCCACCGTAGCCATATTTATATGGGATTAAGATTGGAATTCGCAATTTCCTTTCGTCTGACAGACGCATGCGTAACGCTGTGTTAAAAAAAGGAACGACGAATGACAAGTAAGAAAACCGGCTGAGTTGAGGAGACCTACATTTTTTGATGATAACGATTTGAAAAGTCAGGACACTAACCTACTTTGCTTTAGTTTGACACTCTTGTATTTTATTTTCGGCTGTTTCAATTTCTTTTTTACGATTGCGATGTGGTGATAAAAAGTTTTTCGATTTAATTCTTACTTTGAATTTTTTAAACGTGCCACAAAAAAAATCGTTATTTTTATTATGTTGGTACGTTTCCGTATCACAGGGACCCGGTCCTTTGAAGCATAATGCCTTTTGCACCAAATCATGTGTTGTGATGTGTGCAACAAGCGGATACTCGCTCTGTCTGCACTATAGAAGTACAGTCGCTTGTAGCACATAAGGTACCAGGGGTACTCCAAAAGAACTGAATTATTTTTATCCCAAGTTATTACATCATAAAAAAAAACTTATTCTTATAAGAGAAGTGATTTTAATATTATTTTAATTACAGTGATTTTTCTATTAATACATATTCGTGCCAAGAAAAAAATACTGCAGGGGGCCAAAATAATTCAGTTCTTTTGGAGTACCCCTGGTACCTTATGTGCTACAAGCGACTGTACACCCAGAGCCAGCACCCTTGATGCAAGGACTATTGCAGGTGAGGGTCAGATTACTAGGGTTAATGAATTTGCTGGACTGGTTGCTGGGTTATTGATTGAGACAACGGGACGCCTGCCAAATTAAATGTCTCAATCTTGATTATTTTTTTTTATTTTTTTATTAATGATGGGTTTGCTCTTGACTCTAGTCTAGGTCATAGGACAGAGACAGAGTCTAAGATGGAGCGAGCACACCCAGAAGAAGCCTGTTCACTCTTACTTTGAAGAGATTAGGGTTGTATGCTTTTGGAAACACAGACGCTGTTTAATTTAGCGTTGCTATGCTGGGGTAAGTTAGGTATTAATGACGGTCTATGAATACGCCGCGATGCTCGCCCGCACGCATCGCTCTGGGCATATGTTGTCCCTTTCTCGCTCGCGGGGCGAGGGTGGCGGCGTGCGCGCGGGCCGCCTGGTAGGCGCCAAGCGGTGATTTCTGCACCGCACTATCAGTCACTCAAAACCGTTCGGACGGGAGGGTATCGCGTATTGTGCGGATTTCCCGCCACGCGTTTTGTGATGCCGCGTGTAATGGACGATTCAATTTGAGATCGCGCGTGTTGATGCATCGTATTATTGCGTTTCTCCTGGGTTGTACTGGAATGCCAGGCTTAGTGATTGTTGGATGTCTCGACGTCTTCCACGTGAGCGTCGCGTTGAATAGGCATCAGGTGGCCATATGGCCCGCGTTTGTACGGCCCAAATTCGGGTTGGGTCACGCGTAATGACTAATATCAAAGTGGAATACGAACAGAAGCTGTGAGTGGTTTGAAGTGAATAACGCGCCAAGGCTGTAGTGGAATGCTGGGTGTCGATATCTTTTCCACCCAGCCCTGTAAAAACCAACGGAATCCCTATTTGATCCATTCCCTGTACTTCCTTTCTCCGTTGGGTATTTTATGCATTTGCGCCGGCGACGTGACTGTAAGTATGAAACCTAGTTGTTTTAGTATAAAACTGTTTCGTTGTGTTAATGGTGTGTTCCCTTTAGTCATATTTGTTGTACCATATCATTGTGACTCCTTAGTACGAATTGCGGAATTCGTGGGGTGATATAATTTGGAGGTACTTACTTATAATCTAGTGCTTATACGTGTGACGTAACGCCAGATCGGCAGACGGTATTTACTACAGAATTGAGTTATGTAAAGGTCAGAACACATCATTTGCCAATTTCACTCAACTTAGTTAATTAAGTTAAATAGATTTAGGTTCACGTTTAATTCATAGTATGCGCTGCTATATTGTGCAGCGTATGCTATTTAGCGCTGCGTAACGCGGCCATTGTCTGCCTTCAGTTGAACTCCTGGTATTTTACTAGAAATTTACCTGTGTAAATCGCTTCCACTGCGGGAGTTTAGCTTGGAATTAGACAATTTTTGGTAGCAGAGCGTGGTTCAGAAAACCACTAGATTTAAGATTATTTTAGTATAAGATTTTTAATCTACCTACATAAAAAAAATATATTTATTGTGATTGTAGTGTGTGCCCTGTGTAGAATATCCTATCGGTAGGATCAGGGCCAATCAATTAGTGAATTGCTTGTTATTATCGTTGTGTTTACCCTGTGCGGATATCCTAACGGTAGGATCAGGGCCGATTGTCTATTATTTTTTTATTGTTAGGTTCGGTGTTACTTTGAGTTGGTACCATGGCTCCCACAATTACACAGCTTCAGGCAAAAATTAGAACGCACCTAATTTGGTTCGCGACTAAGCAGGCGATGGTCGGTCGCGGGGACCGAGAGGACGCACTCATCGCTTGTGCGCAACGGATTGACGAACGGGTCGCGGAGGTGTTGGATTGCCTCACTGGATGCGAGGAGTTATTTGATGGGACGCCTGATGAGGAGGTCAAACTTACGGTCCGGACGAATGTGACCCAGTGCATGGAGATGGGGCAGGAGATCCAGCAGGCGGCTGCTGTGATCACCAGGCGTAGAGCTGGGGAGCCGGACCCACCCCATGGTCCGCGGGGACCGGGGGTGCAAGTGCCCCTGCCGGCTGTGGCGATTCCGGTCTTCCACGGGGACTACACGGATTGGACCCGATTCCAGGATCTGTTTGACAGTGTGATTCATAACCGCACTGACTTGCAGCCGGCATATAAAATGGCACAATTGATGGCCAAGCTGCAAGGTGAGCCCCATGAGCTGGTAAAGCATCTACCAGTCGATGATGCAAGTTACGAGATGGCTCGCGGCTTGCTGATCGAGAGATACAGCAACAAACGTCTCATGATTGACCAACTCTTGGAACAGTGGCTCACCGTGCCGACCATCACACGAGGGACGGACCTCAGGGCCAAGGTCCTCAACCCTGTCTGCGTTGCAGTGAACGCTCTTGAGAGACAGGGGATGCCGGTGTCAGGCTATGATTATATCCTGGTCCACACGTTGTTGCGCCGCCTGCCGAGCGACATGGCCGCTCGTTTTGAACAGTCACACGGAGGTAAGACATCTGATTACCTCCCGACCTTCGAGGAGCTCAAGTCCTTCCTCGAGGCCGAGTGCAGGCGGGTAGATGCCCAATTTGGAGAGTCGCCTCACACGGAGTCTGCGGCCGCTCGCCGCCCGGAACGGCCGGGTGCACAGGCGCGAGACGGTAAGAGTAGGCCACCCAGGCGATACAATGTCGCTAATTTGGAATCGAGGTGTGCCTACTGCAGAGAGGCGGGGCATCAGGTGACTGCGTGTGAGGAGTTCGCTGCACAGCGGGTGCAGAAACGTCGTGGTGTGGTGCAGCAACGGCGTTGGTGCTTTAGGTGTATGGGGCCGCATCAGGTGCGAGAGTGCCCATCAAGCACCAACTGCAGGTACTGCCAGGGTGCCCACCATCAGCTCCTATGCATGAACCGCAGCGGAGATTACGGAGGCAGAGCTGACGCGGGTCAGCGGACGGAGTCTGCCCTACCTAGACGGGAGCAACGCTCCCCACCCCCTCCAAGGAGGAGTCCTCTTCCACCAGGGTTTCAGGGACGAGGCCAGGGACATCAGCAGGTGATGCCCCCTTCACCACGCGCGAGACAGTCACCACCTCGGCAGCAGGTGCCGGAACAGGGTAGGTGGTCACAGGTCCAAGGGCAGGGGCACCCATCACAAGTACGTGATGCTACGGGCGGGTGCCAATACCAGGGCCAGTACATGCAGTACTCGGCGGGACTGAACAACATGGTGAGGTCTCATGACCCACGCATGCCTCTCCCCTTGGCTGAGCACCCGCGGCTACAGGCGCATCCACGGTACGCGCGCCTGCCGCAGGGTTACTATAGGCTGCCAGCCATGGCGTACAGGACCAGAGGTCCCTATCAGCAGGAGTGGGACCCACTCGAAGGTGTACGGAGAGAGGGGACCCCCCCGCAGGACGCGGACACTCCGCGCTTAGATTCCTGCTAGGTAATCGCCGCCTACACGCCAGCTTCGGCCCCCCGGCCAATTACGGTATTGTTGCCTACGGCAATGATTTGGGTATGGGGATACGGTGGCCGCAGCATACAGGTAAGAGCCTTGTTAGATACAGGGGCTCAGGGTTGTATTGTGTCTAGTAAGCTGGTGAGTAGGCTACGCTTAAATATAAGGCCCACAACGGATGGGGCTGTAGGTATTGGAGGTGTAGATGTGCCTGACGTTCGGGGTCAGGTGAACTTCGAGTTCACATTAGGTAATACAGGTACAGGGGTCAGCTATCATGCCTCAGCAGTGGTGCTGGATGAAGTGGTAGGGAAACTTCCTCAGGTTCGGTTACCGTCAACGGTACGAGGGTTAACCACAGGCTTAGAGTTAGCTGATCCTGAATTTGATACTCCTGGTACGGTGGACGTTCTCCTCGGGTCAGACGTCCTCGGGAGATTCTGGTGTGGCAGAAAACGGGTACTTCAGCAAACTGGTTTAGTGGCCGTTGATACCACAGGGGGGTATGTTATTTTTGGCCCAGTTTGGAGACCTCAGGACCTACCAGAGGGCGATACGGTTCTCTATGGTAGTGTGTTGTCGGAGGTGCTGCAGAGGTTTTGGGAGTCTGAGTAGCCACCCACAGCGGATAGACGGAAGCCAGAGGATGACGAGTGCGAGCTGTTCTATCAGTACAACACTGCACGAAGTTCGTCAGGTAGGTTTGTTACCAGGCTGCCATTTCTCCCAAACCGCCCCTCCTTAGGTAGTCCGCGACAGATCGCGGAACGGAGACTACTGGCTATGGAGAGAAAGATGAAGCGAGATGCAGCACTTCGGCAGAAGTATATCGAATTCATGAGGGAGTACCTAGAGTTAGGCCACATGTCGGTGTCCAGCATAGATTGGAGGTGTGTCGAGCATTACTACATACCACACCTGGCTGTTTTGAAGTCACCGGAGGCGAAGATACGGGTAGTGTTTGACGGTTCTGCTCCTACATCGAATGGTGTTTCTGTGAACCAGTATCTGCACGCGGGTCCCAAGTTGAACCGGGACATTGTGGACATCCTCACAGATTTTCGGTTGCACCAAGTAGCGTTCGTCGCAGACGTCAAAATGATGTTTCGCCAAACAATTATACACCCAGATGACCGTCGGTACCAGCTGATTTTGTGGCGTGAGAGCCCTGACGAGCCGATGGTCACTTATGAGCTTAACACGGTAACGTATGGTCTGAAGCCAAGTCCGTTTTTGGCAGTACGCACGCTGCGAGAGTTGGCCGCACAGGAAAGGGTAAGATTCCCTCGAGCCGCAGCAGTACTGGATCGCGACGTCTACGTGGATTACATCTGCACGGGTGCAGATAGCGTGCAACAAGCACTGCTACTACGAGACGAGCTGATCGCGATCATGGAATCAGGAGGTTATGAGTTGCGGAAATGGCTGTCCAGCTGTCCAGAGCTCCTGGCCGGGTTGCCAGGTGAGTTCCAGCAGGACCCGCACCTTTTCGAGAACCCGGACAATCCAAATACGTTGAGCATCCTAGAGGTGCAATATAGGCCAACGCATGATGTCTTTACGTATCAGATCGAGCCAGACCTTTTGCAGAAGACTTGGACGAAGCGTTCGGTATTATCGACGATCGCCAGAACTTTCGATCCTAACGGGTGGATCGCACCGGTGACGTTCATGGCGAAGTGCTTCTTGCAAAGGTTGTGGATAGCAAACTTGGGTTGGGACGACCAGCTCTCCGGAGAGCTGTTGAATGATTGGACCAAGTTTGTGACCACCTTACCAGGGATCGTACGCATCGCCATACCTCGCAAATTGCTCCCATCGGTGGGATGTAAGGCTACCCTACATGGGTTTTGTGATGCCTCGGAGCGAGGGTACGCGGCAGCTGTCTATTTGCGGACAGTCAGTTCAACGGGAACTGTAGACGTGCGTCTAGTTATGGCCAAGAGTAAGGTGGCTCCGGTTAGGACAAGATGGACCATTCCAAAGTTGGAATTGGCGGGAGCAGCGCTTCTCACGCGCTTGCTATATTATGTCGCTAGTAATCTACGCGGTACCATCAATTTGGATGAAACGGTGTACGCATGGACCGACAGTAGGATAGTTCTGTGCTGGTTACAGACGTCGGTACATACTCTTGAGGTTTTCGTGGCAAATCGGGTGTCACAGATTAAAGGATCGGAAACTCCGTTGGTATGGAGACACGTACCGGGAGAACAGAACCCAGCGGACTGCGCCTCACGGGGATGTAGGGCCCCTGATTTGGTAGGTCACTCACTGTGGTGGGGACCTCAGTGGCTGACTGAGTCACCTGAGAGATGGCCATACAATGAGTGCGGGTCGCCGCTTGGGCCACCTGATCGAGGTTTGCGAGTGAACGTAGGGCAGATCGTACCTAAGCCTAGTGCGGCTTTCTTGCTGGAACGATACAGCTCCCTCGACAAACTTCTAGGGGTGACAGGTTGGATCAAACGGTTCGTGAACAACTGTAGAAAACCTCAAGCAGAACGGAGCTTGGCACCTGTCTTCTCGCCTGCGGAGCGGAATGCGGCTCTTAGTTTATTGGTTAGGGTCGTCCAGGCGGAACATTTTGAGGAAGAGGCCAGGCTGCTCAGGGATGGCCGTGGAAAGCTGAAGGGAGGTCTTGTGCGCCTCAACCCGTTCGTGGACAAGCATGGAATGCTCCGGGTTGGAGGTAGACTTCGGAACGCTAACCTGCCCTTTTCAGCACGGCATCCGCTGTTACTCCCAAAGAAGGGACCTTTGGTAGAACTTATAGTTAGGGATCGTCACCAGAAAAACTCGCATGCGGGCTGCAATGCACTTTTGGCTATTCTGCAGCGCGAGTTTTGGATCTTGTCTGGACGACGTACGGTACGGAGCATTGTGTTTCGGTGCTTGCCTTGCTATCGGTTGAAGGCAGCCACAATGCAACCTCAGATGGGAGACCTCCCACCGGACCGGGTGACGGAAGCCTGGACGTTTGCGGGTGTGGGAACGGACTTTGCGGGGCCTTTTATGGTAAAGGCATCACGCCTTCGCAACGCGAAGTCAATCAAGGCGTATTTGTGCGTGTTTGTGTGCCTAGCAACCAAGGCCGTCCACTTGGAACTCGTGGCCGACCTCACTACGGAGGCTTTCTTAGCAGCTTTAGATAGATTTGTGTCGCGAAGAGGGCGACCAGCGCTGATCAGGTCGGACTGTGGTACCAACTTTAAGGGCGCTGATCGATGTATGAAAGAAATTATAACGTTTTTATCGGAGAACGAGGAAGCTATCGGCACGAGCCTCTCCCGTCAGGGCATTAACTGGGTGTTCGATCCACCAGGATGCCCCCACTGGGGTGGTATATTTGAAGCGGTTGTAAAGTCCGGTAAGACGCATTTGATGCGCGTTATAGGTTTAACGATATTAACCTTTGAGGAGCTAGCGACCGTGTTTTGTAAAATTGAGGCCGTTCTCAATTCACGTCCTTTGTGTCCGCTTAGCTCAGATCCGAATGATCTGGAGGCCCTGACACCAGGGCATTTCTTAATTGGCCGACCACTTAACGCCTTGCCAGAGTACCCCTACACAGAGGTCAGTAGCAATCGTTTGACGCGTTATGAGTTGCTGCAGCAAATGTCTCAGAATTTTTGGAAGCGATGGTCGCTTGAGTATTTGCACATTCTGCAGCAACGCCTTAAGTGGACGGACAGAACTGAACCCCCTCGCATCGGAGATCTCGTTCTGGTTAAGGATGCCAACCTGCCGCCACTGCGATGGCGCAGAGGGCGCATTCTCAACTTGTTCCCAGGTAGTGATGGCACTCCTCGAGTCGCGACAGTTCAGGTAGGGGATTCAGTTCTTAAGCGAGCAATAGCAACGCTATCTCGTCTCCCCAGTAGTGAATAGGCCTAAGGGATTCGGCCTAGGGCGGGTGAATGTTTAATTTAGCGTTGCTATGCTGGGGTAAGTTAGGTATTAATGACGGTCTATGAATACGCCGCGATGCTCGCCCGCACGCATCGCTCCGGGCATATGTTGTCCCTTTCTCGCTCGCGGGGCGAGGGTGGCGGCGTGCGCGCGGGCCGCCTGGTAGGCGCCAAGCGGTGATTTCTGCACCGCACTATCAGTCACTCAAAACCGTTCGGACGGGAGGGTATCGCGTATTGTGCGGATTTCCCGCCACGCGTTTTGTGATGCCGCGTGTAATGGACGATTCAATTTGAGATCGCGCGTGTTGATGCATCGTATTATTGCGTTTCTCCTGGGTTGTACTGGAATGCCAGGCTTAGTGATTGTTGGATGTCTCGACGTCTTCCACGTGAGCGTCGCGTTGAATAGGCATCAGGTGGCCATATGGCCCGCGTTTGTACGGCCCAAATTCGGGTTGGGTCACGCGTAATGACTAATATCAAAGTGGAATACGAACAGAAGCTGTGAGTGGTTTGAAGTGAATAACGCGCCAAGGCTGTAGTGGAATGCTGGGTGTCGATATCTTTTCCACCCAGCCCTGTAAAAACCAACGGAATCCCTATTTGATCCATTCCCTGTACTTCCTTTCTCCGTTGGGTATTTTATGCATTTGCGCCGGCGACGTGACTGTAAGTATGAAACCTAGTTGTTTTAGTATAAAACTGTTTCGTTGTGTTAATGGTGTGTTCCCTTTAGTCATATTTGTTGTACCATATCATTGTGACTCCTTAGTACGAATTGCGGAATTCGTGGGGTGATATAATTTGGAGGTACTTACTTAGAATCTAGTGCTTATACGTGTGACGTAACGCCAGATCGGCAGACGGTATTTACTACAGAATTGAGTTATGTAAAGGTCAGAACACATCATTTGCCAATTTCACTCAACTTAGTTAATTAAGTTAAATAGATTTAGGTTCACGTTTAATTCATAGTATGCGCTGCTATATTGTGCAGCGTATGCTATTTAGCGCTGCGTAACGCGGCCATTGTCTGCCTTCAGTTGAACTCCTGGTATTTTACTAGAAATTTACCTGTGTAAATCGCTTCCACTGCGGGAGTTTAGCTTGGAATTAGACAGACGCAGGAAGTGAGTTCCACTCTTTAGCAGTGCGCATTATAAATGATGACTGGAAGCGCTTAGTCCGAATTGGTGGAATGGCTACCAGGTACGGATGGTATCCGGCGGTGCGTCTGGATGTCCGATGGTAGAAGGGAGCTGGTGGAACAAGGTCGTGAAGCTCTTGAGCACACTCTCCGAAGTACAATCTATAAAATACCGACAAGCAGGCAACCTTGCGGCGATGTGCCAGGCTATGTAGCTTGGTGTCCACCAGTTTTATGTCGCCTATGAGCCTCCTGGCCCTGCGTTCCACCGATTATCTCGACAGACGGCGACTCGCCGCCCGCTAGGTGGGCCTCCACGATCCTACTGTTGGGGAAAGGCCTCCCCCGCGGTCTTCCATTTCTTCTGATCCAAAGCCAACTCGGTCCACCCCCTATGCTAGGCATCAAGATTTTAGCATGCAAATAACATAAACAGAGTAAAGCCCTCCGAACTTATAGGGTTAATTCAGACCATGAAACTGAACAACTCCCCATGAACAAATATTTCAGGTACCATCAAAAAAAAAAAACGCATAGCAATTGCAGTCAGCTGATCGTGATTTTGTATGAGATTAAAATATTTTTTGTCGTTTCCTGACATATATTTCTAGGGGAAAGTTGTTCAGTTTCATGGCTTGCATGCTGCAAGCATCCTATCAGTATTCGGAGGGCTGTTATTTGCAGCTATCACCACGTTCTGACAAACATTTAAGGGCCGTTTCAGAAAAATCGTGTATCCATGGAACTATAGATCAACCTTCAAGCTTCTTGCGTGTATCACTATAGTGACAGGTTTACAATACACAAAATTGAAATACGTATGAAACCTTCGATACCCTTAGTCACTTCTTATGACTCCCGTAAATAGAAGCTATTATAAGCCGGCATCACACGGCCGCATGCAAAATGTGCTAAATTATAAAATTCGTCTACATTAGCACGCTGGCTGCGTCCGTCGACCAACGCGGGGAAATTGAAATTGAAATTGAAATTCTTTATTCAATGTAGGACAGTATTATCATATCACTTATTGACGTCATGAACCGTCATTGTAAAAAAAAGAAATTTGTATCACACAATTTTCTTTTTTTTATAACAATTTTGTAATGTCCTAATAGAAAACCGGCTCGGGCGGGATAAAAAAATATAAAAATCAAAGCACTGCCACGGGGCTGGCCAGGTTAATCACACGGCATGTAACTTTACGCCACCACCATCTGAAAACGATATTTGTTTCAAATTGAAGTCAAAATTTTTAAAGCGTGTAGTTTACATGCGTATAATTAATCGGACCTCCTGAACAGGAAAAACCCCCCAAACAACCTGCCCAGAAGTGCTCCTACTCTAAATTAACAATCGTACTAGCCCCTACGCTACCCTAGCTAATTCTGGAAGTAAAAAAAAAAATATGTATAGACCAAAAATGGCTACATATTTTTTTTTTGTAAAAATTACAGTAGATAAATCTACCAGTTTCAACTTATAAAATATTTAGCTAGTCTACATATTGTTAATTTGTGAAAATATAATTGAAATTACATCCATGGAGATTTATAAAATTATGTCAGTTGTAAACGCGCACGTCCCATTTTGGTATTATAAATGAGTGCGTGTTTCTTGTGCTGCGCTGGAATTTCAGAGCTCCATGCCTCTTTGTCATTAATGTACTCATCTAACTTATAGTAAGCTTTATAACATAATGTTTTCTTGATAACAGACTTAAATTTACTTTCTGATAAACTCAATATATCTTCCGGTATTTTATTATAGTATCTTATACTTAGACCTTCAAATGAAGTCCTAACTTTAGCGAGTCTATGCTTAGGTTGATCTATTTTATTTTTACTCCTTGTATTGCGGTTATGCCTGTCACAATTTCCAGTGAAAGTATTTATGTTTTTTCTAACATACATGATATTTTCATAAATATATTGACACGGCACAGTCATAATATTAATTTCCTTAAACAGTTCCCTTAGGGAATCACGACTGCAAAGTTTATAAATTGCTCTAATGGCCCTTTTTTGGAGAATAAAAATTGTTTCAATATCAGCGGCGCGCCCCCACAGCAAAATTCCATAGGACATAATGCTGTGAAAATAACTAAAGTAAACAAGTCGCGCAGTTGCAATATCCGTGATCTCTCTAATTTTACGTACCGCATGTGCAGCTGAGCTTAATCTTCCCGACAAAGATGTAATATGAGGGCCCCATTGGAGACTTGAGTCGAGAGTAATCCCTAAGAAAACTGTACTGGTAGTAAACTCTAATTTTTCATTATTAAGTACGACATGATTATTCAAAGAATGTACTACGTTAGGTAAAATAATACACATTTAGTTTTTTTTCCCATTAAGAACTAAATTATTTGCAGTAAACCAACGATGAATTTGTCCAAGAGTGATGTTTACTTCGTCATAGTTATGTGCATGTCTATCGACCTTAAATATAAGGGATGTGTCATCAGCAAATAGTACAATCTTGGACAAATTCTCTACCATGTAAGGCAAATCATTTATGTAAATTAGAAATAGAAATGGTCCTAAAATAGAGCCTTGAGGCACACCAATTTTAACACGAGACCCCTGTGATTTGGCACCGTTTATTTGAACCTTTTGAGTTCTATTATCTAAATATGAATTCAAAAATTTCAGAGCTGCGTTTCGAATACCGTAGTGTTCTAATTTTAGCAATAAAATTTCATGATCTACGCAATCAAATGCCTTGGAAAGATCACAAAAAACACCAATGGCATCTTTTGATTCTTCCCAAGCATTAAATACATGTTTGATTAGAGCAACACCAGCATCTGTGGTACAACGTCCCTTTGTAAAACCGAATTGCTGGTTGTGTAACAAATTGTTCTGATTAAAATGGGACAGCATTTGATTTAGTATGATCTTCTCAAACACTTTGCTTAGTACTGGCAGAATTGATACAGGCCTATAGTTACTGGGGTCTTGTTTGTCACCAGCTTTAAACAGCGGAACTACCTTGCTATGCTTCATTAAATCAGGAAAAATGCCGTGATCAATACATTCATTGAAAATATCTGCGAAGTATGGTGCTAATATTTCGATTACTGATTGACAAACTTTAACTGACATCCCCCATAAATCTTCGGTGCTCTTAACTTTGATATCTTTAAAAGTTTTTAAAATATACTGGGGACTTACATGAGTAAATTTAAATTCAGAATTGCAAACATCTACATTTTGCTTCAGCAATGAATATGAAATTGTAGGTGAAGATCTTAATGACTGAGTAGTTTTTCTGCTGCAGGGGATGCTTTTGGCTTTTCTTTTACCGCAATTAGCACACAGATTTCATTAAAATATACTTAGCTTTTGTGTTTCCCGCGACTCCACAAAAGTTACTAATACAGCAAAAACTTTTGAAGCATTTGTGGAGGTTGTAAATGCAGGTTAAGTGAATCAAATAGAAGATACAGTTTACAAGTTCATAAGTGTAAATTCAAATGTGAGAAAAAAGTGAGAAACGAATATTTTCACTACTCAGATATTTTCCTAATCCTGCCCAGTATTTTCATGAATCGGGTGGGCAGTAGTTACTCACTGACGGCCGATGTGGCGCAGTGGTAGTGCGACTGCCTGCAATGCAAAGTTTTGGGTTTCGATCTCGGTCGAGCAGTCACAAAGAATATATATATCACTTCGTGAATTTGTTCGCAGTCTGGTAAAGAGATTGTAGGGTGAACCACCTGATTGTCTGAAAAGAAAGATGGTTAACGTATCGTAACCATGTCAGATGCCTACTACTAGGTAGCAGGCGGTTGAAAAAACTCTGACATCAGGGTTCATCGGGTCGTTGGATGACTTGGTGTCCCACACGAAAAGAAGAAGTACTCACTACCTAGTCGAGGAATCACATTATTCCAAGTAGTGGGCACCAGCCTAAATGCTGCGGTGTTTACCGAAACAAGGCCGATACCACTCCGCGTAACGATCTCTTCCAGCCACTGAGCTAATTGTAAGAGCCCATCTCGTAACGGCTTCATTGCAAGTTAAGCTGTAGTGATACTAACAACCAGGTCTATTTCGCTTAGGATAATACATACAGCGTTAAGTTTGAGAACGGAATAACACTTTGTGATCATTAATTGTATTTGAGTTGATGTGTCACACGATAACATAGAATTGATGATGATGAATGAATTGAAATACAAAAACACTTATGCTTGAAAATTCGCTACACATGGTACCATGGTACTTGTGGGCTGTAGATATAATAATTTGCTTTCCAAATATTTTTAATAAATTGCCAGTAAAACCAAAAAATATTCAATAACTCGAAATCCTAAACTTTTCTGAAGTTTGGGAGTGTTTGGCCAAACTTTGTCAATTATTTACTTGTCAAATAAAATATAGAATACCAAATTTTTAAAACACTGCAATCTTGCAAAAGTTCAATTTTGGGTTTGTAAAACTAACCCCGTATATGCAAGGGACGAGCCGTAGTAGCCCAGATGGAAGAGGATTCGTCACTTGTGATTGCGAAAGTCGCAGATTCAAATACTGGCCACCTTAAAAATTTTGCAAGTTTTCAAAAATAAAATAACTGTTATTAAGGAAGAGTAAGTGTTATGTATCTCATTTTCATGAGTTAGTAGCTGGTCATATCAACAAGTACCTGACCATTTGTCCTGAAGCGTGCGATGTGAGGAGAGGGCGGTAAGGGGGTGATATGGGGGGAGGGGAGGGGGGATATCACATTACGAGCGGTGAGTGGCCAGTACTGAGGCGTTTAGCGTAATGAGGCCGATACCACTCCGCGTAACGATCACTACCAGCCTCAACACTAATTGCAAAGGGCTGTTACGCTGCATTGCCATTGCATGTTGCCACTGCGGCGCGCTTATTCATTTGTCAATATGCTACATGGGTATTAGTAATAATTACCTCTAGTAAGGTAGTATAATATGTATCCGGGATATAGGCGTAATTTATGTATGTATGAATGTACAAAAGAAAATATCTCCGCTAAGTGTTCGCTGGACTCCTGTCCCGGCGCCTCCCTCACCCGCGCCCCGCAGCCCGCAGCGACCTACGTTGATAATTGCTGAATAAACAAGAAAGCGCACTCTGCCGTCTTTTTTCCAGCTGTTCAATTTCCTTTTCATCAGGAGCTTCGAGCGACGGAAAAATTGAGTTTAACTAATTATATTCAGCCCTCCATCGGCCACTCGAGAAAAAAATGGAAGCAATTATCGCAGGTCAGTTATTGCATCTGTATATCAGCTTGTATTTTTTGCGCGAAAGGGTAACAGATCAATCTCGATAAAAATAGATGTATTTAATGCCTTGTGATGCCGGCTTAGGATAGGATCACATAATTTTTTTCTCTAGGTGTCGTTAGAGGCGACTCGAGGGTGTGTATTGAAAATTTAGGCGATAGGCTAACAACCTGTCACTATGGTCACACAATATTCCAAATGACCCTCAAATTTTGTCAGACGTGGCGTGAATGTCTGTTTTAACAGCCGTTTACGCTCTGCTCTACCCTCTAAGGGATTATAGGCGTGATATATGTATGTATGTATTTAATGACTTGCTCAAAAATTTCGTAAGAGTATTTCAACTGTGAGGCATGTTGAAACAAAAAGCAGCCATCTTGATTGTATCCGAACTCCCGCAATTTGCGAGTCGGGATTCATCGTTATTGGCTTTCGTTTCCTTCTTCTAATGGCGTATCTTGATCACGTTTCCTCATAGCTCGCGAGTAGTTCAAGTACCAATTGATTAAAGGAACAAGAGTTTCGAATACGAACTTTGGTGAATTGCGTGTAATGAGAGCACTCACGCACATCTCCTATCGTTCTTGTGTGATCTCTTCTTTACTCTCATTGGAAAAAGAGAGAGACGAATCGTAAATAGTGTGATCGTGAACTCTGTATAGCTTTGAAACTACACCAGCGCGCGGGAAACTGCGTTACTAACTTTCAGGAAATGGAACTTGTTGTTTGTTGCTGATAAGAGAACGCTTTGTCTGTTTAGCCCGCGCGCTTTCGTCATATATAATAAATACATATAAGCATATAACTGTTACAAATAGTGAACATAGGTAAAGCAAGGAAATGTTTTTGTAGATTATGTAAGGAAAGGTGGAAATCACACATGTGGCCGAGTTAAATTGCGGTTTTCCACACGTTGAAGACACAAACATTCTTGCTTCCGCTTGTCTAATCAAACTGAAAACACTAATGTAAATTACAACACGTCACACTTGCCCACACTTGCTAATTTATTCGCTAATTCATTATGAATTCGTAGATATTTCCAGCTCCGCATTCATGAGTGGAAGATAAATGCTAGCTTAGGAGGCATTTTAAGCCTGCTTACCTCGCGAATCGGAGCAAAAATTACTATCTTGTCCTATGACCTAGACGAGCGTCAAGAGCAAATCCATACTCAATAAAAAAATAAAATAAGAAGAGACTAAATTTCGAGATCACAGATGACAATTACTGTAATGATGAGCAGGAAATGCTTTATTGTACTTATTCGGAGCTGATAAATAAATCACGCTGACAACTCGCAGAGTGAGTGATAAGGGTCGTGCTGGGGAACGATCAGATCTTGTAACTTAAGCTTGGACCTGACTCGCGAAGAAGACGAGTTTTATTCAATTCTCAATGTCTGATAGAGTTTTTTAATGGGAAGGTTAATGTACAGTTACATCGGTTAACCCCTAGTGTACCCACTATTGTTAAGTTTTGAACTTTAAGTGCGGGTAGTAAGGTTCTTAATCACTGGTACACATGCTGACCAGGGTAGATGCGGCCTTGAAATTAACTCCGGTCAGACTGACCTGTACAAGTGCCACTCCAATGAACGATTCATTCGAGCATCGTTAATAAAAGTACAGTCTGCAGAATGAGCTGCGCGTTATTTATTGGATTTCTCTTAATTAATCACCAGTTGCTGTTAATTAATTTGCTGTCGTCTGCAGGATCAGCGAGTATAATTATAGCTGTAATTTACGTAAATATGAATTATAGCGTAAATAAAAATAATCAGATCCAAAAATAAAATGCTAATGTGTATTATATAAAGGCAATTTGCTATACGCTCACCGGCTTCACCCACTACTACGCATTTGACACGATGGACTATTTGCCGATTCACGAAAGAGGGACTAGTATTTTTTTGTGTTCAAACGATTCCAGCTTACTTTGCACTTTGACCATGGATCAATAGTATTAATTTGGTCCATGCTTCTGACATTGTAAACTTCACTCGTCACATCCAGCACTCGCTCCAATGTATTTTGTCTCCTTATTTTTGTGTGGGACAACGCACCGACCCGATAAACCCGAGTGTCATCATTTTTCAACGTTGCGTTTTTATTGTGCACACGTGATATATATTCTTTATTGCATTCTTTATTGATAAGGTCCTCGCGAACTTACCAAGGGCGAGGTACACTGAGACGTGCTTTAAGTTAGAGATAATGAATTCAGTTTCGAGTCGCTAGTCATTCCATCTATGGTTTCAGTTTTCTTCATAATCACGTCTGTACTAAGAATTACAAAAGTGTAGGTAAATAATACTTAATACGAAGAGTATTTCTAAACAGATTTTCGTAGTGTTATATGTGGGAGCGAAGTGCTTCGTGATATTGCCGAGCACTTGGTACTCATCTGACAAACCGTGCCGGGCTCTGGTTGCGGGCGGGTAAGGGACGAGAAGGGGGGGGTACTGCGAATGCATTTCAGCTGGAGATTTATACTTCTGTCGCGCTGACGTACAGCTGGAGCAGTCGCGTTGTGTGCAAGGACATTGTACACCCATCTTATTTATTTTCGAATACCTTCAGATATTTTTTTATGTACTCTTACTTATTTACTTGTTTACAGTATTATTATTGTTATAAAGGTCTACAAAAATGCGTAAGCATGTCTACAATGTTTGCGTAAATAAAATGTTATTTTCGTATTTTGTAAAACGCTGTTCTTTAACGCAAAACAGGATTAAACCAAATAAAAGTTATTAAAAAGATTCTCAAAACGAACGACGTGTAGAAGTAAGGCGGGAATCACACTTGACGTCCGTTGCTGCTTATTTTAGCGCATGCGTCTGTAAGATAAAAAGTTAAAGCGGATTTTCTTTTTATTCCCATATTTATCGCACTTTTAGGGGGCCCTCATAAAATGATGCTTTGATCCCTCTGACGCCGCGAGCCACTTGATCCCTGCGGATACTTTGAGTGGATTATGCTCGAGCCCACCTTTCCACTTCCGCATTAACCGGAGGTACTTCCGCTAATGTTCAATTAGCAAAGGAGCTAAGAAAACTCAACTTTTCTTGAGTTCTTATCTGCCTAAAGGAGATTGTAAGATTGTGTGTTCTAGTCATAACAATTTGAAATTCAGCAATAAATAAAATCCTTTACCTAAATTTACGGATCCGTTGTCTGCGAACAAATTAAATCAACCATTTTGTAAATTATTTAAACCGTAGCTTAGCATAAATCATTTGGTTTTTCGAAGCATAACAAATATGTCTGTGGAAACCCTCGGAATATCTGACCCTGGGATAAAATTTAATTAGATTCTGCGGTAGAGGTGAGCATTTGAGCAAGTTTGACAACAACTGCGAGGGACGACCTTTCACCTTCCGATAGGCTCGCCTCACTCACCCCACTCGCTCCGGGAACGTCGACTGGCTTTGATGTATTACATAAATGGCGCACTCAACAAGAGTTCATGTTTTGATCTGTCAGGGGTTTGTTAAAGGGGTTTCCCAGTATTTAGTGGCGATACGACTAAAGTGCGGTCTTTATTGACGGCCGATGTGGCGCAGGGGTAGTGCGACTGCCTGCTACGCAAAGGTTCCGGGTTCGATTCTCGGTGGGACACTCACAAAGTTGATATTTATCACTTTGTGAATTTGTTCCCAGTCTGGTTAGGACATTGCAGGGTGAACCAACTGATTGTCCGAAAAGAAATGGTTCCGTGCTTTGGAGGGCACGTTAAGCCGTCGGTCCCGGTTGCTGTCTATGATTACTTAGACGGCGGTCGTAACACAACCATGTCAGAGGCCTACTAGTGGTAGTAGGCGGGTGAAAAACTCTGACACCAGGGTTCATCGGGTCGTTGGACGACTCGGTGTCCCACACGAAAAAAAGAAGATTGCGAGGACGGGTGTCCCTTGGGGTCTGATGACCGAGTTTCAAAGGAAGCATTTTTAAGTTGTGTTCATGAACTACTGCTCAGAGGCTGCGTGATTGCGTGTGCTTTTCCTAGAAACAGACGATTAATTCGACCTCTAACTCACTTTTTTACTCTCTACCAGTCTTTTGCGGCACACAAAGTATTTATCTTCGGCCTTCGGTTGTCGTTTGGGTAGGTTTGTAAACTCGTAGGTATAAGCAGGTAAGGTAGCTGAGGCAATGATTTCGTGTTCCTGCGGGAAATTAAGGTTCGACTTAACCTACATGCAGATTACTTGACCCAATTAAAATTTGGTTTCCTTATTCAAGTATGTATGTTGTAGTCACGAATTTAATTTCCAACATAGACGTGTTTAATTAAAAGAGTAATAGAATATACTAAAAACTAGAGTTTTTGGAAGTATAACAAGTTACAACTAACTTAAAGCAACTGGTGTGCAAGAGCGTGTCGGGCACGGGTCAGGTGCAATAAATACATTCTTACATACATAAATCACACCTATATCCCTTACGGGGTAGGCAGAGCGTTAACGGCCGTTCAACGGATATTAACACCACGTCTGACAAAAGTTTGAGGGTCAATCAGATAACTATAGTGACAGGTTGTCAGCCCGTCGCCTAAAATTGCAATACACACCCTCGAGTCCGTTAGTCGCCTCTTACGACACCCAGGGGTAAGAAATGGGGTGATGCTATTCGAAGCCGGCATCACACGGTACATTCAATACATTCTTGGAATACAATATATAGTTTGAAAAAGTAAAGGTAAAGAAAAAAAATATATTTTCAGTGATTTTAGTTATAAGCAACATATCAAGTATCAAAGAGACAGTAAATGATGCAGTCGAATTGAAAGTAGACTGGCAAAGAGCCAACTAATAGCAGTACGAGTATCTAAATATAACCGGTGGGGCACTCACAAATTTGATATTTATCACTTTTTGAATTTGGTACTGATTGTCTGAAAGCAAAGATGGTCCCTTGCTTCGGAGGGCACGTTAAGCCGTTCGTCCGGTTGCTGTCTATGTAAGCTGTAAGAGGCGTACTAGGAGCAGGTTATTGAAACACTCTAGACACCAGGTTTCATTGGGTTGTTGAACGACTCCGTGTCCCACACGAAAAGAAGAAGAAGTATGACCGTTTTGGCCAATGCACTATAATATCAATAATGACCGTGAGGATGATGATTAGTACTTTACAATTAAATTACTGTACCTAACATCAGCGCTACTACATTTCCATTTTGATTTTGCAAATACGGAAATTGGGAAAATGATTGAAATACCGAAATAGCTCCGTAGCACTTTGCTACGAAACAGCTACGAAGATTTTTTCTACGAATATAAAGCATCGTATTGGGCCCTGTTACGATCACCAGTTCAGTTTTCTCAGAAAATCCTCTCAGCTGAGTTCATTTCCCCTAACAATAAATCACGATGACAACGCTTCGAGTGCTTTGCTATTTTATTAACTAGGAATCACAGTACCAAATAAGTATTCTGTTTTAGAAAAACTTCTGTATTATTCTATATTCTGTTTTAGGTATGTGTTATCTGTTACATCCTCGGCAATAATATATATTTTTCAGAATTGTATTGCTATCGTGTAAATAAAACTGGTTTAAAAATCTTGCCTGTGTAGTTAAGTCTCGCAGAGAAAAATTTAACATGACTTGAACTTCAACGACTCCTCGTGCTCACGCTGTGCAGATTGTACAATTTAAATATTTAAGTGCTATACTTTCTTCTTTTCTACTTCCTTCGCTTATGTCGATGATGTTATTCGTTCCCATATGAGTCGCATTAGCGTGCAAAGCGGCCTCCTGTACCACTTACTCTAGAGAGCAAGACGTTCATACATATGTGATGAAGAACTCCCTCGGAGTCGGCGAGAGGCAAGCGAATGGATCATGAATGAAATCCCGATATTTGGTGTAGATAGGATGGAATCTAGGCTGAGGAAGATTTGCATTGTTTGTGTATGTGTAGGTATTTGAAAGTATAGTTCTGTTTGAGTGAGAAAATGCCTCCTTATTTCTTTTTTTATGATTCTCTTAATAAAAAAAAATACAAAATGAAGGCATAACTTATTTAATTCAATTAAAAAGAATACTTAATAAACTAGTGTTCATAAAACGACCGTATCGCTATTCATCAATAAATAGTTAACGTACCTAACTACCTACATACATAAAATAAATATTATTGATAAAAATTTATACAAGTATTTTAATTATTATGACAGATTATTGTCTCATTTACTTTAAACGTTAAACACCAGCAGCCATGATGGCAAACAAATTATTTTATCGCATAAAAACAGTCGCCAAAAGGAAGCAGAGAGTCACTCGCAGCTAAAATTAATTACAAATTCCGGGAACTTCGGCGCGGGAAAATATCGCTTGTTTGGGTATCAATGTGTCTTTTCCACTCGTGTATCTTTTTACATAGTGGACTTGACGTGCAATAATTAC
This sequence comes from Tuta absoluta, assembly GCA_027580185.1. Lineage (NCBI taxonomy): Eukaryota > Metazoa > Arthropoda > Insecta > Lepidoptera > Gelechiidae > Tuta > Tuta absoluta. The sequence goes on from JAQAHW010000059.1 coordinate 2,428,862, forward strand.
AAATAATAATTATGCGAGAGAGAGAATTTATTATCATTACTCATAGTACATTACGATGTTTTTTTGGACTTTTGGATGTGTATGTATTAAAGAATACTAGCGGTTAGTACCCCTGCCTGCTACGCCGATTGAACCGTCGCGGGTTTGATGACACAAGACAGAAATATTTGTTAACAAAATTTTCAGATATTTATGAAGTCAGAGTATTTTTATGTAAAAAAGTATATACTTATCTAGTTCCCATAGTACAATTTTAGTTTGGGGCTACATGACGCTGTGTAAATTATGCAGGATATTTATTGTTATTGTTATTTATATATTTCTTTTCTTATTATGTTGACAATGCCTTTAACATTTAATCTAAAGTAAAACTAGAAGTGACGTTTTTAAAATAAAAAATAATAATTAAATAAAATAAAATTTCTTTATTTCAGACTTTTACATCCAAAATTGTGAAAATTTTAAAAAAAAAGCAGCAGAATTCATATTGGTATTGGTAGTTAGTTGTTTGTTGCAGTAGAGTCAATTAAGTGGAGGAGGAAGTGCGCCTGCAAAAGTTGTTGCTCTCTGCTCTACCCAAGGGCTAAGTCTGGTTTGACTAATCGCAAAGATACCGTTATTTTGAACAAGTTTCTGTTCGTATAATTTTTTCTCAAACAGCATACTTTGTAAATAGGAGAAATTTTCTCTTTGGGTTGAAGATGTGGCGAGAAGCATCCTGCGAGCATCAAGCTTTTACAAATGACGGCTGAAAATTTAAACTGGCAACCAGTTCACTTTTAGGCAACCAATAAGAATATACCCCTAGTTTATTGTTTTTATTCTGGGAAGACATAGTTTTTCAAATTTTTGGGTTGGGTCCAAAGTTTGTGATACGTTTTTATGAGATTTATTTCGGACAACAATAAAGTAGTATAAAACTTGTTACAATAAGTTTTCCAGCGAGTCAAAGTACGTTCGTTATGAAACTTCATCCGACCACCCCCCCTCCTCCCCTTTCTGCCGTTTTCACGTCCTCGGAATCATATTATCATTTTTTTTTCACGGGAATATGCACCACTTCATTTGCCCTGTTGATGAACAACATTTTCAAAGTATTTTATAAAGTAGAAAATTCATTAATTTACAGAGTATTTATCATTTAACTGACAGTTCAGTATTTAATTATCTTATTTAATCTAGAAAAATGATTGTATTTATTTAGATATGTAGTTGGTTATTTAGAGATAGAAGAAAATTAATTTATAATCAGATAGACTAAAATGACATTTGGTGGGTTGCCACGTTATTGTATTTAAAAATAAAAATAAAATAGTGTTGTACCCTAATGATCATGATTCGAATAGTGTGATTGAATCTTTTGAAAATAAATTTTGTTAATTTCAAATAAATTCGCCTAAAAGACTAACATACTACTTTTTTCTAAACAAACTAACTTCACGTTTATTTCCTGTCTGATGAACGACAACAATACGTTTTTGTTGTTATCGTCAGAGGATTTGAATTTATTTACCAGATTCACCACAGCAGCAAATTAAGTTATAAAATTTGTTTACCATATGGGTTAATGTTACAGTCTTATATTTAAGCTACCTACCCATTTTTTTAAAATCTTGTGGAAAAGTAGAATAAATGCAGTACAAGTATGAAAGTAGAAAGTAGAATAAATGCAGTACAAATGAGAGCGTTAAGAACTATGATTGACGTAAAATTGAGTGACAGGATAAGGAATAGCGTGATAAGAGAACGTTGTGGTATAAAATAAGACGTAGTGACTGGTGTAGAAAAGGGTATGCTTAGATGGTTTGGTCATAGAGAGGATGAATGAAAGAAGATTAACGAAACAGGTATATATGGCAAGTGTGGATGGGAACGTCGGAAAGGGAAGACCTCGACGAACGTACCTCGATCAAATCGGGGACGTGTTAAAGAAAGGTCAGGTCAAGAGTACCCTAAACCGACGAGCATGCATGAAGAGATTGATGAATGTGGAGGAGGCGAAAGAATTATGCCAGTATCGTAGTAAGTGGAAGGAAGTAGTCTCTGCCTACCCCTCCGGGAAAGAGGTGTGATTTATGTATGTATGTATGGTGAAAAAGGTAAATGTAAAAATAAAATTAACGAAAAATTCTCTTAAGACCTTTGCCATTTGTTTATTTTATGGGGTCCCTATTAGCAAAGCAGGTAATTTTAGGTAGGTACAATGCGCGTACGTTTCGAAATAAAGCCAAGTTTGGGTGTAGCGGCTGTTTTTAATGGATCTTTTGTTACTATAGGCCGACCGCTTTAAAGTAACAAAATATCCATTCAAAGAAACACGGGGGACAACATGCGCTATTCGTACAAAGCGGGGCGGGGTAAATGCCAGAGAGGGGAACGAGTGTCGTTTCTTAGCGGTTAGTTTTCTTGGCTACAACCAAGGTCACTACAAATGTTTATTTGAACGCAAATGAGAACATAAGTAGTAAAGTATTCAACCTTACATTTTAAATTGCAATACTATTCATTGTTAATTTCTTTGAACAAAACGAAAAGTTGTGTATAAACGTAAAGTAACGTATATATACTCTTTTACGTGACCGAGAGTCAAGTATTTATTATGCATATTTATTTACAAATAAAACTCAATCGAGGAATCATCTCACAACAGTTCAATGAATAAAATGAATGAGTCAAACCACAACACTAGACTCACGCTGGCAACATTTAAAAAAAATAAGGCTGTTCTTAGCTGTCAGTTTAGTCTATCTGATTATAAATTAAGGTTTACAGTCTATTTCCCATACGAGATTCAATTTGCTAGAAGATAATTAAACAGAAACATTTTTTTTTACCTGTGACTTTCGCCATTACTAGTGGCTATGCCTCTAAAAAAAATTTCCTTGAAAGCAGAAATTGGCACGTGGCGCCAAAGAAACTGAAAAGATATAAATTTTTTTTTGTCGAACCTTGGAGTCTTTGCTTATTTGGGATGTTCCGCGACGATTATCTCACGAGTCTTTCTTCATTCCTAACGCAAATATTTTGTACTCCAAAAATTCACGAATCAAATCGTTTCAATCATTTAATGTCAATTCACAAGACGGAATTTTTTGATTCCACAAATTCTTGTGCGAAAGTATTGACACAAATCACCATTTTCTGAGGAAACCTGAGCAAATATCAACGGTAGAACTTTTTTGGGCAATTTACCGTTTTTGCGCAGTATTGAATAACTCGTGAATATAGTGTTTAGTATCAATAGAGTCCGAGAGATGTCGCTTGTATACTTTTAAAACGCGGTAGCGTTGTGTTCTCGACAAACTATGATATTAGCCATATGCCATGATTATTTTGGCATATAGCTAATATTTTGTGAGTGTGAGTGTAAAATAAATAGTTAAAAGTGTAAAAATGTGTGTTATTGAAGAAGATTAAACATATGGTCTGCCATTATAAATTTATATATAGTTAAATTAAATTAAAAAAACCTCATTATCAATGATCCAAGTAGAAGACTCATATCATAATCAACGTCAGCGCACGAATGTAATCTCATAGGCTTCATCAGTTAGCTGCTATCATTGGAGGCTGTTATGTAAGCTCTCAATAAAGATGTTCCGCTCAGAGACTGTATTCATAAGGATCGTGTCCCGTCCCGAGCAAGCCCGCGCGGTAATTAACCGCTGTCATTACTACTTGAGCGGATTCATTAATTGGTAGCGGTTGAATTTAGTCTGTGAGGGGGGCGCGGGGGGCGGTTCTAAGGGGGTTATAAGCGTGAATGCTTCGTAGTGTATTTGCGTGGCGTATTTTCCGCAGTAACGTCACAAACACAGCGCGCGGTACTTTGTACTGCAGCATCATAATCTGAAGCGTGACGTCGTGCCACGTCGCGCGCTGACAAATGACAGCGGCGTTCGCAGACCTTCGAGCAACGCAGTCTTCCGTCTTGTTCCTATGGTGCAGATATATCGCCTAATAACGTGACCGTATTTTCTGTAACTACTTTCACAAATATGATTAACCATCATACGAAATCCAGTTTCTAATTAATATGCCACGGTCAACATGCTAAGTCTAATGTCATACATAAATATTCTGGACCTCACAAAGAGCCATCTAGCTCTAAACTAAGTAAAGCTTGCACTATGGGAACTAGATAGCTGATGTTAATACCCATATACCTTATTTTGTAAATAAATACATATACACAGAAAATACCCAGATTAAACACAAATATCTGTAAAATTATAGGACAAAAATTTGTATCTTGTGGGAATCGAACCCACGACCCTCGACGTAGCAGGCAGGGATACTATCCGCTACGCAATCAGGCCAGTCAGATTTAGGAAATCAAAGGTCTTGTAAGCTCAATAAATCACAGTCAGCACGAGGCGTCCTCATCAGCAATCACTTCATTTGACAGCTGTTGATGCTGCTGTTGTTACAATACCTACTTGTGTATTTAATATCTAGTAAATAAGTCCAGATACAGAAAGTATGGAAAGAAATCTTACTAGTAATCAATGTAGAAAAACTATCTTGGCATAACTCAATGATTATTTTTAAATTATTATGAAATCATTATCGTGGGGCGCGGATTATTGTAGGTTGGGAGGCTGATCCGGATCCGGCGGTTATTACAATAACCGCTGTGCAGTAAGCGTGGCGCAGCCTTCCAGTAATCCAGCGGAATAAGGATTAGTGGAAATATACTTAACTGGCCACAAATCGATATGGATACCCTACATTCCTGTTGTTTTAATTTTGATCAAATACAATTAGGAAATCAATGATTATTAATATTACCACAACAAATAAATTTTATCAAACCTGATCCGCTGCTGTCGCCAAGCTGCTGCTAAACCTTAAAGTATGTTTACACGATATCAATATGGGCAGGGAAAAAGTAAGGGAATAGGGCAGCGCGAATATGTAAACAGGTTACTCGCGCTGCTCCTCGTCATGCCGCTGCCACTTCCCGTGCTCCCTCGATTGTCGGCTTTTCGTGCGCGAGTCCAAGGTACGGCTGCACGAACGCTTGTGTAATGTATTACTATCTCGCTAACTCATATTGGTGCGAGAAGAGTATGACGGCAGTATGTGAACACACGCACGTTGATGTTTCCGCGGAAGTATTTCGAGCTATATTCGCGACAGCGGCAGAAGCAGGAACAGGTGCATGGTGTGAACGTGCTTTTACAATGTGATCACCACACCGAGTTAAGGCAGCTCCATACACTCGCACTGAGGAAAATGACGGACTGATTATGTAGGTACTTTATTCGTGCTTTTATAACAGTGCGGCATTACAGGTTTGTGCTCAGTATACATTACAATATATAATATGTACTTACTAGATATTCCTAAACTTGTATAGATGCCTATTTATCTTTTCACCAATGTCCCCCACACGTCTTAATTTCTATGTGATCCGCCTCGCGAATACTCAAGTTAATCAGTAGGAGGCACTCCGCCTCGTCCCTCCTCGTCCCACCTGCCCGAGTGGACGAGCGATCCCTCTTAGCCATTTGCTAAACTCGATCAAATCAACCGTTGATGAGGACATACCCCGAATCTGCTGAGAGAAATAGAAACTGTCTTATTTGAGAAGAGCAACATGTCTACAACAAAATGCGCATCGAGTAGATATTTATTTATTTTTATATTTATTTAGATATGAGATTAGAATATTATCAAGATTGAATATTATCAAGATACACATAAAAAGCCATTTATAACCAAGTAATCTTACCCGGTGCGAGCAAGGGAAAGTGTGAAAGAGGTGGAGTAAATAAAGAGCGAAGCGAAATGCGATAGAATTGCGCAAATCTCCATTGAATTGAAATTGAATTTTTTTCTGCAATGTAGGATAGTATTATCATATCACTTATTGACGTCATGAACCGTCGTTGTAAAAAATAGAAATTTGTATCACACAATTTTCTTTTTTTATAACTATTTTGTAATGTCCTAATAGAAAACCGGCTCGGGTGGCATAAATATATAAAAATTAAGGCACTGTCTCGGGGCTGGCCAGGTTAATCATACGGCATGTAACTTTACGCCACCACCATCTGAAAACATTTGTTTCTAATTGAAGTCAAGATTTCCAAAGCGTGTTGTTTAGATGCGTATAATTAACCGTACTCCCTGAACAGAAAAAACCCCCTAAAAACCTGCCCAGAAGTGCTCCTACTCAAAATTTTTTTGCGTAGCAGAGGATGCGACACAAAGTCAGGTTTATTATGCTGTGAAAGAGGACTAGAGTTTTTAATAATGCTTTGTAGCCAAAAGCAAAACGTGAACTCACTCTTGTTGCGAGTATTGATTAAATTAACTTTAATTATAGACCAATTAGATAAATTATACTACGCTATTATGTTCTACGTTACTATGTATTTAATACCTCTAATTATGTTATGCGACCTAAACGTTAACATACAATTAATTTACGGTGTATGCTTATTAAATGGTGGTCGTTACCTACACAATTATGTTATAGGCCTATTCATAACAGCAGGCCGTCTAAAATCCCTTACACTTCTGGCTTATTTGGTATCACGCACGAAAAGAAGAAACGATTATACATACCTACATACACATATCACGCCTGTTTAATTTAGCGTTGCTATGCTGGGGTAAGTTAGGTATTAATGACGGTCTATGAATACGCCGCGATGCTCGCCCGCACGCATCGCTCTGGGCATACGTTGTCCCTTTCTCACTCGCGGGGCGAGGGTGGAGGCGTGCGCGCGGGCCGCCTGGTAGGCGCCAAGCGGTGATTTCTGCACCGCACTATCAGTCACTCAAAACCGTTCGGACGGGAGGGTATCGCGTATTGTGCGGATTTCCCGCCACGCGTTTTGTGATGCCGCGTGTAATGGACGATTCAATTTGAGATCGCGCGTGTTGATGCATCGTATTATTGCGTTTCTCCTGGGTTGTACTGGAATGCCAGGCTTAGTGATTGTTGGATGTCTCGACGTCTTCCACGTGAGCGTCGCGTTGAATAGGCATCAGGTGGCCATATTGGCCCGCGTTTGTACGGCCCAAATTCGGGTTGGGTCATGCGTAATGACTAATATCAAAGTGGAATACGAACAGAAGCTGTGAGTGGTTTGAAGTGAATAACGCGCCAAGGCTGTAGTGGAATGCTGGGTGTCGATATCTTTTCCACCCAGCCCTGTAAGTACCAACGGAATCCCTATTTGATCCATTCCCTGTTTATACTTCCTTTTTATATTTGATACTTCCTTTCTCCGTTGGGTATTTTATGCATTCGCGCCGGCGACGTGACTGTAAGTGTGAAACCTAGTTGTTTTAGTATAAAACTGTTTCTTTGTGTTAATGGTGTGTTCCCTTTAGTCATATTTGTTGTACCATATCATTGTGACTCCTTAGTATGAAATTGCGGAATTCGTGGGGTGATATAATTTGGAGGTACTTACTTATAATCTAGTGCTAATACGTGTGACGTAACGCCAGATCGGCAGACGGTATTTACTACCGACTTGAGTTATGTAAGGGTTGGAACACATCATTTGCCAATTTCACTCAACTTAGTTAATTAAGTTAAATAGATTTAGGTTCACGTTTAATTCATAGTATGCGCTGCTATATTGTGCAGCGTATGCTATTTAGCGCTGCGTAACGCGGCCATTGTCTGCCTTCAGTTGAACTCCTGGTATTTTACTAGAAATTTACCTGTGTAAATCGCTTCCACTGCGGGAGTTTAGCTTGGAATTAGACAATTTTTGGTAGCAGAGCGTGGTTCAGAAAACCACTAGATTTAAGATTATTTTAGTATAAGATTTTTAATCTACCTACATAAAAAAAAAAAAAAATTATTGTGATTGTAGTGTGTGCCCTGTGTAGAATATCCTATCGGTAGGATCAGGGCCAATCAATTAGTGAATTGCTTGTTATTATCGTTGTGTTTACCCTGTGCGGATATCCTAACGGTAGGATCAGGGCCGATTGTCTATTATTGTTTTTTATTGTAAGGTTCGGTGTTACTTTGGGTTGGTACCATGGCTCCCACAATTAGACAGCTTCAGGCAAAAATTAGAACGCACCTAATTTGGTTCGCGACTAAGCAGGCGATGGTCGGTCGCGGGGACCGAGAGGACGCACTCATCGCTTGTGCGCAACGGATTGACGAACGGGTCGCGGAGGTGTTGGATTGCCTCACTGGATGCGAGGAGTTATTTGATGGGACGCCTGATGAGGAGGTCAAACTTACGGTCCGGGCGAATGTGACCCAGTGCCTGGAGATAGGGCAGGAGATCCAGCAGGCGGCTGCTGTGATCACCAGGCGTAGGGCTGGGGAGCCGGACCCACCCCATGGTCCGCGGGGACCGGGGGTGCAAGTGCCCCTGCCGGCTGTGGCGATTCCGGTCTTCCACGGGGACTACACGGATTGGACCCGATTCCAGGATCTGTTTGACAGTGTGATTCATAACCGCACTGACTTGCAGCCGGCATATAAAATGGCACAATTGATGGCCAAGCTGCAAGGTGAGCCCCATGAGCTGGTAAAGCATCTACCAGTCGATGATGCAAGTTACGAGACGGCTCGCGGTTTGCTGATCGAGAGATACAGCAACAAACGTCTCATGATTGACCAACTCCTGGAACAGTGGCTCACCGTGCCGACCATCACACGAGGGACGGACCTCAGGGCCAAGGTCCTCAACCCTGTCTGCGTTGCAGTGAACGCTCTTGAGAGACAGGGGATGCCGGTGTCAGGCTATGATTATATCCTGGTCCACACGTTGTTGCGCCGCCTGCCGAGCGACATGGCCGCTCGTTTTGAACAGTCACACGGAGGTAAGACATCTGATTACCTCCCGACCTTCGAGGAGCTCAAGTCCTTCCTCGAGGCCGAGTGCAGGCGGGTAGATGCCCAATTTGGAGAGTCACCTCACGCGGAGTCTGCGGCCGCTCGCCGCCCGGAACGGCCGGGTGCACAGGCGCGAGACGGTAAGAGTAGGCCACCCAGGCGATACAATGTCGCTAATTTGGAATCAAGGTGTGCCTACTGCAGAGAGGCGGGGCATCAGGTGACTGCGTGTGAGGAGTTCGCTGCACAGCGGGTGCAGAAACGTCGTGGTGTGGTGCAGCAACGGCGTTGGTGCTTTAGGTGTATGGGGCCGCATCAGGTGCGAGAGTGCCCATCAAGCACCAACTGCAGGTACTGCCAGGGTGCCCACCATCAGCTCCTATGCATGAACCGCAGCGGAGATTACGGAGGCAGAGCTGACGCGGGTCAGCGGACGGAGTCTGCCCTACCTAGACGGGAGCAACGCTCCCCACCCCCTCCAAGGAGGAGTCCTCTTCCACCAGGGTTTCAGGGACGAGGCCAGGGACATCAGCAGGTGATGCCCCCTTCACCACGCGCGAGACAGTCACCACCTCGGCAGCAGGTGCCGGAACAGGGTAGGTGGTCACAGGTCCAAGGTCAGAGGCACCCATCACAAGTACGTGATGCTACGGGCGGGTGCCAACACCAGGGCCAGTACATGCAGTACTCGGCGGGTCTGAACAACATGGTGAGGTCTCATGACCCACGCATGCCTCTCCCCTTGGCTGAGCACCCGCGGCTACAGGCGCATCCACGGTACGCGCGCCTGCCGCAGGGTTACTATAGCCATGGCGTACAGGACCAGAGGTCCCTATCAGCAGGAGTGGGACCCACTCGAAGGTGTACGGAGAGAGGGGACCCCCCCGCAGGACGCGGACACTCCGCGCTTAGGTTCCTGCTAGGTAATCGCCGCCTACACGCCAGCTTCGGCCCCCCGGCCAATTACGGTATTGTTGCCTACGGCAATGATTTGGGTATGGGGATACGGTGGCCGCAGCATACAGGTAAGAGCCTTGTTAGATACAGGGGCTCAGGGTTGTATTGTGTCTAGTAAGCTGGTGAGTAGGCTACGCTTAAATACATGGCCCACAACGGATGGGGCTGTAGGTATTGGAGGTGTAGATGTGCCTGACGTTCGGGGTCAGGTGAACTTCGAGTTCACATTAGGTAATACAGGTACAGGGGTCAGCTATCATGCCTCAGCAGTGGTGCTGGATGAAGTGGTAGGGAAACTTCCTCAGGTTCGGTTACCGTCAACGGTACGAGGGTTAACCACAGGCTTAGAGTTAGCTGATCCTGAATTTGATACTCCTGGTACGGTGGACGTTCTCCTCGGGTCAGACGTCCTCGGGAGATTCTGGTGTGGCAGAAAACGAGTACTTCAGCAAACTGGTTTAGTGGCCGTTGATACCACAGGGGGGTATGTTATTTTTGGCCCAGTTTGGAGACCTCAGGACCTACCAGAGGGCGATACGGTTCTCTATGGTAGTGTGTTGTCGGAGGTGCTGCAGAGGTTTTGGGAGTCTGAGGAGCCACCCACAGCGGATAGACGGAAGCCAGAGGATGACGAGTGCGAGCTGTTCTATCAGTACAACACTGCACGAAGTTCGTCAGGAGACTACTGGCTATGGAGAGAAAGATGAAGCGAGATGCAGCACTTCGGCAGAAGTATATCGAATTCATGAGGGAGTACCTAGAGTTAGGCCACATGTCGGTGTCCAGCATAGATTGGAGGTGTGTCGAGCATTACTACATACCACACCTGGCTGTTTTGAAGTCACCGGAGGCGAAGATACGGGTAGTGTTTGACGGTTCTGCTCCTACATCGAATGGTGTGTCTGTGAACCAGTGTCTGCACGCGGGTCCCAAGTTGAACCGGGACATTGTGGACATCCTCACAGATTTTCGGTTGCACCAAGTAGCGTTCGTCGCAGACGTCAAAATGATGTTTCGCCAAACAATTATACACCCAGATGACCGTCGGTACCAGCTGATTTTGTGGCGTGAGAGCCCTGACGAGCCGATGGTCACTTATGAGCTTAACACGGTAACGTATGGTCTGAAGCCAAGTCCGTTTTTGGCAGTACGCACGCTGCGAGAGTTGGCCGCACAGGAAAGGGTAAGATTCCCTCGGGCCGCAGCAGTACTGGATCGCGACGTCTACGTGGATGACATCTGCACGGGTGCAGATAGCGTGCAACAAGCACTGCTACTACGAGACGAGCTGATCGCGATCATGGAATCAGGAGGTTATGAGTTGCGGAAATGGCTGTCCAGCTGTCCAGAGCTCCTGGCCGGGTTGCCAGGTGAGTTCCAGCAGGACCCGCACCTTTTCGAGAACCCGGACAATCCAAATACGTTGAGCATCCTAGGGGTGCAATATAGGCCAACGCATGATGTCTTTACGTATCAGATCGAGCCAGACCTTTTGCAGAAGACTTGGACGAAGCGTTCGGTATTATCGACGATCGCCAGAACTTTCGATCCTAACGGGTGGATCGCACCGGTGACGTTCATGGCGAAGTGCTTCTTGCAAAGGTTGTGGATAGCAAACTTGGGTTGGGACGACCAGCTCTCCGGAGAGCTGTTGAATGATTGGACCAAGTTTGTGACCACCTTACCAGGGATCGTACGCATCGCCATACCTCGCAAATTGCTCCCATCGGTGGGATGTAAGGCTACCCTACATGGGTTTTGTGATGCCTCGGAGCGAGGGTACGCGGCAGCTGTCTATTTGCGGACAGTCAGTTCAACGGGAACTGTAGACGTGCGTCTAGTTATGGCCAAGAGTAAGGTGGCTCCGGTTAGGACAAGATGGACCATTCCAAAGTTGGAATTGGCGGGAGCAGCGCTTCTCACGCGCTTGCTACATTATGTCGCTAGTAATCTACGCGGTACCATCAATTTGGATGAAACGGTGTACGCATGGACCGACAGTAGGATAGTTCTGTGCTGGTTACAGACGTCGGTACATACTCTTGAGGTTTTCGTGGCAAATCGGGTGTCACAGATTAAAGGATCGGAAACTCCGTTGGTATGGAGACACGTACCGGGAGAACAGAACCCAGCGGACTGCGCCTCACGGGGATGTAGGGCCCCTGATTTGGTAGGTCACTCACTGTGGTGGGGACCTCAGTGGCTGACTGAGTCACCTGAGAGATGGCCATACAATGAGTGCGGGTCGCCGCTTGGGCCACCTGATCGAGGTTTGCGAGTGAACGTAGGGCAGATCGTACCTAAGCCTAGTGCGGCTTTCTTGCTGGAACGATACAGCTCCCTCGACAAACTTCTAGGGGTGACAGGTTGGATCAAACGGTTCGTGAACAACTGTAGAAAACCTCAAGCAGAACGGAACTTGGCACCTGTCCTCTCGCCTGCGGAGCGGAATGCGGCTCTAAGTTTATTGGTTAGGGTCGTCCAGGCGGAACATTTTGAGGAAGAGGCCAGGCTGCTCAGGGATGGCCGTGGAAAGCTGAAGGGAGGTCTTGTGCGCCTCAACCCGTTCGTGGACGAGCATGGAATGCTCCGGGTTGGAGGTAGACTTCGGAACGCTAACCTGCCCTTTTCAGCACGGCATCCGCTGTTACTCCCAAAGAAGGGACCTTTGGTAGAACTTATAGTTAGGGATCGTCACCAGAAAAACTCGCATGCGGGCTGCAATGCACTTTTGGCTATTCTGCAGCGCGAGTTTTGGATCTTGTCTGGACGACGTACGGTACGGAGCATTGTGTTTCGGTGCTTGCCTTGCTATCGGTTGAAGGCAGCCACAATGCAACCTCAGATGGGAGACCTCCCACCGGACCGGGTGACGGAAGCCTGGACGTTTGCGGGTGTGGGAACGGACTTTGCGGGGCCTTTTATGGTAAAGGCATCACGCCTTCGCAACGCGAAGTCAATCAAGGCGTATTTGTGCGTGTTTGTGTGCCTAGCAACCAAGGCCGTCCACTTGGAACTCGTGGCCGACCTCACTACGGAGGCTTTCTTAGCAGCTTTAGATAGATTTGTGTCGCGAAGAGGGCGACCAGCGCTGATCAGGTCGGACTGTGGTACCAACTTTAAGGGCGCTGATCGATGTATGAAAGAAATTATAACGTTTTTATCGGAGAACGAGGAAGCTATCGGCACGAGCCTCTCCCGTCAGGGCATTAACTGGGTGTTCGATCCACCAGGATGCCCCCACTGGGGTGGTATATTTGAAGCGGTTGTAAAGTCCGCTAAGACGCATTTGATGCGCGTTATAGGTTTAACGATATTAACCTTTGAGGAGCTAGCGACCGTGTTTTGTAAAATTGAGGCCGTTCTCAATTCACGTCCTTTGTGTCCGCTTAGCTCAGATCCGAATGATCTGGAGGCCCTGACACCAGGGCATTTCTTAATTGGCCGACCACTTAACGCCTTGCCAGAGTACCCCTACACAGAGGTCAGTAGCAATCGTTTGACGCGTTATGAGTTGCTGCAGCAAATGTCTCAGAATTTTTGGAAGCGATGGTCGCTTGAGTATTTGCACATTCTGCAGCAACGCCTTAAGTGGACGGACAGAACTGAACCCCCTCGCATCGGAGATCTCGTTCTGGTTAAGGATGCCAACCTGCCGCCACTGCGATGGCGCAGAGGGCGCATTCTCAACTTGTTCCCAGGTAGTGATGGCACTCCTCGAGTCGCGACAGTTCAGGTAGGGGATTCAGTTCTTAAGCGAGCAATAGCAACGCTATCTCGTCTCCCCAGTAGTGAATAGGCCTAAGGGATTCGGCCTAGGGCGGGTGAATGTTTAATTTAGCGTTGCTATGCTGGGGTAAGTTAGGTATTAATGACGGTCTATGAATACGCCGCGATGCTCGCCCGCACGCATCGCTCTTGGCATATGTTGTCCCTTTCTCGCTCGCGGGGCGAGGGTGGCGGCGTGCGCGCGGGCCGCCTGGTAGGCGCCAAGCGGTGATTTCTGCACCGCACTATCAGTCACTCAAAACCGTTCGGACGGGAGGGTATCGCGTATTGTGCGGATTTCCCGCCACGCGTTTTGTGATGCCGCGTGTAATGGACGATTCAATTTGAGATCGCGCGTGTTGATGCATCGTATTATTGCGTTTCTCCTGGGTTGTACTAGAATACCAGGCTTAGTGATTGTTGGATGTCTCGACGTCTTCCACGTGAGCGTCGCGTTGAATAGGCATCAAGTGGCCATATCGGCTCGCGTTTTGTACGGCCCTAGTTCGTGTTGGGTCACGCGTAATGACTAATATCAAAGTGGAATACGAACAGAAGCTGTGAGTGGTTTGAAGTGAATAACGCGCCAAGGCTGTAGTGGAATGCTGGGTGTCGATATCTTTTCCACCCAGCCCTGTAAGTACCAACGGAATCCCTATTTGATCCATTCCCTGTACTTCCTTTCTCCGTTGGGTATTTTATGCATTTGCGCCGGCGACGTGACTGTAAGTGTGAAACCTAGTTGTTTTAGTATAAAACTGTTTCTTTGTGTTAATGGTGTGTTCCCTTTAGTCATATTTGTTGTACCATATCATTGTGACTCCTTAGTACGAATTGCGGAATTCGTGGGGTGATATAATTTGGAGGTACTTACTTATAATCTAGTGCTAATACGTGTGACGTGACGCCAGATCGGCAGACGGTATTTACTACAGAATTGAGTTATGTAAAGGTCAGAACACATCATTTGCCAATTTCACTCAACTTAGTTAATTAAGTTAAGTAGATTTTGGTTCACGTTTAATTCATAGTATGCGCTGCTATATTGTGCAGCGTATGCTATTTAGCGCTGCGTAACGCGGCCATTGTCTGCCTTCAGTTGAACTCCTGGTATTTTACTAGAAATTTACCTGTGTAAATCGCTTCCACTGCGGGAGTTTAGCTTGGAATTAGACACATTTTACTTAGTACCAAATTGGTACAAACTGCATACCGACACTACTTAACCCAGGCACTTGTAATGTAGCTAGAAAAATAGGTGTCTTTGCATTATATTCTTTGCAACGTGTAAACACAGATGGCGCTTTTACTAAAAAACATGCATATTTCGTATAGTGACGGTAACGCTCTCAACGTGCGATATGCTTCATTGGTGTTAGTAATAACCTCTAGACGATTGCATTTATGCAGGGACACGTTATGCTAACTGAATTGAGCAAATAATGTAAACAACACTTAACAGACGTCCAATATTTGCATTTTTATCAACATTTTTGTTGTGACTGGCTAGTAGGTAACGTTCATGTTACAATTTAGTTGTCATATTATGGGCGCTGTTATACGTGTATAGGTGTAAGTTTTACGGCCGAGAACGAGTAAAGTAGTATAATATACATCCGGGATATAGACGTAATTTATGTATGTACAAAAGAAAATATCTCCGCGAAGTGTTCGCTGGACTCCTGTCTCGGCGCCGAAGCGCCTCCCTCACCCGCGCCCCGCACCCCGCAGCGATCTACGTTGATAATTGCTGAATAAACAAGAAAGCGCACTCTACCGTCTTTTTTCCAGCTGTTCAATTTCCTTTTCATCAGGAGCTTCGAGCGACGGAAAAATTGAGTTTAACTAATTATATTCAGCCCTCCATCAGCCACCCGAGAAAAAAGTGGAAGCAATTAGGTATCGCAGGTCGGTTATTGCATCTGTTTATCAGTTTGTATTTTTTTGCGAGAAGGGGTAGAGTAACCAACATATCATCTCTCGATAAAAAACGATCTATTTAATGACTTGCTTAAAAAAATCGAAAGAGTATTTCAACTGGAAGGCATGTTGTAAGAAAAAGCAGACATCTTGATTTTAGGTATCCGAACTCCCGCAATTTGCGAGTCGGGATTGAATTCATCGTTATTGGCTTTTGTTTCCTGCTTCTATTGGCGTATTATGATCACGTTTCCTCATAGCTCGCAAGAAGTTCAAGTACCAATTGATTTAAGGAACAAGAGTTTCGAATACGAACTTTGGTGAATTACGAATAATGAGAGCTCTCACGCACATCTCCGATCGTTCTTATGTGATCTCTTCTTTACTCTCATTGGAAAAAAAGAGAGAATCGTAACTTGTGAGATCGTGAACTCTGTATAGCTTTGAAACTACGCCAGCGCGCGGGAAACAGCGTTACTAACTTTCAAGAAATGGAACTTGTTGTTTGTTGCTGATAAGAGAACGCGTCGTCTATTTAGCCCGCGCGCTTTCGTCCCATTAAATAAATACATAAAAAGGCATGAGAAGAACTGTAACAAATAGCGAACATAGGTGAAGCAAGGAAATACATTTTGTAGATTTTGTAATGTAAGGTGGAGAACACACATGTTTTTCACACGTAAGAGACGCAAAAAAAAAAATCTTGCTACCACTATCTAACCAAACTTAAACACCCACACATTGTAATATATTCGTTAATTTAATATTTGCATGTTACGATTTACGTGACTGAAAATGTAGAACTCTAATTTTAAGCCTGTCATTTGCAGTACTGTACCATTTTCTTGGCATATAAACGTCTGAATCTGAATCTAATTAATTATGATTATGAGTTCGTGTCCAGAACTGATCGTCCAGAAGATATTACCAGCTCCGCATTCATGAGCGGTAGATAAAAGCTAGCTTAGGAGGCAATATAAGGCTGCTGACTACGCGAATCGAAGGGAAAATTACTCTCTTTTCACTAAAAATAGACTAAATATCGAGATCACAGATGAAAAATAACTGTTACTATGGAGCAGAAAATGCTTGCAGAGGTACTCGAAGCTGATAAATAAATCACGCTGACAACTCGCAGAGTGGGTGATGAGGGTCGCGCTGGGGAACGATCAGATATTGTAACTCAAGCTTGGACCTGACTCGCGAAGAAGACGAGTTTTATTCAGTTCTCAATGTCTGTTAGAGTATTTCATGGGAAAGTTAAAATATAGTTGCATCGATTAACCCCTAGTGTACCCACTATTGTTAAGTTTTGAACTTTAAGTGAGGGTACTAAGATTCTTAATCACCGGTACATATGCTTATCAGGGTAGATGAGGCCTGAAAATTAACTTCGGCCAAACGGACCTGTACTATACAAGTGCCACTTCAATAAACGATTCATTCGAGCATCGTTAATAAAACTACAGTCTGCAGAATGAGCTGCGCGTTATTTATTGGATTTTTGTTAATTAATCACCAGTTGCTGTTAATTAATTTGCTGTAGTCTGTAGGATCAGCGAGTATAATTATAACTGTAATTTACGAAAATATGAATGATGGCGCAAATAAAAATAATCAGATCCAAAAATTAAATGGTAATGTGTAAATATATTATATTTATAGGCAACTTGCTATCCGCTCACCGGCTTCACCCACTACTACGTATTTGACAAGATGGACTATTTGCCGATTCACGAACGAGGGTCTAGTATTTTTTTGTGTTCAAACGATTCCAGCTTACTTTGCATTTCTGACCATGAATCAATAGTATTTTTCGTCGGTGCTTCTGACATTGTAAACTTCACTCGTCACATCCAGCACTCGCTCCCATGTATTAAGTGTTGTAAATACTTTTTGTAAATACTGAGACACCCTGGCCACTATATATTTTTATATTTATGTTTGTCAACTATGACACAAAACAAAACTGTTACTCGAATAAAATATTCTGTTGATGATACATCAAACAACTTAGTTTACTTCCATAGCTGCCAAACGAGTTTTAAGGTATCTTAAAGCAACTAAGGACCTAAAACTAAAAAAGGACACTAGTGGCCAAATAACGAAATACAAAGCCAGACTAGTAGCAAAAGGCTTCACCCAAGTAGCAGGGATTGACTACAGTGAAACTTTTGCACCAGTCGCTAGACTGTCTTCAGTGCGACTATTATTGGCTTTTGCGGCTCAACGTGGACTTCAAGTTGACCACCTAGACGTGGAAACTGCATTTCTAAATGGGGACCTCGATGAGGAAATTTATATGGAACAGCCAGACGGCTTCTCCACTGACCCAAAGGGCAAAGTATGCCTACTCAAAAAGGCTCTATATGGCCTTAAACAAGCTCCACGACAATGGAACTTGAAAGTCTGTGAAGCCATGAAAAAACTTGACCTGCAGCAAGCTTCTAACGAGCATTGCCTGTACTACAGACGCGACGGAAACGACCTACTTGTAGTAGCTGTATTCGTCGACGATTTCTTTATTCTCTGTAGTAACGACAGCATGAAGGACGACCTTAAGCTCGGCTTAAAGAAACTATTCGTGGTCAAAGACCTTGGTCCTGTCAAAGACTGTCTTGGAATGCGTGTTGTCCAGAAACCCGGCAACATATCTCTCGATCAAACCAAATATATCGAGAAAGTGATAGAGAAGTTAGGTATGACTGATGCCATCCCTGTCTCAACGCCCATGGAACCAGGTATGAAGCTCACAATCCCTATAAATAAGGATGATGAGAAACCCGATTTGCCATACCAACAGCTTATTGGTTCTCTAATGTACATTGCAATAGGCACAAGACCAGATATATCCTATGCAGTATCTTATCTGAGCCAGTTCAATGGACATTACGGGGAGGTGCATTGGAAAGCTGCCAAACGAGTTTTAAGGTATCTTAAAGCAACTAAGGACCTAAAACTAAACTTTAAAAATGGTGACGGTTATCCAACCGGCTATGCTGACGCCGACTACGCCAGCAACGTAGTAGACAGACGCTCATACACGGGGTACGTTTTCAAGATGTGCAGTGCTGCCATCTCTTGGGAATCTAAGAAACAGCGCACCCCTGCACTGAGTACCACAGAGGCCGAATACATGGCCCTAGGCGAAGCCTGCAAAGAGGCCATCTATCTCCGCACACTTATCAAAGAAGTCTACAACGTCATACAGCCACTCACCATTCATACAGACAACCAAAGCACAATCAAACTCACTCGCAACAACACATTCCATGCACGCACAAAACACATCGACATTAGACATCACTTCATACGCCTACTCTCAGAACAGGACTACATAATCACATACATACCAACACACAACATGATCGCAGACATCCTCACCAAGCCTCTACCAAAACTCAAACATTGTAAATTTTCATGTTCATTAGGTTTAGGCTAGGATTCAGATCATGGTTAGGTATGTAAATAGTTCTCTAGGTTTAGGTGTATATACAGGTTGAAGTTTTTTTGGTGAAGTGTATATACAGGTTGATGTAATTTTTTTTTTTGTTTGTGTATAGTTTTAATTTTGTGTTGTGTTATCGTGTGTTTGTTTATAGTGATCTTTGATATGTCTTATCTTAGTTTTATACAGGTACAGGGTGCCCCATTACGGGGAGGTGTTGTAAATACTTTTTGTAAATACTGAGACACCCTGGCCACTATATATTTTTATATTTATGTTTGTCAACTATGACACAAAACAAAACTGTTACTCGAATAAAATATTCTGTTGATGATACATCAAACAACTTAGTTTACTTCCATGATCTCAAATTTCCTTTCGGAAATTTAACATTAAGTCTTCTTCTTCTTTTTGTGTGGGACAACGAGTCGTCCACCGACCCGATGAACCCTAATGTCATCATTTTTCAACGTTATGTTTTTATTGTGCACACATGATGTATATTCGTTATTGCATTCTTTATTGATAAGGTCCTCGCGAACTTACCAAGGGCGAGGTACACTGAGACGTGCTTTAAGTTAGAGATAATGAAATCAGTTTCGAGTCGCTCGTTATTCCGTCTATGGTTTCAGTTTTCTTCATAATCACGTCTGTACTAAGAAGTACAAAAAAGTAGCACAACGAGCATTTCTAAGCTGATTTTCATAGTGTTATATGTTGGAGCGAAGTGCTTCGTGATATTGCCGAGCACTTGGTACTCATCTGACAGACTGGTGCCGGGCTCTGGTTGCGGGCGGGTAAGGGACGAGAAGGGGGAAGAGGGGGGGGGGGCTACGATTGCATTTCAGCTGGAGATTTATACCCCTGTCTCGCTGACGTACAGCTGGAGCAGTCACGTTGTACACCCATCTTATTTATTTTCGAATACCTACAGTATTTTTGTATATACTCATACTTATTTACTTACTTCATTATTATTGTTATAAAGGTCTACAAAAATACGGAAGCATGTCTTTAATATTTGCGTAAATAAAATGTTATTTTCGTATTTTGTAAAACGCTGTTCTTTAACGAAAAACAGGAATAAACCAAATAAACGATATTAAAAAGATTCACAAAACGAACGACGTGTAGAAGTAAGGCGGGAATCACACTACACTACGTCTGAAAAATTAAAAGTAAAAGCGGATTTTCTTTTCTTTCCCATATTTATCGGACTTTTAGGGGGCCCTCATAAAATGATGCTTTGATCCCTCTGACGCCGCGAGCCACTTGATCCCTGCGGATACTTTGAGTGGATTATGCTCGAGCCCACCTTTCCACTTCCGCATTAACCGGAGGTACTTCTGCTAATGCTCAATTAGCAAAGGAGCTAAGAAAACTCACCTCTTCTTGAGTTCTTATCTGCCTAATGGATATTGTGAGATTCTGTGTTCTAGTCAAAACAATTTGAAATTCGGCAAAAATAAATACCTTCACCTTAATTTACGAATCCGTTGTCTGCGTACAAATTAAATCAACCATTTTGTAATTATTTAAGCCGTAGCTTAGCATAAATCATTTGGTTTTTCGAAGCTTAACAAATATGTCTGTGAAACCCTCGGAATATCTAACCCTAGGATAAAATTTAATTAGATTCTGCGGTAGAGGTGAGCATTTGAGCAAGTTTGACAACAACCGCGAGGGACGACCTTTCACCTTCCGATCGGCTCGCCTCACTCACCCCACTCGCTCCGGGAACGTCGACTGGCTTTGATGTATTACATAAATGGTGCACTCAACAAGAGTTCATGTTTTGCTCTGTCGGGGGTTTGTTAAAGGGGTT
The DNA here is from genome assembly GCA_027580185.1 of Tuta absoluta. Classification (NCBI taxonomy): domain Eukaryota; kingdom Metazoa; phylum Arthropoda; class Insecta; order Lepidoptera; family Gelechiidae; genus Tuta; species Tuta absoluta. Next base: position 2,449,607 of record JAQAHW010000059.1, read on the forward strand.
TCCCAGTATTTAGTGGCGATACGACTAAAGTGAGGTCTTTATTGAGAGGACGGGTGTCCCTTGGGGTCTGATGACCGAGTTTCAAAGGAAGCATTCTTAAGTTGTGTTCATGAAGTACTAGCTAAAGAGTGCGTGACTGTGTGTTTTTCCTAGAAAAAGTCGATTAATTCGCCCTCACACATCAAAAATGCGAGACTTTGTTTTACTCTGTATCTGTTTTTTTGCGGCACACGAAGTATTTATCTTCGGCCTTCAGTTGTTTTTTGGGTAGGTTAGTAAAGTCGTTTACACAGGCAATATGTTTACGTGTTCCTGCGGGAAATTAAGGTTAGACTTCACATACATGCAGATTACTTGACCTAATTAAAATTTGGTTTCCTTAGTAGTAGTGTAGTCACGAATTTAATTTCCAATACACAAAAAGATTATAGAATATACTTAAATAAAACTAGAGTATTTGTAAGTATAACAAGTTACAACTAACTAAAAGCAACTGATGTGCAAGCGCGTGTCAGGCACGGGTCAGGCGCGGGGTGGTTCTTGGAATACAATATATTGTTTCAAAAGGTACAGAAAAAAAACAGTGATTTTAGAAATTAGCAACATATCAAGTATCAAAAAGATATGATTCAATTGAATTGAAAATAGTCTGGCAAAGAGCCAACTAGTTAGTACTAGTATCTAAGTATAACCGGTGGGGCACTCACAAATTTGATATTTATTACTTTTTGAATTTGTTACTATTCTGGTAAGGAGATGAGCAGACTGAACCACCTAATTGTCCGAAAAAAAAGATGTTTTCGTGCTTTGGAGGGCACGTTAAGCTGTTCATCCTGGTTGCTGTCTATGATTACTTAGACAGCGGTCGTTACAGAACCACGTTAGAGGCCTACTAGTAGTAAGCAATTGAAACACTCACGACACCAGGGTTTATCGGGTCGTTGGACGACTTGGTGTCCCACACGAAAATAAGAAGTATGACCGGTTTGACCAATGCACTATACTATGAAATCAATAATGACCGTGAGGATGATGATTAGTACTTTACAGTTTAATTACTGTTGCAAATGATTTTGAAAATTACAGTGCAAAGAAAAATAAAATAGTCAGCCGCAGATAATATTATGGCAGAGGGTCCATTTTCCATTTGTTAACATTTATTTTAGTATGGAGATGACAGCAGTCAAATAGACTTATTGGAACGGCGGTACTTTAGTTATGTAAAGTCTTTTATGTAGTTAACAATTACTTTTACGGAAATTGGGAAAATGATTGAAATACCGAAATAGCTCCGTAGCACTTTGCTACGAAACAGCTACGAAGACTTTTTCTACGAATATAAAGCATCATATTAAGCCCTGTTACGATCACCAGTTCTGTTTTCTCAGAAAATCCTCTCAGCTGAGTTCATTTCCCCTAACAATAAATCACGATGACAACGCTTCGAGTGCTTTGCTATTTCATTAACTAGGAATAACAGTACCAAATAAGTATTCTGTTTTAGTAATATTGACCACTATTAAAAATATACCACACATACTACAATTCCACAACTTTCTCTATTTAGTTATATAGGTCGATGCTCCTGGATTACTAGGTACTGTAAAATGATAAAAGTTTTATGCATAATTTTTATCCAGAAATTACACTTAAGAATATGGCCCTCATCCAGCCAGAGTAAAAGATTGAAGTTAATTTGGCAAGATGTCAATTGATCAAACTATGATTTGGTCGCAAATCTGACGGACGGTCGAATAAAATCAAATCATATCATCATGTCCGACATGGAAACTAGACAAATTCTGTTACAATGTCTATTTTAAGTATTGGTACTTGAAACGGTACGTATCAAAATTGCATCATATATATTTTTTTGTAATTACTTTAACACCTGTAGACATACTATATAAAAAAAATTAGGTTACTTTGTTTTTTCTTCTATCGAGTAAAGTTTGCCAAATTGTGTAACTGATAGGTATATGTTATCTCTTCGACAGTAACATATATTTTATTCAACAAATTCTTGTGCTGAAGTATATATTTATTTTATTTTATTAATGATGGGTTTGCTCTTGACTCCTGTTCACTCAGTATTGACACAAATCACATTTTCTTAGGAAACCTGAGCAAATATGTTGATATTGACAAGTGGGACGATTTTTGGCAAGTTAGCGTTTTTGCGCAGTATTAAATAACTCGTGAATATGGTCTGCCATTATGAATTAATAAATATATAATAAAAAAAACCTCATTATCAATGATCCAGGTAGAAGACGCTTATCGTATTTAACGTCAGCTGTTATCTTCGGTACATATTGTTATGTACGCTTTTAATAAAGATGTTCCGCTCAGAGACTGTAGTCATCAGGATCGTGTCCCGTCCCGAGCAAGCGGCGCGGTAATTAACCGCAATCATTACTACTTGAGCGGATTCATTAATTGGCGGCGGTTCAATTTAGTCCGTAAGGGGGGCACGGGGGGCGGTTCTAAGGGGGGTATAAGCGTGAATGCTTAGTGGTATATTTGCGTAGCGTATTTTCCGCAGCAACGTCACAAACACAGCGCACGTTACTTTGCGGTGCAGTATTCTGAAGCGTGACGTCGTGCCACGTCACGCGCTGACTAATGACAGCGGCATTCAGTTTCTAAATGCCACGGTCAACATGCTAAGCCTAATGGCATACATAAATATCCTGGACCATTCACAAAGAGCTATCTAGCTCTAAACTAATCAAAGCTTGTACTATAGGAACTAGATAGCTAATATGAATACCTATATACCTTTTTTGTAAATTTGTATGATACATAATACATAGCAAATACCCAGAATTAAACACAAATATCTGATATCAATTGGACAAATATTTGTGTCTTGTGGAAATCGAACCCACGACCCTTGACGTAGCAGGCAGGGATACTATCCGCTACGCAATTGGGCCAGTCAGGTTAAGGAAGTCAGTCTCCTAAGCTCAATAAATCCCAGTCAGCACGAGGCGTCCTCATCAGCAATCACTTCATTTGACAGCTGTTGATGCTGCTGTTGTTACAATACCTACTTGTGTATTTAATATCTAGTAAATAAGTCCAGATAGAGAAAGTATGGAAAGAAATCCTACTGGTAATCAATGTAGATAAATTATCTGATATATTTATATATATATTATGTGTGTATGTGTGCATATATGTTTATATATGAGAATCCATATTTCTAATTTTTTATTTTTATTTTTTATAATAATTATTTATTGTTAAGTTCTTTTATTTTTTAGTTGTTGTTGGCAAAGCAGATGTTAATTTGTGTAATCTCTTTTATTGGAAAACATACTGTATTACTTTCAATGTATAATCAAACTAGCTTTTACCCGCGACTTCATCCGCGTTAGATAGTTTTTTTAGGCAGAAGTTCTAAAGTAGGTATGTGTATTCATACTGAGTGTGACAGTGATATTATAACAGTTCTTATCTCTACTATTTAAAGATGACTTGCTTGCTTCTGTTGTTAAAGGGACAATTCAAAATTTGCTGTCCGGCCTAAGAGATCAATATTTATATCCATTGAATACAAAATTTAGTAGATAACAGAGTACTTACTCCAGAGATGCGGATTTGAGCACACTAAAATGGTCAGCATAAGTAGATAAGACAGATAAAAAGGTAATTTAAGTTACTGAAATACATCTTTATACTTCTATACCACATTTTTTGTTTATCTGTACTCGGTTAAAAGTAGGCAATGTTCTTTCTCAACTTATTCCCATCATACTGAACAACTTTTGTTCTGGAACCATTTCTGTATCTCCAATAGTTTAGCTAGGCTCCTGATGGTACACCTGGTGGTCTATACAAGGTACTCCAGATCCTCATTGTTCTTGTGAAAAGAAGCGGCCCATCATACTAAACAACTTTTGTTTTGGAACCATTTCTGTATCTCCAATAGTTAAGGGTGGGCTCCTGATGGTACACCTGGTGGTCTATATAAGGTACGGTCGGATTCATAAGTGGAGTCATAGTTAGACTACGAGACAGATTGCAATACGGGTTATTATCCTCTGTACTTACTTTACTAACTTACGCACACACGTAAGATTATCGACTGTAAGTAGAAAAGTCCACCTTAAGGCGTAGCATTAAAACTTAAACAGATTACCACCAATAAGCGACATCTATGTAATCTTTGAAATAATTACTCGGTGATAGCCTATTCGCCACCACATCACCACAAAGTATACATCACACTGGTTTGTCTAAAACTGTATTATAGTTATCCTTATTCGTTCATTTGTAGTAAAGCAATAGATTACATATCTTTATTTCGTCGTTTTGATCACAAGCAACCGTAGCTTAGCGGTAATAGTTCTTACCTTCTAATCAGAACGGAACCGGGTTCCCATCCGATCTCAGTATGTTGATTAATGTTTTTTTAAATGTTTTTATCATATTTTCTCCAGTAATCATTATTTTATATAATATTTTTCTATATATTCATCTATGTATTATATCTATAAATGTTTATTGTAAATTATGTATCAAAATATTATATCTAAAAACATAAACCTATAATATTGTAATAAAACAAAAAGTAAGGTAAGAAATTATTTTATTGGTAGGTATGGTATAACTTTATGTAAATAACATAATGACATGAATGAGAACTTTTGGTAACCATAAGATACGAGTATGTAAAACTACATAAAATACTTGCTGTCGTAATACTTAGTTAATAGTTTTGTTTGAATGTTAAAACACTATGTAAAATGATATTAAGTGTTCATTAGCTGAAACATCGATAGGTAATTATTTATAAGATCATAGGAATGATCCAAATCTTGGATTGAATCTTTCAATAAAGTTATTTAAGTAATAATTTCGTTAGTAATTATTTTATTGTTCTATGTTTAACGATGATGCACTTTCCTCGGAAGTAAAAGTAATTGTAATAATAATAAATCAGTTATTTGCCTACATCTCAAGGTTTAAGCTTAAGTACTCGTTTTCGTAATGAAAAGATATTGAAGCAAGGCCTTAAGATAACTGACTAATAATGATCAATCTTATATAAATATATATCGATGTTTTAGCATAATTCAATTGCTAATGTAATGCTCCACAAATACCTACTACTGCAATAGTAGGCGGGTAAGCAGGTAAACAGAGGTTGAGTGAGCAACGATTTATCGGGCCCGCTTCGGCATACATTGCTGATTATTTTGTGTATATTCATATATTGTAATGAAATACACAAGATAATCAGCAATGTATGCTAGATCGGGTCAGATTGAAATCTTAAGTAAAAATCGCCGCTTGCATAATTTGTATTTGGTGTTACCTCCGCTGTTTTCAACAACACTTAATAAACACTTATTAGACTCGACCAAATAAGTGCATATATCTGTTCCTCTGGTACTCTCCCACACTCCCAGGCAGTGAGCCTCTAAAGCTTCTGTAGTTCTTTCATTGCGCATGTCCCACCTTTGCACCATTAAACCCCATAAATTCTCTATGGGATTTAAGTCCGGAGATTTTGCTGGCCAACGAATAACTTGGATATCTGGGTGCTGGCTAAACCAATTATTCACCACGGCAGCTCGATGCACTGGACAATTTATCCTGGACAAATGCAAAACGAGGAACTTCACTAGCAGGATAAACAGTTAAACATTTCGCACCGTCGTCGGTAGCATGCTTTCCTGTAGCATATCAACATAATTAGCGGCAGTTGCACGCCCTGTTTCTTGTGCTACTAATTCGTCTGGACCAGCGGCAGAACCATTTTCTTCATATTGTTACACCATCATCCTCCGCTGTGAATCATTAATAAGACGAGTCGAGTTTTTACGCTACCTTCCTCTTCAAAACGTGTAACCCAACGTTTAACAGTCTTCCACTAAAACAAAGTAGCATTATTAATAAAAAAGTTTATACTAATCGGTTCACAGCTACCAACATACTATGAGTCAAAGTTTTTAATATTTAAAATACAATTGTAATGAAATAAAACTATACTTACGGCCAGACCAGTCTGATTAGCAATTTGAGTTAAATTAAATCCAATATCATGCAGCGCCACAGATAATTGCAGCGCAACAATACGCTGCCTATCCTGCAAACTGATATTAGTATGCATTTCGAAGAAATAAACACTGAAGTTTAATAAATAAACTTAGGTTAAAAAAAAACACTTAGCACACGCACTATCTCGCAAACGATCTAGCAACAACTAAAATGTAATTCAAAATTTACAAAATTTTGCTTCATTTGATAAAATAAAAACTACAACGAAGATATCGGGATTCGAACCATTGTCTCCACAATAACGGTCAAGAATTTGCTTGACCGCGCTACTGACCAAGCTACCGAAGCTAATGATTCATGTAGTGAAATAGTCAATACTACTCAGCCTATTATACAATGGTAGTTCGTCAAATTATAGTATGTTATACGTCATTTGTGTCATTGTGTGAGTGTCGCCGCGGGTGCGAGCGACTTGTTTTCTGAGGTTTGTGTTAACTATGACTCCACTTTTGAATGCGACCGTACTTTAGATCCTCAATGTCCTTGTGAAAAGAAGCGGCCCATCATACTGAACAACTTTTGTTGGGGCCTAGGGTGCCTAACATCGAAAGTAAACTCGTACTACAAATTTCAGTAGTTTTATTTTCTCGATAAAATTATACAAATCAAAATTGAACAACTGGAGTGCGATGTATGCCAAAGGAGAAAAATGAGAGAGGGTCGCAGTTAGAGCGCGAGCCTTATATATGACCGTCGCGGGGGGCGGCTGAGGCGGAGGGTGGTTCTTCCACAGTATGCGTGCTAGGGGCGCGAACATCCTCCCCCCCATTGGAAGCTTCCGCTTGCAACAGGCAAATCTTGGAAAGCGCACGCCGTACGATGCCCCTGGCTGTCTGTATGTCTGCAACTCTTGGGATGCCGTCTGCACCGGGGAAGAGCCGTGCCACACGGCCCATGCGCCACTGGAGAGGTGATGTGTTGTCCTCTTTGAGAAGCACCATGTCACCAGGTTGTAAGTCTCTGCAACGAATACGCCATTTGATTCTCTGTTGCAGTTCAGATATGTACTCTGACTGCCAGCGCCGCCAGAAGTGTTGTCTAGCTTGTTCAATCCGCAGGTAGCGATCCAGGCGCAGAGGGTTTTTGTCTTCTAGCGGCGGCGTTGGCAGCGAGGTTAGCGGTCTGCCTATGAGAAAGTGTCCCGGGGTTAAAGGGGTAAAATCATGAGGTGAGGTAGAGAGGGGACACAGGGGTCGGCTATTTAGGATAGCCTCTACTTGTGTGAATATCGTCGACAATTCCTCGAATGTAAAATGTCTGTCACCTAATATTCTTTTTAAATGGTACTTTGCTGCCTTAATGCCTGCCTCTGCTAGACCATTAAAGTTGGGAGCATAAACTGGACAGAATCTGAATTCTATATTTTCGTTACTTGCATTCTCGACAATAAAATCTGAATTTTGTCTTAAAAAAGTACTTAACTCGTTTGATACTGCCACGAAATTTCTGCCATTATCGCAGAAAATTTGCCGGGGCTTGCCTCTGCGAGAAGTGAACCTTTGCAATGTCAACATGAAAGCTTTACCAGACAACTCACTCACCGCCTCGAGGTGGACGCACTTTGACCTGAAACATATGAATAGACAAAGATATGCCTTTGTTATGCGGCATCCTCTCGTTTTTCTGTCGGTGATCATAAAGGGGCCTCCAAAGTCAGCTGAAACAGTGGCGAACGGAACATCAGGCGACAAACGCTCCATGCGTAGATTACCCATGATATTTTGCAGAGGTCGAGCACTCATACGACGACATTTGACGCAACTGCGAGCAGTGCGCCGAGCTAGGTCTCTGCCACCAACTGGCCAGAAGCGATCTCGAATTGAAGCTAGTAGGAGTTGTGGTCCAGCATGCAGTAATCTGTTATGTTCTTGAGCGAATAAAAGCCTCGTGAAGTGGTGTTTTGCATGTAAAAGAATTGGATGTTTCTTATCATAATCATACTCAGATGCCGAAATCCGGCCCCCTACCCGTAAGACATTTTGGGAGCTCAAATAAGGACTGAGTGAAGCAATGAGTGATTTAGGTTTGAGTTGTGCTTGCCTTTTTAGGGTGTTTATTTCTTGTGAAAATGAGTCTCGTTGTGACAGCTTGACTAGATGAGTGAATGCGGTATCTAGCTCTAGCACTTGCAAAGGACCAGAATTACGACTTTGGGAATTTTTACAGTTGTGAATAAAACGGCACACATAAGCCGTGACTCGTTGTAAAAAAGTCAACTTGGAATATCTTGTCATGTCTATGCATGGAGTTATTGGTTCTGTGGTAACCGTGATGTGAACTTTTAGCTCTGGAAGTGGGTCAATTTTACTAGAATTGAGAGAAGGCCACTGCGCTTCAGGTTGGGTAAGAAATTGAGGACCATGCCACCAAAGAGAAAAATCTTGAATTTGATGTGGATCTATACCACGGGAAGCAATGTCCGCTGGATTTAGCGCAGTGGGAACATGCCGGAACGATGAACTTTCTGTTAGTTCATTGATTTGACTAACCCTATTGCAAACCCATAGTTTGAGTCTAGAGGGTTCAGTAGCAAGCCAGCCCAATACGATGCTAGAGTCGGACCAGAAGTAAGTACCACTTATCTGTCTTCGCAGAGCATCTCTGACAGAACGCACGAGACGGGCGGCCAGCAGCGCGCCGCTCAACTCCAAACGTGGGATGGTGAGTGTTTGCTTGGATGGCGCAACTCTAGCCTTAGCACAGAAGAGGCGGACGGCTACATTACCAGCTTGATTGACTGACTTGACGTAAACGCATGCAGAATATGCAGCTTGGGAGGCGTCGCTGAAAGCGTGAAGCTCCACTGAAACAGGAAAATCTCCTATTACATTTCTTGGAATGGATATTTCATTGATAGATTCTAGGTTATCTATAAAACGTCTCCATGACTTTTGGACATCAGCGGGCACGACAGAATCCCAATCTACCTTTTGGGTCCAAAGTCTTTGCATGAGAATCTTTGGCTTTATTGTAACCGGACTAAGAATGCCCAGGGGATCAAAGATTTGAAATGTCTGGGAAAGTATAGATCGCTTGGTCACACTAGTATTATCTTGAGCTTGTATGGAAATGGGAAATTGTAAGGTATCTATGTTTGGATTCCAGTGTAGGCCGAGAGTGTCACATGATTGACTTAAAGCGAGATTAGACTCACATCTTTCAGCAATACTATCTACCAATGCCTTAGAGTTAGTTCTGAACTTCCGCAAGACAAAACAACCAGCAACCAGTGCCTTGGATACAGAATCCTGAATTTGAAATAAACTGGACTCGCTCTCGCATCCTGTAATCAAGTCATCGACATAAAAATCGTTCTGCAAAATTGTTTTGACGTGCGGTTCTTGACATTCTTCGCCCAACTGCCAAAGGCATCTTGTACTGAGATAACTAGCACTTGCAAACCCATAGGTGACTGTGTTTAATCTATAAGTTTTTAATGACTCAGATGGATCTGTGCGCCACAGTATTAATTGAAGGTCACGATCTAACTCGTTTACTTGAATTTGACGATACATTTTCTCGATATCGCCTGTCAGCACATATTTGTACTGCCTGAATCGAACTAGAATATTGAATAGCGAATCTTGAATGTTAGGACCGATCATTTGAATGTCATTGATTGATAGCCCTGACCTTGTGCGATGAGATGCGTCGTAAACTACGCGACATTTAGTAGACTCTGAATGTTCTCGTAGTACAGGGTGGTGTGGAACAAAATATGAATTTTCAGGTATTGATACGCTGGACTTAGACATGTGACCTAAGTCCTCGTACTCTTTCATGAAAGCGCAATACAACTCTTTCAAAGCTGGTTGACGCTTGAATCGTTTTTCAAGATTGAGAAAGCGCTGTTTAGCGACAAAATAAGAATTACCTAGGCAGTCAGGGGTGTCTATCAATGGAAGTCGAACAGAGAACCTACCATCTTTGAGACGAATGGTGTGTGTCATGAAGTGTTTCTCACATGGATTGTCTGAGTCTACCCGTGCTTGTGTAGGCTCCTGCTTCACTGGCAGTTCCTCGAGCTCCCAGAACTTGCTCATCTTGTGGTCCAAACGCTCGATAGCTGAAAGGTTACAGTTAATTTTCATTTTAGAATGTGCTTCTGTATTTATATTGAAGCGTGGTGAACCGGGAATGATCCATCCCAATTTAGAGCTATGCAGGGTAGGTAGGCCTTTACCTAAGGGAAGTTGCTGAGGATTTAGTAGATCCCAGAACAAATCAAGACCTATTATCATATCTACCTTGCCTGGTGTGTGAAAATTAGGATCTGCTAAGGTAATATCACTTGGAATCTGTATGTTTTTTACATTCAGATAATACTTTGGTATTAAATCTGTGAGCTCGGGCAATGCTAAGCAGGACATCATGACACTGAACGGACTGCATCTAGACTCTAAGGTTAGTGTACATGATTCTGGAACTATGTCCTTGAGAACTATGTTGCCGATACCTACTATGGTAGTAGATTCGAGCCGATGTGAAACTAATTGAAGTCGTTCCTTCAAACTGGTAGTGATGAGTGAAGATGTGCTTCCACAGTCCAAGGCTGCCCTGACTGTTTCAGCTCGCCTTGTTACTGGATTTATGACATTTACTAGTGCTGTGGACAGATTACCTTGATTATTGGAATCTATAGACAAACTTGTACTAGAAAGAGCCACTTGATGGGAGCTGCTGGTGCTTGTGTTACTTGTGGTGTTTTCTGTGTTACTAGCGTGTGCAGTAAGCGATTGTGTGTCTTCTGTGTGTAGCATTGTATTATGACGTAATTGACAGACTCTACAGCTACTTAACTTGCATGTACTTGCATTGTGACTGCCGCTCCTGAGACAGTTGAGACAGAGACCCAGGGCTGTCACCTGCTTGATTCGCTCGTGGACATTCTTGGACGTGAAAGAAGGACAGTCATAAATCCTATGCTTCCCACTGCATATGAAACAGCCTTGATTCCCTTGGCTAAGCTGCTTATCTACTTGACTGGAGTGTTGGTTCGCTTGATTGAACTGTCTATTCACTTGGCTGGATTGTTTAACTGGAATGGCTGTAAAAACATTGAACGTTTTAGGCTTCTGGAATTTATTTGTATTAATAGTGCTTGGATTATTGTGGTTTGATGCTGAGGAAGAGTGAGCCTTGTCTTGGCGAAGTCTATTAACAGATTCTAGAACATCTGCACGACCCTTGAGAAAGTCATAAAACTCGTCTAAAGTGGGCATCTCACTGCTAGCAAGGCCATTGCGATGCTCTTCCCATTTTAAACTTGTACTTGAATCTAGCTTGGAGGACATTATGTGAATAATTAATGTGTCCCATTCAGAAGTGGGTTGCCCCAGGTTTTGTAACGCACGTAAATTCTTGGTTACATGGTCCACTAGAAACCTGAGTGACTTGTCTGATTCCCTAGTCATAGGATCAATTTTGAATAAGGAGTTTAAATGATTAGTTATTAACTGGCGCTTGTTATTGTACCTCTTGCAAAGTAAAGACCAGGCTTCAGCGTAATTCTTGTCAGAAATTTCGAGGTTAGAAATAACTCGAGCTGCCTCCCCCTCAAGGTAAGAGCACAAATAGTGAAACTTGTGAATTGGCTTTATTTTTTCATTTTTATGCACGAGTGAATCGAAAGTATCGTGAAAATTGAGCCACTTGAAATACGTACCATCAAAATTGGGTATTTTAATTACTGGGAGGCGGAAGCCTACATCATTATTTCCACAATTATGAGAGGCGCAATTGTGCTCTTGCTTCACGCCTGCATTTTCTGAATTGCTTGGTTTAGGCTGGGGATTCGTACCCAACAGTATCTCAGCGCATGCTATATTCTCGTGAAATCTTGTCTCAAAATTATCACGTATTTCCAACTCCTCGTCTAACTTATCCGCGTTTAAAATCTCAATACGACACTGCAAGTCGTCAAAATCACTAAACAATTTATTGAAACCTTTTAATTGAGAATATAATTTGCAATATTCGTGGGCTGACAAGCCATCTTCGGTTTTGATTGAGTTTAGATAGCCATTAAACTTGGTTATCCTACCTTTAATAGACTTGCGTTTGGCAATAAGTTCATCCATACCCGCAGGGTTAGCCATTTTCGAGGCACTTAACTATTTCACTAGCTAAAAAACTACTTTGTAACTAGATTTCTATAATTGTGAGATTTTAAATTGTACAACACGTTGAAAACACGTCTATTCTAATTGAATGAAACGCAAAGTGAGGGTGGAATCTATCTCTCGATGCGGCAACCGTTACCATTACCTGCACGTTTCGCACGCGCACACCTTGCGCTTGCGCTATTTCACTCGCACGAATTGGAATGTTAGGTTAAGCCTTAAACTTGAATAGATGGTCTAGTTAGTTATTTGACCTACTTATTATAAATTTGTAGGTAATAGAAAGAAATGGAACTAAGTTTACGTTAGGTATGACTACGCTAGCTTAATATGAATGCTAAGTAATATTTTATTTGTATGCTTGAATAAATGTTAGTAAAGAATGAAAATCTTAGAAATAAAATGAAACTAATAAGCAATGGCAAAACTCGTACCGTCCGCTGGTAATACGCAGAATACGTAATCTAATATAGGTACCTACAACACTTATAAATACACTTACTAGTATACTAGCTAGCGGGCAAAGTGAGTTGCGTTTGCTTGCCGTGAGACCTGAGTTGGACTGTCTCGTGTGCCGGTAATTTAGCTGGCTCCCACGCCCTTCAGGCCGAAAAATCTAGATTAACGGTCGAAATAGGCGTGGTGGTGGTACTTCCCCAGGTGGGCCTTGCACCACAGAACCCTACCACCTTTTGATTTTACTAGTTCGCACAATATTGCTCGCGTTTAACGCTAATGGCAGTTAACTAGCTACCTACTTGATAATGTGCACTGGATTGACAGTAATGTAGCGGGCTCTTTGAAGCTAACTAGAAATTATACGAATAAGAATTAGACACTAGAGATTATTGCCTAACTGATATTCACAAGTAGAGGTTGGAAAAATAGAAAGGAATAAAAAGGATGGGCTCACGTTCCTTGGCTTTCCGCGATGAACCTCGCCGTCGCTTGCCACGTCCTGGTGCGCTGATCTTGACGGTATATTCAGATTGGTTCCCGGGAAACGCTCGTTTTTGGCTAGAGTTTTCTAGGGATTTGGTACTTGCGACAAACAGTCTCTCAGATTCTTCTCTAGAAGGTGGAAGAATGCCTTGCTGTCCTCCAAACTTGCGATTCGGCACGCGAAGTGACGGTAGGAGTGCGTGTCACGATGGCGGGACCGCGCGGTGCGAGGCTTCAAAGTACTGGGTTGCGGAGCGTTGGAATCTTCTCGATCTTGTTACTTGTGTGATGGTGCCTTGCTCCCTGCTTGCGAGACCTTTAGGCGTTTCTAGACCTAAGGTCCGGGGAAAGGCCACGTGTTTCGGCTGTGTCCGAAGCTTGCAGCAGCCGAAGTCCTGTCATAGGTCGCCAACTTCGATGTTGGGGCCTAGGGTGCCTAACATCGAAAGTAAACTCGTACTACAAATTTCAGTAGTTTTATTTTCTCGATAAAATTATACAAATCAAAATTGAACAACTGGAGTGCGATGTATGCCAAAGGAGAAAAATGAGAGAGGGTCGCAGTTAGAGCGCGAGCCTTATATATGACCGTCGCGGGGGGCGGCTGAGGCGGAGGGTGGTTCTTCCACAGTATGCGTGCTAGGGGCGCGAACAACTTTTGTTTTAAAACCATGCCTGTATCTCTAATAGTATAGCTGGGCTCCTGGTGATACACCTGGTGGTTTACATAAGGTACTCCAGATCCTCATTGTCCTTGTGAAAAGAAGCGGCCCATCATACTGAACAACTTTTGTTTTGAAACCATGCCTATATCTCTAATAGTTTAGCTGGGCTCCTGGTGGTACACCTGGTGGTCTACATAAGGTACTCCAGAGCCCCAATGTCTTTGTGAAAAGAATCGGCCCATCATACTGAACAACTTTTGTTTTGAAACCATGCCTGTATCTCTAATAGTTTAGCTGGGCTCCTGGTGGTACACCTGGTGGTCTACATAAGGTACTCCAGAGTCCCAATGTCCTTGTGAAAAGAAGCGGCCCATCATACTGAATATTTTTTGTTTTGGAACCATGCCTGTATCTCTAATAGTTTAGCTGGGCTCCTGGTGGTACACCTGGTGGTCTACATAAGGTACTCCAGAGCCCCAATGTCCTTGTGAAAAGAAGCGGCCCATCATACTGAACAACTTTTGTTTTGGAACCATGCCTGTATCTCTAATAGTTTAGCTGGGCTCCTGGTGGTACCCCTGGTGTTCTACATCTATACTCCAGACCCTCGAATGGTGACAAAAAGTAGCCTATGTCCGTTCTCGGTATGCCAACAATCTCTGGGCCAAGTTTCATGAAGATCGGTTCAGCGGTTTGGCCGTGAAAGCGTAGCAGACAGACAGACAGAGTTACTTTCACATTTATAATATTAGTGTGGATTAGTGTGGATGTAAAAGCTGTGAGATTTCCTGTAATAAATAAATAAAGAAAATAAATAAATAAAATTATCTTGGCATTATTTAATGATTATTTTTAAATTATTATGAAATCATTATCGTGGGGCGCGGATTATTGCCGGTTCGGAGGCTGATCTGGATCCGGCGTTTATTACAACAACCGCTGTGCAGTAAGCGCGGCGCAGCGGTAATCCAGCGGAATGAGGATTAACGGCATAGAGTAACTTATTTGATTAACGGAAATATACTTAACTGATCACAAATTGATATGGTATGTAAGGTACATTCCTGTAGTTTTAATTTTGATCAAATACAATTAGCAATAACACGCAAAACAATGATTGTTATCACAACAAATAAATTTTATCAAACCTGAGCCGGGGTACGTTCAATTGACCATAAATAATGTATCTTTCGTAGCTCTTTTATTCCGTGCTTCGGAGGGCACGTTAAGCCGTCGGTCCCGGTTGCTGTCTATGATTACTTAAACGGCGGTCGTAACACAATCATGTCAGAGGCCTACTAGTGGTAGTAGGCAGTGTCACCTTTTGATTTGTCCCTAGGACCTACTTATTGGGAGTAAATAAATTGTAGGGCCTGCCCAGCGGGGAACCCAAAGGGTGAGCAAATTTAAAGAAAACAATTATTAACTTTCAAATAAGAACGAATATATTCACTGAAAATCTGTGATTTAAATTTTTTTATAACACTGTCTTTACATACATAAATTCAAATTAAAAGAATTATCAACTTTTACAAATAAGAACAAATCACTGCAAATGTGGTTACAAATTTCAAGGAACCTGTCTTCACTTAAATAAATTAAAATTAACCTCCTGAAGTTAACAGAATGTACATATATTCTTAAATAATCACATCACCTTTGAAATTTTAGCTCAGCGACAAAGCTGGATGTGGATTCTATTTTAGTTAGTTATAATATTATCAATGAGTTCAAATCATACCCTAAATGTTATACCACCATCGTCTTAATGTAAAATACTAGAACTTAATTTTAATAAACCATGATACAGCGAGCCTCATGACCAAAATGAAGTTGTGTTGTGATACAAAATATAGAAACAGAACGGACCAACCTTGGTACATCCAGAAAGGCATGAAATATAGCTCTTGGCTCCCCAGGCTCGCAGCAGCGACGTAATAGCAAGTCGTTGTTGGTAACGAAGCAGCGTTTGTTCTCACACAAGCTTCAGCATCACGCCGTGACCATTAGTTCAAATAGCCAATGCCATAACATTTCCCAAGCTGAAAGGGTGCATGATATTGATGCGATTAGTGACAGAACTTCAAGCATACTAAGTTGATGTGCAGGAGGGCAAACACACAAGAGAAACGACATAATGAATTTGATGGATGGATGCATAATTGTTCGAGAATGTTCGGGAGCCATTTTGAAATGCAAGTTTAGAACTTACCAGGATATCACACCAACATTACTAGTGTTTTCTTCTTTCACCTGCCTTATCCCGCCCACCTCAGTATATTTGGCGAATTATAACGATACGAACGCGAAGAAGTCTGGCATGATGCGTGGCTGGAAATAACGATACCCTTATGAAATTTCTACAATCAAGAATTTGTTGTAACACAGCGAAACTACCATGACACTTACCTTTCTTGCTGTTAACTAACGCACAAATCTTTATGGTATCAACCGAATTCAAGTTTAATCCATTTAATTGGAAAATATAAAATCAACGCACGCGCTTGTGCTGGTAGCTGCAAAGCCGTAAAAATGACAGCCATCGGGTTGCCAGTCCCTGGAAACGTGAGTCCACTTAAAATAATTTAATCACCCACAAAACGATCGATTCAACATTCGAAGTCACAACTCCTGTAACTAAAAAATGGGCAGACACTACTAAAACATTGAAAAAAACATACTTACTGCAATTAACAATAACACTAGTGTTTTAACAACCCGTGAACATTAAAGTTGTGATGGAACAAACTGAGAGATCTACCTATTTTGATTGGAAATTGACATAGTATGGCAACAATTTGATGATGTCACACAAAATGCAGTCTTCTTATTGGACAATCGGTTTTGATCACCTTATTGGTAGGAAAGAGAAACGCGGGACCATGTGGAACTGTAAAATCACAAAATTATGTGAAATATAGAGTAAATATGTGGCGTTGTAAAGACTTTATAAGGTTTAAACGACTATAACGTCATGCCAAATTCTGTCCGACTTAGTTTTATGCAGAAAGCGATCGAAACAGGTAACCAATCAGAAGTTGCCAGACAAGGACGACTACAGTGTGAAAGGGATAAAAGTTTTGACTCTGCCTGACAACATCTGGCGGCAAGATCAAAATCAAGCGGCAAGTATAAATTCACAACGTGACAATACCCTCCTACCAAGGAAAGAGTCGCTGCCCCCAGCGACTTCCATAAAAAAAATAACCACCCAAACATAACCACAATAGCAGCTGTCCGGTAATTATGAAAACATCATGAAACCTGAAAATAAAATAAAATACGAATTCGGAACAACCATGAATAAACAATGACCAATTCCAAACAAACAACACAACCAACCACAAATTTTCAGTGAATACATATCATTCCTAAATGAAAAGAAGGAGTCTAAAAATAAGACAAAATTAAACTTAGGTTGAATATTATCAAAACTTATAATCTTAAATTTAGGCTTATAACTAAACTGAAGTTGAATAAACTACTAACTAACTTATCTACCTACTTCTGTTCACTACTCTTACTTCCAGTAACACATTCCAAAATAAAGCCAGCACCCAGGACTAATGTTCTCCTAACTTAAAACTCCTGCCGTCCGGGGGATAAAGAAAACAACCAGCAAATAGCTATTACGGTTGCAAAAAAAAAATACGTCTCAGTCCAAGTAAAAAATTTCTACCCATATGTAGATAGTAATAAAAATTAAAATTCAACAAAACGGAAACCACATAAACTCACATGAGTTGAGTTACGTCACATCAGCTTGTAGGCCTACTAAGCAAAACTGACTGACCAACAAAGCAACAAAAGATATATTATTTATTTTAACATTGGACTAAGCTGCAAACTAAAACAAAAGAACCCACCTAGTACTATCCTGTTCACGACCATAACGACTCCCCTCAACACATTCACAAACACACGTACCTACATATTCTCCTTACCTTACAAATCAAACATAACTACTGACATATCCACTTACATACGGAACTCATTCATGCTAAAGTGATGTACTTCTACAAAATTTCACAGTACATCACTTACCCTAACACGACATGTGTATACCCAAACTCAATTCTTTAGGTACACTACAGAGACGGAACCTAACGCCGTGAACCAACGACCCTTTGGTAGAAAAATAAAACATAATGATCTAAATATCTACTATCTACAAGTGCAGTACACACAACTTAACCTTATAAAATACCTAGCTGAAGTCGATTATAATAAAAACTAAGTTAATTTATGAATCTATATAAAAGTAATTAAGTTTTAAAATCTTTGATATGCCATGAGCCAATTGGATGATTATCAGCAACCCTTTCCAATTCATAGACCAATGGAGACAAAACCTTAGTCACCCTGCACTTTTCATACTTTGGAGCAAGCTTGGCCATCCTAAACTTTTCCGCATCACTTTGCACAAATGTTCGCTTCCACACAATGTCGCCTGTTTTGAACATGTCAGGTCTTCGCCTTAAATTGTAGTGTGTCGCGTTGTCTGCGTGCGCCTTTAAAAGATGTACCCGAACTTCGCTAAAAACTTCCTTAAGTTGGCCTAGCTCCCCTGCATACTCATCTCGTGGCATACCTACTTCGTAAACTTGTTCTGTGTCCCTATAAAATGAACCATTTATGACAGGTTCACGCCCGTGAACAAGAAAAAATGGTGAGAATCCTGTCGACTCATTGATTGCGCTATTGATAGCAAATTGTATTTTCGGAAGGTTTTCGTCCCAAGTGCGGTGGTTGTCCTGAACATAAGAAGCCACAGCGGTCATGATTGTTTTGTTATATCTTTCTACTAAATTTACTTGTGGTGTGTAACGCGGCGTGAAATGCAAATTAGGTACATTGTAGTATTTTAACAAACGACGAAACTCTGATCCCTGAAACTGCACTCCGTTATCTGCAATAACGGTTTCAGGAACGCCATGTGTCAAAATAACACCATGTTCAAAATGTTTAGCAACCAAAGCACTAGTAGCTCGTCTTAGCGGGAATATCAAGGTGTATTTAGAAAAACAGCATGTAACAACAAGCAAAAATGTATAACCAGAACGAGACCTGGGCATGGGACCCACAAGGTCAATCGAAACAACTTGAAATGGACGAAAACAAACTTTTGGTTGCCCCATTAGGCCTGACGTACGCTTCTGTGAGTGTTTATAAGCAGAACAAGTGTCACATTTTCTAATAAATTCAATGACATCTTTATGCATACCTGGCCAATAGTACTGTAAGCATAAACGCCTATGCGTTTTAAATACACCTAAATGTGCAGCCGTAGGATCATTATGACAAGCCCTTATCGCAGCTTCTCTCTTATCAACCCTTAGAACTTCTTTCCAGTCAAACTCACTGATCAAATTGTATTTACTTTTACTGTATCTATAAAGTTTATTGTCTTTCACTGCGTAATTCGGATAATTAAGTGGATGAGATTTACAAGTTTCAAAAATTTTATCATACCAGTCGTCTTTAGCAGTAACCGGAACATTCACTGCATCAACTTTCATAAGCCGCGACAGAGCGTCTGGTACTACATTATCAGTTCCTTTTCTATGTTCTATTTCGAAATTAAACTGTGAAAGTCTACAAAACCAACGAGCAAGCCGACCAGTTGGGTTCTGCAGATTGGAAAACCATTTAATAGAAGCATGATCAGTGACAACTTTGAACGGTTTAGAGCCTAAATATGGTTCAAACTTTTCAACCGCAAACAAAACAGCAAGCGCCTCTCTCTCTGTTGCGCTGTAATTTCTCTCAGCTTTTGAGAGAGACCTACTAGCAAAAGCAATAGGATGGTCATACCCATTAATATTCTGTGACAGCATTCCACCTAGGCCATACCCAGATGCATCGCAATGGACCGTAAAAATCTTACTATAGTCAGGGACAGCAAGCACAGGTGCTGTAACCAATGCATTTTTTAAAGTGCAAAACGCAGTTTCTGCCTCATGTGACCATGCAAAGGGGATCGTGTTTTTTCCTTTACAAGTCAATTTATTTAAAGGAGCTGCTATTGAAGAAAAATTGCGAATAAAACGCCTATACCAAGAGCACATGCCTAGAAAGGCTTTGACTTCCGTGATTGAGGACGGAGTAGGAAAGTTTAAAATTGCCGCGACCTTGTCAGGGTCGGTTCTTAGTCCAAACTCGTCAACAACATAGCCCAAATACTTCAATGAGCTCCTAAAGAATTTTGATTTTTCCAGATTAATGGACAGGTTTGCCAACTTCAAACGCTCCAGTACACGTTTTAACAAAACCAAGTGGGTGTCGAAATCAGAGCTGACAATAACTATGTCATCAATATAGCAATAGACAAGTCCCTTGTCAATGTCGCTACAAAACCCGTGACCAAACAATTTGTCCATGAGCCTTTGCTGTCTGGACGGAGCTCCACACAAACCAAACGGCATTACTTTAAACTTGAAGAGACCTCGGCCTGGAACTGTAAAACTCGTTTTTTCTTGAGATGACTCTTCTAACGGAATCTGCCAAAATGAAGAACTTAAATCCAAAGACGAGAGATATTTTGCTTCTTTAAGACTGTCCAAGATTTGAGGAATATAGGGAATGGCATATGAGTCGCCCTTTGTGACTTCGTTAAGCTTCCTAGAGTCTAGACAAAACCTCCAATCACCATTTGATTTTTTGACTGGCAGTACTGGGTTATTCCATGGACTCTCACTGACCGTGACAACATCTAGTTCCAGCATCCTATCTAATTCTTTATTCAAGGCCTCTCGCTTCTCTGGCGACAATGGATACTGTCTGACTTTCACAGGGGCTGCATTACCTGTGTCAATATGATGTTCAATAAGAGTGTTTCGACCTAAACCTCTAACCTCAGTTGAAATGTTTTTGTAATCATTGACTATTGAATCCGCCAGTTCCTTCTGTTCTGGGGACAAAGAATCATAAGATTGAACTGTGTTAATCTGGTCAGAAGTTGACACCGAACTACATAATTTGTAGAAAGTACAGGGAGTCTTCATATAGTCAATGTTTTCAAAAATCTCAGGCGCTAAACGAAACCGTACCCAAAAATCACAACCTAAAATTACGTCCATGACTATGCTTGGCACAACGTAAAACTTAATTACTACTGTAGTGTTGTTGTATGTAACCGGTACAAACATAAAACCAATAGATTCCAACTCAACACCATTTGCAACACTACAGGAAGTACCAGCAGTTTGTTGGAATTCAAAGCCAAATTTAATAAACTGGAAATGTGAATTATTTCCTAAAATAGAGATACAAGCACCTGAATCTAGTAATCCGTAAACTTGAAAATCGTTAATCTGAATTTTTAAAAATGGTCTTATGTCATCAGTGCAAGGTGAGAAAAGAACCGAAGCAATGGAACCAAAACTATAATATTTTTTAATAGCATCTAAACAAGAGTTTGAAGTCAAATTTAGTTTGCTGCTTCGGTTCTCTCCTTCCCGTTTTTTGACTGAGAAGAAGAAATATTACAGTTTGGACAAGTGCGAACTGTGAAACCGAGCTCATTACACTTAAAACATTTAATAGGTCCTGATTGAGCCACTCTGCAGAGCCGAAATGAATGATCCGTTTTACCGCATTTATAACAAATTGGTTTTTGCAGTGAAGAAGATGCATTGCTGTTTTTCAGTGAATTATTTTGATCAACCCATTTATTACGAGGTGTGTTGTTGGTCTGTCCACCTAAGTTACTGTTGCTAACAACAGACACCGGCTTTGATTGAGATTTCCCTTTGTAAGCAAAATCAGCAGAAAGCACATTATACTTTGACGGCTCCGTGAACAACTCTGCACGCTGCTTGGCAGCCTCAAACTGACGGCACATCTTCTTCAAATCTGAAACTGATTTAATTTCTACCAACGCCAACTGCTGTGTGAAATGTGGTCTTATATTGTGAAATAAAATATCCAATTGTTCATTTTCTGGCAAAGGTTTCTTCAACCTGCTGAACAATCCTGACATCACAGCAAAATAAATGTGTGTTGCTTCCTCAGCACCCTGTGTCCGTGACCTAATCTCACTCATCAATCTATAATCGTAATCAGCTGGCAAAAACTCTTCAAGTAACAAAGCCTTCAACTCGCTCCAAGAAGATACCAAACTTTTGACTCCGTTGAACCACAACTTACCCTGATCAACAAAAAGAAGTGAAATAGAATTGAACAGCCTTTTCTCAGTTAACCCACAGGACTGCTGTAATTCCTCCACCTTCTCAACAAAAGTCAAAGGATCCGAGACACCATTAAACTTAACATTCCACTTTGCTACATTCCTTTCCCCGGAACACTCAATATTCGGGGATGGCTGGCGCTCGGGGTCAATGGGAGGCTTCTGAACTTTCTTCATTAAACCCTCTAATTTCCTTGCCAACTCAACCTTTTGATTAACTGACACTGGATTGTCTGCTGCATCAACCCGATTCAACCTGTGATATAAGTGTATACCTAAAGCCCTGGACCTATAAAAGGAATACTTGTCTTTTGTGCTATCAAATTTGGAAACATTTTGTTCAAGTTCTGTTAACTTCCCACGAATAACCTCTAACTCTGAAGTTGCTTCTAACTCTGTCTGTAGGATGGCTTCTGATGGGCTATCTTCCAAAAGAGATAACAGTTGTTTCCTTAAACTTTGTACTGTTGTGGCAGGGGTTTCTGACCTGATAGTTACTTCATAAGTCAGCTCGTCTTTCAAAAGAGAATGCACTTGCAACTTCTCTTCCATTTTAAAAGGAGAAAATGTTTACCAAAAAAATTTAGGATTAAATGGTGGTATAACCTTTACAAAATTTAGTTATAACCTAAAGTTAACAAACAATATTGCTTGACTCAAAACAATTTCAAAACTCTGGAAATTACAAAACAACAAAAGAAAAAAAATTACAATTTAAATTCCCAAAGTTTATCAAAGTTCAAACACAATGTAATATAAATACTAAACTCCGCTAAAATAAAACAACATAGTCAAGTTGAGATAATAATACATTTAACACACTGTACTCATCTGTAAGAAAGACCTAATGAGACCTAATGATGGTGGTATAACCTAAATAAAACTAACTAATTAAAGTTGGGCGCCATTGTCACCTTTTGATTTGTCCCTAGGACCTACTTATTGGGAGTAAATAAATTGTAGGGCCTGCCCAGCGGGGAACCCAAAGGGTGAGCAAATTTAAAGAAAACAATTATTAACTTTCAAATAAGAACGAATATATTCACTGAAAATCTGTGATTTAAATTTTTTTATAACACTGTCTTTACATACATAAATTCAAATTAAAAGAATTATCAACTTTTACAAATAAGAACAAATCACTGCAAATGTGGTTACAAATTTCAAGGAACCTGTCTTCACTTAAATAAATTAACATTAACCTCCTGAAGTTAACAGAATGTACATATATTCTTAAATAATCACATCACCTTTGAAATTTTAGCTCAGCGACAAAGCTGGATGTGGATTCTATTTTAGTTAGTTATAATATTATCAATGAGTTCAAATCATACCCTAAATGTTATACCACCATCGTCTTAATGTAAAATACTAGAACTTAATTTTAATAAACCATGATACAGCGAGCCTCATGACCAAAATGAAGTTGTGTTGTGATACAAAATATAGAAACAGAACGGACCAACCTTGGTACATCCAGAAAGGCATGAAATATAGCTCTTGGCTCCCCAGGCTCGCAGCAGCGACGTAATAGCAAGTCGTTGTTGGTAACGAAGCAGCGTTTGTTCTCACACAAGCTTCAGCATCACGCCGTGACCATTAGTTCAAATAGCCAATGCCATAACATTTCCCAAGCTGAAAGGGTGCATGATATTGATGCGATTAGTGACAGAACTTCAAGCATACTAAGTTGATGTGCAGGAGGGCAAACACACAAGAGAAACGACATAATGAATTTGATGGATGGATGCATAATTGTTCGAGAATGTTCGGGAGCCATTTTGAAATGCAAGTTTAGAACTTACCAGGATATCACACCAACATTACTAGTGTTTTCTTCTTTCACCTGCCTTATCCCGCCCACCTCAGTATATTTGGCGAATTATAACGATACGAACGCGAAGAAGTCTGGCATGATGCGTGGCTGGAAATAACGATACCCTTATGAAATTTCTACAATCAAGAATTTGTTGTAACACAGCGAAACTACCATGACACTTACCTTTCTTGCTGTTAACTAACGCACAAATCTTTATGGTATCAACCGAATTCAAGTTTAATCCATTTAATTGGAAAATATAAAATCAACGCACGCGCTTGTGCTGGTAGCTGCAAAGCCGTAAAAATGACAGCCATCGGGTTGCCAGTCCCTGGAAACGTGAGTCCACTTAAAATAATTTAATCACCCACAAAACGATCGATTCAACATTCGAAGTCACAACTCCTGTAACTAAAAAATGGGCAGACACTACTAAAACATTGAAAAAAACATACTTACTGCAATTAACAATAACACTAGTGTTTTAACAACCCGTGAACATTAAAGTTGTGATGGAACAAACTGAGAGATCTACCTATTTTGATTGGAAATTGACATAGTATGGCAACAATTTGATGATGTCACACAAAATGCAGTCTTCTTATTGGACAATCGGTTTTGATCACCTTATTGGTAGGAAAGAGAAACGCGGGACCATGTGGAACTGTAAAATCACAAAATTATGTGAAATATAGAGTAAATATGTGGCGTTGTAAAGACTTTATAAGGTTTAAACGACTATAACGTCATGCCAAATTCTGTCCGACTTAGTTTTATGCAGAAAGCGATCGAAACAGGTAACCAATCAGAAGTTGCCAGACAAGGACGACTACAGTGTGAAAGGGATAAAAGTTTTGACTCTGCCTGACAACATCTGGCGGCAAGATCAAAATCAAGCGGCAAGTATAAATTCACAACGTGACAGCAGTTGAAAAATTCTGACACCAGGGTTCATCGGGTCGTGTCCCACACGAAAAGAGAAGAGAGCTCTTTTATATCAAAAAATTCCTTCGTCGTCCATAAACATACCGTTCAGCGATGGCATAGTATAAAGAGCTACGAAATATATATGGTGGATTGAACGTACCCCCGCTGCTGTCGCCAAGCTGCTGCTGAATCTTATAGCACGTTCACACAATGTCAATATGGACAGGGAAATAGTAAGGGAAGTAGGCAGCGCGAATGTGTAAACAGGTTGCTTGCGCTGCTAATCGTCATGCCGCTGCCATTTCCCGTGCTTCCTCAATTGTCGGCTTTTCATGCGCGAGTCAGAGGTACGGCTGCACGAACGCTTGTGGAATGTATTGCTATCTCGCTCACTCATATTGGTGCGAGAAGAGTGTAACGGCAGTGTGTGAACACTCACTCGCGTTGATACTTCCGCGGAAGTATTTCGAGCAATATTCGCGACCGCGACAGGAGCAAGAACAGGTGCATGGTGTGAACGTGCTTTTATAATATGCTCATTGCTCACTGCACCGAGTTAAGGCAGCTCCATACACCCGCACTGAGCAAAATGTCGCTCCGATTAGGTAGGTACTTTATTCGTGCTGTTATAACAGGGCAGCATTACAGGATTGTACTTGGTATACATTACAATGTATAATATGTAGGTACTTACTAGGTATTATTCCTTAACTTGTACCTATAGGTACCTATTTATCTTATCACCAATGTCCCCCACGTCTCGATTGCTATGTAATCCGCCTCGCGAATACTTAAGTTAATCAGTAGGAGGCACTCCGTCTCGTCCCGCCTGCCCGAGCGGCCGAGCGATCCCTCTTAGCCATTTGCTAAACTCGATCAAATCAACCGGTGACGAAGATTTACTCCGAATCTGCTGAGAGAAATAGAAACTGTCTTATTTGAGAAGAGCGACATGTCTACAACAAAATGCGTATCAAGTAGATATGAGATTAGAATATAATCAAGATTGATTCGTACGAATAAATATTTGCGTAAACTTTTCTTCTTTAAATTAGCTCTCTTTTGAGTTCTAGTAGCTCTAATTAGCTTTAATTTTTTACAAATTTTTTTATGCAAGGCAATTTTTTAGATACCCATACTGACCGAACTTGTGTTGTCATACATATAAAACGCCATTCATAACTTAGCCATCTTAGACGGTGCGAGCAAGGGAAAATGTGAAAGAGGTGGAGTGAATAACGAGCGAAGCGAAGTGCGATGGAATTGCGCAAATCTCCATTGAATTGAAATTGTAATTTTTTCTTCAATGTAGGATAGTATTATCATATCACTTATTAACGTCATGAACCGTCATTGTAAAAAGAAGAAATTTGTATCACACAATTTTCATTTTTTTATTAAAAAAAATGTAATGTCCTAATAGAAAACCGGCTCGGGCGGGATAAATATATAAAAATTAAGGCACTGTCTCGGGGCTGGCGAGGTTAATCACACGGCATGTGACTTTACGCCATCACCGTCTGAAAACAAAATTTTTTTCTAATTAAAGTCAAGATTTTGAAAGCGTGTTACTTACATGCTTATAATTACCGGACTCGCTGAACAGGAAAATCCCCCCATAAACCGGCCCAGAAGTGCTCCTACTCTAAATTTTTTGAGCGTATCTAATGATGCGACACGAGGTCAGGTTTTTTATGTTGTGAAAGCGGACTAGGTTGTCTTATAAAGCGTTGTAGCCAATGACGATACTAGTAGTAGCAAAACGTGGACTTACTCTAGTTGCGAGTATTGATTAAATTAACCTCCAAATATAGACCAATTAGGTAAATTATACTACGCTATTATGTTCTAAGTTACTATGTATTTAATACCTCTAATTATGTTATGCGACCTAAGCGATATCATACAATTAATTTACGGTGTATGCTTATTACGGTGTTGACTTATCAGGGCGTGGCCGTCGAGCTTTGACAGTAAAAGCCGAGGGAGTTGTAATAAGTCAAGTACCTTCATTGCCCTTTTTGGGTTTTAAGTTGGACGATTGTCTCACGTGGGAATCTCAGATAGAGTCCTTGTGTGCCAGGTTGGGAGGGTCTTGCTACGCGTTAGGTCGTCTTAGCGCAACTTTACCCAAAGATGTGGTACGCACCTGTTATTTCGCCACCGTTCAGTCGCTTCTTCAATACGGCATCGAGTTTTGGGGTCGCGCGGCTGATTGGGAGCGCGTATTTCGGATGCAAAAGCGAGCAGTAAGAGCGATTGTACGAGTGGCTGACGACGAGTCAGTGAGATGCCATTTTATGTCGGAAGGTATTATGACACTCCCATGTCTCCTTATTTTCCAGACAGCAGTCTATGTGTGGGAGAATCGGGATGAATTCACGCGGAAAGGAGATCGACACGCGCGTCAATTGAGACACGCCAATAGACTCTGGCCCGTCACTCATAAACTGGCCAAAACTGCCAAGACAATTAAAGTCATGGGTCCTGCGGTATACAACAGGCTACCCGAAGATATAACCAGTGCTCTAAATTTAGTAATATTTAAGAAAAGATTGCGTAGGTGGCTTATCAAGCAGGCGTTTTATACCTACGAGGAGTTTCTAAAACTAGAAATACAATAATATAATTGCGATAGAATTGTGAATTTATATTATCATATAATTATTATTTTTACACAGTTTTATTATATTTCATATTATATATTTACACTACATTTTATTTTCATTGTATGTAGGTACTGAATTAATTTACAATTGACGTGTAATGAATTACCAATAAAAAATGTCTATGTCTATGTCTATGTCTATTAAATGGTGGTCGGTACCTACACAATGATGTTATAGGCCTAATCATAACAGCAGGCCGTTTAAAATCCCTTACACTTCTGGCTAAATTGGTATCACGCACGAAAAGAAGAAAAGAAGAAAGTAACAAGTATTCTGGTATGACCGGCCCGGAATCCAGCTAGGATTCTTTGAGCGTCGTGAAACCGGCGTAGGCTTTGGTGCTGTCATTCAAATACTATGTTAGAAACCAGCCAGCGTAGCCTTTGCTCACACCTTCGATTCACATAGTCCAATACGTTCTTCCCAGAACAACTCGTAAGCCCAATCGCGCCCCAAGGGCGCGATTGAGCTGGTTGTTTGAACAACCACAAGCTTTTCCGGGTGAGCTCCTGCTCCCCACCATACAGTCAGGTTTAGATTAACAGCCCCGGGGCTGAAAATCGTAGGGACCACAACTAAAAAAAAAAAAAAAAAACTATGTTAGAATATGTTTATCATTCTTTAAAGTTTTCATAAACATTTCTAAAAAGATGAATTATAGTGAATTGATTTACTAAATAATTAAAATTAGTTTCCGACTAATTCATTTTCATATTGAAGCCAGATAACCTGCAGGCCACGTGGCGTAGCCCTTCAAATTATAATTGGAAATAAACACTCAACTAACCTTGTTCACTTTGGTTTTCGACACCAACCTGCATATAACTACGTTTCCTTTAAACCCTCGAGCCACTTAGCTGGATTTCAGTAATAGGCCGGTATTGTTGGTTGTGCATGCCTTGCTAATAGTGACATGTCCATTAAACAGACTTACTCCTCTCCTTTTAATATGTATAATACCCGCATGACATAACGGTGAATGTTTTTCAAGTTTCATTTAAAAATAACTGCAACAGAATGCTGTACTGGCTATTGCTATTTCAATAAATAGGAAACAAGAAATTAGGTAATACTCTATATTTGTGAGGTAGTCTACGAGTATTTCATAAAATTTGCTCGATGAAGTACGCTTTTACACATTTCACAAACTCGACCGAATATATAAAACTAACAAATTTGCAATTTTTTAATAGATTCTAAGATTTTTATTATTTGCCTCGCTTTGCTAGCTTGCTTTTTTGTTTGTTACCATGTTTTATTTTGTAGCCAGAAATAAAATAATACGAGGTACTTTGCGTCGTCGTTGAGCGAGTGCTGCATCGACACAACTTGGCAGCGGCGACCGACTTTTATCTCTCAACTTCAGCCATCATTATAAACTTCAGAGCTTTGTACGCTATACCCGTATATCGAAAACATTAAACATTTTTATCCTGAACTGAATTTCAAACACTGATAAAATATTTGCTTTTAATCTGTCTGTTTTTCAGTAGCTAACTGGCTAGTCATCAGCTCGGGACAACCAATCACTTGTTGCGCTGCGTGTTGTCCAGATATAGCGGGGTTTGTATGTTTGTATTCAAATGTAAAGGAACGGTTGTAACCTAAAGAGTTAAATGAGCAGTAAATTGGTGTGATGCTTAAAACATCGTGAAAAGAAGAGAGGTTGTTTAGATTAATTTAATTTTATATGTAGTTTAGTTTTATATGTTTTATTTTATTTTGTTTGAATGCAAACAAACTCCATGTTTGTGTTTGCGGTTGGTGTGGTGTGTTTCGTGTGCGAGGTGCGGACACAATTTATTGTTTGCTCTCGATCCAATTCCCGAAATCCAATCTATGGTGGAAATTGAAAATGAAAATGAAAATGAAATAACTTTATTCAATGTAGGATAGCATTATCACTTATTGACGTCATGATCGGTCATTGTAAAAATAAGAAATTTGCATAACGCAATTTTCTTCTCTTTATAACAATTTTGCATTGTCCTAATAGAAAACCGGCTCGGGCGGGATAAAAAAATAAAAATAAAGGCACTGCCTCGGGGCTGGCCAGGTTAATTACACAGCACGTAACTTTACGCCACCACCATTTGTAAACGACATTTGTTTCAAATTGAAGTCAAGATTTCCAAAGCGTGTTATTTACATGCGTATAATTAACCGGACCCCCTGAACAGGAAAAACCCCCCAAAAAACCTGCCCAGACAAATTCAAACAGTTGATTTAGCGAAGACTTTATTTACATTTTTATTAATGTAATAACTGTTGGATTTTAATTGGTGTCATATTCTATCTTTTCGTGTGGGACACCGAGTCGTCTTACGACACGATAACCCCTGGTGTCATATGAAGAAGCAGAAGCATAGTAAAGGAACTACTTTTCGTATTAATTAATGTTTGAAACGACCTTATTATAAGGTAGTATGAGTCCATTATTAAACGTTTATACCTGGGTGGCGTGAAGGGTTTGCATTCAGTCGACCTTTATGTTAAACCGCATGCGAGCACTAATTGGCGCCCGACGTGGGGCCATTGTGGCTGAGAAGTAAATAATATTGTTAAACTCAATGTTAAGATGCGAAATGTGCCCAAAAGGTCATGTGTCTCTTTGGTGGCGAAGAAACAATTTAGATTGCTTACTGCAAAGAAAGACGATCGGTAGCAGGTATTCCTTAAGGGCGTCTTAGTGTGAAAAATGACGAATCGACCTATTTTTGGTTGAGTTTTAAAGCATCATATATTATTTTATTTGAACCAGAAAAAATATATGTTGTTGTTAATGAACAGTTCTTGATTATTTAATGGACAAAAACACGATATCTATATCTTTTCTCGATCATAAAAAAATGCAAAGATACGTAAGTTTATGACAATTTTTCAAGTATTACTCAAAGATTATTAACACTAAAAAAAATTAAAATATGCCAAAATGTAGGAAATTACAAGATGTAAATAAAATAATGGATAGATTTTTTAAATTGTTTTTTGTGATTTTTTGAAACCCCATTATTCCCATTATATAACCAAACGACGCGCGTCATCGGAGCAGGACCTATGCCAATTTTTCGACCGCGGCGTTCCGCAACCTGCTTTTTTCATCTTGTCGCGTAATATTAATAAGATATGAATTTTCTGACATCAAATGTGTTGGCTAGAAGAGATCTCTTCTTAAGAGATAAGCTCGCCTTTGCTACTAAGTTTTAAATAAGTGTTGTATATTTTTGACTGTAAATATTTTGTGAATGTGTAAATATTTCGTTAATTTATTGTAAATAAACGTGTACATAGTCTGTAAATAAGTAAAAATGGGAAATAAAAATAAATACAAGAGGGTACCTATATGTCAAAAGCGAAAAGACCGGCAAACAATATCGTTAGTATCTGAACATAATTCTAACCAATTTTTGACCTACCAAAGTAACTACCAACTATGAAGTAAGTATGTATAGGTATAAATTTTAGTGAATAGGTAAGTAGACAAAGAAATTGTATAGCTGATCTGGGTAACTAAACCAGAAGCAGTTTTAGGTTTAACAACAACAGACAGTAAAATTAAATAGTATTGCAACCACAGTATCTAACATTGTACCAACCATTTGATCTAGTGTCATTTTATTAATTATGTAGTTCATAAGCTGTTGCCATATTAAAAGTAAACATCATAATACATACATAGTAGAAATGAAACCAGTGGTGCAACCACAGTTCAAATCATACGAAGAGAATGTACGATTTTACATAATGTAATTTTATTATTTATTAGTGAGCCATGCTATAAGTAATTATCAAGTACATACACAGTAAAACAAAATCAGTAGTGCAACCACTGAATTTGTTTGTAATGTAATAGTATATTTAATTAGACGGTAAATATTGTACCGATAACCTTGGACTTCTAATCCTTGCAGTGCTTCAATACTAAGAGACAAAGGTATTAGACATGCAAACAAATTACTAGGTACTGAAAAGTAAGTATAATTTAGTGAAACAGAAAAGGTAAGCCTGTTCAAGATTAGTGTACTTTTGATAAAAACGTTCCAGGACTTCAAGCCGTCATGACGATGACCAACTTTCTCTGCAAGTTCTGGAGTCACATACATCTCCAAAACAACATAGTCAAACATATCGCAAACTGCGAGGTTGTCCAATCCTACGTTTATCTGGGAGCGCTGATTTCCAACAACGGCGGTTGCATAGACGAGATAAAAAGACGTATGGCGATAACTAGATCCACTATGAGCAAGCTTCATAAGGTTTGGAAAATCGCAATATCACGAAAGACACCAAAACACGACTCGTGAGAGCACTCATATTCCCCGTGTTCCTCTCTGCTGCAGAGACGTGGACTTTGCGGGAAATTGAAAAGAAGAAGATAGACGCACTGGAAATGTGGTGCTGGAGGCGAATGCTTAGAATATCATCGATAGAATTCCCCACCAATGACTCCATTCTCAAGGAACTCGGCCTCTCCTCCATCGTGCAAGCTCGCATCCTTACATTCTTTGGACACGTCGCCCGACGCGGGGACATATCTATCGAGCGGCTCGTGGTCCAAGGGAAGGTCGAGGGTGCTTGCCCTCGAGGAAGATCAGACGGACCAAATTAAAGCTGCTACACAAGAAGGTTCCGTGACGGAGTGCACCAGAAAAGCAGTCATCCGTGAGGAATGGCGACGGATTGTAAAGCGTGCCACCAACCCGGATTGACGACCACGTCCGCTCTGTTAAGAGTGTATTGATGAAGAAGAAGACATCTCCACGCCAATCAACTCTCCAGTCTAATGAGTAAGTTACGAAAATTAAATGTTTTATTGTTCAGCTAATAAACAGTTGTTTTTTAATATGACTTTGAAAGCATTAATGATATTTTTCATATTTATATATAGATTTTCACTTACTTATACATACATTTTTACTGTAGTTCTATACAGCAGCCTCAACATGTAGCTATTACCTCCCAAGCAGAAAAGGCAAGATAGAAATACGTAATTTTATAAACAAAAAGTGGAAATGACGATTCTTAATGTTATTTAAATACTGCTCTGTGTGAATATTGATGTTTCAAACATGTTTAGAGCTTCAAGCATATGTGATGATCAACCCTTATTGCAAGTTATGGACTCCCATACATTTCCACTTCAATAAACTTCTAAATCTCATAAGTAAGTAACGAAAATTCATTCATTAGCCTATTACAGTCCACTGCTTGACGTAGGCTTCCCCCTCGGTATGCCATAAGGCACGATCTCCCGTTTTCGCCAGTCAGTCGTTACCAGCCGTCTTTTTAAGTCATCGGTCCATCTGGATTTTGGCCGGAGGACGTCTAACGTTACGCTTGCCAAGGAAAGGCCCACTCCCACTTCAGCTTGCTACACTTCCAGAAAATGTCCGTCACTGGTCTTTTTTGCGGATAAGGTAGGTGATGACTGGTAGGACACATTGATCGAACACCATGGTCTTGAGGCATTGTGGCAAAGATGATTCTAGGATATGACGCAGCTTCCCAAATGCCGCCCAGCCCAGCTGCACTCTTCTGGTGCTTTCAACCTCAAAGTTGTCTCTACCCAACTGCAACGTTTGCCCAAAGTACACATACTTCAACAACTTTAAAGGCTACACCTTCGACGGAGACTGGCTTGGGGATGATTTGTTGAGTGAATTTGACTTTTGTTTTGTCCGAGTTCATCCCGAGTCTGTTACTTCTCGAGGCTGCCTTAAGATATGGATAGCATTTTTGCACACACTCTTCACACACACTATATATAAAATTAGTACGGATAGTAAGGATTATTTGTCATTGTCCTTCGATTTTCATTGTTTCGATGATTATAAGTAAAGGTCCTCCCGGACCTAAGTCGGCGACTGTATCCGACATTTAGATACATCCGAACTTGTCGTCGGTTGTCGTCGGATGTCGTCGGTTGTATACGGTTGTAGTCGTTTGTCGTTGGTTGTTGTCGATTGTCGTCGGTTCTTGGAGGACACGACAGTTTAAAATGTCATAATTTTGTGACAATGCTACGTTCACACTATGCTTCTGCTCCTGTCGCTGCTGAAAATATTGCCCGAAATACTTTCGCGGAAGTCTCAACGGGAGTGAGTGTTCACTCACACACCGCCGCCGGTCATATTCTTCTCGTAGCAATATGAGTGAGCGAGATAGCAAAACATTCCACTCGCGCTCGTGTTGCCGTTCTTTTGACTCGCACACGAAAGCCGACATTCGCGGAAGCACGGGAAGTGGCAGTGGCATGACGAGTAGCAGCACGAGTAACCTGTTTACATGGTCGCGGTGCCCAATTTCCTTACTATATCTCTGCCTATATAAGCATAGTGTGAACGTGCTATAACAACAAGTATTTAAGTTCAACTGACATCCCATCACTAATAAATCAAATCAAATCTTTCAAATAGCTGTGACATCATTATGTAGAGAAATGTATAAAAAAGTCGGAGAATGTAGAAAAATGTTGGTGGCCGACATGCCGGCATCGCTCCCGCACTGGATGTATGGAACAGTCGCCGACTGTAGGGAACAGTCGCCGACTTAGGTTCGGGAGCACCTTAACTAATGAAAAATTTCAGATGTACCGACGGTGATGATATTGAGGTGGATATCTCCCGCTAGTAGAAGCGGATACCAAGGAAGACGAATTTCAAACTGTTACGGGACGCCATATTTTAAATGAATTACAGGACAAAGCTCATCATAATGAGTTATTCAACTGCACATTACATAATACTAACATTATTTAAATTTATATTTAAATAATATTACTATTATTAATTAGTATATAATTCAATAATTAAAAATTAATAATATAAAAACACATCTTTAATGTTTAATTTTATCAATCCTACAATTGTACCAACATATTTTTCCTAAGTAAATTACGTAAACAATAAAATTATTATCTATATCTTGGGGAGTTATTGACCTACTGCCATAGTTTTGTATACTGTAACGCGTGCGCTCGCTGTGGAAGCTGCGCTTGCCGCCCGGTCCGCACCGCAGGGTCAAGTGAGTTCACCGCAGACTAGCTCGCGCGATCTTTTCTACGCGACGGGCGGAAGGCCGTAAATGCCTACTTTTCAGCACTAAGCTGCCCTTAAGTATTTACGGCCCCAATTTCAGAAAAATTCCAATAAAAGACCGGAATTTATTTGTAAAAGTTTTATAAATTGAGTTTTGAAAAAGTCGTAAAGCAGGAGTCTCTCGCACGACGACGTTGACGTCAAACTATCAGAAAAATGTTGAAAGGATATTAAATTAAGATGTTAAACGAAAATATCTAGTCCCATAAAGCTATGTCATATTTATACCTTGTTTCCCGCAAATAGAAAAGTTATTTTATCGTTGCACTATTCTGATACCTATGCGTTTCGTTTTCTACTATCTATTTGTCACTTTTTTGTAGTTCTGACGCGTGATTTGCAATATTTAGACGTAACATCATCATCAGTACGAACCTCTCAACCCTTAAACTTGATCTCAACCCTTTACGTGCACTGTGGTTTATCGTGTCCTGGCCCCTGTCTAATACAGGTGACAATCTGTCAATTATGTCATGGTTGACAATTCCGACAATTCGAAAAGTTTTTGTTTAATAAAACTTACAGGTAACAAAATTGTCATGGTGGACATTTACAAATATGTCCGATTGTCGTGACACACACACACACACATATCACGCCTATAATCCTTTGCGGGTTAGGCAGAGCGTAAACGGCCGCATAGAACGGACATTTACGCCACGTCTGACAAACATTTGAGGGTCATCCGAAAAATTGTGTATCGCCATAGTGACAGGTTGTCAGCCCATCGCCTAAAATTGCAATACACACCCTCGAATCCCTTAGACGCTTCTTACGTCTCCCACGGGCAAGAAATGGGGTGATGCTATTCTAAGCCGGCATCACACGGCAAATTGTCGTGACAATTTGTAAATTTTCTGTATAATAATTTTTTTGCACGTTAGATGACAGGTGACCATTTGTCATTCAAACTTGTCAAATCTGCTTTATTGCATAGTGAATTTTCGCAACATATTGACATATTTGTAGAATTGTCGGATAAAATTGACATGACTATACCCTGTGTCGCGCAATTAAAGCTTAATCTTTAAAAAATTGGTGCTAACGTGGAACAGCGAGAGTAGTGATGAAGAATACTTCGGACAAAAACAAGTGAGGTGTCGTCAAAGACCATTTAAAAGCAAGATAAATTTTTCATTCGCCGTCATATATGAAAAATTTCGGGATTGTAAAATAACCGTCGAACATTTTATTTATATAATTAAAGGTCAATCGATTATTGTATCAATTACGTACGATTTTGCGGTTTCATAAAATCGAGTTTTTAACAATTACGTCAAAAACTGACATAATAGTCGCGACAATGTGACCATTTTGTCACTGACTATTATCAAAGGACTTGGCTATACATACATACATACATACATATATCACGCCTTTATCCCTTGCGGGGTAGGCAAAGCGGAAGAGACCGAAAAAACGGTCACTCACGCCACGTCTGACAAACATTTGAGGGTCATTCAGATAATTGTATATCACTATAGTGACAGGTTGTCAGCCCATCACCTAATAATGCAATACACACCCTCGAGTCCCTTAGTCGCCTCGTTCGACTCCCACGAGCAAGAAATGGGGTGATGCTATTTTAAACCGGCATCACACGACTTGGCTATAGTTTTTGTCAATTTTAGAGTCTTATTATACGCGACAAGTTGTCAAAACTTTACCTGTCGATTTTGCACACAATTTTGGCCTTTATTAAACGAGTTTACCATGTGACAGATTTCTAGGTTTTTGACTATAATGTTGGATTGTAAGCTTTATTAGACAGGGCCCTGGTATAAACCTGACCACCTGTCTACGAACTTACCTAGAACATACATACATACAAACATACATAAATCACGCCTATATCCCTTACGGGGTAGGCAGAGCGTAAAACGGATAATGTGTTAATATCTGTTTTACGTTTGACAAAAGTTTGAGGGTCAATCAAATAACTGTGTATCACTATAGTGGCAAATTGTCAGCCCATTGCCTAAAATTGCAATGCAAATCTAACCCTCGATGCCTTAGTCGCCTCTTACGACAACCATGGGTAAGAATTGTGGTGATGCTATTCTTAGCCGGCATCACACCTAGAACAGTAGTACTATTTACAAGAAAGATCTTTTTTTATTTTACGTCAGGCTATTATTAACTTGGATAGTACACGTAGGTACAGTTTTTCTGAGCTTGAAGCATTTATTTAATCATGGCTGAATATTGACCCTGATTCGTTCCAATTTTCTCAGCAAAATTCGGCTATTCCTGTCAATTCCCTCATTATTGAGAACAACATAAAGACTTTGCTTTCAATTGTTATATCGTCGACATAAGCTCGTGTAGAGTGTCGCCGAGCCGCCAACCCGCTCGCTCCCGCCGAGCCGCCAAGCCGCGCGGAGCGGGCGATATCTTCCATCCGATCGGCTGCGATGACACGCTTACATAATGAATGAGTCGAGAGCGGAGACACCAATTCATCGCCATTTGACCTACTTCGACTAATCTTTTGGTACGACTTACAGCGCTTTTGTAAAGCATAGCCTGTGACGTATATTTACTCCGCAATGGGTTGATGAGGGAGGAAGACGATGATGATAGGTGTTTACTGAATTTTCCTAATGTTTTTAGTTCGAGTTTAACCCCGAACGGTTCTCCCATCTGTTGTCCGTCGCTGCGTATTTTTAACGCACCGTAACGCATGCGTCTATCAGGCGTAAGGAAATACCATTCTTATTTCCATATAAATACGGCTACGGTACGTTGCGATGCGTTTGTCTATTCCAATCCAGTACACTTGTTAAAATCAAACCAAGATTAAAAAGTTACCTAATAAAGTAAAAATAAAACACAATTTATCTCACACATTTTTTTCCCTTTCTTTCGTCGCTTATTTCAAGTGTATTCTGAATATTAGAACGGTTTTATCTTTTCCTTTAATTACTTTCTTAGATAAGTAAATTTAGCGTGGTGACGAATAGTATCGGGCTACACCGCACCCTCTCACCGCGCCTGTAAGCGCTTGTCATGTCAAGACAGAATACCACTAAGTTCAAACGATCACGCGGTGAATCACACCAAAGCACCGGCTTTGCTGCCAGTACCGGTAACCTGTAAGCCGCGCGATTCATCTCGGGAACTGTTTCCTGGGACCCTCTCCACAGCAACGAGAGCCTGTGAAGCCGTCGCCCCGTGGCCTAGTTGCGAGTCACGATCTTTAACGTCTCGGATAAAGCGACGGTTTATACGCCGCACAATACAATTTTCTTAAAATAACTTTTTTGATACTTCTCTGTACAAATATTCCCAGGCTTCATGATTAGAATTTTCAAATAAGAAAAACCTACAGGGAAATCAACGGAAAACCTAGCTTCGCCATTTATTATTAATTCTAAGCAGAAAGTCTTGGTGCGAGTAAGTATATTGAAATGAGAGTTGAATACTAAGGCAAATCTCCATTTTTGCTTTTTTAGTAATACCTATGTACTATTTTCGTTCTTTCAGGAAAATACCCACAGGATGTTCTTAACAATATGTCCAACAATTTATTTACTTTAATTAACGAGGGTTAAAATATGTTTAAATATATTCCGTGTTCAACTTTTAACCATTACTAAATTGATAAAACGATCTTATTCAGACAAATACAATGATCCTTTTTGATGTGATGAAATAAAGCGGCCGCAGATAGAGCTTGCTTTGATGTTGCGAGTACAACCGACACCAACATCAAATAAACCCCACAGCTAATTGCAGACTATTAGCGAAAAGTAATTACTAAAACAAATAGTTTATTTTCAATGAAAAATGAAAACGAAATGTTAAATCGATAGGATAATACTGAACTAGCATCAACCTGCTGACCGGATGCTGATGGAGTGCCAATTTTGCAGATCTGTTCAATAGAATTAACTGATATAAACACGATCCATATATCTATTACCACGTCGACAACTTTACACACGATTGTTAAAGAAATTATAAGAAAGTACATACTAGATTTTATTTTCCATGAATAACAATATTTTGAGTCCAAATTCGAAAGGGTCAAGCTTCAAAGCATAAAGTGTAATAGCACAAGATGATTTTAAATTTGTTCATACACTATATACTGTTGTGTTCAACATTGTTATATTCAACAACTATTTTCGTTTAACCTTTGCCGAAACTAGTGAAGAAAATTGCTTCCGAGAAAACGATACCAACACTAATGTGCTGAAAAGTGCGCTCGGTATCTGCATGCAGGATGTGGCGCGCCTCGGTGCGGGGGAGGCAGGGACGCGGGGCTCCCGCGGAACAGGAGACTGCACTAACATGCTCAACACACGACACACATACCCGAGGAGCGTATTGGGAAGCGAAACATTTTCTGGCTACTGCTGAACGCACATGTGGTAAGGCCAGCAGTCTTTTTTCAGTCGTTTGTAGGACGTTTACCAGATTATGTTGCGAACCATTACCAGACGCTGAAAGTTCTCATGCAGCAGCACAATTTGGAATATTCGATAAGATGTTCTCTTTATCCGAAGAAGAGGGTCGTTGAACTGGTGTAGTGAAAAGTTTGAATTTTTTTCAAGAAAATGACAACACTTTGAACTAACTTAGTTTGTTTTTAAAATTCAATTCGAATTAATAGAACTCTTAATTATTACACACGTTGCGCTACATAACAGATGGCCTACGTTCTGTATAATATAGATCTGACCGACGGTAAATATTTCTTCTAGAGTCTTAGGCCAAAGTAATCTGTCTTAAGTACTAAACTTAATTAGTTATAGGAGTTTAGTTTATCGTGCCCAAGATACGGTATGGTCCGATTAAAGTGACTCGTTCATAGTTTTAGCTCGCCATAAGTAGTAGCTGAAATGTGCTATGTACTATTCTACGACTACAATAAAATTCCGTACTACGTATCTACACTAAAAGTAAAATAATAGATAAAAACAGCTGCCTACTATCCGCTTTACGCGGCATTGTATGCAAATGTTGCGGGAACTTTGTACAGCGAACTGAGGCAGATAAACTCCCAGTAGTGCGTCGTTAGGGCAACGAGGCGAGCGGTATTTATGCAGGAATGCTTCACTAGCTTCCCACGGGGCTATGTTTATAGTGGGTCCAGGTCACTCCCTGCCTATAGCTTATTTATCAGTTTCTGTGTTTTAGACGCATGTTTTTTCTGTTATCGGTTTGAAATCCCTGGCACCAAGAACCATTAAATCATTTTTATTTTTTTTAACGAAACGAAATTAACTGGCTTAAGTTTTGCGGACATAACTACATCAATTAGAATAAATAGCAGAATTCTTGTAAATTGTGAGCACCAAGGCATCATACAAATATTGGTGGTCTTCAGAATTAATATAAACTCATAAAATATGAAAAACAAGCTTAAATTCACTCTCCATCTTTGTGGGTTCTGAAGTCATTTAATTATTAAGTTACGCCGAACCATAATTCGAAGATAATTAATATTGTTGGAAACTTGAAGGCTTCCAATTTTCGATTTGATTTCTTGGGAACTTATGATAATAAGGTTCGGTATCTTTTCAATATTCTATTATCCCCCTCAACGTAGGAGTTCAGAACAGAAACGGCCATTTATTGAAATTAACTTCGGTTGTTGCATCAACATTTTTAAAATGTTATGTCCATTATAATATGAAGGGGTTTCGTCTGAGGTGCTCGCAGCAAATCTTGTGTAAAACGTGAGCCGTTGAGTGCCAAGCTGTTTAACACTTTAGTTAATCAGAAGAATGATCATAGAGAAACATTCGTTTGTTAATTCCACCAACGAATCCGAAAACTGGGAAAATGCTATCTACCATCATAGCAACAAGATCTATACAATTTTATAACATGCCTTCATCATTATTTTTGTTTCTTTTAGAAAGTGTAATATAATTTTGTATCTACTACTACTACCTCTATAATGACCACAACAGTCTACTGCTGAATTTTATATATAGTGATTTAAAAATACCAAATAAGTAAGTACTATAATGTAGAGTTGGTAGACATTATTCCTTACTCCCAGCTTGTATGAGTTTATGAAAATGTAACGCAGAACTGTAGTTCTGCGTTACTGGGGGAGTGCGGCGCCGAGCGCGCTCTTGTCAAAAGAACTTATAATTTGATTCCAGCAACGTGAAATAGGCGAGGAAGTGGAAGGCGAAGGGGAGAGGGGAAGGAGGACTGCTGGATGGAGTTTCGTAACAAACCTATTTTCACTCGTTGGTCACTTAAGGTAACTTCAGATAATAATTGTCTCGTTAAGCTTGTTCCTGACAGAGAAATTACACCTCGAGATAATTTCTAACATCGATTCACTCATCACCCCAATCACTCATAAGTATTAGAGAAGCCTGAATAATAATGTATATGTCGGTGGAGTGTAGCGTTTTATTAAAGGAGCAAAAAAAGACAAAACATAAGATCAAACTCCTTCACCCCTCACCCCTCCCTCCACACCAACTACACAACTGTCCAATTTAACAACTTCTAATATTTGTCGTTCTTCGAGTATTGTTATCTTTACTAAATTATATAACTCAAATTGCATTAGCAAAACGTAACACTTTATAGAACCTGTTGTGTTGGCGGTCTTTCTGAATTCCTTACGTCAACACTCGAGTAAACAAAGTCCGAGCAAACCACGTTGCCTTCCTTTAGCTCTGCAGGAGAATATTACACCACGGACCTCGGCACACAACACATGTTTTGTTTGTAGTTCTAGACATTCTGAAAATTTTGCTAGCATAGGTCAGTGTGAAAAAAAACTGATCAAGCCCTAAATGGGAACTCATTCAAAGTTATTAAAGCAAATAACTCAAAAATTTCTAAGAAAAACGCAAATTATACGCATATCACGTCTATTATCCCTTGTGGGGTAGGCAGAGACAAAAATGGCCATTTACGCCACGTCTGACAAATATTTGAGGATCATTTGAAAAATTGTGTAAAAAATGAATGAATAGGTGGCATGTTATCCTGGATGGCAAGATCCGATACGTGGCGACCCTTGTCACGCGCCGCCACTCCATTTGTCACTATGTGGTTTTGTTTCCTACCACCCAAATACCTACATTCACACAATCAATGCGACCGATACGAAAGTATCAAAGACAATTAAAACTTCTGGAAGAATTTCTTTCATGATTTAGTTGTTGAGTAGCGAGACAGAAAGAGGTTTTCATTACATAAGCATGTGTTCATACATCTCTCTCAGATTTCGTTCGCAGGCTAACACCGTTTGCATGAAGAATAATAACATCATCGACATAGGCACCGACGCAAGTGTGTGATCACGTTGCGATCAGAGCGATGCCTAGAAAAAACTACCTAATTACAGTTAGGTGCGAACCTTATTACAAAATTTCAATCACAAATTGAAAGTTTCGCGACAAGCTTTTATTATATTTTCATTTCTGTAAAGTCATAAATGAATGTGGTTAATGTAATTCAAAATTTTATTTTCATCTTTTCAGAGCACTTAAATAAAAGCTTGTTTTAAAAGTTTTTTTTACACAATTTTATTTTATATTTTTTAGTTTATGTTACGATAGTTATTGATCAATACGAAAGTCTTTCTATAAAACGGAGAGACCTTCAATAGAAAAACTTAAGGCACGGGGAAAACTAACATTAGGATAAAGTATAATTATCTCTTTTATATTCTATAGAAGTAGGTTGGTACCTACTCCTCCGGCATCCCTAATAGAAGAATTAGCTTGTAATATGTCTTAGTCTTTACATTTCATTGATGGCGTCATTATTACATGGCCGAGTCCCAGTTAATTTCGAACAGTCTAATTCTTCTATCAGGAGGCCTTCTATTGACGTGACCCTAATTCATGGTGGGCCTTCCAACTGCCTATCATGAACGAATTCGTATACGAAATTGCAAGTCCCAGCAGTTGAATATTGAGTAGTTCCATAGTTCGAAGACAACCCGGGATGTAGCGTCTAATTCATGGTAGGCCTACCAACTGCCTATAATAAAAGAATTCGTATACAAAATTGCAAGTCCCAGCAGTTGAATATTGAGGAGTTCCATAGTTCGAAGACAACCCTGGATGTAGCGTCTAATTCATGGTGGGCCTCCCAACTGCCTAAAATAAACGAATTCGTATACAAAATTGCAAGTCCCAGCAGTTGAATATTGAGGAGTTCCATAGTTCGAAGACAACCCTGGATGTAGCGTCTAATTCATGGTAGGCC
Source organism: Tuta absoluta (assembly GCA_027580185.1). Taxonomy (NCBI): domain Eukaryota; kingdom Metazoa; phylum Arthropoda; class Insecta; order Lepidoptera; family Gelechiidae; genus Tuta; species Tuta absoluta. The sequence continues at coordinate 2,492,307 of JAQAHW010000059.1, forward strand.
TATCAACTGCCTATAATAAACGAATTCGTATACAAAATTGCAAGTCCCAGAAGTTGAATATTGAGGAGTTCCATAGTTCGAAGACAACCCTGGATGTAGCGTCTAATTCATGGTGGGCCTACCAACTACCTATAATAAACGAATTCGTATACAAAATTTTGTGTTCCAGCTATAAACCGCTGAGGAGATCTCTCGTACGGAGCCGATCCTGGCAGCAGCATCAGGTCAAATTTATGATTAACATGCATTGTCATCGGTTCTGGACCAACATGCAAAATTTCAACTCAATCGGATACCGAGAAGTGGTTCAAATTAAACTTGCAAGATTTGCACCGAACAAACATTGTTACTTACTTACATACTTACATACACTGCAAGTTAAATAAAAGCTTTTAAAATAGTGAGAATTTAATGTGTCAGCAGGATTCATAAAAATGGATCCTATCTATTCAGTTGACCTACATCTAGATTTCGTTTCGATGATAACGATTGGAGACGTCGGGACACGAACCGATGGCAATAAAAATAATCTCCTTAACTTTGCTTTCATATGACAATCGGTAGGTATTTTGGTCGGTCTTATACAAGAATTAACAAGAAGGGTATTAAAATTTGAAAAGAAGTCAACAGTTGGTACTCACGAAACTGATTTTTTTTGCCATCGAACATGAGTCGAAAAGTGAAAAAAATATTTGAGCCATCCATATAAAACTGCCGATCTGTTGTTTATTTACTATAGGAGGTCCAACTTTTTTGTACATATATTTTTTTTATTATTAATGATGGGTTTGCTTTTGACTCTAATCTAGGTCACAGAGTCTAAGATGGAGCTAGCTCACCCAGAAGAAGCCTGTTAAGGCACTGGCACTCCCACACACTGACGGAACGCAGCAAGCTACTTGGCGTCAGACTTCGGTGGGATGGTGGTCGCGAGCCAGGCGGCCCCTTACGGAGCCTTCCACCGCTTAGTGGGATTGTTCAGCCGGACTTATCCACAGGCAAGCCTGTGTTGCCGTTGCCCGGGGTGGACCGCTAGGAGGTAGATCCCATACCACCCCGGTATATATTTATATATTTCCAAGGAGAAAATTTAGTTCTGTGGATCAATTTCATCATTAGTACCTTGACCAACTTTCGCCTCGAAATACCCTTTTTTTTACTACTTGTATAGTCTTAATCTCATAAATATTAGCTCGTAATAGGAAAACGCTTATGTTGCAAAATTACAAGTATAACCAATTTAAAAAATTTAGTAACAAAATGTTATTTAGTAACTATTGCAAGCGTTTCATTTATTTTGGCCGAAACATTTTTTTTTTATTCAGGCGTTGGGCTCAAATTTGTTAATTTTGTGTTGGACAATAAATTATTTTAGGTATTATTCGTACTTTTGGCAGTTCCAACATCTTTTACGAGTGCGATGTTGTGATAAAAAGTTTTTCGCTTTATTATGCTACTTATTTTAACTTTAAATCCTTAAAACGTGCCACACAACACAAGCATGCCGATTATTAAAATATACTTAGTTTTTGTGTCTTCCGTGACTCCACAAAGGGTCATTTTAAGTATTAGACCGGGTCCATCACGATAGACCCGGTCCAATACTTAAAATGAGTGAAAGTGATTGCGTGTGCTTAAAAAGTTATAGCGAGAAATTTCCAAAATGGTGAAAATTCATCTAAATATGGCGATTCTGATCTGTTCTCACACACAAGATTCAGTGGGAAAGGGACGTCGTTTAAAAGTTCGAGGTAGGCCCTTAAGTTTATATGTCGCACTAGTCTGAATACATAAAGTAATCCAATCGTTTCTCCTAAATAGATATATATTAATTAAATCAATCCAGCTCGCAGCTTAGTATTAAGAGGATGACAGGTCATTCACCAGCCGCTCAAAGACAATATTCACTCAATACCACACCAATGTCAAGCGTTTGGTAACCTCGCTAAATAAAACTCACACTCAACTAAGCAAATACGAGTAAAGTACACTACTTAAAGATCTCTCTGTCTAAATAAGAAAAATAATAAGCTCCAATGTAATTTACATAAACATAATCTGCAAAATAGAGCGTTTCAAGCTTTTTCTAAATCTTGTTCGAGCCACGCCATTGCAAAACCGTTATAAGGTAGTTCTCCCACTTGTCGTCCGTCGCTATGTGCTTTAAATGCACTGTAAACATGCGTAAGTTTGTCAAATTGGTCAAAGTAAAAATTGTGAATTCCGATCTTACTGTCATACAAATCCGTATTTGTATGACACATCCGTCGACTTGCAATAGCCGTCTTCTGCAAGTCGACGGATGTGTTTGTGAAACGATTTGACAGACGCATTCAGTTACGGTGCGTTGACACCGTAACCGAGAACGTTTTTACCTTCTCGTCTGTCGCTAGTTTGTTCGAATTTTAGCATTAGCAGTCTAATATTAAAACCGTTCGTTTTCACTCCTTAAGTAGTTCCGCAATATTCGATCTCTATCTGCAGTCCTGTTCCAGCTACTACTGGCGATGACGTCACAGTGCCGCACGTATCAATAAATTATGGATGGAACATTCTTAGTGGGAACGCTTCCAAAATCATAATGATGATAAAGTGCATCATAAAGTCAAATTGAAAAACTTTGACACCAGGATTCATCGGGTCGTTGTACGACTCAGTGTCCCACACGAGAAGAGAGGGAAACTTTCTAAAATATAAAAATCAAGTAAAATATTCCTTTAGACATTTTTGAGCATCAGTGCTTTTATTATTAAAAAATTATATTAAAAATAGGTAGAGATTTCACAGAAAACCTCACCGAAATACATAGTTAGGACCCACATACTTTTTAAACAAAATGTAGGCTTACAAATATTTTTTACGTACATATTGTACATATTTAATCTTTAAGCTACACTAACAAAAGCATTTTACTATTTTGTTATCGTTTCGTGGAAAATATTAAAAAAGAATATTTTTAAACCAATTGAAAGGCAGCGTACATTTGAAAATAAGTAAATTGTGAAGCAATTTTACGGACCTCGTTAAAAGATTCGCATGAATCACCTTAATGAGTTTTAATATTTTATGCTATGGAATTAGAAATTAACCTAACAAAATAAGTAAGTAAATTAATGTTTGTTCGAGCTTCAGCTAAGCGAAGTAAAGACTGGAGGAAGTTACGTTGTGCCGGGCACGCGGGAAACCAACTGCCATTTAATAGTAGTTTATGCAACTGTCGTATAATGGGGGTCATTAGAATGCGTTCGTCTGTTTATAATAGTTTGACACGAGCATTCTAATGCCTAATTATATGCAGTTATATGCTAATTATTGCCGTGTGATGCCGGCTTAGAATAGCATCACCCCATTTCCTACCCATTGGTGTCGTAAGAGTCGACTAAGGGACTCGAGGGTGTGTATTGCAATTTTAGGCGACGGGCTGACAACCTGTCACTATGGTGATACACAGTTATCTTATTGACCCTCAAACTTTTGTCAGACGTGGTGTTAATGTCCGTTGAACGGCCGTTAACGCTCTGCCTACCCCGTAAGGGATATAGGCGTGATTTATGTATGTATGTATGTATGTAATTATATGCAGTTGCATACACTGTTTTATCTACACTCTCAAAAAATAAACTCAGTTAAATACTTTTCCCAACATCCGCACCGGCGATTGCAAGGCCCGATGCATGGTCGAATTCAATACGAGAACGTAATATGGCTTGATATGAATTTTCGAAAATTCTTTACTTACAGTTGTTTTGATGTCGAGTCTGAACAACAAATAACTAAACAACTGAACCTCAACGGAACAACAACTGAACAACAAATGAACAACACTAAACAACATCTGAACAACAACTGAACAACATCTAAACAACTGCTGAACATCTGAACAACAACTAAACAACATCTGAACAACATCTCAACAACAAGAGAACAAAAACCTCTTCAAACAAATAAACAACATCCGAATAATTATCGTACAACTACAACTGTCAGGTGCGGCGATTTGAGTATTAGCAAAAAAAAACTTCGTTTCATTTCTCAACTTTATCGTAGTAAGAGTTTTCTCATTAAGTCATTACGCTTCTGTTATTTACAGTAAACCCTAGTTTTTATAGGCAGAATGCATAAAGTAGGTCTTTATGCAACTGTTTTCGAATTCATAATTCGAACATTATGAGACCTACTTTATGCATTCTGCCTATAAAAACTAGGGTTTACTGTAAATAATTTTTTTATCTACACTCGTCTCATAATGTTCGAATTATGAATTCGAAAACAGATGCATAATGACCTACTTTATGCATTCTGCCTATAAAAACTAGGGTTTATTATAAATTACAGAAGCGTAATGACTTAATGAGAAAACTCTTAATACGATAAAGTTGAGAAATGAAACGAAGTTTTTTCTTCCAATACTCAAATCGCTATCTTCCGCCGCACCTGACAGTTGTTGTTGTATGGTAATTTTTCGGATGTTGTTCCGTTGTTTTAATAGGTTTTTGTTCTGTGGTTGTTGAGATGTTGTTCAGATGTTATTCCGATGTTGTTCAGTGTTGTTCAGTTGTTGTTCAGTTGTTGTTCAGTGTTGTTCAGTTGTTTAGTTATTTGCTGTTGAGACTCGACATCTACACAACTGTTAATAAAGAATCTTCAGAAATTCATATCAAGCCATATTACGTTCTCGTATTGAATTTGACCATGTATCGGGCCTTGCAATCGCCGGTGCGGACGTTTGGAAAAGTGTTCAACTGAGTTAATTTTTTAGAGTGTAGATAAAATAGTGTATGCAACTGCATATAATTAGGCATTAGAATGCTCGTGTCAATCTATTATCAACAGACAACAGACACTCGCATTCTAATGACCCCCATTATATGACAGTTGCATAAACTACTATTGTTATCGTTTCGTAGAAAATATTAAAATATAATAATTTTAAACGAATTAAAAGGCGGCGTACATTTGAAAAAAAGTAAATCGTGAAGCAATTTTACGGACCTCGTTAAAAGATTCGCATGAATCACCTTAATGAGTTTTAATATTTTATGCTATGGAATTAGGAATTAACCTAACAAAATAAGTAAGTAAATTATTGTTTAAGTACTGGAGGAAGTTACGTTGTGCCGGCCATGCGGGAAACCAATTGCCATTTAAAATTAATTTATACATACATAAATCACGCCTATATAATCCTTACGGGGTAGGCAGAGCGTTAACGGCCGTAAAACAGATATTAACACCACGTCTGACAGTTTGAGGGTCAAGCAGATAACTGTGTATCACTTCACAGGTTGTCAGCCCATCGTCTAAAATTGTAATACACATCTAACCCTCGAGTCCCTTAGTCGGCTCTTACGACACCCATAGGTACGAAATGGGGTGATGCTATTCTAAGCCTGCATCACACGGTAAAATTTATTTATACATTTTAAGGATATACGGTTGCTATTATAAAAAACTATTATATTGTGCCGTGTGATGCCGGCTTAGAATAGCATCACCCCATTTCTTGCCCGTGGGAGCCGTAAGAAGCGTCTAAGGGACTCGAGGGTGTATATTGCAATTTAAGGCAATGGGCTGACAACCTGTCACTATGGCGATACACAATTTGCCGGATGTTTGTCAGACGTGGCGTAAATGTCCGTTCAATGCGGCCGTTTGTGCTCTGCCTACCCCGCAAGGGATTATAGGCGTGATATATGTATGTATGTATGTGTATTATAAAGAAAATCATTTGGTTATTAGATTTGGATGATGATGTCAACAACCGGTAACTATAGTAACTAACTATTTTGCTAAAACGGCCCTCAAATATTTGTCAGAAGTGGCGATAGCGTTCGTATTTTACGGCCGTTATATTGCTCTGTCTATCCCGCAAGGTATAAAGACGTTGTATGTGTTTGTATGTAAACATTCGTCTGTACCTCTGTCAATATATTCACTGTTCACATGCAGTAGGTATTCGTGGAAATTTACCACAAAGTGATTCATAACCTTAGTACTTAGATGATTATCCGAAAGATGACAGCAGGTGTATCTTGACCTTATCTCTCAATGTACTGTACGAATTAGTGTTTTATGTACCTATTTATTAATTAATTTAAAAAATCCTCGAATCTTTATAGGTTTTTTCATAGTCAGAGCCTATTTTAATACATTCATGAGCATTAAAAATAACAAGAAGAAAAATCTCGTAACTTAATTTAAAAGTTTTGTCGCAAACGGAGGATGAACAAAGTTATAATAAACTGTAAGTGCTCGCGACGGAAATAACATTATGGTAACTTGGAAAAGAAAAACGTTTTCTTTTTTGTCCCGTCTTTCAATGCAGTGAACGCCTTTCATAAGACGTGTGTTAACAGACACGCTGTAGCCGTGGTTTACACTTTTTATAGAATGGTATGTATCCTTTCATTTCACATATAACGCTAAAGTACATTGGTATCGGTGCATTTTTGATTTTAAGACTTTTGCTTACTGTATTTTTGCAAATAAATTATATTTAATTGACATTAATTGAATTGTCATAGAATCAAACAAGCCAGTGGCATGTCTGAAAGTCAAACATGAAATATATATTTTTTCAAATTTAATCTGAATTATTACCGTGGGTGTCAAAAAAGGCGACAAAGGTTTAAATCCAGGGAATGGGCAGCAGCGTTCCCTGTGAATACAACGCCTTACAGTGCGCTTACTAATCCGCTATTCAGGCGTGGTTAGTACGTCGAATACCCCCCAATTGGGGGGGAACCATATCCAGCGTACTTGGGCAGTGGACTTTTGTGGCTGCTGAAGTTGTGACAAAACTGGAGGTCAGGCAGTGACTGCGAACGAGAATTACTGCGATGGCAGCTGGAGTAAAGATTAAATACCAATGTCACAGAACAAATAATAGTACTAGCACAGAGTAAAAGCAGTGACGCACACATTGCACTGCACTGTTCTTTTTATTCAAATTCTTGAAACGCGTACAATTGCTAAGCAAATAAAACAGGGTCATATTTTTACTCACAATGTCATGGTGTCAGTATATTTGGTGCGAGTTAAGTTGGATATTGGTTGTATGCCGTGTGATGCCGGCTTAGAATAGCATCTCCCCATTTCATTCCCGTGGAAGTCGTAAGAGGCAACTGAGGGACTCGAAGGTGTGTATTACAATTTAGGCAATGGGCTGACAACCCGTCACTATGGCGATACACAATTTTCCGAATAACCCTCAATTATTTGGCAGACCTGGCATAATATCCGTTTTTTGCGGCCGTTTACACTCTGCCTACCCCGCAAGGGATTAAAGGCGTGATGTGTGTGTGTGTGTGTGACTTAAGTTGGTCTAAGCGAAGTTTTATATCAGCTCATGTTTCAACGAGCGCTCGTACACAGCTGCAGTTGCTGACTCACATTTCTTCAGTCTTAGGCTTAGCTGAGGAAAGAATTAATATTTTTTCTCGACTCTTTAAACACGACTCGGCTGAAAAGTATACAAAATATTTTTAATCCTTTCCAAGTAATATCCCTTTGATAAAATTTTAATTAGCTATGAAGGTATAATATTCAGTAAAAGCGAGCAAACAGCCACAAGGAATTTGCCTACTGATCGACTTCGAGAAGTAGTTTGAGACTGAACAAGAGTATCGTGTTCTGATCTCCCGACGGTGATTATTGCGTGCGATGTGACACTGAGAGGGCGGAGGTCCCGCGGGGGCTGTGAGGATGTCGGGGCTGGGGATACTTTACAACGATAGATTGTAAGCAAAAAATAATAATTGTAACGATGTCAGTTGGGTAACTGGTCATTAAATCATTATGAAGTTTGATCCCTGCTAGGAGTGCTTGATCCAGAAAAACGGAAAATTTGTATTCAGATAATGAGTGGTGTGCAATATAATTGTTCACCAAAGCTAAGTAATTCTGTGGCGTCATAATCATAACATCGCTGTTAGCCAGATAAGAGACAGCCTGCAAACCGTACTCATCTATAAGCCTCGCGCTGCCTAATCAAATGACAAACAATATGCGATGGCGAAGAAAGTACACAAAAAATAAGTGTGATAAACTTAAAGTTCATATGAAAGCTCAAGTGTTTGCTGACGGACTTGAGAGTTTCTGTTTGTGTTTTATTGTCACCAGCAGCTGGAGTGTGCAAACGCGGGTCGGGCGCGGGTCAAGCGCGGTTTGAGCGCGGGTCGGGCGCGGGTCGAGCGCGGGTCGGTCGCTAGTCGGACGCGGTTCTGAGCGCGTTACCAGCTTTGCTGTGGTTTTAATTTCCCCACGCGCTGCTGTTACCAACACACAACAACCGAATATTCTCATCTTGTTATTTTGAAGACTCTAATACCTCTGTTAATCTATTTTTCCTTTATCCTAAATACCAGTATTAAGAAAGAGCAGCGGTACGCTCGGGGATTATCCGGATTTTTTTGTGTTGTACAAATTAAGTGGATCGAAATACGACTTGTTTGCTAAAGTAACAGTAACATCCTGAGGATAAAAATTCTTACCGATTAAAGTTGCTATAATATTCAGAATATTTTATATAGATTCTGGTCAAATATTTCAATATTTCCCACTTTAGTGTTAGAATTTAATATTGGTGTTAATAATAATTGAGCTCCGAAGATTTCTCAAGATACACAGCCACAGTTATTATATTAAGTAGTAAATAGTCAATTAATTCATTTTCAATTGTCATGTTAGTTAATTGTCAAATTTCTGGCTAAACTCAAGATATTTGGATAGTCTACTGTATTTATGACAGAACGGTTTGTAATTCACGGGTTGTCCCTACTTGTAATCTGAACCGAACAAATAATTGGTTAGGGTTAATGACAGAATATTCATACGAAACAAACAAGGATAAGATAACGTAAGAGGGCTCACCCTATCACGACCCTGTAGGGATGAAGGGCGGCGACCAAACAAAAACAGGATAGCCGTAATTCACCGGAAACTATTGAAGCGTGGAGCGTGGAGCGCGCTCACAAACACATACAACACTCATTAGTGGGACAAATATTACATACATACATAACTATGTAAGTAGGATATAGATGCATACCTATGTACATGGCTATGCGTGCACACGAACGAGGTCTGTTCCTTTCTCATGTTCCATCTTTTGCTTTCAAATAAGTACGACGATTTGAGAAATAAGCTACATTTCAAGTAGGTATCGTTGAAGTGAAAGAATGTTTTCCAACTGGGAAGTATGATCGAATTCAGTATGTTACGTGATTTTCATGTTTCTACAGTCTGGGTATTGTGAAAATCACCAAAATGTATTTAATTATTTTGCAAAGAAAAACTAAGTACAGTTACTGGAAATAACAGCTTTGCCAATGAAAACCAAAACGGTATAAGTAAGTAAGTAAAGTAAAAACTCTTTATTACACACAAATACAGGATAATTAAAAACAGAATCTTAATCTAAAGTGCGCAAAGGCGGTCTTATCGGTATAAGTGTGTATTGTGTGTGCACTTGTCTGTCCGTCTCGAGACTCTTGAATATAACGCCGTCGCCAGGCCGTCTCGAGAGGAGCGTGACTCACGACGCAGATTCCTACGAGCCTAATATTTAGCTTGAAAACAAATGTGCCTATTTATTTATCAGCTTTTTAAGAATTCCTGATATGTCTAAAAATCTTTAATATCTGGGTAAGAAAAACTACAGTACTTATAAAATTTTTCTAAAATTTGTTAGAGAGCATAGTTAAAAAAATTACGGTAATTTTGTATATTCGATGGGCGAGCTCAAGGACTGGATACGAGTGTGGTGGGGGCAGGAGGAAGGGCTGGGGAGGGAAGGGATCAGGTTGATTTGACGAACATGCCGCTGGTTCGGGCTCGCTCGAGGCGGTCACTACTACCACATGTCAGATACACGACCTGGTGATAATTATCTACCTGACAGGAGTGCTGTTTAGAATAAAGCTGAAAGGGTTATTTGGTTTATTGTACGAGTGGGCTATAGACTATTTAAATTTAAGTTACACATATGTTTCCTGAAAACTGATCTTGATAATAAGTAGCACTCCACAAATGGGATACTGCGGCCCATTTTCCGTTGATGAAATAATGCAAGTGTATGTTAATGCCAGTTCGCAGGTTTAAACCCTGCCTGCCGTGCAATTTTGTTAGTTCTGTAATATAACTTCATTTTACTACTTTATGTGTATTCATAACACTACTTTGGTCATATAACGATACACGGGTGTGAGTTCTCGAGACTGTAGTGTTGTATTCGAGCGCTTACGAGCAATATCTGCGGTAAAGCCGGGATTGTTCCATAGAAATACCAGTCTCAAAGTTTCAGTTGCATTTGCAATTGCTTTAACTTCATAATGTTGGCATAAATTTAACTGTATACAGAATTGTAACGGAAACAGTTAAATACAAACACAGGTTTTGGAAACAAATAGTTGATGAAAATTTGAAATAAGCTTGCAATAAAGAGCTTACCGCTAGAAAACAGAACCTGACAGACCTTATCCGTAGCACGTAACGCCCTTGTAGCACTTTTTTACGATACTGCTACGCCATTGGGTACGATTTTTTTAACTGGATTGACAACTTACAATTACATTGGCCGATTTAAATAAGACACAGCATAAGGTGTCCAGTTTTTCAGTTTTTTTCTTCGTTATACATAGTTTTCTAATTTGGTTAGACAAGTCTTTTGCCGTGTGATGCCGGCTTAGAATATCATCACCCCATTTCTTTCTCGTGGGTGTCGCAAAACGCAATGAGGGGCTCGAGGGTGTTTATTTCATTTTTAGGCGATGGGCTGACAACTTGTCATTATGGCGATACACAATTTTCCGAATGACCGTCAAATGTTTGTCAGACGTGGCGTAAATGTCCGTTTTTTGCGGCCGTTTACGCTCTGCCTACGACGCAAGGGATAAATGTATGTATGTGTGTAAGGGAAAGATGTATTTATGTAATATTTCGCGTTCAAAAAACCTATCTTCTTCCTTGCCGTTTGGGAGTAAAACAAATCTTTCAATTTTATTTCATACTTACAAACGAAATGATTTAATAAAAAATCTTTATATCCGCACGTAGATAATTGTATTTGTATAGTTGCAAAACTTATCTAACTCGGCGCGCACTCGCTCTAAACGTCCGGTAAATAGGAACCGCGCGGCTGCAAAATGCAAGCCAACTGCCGAGCGGTACAGTGCAGTTATTACTTGTTTATGCAACTAATATGGAATGAAAACTCAGACCAACCTGCTCTGTAGATCTGCGGATAATAATTTGCTATTAATTTGTTATCTTTCGAATTCACACAGTACGTAGGATCGTACTAACGTGTAAAATGGAGCGTTCAATACCCGTTTGACTATCGCTATCCATCCGGAAGCATATAGTTTATTATAAACAATTTGTGATATTCAGTAATAATTTATTTATGGGCTGAATTTCCAATATAATAACAATACGGACCGCATTACAGCAGCTGTCTGTTCCTGCAATGACCCGCCTTGAGCAGCAAGCCCAAAGCCCCGGGGGTCGGTCACATTACAATATCTGATGCATATTTCGTGCAAAGTTCAGTTACAACGGGTGTGTCGATCAACATACTCTAATTATGTTCATAATTTTGGATCAAACTATTCAATTTTCATCGCATTTTACACATTTTGTAAAAATAGAGAAACGGTACAAAGTAAATTGCATCACATCGTATGAGATAGTAGTTAAGTAGTGAATACTTATAAGTAGAACATTGTTATTCAATTTGAAATGTTTGTTTATCATGAAGTTTCAGTTATATAGAACTTACTTGCGATGACAGGCTCATATAAAATAATATAAGTCATTTATTATAGTGTGAGTAACCTGTCGCTTCTTTGAACATTTCTGTCGTCTTTTGAACATTATTTTGTTAATTATTGTTTTTTTATCTTTCTGGAATTGTCTGAACTTGCAGAGTAGATTATCGTCGTAAATTATTAACACATCGCTTACCAGACTGTTACCAAGATAAGAAGTGTAGTTTTTGTTTAATATTCAGAGCCCTGATTCTCTTATTTTTAAGTCATTGTAATGCATTTATGTCATTTAGTCATATAGAGGTCAATTCGGGATTTAAATTTTCCTTACTTGCCTTATATTAGTGCTGTCACTTTCCGTCAAATAGGTTTAGAAAAGGCTAGAAGATATCTAAGTCCTGTCATTTTTAAAAACGTCAAGGGTTTTTTCGCCTTTCCTAGTCAAATTAATCGCCATTGTTTTGATTGTCGCCTTATTTTGACAAATAACACGTATTTTGCATGAAATTATAAGACATGACACGACTAAAATATCTCCTATCCTTTTCTAAACCTATTTAACGGAAAATGACAGCACTAATTTAAGGCAAGTAAGGAGAATGTTTATCCCGAATTGTGGCCAATGAATGTCAATTGTCAATATAATGCCACTGTGATTTTTTATACTTCAAAATGTTAGCAGAATATGGAATGATCAAAACTATCCCACTGACAGGCCATTGACACACAACTGAATCGATTTTTATTTAGCAGGCGTTAGGCCTTGGTTTAGAGACAATTCTAATTGAAATTTTACAACTGATCATGTTTCAACGAAGGTGTAAAGATGCTTGCATGACCCCTTCTGCAAATAATTTAGTCGTGAAAATTTAGAACAGTGGTAGAAAGGTAATCAAATACGAGTATTCTACTCCATCTTCATATTCTTTCATATTTTTTGCGAATTCCATAATATGAACGACTGGCGGATGCGTCTGCCAAACACCTTGGTCAAGTCACATGCATTACAGTGTGCAATAGTATATGTTGTATGGGAATCCGAAATTAACTTTTCGGACGCGTCAAAAATATGTCTTTCAGTCCCCTCATCGTGGGAGGTCTGCCTTGATAGATTTTCCATTCAAGCTACTGTAATAGTCATGAGTTCCGTAAAAATATTTTATCCGTCCCCAGATCGCAACGTCGGTGCCTATGTGGATGATGTTATTACGCCTCGTGCGAACAGCGTTAGCCTGTGAAACGAGAGCTGAGAGTGTTCATACATAAGTGATGAAGACCTCTCTCAGTCTCGACTCTCGCCCGACGAGGGACAAGTAATTGGATCATGAAAAGAAATCCTCCAAAATGTCTTAGCGTCTCTGAAGATACTTTCGTATCGGTCGCATTGATTGTGTTAACGTAGGTATTTGGCAGGTAGGAGACAAAACCTCACAGTGACAAATGGAGAGACGCGTGTGACGAAGGTTGCCACGGATCGGAGTCACTTCATGATAACATTCCACATATTCATGCAATTTTTAATACTATAGCGCAACCGAGATTCAACTTAAACATAAGAGACACATTTCAGTTGCTCAGTTTTCAGCACATCACGCAAGGTTCTAAGAGAAAAGAGAGCCGAACTGACACAACCCTCTATAACATTATAAGAGCTATATTGTAAGCTACAGTAAATCTTCCAACGTTGATCAAATTATGTTTTTATGATAGAGTCATCTTTGCTGTAATAAATCGCTATGCTATATAGCTTCTTGTACCAATTAACATTACCAGGTCCAATACTGGCTGCTGCCAACGTTATTTAGTATGTAAAACTCAAAATAAACCTTTATTTGACACTTAAAGCTTTTTCTTATAAGGTTACCCGTTATTGGATAAGTATAATCAAGAAAAAGTTGAAGTTACTACTACTCAGCTACCAACACAATACCTAACACTTTTTTTTACGTGTTACATCATTCCACAACATTAACGATCATTTTCTTTTTCTTCGTAATATTATGTTTTTCTAGAATTTGGGCTGTGTATATTGTTTTTCAGGAAAACCTATTTTCATAAGTACCTATTTTGCATTTATGAAATAACTGGGATGTGAGGTAAAGTTGTTGACGAGAGGTAAAAGATACATAAAATTGTTATCATATCAATTTAATTCTATTCTATTCTAATAAAATTATAATTTTTTTATGTAGCCATTTTTGGGCTATACATATATATTATTCGTTATTGCCAAAATTAGCTAGGGCAGCTTAGAGCCTAGAAAGATTGTTAATTTAGAGTAGGAGCACTTCCAGGCAGGTTTTTTGGGGGGTTTTGCAGGGGGTCCGGTTAATGATATGCATGTAAATAACACGCTTTGGAAATCTTGACTTCAATTTGAAACAAATGTCGTTTACAAATGGTGGTGGCGTAAAGTTACGTGCTGTGTAATTAACCTGGCCAGCCCCGAGGCAGTGCCTTTATTTTTATTTTCATTTTTTTATCCCGCCCGAGCCGGTTTTCTATTAGGACAATACAAAATTGTTATAAAAAGAAGAAAATTGCGTTATGCAAATTTCTTTTTTTTTACAATGGCCGATCATGACGTCAATAAGTGATAATGCTATCCTACATGGAATAAAGTTATTTCATTTTCATTTTCATTGGTTAGATAAAACTCGACACTCCGATTGATACATAGCTGCTGGAACAAAAGGAAAGCTGATTGATGCTCGTTCGTTTGTATTCTATCGATTAAATACATTTTTTCTTTTTTCAATGGAAACAAGCGAGTTTGAATAGTAAGTACTTGTTTGTTAGTGGTGTGCGAACGTAGCTTTGTTTATTTGTCGTTGGTGTACGAGGCATTATTATTGAGGTATTGGGGCATCGAAGTCAGCTCTTCCTGCGGCCGTAATATTTGCTGAATAGACAAACTACATCAGACAATATCATTATATTTATTAAGATAGTTTTAGTCATTTAACATTGGTTAAAAACTAATATACCACTGAATAAATTAGAGTACAAATTTTACATACATACATACATACATAAATCACGCCTATATCCCTTACGGGGTAGGCAGAGCGTTAACGGCCGTAAAACGGATATTAACACCACGTCTGACAAAAGCTTGAGGGTCAATCAGATAACTGTGTATCACTATAGTGACAGGTTGTCAGCCCATCGCCTAAAATTGCAATACACATCCCTCGAGTCCCTTAGTCGGCTCTTACGACACCCATGGGTAAGAAATGGGGTGATGCTATTCTAAGCCGGCAATCACACGGCGACAAATTTTACAAATTTTACCTTTTGTTAAAAGTTATTGTTTAGAGGTATATTCATGAAATTATTTGTTTGATGGATAATAAAGGTAGGTGGTTATTGGAAATTTTAATTAAAAAGAATAAAGTAGAGACTTACCTTAGTATTCAACTCTCATTTCAATATATTTACACACGCCAAGACTTGCTATTCAGAATTAATAATTTCCTGCAGATTTTGCTCAAGTATTTAAATATTCAAAAAGTTGTGGAAAGGTACGCAAAAGTATTTAAAAGGGTCCCTTGTGTAGAGTCTATTAACAAAAAATGTAAACCGTAAAGTTCATTTTGAACATCACAAAAAACTATAACATTATTTTTAGGTACTTTTGGAATGCCTTGTTTGTCAAAATCATAAGTAAGCTAGCTTGCAATGGTCAAGAAATATTTACAGGGAAACAGTTAAATCTGGGACAAGTCCCGTATGAAATTCGACACCTACATTTGATGTTTGTGTTTTCATGATAACCAAGATAGAAAAGTGTTACTGTGACTGTTTTCGCAAGCCTCCCCTTAAGAATACTACAGTAATGTAATGTATGTTAGGAAAACATATCAGAGCACATTCAGGCCGTGAGTTTGTGATAAACTGCGTGGGAAAATGAACCAGGCGGAGAGAAATGGCGCGCCCTGACCGACTGCTATCGATCACGAGACTAACTTTTCAAGCCTGCGTCCGCCCGATAGAATTCAATTGAAACAAATTAGGGAGTCAGCCTCAATATTTCGTTACGAAATGTTTTTTTATTTTTCGCACTTTCAGAGGACATATTTTGGATCATTTAGGCGAAAACGAGCGTATTTAACCGACTTATTAGTATGTTTTTATAAATATTGAAAAAAGCAACAGGTATATTCTGTGGCCTCAGCCATTCACGTAGCATACCCGTAGCTGGTTTCGTAGCACATGCTGGCTACGACACTGCTCCAATATACAATGTGATTTGGTTAAGTACCTGTTTAACCCTTTTTCTACAGCCTATGTGTCCTCCGACAAAATTTAACCGCAGCCAATTAATAAATCGGCTTTAAGTTGTAACGATATCAGTTAATTACCACCAAGCGCGGGACGGGACACAATCCTGATGAATAGAGGGACTTGTTACAAGAGGTCGTATACGAAACTACTTTGGAAATATGAACGCTGCTAATACTTGTTCTGCATCGTTTACCTTAAACTTAAAATAAAAAAATTCTTTGCAAACCAGAGTGACAAAATGTCACAAGATTTTACAGTTTTACGATGTATATTTTATATGAAACTATTACTTTTAATTATCTCCCATCAGTTCAGAAATGTAATCAATAATTCTCAATGTTTTTAATACTCTCTTAGTTATATTACTCCCTCACACGCCCTCAAACTGTTGTTTAAACTCTCCTAACGCTCTCTCTCTCCATCTATTGTGTAGCTCCTCCGCTCTCTGTGTCACTCTGTATGAATCAAAACTTTTCCAAAAATGATCACGTAATTGCACCAATATGAGTTTTTATTTGAATAAAGTAGAAACTTGATTATATTTCCCGATTTATGAGTTTTCATTGTTTTACTTCAAATTATTTTAATTACTATAGCGTCAAAGTGTCCGTAAAGAGCAAGTTAAATGGCCAATTAAAATTATATAGCTTTGATGAACTTTTTGTCAATGAAAAATATACGTTTTTCCTAGGAAATATGATATTATTGAGTATCGGATGCGCACCTTTTTTACTTTGCTTCCTTTTTACAACTAATAAAATTCGTTTTATCATAAACAAGTAAAAGAGGTCTCAAGAGACAAGTGAAGGCTGTTTACGACAGCTCTCCTGTAACAGTCAATTGTTCTTGCAAACAGTCGTAACCCCTTTTCAACTCGAGGGAACAAATTTTCCACGACTTGGAGACAAAACAACCTCGAGGAATGTCACACAAAATGTAAATTATGTAAGACGAAGCAGTACTAAAGCGACGTACAAAGTTGTTGATTAAATACCAAATAAAGTTATGATTTGCTTCTAAATTAAGCTACAAAGATATCATTTACATAATGAAAAACATTGTACTTATATCACTATAGTAAAGATTCACGGTCTTATTACAAAAAATTTAGACGTGGCTTAAGCTAACGGTCGGGCGTATGTGATCTGTCGACCTCCGCGAAGAAGGCTGTATTAACCAGCCACAACGTAGAGGTCTAAACTTTCTACCAAATCAAAAACAAGTAAGTTGCGTTAACCTACATCATACGTGATACTTGTTTGTTTAATAATAAAGGAGTGGTTTTGCTTTTTGACAGCGTCAAATCGTATAGAAAAATATTCTTAACACTGCCTAAAAGCGCGTCTAATTTTTAATAATAACACGGAGAATATTTCAGAATTTATTTATCATTAATGTAAGAGTAATACACGTGAACGAGTAAGCAGAAGTTTTCAGTTGAAATAGCGCATATAAACTAACACTGTTTAGTAGTAAAAATATCATTAAAATTCAGCAATTTTCAACTAAGTTTATCGCACAATGGAAGTTCAAAAGCTGGTTAAAGAGTGGACTGTGATAAAACGTTCACTTGAGCTAGAGGTCAATGCCCGGAGATGTTATCTACTTGCCTGAAGTACAAACATAAACACACACAGACAGAAACATGTATGACTGGGCCGATGGCGTAGCGGATAGTACCCCTGCATGCTACAAGGGTCGTGAGTTCGATCCCCACAAGACACAAATATTTGTTAAGTCATTTTCAGATATTTGTGTTTAGTCTGGGTGTTTCTATGTATTCTACGTATTAATTTACAAAAAAAGTATATAAGTATTGAAATCAGCTATCTAGTTCCCATAGTACTGACAAATAATAGGCGTGTGTTCGGACAAGCGTTTATTATAAGACTGCTTTAATGCCTACCCTACATTACTAATATACACCAACACCTTCCCCCTTAAAATATATCGACTTCCCTTACATCTTAATTTAACAACTTATTAGCACGGCGCTGTAAAAGAACTAAAAGTATTTTCCTTAAAACTAACAAGTAATACAATTCAAAAATATTCATCATACCCGAAACGAACAGGTGGTTTAAGCAATCTCTTAACCCTATCCGTTAACGTATCCGGCCTGTTATGCGACACACTGGACTGTACCGTCCCCTCTGACAATTCCCGCGCCCTCGGGCCCTCTCCCGACTGCGGACACTCCTCTGGATGATCATCCATTCCAACCGGCACGATTAGCGGACTAGACGTTTTCTTTTTACTCGTACTTGTACTTATGCATTCAGAAGTGCGAGCCACCCTACGTCTTAATTGGTCTACATGTCTGTGTACCTCGGTTCCGTTATCACACTCAACCTTATAATCAGTATTCCCTATCCTTTCTACAATTCTACCTGGAACCCATTTGTCCCGTGAACGGAAACCACGGCACCATACATCTTCGCCCGCTTCGAGCTGACGCAATCTCACCGCGCTCACCTCGCCGTGGCCGGCGCCGCCACCGCCGCCACCGCCGCCGATCAGCTGACGCTCGGTTACTCTGCACCCGCGATCTGGTTTTATTTTGTCGAGACGCATCCGCAAATTCCTACCTTGTAAGATTTTGGCCGGGCTGTCACCCGTGGTGTAATGTTCAGTATTTCTATATGCTAATAAAAAACGATTTAAAGCCGCATCAATGTCTACTTTTTGCTTAACTGCCTTATTAATGGCCCGCTTACAAATTTTCACAGCGTTTTCTGCCGCCCCATTTGATGCTGGATGATATGGAGAAGAGAATAAATGAACAATACCGTTACTTCTCAAAAAGTTTTCAAATTCTGCACTAGTGAATGGATGACCATTGTCACTGACAACTTGCTTTGGCAACCCAAATCTTGCCCACATATCTCGCAGCACAGCTATCACTGAACCAGCTGTAGTGGTTTTCATTTTAATCGCCTCGATCCACTTAGAGCATGCATCAACTACAATGAAATATGTCGTTCCTAACATGGGTCCTAGAAAATCCAGGTGTAACCTGGACCAGGCTCGATCAGTCCACGGCCATGGACTTGGCACGTGAGCGGGCGGTGCGTCTGCCACGCTCGCGCACACCTCACACGCTCGACAAGCTGCCTCCAGTGCCTCGTCCACTCCTGGCCACCAAACGTAACTTCTGGCTAACGCTTTTGTTTTGACTATGCCCATATGTGACTCGTGTAACTCCTTGATGACATTTGATCTGCATGCTAATGGTATGACTACTCGGTGTCCCCATAAAACGCATCCCAGCTCACAATACAACTCATTTTTCCTATTAAAGTACGGCTTAAGTTCTTTTATCTCCATATCCGCCGGCCAACCATCTGTTATATAACTTAGAATCCTACTCAATAAAGGATCCGACGCGGTTTCTTTTTTAATAACTTTATAGTCTAATAAGAGCGCTTCCGTTGCGAAATGTAAGTATGTTTGTTCAGGTAGCTGCTCCTCGGCGGCCACAGCCCCTTTGTGAGTTTGTATCATACGCGAAAGGGCATCCGCGGTATTTTTGTCCGTATGAATATACTCAATTTTAAAATCATATGCAGATAGCTTAATTGCCCATCTCTGAAGACGACTTGCGGCCGTGGTAGGTATCCCTGTATTTGGACCAAAAATACTCACTAAGGGCTTGTGGTCTGTACGTAAAATGAATTTCCTTCCGTACAAGTACTGGTGGAATTTATCTACGGCAAATATTATAGCTAAGGCTTCCTTATGTATCTGACTATAGTTCCTTTCCGCCGTAGTGAGCGCGCGTGACGCATACGACACCACCCGCTCCGTGCCGCCGGGCGCGCACTGCGCCAGCACGGCTCCGAGCCCGTTCGCGCTCGCGTCGCAGGTCACCACTGTCCGCTTCGACATGTCGTAGTGTACCAACACGTCCGCACCACACAATACTTTTTTGACTTGCATAAAAGCATCATTTTGAACTTTTCCCCAAATATAATGCTTCCTTTTCTTGAGCAGTTCATAAAGTGGTACCAAATAACTTGATAAATTCTTAACAAACTTCCCGTAAAAATTAACCATTCCAAGAAAAGATTTTAATTCCGAAGCATTTTGTGGTGGGGGCATGTCCACTATTGGTTTGATTTTATCTGGATTAACACTTAATCCATTGCTACTCACTACAAAGCCTAAATATTCCACGTTTTCAGAAAAGAAATCACATTTATTCTTTTTAATTTTTAAACCGTTTCTTTCCCGTGTGATGCCGGCTTAGAATAGCATCACCCCATTTCTTGCCCATGGGTGTCGTAAAAGGCGACGAAGGGACTCGAGGGTGTGTATTGCAATTTTAGGCGATGGGCTGACAACCTGTCACTATGGCGATACACAATTTTCCGAATAACCCTCAAATTTTTGTCAGACGTGGCGTAAATGTCCGTTTTCTGCGGTCGTTTACGCTCTGCCTACCCCGCAAGGGATAAAGGAGTGATATATGTATGTATGTATGTATATACCGTTTCTTTCTAAAATTTCCAGAACCCGTTCAACCGATTTTAAATGACTGCCAAGATCCTTACTTTTTATTAAAATATCGTCATAAAATATGATTACATCTGACACCTCTTTAAATAAGTTTTCCATAAACTTCTGAAAAATACCAGCAGCTTGATACACATGCTCATCGTAGTCGTCGCTTTCGACATCATTGCCGCTGTTTCCATGAATCAGCTGTTGATCGTCCGTAACTCTGTCCTCCTGCAGACAATAGTTGTGCGCGCTGCTCCCGGAGCCCGCCCGCGCGCCCCGCCCGCTGCTCGGCTGCTGCCGCCGTAGCCAGCTCGACCGCCGCGGCCGCGTCTTCTTCCGCGACCTCCGCTACCATTAAAGGTCACACTCCTGCCACGTGATTCCCGCGCGTTATTACCGGCCGTTCCCGCCGTTCCGAGTCTTACAGTTTTACTGGGACACATTCTTCTTAGGTGGCCTAGGGATCTACAGAAGCTGCACTCGTAATCCTTATAGATGCAGTTTTCCGTATTATGAAAGTCATCACCGCAAGCCATGCACTTGTGATTATTTTGCATCTTATTCACCGGGATCGTGTTATCATTATTTCGTTCGACCACACCTGCGTTTTTCTCCGCCGCTTCAAGTGTCGTAGCTAACTTTAACGCTTTAGCGTAGGTGACCGTGTCGTCTTCTGCAAACAATCTTTGTCGCGTTGATTCACTTACGATGCCACAAACTAATTGATCTCGTAGATTCTCCTCCAGGTTAGTGTTAAAATCACAGGTTTGGGCTAACTTTTTCAGCTCCGCCACGTAGTCTGCGATCGATTCTCCTTCTACCTGCCGCCGTTGCCGAAATTTGTAGCGTTCGGCCAATATGGACGGTTTAGGTTGTAAGTGGTTTTGCATCAAGGTCACAGTTTCAGTATAGGTCAATTCTTTAGGTTTCTTTGGACTTGCCAACGTTGATAAAAGTAGGTATGCTTCTTCGCCCATCACCGCTATCAACGTAGGTACTTTAACCGCCTCCTTCACATCGTTCACCAGGAAGTACATGTCCAACCTCTCACAATACACAGTCCAATTTCCCGACTTGGTATCAAATTCCTCCAATTTCCCGATCCCCATTTTGCACAAGTACTTGCGACTTCCGATAAAATGACCATCCTCGTCGCCACTGACAAATAATAGGCGTGTGTTAGGACAAGCGTTTATTATAAGACTGCTTTAATGCCTACCCTACATTACTAATATACACCAAGTACAAGCTTTGCTTAGTTTGGGGCTAGATGTCGCTGTGTGAATTGTCCAGGGTATTATATTAGTTATTATTAATGTTTTTTTTTTTATTTTAGTAGTTTATTGATGCTCGAACCGTATTATTTGATTAAATTGTGTAAAAATATTTTAACATGAAAGAAGCATTACCAAATGCTTCTACCAAGCGGTAGTGTCGACACACTACGAACATATTTTTCTGTGAGAGTGGTACTTGTGTCGACACATTAAGATCAATTTCGTTATGTAAAAAGGGCATCGTACTGGGGACCGCGCACCTTATAGACAACTTTTGACCAAGCAATTGATTCGCTCCTATTAGTTGTAAAAACTATCGTTTACTATGAATAACTACGAAGTTTTCGATAAAAAACGTATTTAAATGAATTACTCTGGTTCTCTTCTTCTAAAATAGACAGGTACACTTCTCACAGAAGTTACGCAATGAGTCGACTGATGCTTCATTGACTGCTTGATTAATGAGAGTAATTTTTTAAGTTCTTTAAGTTTTTTTAATACCCACCTTAGTTTAATGGTACATTTAAGCCCATCTGTTATTGTTATTAGAAGAGCTGAGCTTACTAACACAAGCAAATATTTCGCCTACTAGGAAACTCCAACCTCAGATTATGTTAGCTAGGATTATGTTACCGAAATTAATAATTTAGTTTTTTTTTAATAGTTTAGTTCGTGAAGGACGATTTTACAAACCTATTGTGCACTACCTCATTATATGTATTGATTATATAAGTCACCTTGCTTTTCGCTTTTTGTGTGAAAAATTAAATAAATAATCTCTGGTCTAATACTGAACGTAAATAATGATAAACTTTGAAGTAAAGTTACACAACGGCCTGTGCCTATTGCACAGCTTCATACATTCAAGAAAACGGGAACAGGATACTTAGTGGCTTGGTGCCGGTAAGAAGACGCGACCTACTTTTCTCTTCAAACCACAGACATCATTATAACTTGTTAGCGCCGCATCCCCCGACATTCTATTATTAAAATTTCTTCAACTTGCTTGAGGAACGGAAAGTTATAGTCATTAAATGGGACTGAACTATTCGTTTTTACAGTTGCAACTGTAAACTTTGTGCCACTTAACAATAAGTTATAAAGTAACTAAATGAATTTATTGACAACGTGAAAGTGGATTGAGGTATGTATTTTGTTTTATTGATTGCTACACATTCATTTGTAATTAAAAATGCGTCGGAAAACGATATTGATGACGTTTATTTTTCATCGCACGCCTCCCTGTGTGGCGTCACGTCACGTCGGATGACACGATGACAGCGTTTACAGCCATCATTATTCAAACAACAACTGTTAGCGCTCAATCACGCTCGCAAGCAGCGGGGGGGAATCATAACGAAAACGCCATAAAACCAAGAATTTGAGTTGGCAGCGTGGGGGGGGGGGGGGGTAGTATATCCGGAAGTGTACGTACGGCCCCCGGCCGTATAATGCAGGAGAAACTAACTTGCTAGAATATGTTTACACCTGAGTTTCATACTGACAAATTATTCATTATTTAACTTTCGTAGCCGTTTTTTAAACAGCTGTTTATTCTACTATCGTGAAATGGAAAAGTAAACTAATGAAATGTTATCCTTTCCAGTCAGTAAGTTTATTTTTTTTTCGCTTTTTGTTGACAATATTTAGTTCAAAACAGTGATTCTCAGATATTTTATCCTATATAAAAAAAAACATTAGATTGATTTTATCTACGTAAAGAAATAAACATAGTTGTGCCTGAACCTAGGTAATTTCTCTGTGTAGTATGAAGTGACCATATAAGTAATGGTGCATTGTACTAATGTACAGTAGAGCGCAGCACACGAGCACCGCGCGTAGTACATTCCATCACGTAACGCGATGCACGCGTTGGCATCTGGTAATGAACTACTTGACAAATTAATTGGCGCCCGGCGTGGGGCCACTATAACAGACCGATACTCTCAGATTAGTTAGTAATAAAACAATGTGATATGATATAATGGTGGTGGTTGCGTTAACTACATGCTGAGTGATTAACCTTGCCAGCCCCAAGGCAGTGTTTTTATTTAAATTTTTTATCCCGCTCGAGCCGTTTCTCTAATAGGACAATTCAAAATTGTTACATAAAGAAGAAAATTGTGTTATACAAATTGCCTTTTCTGACAAAGACGGATCATAACGTCAATAAGTGACAGTACTATCCTACATTGAATACAGTTCATTTCATTTTACATATCGTTTACTCTTGCATATAAAAATAACGAAAGAAATAATTTGGACAACAAGTGATTTTAACATTCTTTGTAATATTTACCGATATTATTTTATTTTTGTGTCAAACCGCGCTGCCATACCGAACGGGTTGCTATAGTTGATAATCTTTGCCACAAGTCCGCAACAGTTGCGAAAACGCGGTGTAAAAACACATTAAATAATAACATGAGTTTCCGTTTTAATCGATTTCCATTTATCTAAACAATAGCCAATGCAGCAGTTTATCCAAAGTTTGCAAGCACAATGAGTTGATTCAGCCATTGTGCCACACGCGGCCTCATCTGCCGTGAGTAATGTGCGTCAACTGACATCGTGGTCTAGTAGTCTAGTTGCTCTTCTTAGAATCCAGAGGTACCTGGTTTGATTCTCAGGGGGAAAACATTAAGTTGAAATATTGCAATTTATCACTTTATGAATTTATTTCCACGGCTGTACCACTTGATTGTCTGTAAGAAAGAAGGGGACACGTTAAGGCTCAACGCTCTGCTACGCTGGTAGCACTGACAACAGAGTATCAGGGTTTAGCAGGTCCTTTGTTGACTCAATGTGCTACACAACAGAAGAAGAATTAATGTGCGTCGCATCGTGTCGCGCTGCCACGCTGCACTGTAAGCTGTTTATTACACGCAGCGACAACTATACACAATGTGCTCGGGGATTTATGATCGCCTGGTACCGCATCTGTTGTTTGGGAAATACCATGCAGAAACAACATACATATAATTTACACATATCACGCCTATATCCCTTGCGAGATGGGCAGAGTGCAAACGGCCGTACAAAACAAACATTTTTACCATATTTAACAAATAGATTCGGACGACTCGGTGTTAAATAATTGTGTATCGCAATAGTAGTGACATAAAGTCAGCCTTTCGCCTTAAATTTCAAAATTAATTGTAATCCTGCAGGGACAACATTATTCTATTACAAATAACTATTAAACCTTAACTTGCTTTGCAATTTTTCCGCAGATAGACCTTCAAAATAAGCAAACTAAGTATGTTTTAGAAAATGGTGTGAAGTGAAGAGTATAGAACAATATCTAGGGAAATGATGAGATGGACCGAGTAGGTTAGATAAGCTGGTACCTGGCAAGCTCTAATTGGAACAGTAGTGACCCGTAGCGGCTAATGAGCTGTCGTAGCCATCGTGCAGCCCGTAGCCAAGTGCTACGCATGCTACGGTATAATAGGTAAGTGAAACTGAGAAACTAATGACGAACATTATTCTTAGAATGATTTGGATAAAACCTGTTGTTTTACCTACCTAGTGAATGTTTTTTTTAAGCCAGTTGGTAATATACTAGTCCTCACATAAACTCGTAGTAGTGAGCCGTAACGGTTACTGGTTGGGCGATGTCCATGCAGGGATGCTCCATCTGCGTCAATATCGTATTTAGCGAAACGAACAACTAGCTCCGTTTACAATCAACCCACGATTGTTTGTGTATGGTTTTGCTTTGAATCCAACATGGTCTAGGTATAATTTTTTTTTACTGGGTTGTCAAAGAGACAAATTTTTAACAAAATTATAATTTCACAGGAGTTTTTTATGTATTTTACTTTTCAATGCGGAAAAGTAGGAGAAAAGCATAGAAAAGACAGGAGCAATCAACTTCTTGTGGTCACTATAAAAACCACATTCATACGTTGTTTTAAACTTTCGCGACACACATTATGACTCCAAACACTAAACTGAAGTTCGTACCGCGATATTCGATTTTGTCATAATGTCCAAAATTCAACAAAATCGAATATCGCAGAAAACCTCGTTTGAGTGTTTTGAGTCGCATTTATACGCATGGAAATTTTAGTTTTACAGAAACTAGAGTCAAGAGCAAACCCATCATTAATAAAAAAAAAAAAAAAAAAAAAAAAAAACTGCAAACATCTACCACGAATATTAGATTCGTGATCCGATTATTTAGCACTTGCATACAGATTGAGGTATAATCAGCTTATACACATCCTGCGGGATGCAACCGGTCTCGAGAGCAGCGATATGTTGTGCTTGAAATGTATGTTGAAGTGTAGTAACAATAAAAAATAAAATTATAAGTACTTACTTATTAATGTTCATGTACTGGAGACAGCTGAAAACCAGTGTTGCCTCCTGGCTAGATATACTGAACTTTACGCTTTTTATATCACTGCAGTACAAATGAGTATATTTTGTGGGATAAAATGAAATGCGTTATAACTTTAAGTATTTGGATTTATATATACAAAATTCTTTGTTATAAACATAGTTCCTAATAGTTAAAAATAGTACCTATATGTCTTTAAATCGAATGAATTAATATCAGGAAAAAAGCTGTCAGGTATTTTGTAAACTAAAAAATATGCTTGTAATAAATATACTGTTTCCTCACCGCCTGTTTTCATCGATACCTTATCTCACAGCTAATGTTGTTGTGTCGCTCGGCTCAGACGACGGAGGCAACACTGCAATAACACGCGCTGTTTACCCGCCTAAACGTAGGCTGACACGATAAATAACTTTTAAACAGCTTAGAAAAAAATCTGTTTGTTAAAAATACAACTTTCTATTTTAATCGCAACAACAAGGCGGTTCTCCTACTTGTCGTCCGAAGTTGCGTATTTTTAACGCAAAGGAAATTGCGAATTCTGATCTGATGTAAATA
Source organism: Tuta absoluta (assembly GCA_027580185.1). NCBI lineage: Eukaryota > Metazoa > Arthropoda > Insecta > Lepidoptera > Gelechiidae > Tuta > Tuta absoluta. The sequence continues at coordinate 2,519,048 of JAQAHW010000059.1, forward strand.
CAGCCAAGGTGCGTAACGGATGCGTCTGTCAAATCATTTGGACAGTCGCTTCCATAAACCGCTGCAAACGATCTCAATTTACTATAGTTTGACAGACGCACGGTGCACGTTAAGATAAGCAGCGACGGACGACAAGTGAGAGAATCGTCTTATGTTTTTTGTTTACTCATTTTTAGAACAGTTTGAACAGTATTTCAGAATTCACAGTCCAGTTTATCTTCCGACTTAATTTATATTCTTGAAAGTATATATCTTTCCAATGTTCGAATTGATTTGCGGGGGAAGTTATCTTTTCATGTATTCTGTACTTTATTACCTCCATCAATTCGCCCCTGCTTCAAAGTGCAGGTGTGCAGAGAATAGAAGGAAGCAATATTGGGAATGAGTGGTGTACTTAAGTTAAGTACCTATTGATGTATGTTTTTATTAGTGCCTAATGTTATTAGTGTCTCAAATGGTTTAGTTGGCAGGTTAACAGTAAGCCGCTCACGCCTCTAAGCAGAAACGCCGATATTGTGTCAAGCGAATGCCGAGTGTTGTTAAGCCGACGATGACGTCACAGGCGGCTTTTAAGCATCACGCACACTCAGCGAACATACCTGCGACTGCGTGAGAATCTCACGGTAAAATCTCACAACGTGTGAGTCGACACCAACGAGTCCAAAACTTTGTATTTAAATTTCTTACTTTGTAATTTAAGATCTTAATATCATCGGCAGATATTTGACCGCGATCAGATATCCATTGATTTATTATATTTTTCTAATAAATCGGTACAGTAGCTGTAGATATGATCGTGTGCTTTGTTGAGGGTTTTTTAAATGCTTTATACGATACCATGATCAGTGATCAGTTTGGTAAATATCTTTACATGCGTGTAACATCGACAAGGACAAACTACTTTAAATAAGTTCAAATAATTACTAAAGAAGACCTACTATGTATAGTTACAGCCCCACTCACATACGAGTACTGCTTCATTTTAAACATTACGTTGGTAAAGTCTCTGTGTGAGGTCGAGTGAGGGAGCCGCGGAGAAATATTACTTTGTGTGATTGTGTCTCTGAGAAGAGCTTCCTAGCGGATAAAAAAGAAGATCCAAGCCTTTCACACATTGCTGGAGTACACGTATTTCGCCAACGGACCGTTCATTTAGGAACCTAGATATTTTAGAGTCAGTAAGCATGGAGCGATCTCTCTTCATATGCGACACCAAGTCGTCCAACGACCCGATGAACCCTGATGTCAGAGTTTTTCTACTACTTGTAGCAGACCTCTGACATGGTTATGTTACGATCGCCAAGTAAGTACTCATAGACAGCAACCGGGACCGACGGCTTAACTTGCCCTCCGAAGCACGGAACCATGTTTCTCTTTGGACCATCAGGTGGTTAAGCTTGCAATGTCCTTCGTTAACTGGCTCGATTAACTTACTCGCGCGTTTAGCCTTGTTTGTTTAATCACCAACTGCGTGGTTGATATTGTTCCATCTTCTTCTTCTTCTTTTCGTATGGGACACCGAGTCGTCCAATGACCCGATGAACCCTGGTGTCAGAGTTTTCATAATAGTGTACATTTACAAACATAGGTAAATTTATTTGCTAAAGCATACACTTCATGGTTTTGAATATCCATAAAGTGGAAACAATCTCGGATGATTTCTACAATTAACAAAAGTGTCGAGTAGTTTGTTTCTCGTCAAACGGAGTGTAAACAGCTGATTCCCGGAAGCGCTTGCTTATCCGACAGAGGGCGCTGTTTAATAAAGACAAACCAGGACTCGAGAACAGTCCAACAAAATACCTTCCGTTTAAATTCACAAGCTAAATAACTAATGAAGTTAAATCTTTTGCAAGCGTCACTCTGGAAATATTAAATTGTCATAGAAAATTTATTTTGAATGTTCTTATAATGTTATCTGGCACTTGTCTATCATCATAATTGCTGCCTAACAACCTTCCTAATAAGACGCTTTACGAGTTTGTACATGTAATGATTTGAGCAATTTGAGATAGGACTTTTTTTTCGTGTGGGTACACCGAATCGTCCAACGACCCGATCAACCAACAACAACTAGTAGGCATCTGACATGGTTGTGTTACGACCGCCGTCTAAGTAATCATGAGATAGGACTGATTAATAATTAGTCTATATGGTATATGGAAAAAGAAAACGTTTAGTATTTCTGAGATTAAGACTATATGACACCGACCCGACAAAACACAACCGACTACTTACCACAAATGGAGGCGCTACATTCGCAAAGTTACTCTGTCAAGAGTGTTGCAAACTAGAAGTCTAATAACTAAAACCACACTATTGCAACACGCTAACTTATACACTAAAGAAAATGCTTGAACATGCATTTACTGCAATTGTGAATCATTCAGCAAATGTAATAATAATATGCGCGTAATAATATGCCTATATATATAATTATAATATGCCTTATAATGCGCGTAAATCGTAAATCACGTGACGTCAAATAGCGCGCGAAGACGCCACCCCGTGCTGCGGCAACAAATCGCGTGCGCGCGGATGTAACTAGTATGGCAACAGCGGAAGATGTATTTCTGACAGATTAAACATTACGTTTCATAACACGTGTGATCTTTCAAGTTCTGCTGCTGGCTGTAACTAGCGTAGCTATGTCTGATGACTGCAGAATGACTCTAGCTGACTAGAAGGTATCCAGCACAGAGGCATGAGAAGGGAGTTCATTTTACAGGTTTAACGAGGTTCTAAAATATTCTTAGCTGTATATTCAAATAACATCTTTGAAAATTATCTTGTTTCCTTGAACAATGGCCGAGTCCATTATGCAATGTCGGGCGGGACCGACACAATTTGCCTGCAAAGAGATATTTTCCCGCCATGAAAGTTGCCGGAAGTGTTTTTGAGAGCCGTAATGATTCATTTTCAGGTGCGTTGTTATTCCCGCGTTGTTTGTCGACTGTTCAAAGAGATTACATTATTAATAAACACTCATATTGAAATGGTTTTGAGTAGGTGTTACCTCATATACAAGGTGGCTCGAATAATGACGTCCAGAGAGAAATTTTAATATTGTCTTTAAAAGTTGAATATATATCGGAAACTTCATAAATCGCGGAAAATACATGGAGGTGGACACCCCCAATATAAGGCATTAAAATTGAGTCTTAAGTTGTACTGTTCGATCCACACTGTTTAATCTATTCACCCTGTGGTTTTACTCGAAACTGAATGATTTTTCGTATGCATATTTCACCGTCGCACCTTCTACTAATTTACTTAAACTTTTACATCTTAGTAAAGTTGAAGTCCTCTTTTGAAGTTTCAAGTAGCTTTGAGAATGCTCGGCTGAGTTCTCCGAGCTGGAGTAGTTGAGACAAAGTTGAACTCAGTACCTGAAACTTTGCGGCAGCTCTGTCTATGTCACACGAGCGAGGCGTTTACCACTCGTGCTTGCCTTGCTCGCGCACCTGATACCAGCTACAGTAGCGCAATATATAAGTTCATGCATAAGTCACGTGAGTATTTATACTGACTTTCTCTGGAAATTAATTATAATATAGGCTTAGTTGTACAAAAAAACAAAATGGTTACATCATTTAATTTTTCTCTAGTTTAGCATACTCGTTATTATTACTTGTTTTTTATATTACCTTTGTCAAACTGAGTGTAAATTTGTTTTTCTTACACATTTAATAAATACCAACATGTCATATCTCTTAATAATTTAACTTTTAGTGGAAAAAACACCTAAGAGAGCAACTGAAATAAAGAAATGGGTATACAATAAAAATTTGTAGAACATAACTATTCCTAACTTGAAGTTCACTCTCTCTCTTTTCGTGTGGGACACCGAGTCGTCCAACGACCCAATGAACCCTGGTGTCAGAGTTTTTCAACTACTACTACGAAGTTTACTAAGTAATCCATACTAATATTATAAATCTGACAGTTTGACTAATTAAGATTAAATTTGAAACACAGGTAGAGTATAACCTGTAATAACACATATGCCACTTTTTTCGCAGAAAAACAACTATTGCCTAGGGAAAATGAGTGGCAGCGGGTGAAACCGCTGGGCGGAAATGTAGTTAATCATAGAGTATAACTTTGTTTGTCATATTTCGTGAAAGCCTTTATATCCGAAGAGAAAACAATCTAACCTATAATTTGTTAATCATTCAGGTTTATACTAAAACCTTAAAAGATGCTAAAAAAAAATCCGACTTTCACCATTTTACAACGTTATTCTTTACGGTATAAGCCTTATATTGGGCTCCATTTATTCTATTGTAATGTTCACAAAGATACATTCCAGCCGACACAATCGTTTGGTTTACAACCGCTCCTTTTGTGCGGGATGTTTTAAGCCGGATTTAGCGCAAAAAGGAATGTTTTTATAAGCGAGTGAAGACGAATGAGTAGAATTCGAGAAACAGTCGAACCAGTCAGTGGCCGGCTAATGTCAGCGCTCACCACTTACCGCGAGCAACACGAGCGAGAACAAAACGATGTTGTTACGGACCGCCGGACTAGCACAATGACCGACCCTTTTTCATACAAAGCGAAAAAGTAAAACAGCTATTAATAAAAAAGAAATAACTAACATTCTTTTGTTGGCTACCACGCGATCATGCGACATAAAACGTAAACGAAGCAATCATAAGCGAGAGCTTTTCATGAAGAGATGGCCTAAACACATTTTTGATTCCCGCTAACGTGAGACTGAAACTCGGAGAATTCGGCTTAGCATCTATTCTTCATATAATCACATTCCAGACTGCTAAAAAACAAAGAATCCGACCCTGTACCTGATGTTGTGACGTGATGCAGACAATTTTAATTATCTCGACAGAGCGTCAGAATTTGTTTGCAATTACGATCTTCATACGTGCTCATTAATTACGATGACCCAAATTGTTGTTGTGCGATATATTGAAGCTCGTAAGTACCTATAATATTTCAGTCGAGAAGTTAAACAAAGCTTGTTAGAATAGGCTTTGGCCTGAATTTAGATCAGATATCACGAGCGCGCCAATTTAACTGCCCCTTGGGGGTAATATATCGTACAATGAAAGAAGAATATATATTTATATGTATTTCGATAAACCAAACCTCTACTCAGAGCCAAAAACTGAGAAGGCTTAAATGTAACTTAATGTACAGAATACATACCTTACTAGAATTATTATTCAGAAAAAGATAAACTAATCTTCAAATTCAAATGCAAATTGAAATAAAAGCGAACATTAGTAGTGTTGTACACGCAATTGGCTCATCTCGGGGTGTGGGAGCGGAAGCGATACAAACTTGTGCCATTTGTTTTTATTATCACACTGGAGCTGGAGCAAGCTTCCGGTTTCCGGTGCAATATACACTAGTGTAATGCGGTTGTCTTGATTGCTAGCCCACATAGTGAACTTATTATAAACATGAATTTGCTTAGTCCCGTGTGATGCCGGCTTAGAATAACATCACCTCATTTCTTTCCCATGGGCGTCGTAAGAGGCGACTAAGGGACTCGAGGGTGTGTATTGCAATTTTAGGCGATGGGCTGACAACCTGTCACTATGGCGGTGCACAATTTTCCGAATGACCCTCAAATATTTCTCTGACGTGGCGTAAATGTCCGTTTTTCGCGGCCGTTTGCGCTCTGCCTTTCCCGCAAGGGATTATAGGCGTGATATATGTATGTATGTATGTATGAATATGCTTACCGTACGTGTTTAAAACAATAGTTAACTTAAACAAATAATAACTAAGAAGCTCAAAAACAATGAAGAAAGCGGATATCTGCGGCTCGCTCCATATTTCATGCACTAATAACCACGCGAGCGAGCCGGCTCCTTGCATAATAGCTGCATAAACAAGCAAATGCACTCTCCCCATTGAAGGAAAATGTTAGGCAAAAGTTTTGAACAACATTCATTCACAATATAGAGGAGTTTTGGAAAAACTTTAGTTGGCAAAAGTCGCGCACCTAAGCACAAAGGTAGAACAATAATGTAAATGAATAGAAATGTCGTTATTTCAATCAGGAAAACGGAAGCGATTTCATGACGATTCCTTCAGAAATGAAGTAGGTCGCTCGCATCGTAGAATGTTTTGGGCTTATTCGAGCATTTTCCTGTTTGTGCCATCAGCAGTGCCATTTATGCATATTAAAGAAAGTTTGTGCAAATTAGGCATGTGGGTCAAAATGGATGTGTCTGTTTAATAGATTAAAGCAACTTCTGATACAAGAGCCGGAAACCTTTGAAAGGACCGCGTTTTTTGTGATTTTTTACAAGGAAATTTCATCCAAAGTCCTATAGTTTCTTTATGTTTAACTAACGTTTAGAGGCCTGTTTGATAATTTAAGGGTTTTTTAGAAAATTATTAAGGTTCCAGGTAAAGTCTCGTTTATTTATTATAAAATTTAGGTCTTATTTGCAGTTATTGCAAAAAAACAAACCAACAAAAGTAAGGTTAAATAATATCTTATTAAAGTAAGTTAAAATAATATCTAGCAAAACACTTCACATCGGTGAAACAATTAGGAAAATTTATTATGTATTAAATCTTGCTGCCCGTGTTGCAACAAGATATTCCACTAATATAATTGCTTTTTTGTAGGAAACGGAAAGATGAAAGAAATAGGTATAAAGAGAATTAACCATTTAAAGAATACAAACTCAAGCAGGCAATTAAGTAAGTCCGATGTATGTACACAAGCGAAATGTTGACCTTACTCTTCCATTCCCCCTCCCCCTTCTGCCTCTCCCCCTTCCCCAAGTTTCCAGTTCATTGCCGAACACGCCACTTTGACATAATATTTGGTATTTTCTCTATTTGGTTGACGGCTATTTTCTTGCTTTTCTCCATTTCGCCTGAAAAAATCTTTGATTTAAATTGAATTTTAATATTTGAATACGAATTTGACCCTCAAATAATACGAATAGCTATTTTTACACGACTGCCCAACCAAAAAAAGGGGTGTGATGTTTGTAGAGTTTATGTATGTATATATGTGCGATTCTTTAAAGGACTGAAACTCGTTATGCTCGTTAATTACTCAGCAGATTCAAATGAGAATTGTATCGGAAGCATCCTTCCCGAGTATCATAGGCTAGGCTTTATCTCAGAAAGCAGTCGTGTTTTTAAATTTTTGAATTTCTTATGCTTGCACTTGTTTGATTTTTATTTTTACTCTGCAATACCGTTTCAGCTGTAGCTGTAGGCTTTCCAGTTTTTTTTTCACTTGAGACAGCTACCATGGCTTGGTGGCGGCGACTGCGACAAAAAATGATAAAATGATGCTGAAACCTGCGGTTGCTTGCGTCAGCATCATTTTTATGTTGATCGATTATACAAATAATGGTAGCGATACATTATTTATAGTAGTTATTTTCCTTACTGGTTGTACCAAAATAGGTACACCCTGACAAAACAATTTTGGTCAAATAAAATGGTCGACGATCAAGAATCAGGAATCAAGATAATTTATTTGCCAGAATATAGTTATTATTAGGTTTTAACAATTGAGGAAGTACATAATATTCGGCTTGCATGCAAGCGTGCAAAATATAGAGTAGCAACTAGGTGGTCTTAAAAATCAAATCATTATTATATTTAAAGAATACATGTTACATAACGTAATTAAACAATATGATATTATAAACAACATAAATTAAACAATAGAATACGATGTAGCGTATTAAAATGAGAAGGCACTGGCAGAGAGGCGTATGCTTAACCGACAAGAGCCACGCTCTATAATAATGAGAAAAACATAAATTAAAAACAAGTTGCACGCTAACATGTCTTCAATATTCTAATTAATGTTCTTCATTAGTGAGATGATGTCGCCGGAATCAGATCTTTCTCAAAATTCATACAAAATAACGAGGAGCAGGAAATGAAACCGACTTGTCGTAATATTATTTTGTTTGGCTTCCAAGTAAAAGACAAAAATACGAATGATTTTCGAGGCAAAAATTAAATGATATTTTATTATTAGGACCAAACACTGTTTTGAGAAAATGAAGTTAATTTGAAAGCAATTTATAAAACAGAACAGAAAACTTAGATAATTAGTCGTATCTCTGTGAGGTCTGGCAGGACAGAGTCACAAACGAGCGAGTTTTAGAAATTGTGCAGCTGCCTAATCTTACCTACCTGCTTAAGCAGAGACGATTGCGGTGGCTAGGGCATGTGCACCGGATGGAACCTTCGCGTCTACTACGGCGTGTTCTGCTTGGCGCTGTAGCAAACGCTAAAAGAGGGGTTGGAAGACCTATGCTGCGTTTCAAAGATTGCGCCAAGCGGGACATGGCTGCGTTTAACATTGACCATCAAAGCTGGGAGAAGCTTGCTGAGGATAGGGACGAATGGCGTAAGCGTGTGTTTGATACACGATAATGCCTGGTTTTTTGGTCTCGCTAACAAAAGGCAAAAACGTCATCTAAACATGCATGTGCCAGTCTCAAATTCCACCTTCACTTGTAGAGCGTGCGGAAAATTATGCCGCTCCCGTATCGGCTTATACAGCCATGAAAATTCTTGCCTCAGACACTGATTAAATCGTCTGTCACAGACGTGTGAGGCCAATGATGATGATGTGAGGTCTGTTTTAGTCGTGGTAGTGGAGAATTTTAAGTTTACTTTGCCCCAGCGGCGGCCCTCGGGACTTAGTTCCGAGTTTATTTATCTTGTAACTTCCCGTGACGTAAGTCGGCTCTGATTTACGTTAATATGGATCGTGTAAAGGAAGATTAATCTGCCTTGGGTTCCACGGGGAAATATAAGAGTGTCGTCAGTAGTCATTGCAAAAAGAACAGTATTTTTTATATGTTATTCATTGAGGTTTTCCACATGGTGCGGTAGTACGCGTAGGTCGCGGGGTGGTTGGTTGGCGCAAGGCCAGCAGTCGGCTCGAGGCGCTGCTGACATTGAAACCGCCGCCCGAGAGCGCCGTCAGACGCCACCCCCGCCAGCCAAAACTTTGAGGCTCTGTCTGAACCGAAATGCAATATTAATTAAAATAAGTTGGTTTCCGCCCAGCGATTTACCTGCTGCTACTCATTTTCCCGGGGTTGTTTTTCCGCAGTCAAAAGTGGCCTATGTGTTATTTCAGGTTATATCTTACCTGTGTTTCAAATTGTATCCAAATCGGTCAATCCGTTAGAGCGTGGAGAGGTAACAAACATACATACATACACTCACACTAACTTTCAGATTTATAATATTAGTACGGATTAGAAACTAGCTAACTCCCTTACCGATATATTGCGACTAGATTTATAAAAAATCATAAGTAAAACCTACTTTTGAATAGAACAGACTTTTATTACGATTACTTTTATGTAAGAGGCGGTGACCCCCGTTCCGGTTCATTCCTAGCGCAAAGTTTGTCCCTGGCTGTACAGCGAGGTAACGCCGCTAGCATCTTGGGATCCTTTGCTCCGGGAATGATCCGGGGTGGTGAATTAGACTTAAGTTAAGGTTAGGTACTTTATTTATTTATTTTTTATTATATGACCACCGACATTGATTATGGCATTATGTTCTGAAATAAATGTTTAAACATACCTACTTTTATGTTAATTCAAGATGAATAGTAAATCTTGAATTCATTAGTCTTATTTTACATCTAATATAACAATTTGTCCCGTAATCTTGTCTGGATCTTCTTTATTTGCAGAACACCTGCGTTAGAAGTAGCCTTACCGCTCGACACGGCCGACGCCCGACGCACGCCGCCGTGCGGGCCCCGGAGCCGCGCGAGTAATCCCCCACCGCCGCCGGCACCGCTCTAATAAACATCACCGCACCGCTGTAACTGCGGCCACAGAATAGAACAAAGGTATCTGTGGTCTAGCAAGCTCTTGCACTCACAGCACGTAAGTCGTGGGTTTTAGTTGAAATGTTGGCACAGAATGTAATAACTTACACTTCGATTCATCGGGTTACTTGTCTAGATATGGCCTACAATAATAGTTACAAAGTTAAAATGGCGTAGCAAATTGCTACGACATTGTATTTGGAATCAATGGTGAGTTTTCACCAAAGTAAGTCGGTCCCGGTTGCTTTCTATGATTACTTAGACGGCAGTCGTTACATAACTATGTCAGAGGCCTACTACTAACCAGGGTACATCGGGCCGTTGGACGACTCTGTGTCCCACTCGAAAAGAAGGAAGAAGATACCTATATCAAGATACTTATATGGAGTTTTCTTTCATTGCTATTTTTTCACTTTACGCAGCTATTTTCTACCGTCAAAATAATGATCGTAAAATATCAATTATATAACTCTCCAAAGCAAATTAAATAGCACCACTTGTAAATACCATTTAATTTGGACAATGGTTTACACGAGTGGAGACTGGCGCCTGAAATAGACGAGAGTCTGTGCTTCAGGTTCACTAGGGCCCCAGATGTACTCCCCGGATGTTTACCAATTTAATTTTATTTAATTTAAATTCGATTATAAATAATAAAAATGCAAAATCTTATTGATCATAAAAATTTAAAATAATGAGTGTGATTGTGTGTATGCGTTAGGTACATGTATTCAAGTGTGTATTATATTTTTGTTAATTATGCAGTATTGTTGCGTTCTATTGTAATTGTAGTTTTTCTTTTTGTAAATGTACTAATAAAAAAATTACTATGTAAAGTTATGTAGTAGCTCTTCAGTATCAAAGTAAGTAAGATGTTATCTTTTGTTTGCATTTAAATAATATATGTTATGAATTGTTTTATTAAAAAGATACGAGGCAAAGGAGTTTAATGAATATATGGCTAAATACCGTTTCAGGAATAAATTTTCTGTTTCTTTATTTGTAAAATTGATGGTGAGTTAGGTGTGTTTTTGTGTTGGCAAATAATATCAAACAGTAAAAATAATTGACGGACCGTTAGTACCTGACAAAATTGGAAGAAGAGATTGATGCGTTGTAAGTAGGGCTTGAATGTTGCAACTTAGAAAAATTTCCTCAGAGTTCTTTATAGTGTTATGAGGCAAGTTTTGGTTGCGCCACCCCATGTCGTTATTCAGTTAATTGTCAGCGACTGGAAAAGGGCACAGTATACCATTTTGAGGATTTTAAAAACTGCAATGTGTCGTTGAACATGATTTTCGAAAACAAGTATAAGCGTTAGTATTTCAGCTGCTATATATAAAATATGTTCCTTGAAACAAATCAATTTGAACTCTCAAATACTTAATTGTGTTGGTTCTCTGTGTAGTTTAAGGCAAAAACATGATGCATCTTTGGCATGTGGTTAATGTGCTACAACTGTAAGCGTTGCAAAAACCGTATCAAGTAGTTCACGTACTTACAATAGAACAGTTAAAGATGGTATATTATGCTTTAATTGAATCGAAACTTAGATACAGTATTAAATTTTGGGGAAATAGTTACAAATATAATATTAATAAAGCCTTTGTTGCCCAAAAACGAGCTATTCGTACCATGGTTCGTATTCCTCCTTGGGAGAGTTGCAAAGAACATCAAGGAATTGAACATTTTGACTGTGCCTAGTTTATACATTATGGTTTTGCTTACGGATCTAGTCAGGCAGAAACATATTTTTGAGTCTGATGAAGAGATGGCGTTCAGAGTTAAAACCCGTAGGAAGGACCTGAACTATATCATTCAACCACAGCTGGAAGTAGTCAAACATTGTGCTCGATATCAGTCTGTTAAATTCTATAACAGATTACCTACAGAAATGAAAACTATAAATAAATTGAATATTTTCAAACAGAAATTAAGAGCACTTCTATTAGAAAGGTGTTGTTACAATTAAGATGACTTTTAATGTGTTAAATTTGATAATTCTGTTATAAATTAATTTAGTGTCTACGCGTATTATTAGGATAGTTAATTTGTATTTTCGTTGTTTAAGCTATATGACATGTTATGTAAATTTTCAATTTAAGTAATGAAAACATCGTTTTTTTTTGTGATTGTTACTAATTTATTAATTTTATGTTATACTGTCTGTGACCCTATTTAAATATTATGCGAAATTTATTAATAATGATTGGTTGATTATAATTATTTAAGTAAAATGTAATTTCGAACACAATGTATATTGTTGCGAATAAAGAACTTGAACTTGAATAGAAAATGTTGAATATTTTAGTATGTCTTCGTTTAAGGAAAGGTAACTCGAGAAAAACCAGTCGGTTACTAAACATTGGGCAGACAAAAGATTCGCTACAATTGTTACCCGTAAAAATTAAAGGTGTCTCTTCGACAAAAGATATAATTTTACCGTTCCTGAGACTAAATGCTAAAAATAATGTGGAACCTAGAACGCTGCCTTGAGGTACCCCAACTGGAGGTACATCTAAATCAGTCCTAATCACTTAAAATTTCTATTCATGAGGTAGTTTCTTAGAAGAGAGAGTTGCCTGCCGAAAATGAGACGCTATTACTGCGACTTCACTGTCTGTCCGTCCGTCCATCTGTCACCAGGAAATCACTATAAAGAGAGAGTTACAGACGCTAATAATTTATATTATCGCTATAACAACAAATACCATTTTTTAATACAATGAGCATTAAGGGGGCCCATACAAAAATAAAATATTTTTTTAATTTTATCAGTAATGGTTCGGAAGCTGCATCTCATGAACCGTAATAATCAGACAGTTGGATTCGAATATGTATTATGGTTGCCGTCATACACTAAATATAAAATAACGGGTAATTTTTTCGCTATTTTTTATAACCACAAACATAAAAGTATTTAAATTTACGTGCTCAAGTCCGATTTGCGCTTGGCCGGTTTTTTGTGCAGCACGTCACGTACTGGTGCTTGAAAAGTTGGCGCAATGTGCTAGGAATTTACTTTGTCTTAGCAACTCCGCCAGTGGACCGATGGAAAAAAAAAAATTACATTTACGTTATTGAAGCACTTCCAGTAGCCACGAGGATATCCTAGGAATCCTTTATTTTCTAACTAGTTTTTTAAGTCGTTTTTATTTTTTGCATAAAGAAGTTCCTTGAATAAAAAGTCATATACATTTATATAACTAGTACATTTATATAATTTGTTGCTCAAATTCACTACATTGCTAAAATAGTAAGTTATATTTATATTTTAATGCATTCTAGAGTGAGCTGGTAATGGAAGCCAGTACCTACTCGTCTCTAAAATCGGTTACGTGAAAATGTAGCGTCACTATATCTATTAATTAAATCATTTTAGTGAACTGTGCGTGGCTGAATCCTAAAAGCAAACCTAATGTTACATATAAGTACGTTTGGAAGTAAAGTATTCTTTTTGGTATAAAATGACATAATTTTTTTAAGAGAAGTGCTTAAAAAATTTGGATGGGGTCACGGATCTCACAGGTCTGTTGTAAAAAAAAAAGGTGTGGGCAGAGACGCAAAACACTAAGAGACCTGTATCACTGCGTGTCTTCACAGATGCTTCATAATACCAGATATTTTAAAATGAAGCAAATGTGTCTAATACATAATACAGTGAGCCATAAACGGCGCGGCGATTACGAGCGATTTAGTTCGGAGGCTGTTCGTGATCCGGCTTACACACAATACAGCGAGCGCCAGCCGCATCACTGAATACAATACAATAATAAGCTTAAATACTTACTGCAACATATGAAGTGAATCATAGCTTGGGTTAAGCACTGGTAATAATTCAATTACATATTGTATGTACCTAATTACATTTCAATAACGAAAGCATTAGAAAAGTGTAACAATGGTTTCTTGTCAGTATTTAATTTAACTGCCGATGTGGCGGATGGTGATGTGACTGACTGCGGCGCAAAGGTTCGGGGTTCGATTCCCAATAGGACACTCACAAAGTCGATACTATCACTTCGTGAATTTATTTCCACTTTGGTTAGGATATTGCAGGCTGAACCACCTGATTGTCCGTAAGCATGATGGTTCCCTGCTTCGGAGGGCACGTTAAGCCGTCGGTCCCAGTTGCTGTCTATGATTACTTAGACGGAGGTTTTACACAACCATGTCAGAGGACTACTAGTAGTAGTAGGCGGTTGAAAAACTCTGATACGAGGGTTCTTCTTGTCGTTCGTTAAGTCGATGTTCCACACGAAAGAAGATTTATGTATTTTTTACAAAAGAATAAGAAAACAGAAACCACAGAAATATGCTGACTAGACGGCAAGTAAAAACACTGGACGGACCTCTAGGTATTCGAAAGTTTGGTTCTATTTATTTAAATATATATACATAATTTTATTATTAAACGAACAAGTATCACTCATGATGTGGGTTTACACGACTTACTTTACTTGTTTTTTAGTTGGTAGAGAGTTTATCCCTCTTAGTTTCGGCAGCTTACGGCAGCCTTCTTCACGGAGGTCGACAGATCACATACGCCCGCCCGTCAGCTGTGACATATATTTACGCCTCTCTCCTGGAGACGTAGCCAGAGTCATGAAGAGTCTGATTTTGGTAGACGCTACGTACATTTTTTCATGTGCTCGATGAACTAAGTCGATGACTTTTGCAAGAATCATAAGAGTTATTTGTTCTATGAGTAGTTACTTCGGAACTGCGGGATATATCAAGGCAATCAGAAATGCTTATGAGGTTCTCATTATACCCGTGATACGTTATTCTTTGTTTTCTTAGAGTAACATTAACATTACAAGACCTCAGCTTGTTAGAAGTATAGATGATCGTCGCGACGCAGGTGGAGTGTTTTTTTCCCTCGGAAGCTTTGAGGACATGCAGGATTTAAATTTACATTTACATTCGATATAATGTGGATATTACATAACGTGTTAACGTGGCACGAAAACATCGTCACAGTCCAAGTCATAACTTTGTTGGCATATATAGAGCACAATAGAAAATGTCTATTATAAAGGAAAGATCTTCTGACATGCAACACTTTTTACTAGATAAAGACATTTTTTCTATTAAATTATTTTCCATACAAAATGAATCAGGGCGTGTAATGCTCTGCAGCCAGCCTCTGCATAAATGATTGGTATACATCGCTGGCAAAGGAAAAGCAAGAAAGTTTACTCTGGCCTTGAATGTAGCAGTGTATCACATATTTAAGTTAATTTCGTACTATGTGCCTCCTGGTTAAAGGGTCTTGCTTTTTCTGCGAGTCCAAATTTAACCCTCTTTAATTTAATTTAATTAGGATAAGTATCCTGTTTTCTTAATCCAACGAAATGTGATCTTAGTATGAGATGGATGAATCTTTACGATTTACATAAACAACTTACTTAAGTATATTTTATTGAAAAAGCATTTAATGGACAGATGCATGAATAAAACACATACTTGATTTTGCTACGTGTTGTGATGAATAATTTGCTTTAGTTGTTTTATTTCTCTTCACTGTGCAAGTTTCCATATAACAAGAAGAAATCTGCAAAATGCTGCTCATTAGCTTCTCTTTCATTATCGTAAAACTGTTCCAATCTCAGATTGCTCTGATTAAAGCTCTGTCTTCCGAGAATAAGAGGAGATGAGATTCTAATTACGTTGAATCTACTTTCTGTAATATTATTATTAGACGCGATCGTTCACAGATGCGCCATTCTATTTTCCTGGTATTATAAAGCTTGATCCATTTTGCGCAAACTTTAACAATTTTATAACATGATCAGGTACTTATATTTTTGATTTTGCTTGTTTGAAATTGCTGCTTTGAGATGAAGTCATTTACAGTTGAAAGTCCTCAAACAAAGGACAAAATTATGTTTTGCAGATATCTATACAACCAACTATATCGTAAGGTGGTGCTCTGAAAAAAAAACACAGGTGGAGCTAAATAATTAAATTCAATTGAATAAACACGTGGAGTGAAAAGGGTTACAGTAAGCAATTTAAACTCATGAGAAAGGCGTGAAGAGGGAATGAGTAAATTATGAACACGTAAATCCCGGTTGTCTTATTTAATTAAATTGAAATAAATTCCGGTTTAATTTTGTGTACCTATAAATTAATTATATCGAAAATAAACCTTTTTAGAGAACGATTTTCAGCGCTTATTATCTACAAAATCTATTGTAGACATTGGCAGAATTGTCTTACTAGTAGAGGTGAAAAGTTGCGTGAACCACACGCAGGCAAATTCATTCATTACTCGTGCTTTTGAATCACTCACTCTTGCTACGCTCGTGATTACATTTTAGTATTATTTGCTTACTAGGATTTCGAAATTAGGACTCGAAGCAAAACTAAACTTTGCTCTCTAGTTGTACTAATAAATACAATCAAATAGCGGCAAATCATCATTCTAGTAATTTACACCTGTTTGTTTAGCTTACATTTTTTATAGAGTTTATAATATATATTCAAATAGAAAATAAAATAAAAATTCAAATAAAAACATGATTTATATACACAATTTTCCGAATAACCCTTAAATATTTGTCAGACGTGGCGTAAATGTCCGTTTTTGCGGTTGTTTACACCGCAAAGGATTATAGGCGTGATATTTGTATGTATGTATGATTTAAATAGCTATAATTTGATACCATATACGTATTTAGTAAACAAGTAGTAGTGTAACTTTACATTTAATCATATTATTAGTATTAATAGAAAATACTGATATTGTGATGAAAATGATTCGTTGTAACATTATTTAATTAAGGATCATGACAATCGTAGTTTTATTATACCGCTAGATAATGTTTTTTTTTTTCTCAAAAATTGTCATTGTTATTACGAAATATGAACGTACAACCATTTTCAAGTACATAAAGGCTTATAATGTTTTTGCCTATTAGGTACTATGCCACACAAATTTCGACTAAAAACGATACCGTTATTTGGAGGCTTTTACGTTCAATATTGATAAAACATTGGCGCTCGTAACACAAAAGCTTTTGCCAGTACAGCCAGGCTTGTAAAATACCTAGGTATTTTATTACTGATAGGTAGGTACGACCTTACGCAAAAATAACACCGTTTAAAAGAAATAACCTCGACCGTGGTTTTAGCGTCTCCAAAATTAAATTTGTAGACTAGTTATAAAAATATTTCCATAAAAATGAGAGAATTTTCGAAAGAGGTTTCCATTTAAGAACAATAATATTATGAGACAAATAATTTTATTCAATGTAGGATAGTACTATCAATTAATGACGTCATGGTCCGTCATTGAAAATACAATAAATTAGTGTAACCCAATTTCTTGATAGAAAACTGGCTCAGGCGGAATAAACAAATGAAATAAAGGCACTGCGTCGGGGTTTGCCAGGTGAATACATAAGACTTACTTTCTTACACCAATTTAACCGTACGAGTGCTAATCCATAGTAAGTAAAACATAATTATCAGCTGGCCTAGGATGGCCTGTGTACTACGTGATGAAATAGCACTTCATCAAGTAGCTGTGTGAATTATACGACCCAAAGCACCTGTGTCAAGGTCAGGACTAACTCAATGTGTCGTATTAGGCTGAAGGTACCTCATCTGTGATGAAAACGTTCTGGGATGTCGGGACGAAGCAATACAAGGTGCCATAAAAAACTAACATTCTCTACGATTTAGTACGACGTTCTTTAGATATTTATTTTTGGCATTTACATTTTTTTCTGTTGTTTATATCTAAGTCTTACTTTTGCAAAAAATATTCTTGCTACTTAATACTGTTTCTTATTTTGAATCCTTAAAACGTGCCACATAACAAAATGTTGCATGCAAAAAGTTCTGAATTATAAAATACGTCTGCATTAGCGCGCTGGCTGCATACCCGACCGGCGCGGGGATGCTTCTGGCTTTTCTTTTGCCGCAATTAGCTAACAGATTCTTTTATAATACCTACTCATTAAGTACAAACTTTGGTTTTGTCTGCTCTGCTGGTATTTTTCATAGGAGTAGACAGTCAGATTTTTGGAGTAAAACAGTTTTCAAGCATTTATGGCGGTTGCATTAGCAAGGCACAAGTAACTGACTCAGGTACATCAAATACAATGAAAGGGTACTAAAAGAAGCCTTACAGATGTAGTTGTAGTCAGCGATTGACCATATCCTACGGGAAAACTGACACTGTGATGAATTAGTTCTATATTTGTTCTATCTAAATATATTGTCGTAAAAGGAAACAGATAAATTATTAACAGTCTTTTCTTAAACCTTGTAACAGCAGCTATTAGTTAAAAAATACACACCTAGTTGATAAGTATTAATATTCTAACTGTATTTATCTAGATAAGTATTTTTTTTATTAATTGTGAGTTTGCTCTTGACTCTAGTCTAGGTCATAGGACAGAGACAGAGTAATTTTCATGAATCGAGTGAGCAGTACTCACTTCTGGCCGAGATATTTGACATTACTGTCAGTAGAGAGCACCAGCCTAAATGCTGTGGTGTTTAGCGTAACGAGGCCGATACCACTCCGCGTAACGATCTCTTCCAGCCACTGAGCTAATTGCAAATGGCCATATTGTTGCGGTTTCATTGCTAACTGGGCTCTAGTAGTAACTAACGCTGAGATGAGTGTTTCATGTTTGAGCACGTGCTAATACAAATAATACTTTCTTGACTATTCATTGTAGTCAAGTTGATTAAAATCTAATAAACTAATTGAACCCCGCTCGCAGCTTGTAAGTATTGACAGATTGAGAGGTTATTCACCAGCTGCTCAAAGACAATATATATTCAATACCAAACCAATATAAAGCGTTCGCTAACTTCGCTAATTTGTCGAAATAAACGTCACACCTAACTGAGCAAATACGATAAGTACACCGCTTTAATATATTATCCCTACCCTATGTTTTAATATATTATCTATCGATGTCAACAGAATTACCCCATAATAAAAGTTCATAGTTAAGGATGGAAGACACATGATGCCGTAAAACGGCCTGCGTAGATATAGTATGCCTTATTTTTTAAGGCAAACACGAATCTATTACAAATGGTGTTTTCGAATTTAAATTTCTGTCAACGTAAACACCCAAGAACTTTAAATTTTTTACCTCCTATAATATCCTGTCCTAGTATTTAATTGTAAAAAAATCTGGTTGTTCTTGCAATGTCTTTGAATCTCCACAATTTACTTTTGTCCACTGAGATAACTTGAAATTTTATCATAAACTGAACTTCTGACTCAAATTATGTAAAAAAAAAATTAACATAAGGACTTAAAATAAGGACAGATACAGATAGTTTACTATTCATGCAAACGATTTAATTTTTTAACCTATTTGCCGCTTCTGTGTTCTCATGCCTTTACGGAAGCCATTTTGTTGTTTGTAAGTATTTTGTTTGATTCAAAATAATTTACTAACTTACTGTCAATACACATTTCTAACATTTTTGAAAAAATGGCGTCAAAGCTACGGGTCTTAATATGCCCAAACATTCCAAATCTCTTTTCTTATGAACGGGTTTAACTTAAAAAAAAATTTGACAGTCAAAAAACACTTATTAATAACTTTCTGGCGCATAATGCCTGAGAAATCAGATCTTTTATCAAAACGGTAGTGTAATAAGTAATGTTTTACCTATTCCTTTTACGGATTCAGTTACCTACGCAGTCGAAGTAACAATCAGGCCAATAAGTGAAACTTATGCCTCTGGGTGTTTTCCATCATTTTGCCCATTAGAAGTACCTAGCTTTTGAAAATCGGTCAATTAGGCCAAAGAATTCGAAGCTTTTTCGTAATAATATGTTAATAATTATTATTAAACGTACAAAAATGAGTTATATCTTTGATCTCTCTGTCGTATTAGATTGATTTCTCTGGCAATTTTTTTAGACAACGTTTAAAGCCAATCTATTATTGTTTAGCATTTTGAGGTCTGTATCAAATATTTATTTTGTATACTTGCAATAACCTTAAAATTGAAATTCCCCGGAGAAATCATGCGAATACGCAAGGTTTTGCAAAACTCCCACCACCACATGAGCCATAATATACCCGTGTACAAAATGTAGGCTTACGAATTTTTTTTACCTACATTCATTGTTGGCCATATTTAATCGTTATTTTACACGAACAAAGGCGTTTTACTTTTTTGTTGCCGTTTCATGAAAAATTTAAAAACAGAATATTTATAAACGAATGGAAAGGCGGCGTAAAATTCATTTGAAAATAAATTGAGATGTAATTTCACGGACGTCGTTAAAAGAATGAACGACCTAAATGAGTTTTAATATTTTATTCTTTGGAATCAGAAATCAACCTTACAAAATTAACAAGTAAATTAATGTTTGTTCAGGCTTCAGTTGTGATGTAGTTGAGGTTGATTTTTTCATAAAAAGTAATTATTTTGGTTTTATTGATGATGATTTTGGTCTGCACCTCCGTCAATATTTTTAACTGTTTGACGGCCGATGTGGCGTAGTCGTATTGCAACTGCAGGTTCCGGGTTCGATTCTCGGTGGGGCACTCACAAAGTCAGTATTTATCGCTTTGTGAATTTGTTACCAGTCTGGCAAGGACTTTGCAAGCTGAACCACCTAATTGCCTGAAAAGAAAGATGGTTCCGTGCCTTAGAAAGCACGTTAAGCGTCGGTCTTGGTTGCAGTCTATGATTACTTAGACGACGGTCGTTACACAACCATGTCAGAGGCCTACTATTTGTAGAAGGTGATTAAAAACTCTCGACACCAGGGTTCATCGGGTCGTTGAACTTGGTGTTACACACATAAAGAATAAGAACTGTTTGCAACACATATACATAGATGTTTCATCATCATCATCATCATCAGCCTATTGCAGTCCACTGCTGGACGTAGGCCTCCCCCAGGATTACTACAAAGATTTTTTTTAACCTAAGTAGTTAGATTTCTTTCCCGTGGGAGTCGTAAAAGGTCACTACGGAACTCGAGGGTGTGTATTGCAATTTGAGGCGATGGGCTGACAACCTGTCACTATGGCGATACACAATTTTCCATAATATGTCAGACGTGGCGTAAATGACCGTTTTGCGGCCGTTTACGCACTGCCTACCCCGCATGGTGTAAATTAAAATTATAGGCTTATTATATGTATGTGTATGTATCTAAATCGGATAAATGTAATGTAAATATAATGATGGTGTCGTAGTTAAATTATAATCCGATAGATGTCAGCAGGTGCATCTTGACCTCATACCTTATACAGTTTTGAACTACTTAAAATGAAATAATTTAATAAAATCCTCGATTTTCTAGCTTTTTAATAATATGAGCCAATTTTATTACATTCATGAGCAGTACAAATAACACGAAAAAAAAATCTCGTAACTTAATTTAAAAGTTTAGTCGCAAACAAAGGATGAACAAAGTTATAATAAACTGTAAGTGCTCGCGACGGAAATAACATTATGGTAACTTGGAAAAGAAAAACGTTTTCTTTTTTGTCCCGTCTTTCACTGCAGAGAACGCCTTTCATAAGTGTGATTTCAGACATGCTGCGAGGCTTGCTGTAGTTAACATTGTTATAATATGTTTGTAAATTTGTGACGGCATGCGTTTTCGATAGATAATTACGAAGATACGAATCATGCATGATTAGCGATGCAAGAAAAGAAATGACAAAGAACACGTGAACACATTAGATCAAATTATTATATTATTAACTTGAGTTTTAAAAGTGCAAATTAAAGTAGTGAAAACGAAAAAAAAACATGATGAGTTTTCACTAGTTATTGTTCATTACTCAGCCGTCAGTCGTCTGTTCTGCTGGACCATCACTTCAGAAACATATAATATTATGTTTATTACGAGATCTTTATTATTTAAATGTATTTTTGTTTACTATCATCAGTACCTAAAGTAGTTATGTGGCATTGCAATTATTTCATTTGGTTCCGAGTACTAGGTTACTAAACAAACTCACACACCATCTCACCCAATTCCGGGTATCCACAATCACAAGCTGTTGTATAGCGGAAAGTAAACATGATGTGTAAGTACACATACACACACACATACTTACCTGCGTTGTCCGTGTGTGCGCTTGATTAAGGACCTCACAAACTTGCGAAGAGCGAGGAAATCTGAAAACGTGTTCCAAAGTTGGAGATAGGCAATTAATTGAGTTTAAAGCTAAGTTTTCCTCAGAGCCAACCATGGAATTGAAATAGTTATAACCTAGTTATACAACATATTTTTTTAACATCGGTAATAATAGTATATTATTAGAGATCTGTGATAATAGGTAGTAATAAATGTATTCCGTTGGTATAACCATGTGGTCCCATTGTCCGCGGTGACCGTTACTAGTTTTACTTCTCGTTGTCACCGTTATGGAGATAGGGCTAAAAGAGACAATCGATAAGCATAATTACACATGCTGTTTTCCCCTTTAAACCAAATTTTGGCAGGTAGGACTAGGTGTGGCATGGTAAACTATTGATTCTTCCTGTCCCACCTTGCGTCACCCTCAACAGGGACTCACCCACCGGGGACAACAAGAAGTACAGTCGGTTGTAGCACATAAGGTACCAGGGCTACTCCAAAAGAACTTGATTATTTTTGTACCCAGTAATATTTTTTTCTTGAAATTAATATGCATTAGTAGAAAATCACATATTTTATGAGAATAAATTTAAAATTTAATTATGTAATAACATGGGATACAAATAATTCAGTTCTTTTGAAATGCCCCTGGTACCTTCTGTGCTATAACCGACTGTACTATAAAAAAATCCGTTGTCTCCGCTCTATGTGTCCAAGGTCACTAGGTACAATGGAACCACATAGGAATAAACAAGTCAATTCTTTGGATTTCATTATTGTTTTGATCTTAGAAGTACGTTATAAACAATAAAAAAGAAAATTGCAAAAATCAAAGCAATAAAATTTCAAGTGAACAAATAACAGTAAGTAGCAAAACAAGTCAGTGGCATAATAGTTAAAGTTGCAAATATCTTGTTTGAGAACTGCGATTATTTAGTTATCAGGACCAAAACTCAATGATAGGCAAGTGCCTTTATCACAATATTGATCGCAATATTTTTTCCGTTCTCGATAAGCATGACTCAGTTCAAAGGCGTTAAAATATATTTTCAATCCTTTTCTTGGCTACTTTCATAAAATACGTTTAATACAATTTCAATTACGAAGGTTCAATATTCAATGAGAGTGAGTCAATAGCAACAAGGGATTGACCATCTGATCGACTTTGAGAACATTGGACTCTGTTTTGATGTAATATGTATGAGATTGAACAAGGGTATCGTGTTCTGATCTCCGGACGGTGATTATTGCGTGCGATGTGACACTGAGAGGGCGGAGGTCCCGCGGGGGCTGTGAGGATGTCGGGGCTGGTGATACGTTTCAACCTATAGATTGTAAAGATGTCAGTTGGCTAACAGGAAATTATGCAATTTGATTTCTGCTCTCTCTTTTCGTGTGGGACACTGAGTCGTTCAACGACCCGATTAACCCTGGTGTCGGCGTTTTTCAACTTACTACTACTATTTCTGCTAGGAATACTTGATACAGTGAATAAAATGTAATTAGAAATACGGAAAATTTATATTGAAAGAGCTGTAAAAATACTGATACCATGATATTATTTGTTTCAAATATTGTTGTGTTGTGTTCACCAAAGCAAAGCAACACAGTGGCGTCATAACATCGCTGGAAGCCAGATGAGCAACAGCTTGCAAATCACTCATCTAATAAATACCACACTGCATAATTAAATGACAAACAAAATGCCAAGAAATACACAAAGGTAACTGTGTAGCGACCTCTGGGAGCTACTACAAGAAGCTTTATCAGATGGTTCACAAGTAAACAAGACGTAAAAGAAAAGTTCTAAACATATCCGCTAGATCGCGCCATGAAACAGATTGGCAGAGAACCTTGGGCTTGAAACGCGGTATCGAAGTGTTCACCATGTTCGACGCACACTTCATACTTATAATACAAGTTCTATTTATATTCACAACACCCGGCCAGGCAGGGTAACTACTATATTCCCGACACAACTTGCACCCCTATTTTCTGTTTATGAGCATGATTCCTGTCACTCGTCAATGCCATATGTGTGATAAACTATACAGTTCATATAAAAGCCCATGTGTTTGCTGAAAGACCCGGGAGTTTCTGTTTGTGTTTTGTTGCAACCAGCAGTAGTTTATGCAGACGCGGGTCGAGCCTAGCTTTGCTGTGGTTTTAATTTCCTCACGCGCTTCTGTTACCAAAACGAATGAAAATCCAAGCATTCTCATCTTGTTATTTTAAAAACTCTCATACCTTTGTTAATCTTTTTATTCCTGTATCTGAAATTCCCAACATTTAAAAACAAAACGGCCAAGTTAGTGCACGAAGGGTTCCGTACCATTATCTATAAAAACGCGCAAAAACACGTGTTTTGTATGGCAGCCCTTTATATTTATTTGCTTGTTTATGTCATCGGTCCATCTGGCCGGTAGTCGCCTATCGCTATGCTTGCCGTGGCGTGGCCTCCACTCGAGAACCCACTCACTCCACCGTTCATCGGTTCTACGACAGATGTGCCCAGCACACTGCCACTTCAGTTTGCTGAAATACAATTACGAATATTTTGCTAATATTCGAAAGTTAAATATTTTAGTTATTATTATTTTAGTTAGATAATTTATGTGTAAAAGATATATTTTATATATACTCATACACACACATATCACGCATATTATTCCTTGCGGGGTAGGCAGAGCGTAGACGGCAAAAAATAGCCATTTATGCCACGTCTGACGAATATTCGAGGGTCATTCGGAAAATTATCGCCTGAAATTGAAATACACACCCACTCCCTCGTGTCCCTTAGTCGCCTCTTACGACTCCCACGGGAAAAAAATGAGGTGATGATATTCTAAGCCATCATCCCAAGGGCAATACACTTTGCATATATTTTATGCGATGCAATATGGAGAATGGATTTGCAAAAATTTACCCAGGTTTCATAATTTTAAGCCACAGTTTTCACGTACCTACCCGCAAAACATGTGTATCTTAATGTAGAAAAAATCCTGTACTTATTACGATAAATAAATAAATATTGTTATTTATTACGGTACGTCATCCACATGTTTAGTTATACTCGTAATCAAGCCCGTACTCCGCAAATATTTGGTTAGGGATTATGTCAGAAAATTTGAACAGGGATAAGATAACGTAAAAGGACCCACCCTGTAGGGATGTAGGGCGGCGACCAAACAAAAACAGGATAGCTGTAATTCACCGGAAACGATTGAAGCGTGGAGCGTGCTCACAAACACATCGAACACTCGTTAGAGGGACGAAGTATGTAAATATAACATAAACGGATATAGGACATACGAGTATAGTAACGAAATAAAATATTATGTAAGTAGAATATAGATGCAAACCTATCTACGAGTACATGTTCACGGACGAGTTTCTTTCCTGTCTCATATTCCATTGCTTTGAATAAGTACGATGATTTGAGCAATAAACTACATTTCAGGAAGGTATCGTTGAAGTGCAGCTATGTTTTGGCATTGCGCCAACTAGTAAGTCTGATCGAATTCAGTCAGTTACGTGATTTCTACAGTCTGGATATTGTGAAGGTTACCAGAATTAGTATGATATTCTTTTGGAATAAAATCTAAATATGGGTTCTGTAAACACCAGCTTAACCAATAAACCCAAAAAATGGATCATGGGATAAGGGAGCACTTGTTAGCTGAGACTTTTGAGTACTTACGTGGCCCTGATACCGTCTTGAGCGGAGCGCGACTATCGACGCAGATTCCTACCAGCGGATGTGTATTATATTAAAGGTTAGATAAGTCCCTTTCATATCTACTAACCAAAGTTTATGGATATCCTAAAAGGTCTGAAAAATCTCCTATTTCGGGGTATTAAAACCTAAAGACAGTTCAGAAATAGAAAAAAATATGACGATAAAATAAAATATTCGAAAACCGGGCTCAAGGACCGGGGACAGGTGTTGTGGGCTGAAGGAGGGGGGAGGGGAGGGTCAGATCAGGTTGGTCTGTTTAACATGCCGCTGGTTCGGGCTCGCTCGAGGCGGTCGCTATTTGCTACTACTACATCTCAGATACAATACACGACTTATTGGTAAATTACGTGTCTGACAAGAGTATTGTATAGACTTAAGCCGAACGGGCTATTTGGTTTATTATTTATGTGGGCCACACATTTATATTAATAACATCTCCCCCTAAATACTACATACATATATCAAGCCTATAATCCCTTGCGGGGTAGGCAGAGCGCAAACGGCCGCAAAACGGTTATTTACGCCACGTCTGACAAATATTGACAGGTTGTCAGCCCATCGCCTAAAATTACAATACACACCCTCGAGTCCCTTAGTTGCCTCTTACAACTCCCACGGGAAAGAAATGGGGTGATGCTATTCTAAGCCGGCATCACACGGCGGTTCCCTTAAATACTGACCCTAAATTAAGATTATTATCTATCAGTATTTTCCCCTAAATACTGATATATAATAATCTTAATTTTGGGTGCTACATTTCAAAAACACGTCAACATGTTGAATAATTTTTTGAATAGAACTTGCAATATTTCCCACGGGAAGGGTTTTGACCTACGACTCACGCTATTAGTGCTCCACGAATGGGACAACGCGGCTCTTCTGCCGTTGGTGCAATTATACAAGTGTTTCTTAATGCCAGTAATGCATGTTCAAACCCTGCCTGCGGTGCAATTTTGTAAGTTTTATAAACTAGCTAGCTATTTCTATTCATAGTACTAGTTGGTCATATAACGATACTCGTGTGTGAGCTCTCGAGGCTATGTAGTGCTATGTTTACGAGCGCTTACGAGCAATATCTGCGGGAGAGCCGGGATTGCGCCACTGAAATACCAGTATCAAAGTTTCCGTTGCATTTGCAATTGCTACAACTTCACAATATTGGCATACATGTAACTCATTATAACAAAAACAGTTAGAAACAAACAGAAAAATAGTTTTTGATAACGGCTAGTTGAAGAAAAGCCTTGCATTAAAGAGTTTACCGACAGAAATCAGAATTTCACCACGCCCTCCACAGCACATAGCACCTTCGTAGCACACTTCTACGATACTGCTACGCCATTAGCTACAAATGTTATAACTTGATTCAGAAACTTACCATTAGTATAGATTAAATAATTGTTACAAAAGTTCACACTGTACTTATTTGCACACTCATTCCAAATTCAAAAACCTGTCTAATACATGACATTACTCATATAATTGCAATTTTGGAAGAGCAGTCGTCGGAAGTCATTCAGTAGGGTCAAATTCAGGACCTTAATGGAGTGACGTAGGCCACTTCTTAGTAGCTGTCGGTTTCTTTGAGATGAGTTCATCAAGCGCGCACGCACCACCTGAAATAACATGAAAAAATAGTACAGTGTAAACTATAGGCCTCGTGTAATTTAGGGATCCCGAATAAAACGGGGTTTGGCACGAAATCAAATAATTTTGTAACACAAAAACCATGCCAAGTCATTGCTCACTACAGCGAGCTGCAGTTTGACGCTCCAACATGACAGAGCTTTTAAAGTTCTGCCAGTTTACACAATTTAACTGTTCGAACTTCTAATGCGGCATTAAAGTGTAATAAATCAATGTTTATTTTTATAACTAAAAATAGGATTCGATACATACACATATCACGTCTATAATCCCATGCAGGGTAGGGTTCGATGACATTTATGTTCGATCATATTTGGACCCCCCATACAAAAATTTGAAAATGAAAATAGAAATGTGTCCTTATTTCCTGAAAAACATGACTATATAAAGCCAGGACCTTTTTTTAAGTAAAAAATACCTGTGACTGGAGGGCCTGCAAATTATATTTAGTGTTAGATATAATATAAAAAAATTACAGTTATGAAATTAATGGTCGATTGGGCTATAAATTACTCGCCTTTATTGATATGTATCCCATAAGAACTTTAAAAATAATAATAGTGATGAATGAAATTAAGGATGACTAATGATAATTGATAATGATATTTTTTCATATTTATCGATTATTTTTTTACACTGATACATACGACAAGATTCCATGAAGATAGGAATAAATAAGTTTTTATTTACGGTACTTTCTGAGAATTCAGTATCTGTATTGTTGCGCGAAAGCTTCTCCAAACTCCGCGCGCACTCGCTCGGAACCTGCGATAAATTGAATCTGAAACAGTCTGCAAAATACAAGCCAACTACCGAGCAGGAAAGTACAGCTTTTACTTGTTTAGGTATGCAGTACCTCTATATTGAGGTATGTAGTATTGAAAAATAAAATTAGTTTATTTTTAGAAGAGTTACTTTAACTAATACATGAGACCTCCCATTAAGTAAGCAGAGCTACTACATCGGGAGTGACTAACTACTTTTCGTTTGGATACATTTAAAAATTTAAAAAAGTTAGTAGGTACATAGTAATGTTCTAAAGCACGGGGCAAAGTAATAGTATTAAACACAACAACATTTTACTGATTAGGTTGTAAGTTTATTGCTTTCTTGTTTACCAGTGCATGAAAGTTTAGACCGATGATGTACACTGCGGATCTGTGGATATCAATTTCTGTTAATTTGTATTCATTCGAAATTACACAGTACGTAGTGCTAGCTTATTTGAATTTAACTGAAACATTTATTATTCAACGGCTTTAAAACAAGCCTATCCTGGACTGTTTAGAGACCTCAAGTTTGCATAGCTCTATATTTATTTCGAAATTTCGTTCTAATTATTGGAAACTTTATGAAACAGACTTTAACGATGAACGATGTGCCTATAAAATGAAGCCCTGGTGGAATACGCTATCCATCCGGAAGCATGTCGTTTATAATTATAAGTTATTTAGTAATAATTTGCTTACGGGCTGGATTCCCAATATAATTAAAATACCGACCGCATTCCAGCAACCGCTCGCTCCTGCGATGACCCGCCCCGACCCCTGAGGGTCCGCCACATCACAATATCCGATCCATATTTCGGGCAAAGTTCATTTACTTGCTGTAATTATGTTCTCAATTTTAGATCCAAGTATATTCCAGCAGTAGACTCTTGTTGTTAATGTATGTATATTTTTCTTGCATTATGCGTGCTTTGCTTATTTAACAAAATACTTCCGATTTTTGTAAACGTAGAGAAACGGTATAAAATAAATCGCATAATATATGTGATATTTATGAGATATGATTTGCAGCTGCAAATAATAAGTAAATTGATGAAATACCGTTATTTTTAACCTTGAAAAGCAAAATGGTTTATAAGTTCTTCTGGGAAGAACAGAGTAAATCTACCCGGTACATGCCGGTAGTTCCCAAAATGGGGCACAAATGATGTACCTTCGCGCCCCGGACGGCGGGGGCGTCAGTGCCTGAAAAACTTGTGGAGTGTGATATACTCGCAATGGCTGCAGCAGCAGCAGTTATTTGAAATTTGATCAGCAGGCTATCTGAAAGTGAAACTGTGTTGAAACGTCGGGACACTGGTAAATTACTAATATTTACCTAAATACTATCGCGATAGACCCGGTCTAATACTTAAAATGAGTGAAAGTGATCGCGAGTGCTTAAAAAGTTATATCTGAAAGTTGATTATTGTCGTGTGTTACTTACATTTCACTTCCTAGACCGAAGTTTAGTCTTTGTGTTCAACATTTTTGTGCAGAGGCTCAGGTGTGCGCGATAATTCTAATACTAACCAGTAGTATTTTATTTTATAACACTGAGCAAGATTCACCGTAGGTAATTTTCCAATGTCGGTTTAATCTGCGTATTTTGATTATGACATGACAAGTTACAGTTACTATCCTGCCTGAGTTTTCCTGATTTTGGTAGAAAATACTTTGAAGAAAATATATTCTCTGACCGCAACGTGATCACACACTTGCGTCCGTGCCCATGTCAATGATGTTATTAAGCCTCGTACAAACGGTATTAGCCTGTGAAACGAAAACTGATAGAGATGTGTGAAATGCATAAAGGTACCGGTTGTCAGTCGGCGACACGTAGCAGCAGCAGACGACGTGTCGCCGCGACACTACTGGTTTCTATGCATTTCTATGAAATTACCTCTGTAGCCAGCGACACGAAGCTAGCGACGCGTCGTCGAGCGACAGGCGCAAGTGTCGCCCGACCGCGGATCAGTACTGACGTGGGATCAACGACACGCTGAGGGAGTTTTTTTTTTCAAAATGATTTTTTCCAATTCTGAAGAAGACAAACTCATAAACGAGGTGGCCCAACATCCACGACGATTAAACGATCATACTCTTTGAATTCTTTTTCATCGCTTTTCAAATGTTTTTTATCAATATTGAATAAGTTCCCTCACTTTTTCTGCATTTAAGCATAGGACGTGTGGCTTCTCGTCTTTTTCTGTACAAGTAAAACAATAACAAGTCATCATCGTCTTCTTCCTCTTCTAATAAAAGATTTAAAAAATTACGATCACTATTATCGAACACGTCAGACATCTTGCTTCACGGAACACTCAGAACTAACTGGATTCCATCTGCCGTTGTCGTCTGCAGTCGGGTTCCAATTCATGACTGCAGCTACACGTCGCAGCGACGTGTCGCGGCGACATGAAGCGACGACACGTCGTCTACTGCTGCTGCGTGTCGCCAGCTACCAACCGGTACCTTAAATGATAAAAACCTCTTTCTGTCTCGCCTCTCAACAAGTAAATTGGATCATGAAAGAAATTCTTCCAGATTTTCTTATTGTATTTGAAATACTTCCGTATTGATTGTGCAAATGTAGGTGTAAGGGTGGTAAGACGAGACAATACCTCACAGTGACAAATGAAGTAGCGGCGCGTGATAAGGGTCGCCACGGATCGGAATCTTACCATTCACGATATGCCACCTATTTATTAAAAACTTTTATTTTTATTTGTATAGTTGTTTCTTTTGAATTATTTGCTTCAATAAATTCTCTTTGAGGTATCAGTCTTATTTATCACACTAGCCTATCCTAGCTAATATTAACCTCAAATTTTCAGAATCTCTACAACTAACTGTAAACAAAACATGTGTTGTGTGTCGTGGTCAGTGGTGTAATATTCTCCTGCAGAGCTTATGGAAGGTAACGTGGGTTGCTCGGACTTTCTTTACGTGAGTGTTCACGTAAGGAATTTAGAAAGACCGCCAGGCTACAGGTTCTACGAAGCAAGTTGCGTTTTCCTAATGTTGTTTAAGTTAAACTAAAGTGTAATAATTATGGTCCTTAAAGCAAAACGATAAATTGAAGTCGGTAATTTGGACAATTTGCATTCTGAGTATCTATAAATTTATCAATAATTGGGGTGATAAACTTGATCCATGCTGTAGATATAAGCATATGGAAAATTTTAAATATAAGCTTAACGAGACAATTATTATCTAAAGCTACCTTTAGTGTGCAACAAGTGAAAATGCGATTTTTACGAAACTCCATCCAGCAGTCCTCCTTCCCCTCTCCCCTCTTCCCCTTCCTCGCCTATTTCACGTTGCTGGAATCAAATTATAACTTCTTTTGACAAGAGCGCGCTCGGCGCCGCACTACCCCAGCCTTACTCCAGTTCTGAGTTCCATTTTCAAAAGCTCATACAAGCTGGGAGTAAGGAATAATGTCTACCAACTCTACATTATAGTACATAGGTACTTATTTGGTATTTTCAATTACTATATACTCTGTCTCTGTCCTATGACCTAGACTAGAGTCAAGAGCAAACCCATCATTAATAAAAAAAAAAAAAAAAAAACTATATACGTTGTGGCTGTTATAGTTGTATTAGTACATACAGATTTTTCATCACTTTTTGAAAGAAAAAGAAAAAAGACAAAACTGTTTAGATACTGTAGCTATGCTTATGGTACAAGAAGATAGCATTTTCGGATTCGTTGGTAGAATTAACAAACGTCCTTTTCTCTCTTATCATCTTTCTGACGTACTATAGGGCTTAACCGCTAAACGACTCATATTTTACACAAAATTTGAAGAAACTCCCTCATATTATTTGCAATGCACCTTTTATTTCAAAATTAAGATGCAATTTATCATCCCTGTAAACTTGTACGTTAACAGGGATAATAGAATATTGAAAACATACCGAACCTTATTATCATAAGTTCCCAACAAATCAAATCGAAAATTGGAAGCCTCCATGTTTCTTTGATTAAATGACTCCAGATTCCGCAAAGATGAAGAGTGAAGCAAACCTCGCACTCAGATATACGAGATTTTAATAATTCTTCTTAACATTTGTAAGTATATTGCTCGTGCAAAACATTAACCAGTTAATTAAGGTTCTTTTAAAATGAGAAAAACGACTTAATAGTTCTTAGTGCCAGAAATTTCGAATCGGTTTCGGAAAGATCATTCGTCTAAAACAGAGTAAGTGATAAAATTGCTACAGGCAGCGAGTGACCTGGACCCACTAACCATTGCCCCATAGAGAGCTAGTGAAGCGTTCCTGCATAAATACCGCTCGCCTCGTTGCCCTAACGACGCACTACTGGGAGTTTATCTGCCTCAGTTCGCTGTACAAAGTCCCCGCAACATTTGCATACAATGCCGCGTAAAGCGGATAGTATATAGGCAGGCATAAAATACACTTGCAAAATTGGCGGGCAAGAAATGAGCTGCGGTAGCCCAGATGGAAGAGGCGTCGCCACTAGTAATGCGAAAGTCGCAGGTTCAAATCCTGCCCGCGCTTGAAAATTTTGCAAGTTTTCAAAAATTGTATACCTAACACGGGAAGTGTTTTAAAATTTGGTACTCAATAGCTGCCTATATACTATCCGCTTTACGCGGCATTGTATGCAAATGTTGCGGGGACTTTGTACAGCGAACTGAGGCAGATAAACTCCCAGTAGTGCGTCGTTAGGGCAACGAGGCGAGCGGTATTTATGCAGGAACGCTTCACTAGCTCTCTATGGGGCAATGGTTAGTGGGTCCAGGTCACTCGCTGCCTGTAGCAATTTTATCACTTACTCTGTTTTAGACGAATGATCTTTCCGAAACCGATTCGAAATTTCTGGCACTAAGAACTATTAAGTCGTTTTTCTCATTTTAAAAGAACCTTAATTAACTGGTTAATGTTTTGCACGAGCAATATACTTACAAATGTTAAGAAGAATTATTAAAATCTCGTATATCTGAGTGCGAGGTTTGCTTCACTCTTCATCTTTGCGGAATCTGGAGTCATTTAATCAAAGAAACATGGAGGCTTCCAATTTTCGATTTGATTTGTTGGGAACTTATGATAATAAGGTTCGGTATGTTTTCAATATTCTATTATCCCTGTTAACGTACAAGTTTACAGGGATGATAAATTGCATCTTAATTTTGAAATAAAAGGTGCATTGCAAATAATATGAGGGAGTTTCTTCAAATTTTGTGTAAAATATGAGTCGTTTAGCGGTTAAGCCCTATAGTACGTCAGAAAGATGATAAGAGAGAAAAGGACGTTTGTTAATTCTACCAACGAATCCGAAAATGCTATCTTCTTGTACCATAAGCATAGCTACAGTATCTAAACAGTTTTGTCTTTTTTCTTTTTCTTTCAAAAAGTGATGAAAAATCTGTATGTACTAATACAACTATAACAGCCACAACGTATATAGTTTTTTTTTATTTTTTTTTATTAATGATGGGTTTGCTCTTGACTCTAGTCTAGGTCATAGGACAGAGACAGAGTATATAGTAATTGAAAATACCAAATAATTACCTATGTACTATAATGTAGAGTTGGTAGACATTATTTCTTACTCCCAGCTTGTATGAGCTTTTGAAAATGGAATTCAGAACTGGAGTAAGGCTGGGGTAGTGCGGCGCCGAGCGCGCTCTTGTCAAAAGAAGTTATAATTTGATTCCAGCAACGTGAAATAGGCGAGGAAGTGGAAGAGGGGGGGAGAGGGGAAGGAGGACTGCTGGATGAAGTTTCGTAAAAATACTATTTTCACTTGTTGCACACTAAAGGTAGCTTTAGATAATTATTGTCTCGTTATGCTTATTTTTAAAATTGTCCATATGCTTATATCTACAGCATGGATCAAGTTTATCACCCCAATTATTGATAAATTTATAGATACTCAGAATGCAAATTGTCCAAATTAACGACTTCAATTTATCCTTTTGCTTTAAGGACCATAATTATTACACTTTAGTTTAACTTAGGAAACATTAGGAAAACGCAACTCGCTCCGTAGAACCTGTAGCCTGGCGGTCTTTCTAAATTCCTTACGTCAACACTCGCGTAAACAAAGTCCGAGCAACTCACGTTGCCTTCAATAAGCTCTGCAGGAGAATATAACACCACGGACCACGGCACACAACACATGTTTTGTTTACAGTTAGTTCTAGAGATTCTGAAAATTTGAGGTTATATCGCTGGGCCGACGAAGCAGAAAAAGACCTTCTGCAGCTCCAGCAACCTGACTGGCTAACGACAGCTCAAGACTGAGTCAGCTGGCGACTTCTGGTGTCGGAGGCCAAGATCCTCTTTGGATCACTGAGCCACCGCAGTAAGTAATACTAGCTAGGATAGGCTAATGTGATAAAAAAGACTGATACCTCAAAGAGAATTTATTGAAGCAAATAATTCAAAAGAAACAACTGTGCAAATATAAATAAAAGTTTAAATGAATATGTGGCATATTATCGTGAATGGTACCGTGGCGACACTTATCACGCGCCGTCACTCCATTTGTCACTGTGAGGTATTGTCTCTTACCACCCTAATACCTACATTCACACAATCAATGCGACTGATACGGAAGTATTTTCAAAGACAATGAGAAAATCTGGAAGAATTTCTTTCATGATCCAATTTACTTATTGAGAGACGAGACAGAGCATCACTTATATAATATGTGTTCATACATTTCTCTCAGCTCTGTGTTTTCTACCAATCTCAGGAATACTCAGGCAGGATAGTAACTATAACTTATGTGAAAAATGTCATAATCAAAATACGCAGACTAAACCGACTTTGTAAAATCAC
This sequence comes from Tuta absoluta, assembly GCA_027580185.1. Lineage (NCBI taxonomy): Eukaryota > Metazoa > Arthropoda > Insecta > Lepidoptera > Gelechiidae > Tuta > Tuta absoluta. The sequence goes on from JAQAHW010000059.1 coordinate 2,553,936, forward strand.
ATGGTATTCAGATGTTGCCTCCTATTTTTGCGCTTGAAAATTTTGCAAGTTTTCAAAAATAGGCAGCTATTTTTTATCTATCGTTTTTCTTTTAAAAACCTTGATAGTGTACATACGTAGTACGAAATTGTAGCCTTAAGTAAGTACCCTGCATATTTCTACTATTTACGGCTAGCTGCATTTATAATAGAGATTAACTTTTTTTACTAGACTAAGTCACATTCAAAAGAATCTTCTCGTACTAATTTAGTTCACGTGGTTTATTGATTTAATACAATTCTTACGATTTACTTTGGCCTAAGACCTCTAGATGAGGATCTCCAATAATTTTTACTTAATAATGACTGGTATCATAAGATAGATAACTGAGGGAAAAAATAAACGACAGTATGATGCATTAAAACCTCTTTTTTTTATCCCGCCCGATAAAACTCTATTAGGTTCTATTAGGACAATACAAAATTGTTATAAAAAGAAGAAAATTGCGTTATGCAAATTTCTTTTTTTTTACAATGACCGATCATGACGTCAATAAGTGATAATGCTATCCTACATTGAATAAAGTTATTTCATTTTCACTTTCATTATTTCATTTTCCTCAGGAACCAAATTGAACTTGGAAACCTTTGCGTATTTCTCTATCATATAGAAGCAGTCATTATTAAATAAAATATGAGGGTAGATATTTCATCTAGAGATCTAAGGCCGTTAATTATGTAGCACAGAGTGAGTAATGATATACAATTTTTTTTTTTTTTGAAAACTTGCAAAATTTTTGAGTGCGGGCAGGATTTTCTCGAAAATTTTGCAAGTTTTCAAAAATTGTATACCTAACACGGGAAGTGTTTTTAAATTTGGTACTCTATAATTATTATTATTTTTTGGTGCAAGTTTGAAGTGTTGTCTTTTTCTTAAAATAATTCAAACTTTTCACTACACCAGCGCAACGACATTCTTCTTTGTATAAAGAACATCTTATCGAACAAATTGTGCTGCTACTTGAGAACTTAAAGCGACTAGTAGTATCCGCGGCGACAAACTAGTAAACGTCAGCAACCTAAAAAAAGGCAGTTGACCACTTAGCACGTGCGTGCTCTGTAGAAACCAGAAAATGTTTCGCTTCACAATACGCTCCTCGGGTATGTGTGTCGTGTGTAGAGCATGTTAGTGCAGTCTCCTGTTCCGTGGGAGCCCCGCGTCCCTGCCTCCCCCGCACCGAGGCGCGCCACATCCTGCATGCAGATACCGAGCACACTTTTCAGCACATTAGTGTTGGTATCGTTTTCTCGGGATCAATTTTCTTCACTAGTTTCAGCAAAGGTTAACGAAAATAGTTGTTGAATATAACAATGTTGCCCACAACAGTATATAGTGTATGTACAAATTTTAAATCATCGTGTTATTAGCATTTTATACTTTGAAGTTTGTCCCTTTAGAATTTGGACTCAAAATATTGTTCTACATGGAAAATAAAATCTAGTAAAAACTTTCTTGTTATTTATTTAACAATCGTGTGTAAGGTTGTCACCGAGAGGTAATAGATACATAGATTGTAATTGTATCAGTTAATTTTTTTGGTCAGATTTAAAAACTCGGCTCTGCGATTGATACCTAACAACAACATATATCACGCCTATAGTCCCTTTCGGGGTAGGCAGAGCATAAATGGCAGTGAAAAACGGTAATTTACGCCACGTCTGACAAAAGTTCGAGGGTCAATCAGATAACTGTGTATCACTATAGTGACAGGTTGTCAGCCCATCGCCTAAAATTGCAATATACACCCTCGAGTCCCTTAGTCGCTTGAGTGCGATTGATACCTAGCTGTTAGGAAATAGGCAAGCAGATTGATGTTTGTAATTTTTTTCATATCGATTCAACATTTCGTTTTCATGCCGTGTGATGCCGGCTTAGAATAGCATCACTCCATTTCTTACCCGTGGGAGTCGTAAGAGGCGACGAAGGGACTCGAGGGTGTGTATAGCAATTTTAGGCGATGGGCTGACAACCTGTCACTATAGTGATACGCAGTTATCTGATTGACCCTCAAACTTTTGTCTTACTTTTGTACCCCGTAAGAGATATAGGCGTGATTTATGTATATATTATGTAGGTATGTTCTGGGTAAGTTCGTAGCCAGGTAGTCAGGATTATACCAGGGCCCTGCCTTATAAAGCTGACAATCCAACATAATTGTCAAAAACCTACAAATCAGGCAAATTGTATTAGTTAACTCGGTTAATAAAGGCCAACATTATGTCCAAAATCGACAGGTAACGTTTTGACAAATTGTGGCGTATAGTACAAGTAAGACTCTAAAATTGTCAAAAACCAAAGTCAAGTCCTTGGAGCAATTGTCTGTGACAAAATGGTCACATTATTGTTGCGGCAATTTTGTTACTTTTTGACATAATTGTCAAAGCCTCAATTTTATGAAACAGCGAAAGCGTACTTAATTGATACAATAATCGATTGACTTTGAATTATATAAATAAAATGTTCGACGGTTATTTTACAATCCAGAATTTTTTTCATTTATCCTGCTTTTGACGACGCCTCAGTTGTATTTGTCCGAAGTATTCTTCATCACTGCGCTCGCTGTTCCGCGTTAGCACCATTTATTAAAAAGATTTAGCTTTCATAAAGTTTAATTGGATGCGCGGCACGGGGTACCGATCGTCATGTCAATTATATCCGACAATTCTACAAATATGTCAATATGTAGCGACAATTAACCATGCAATAAAGCAGTTTCGACAGGTTTACACGACAAATGGTCACCTGTCACCGGTTGTGCAAAAAATTTGATTATACAGAAAATTGAAAACTTGTCACGACAATCTGACATATTTGTAAATTTTCCGCCATATCAATTTTGTCACCTGTAAGTTTTATTAAACAAAACCTTTTCGAATGGTCGGAATTATCAACCATCACATAATTGACAGATTGTCACCTGTATTAGACAGGGGCCAGGTCGCGATAAACCACAGTGCACGTAAAGGGTTGAGAGGTTCGTACTGATGATGATGTTACGTCTAAATATTGCAACTCACGCGTCAGAACTACAAAAAAGAGACGAATAGGTAGTAGAAAACGAAACGCACGCCAGTATAGTGCAACGATAAAATAACTTTTCTACTTGCGGGAAACAAGGTATAAAAATTACATAGCTTTATGGGACTAGATATTTTCGTTTAACATCTTAATTTAATATCCTTTCAAAATATTTCTGATAGTTTGACGTTGACGTCGTCGTGCGAGAGACTCCTGTTTTACGACTTTTTCAAAACTCATTTTATAAAACTTTTACAAATAAATTCCGGTCTTTTATTGGAATTTTTCTGAAATTGGGGCCGTAAATACTTTAGGAATACCTGCTACCGATCGTGTAATAAATACTACCCTGGCCTCTTGAAAAATACGTTTAAAGTAGCGACATCTAGTAGAGAACTAAATTCAATATATGAGAATCAATTCAATACGTTCGATCAGATTCGCTAGTAGTTCAGTACAATGTCGATAGATGGCATCAATCTAAAAGGTTTATCAGATTGGCAAGAAATGGCTCTCAAAGTAAAATATAATTTCAAATGTTAAAGGCACAATTTAGGTGTTTATATACGCATTTTATGTCTGAAATAATTTCTTTTATTTATAATTAAATAATTTTCTTTTATTTATAAACTGGTTTAGGTTATATGTTGTAAAAATAATTTAAATAAATTATGTTTCGAGAATATTCTAATTGCGACAGAAGCGACGCCTGGTGTTGAGTAGCTAAGCTAAGATATGTTTACTATTTAGGGATCCGTTTAAGGGTGGAATATAAAAACCTTTAAATAATAAGTAAACTTTTTAAATTATCTGAGAACAACAACATCGCAGTGGTCACAGTGGACTACTGTTGGATTTGGTTTCTCTTTTGGGGATAATGTTTACATTATTTTAAAATAATGGGTTACCAGCAAATCTAAGTCACATACAAAAAACATCGGTGTCTCGCATGAATAAAAGAAGAAGATAAAGAATACACTACTAAGTCTGTCTGTTCAGCATATTCGCCAATCAACTTTAAATATTATATCATTGAATATTAGTTGAACGTAAAATAACCTACTAAAATATCAGTGATAAATGGGAAACACTCATACTAGAACAATCTTGATATTAACAAAGTCTGAGTTTATTGAAGAAAGCTAGATTCTATGATCTTCATAATATCAATTTAAAGTTACGACGATATTTGAAAAAAGTTTAGATAATTTTACTTTGTACGGAACCCACAATCAAATAAATCTAATATGGATCTAAGATCGAATAGTCGAGATCGTTCGAGTTCGTTAGCTCCGCCTGGTGTCGAGTAGTGGAATTAGCTGTTGTGCCGGAAATGGAGCTGGATTATTCTAGATTTAGACTTTTCGAGAAATTGTACCTGGACCTTCCGGTTTTGAGGGATATATAAGGCCTGGTGTGTGGGCGAAAGGGGAAGTCTGATTTTAATCGGTGAAGTATGCGGATCTAAGAAGAAAAGTAGTAAAAGTGGAAGAAAAAGAGGAGTGCAGTGTGAAAGTCCTGACCCTGAGGTGCTGCTGGATTGGTGTCACACCACTTCATGTGGAAGATGGATTTTGTCCCGTGGTCGCTGCGCCTCTGCCCTGGAAAGTGGCTGCTGTGTGTTGGAGTGTGAAGATACATGCTTGGAGCTGTGTTCGTGTGTCTTCTGTGGATATCAGCTGACTGCGAGTTGAGTGGAGGACTTTGGAATGCTGTGGGCTGGCCTACTATCTACCTAAACCCAGATAAGTGTAGTTTTCCATCCTAATTTGTATTAGATTAATAGTAAGAAAACATTACAAATTAGGTACAAAATTATTGCCAAGCGGTTAGGTTTTGCTAATGATTTATAATATTTAGTAGGGGTTAGGTAGGAAATCCTTTTACTGATTCCATCCTATCTCTATTTATCTACCACACCATATAAGTATCAGATTGGACTAGTTATTTCCTAAGTTTTGTCTGTACTTTGTTTCAACAGAAACTATTTATCATGGAAAACCTTTTGTTGCTAAGGCGACTATGGAATTTATTCCTGTGTCCCTGTGTTTTATACATAATTGGAATATGTCCAGCAGTGAAACAACATTATTTATACTTACCAATAATTTGATTTGCTTTGCAAACAAATTACTTTTATCTCAGTATTGAGAATGGCAGTGTTCATCAGTGGATTAAATATCTACTAATAAATAAACCTTTTGTTTTTTTTTTTAAACTTGCAAAATTTTCGAGTGCGGGCAGGATTTGAACCTGCGACTTTCGCATTACTAGTGGCGACGCCTCTTCCATCTGGGCTACCGCAGCTCATTTCTTGCCCGCCAATTTTGCAAGTGTATTTTAATGCCAGTAACGCTTGGCATGGCTCCATCTACCGGGTTAGTTTTGCAACTAATAACCGGCGACTAATTCTATCTTTACAGATTGAATGTAGTCTAAGCGATGAAAACCAGCGATAAATTGAGTACCAAATTTTAAAACACCTTCCGTGTTAGGTATACAATTTCAAATCCTGCCCGCACTCGAAAATTTTGCAAGTTTTCAAAAATTGTATACCTAACACGGGAAGTGTTTTAAAATTTGGTACTCAAACCTTTTGTTGTTAAGGCGACTATGGAATTAATTTATATGTTCCTGTGTTTTTACTTAATGGGAATTTGTCCAGTAGTGAAACAACATTACTTATCTTACCAATAATTTGATTTGCTTTGCAATCAAATTACCTACTTACATCTCAAATATTGAGAATGGCAGTGTCCATCAGTGGATTAAATATCTACTTATAAATTGTACTTGCTATTTTATAGTAGTACTTTCATCAGATTATATGGTGGGTAGATAATATACTCCCATCCTAATATCCTACCCTGAGATGGGTTCAGATGTTTAATTTTATTACATCTACATACTTTGTTCGAGAAACCTATCATGACTGGCAGAATGATGCCAATGTGGATCTGTGAATACAGAATACTTAACTAAAGACAAATGATTGTCATCAGATGTCATGTGACAGCTATTATCTTCTATCATCAAACCATACTATGCTTTTACGTTCAATATTTCTGTACCAGTATTATGATCTAAGACCAATTATTTGACCACAGGCTGTTATTATGAGATTCATTTTTGCAATAGCCTTTCTCTACTATGGGTTCTGCTGATAGCAGTCCCAAGCAATCATCTGGCTCGCGATATGAAGCTCATAAGTACTAAAGGGTCTAGCATAAACTGCATTCCCTAACAAAACCTCCGTATGGATCATATTAATTGTAGACAAATGTCTTGTGCAGATTATATCTGAACGTTGGTCTAAGGACCACTACTGAAATATTACCAAAGATACTAGTTGGAATCATGTCATTTGACTGATAACCTAACTTATCATACTTACTTCATCAACCAGACACAGTAGTGTCAATTCGGCTGGTCATGAGATTGGCTATACTAATGCAGATATTATGTTGTTCTATGAACATCTGAATCTATTAGATTCCTAAATACTTCTCCGTGGTGTCTAGTACATCACAGCACCTGTCTGTTGGTGCAATCTGTTCAACCCTGGGTGTCAAAACCCACCATCCTACTTTCAGGGGGTTCAAAATGTGTGCAGGATTCAGTATTGATGTCGGCTCTAGGTTGTCTTTGCATAATTGATACTTGTGCGGGGACGGCTTGGAATACAAGGACATCAATTCTGAATGTTTGTACATGCAGCAGGAGGCGAATCACTAAGAAGGGCGGGGCGGAGCCCTTCGGCTCTCATATACCTTTCCCGATCCTGTCCAACCTTTACTCATGCCAGGAAATCCATGTACCTTCTTAAAGAACTGTTCGGGTTACTTATTTTCTATATTAAACACAACGTAATGGGTCCTACCAACTAACTAGACGATCATGCTAATAATTTACATCATGAGCCATTTATTTATATTATTTTGGGACATTGTTTGAGGTCTGATACTCCTTCAAGTGTTAGAACTTGAACAAGCCTCATTATCCATTCAATAACGCATAGCCAACTTAGTGGGGTTCGTTACAATCGTCTTTCTTTGCAGTAAGCAATCTAAATTATTTCTTCGCCACCAAAGAGACACATGACCTTTTGACCACATTTCGCGTCGTAACATTGAGTTTAACAATATTATTTACTTTTCAGCCACAATGGCCCCACGTCGGGCGCCAATAGTGCTCGCATGCGGTTTAACATGAAGGTCGACTGAATGCAAATCCTTCACGCCACCCAGGTATAAACGTTTAATAATGGACTCATACTACCTTATAATAAGGTCGTTTCAAACATTAACTAATTTATACGAAAAGTAGTTCCTTCACTATATTATGATTCTTCATATGACACCAGGGGTTATCGTGTCGTTAGACGACTCGGTGTCCCACACGAAAAGATAGAATATGACACCAATTAAAATCCAACAGTTATTATATTAATAGAAATGTAAATAAAGTCTTCGCTTAATGAACTGTTTGAATTCCACCATAGATTGGATTTCGGGAAATGGATCGAGAGCAAACAATAAATTGTGTCCGCACCTCGCACACGAAACACACGACACTAACCGCAAACACAAACATGGAGTTTGTTTGCATTCAAACAAAATAAAATAAAACATAAAATTCAATTAATCTCAACAACCTCTCTTCTTACCATGATGTTTTAAGCATCACACCAATTTACTGCTCATATAACTCTTTAGGCTAAACCGTTCCTTTACAGTTGTATACAAACATACAAACCCCGCTTTATCTGAACAACACGCAGCGCAACAAGTGATCGCTTGTCCCGAGCTGATGACTACCAGTTAGCTACTGAAAAACAGACAGATTAAAAGCAAATATTTTATCAGTGTTTGAAATTCAGTATAAAGTGGATATAATATTTTATGTATAAATGTTTTATGCTTTCGACACACGGGTTGTGTAAACTTTAAAAAAACATCGCGTACAAAGCTCTGAAGTTTATAATGATGGCTGAAGTTGAGAGATAAAAGTCGGTCGCCGCTGCCAAGTTGTGTCGATGCAGAACTCGCTTAACGACGACACAAAGTTAAATTACCTCGTATTATTTTATTTTAGGTTACCAAATAAAACAATGAAAGTTATAACAATCTTAGATTTTTTTTTATTATTGCTATTATGTTACCTTTTTAAATTCAGGCGAGTTTGTGAAATGTGTAAAACCGCAGTTCTTCTAGAGATCTTTATGAAATACTCGTAGGCAAGTAGCTCACAAATATAAAGAATTACCTAATTTCTCGTTTCATATTTATGCCCGTACAGCATCATTATGTTATAGCTTCTTGAATGAAACTTGAAAAACAGGCACCGTATGTCATGCGAATATACATATTAAAAGGAGAGGGGTAAGTCTATTTAATGGACATGCCACTATTAGCAAGGCATGCACGACCAACAATATCGGCCTATTACTGCAATCTAGGTGAGTGACTCGAGGGTTTAAAGGAAACATAGTTATATGTTAGCCGTGTGATGCCGGCTTAGAATAGCATCACCCCATTTCTTACCCATGGGTGTCGTAAGAGACGACTAAGGGACTCGAGGGTTAGATGTGTATTGCAATTTTAGGCGATAGGCTGACAACCTGTCACTATAGTGATACACGGTTATCTTATTGACCCTCAAACTTTTGACAGACGTGGTGTTTATATCCGTTTTACAGCCGATAACGCTCTGCCTACCCCGTAAGGGATATAGGCGTGATTTATGTATGTACGTATGTATGTAGTTATATGTAGGTTGGTGTTGAAAACCAAAGTGAACGAGGTTAATTGAGTGTTTATTTCCAATTATAATTTAAAGGGCTACGCCACGCGGCCTACAGGTTATCTGGCTTCGATATGAAAATTAATTAGTCAGAAACTAAATTTAATTATTTAGTAAATCAATTCACTATAATTCATCATTGTAGAAATGTTCGGTAATGAAAACTTTAAAGAATGATAAACATATCCTAACATGGTATTTGAATGACAGCAACCCAGGCTTCACGACAATCAAGGAATCCCAGCTGGACTCCGGGCCGGTCATACCAGAAGACTTGTTGCCTTCGACACCTGAATAATCTTTTCTTCTTTTCGTGCGTGATACCAAATAAGCCAGAAGTGTAAGGGATTTTAGACGGCCTGCTGTTATGAATAGGCCTTTAACATAATTGTGTAGGTACCGACCACCATTTAATAAGCATACACCGTAAATTAATTGTATGATAACGTTTAGGTCGCATAACATAATTAGAGGTTTAAATACATAGTAACGTAGAACATAATAGCGTAGTATAATTTGTTTAATTGTTCTATAATTAGAGGTTAATTTAATCAATACTCGCAACTAGAGTAAGTCCACGTTTTGCTACTACTAGTATCGTCATTGGCTACAACGCTTTATAAAACAACCTAGTCCGCTTTCACAACATAAAAAACCTGACCTCGTGTCGCATCATCAGATACGCTCAAAAAATTTAGAGAAGGAGCACTTCCGAGCCGGTTTTTGGGGGGATTTTCCTGTTCAGCGCGTCCGGTAATTATAAGCATGTAAGTAACACGCTTTCAAAATCTTGACTTCAATTAGAAACAAATGTTGTTTTCAGATGGTGATGCCGTAAAGTTACATGCCGTGTGATTAACCTGGCCAGCCCCGAGACGGTGCCTTAATTTTTATATATTTATCCCGACCGAGCCGGTTTTCTATTGGGACATTACAATTTTTTTTATAAAAAAATGGAAATTGTGTGAAAGAAATTTCTTCTTTTTACAATGACGGTTCATGACGTCAATAAGTGATATGATAATACTATCCTACATTGAAGAAAAAATTACAATTTCAATTCAATGGAGATTTGCGCAATTCCATCGCATTTTGCTTCGCTCGTTATTCACTCCACCTCTTTCACACTTTCCCTTGCTCGCACCAGGTAAGATGGCTCGGTTATGAATTGCGTTTTATATGTATGACAACGCAAGTTCGGTCAGTATAGGTATCTTAAAAATGGTCTAACATGAAAAATTTACTCTTCCCTAGGTCTGCTGTAAGAAATTTCTTATTAGATATAAGCAGTGCCTGTTGTGTCTGTATTCTTTGTGTGTTTGTCTCTTTACCGTTCCTGTGTACAATGAATCGTAAATAAATAATTAAATAAATTAAAATTAAAAAATTATTGAGAGCTACATTAAAGAAGAAAAGGTTATTGATTGATTTTATTCTAATCTCATATCTACTCGATACGCATTCTGCTGTATGCATGTCGCTCTTCACAAATAAGACAGTTTATATTCTTCGCAGCAGGATTGGAGTAAATCCTCGTCACCGGTTGATTTGATCGAGTTTAGCAAATGGCTAAGAGGGATCGCTCGACCGCTCGGGCAGGCGGGACGGGGCGGAGTGCCGCCTACTGATTAACTTAAGTATTCGCGAGGCGGATCACATAGCAATCAAGACGTGGGGGACATTGCTGATAAGATAAATAGGTACCTATAGGTACAAGTTAAGGAATAATACCTAGTAAGTACCTACATATTATACATTGTAATGTATACCAAGTACAAACCTGTAATGCTGCCCTGTTATAACAGCACGAATAAAGTACCTACCTAATCGGAGCGACATTTTCCTCAGTGCGGGTGTATAAAGCTGCCTTAACTCGGTGCAGTGAGCATATTATAAAAGCACGTTCACACCATGCACCTGTTCTTGCTCCTGTCGCTGTCGCGAATATTGCTCGAAATACTTCCGCGGAAGTATCAACGCGAGTGAGTGTTCACACACTGCCGTTACACTCTTGCACCAATATGAGTGAGCGAGATAGCAATACAATCCACTAGCGCTCGTGTTGCCTTCCTTTGACTCACGCACTAAAAGCCGACAATCGAGGGAGCACGGGAAGTGGCAGCGGCATGACGATTAGCAGCATAAGCAACCTGTTTAAATATTCGCGCTGCCTATTTCCCTGACTATTTTCCTGTCCATATTGACATTGTATGAACGTGCTATAAGATTCAGTAGCAGCTTGGCGACAGCAGCGGCGTTTAAGCCACCATAAATAAGATATCTTTCGTAGCTCTTTTATACTATGCCGTCGCTGAACGGTTTGTATGTTTATGGACGACGAAATAATTTTTTAGTATAAAAGAGCCACGAAAGTTACATTTTGAGTTGAAATAAATGTATTTGTTTTGTTAATAATCATTGATTTGCGTGTTATTGCTAATTGTACCTGGTCAAAATTAAAAACAACTGGTATGTATCCTTATCAATTTGAAACCAGTTAAGTATATTTCCGTTAATCCTCATTCCGCTGGATTACCGCTGCGCCGCGCTTACTGCACAGCGGTTGTTGTAATAAACGCCGGATCCGGATCAGCCTCCGAACCGACAATAATCCGCGCCCTACGATTCTGATTACATAATTAAAGTAATCGTTGAGATCACTCAACGATTATTTTAATGTGTTATTAGTCAGGATAATATCATATCATATCTTTATTCTTAAAACAGGTACAACTGTGTGCGAAAATAATCATCCTTACTCACTATTAAAAATACATTTCAAACAATACATGATGTCTCTAAATAAATAATTAATACATTAAATTGTCAAAATAATAATAAAATAATTAATTGTCCTAACTCTATAAATTATATAAATGATATTAAAATTCTTCAACTCCATAACAATTCTTTTCCAATAACATACATTTCAATTTATTCCTAAAAATGTTGACACTTGTTATTACTTTCATATCATTCGGCAGTCTATTAAACAGTTCAACAGCTTGATAATATGGGCAGTATCTGGCAATATTAAGACGTGGTATTATTTTGTGGTTCAAATCTTTCCTTCTGGTACTTATTCGCAACTGCATTTCGTCGTCTGATTCAAAGACATGTCTGTGTTTGACCAGGTCAACCAAAACTATCAAAATGTAAAGGCTTGGAACTGTCAAAATTTTATATTTTTTTAAATATTCTCTACAATGTTCCCATGGAGGTATACGGGCAATTGTTCTAACGGCTCTTTTCTGTGCTGTGAATGCTTTGGTCATGTTATATTTGTAACCGTTTCCCCATTGTTTGACACTATATCGAAGTTTTGATTCAATAAGTGCAAAATAAACTGACCTTAACTGTTCCACCGTTAGTATTTCTCTAAGGCTCCTTAACGCATAGCATGACGAGCTGATTGAGCCTTCTAACGCGCTCAACTCTGGTTTCCAGTTCAATAAGGAATCAATGTAAACGCCCAAAAACTTTACTTGCTCCACAAATTCTGACTTTTTCTGACTATCCAAAGACACGTTAATTGTGTCCCGATTAGCCACTGTTGATTTAAATAGGATCGCATTCGTCTTTTGAGCGTTCAACCGGGTGCGTATTTGAAAAATTCAATCATTTTTCTAGATTAAATAAGAGAATTAAATACTTAACTGTTAGTTAAAGAATAAATACTCTGTAAATTAATGAATTGTCTACAATTTCATAAAAAGCCTTGAAAAAAAAATGTTGTGTAGTAAAGATGTGGTGCATGTTCGCGTTAAAAATTGTTATAATTATGATTCCGAGGACGTGAAAAAGGCAGAAAGGGGAGGAAGGGAGGTGGTTGGATGAAGTTTCATAACGAACGTACTTTGGCTCGCTGGAAAACTTATTGTCACAAGTATTATACTACTTTATTGTCGCTTGTTCGAGAATAATCTCAAGACGTATCACAAACTTTGAACACAATTCAAAAATTTCAAAAACTATGTCTTCTCAGACTAAAAACAATAACCTAGGGGTACATACTTCTTGGTTGCCTTAAAGTGAATTGGTTGCCAGTTTAAATTTTCAGCCGTCAGTGGTAACAAAATAAGCTAAAGCAAGAGGCCGATATGAAATAAATTTTCATGGTATAGGTCGGCAATATAAAGTGAAATGCACCTCTTGGGAGGAGTGAGGGTCACGTTACTAATAGTGCGGTGCTCGTTGGATGCTACCCTTACCTCAACTTCTAGCTAAATTGTTGTATGAGAGCTAGATGCAATTTTTTTTACATAAAAAACGAAGACATACATCTAAAAATTTGACAATATTTTTGTTTTGTGGCGATCAACGTAAACGATTTATTGCGCACCCTGAAATAGCTACCTAAGCGATAAGGTCGCTTTGTGTACTACACCCGTTTATTAAGTAGTATTTTTTAATTGAACTAAATAAGAACCGTCTTAATTTTGATCTTTTTTTTTAAATTAGGAAATTATCAAAAAAATTAGGCACTTTCGAGCCGCCACGTCATTTTGTCACCCAAACAGAACTCAACTTTCAAATACCTACACTTACACAAACAATGCAAATCTTCTTCAGCCTAGATTCCATCCTATCTACACCAAATATCGGGATTTCATTCATGATCCATTCGCTTGCCTCTCGCCGACTCCGAGAGAGTTCTTCATCACATATGTGTGAAGCCTTGCTCTCTAGAGTAAGTGGTACAGGAGGCCGCTTTGCACGCTAATGCGACTCGTATGGGAACGAATAACATCATCGACATAAGCGAAGCGTTTGTGTTTGCGATGCACTCGGGAAAGTGAAGAACTTAAATATTTAAGTTGTACAATCTGCACAGCGTGAGCACGAGAAGTCGTTGAAGTTCAAGTTATGTTAAATTTTTCTCGGCGAGACTTAAGTACACAGGCATGGATATAGCGCGAGCATAATTTTTAAACCAGTTTTTTTTATTAATGATGGGTTTGCTCTTGACTCTAGTCTGGGTCATAGGACAGAGACAGAGTCTAAGATGGAGCGAGCTCACCCAGAAGAAGCCTGTTAAGGCACTGGCACTCCCACACACTGACGGAACGCAGCAAGCTACTTGGCGCCAGACTTCGGTGGGATCGAGGTCATTATGGTTATTTAGACAATTATAGCCATAACACATATCACGCCTATAATCCCTTGCGGGGTAGGCAGAGCGTAAACAGCCGCAAAAAACGCAATTTACACCGGGTCTGACAAATGTTTGAGGGTCATTCGGAAAATTGTGTATCACTATAGTGACAGGTTGTCAGCCCATCGCCTAAATTTGTAATACACACCCTCGAGTCCCTTAGTCGCCTCTAACGACTCCCACGGGAAAGAAATTATATTATATTATTATTTAATTAATTAGCCATAAAATTTTGAATAAAATATATGTTACTGTCGAAGAGATAACATATACCTATCAGTTACACAATTTGGCAAACTTTACTCGATAGAAGAAAAAACAAAGTAACCTAATTTTTTTTATATAGTATGTCTACAGGTGTTAAAGTAATTACAAAAAAATATATATGATGCAATTTTGATACGTACCGTTTCAAGTACCAATACTTAAAATAGACATTGTAACAGAATTTGTCTAGTTTCCATGTCGGACATGATGATATGATTTGATTTTATTCGACCGTCCGTCAGGTTTGCGACCAAATCATAGTTTGATCAATTGACATCTTGCCAAATTAACTTCAATCTTTCACTCTGGCTGGATGAGGGCCACATTCTTAAGTGTAATTTCTGGATAAAAATTATGCATAAAACTTTTATCATTTTACAGTACCTAGTAATCCAGGAGCATCGACCTATATAACTAAATAGAGAAAGTTGTGGAATTGTAGTAAGTGTGGTATATTTTTAATAGTGGTCAATATTACTAAAACAGAATACTTATATGGTACTGTAATTCCTAGTTAATGAAATAGCAAAGCACTCGAAGCGTTGTCGTCGTGATTTATTGTTAGGGTTAATGAACTCAGCTGAGAGGATTTTCTGAGAAAACTGAACTGGTGATCATAACAGGGCCCAATACGATGCTTTATATTCGTAGAAAAAGTCTTCGTAGCTGTTTCGTAGCAAAGTGCTACGGAGCTATTTCGGTATTTCAATCATTTTCCCAATTTCCGTAAAAGTAATTGTTAACTACATAAAAGACTTTACATTACTAAAGTACCGCCGTTCCAATAAGTCTATTTGACTGCTGTCATCTCCATACTAAAATAAATGTTAACAAAGGAAAATGGACCCTCTGCCATAATATTATCTGCGGCTGACTATTTTATTTTTCTTTGCACTGTAATTTTCAAAATCATTTGCAACAGTAATTAAACTGTAAAGTACTAATCATCATCCTCACGGTCATTATTGATTTCATAGTATAGTGCATTGGTGTAACCGGTCATACTTCTTCTTTTCGTGTGGGACACCAAGTCGTCCAACGACCCGATAAACCCTGGTGTCGTGAGTGTTTCAATTGCTTACTACTAGTAGGCCTCTAACATGGTTCTGTAACGACCTGTTAGAACGAGCCTCGTAATCGGATTTTTAAAAAAAGAAATTTTATTTGAACTGAAAGATTTATTAAAAGAGTGAAAATTAGTTTAATTATCTTTAGAATTAATTTTGGAAGCTGGCGGCTGACCCGGACGAGTGTTGAGACGAGACTGCAGTTGGAGCGCGATGCGCTGGGAAAGAAGGTTCCTATGCTGATTCAGCATCAGGCAGGCGTCTGTGCTTAGTCAGCAAAGTCCCATAGAAGTCAAGGGTATAACATCTCCCCCCTTAAGAAATAAACTTCGGTTTTATTTCGAAGTTTATGATAAAGTAACCTTAAATATGGCTTCTAATACGCGGCGTAGGAGATATTTGACTATCTTCTATGTCGTTCTCGGATACATGATCTGAATTTTGGGGTTCATTAGCATTATTTACTATTTTTAAAACTTTGAGGTTGCCACCAGTTTTCAAAAGACGATACATTTTATAAAAAATATAAACTAAGATTATAATACCACATAGTATAGTAACGATAGAGTAATGGGTTCCGTATTTTATTATATGAGGTCTTTCTTGTATTTCTTCTGTTTGTTCAATGAAAGACTGCAATATTTCTTTCCTTCCTTTTAGGTCATCTAGGTCAACGTTTTCTAAGGTAATAGGGGACACATTACTTTTTATCTTATTTAGCTTAGAAATACTACAACATGAATCATTTATTAAATTAAAATCGTAATTTATAGCTGGTAGACTAATATTAAAAGAACTTCGTTTTGGAATAAGTCTACTGCTTTTACAGTAAGCTATGCAGTGACTGGGTAAGTTAAGTATGCCTGTACCAATTATATTAATTTCGAATATTTCAGAGTCTGTACAATCTATAGAGAGTTTACTAAGTTTAGACTGCACGTAAATCCACCTATTATTCACAAGAGGTTTCCATATGTCCACAGAACCATAAACGAACCGCGTTTCACATTGATTTGGCACTTTACTAATAGTCCGCGATAATAACTCACTTTCACAACTTAATTTAGCACTTGTTTGGTATTCGTTAGTGACGTCACACATAAAGTTTTGCGCGGTGGTTCGTTTGCACTCTTTTAACGATTGTATGTTGCAGTAATACGTCTTATCCTTAGTTATAGCTATATACTTATTACTAGGGGTGATCATGCTAAACGTATCAGGGTTATCTAGTTGGTAAGGTGTAGGTAAGGCTACACTGTGGTACAGGTTAAATTCTTCGGGAAGTACTAGCGGAATTTTTAAGATGAATACAATTCTGTTATTTGAGTAATAACAACTTACGGAGCAAACATTAAGAATAGCATGAATCAAACTTAAATCTAAGCTTATAGGTAATTCTAAGTTTTTAGGTAGGTGCCTTAAGTTATCGGCGAGCTCTCGAAACAGCTGTTCTGGACTAATAATAGACGGGTGCAGAATGTTTTGGCTACTCAGCGTTATTGCGTTTATTATATCTTCCAATTGAAATGAGAGTGTCAATATGGCTGATTCAAGCATGTTTAGAACAGAGTTCAAATGGGATTTGAGAAGAGAAGATCGTCGATTTTAATTGTAGTATTACTTAAAACTTTCGAGAGGTTGTCGAGAACATAGTTTAGTTTTTCTTCATTGGTCCTAATTTTGTAAATCGTTTTGTTAAAAGAGGAGATTGTAGACATAGATATTAAAATATTTTCTTTCACCAGAGAGGCTAATTTCTTTACATCATTTTGAGCAGTTTCTATGGCATTATCATATCGCAGAGCGTCATCTTCGTCCAAAGTACCAATAATTTGTTTAAATATTGTTCCAATTCCTCCAATCCAAGCTCCACGTCTCATCCTGTTCTCGGCTAAGTGGGATAAAGACGAGTATTCTCTGACTATATCATGATAGCGCGTTGTGAGTGGCTAATGGCTCTATGAGGTTTTGACACTCTAGAATACTTATTGTTTCTGTTTGTTTACACATAAATTTGTAAGTGCCTATTACTGAATTTGTTTTCTATATGGGACTTGAAATGCGCAATATTCACTGGTAAAATTACTCTTAAACAACCGTTAGCAATTTTGATTTTTCCGATATAATCAAAGTATATTCCTGGGCTAGATGTTATCGGTTGGACATAGTCTTGATGAGCCAAAATTGGGACACTGAAAGTAAATAAATCTAAATCAATATTTGCAGGCTACCTATACCACTTAAAATAACTATACTATTTTAACTCAATTATTCATGAATGATAAAAATTGTATTTATGAAACTTAACTATCCTAAACTAAGGGTTTCACTGTATGTCAGTGTTCTAGCCAAAACCGAGGTCACGATGCGATTAAAGTTCAAGGTGGGTCAAGGTTTATTTCTGCCAGCTTCATTTCGTCGAAATGATGTCGCACGTGACGTCTATTGATAAGCAAGGTAGCCGTATGATTGTTGTGCACCTTAATGATCTTATACGGTCCCTTCCATAGAGGTGAGAGTGCCTTGCGTAGGCGCAAGTGATTTTTTAGGTATACTAAATCATTTTCTTTATATTGTACCGGGCGAGTATGGGAGTCATAGTATTGTTTAGATATGGCTTTGGATTTTTGAATGTGTTCTAGGGCCTTGTCACGAGAACATTTTAGGCGATGCTGGAGCATCTTGACATAATCAGGGTAAGTTGTAGTTGGCGCTTCGTCATAGAGTGAATTAGGTAGAAAAGGTTTGTGCCCGAACACAAGTTCGTATGGCGTGTAGTTAGTAGTTGAATGGACGGTGCTGTTGTAGGCAAGCATAGCTGTGTATACGTAACGGGGCCAATTGTCTTGGTTTATGTTGACGAATGATTTCAGATATTCTTTCAGGGTAGAGTGACTACGTTCCAGGGCGCCTTGAGTTTGTGGGTGATACGGTGTACTCCAAAGTTGTTTGATTTTTAAAAAGTTGCACGTTTTTTTAAATAAATCGGCGGTAAAATTTGTTCCTTGGTCAGAAAGTATATTTTTGGGTATTCCGAATAGGGAGATAAAATGAACAAGACAGTCAATGCTTTCTTCGGCACTTACGGTACGGATTGGGTAAGCTGCTGAATATTTTGTTAAGTCGTCCTGAAGGGTTAAAATGTATTTTAGTTTTGCCGTGCCGGATTCAGGAAGGGGCCCAACAATATCAAGAGCGAGGCGTTGAAAAGGAGCAGTGGATGTGCTTGTCATAATCAGAGGTGCTCTGTTCACTCGCCTGAGAGCTTTATTTGCCTGACACGAGGGACAGTTTTTAACGTAGTTTTCGATATCCGAACGCATTGATTTCCAGTAAAATACTACGCGAATGCGATTTAGCATACGGGTGGTACCCAAGTGTCCAGCGATAGGGATGTCGTGATTCTCCTTGAGAATTTTCGGAATTTCGCTGAGTGTCGGGTATATGATTTTGTTGTGATACACATGGATTGATATCCCAGTATCTCTGAATAAAAATACTAAAATGTTATATATTTTGGCAAAAATCAGTTTTTCAAAAGGGTTTTGAAAATCTGTAATACCGATTTCACTGACATCGGGGTTTTCTTGGATTATTTTGTTTCTTGCTGCTTTTATAGAATCGAAAATATCAGCATATGTACTGTTGTCGAAATGATGAACTTTTGTATATAAGAAATAATAAGTCTTGCTTCCGATGCAAAGTTTCTGAGCGGAGTGTAAAGACCTTTCGGATAGTCGAAAATCGTCTTTATTTTCGTATTCATTTAGTATTTCGGAAACGAAAGGCATAGACTCATCTAAGTCAAGTGATGTGGGGATAATGATTAACTTCTGTGAGGATTTCGATAGGGTCTCATTGTGTTCTGTTATTATAGTTTTATGTATTTCCTTGTTTTTCAGGAATTTGGAGTATGTTTCTTCATCACTAGGAGATGGAGCATCATGGGATTTCTCGGTATCCGAATTCGAGACAGAAAGATTAGGGACTTGGTCATCAAAGGAGGTAAGTGGTTGATTTTCCTCTTGTTGTTTTTCAGGTAATACATGGTTATCCGGAGAGACAATATTAGGTAATTGTGATGTTGGATTTTCACCTTGTGGAGTAATGGAATTTTCGATTGGATTTGCTTCCAAGTACCGGAATAAGTCGTCTGCGACATCTGAGTTCGTAATGTCGGGACGAAGATCTGGTGGAGACATCAGGTCTGAAGGCTGAATAAGGTCGGAAGGTGAAAGAAGATCTTGTAGTTCTATTAATTCCTGCTCTAGGTTGTCAGGGCGTTCTTCGACTTGTTGTGTGGGATTTCCGTTAGTAGAGTCAGTGTTTGATTCAGGGTTGTTTGTACTAGGATATATAGGATTAACTGGGAATCTAGAAAGAGCGTCGGCTGCAGAGTTGAGTTTACCTTTGCGGTAAATTATTTCATACTCGTACTCTTCCAGTTTCAGTCTCCATCTCTGGAGCTTGCTACTGGGATCACGGTGATTCATGAGCCATCTGAGTGGTCGATGATCTGTCACGATTAGGAATTTCCTCCCGTAAAGATAAGGGCGGAAGGTTTTGCACCCGAAAAGTATAGCTAAAAGCTCCTTCTCGGTAGTACTGTAATTGGACTCGCTTTTATTTAGAGTGCGAGATGCATATGCTATTGGTCTTTCCTGTCCTGAGGGACCTTGGGATAAGATTGCACTTATGGCATAATTAGAGGCATCACAGGTTAGTGTGAATTGTTGAGTGAAATCAGGATAGCACAATACTGGAGCGGATGTAAGTTTGTGCTTAAGATGGTCAAATGCTAATTGTTGTTGATTCTCCCATTTGAATGGTATATCCTTTTTTAAGAGTGTTGTTAGTGGTTTGGCAATTTTAGAAAACTCAGGGATAAAGCGACGATAGTATGATACGAGTCCTAGAAAGGATTTGATGTCTTTTGGATTCTTTGGAATAGGGAATTCGGTGACGGCCTTTATTTTTTCAGGATTAGGCTTGACGCCGTCTTCACCGATAATGTGACCGAGATAGGCCACTTCAGTTCTGAGGAACTCGCACTTATCGGGTTGGAGTTTCAAGTTGTTATCTCTGAGTTTTTGGAACACTGCCTCAAGGTTTGCAATATGGGAAGGCAGGTCATGTGAGTATATGACGATATCGTCAAGATAAACGAAGCATCTTACGCCTTGAAGTCCTGTCAAAACAGTGTTCATTAGGCGTTGAAACGTTGAAGGGGCATTCTTAAGCCCAAAAGGCATTCGTGTGAATTCGAAATGTCCGTCGGGGACGGTAAATGCTGTTTTCGCAGTATCAGCTTCATTGACGCAAATTTGATGGAATCCGGACGCTAGGTCCAAAGTGGAGAAATATTTACAGGATCCGAGTTGATCTAAGATTTCAGAGATCTGTGGAATGGGATAGGCATCTCCGATTGTGATGTCGTTAAGTTTACGGTAGTCTATGACTACTCGCCACTTGCGTAGACCAGAAGCGTCTAGTTTTTTCGGAACTACCCATATGGGTGATGACCAGGGAGACGATGAGGGTTTAATGATTCCTTCGTCTAGCATTTTATTGATTTGCGAGGCTACTTCGGCCTTGTGACATTCTGGGAATCTATACGATTTAGTATTGATAGGGACAGATGACGTCGTTGGAATGCTGTGACTAGTTGCAGTTGTAAAAGAGAGTTTATCTCCAGGCAGGTGGAAGATGTCGGCATATTTTGAACATACCTCCTGAAGAGCTCCTTCTTCTTCGCAATTCAGATGCGACGACCGTAATAAATGAAGAACCCTTTGAGCACGCTCGTAAGAATTATTGGTATTATTTTCAGACGTCATGATGCTGTTCACAGGGAAGCTGACGCTGAAGGACTTCATTGGAAGGAGTGTAAGATTTAGGTTGGAATTAAGTGTCACTGGATCTTCGGATATGTTGATTACAGAGATATTTGCTCTGTTGTTATTCTTTACTTTCAGAATTGAATTGGGGAAAAGGAGATCTTTGGAATGATGGTAATCGATGACAAAGCCTTCTCTTATCTCTGGATTTTGGACGGAGCATTCTATGATCATCTCCGTTCTGGGAGGTATAAGGTAAGTGGGCTCTACAAATTGAAGTTTAATAGCGATGTTACCGATTTCCAGCATATCACGCAAATAATTGACGTTACAGCGGAATCTTTTAAGCAGGTCGGAGCCAATTATACCATCGTAAGGTAAGTTGATTTTTTCCACAACATGGAATTTGTGACGTATGTATGTATCTTTAGGTAAGTTTAATTGGAGTTCGAAATGACCTAATGTTGAAGTACACTCTTGGTCTGGGTCAATGCCCTTGATATCAATGGACTCATTAGTTAGCTTTTGGCGCTTACTGATGCATGAGCTCTTGAGGAGACTGATCGCTGATCCGGAGCCGACAAGCAAGGAAAGCGATGGTTTAGAGACACTCGTTGTCAGCAGGACATGAGGGAGCCATCGTTTTGTAGGATCAGTCGTGATTTCGTACACTTCCATTGCAGGGTGTTGCGACTTGCGAGCTTTAGAATTGAGAGGTTCAGAGGTAAGTGCGTTTTGCTTTAAGTGAGTATTAGAAGGTTTAGGCAAAGGGGTGCCGGCTTTAGTAGACTGTCCCGTGCGACACCGGGGCGAGACACCTACTCGTTTAAAGAATCGGACTCGGTATTATCCTGCTCGTTTTTGTCAGGATATTCTATCTCACAGGAGCTTTCTTGATTCTCCTGGTTATCGACAAAGTGCAGAGGAGCAGCCCGCTGATTCTGGGCGGCATAAGGACGTTGGTTTTTCCGGTTAGTTTGATTATTGTAGAATTCTCTTTTTCTACAGTTTGAGATGTCGTGACCAGGATTTTTGCAGTACCGACAAAATAGCTGAGTAGGCTGAGTTCTAGGAGCTGAATTGGAAGAACTCGGGAGAGCCAACCTTAATTGGCCTTGGTTTTGAGGTGTCACACTGCGACGTGGTGTTACTTGAGTAGAATGTTTCTTATACAAGGTTTGTTGGATTCTTTCTTCAGATACAGCAGTGTTAATAGCTTCGTTAAGATTTTTAGGATTTCTACATCTGACAATATTGGATATGCGAGGGTGCAGTCCAAGCATAAAATGATGAAGTGCTAGATCTTCCATGGCCGCTGTACGACCAGGGAGGTCTTTAACCTTAGTGTTAGAAAGTGTTGTTTCAGTGAGAATCTGGGACAGACATGTTTCGATGCGCAAGGCATACTGACTGACATTTTCTGCTGGAAGCTGCTTGCTCTCTTGGAGGTCGGCGAGGAGGTGGCTGATGTGTTTCCTCTCACCAAATTATGTTTTAAGAAATTCTTTTAATTGTTCCCAATTTGTAAATACTTTGATTGAACATGCAGCTTCCGCTTTGCCTGTTAATTGACATAGGATGTATTTAAATAATATAGGTTTTTGCGCCTCTGATGCAAGTTCGTGGGCGTTATTGCAATTTGTAATAAACGCGTTAAGTGTGTCCCGGCTTCCGTCATAGTGTTTTACAAATTTTAAAATAGTATCAATGCTTAGTTCTGCCATTCTTAACGGTGATTTGTTTCTCGTAGCAGTGTCTTTAGAGTTTTGTCTACTAGTAGTCTGCACTGGAATAGTTTGCTGAATCACTGGGATAGACTGAGTCACTGGAATTGACTGAGTAACTGGAATTCCAGGAATAATCTTAGTGTCCTCAAACATTTGAACTTAGCGCAATAAATTGTGCGCAAAACACGTTGGATAAAAGTTCGTTGCGATGAAATAATTGATTGAAATAGATTCACTTACAGGAAACTGGCTGCATACAGCATAAACACGTTCATCCTTACATATGCGTAGGCGGTGAGCGCGCTGCGACGAGGTGAACGCGGAGCTGCGGAGAATGCGCTGCGATAGCGCATCGGATCGAGTTGCGTCTAGCTGATAAAGTGTGGGCGAGTTCTCGCACACGATGAATATGTTTTCACTGATAGACGAATGTATCTCGCCGGATCTGAAGATGTTTTGACACCACAGGTGAACACACAAATCTGGTGAAACTCAGGGGTGTCGATCAAGGACGCTCCGTTTCCAAAATTTGCGGTTTGGAACCGGGGATGAAATTGTTGGACGCTCCGTTTCCAAAATTGACGATTTGGAACCGGGGATGAAGTTGTTGGACGCTCCGTTTCCAAAATTGACGATTTGGAACCGGGGATGAAGTTGTAGGACGCTCCGTTTCTCACGATGAAGGGTGAGATCGGGGATGGACGCTCCGCCTCTCACAATAAAGAGTGATAGCGGGGATGCTTATGGACGCTCCAGGCTAGAATAGCACTCTACGCCTGGGGATGACGGTGGACGCTCCGCCTCTCACAATGAAGGGTGAGAGCGGGGATGCTGGATGCTGTTGACGCCACGGGCAATAATATGCAATAAAGTCCCGAGGTGATGGACGTTAGGTTACTATTTTTCATTAATATAACCTAATGAAGCACAAAATTCACTTTTTTTTATGAAAAATTCACTTATACACGTGATTAGAACTGATAGAAACTGGTTCACTCGCGAAACCGGGGATTTTACTATCCCTTTTACGCTGCCACCAATGTTAGAACGAGCCTCGTAATCGGATTTTTAAAAAAAGAAATTTTATTTGAACTGAAAGATTTATTAAAAGAGTGAAAATTAGTTTAATTATCTTTAGAATTAATTTTGGAAGCTGGCGGCTGACCCGGACGAGTGTTGAGACGAGACTGCAGTTGGAGCGCGATGCGCTGGGAAAGAAGGTTCCTATGCTGATTCAGCATCAGGCAGGCGTCTGTGCTTAGTCAGCAAAGTCCCATAGAAGTCAAGGGTATAACAGACCGCTGTCTAAGTAATCATAGACAGCAACCAGGATGAACAGCTTAACGTGCCCTCCAAAGCACGAAAACATCTTTTTTTTCGGACAATTAGGTGGTTCAGTCTCCTCATCTCCTTACCAGAATAGTAACAAATTCAAAAAGTAATAAATATCAAATTTGTGAGTGCCCCACCGGTTATACTTAGATACTAGTACTAACTAGTTGGCTCTTTGCCAGACTATTTTCAATTCGATTGCATCATATCTTTTTGCTACTTGATATGTTGCTAATTTCTAAAATCACTGTTTTTTTTTCTGTACCTTTTGAAACAATATATTGTATTCCAAGAACCGACCCGCGCCCGACCCGTGCCCGACACGCGCTTGCACATCAGTTGCTTTTAGTTAGTTGTAACTTGTTATACTTACAAATACTCTAGTTTTATTTAAGTATATTCTATAATCTTTTTGTGTATTGGAAATTAAATTCGTGACTACACTACTACTAAGGAAACCAAATTTTAATTAGGTCAAGTAATCTGCATGTATGTAAAGTCTAACCTTAATTTCCCGCAGGAACACGTAAACATTGCCTGTGTAAACGACTTTACGTACCTACCCAAAAAACAACTGAAGGCCGAAGATAAATACTTCGTGTGCCGCAAAAAAACAGGTACAGAGTAAAACAAAGTCTCGCATTTTTGATGTGTGAGGGCGAATGAATCGACTTTTTCTAGGAAAAACACACGCAGTCACGCACTCTTTAGCTAGTACTTCATGAACACAACTTAAGAATGCTTCCTTTGAAACTCGGTCATCAGACCCCAAGGGACACCCGTCCTCTCAATAAAGACCGCACTTTAGTCGTATCGCCACTAAATACTGGGAAACCCCTTTAAAAAAGCCCCGAGAGATCAGAACATGAACTCTTGTTGAGTGCGCCATTTATGTAATACATCAAAGCCAGTCGACGTTCCTGGAGCGAGCGGGGTGAGTGAGGCGAGCCGATCGTAAGGTGAAAGGTCGTCCCTCGCGGTTGTTGTCAAACTTGCTCAAATGCTTACCTCTACCGCAGAATCTAATTAAATTTTATCCCAGGGTTAGATATTCCGAGGGTTTCCACAGAAATATTTGTTGAGCTTCGAAAAACCAAATGATTTATGCTAAGCTACGGCTTAAATATTTTACAAAATGGTTGTTTTAATTTTTTCGCAGACAACGGATCCATAAATTTAGGTGAAGGTATTTATTTTTGCTGAATTTCAAAATGTTATGACTAGGACACACAATCTTACAACATCCATTAGGCAGATAAGAACTCACGAAAAGTTGAGCTTTCTTAGCTCCTTTGCTAATTGAACATAAGCGGAAGTACCTCCAGTTAATGCGGAAGTGGAAAGGTGGGCTCGAGCATAATCCACTCAAAGTATCCGCAGGGATCAAGTGGCTCGCGTCGCGGCGTCAGAGGGATCAAAGCATCATTTTATGAGGCCCCCCTGAAAGTGCGATAAATATGGGAATAAAAGAAAATCCGCTTTTTCTTTTCATCTTACAGACGCATGCGCTAAAAATAAGCAGCAACGGACGTCAAGTGTGATTCCCGCCTTACTCCTACACGTCGTTCGTTTTGTGAATCTTTTCAATATCGTTTATTAGTTCAATCGTGTTTTTTGTTAAAGAACAGCGTTTTACAAAATACGACAATACAATGTTAATCACGCAAACATTAAAGACAGGCTTCCGCATTTTGTAGACCTTTAAACAAATAATAATGAAGTAAGTAAATAAGTATGAGTATATACAAAAAATACTGTAGGTATTCGAAAATAAATAAGATGGGTGTACAACGTGACTGCTCCAGGTGTACGTCAGCGAGACAGAGGTATAAATCTCCAGCTGAAATACAATCGTAGCATCCTCCCCCCCTCTTCCCCCCTTCTCTTCCCTTACCCGCCCCTAACCAGAGCCTGGCACCACTCTGTCAGATGAGTACCAATTGCTCAGCAATATCACGAAGCACTTCGCTCCAACATATAACACTATGAAAAACTGCATAGAAATACTCGTAGTATTAAGTATTATTTACCTACACTGTTGTACTTCTTAGTACAGACGTGATTATGAAGAAAACTGAAACCATAGACGGAATGACTAGCGACTCGAAACTGATTTCATTATCTCTAACTTAAAGCACGTCTCAGTGTACCTCGCCCTTGGTAAGTTCGCGAGGACCTTATCAATAAATAATATGTATCATGTGTGCACAATAAAAATATAACGTTGAAAAATTATGACACTAGAGTTCATCGGGTCGGAGGATGACTCGTTGTCCCACACAAAGAGAAGAGGTGACTTAATACATGGGAGCGAGTGCTGGATGTGACGAGTGAAGTTTACAATGTCAGGAGCATGGACAAAATTTATACAAGTGATCCATGGTCAGAAGTGGAAAGTAAGCTGGCTGGCTCGCGACCACCATCCCACCGAAGTCTGGCGCCAAGTAGCTTGCTGCGTTCCGTCAGTGTGTGGGAGTGCCAGTGCCATAACAGGCTTCTTCTGGGTGAGTTCGCTACATCTAAGACTCTGTCTCTGTCCTATGACCTAGACTAGAGTCAAGAGCAAACCCATCATTAATAAAATTAAAAAAAGCTGGAAACGTTTGAACACAAAAAAATGCTAGACCCTCATTCGTGAATCGGCGAATAGTCTTTCTTGTCAAATACGTAGTAGTGGGTGAAGCCGGTGAGCGGATAGCAAGTTACCTATTAATATATACACATTATCATTTTATTTTTGGATCTAATTATTTTTATATTTGCGCTATAATTCATATTTACGTAAATTACAGCTATAATTATACTCGCTGATCCTACAGACTACAGCAAATTAATTAACAGCAACTGGTGATTAATTAACAGAAATCCAATAAATAACGCGCAGCTCATTCTGCAGACTGTAGTTTTATTAACGATGCTCGAATGAATCGTTTATTGAAGTGGCACTTGTACAGTACAGGTCCGTTTGGCCGAAGTTAATTTTCAGGCCTCATCTACCCTGATAAGCATATGTACCGGTGATTAAGAATCTTAGTACCCTCACTTAAAGTTCAAAACTTAACAATAGTGGGTACACTAGGGGTTAATCGATGCAACTTTATTTTAACTTTCCCATGAAATACTCTAACAGACATTGAGAACTGAATAAATCTCGTCTTCTTCGCGAGTCAGGTCCAAGCTTGAGTTACAAGATCTGATCGTTCCCCAGCGCGACCCTCATCACCCACTCTGCGAGTTGTCAGCGTGATTTATTTATCAGCTTCGAGTACCTCTGCAAGCATTTTCTGCTCCATAGTAACAGTTATTTTTCATCTGTGATCTCGATATTTAGTCTATTTTTAGTGAAAAGAGAGTAATTTTCCCTTCGATTCGCGTAGTCAGCAGCCTTATATTGCCTCCTAAGCTAGCTTTTATCTACCGCTCATGAATGCGGAGCTGGTAATATCTTCTGGACGATCAAGTGTGGATACGAACTCATTATCATAATTAATTAACAAATATATTACAATGTGTGGGTGTTTAAGTTTGGTTAGATAGCGGTAGCAAGAATGTTTTTTTTTGCGTCTCCAACGTGTGAAAAACATGTATTGTGTGATCTCAACCTTACATTACAAAATCTACAAAATGTATTTCCTTGCTTCACCTATGTTTGCTATTTGTCACAGTTATTCTCATGCTTTTATATGTATTTATTTAATGTGACGAAAGCGCGTGGGCTAAATAAACGAAGCGTTCTCTTATCAGCAACAAACAACAAGTTCTATTTCCTGAAAGTTAGTAACGCTATTTCCAGCGCGCTGGTGTAGTTTCAAAGCTATACAGAGTTCACGATCACACTATTTACTATTCGTCTCTCTTTTTTTCCAATGAAAGTAACGAAGAGATCACATAAGAACGATCGGAGATGTGCCTGAGAGCTCTCATTACTCGCAATTCACCAAAATTCGTATTCGAAACTCTTGTTCCTTTAATCAATTGGTACTTGAACTACTTGCGAGCTATGACGAAACGTGATCAAAATACGCCAATAGAAGCAGGAAACAAAAGCCAATAACGATGAATTCAATCCCGACTCCCAAAATGCGGGAGTTCGGATACCTATAATCAAGATGGCTGCTTTTTCTTACAACATGCCTTACAGTCAAAATACTTTTTCGATTTTTTTAAGCAAGTCATTAAATAGTTCTTTTTTTATCGAGATTGATATGTTGGTTACTCTACCCTTTCTCGCAAAAAAATACAAGCTGATATTCAGATGCAATAACCGACCTGCGATAATTGCTTCCATTTTTTTCTCGGGTGGCTGATGGAGGGCTGAATATAATTAGTTAAACTCAATTTTTCCGTCGCTCGAAGCTTCTGATGGAAAGAAAATTGAACAGCTGGAAAAAAGACGGTAGAGTGCGCTTTATTGTTTATTCAGCAATTAATAACGTAGGTCGCTGCGGGCTGCGCGCGCGGGCGGGAGACAGGAGTCCAGCGAACACTTCGCGGAGATATTTTCTTTTGTACATAAAATTACGCGTATATCCCGGATGTAAATTATACTACTTTACTATATTACTATATTAGAATTTGCCGTGTGATGCCGGCTTAGAATTTGCCGTGTGATGCCGGCTTAGAATAGCATCACCCTATTTCTTACCCATGGGTGTCGTAAGACCCGGCTAAGGGACTCGAGGGATGTGTATTGCAGTTTTGGGCGATGGGCTGACAACCTGTCACTATGGTGATGCACAGTTATCTGATTGACCCTCAAGCTTTTGTCAGACGTGGTGTTAATATCCGTTTTACGGCCGTTAACGCTCTGCCTACCCCGTAAAGGAAATAGGCGTGATTTATGTATGTATGTACTTTATTACGCCTATAGTTAGAATGTTATCGGCCGTAAAACTTACACCTATTCGTACAGTAGCGCCCATAATATGACAACTAAATTGTAACATGAACGTTACTAGCCAGTCACAACAAAAATGTTGATAAAAATGCTAATATTGGACGTCTGTTACGTGTTGTTTACATTATTCGCTCAATTCAGTTAGCATAATGTGTAGAAGGGTCCCTACATAAATGCAATCGTCTTACTAATACCCATGTAGCATATTGACAAATGAATAAACGCACCGCCGCAGAGCAACATGCAATGGCAATGCAGCGTAACAGCCCTTTACAATTAGTGTTGAGGCATAGAGTAGAAATCACATAGAGATGACACTCCCGCTCCAGGCGCGCTCAAGGTCAATCCGTCTGGCTGTCTCTCAGCGAACAATTCAGTCGGGAGTGCGCTTCGCCGCGGAAACGTTCGTCGCGCGGGTCGAATTTTCATTTTTTGTGAAAAATTTAGCAATGCCGAATTATTGTGGTGTGTATGGCTGCAAAAGTGATGCGAGGAAGACTCCGCATCTAAGTTTTTTTAATTTGCCTAAAGATGAGCCAAGGTAAGTTATGATTTTACAGTAAATACCTAGGTTCGTTATTATACGTAATTGTTGTGTGTACTCCTATTTTTACTTACGTAGGTACCTAGTTTCCATTTTCTAATTTAAACTACCTAGGTGCCTAATTCATTGTTAGCTGATAATGATAAATAAGCGCATTCGTATCGTAGGTATGTTTTTGAGGTAAGGTATTTAAATACATACTTATAAGCCAGTACAAGAGTGGGCTGTAATATATTACCTACCTATTAACAATAAAATGGTAAGGTAAGACTTTAAAACGGGTAAATATTTTGTTCCCACGGGAAAACTGTTAGCAGTGGTCGCAACCGCTTGATTGGCCGCTAGTCTGGAATAAAATTATTGGCACGTGACAGCCCCGACTTAAAGCGCGGGAGAGTGCGGGGCGTTACGGGCTGCGGGGGGAAGTAGGTGATTAAAGCGCGGCTTTTGGGGCCCAGACAAAGGAGTTTCGCTTCTATACGCCAGTATTATTATCTATTCTTATGGTTGAGGCTGGGAGTGATCGTTACGCGGAGTGGTATCGGCCTCATTACGCTAAACGCCTGAGTACTCGCCACTCACCGCTCGTAATGTGATATCCCCCCTCCCTTCCCCCATATCACCCCCTTACCGCCCTCACCTCACACCGCACGCTTCATGGCAAATGGTCAGGTATTTGTTGATATAACCAGCTTCTAACTCATGAAAAATAGGTAGGTACATAACACTCACTCATCCTTAACAACATATTTTTTATTATTTGAAAACTTGCAAAGTTTTTAAGCTCGGGCAGTATTTAAACCTGTGACTTTCGCAATCACAAGTGGCGAATCCTCTTCCATCTGAGCTACTACGGCTCGTCCCTTACGTATACCGGTTTAGTTTTGCAAACCCAAAATTGAAATTATGCACGTTTTCAGAAATTGTATACCTAATCGGGTCATTTTTATGTTTAACACGGGAAAATTATGTATTCAGTTACTTTATTTCTATTTATCAAGTAAACACATGACATTTTGGCAAAACACTTCAAAACCTCGGAAAAGTTTCTCGGTATTACGAGTTACTGAATTTTTTTTGGTTCTACTGGCAATTTATCACTACATAGTATAAAATAAAGTCGCTTCCCGTTTGGTGTCTCCTTATATCTTAAGAATTACCCAACGGATT
The DNA here is from genome assembly GCA_027580185.1 of Tuta absoluta. NCBI lineage: Eukaryota > Metazoa > Arthropoda > Insecta > Lepidoptera > Gelechiidae > Tuta > Tuta absoluta. Next base: position 2,584,791 of record JAQAHW010000059.1, read on the forward strand.
TTGATGCGGTTTTTTTTATTAGATGGAGTAACTTGAGAGGAAGGTTTATAAGTATAATTTATTCCGGGAAATTGTCACATTCCCATGGGAAAACAGGTAGCCCAACTGGTAGTAAACTTTTGACCCCCTTTTGACACCTTTAAGGATTAAAATTTCAAAAATGCTGAAACACGTATTTAATTATTTTAAGTTATGAGTCTAATCAGAAATTTTGAAACTGATCACATTTAAGATAAAAAACTTTCATACAAACTTTTAATCCCCTTTTCACCCATTTAAAGGTTAAAATTTCAAAAATGCTGAAACACGTGTTTCACTATTTTAAGTTATTAGTCTAATCACAAATTTTGAAACAGATCACATTCATTTAAAAAAACGAACTTTCATACAAACTTTAAACCCCCTTTTCACCCATTTGAAGGTTAAAATTTCAAAAATACTGAAACACGTGTTTAATTATTTTAAGTTATTCTTATCACAAATTTTGAAACAGATCACATTCATTTAAAAAAACGAACTTTCATACAAACTTTAAACCCCCGTTTGACCCTTTTAAGGGTTAAAATTTCAAATATGCTGAAACACGTGTTTAATTATTTAAAGTCATAAGTCTAATCACTAATTTTGAAACGGATCACACTTAATACAACGAACCTTAATACAAACTTTTAACCCCCTTTTCATCCCTTGACTTGAGGGATTAAAAAAACCGGAATTTAAAGTAAAGTCGCTTCCCACGTCTGTCCCTGTCTGTTTGTTTGTTTGTATGCTTAAATATTCAAAACCACTAAACGGATCTGGATGAAGTTTTTTTAAAAGATAGAGTGAAGGAAGGAAGGTTTTTATGTATGTATGTATGATTCATGTCGGGAGAAGGTCTGTTTCCCGTGGGAAATTAGTTAGCAGCGGGTGAAACCGCTGGGCGGGCCGCTAGTTAAGTATATTTGGAAACATATGCCTTGTTCTTGTACTTTACACATTATTATACCGACAGTCCTCAAGGTTACCATGTGTAGCGAATTTTCACGCACAAGTGTACTGTTTTTGTATTTCAATTCATTCATCATCAATTCTATGTTATCGTGTGACACATCAACTTAAATACAATTATTGATCACAAGTGTTATTCCGTTCTCAAACTTAACGCTGTATGAATTATTCTAAGCGAAATAGACCTGGTTGTCAGTATCACTACAGCTTAACTTGCAATGAAGCCGTTACGAGATGTCCTCTTACAATTAGCTCAGTGGCTGGAAGAGATCAGTGGCCTTAACTTTGCAAAGTGCACTGGTAGATTTCCCAGACACCACGCATTTAATGATATAATTCGTTGAACTTTAGTATCATCCAACATGCACTACTTGCTAGAGCCCCAAGGTCTTTGTCGGACGGATGGGCAACGTCCTGATGGCCTATCCTGCTCTCCCTTGTCCCGTGGGAAAAAGAACATAAATGCTGTGGGAAATATAAATGCCAGTACGTAAGCAGCATTCTACCTACCTTAATCAACGAAGGAAACAGGCTCTGCATCGGAATACACAGCGTCTCAGAAACACTCAAATTACTCGGAGCTGAAACAACAGTTTATTTTTTTGACTCTTTTCGCGGTTGACACCGGTGCCCCGTCTCAAAATTTGCTCGGGAACTAAGACGCGTGACCAAATCATGATGTGGCCAACATTTTTTTGATCATTTCATGATGTGGTCAAATTCACGATGTTGCCACGACATATATATACTATATGTTTCTGTAAATATATTGTACAATAATCTTGTAACTTCTTTTCGGAGATTATGTAAAAATATGGGTCAATACTATAGTGTTGTGAACATGGTGTTTTGACTATCGGCCGTGAAACCAATTTCGTGTTTTCGATTGAAAAGCGCCGACCATTAGGGTGAAAAGCGCGATGGTTTGTATATTGTATGATGAATGGCTTGTTTTGATTGGATAGTAAAGGTTCTGGGCTTCAAATCTGGGTTGCTCACGAAATGTCAGTGACGAGATATAGCACGAGATATGGCATCTTCTGGCTCAACGACGAAAAAACGCGCTAACATAGAAATACATTGAACATTTTGTACTGAAAAAAATAACAAAATGCTTTATAACAATCAATGTATATTAAATTATAATTTTGCAAATGTGTGAGTGATGGAAATCATAAGTCAAAAAATTTATATCATTCATTCAAATTCGAATGAAATATCGGAATACGGACCCAAATATCTGTCAAAATAGGATAGCTTTCCATGCCTATTTTATGTCAAATACGAGATATAGCTTTTTGACATAAAATAACAAATCACAACATAAACAACACAGAATATTTTATAATTATTTGTTTTTTTGGACTTTTCGACGAAATTAGAATGTTTTAGGTGTTTTTCAGTGTGTGTTTTAAGCTTCTGGTCGGAACAACCCTCAGGATAAATAGCACGAGCAGCCAATACGGACCCAATTGATCCATCCCAAATACCTTGTCTGCTTTGCCCCAATACTTCGAACAAAACTTACGAAAAGCCATGGTCTGGCCATCCTACTGCCTGGCCTGGCCACACTGGACGTATACACCGCCCCACTGCTCAAGATGATATCAATAGCACCTACAGCGAACCCACAGTTCCATCCCAGCACAGCTCTTTCCCTGCGGCTTCCTCACTCTTTGACGACCTCGCATCGCACATCTCAAGGCCATCGTCCCTGTGTTTAAGCACATATCAAGAGGTGCTTGATGTTTAACTGCTTCTTCTTGTCGTATGGGACACCGAGTCGTCCAACGACCCGATAACTGCTGAAAAACGAAGAGAAATGCATGCCTTTCGCATACACATCATTCAGTGTCCTAGACTAAGGGGTTATTTAACCACCAATATGAAGCACAACGTAGACGGTGCTCCTCTCTGCTTGGAGGCCTCGTCAATCCAGTTTTTCAAAGGCCCATTTCAGTGTGAAAAAGAAATGAAACGAACGTGTATGACGGAGATTTGAGAGGAGCGGTCAGAATCCTTACGTCGGACTACAGAGTGGCTACAGCAGATTCATTCAGACAAGCACCCACCTCCTTCCAGACTAATTACGATCCCAGACAAGCCAAACCCCACCGCGCTTCACCTTGCTGTGTCGCCCTGATGACGTGATAACCCATCTATGGTGATTTCACTCTGTCTCTGCAGCTGGCCTGGATGGAATGTGCCCTCAATACCTATGGAGCTCACTATAAATTGAAGGCACGGCGACAGTGTCTCTGGGCCAAATATAGAGAATATTTAAAGCATAGCAATTGGAAACATGCTTTTATTAAATACACATAAAATAGATGCATTGTAGTTTGTATATCAGAAAATTCTAAGTAGCTTGTTCCTTTTTACACAATCCTAAGACCTAAACTGAGTTTATGCTTTAAGATCGATTTCTGCCACTAAAACAGTCGTGTTTTTAAAATACTTTTAAAATTAATTTTCACATCATCACATCGCATCAGCCTACGGCAGCATTCCACTGCTGGGCATAAGCCTCCCCCAAGGTACGCCATAAGGCACGATTTCCCGGTTTTTGCCTCGAGTCGCTTCTTTTTCCTATTTTCGTGGAGGACATTGATTCGTCCAACGACCCAATGAACGAGTCGCTACCAGCCGCCGTCTTTAAGTCATCGGTATTCGGTACATCTGAACGAAGGGTGTCCAACGCTACGCTTGCCAAGGCGTTGCCTCAACTCGAGAAACCGCTTGCATAAAAACAATTTTAATAAATTTTTATTTAACCTCCCAATGTTAGTGCTACATACCTAAAACAAGCGGCATTTACAAAAAGTGTACTCGATGATTTCCTCTAGGACCACGAAAACCATCAGCACCGTGTAGAACCAGTGGATCTAGAGGTATCCTCAAACTGTTGTTGGCTATGTGTATCTATTACGGTGGCAACATGTGGAAGTTAAAGTAAAACAAATCGAATTTCAAATTAGTTAATTGTATTTGATTAATTTTCCTGCCCCATTAGCAGTTTCTTGATAAAATTACTTTTTAAAAGGATCAACAGTTTAATGTGATATCTTAAAGTGCTGCTGATAACACCTATCTATCTAATATAAATAATAACTAGTCAATCTATGAAAATCCTGTTTTGGCTGAGAGTTTTTATCGCATCTGATGTGTTCTTCTTGCTCGTGCACTAAAATTTTTGCAACGATACTTTCGGACGAATTACGCTGGCAAATTGTGTGAAAACCGCAATACTTTGCACCATTATAGTTTTTCCTGGAGACAGCTGCGCTGCAATGAAAACATAAAGTAGTTAATATCTGGTAAACATAAGCTTACTATCAAACCAGTGAACCAATATTCCGCCGGTATTTTAGGCAGAATCTGGGATATAATGAGCCAAGTTAACACACACAATCACTCCTAAACATTATATTATAATATATATATATATATATACAATATAAGTTAGATTAATATGATTATACTACCATATTTTAATAGAAGATGGCAATGCTGGAATGTTGTGCATTGGGAAAGCTTCAAGGCTTTCACTAAGAGCCTTGTACCTTATGATGCCTTGTTACAGTTTATTCGCCAATATACGTTCATTTATGCAAAAGAAACACGTAATTCTTTATTTCACGTTTGTTATTGTAGACTATGTCAACGTCAATAGGTAAAATGACAACTGAATAAACGACAGCAATGACATTTTGTAAAAAAAGGCTCTTTGAAATGACATGATTTTACCGAAAAGAATTTGGTAAAATAGTCCCGTTCACGGTTGTTTCTACCTTTTAATAATAAAAATTGATTGTACTAGTAATGCGAAAGTCGCAGGTTCAAATCCTGCCCGCGCTTGAAAATTTTGCAAGTTTTCAAAAATTGTATACCTAACACGGGAAGTGTTTTAAAATTTGGTACTCAAAAATTTATTGCTTTTCAAGTTACCATCACGTTTCCTATTATTATTATTTTATTATAGTATTACCGCTAAAACCGCTAAGTATAATAGAGGTATAAGTATGGCGATACTCAATTTTCCAAATGACCCTCAAATGTTCGTCAGACGTGGCGTAAATGTCCGTTTTACGGCCGTTTACGCTCTGCATACCTCACAAGGGATTATAGGCGTGATATTTATTAAATAATATTTTTATTTATATTATTTATTTTTATATATGTATGTATGTATGTAAAGCAACCGACTGTCAAACGTTACAAGATTGAACTGTGATAGTCAACATTCACACATCATGTCAATTCCTTCCGGGGGAGGCAGAGCGTAAAAGACCATTAAAAATGCCCCTTCATCATCATGTCTGCTAAATACTTTATGGTTTTTTCAAAAAATTGTGTAGAGATGTAGATAAATTGTTGGTCCATAGCCTCCAATTGTTATACGTGGCTAGGAACGTGAAGCTAGTTCCTTGGTCACCTCTTATGTATTTACTGAATATTATGAGTTCTTACGTTTGTACAGTGTTTTTTTCATATTAAGAAGTTTATATGTGCCAAACCGCAATATTTTTAACTAATCTAGGACTACGCTCTCTAAACAAGGTGATAATTTATTGAATTATGATTATTCTTTCAAAGAGAACTCTGTTTTTACATATTATCCTTAATAATGATATACCTACATCTACTGCTTAGAACTCCTTTGGATTGCATTTTCAGATTTTAATTATTTAGAATAAATCTTCTTCTTCGTGTCCAGTTCTATATAATTTTTTGTCAAAATTTTGTAAAGGCCACAGCACTCCTAGTTGCCGTATTCAGATCCTTCCTGCTATTGTTTGAGATGGGGCTCCACAGTCTCAATTGGTCGTTTTCCATGAAGCCTCATTTGCCGTGTTCACCCTGCAGTGGCCAACTTGAACGATGGTGTGATGAACCCCACAGGAGCCGGCCAACGGGAGTACCATAATTGGTCCCTGGCTTGCGGCGCATTGTCTGTAGCAGATGTATTCCTCATAAGCTTTTTCGGCTTTTCAAATGAGCGCGAGACATTGAGTAGTTGTTCAGTGGGTGTCGAGTGTCGGTTTCTTGCTTCTGTTACTCCAATGCACAAGCTACTTCTCACTGGACGTCTTGTTATGGATACAGCATATTCAGAGGAATAGGTTTGAGGTTCTAGAATAAATAAAGTATCGTAAATCGTAATAGTAACAAACACAGACATTATGCCACTAAACTTTAAAAAAATCGCAAAGATTTCTGGGAACTGCAACGAATGCATAAATAAACCTAGCATAATAGGAGCGATTTTATTAGCGACTGAAAATAGTAAAAATCGTAGTAGGGCTAAAGTATTTGTTAGTACCTTAACCAAATGCATTTGTACAGTTTATCATCTTCTTCTGCAAAAAATACATTATGATGTCTTCTCGGGCCGACTGGAACATTAGCTAGCCCAAAGCTAGCGGGTTTTTCCAGAAAAAAACAGCCATTCACTTGATTCTTCTTTATTATTATCATTTGTGAAAATTACTTTCCTTTTGTTTGTTTTGATATTTTGTTTACATTTACATATTGAATGACCGGAATGAACGATATTTGAAACATTATTGATTGATTTTATTAGCGACTGAAAATAGTAAAAATCGTAGTAGGGCTAAAGTATTTGTTAGTACCTTAACCAAATGCATTTGTACAGTTTATCATCTTCTTCTGCAAAAAATACATTATGATGTCTTCTCGGGCCGACTGGAACATTAGCTAGCCCAAAGCTAGCGGGTTTTTCCAGAAAAAAACAGCCATTCACTTGATTCTTCTTTATTATTATCATTTGTGAAAATTACTTTCCTTTTGTTTGTTTTGATATTTTGTTTACATTTACATATTGAATGACCGGAATGAACGATATTTGAAACATTAGGCTGAAATGTTTTCTGTTTCTTCTGTTGCCATAAAAACTGAAGGGGATAGAGTAACCAATTTGGTTCAGATACTGGCCAGAATCTCAGAATAGGGCCATATCTCGTTTTTGACATTATCAGCTGATTTTGATTGATATTTAGCCGCTCGCATGTGCGGTTTATAGCTTACAATATGATCCTACATTGCTGGCTCTAAAGAAACCCAGTGTGATTTTGGTAACAAAATCCGTAATGTATAAGGCCAAAAGCGTAACCGAAGCCAGAACCGCCATATCTCGTTCGATATATGGCCTCAGATTCGGCCCCCTGGTAATTGAAAACGAATACAAACACTTGCCAAGAGCCACGACCTATGTCTATTTACTGTTAATGTAGATGTAGGTACAAGGTTTTAATTTCTGCACATTTATGTTTGAATAAGACATATTGAGGTACTAAAAATCTTTCTTATTGTAAGTCTGTTTAAAATTGTGTGTCAGTACCAAACTTCAATTATGATTGAAGTACATTACAAGTTACTAGTTATTATTCTGTGACATTACTGACACAGTGAAACTGTTTGCTGTTTGTAGATTGTTTAGCGATACAAAAGGGGCTGTGGGGCTCTGCAGGTTAATTGAGTGTTTATTTCCGTGTTTAAACGCGAGCGGCGTTCTAGAGCTGCGTCAATACTTAGTTTGTGGCTGCGGGCTGAAGGACATCGCTTAACTGCAGCCCAATGTATTCAATATTAAGCTTATTATGCAAGTATGTTCTTTTGCTGTACAATAGCAGCATATTGTGTTGTGTATAATAACTATACCGGTTTAATATTTTGTTTTGTTTTTTTGCGCTGTAGACATTTCAAATGATATTTAAATTAAGCGTTTTAAGCATTCTTAGACTATGGCATTTTGCATTTTTAACATTTTTCGTTTTGTTATTTTGCAACAATCAGAGTGATAGACATAGTGGCAGTGGCAGCGGCCCTGTCATTATGTAGAAGTGGTAATTTTGGTAAATTAGAAATTTTGTGAAAAAAAGTAGTCATTACGAAAAAGTTGTAATTTTGGCAAAGTGGTATTTTGAGTAAAGTAGACTTTATGTGCCTTAAGAGAGTAGATGGAGCTGTGGTAGCTCAGACGGAAGAGGTGTCGCTACTAGTGATGGTAGAAGTCACTGGTTCAAATCCTGACCGCGGAAAAAATTGTTTACTTTACACGGTAAGTGTTATGAAATTTGGTATTCAAAGTTTATCTTATTTATAAACAAAATCAACCGGAGTTTATACGAATGTCATTTAATAAGATTCATAATTTACCCATTCCCTCTTCACACCTTACTCTGGAGTTTAAATAGCTGACGGTTATCGTTTTTACTACATGTTTATTCAATTGCATTTCAATATTTTGCACTGGATTTCTTACTTACCTGTTTTTAGAGCTATATTTTTTTTATAGGATTGGTTTTAATTATGGATTTCTGCAAAACATATATTTAGTGGGTCTGTAGAATATTTTGAGATTTCCTCGCGTGATGCACTATTAACACTGCAAAAACAGAAAATATAAGAATTAATCAAATTAATTACAACTGTATTAAGAGGGAGTTCTGCTAGTGAAACTGAACAACTTTTATTAGTAACATATGTTAAGACCGAGACAGCTGGCGACTTCTGGTGTCGGAGGCCAAGATCCTCTTTGGGTCACTGAGCCACCGCAGTAAGTAAGTAAGTATGTTGTTAGCCTGTTGCCTGCTGCCATACTTAATTCTTACATCTTACATTTTAAACCCTCGATTTCCTTAGAATAAAATGAAATAAAATAAAATATAATAAAAGAGTCCTTTAAGGATTCTGTTTTTTCCTTATGAGGAACGTAACTTAAAAAACAACGATTAAGTCACTGAAATACTTTTATAATTATTTTTCATCGTAACAAACGCGCAAAATTGATCAGGCTTCATAATACCTACCAGGAAATAAGAAAGCGCATCTGAGAACGATCTCGTCTAATAATAAAATTACAGCAAGTAGATTCAACGTAATTAGAATCTCATCTCCCCTGATTCTCGGAAGACAGAGCTTTAATCAGAGCAATCTGAGAGCAGTTTAACGATAATAGAAGTGAAGCTAATGAGCGCCTTTTTGCAAAATTTTACTTTTTATACATGAAAACTTGCAGAATGGAGAAAATATTGAAAATTATTCATCCATCACCATTCGTAATTATGGTAGAACAAACGCTATTTCTGCGGTAACCCTTTCCAGCCCAGATGGAAGTGGCGGCTCCACTAGTGATGGCAAAAGTCGCAGGTTTAAATCTTTGCACGCGGAGGAAAATTTTGCAAATATCCTAAAAATGTTATACCTTACACGGGAAGTGTTTTAAAATTTTTAATTCAATGTCACTATCAATAAATTAGACCCATCTCTTTAGGTTATGATTACGAGATTTAAGAAGCGGGAGATACCTAATGGGGATTACATTTAAATTCGCAGAAAAAGTGGCACCCAATACTCGAGCGAACACTCAACAACGACTCAACGTTACGAAATGATGCTAATGTGATACACTGCTACATGCAAGAACTGAGTTAATTTACTTGCTCATTCATTTCATATATTAAACATTCATACCCTCCAAGGATGTATCATCGCACCTTAAGGGGCTGCGAAGAGGTGACAGTTTGTTCCTCTATTTGGTGCTAGACCCTCCAGATGCTTACAGGCTAGATTATCCTCACGTTAACTTTGGAAAACATAAGATGGACCGATGACTTAAAAATGGCGTCTGGTAGCGATTCGATGGCGAAAACGAGAGATCGTGCTCTATGGCGTACTCTCAGGGAGGTCATCGTCCAGCAGTGGACTGCAATAGGCTGATGTACCTATGTATGATACGTTGGCAGACGTAGACTAGACAGCAGTAGCGAGGGGTACAGTACAGTACCATTCATTGACATAGATTCTCATAGACGAATGATTTCCCTCAGTAAAAGGAAACTAAATAAGTAATTAAGCTTTGCACTGGGGCCCTTCTTTTGCTTTCTCCGTTCGTAAATACCAAATGACATTGTTTCATTATATGTAAATAATATGATCGTTATTAAAATATAAGTAGGTTTATACAACATGTAACTATATTATTGCCGTGTGATGCCGGCTTAGAATAGCATCACCCCATATCTTTCCCGTGGGAGTCGTAAGAGGCGATTAAGGGACTCGAGGGTGTGTATTGCAATTTTAGGCGATGGGCTGACAACCTGTCACTATGGCGATACACAATTTTCCGAATGACCCTCAAATATTTGTCAGCCGTGGCGTAAATATCCGTTTTTTGCGGCCGTTTACGCTCTGCCTACCCCGCAAGGGATTATAGGCGTGATATGTGTAAGTGTAAGTGTAACTATATTATTTCCAGCGCTTTACTCGAGGTATGATTCACTTCATACGTTGCAGTAAGTATTTAAGCTCATTATTGTATTGTATTCAGTGATTCGGCTGGCGCTTGCTCCATTGTATGTAAGCCGGATTGAGAACAGCCTCCGAACTAAATCTAGACAAGGGCCGCCAAAGGTGGTTCTTATATAATATGAGGACTGGAATCTGGCTTTTGATGTGTTGTTGTAGCCCAAGAGTTTAGTTTCACAGATGGTGCCAGGTTGTATTGTGGATCACTGAGGTTAAAGATATTTCGCTTTAATACATACAATTTGCTTCCCCTATGATCCCCCCCATAACAACCTGGCAACAACTGTGAAATTAAAGTCAGGGTGTATAACAATATACAAACATACATACATAAATCACGCCTACATCCCTTACGGGGTAGGCAGAGCGTTAACGGCCGTAAAACTGATATCAATACCACGTCTGACAAAAGTTTTAGGGTCAATCAGATAACTGTGTATCACTATAGTGACAGGTTGTCAGCCCATCGCCTAAAATTGCAATGCACATCTAACCCTCGAGTCCCTTAGTCGTCTTTTACGACACCCATGGGTAAGAAATGGGGTGATGCTATTCTAAGCCGGCATCGCACGGCATATAACAAGACATATCAAAAATTAAAATCCAGTCCTCATATTATGCAAACAAGATTCTGACTCCCACCTGCACTAATCGCTCGTAATGGCGCACTGTTTTATATATTCGAATTAGACACATAACTGATTCGATTATTATGTAATTATGTGTTTATTTCATTGTAATATCTCGTATATTAGTCATAAGAAGCCTCTGTGATTTTGTGATTGATTGTCTTCAAGTGGTTGGTATCTCTGGTGACCTTTTTTGACCACAAGCATGTTAGATCCGATCTGGCACAAGTAGTTTTAGTTTCAGTTTATATCACAAATTAAAGTTTACATGTCAAAGGTTAGGTAAAATATACATTAGATTTTAGTTAAATTTGTTTATTAATTTTATTTAACCAATAAATTGTAATTACTTAATTATGATTTTTAGGTCATCACATTTTGTTTACATAATTTGTTTCTAGCGCTTATATACAACTTACGAAATTATTCCCGATACCATTAAAATTTAATGATTATATTATAAACATTAACTTTCATCGTTGTATCCGATCTAAAATTTGATCGCGCGCCCTCTTTCGGCACACAGGTTACATGGATTTCTAGAATCAAATGAGTTTATATTTAGACATATCAATATAACTTAAACTTTAGAAAATGGTCTCAGTGCATGTAATTACATTCATGTTTGCTTTTAAGATTCAACCACTGTTCTTACATACAACGGTTCAATTAATAAAAATAGGTCAGGGTACATTTCCTTGAAACCATTTACCGTTACCAGCCCATTCTAGAACGCTGTTTACGATACACAATTTTTGAACCTTATTCGAAAACTGATAATATATTTTTTAACAGTTTCTTGAATATATAGCCTCGTGGTACAAACTATTTTTTCTCTACAAAACAACTATTGCCAGAAAATAAAAACAACTTAAAAAACTTGTTAAAAGTACAGGATTCCTAGGATTTCCTCGTGGCTACTGGAAGTGTTTCTCTGACGTAAATGAATATTGGTTTTGCACTTTTTTTAATACCGCGCCGAGCTCGCTGCTAGCATATTGCGCCAACGTTCCGAGCACCAGTACGTAATGTGCTGCAAATAAGTAGCTTCATACACGTATACTAATCACGCCTACATCTCTTACGGGGTAGGCAGAGCGTTAATGGCCGTAAAACGGATATTGACACCACGTCTGACAAAAGTTTGAGGGTCAATCAGATAACTGTGTATCACTATAGTGACAGGTTGTCAGCCCATCGCTTAAAATTGCAAAACACATCTAACTCTCGATTCCCTTCGTCGCCTCTTACGACACCAATGGGTAAGAAATGGATTGATGCTATTTTAAGCCGGCATCACACGGCAATGGTAACTTGGTAAAGTGCAAAATAGCATTAAAATAATACTTTACGTAGAGTAGGTATCGTATTTCACCTACTTTGAAAAAGTCACCAACGATTCCAAATACAATGCTGTAACAAGTTGCAACGCCATTTTTACTTTTCGCACTATTCTTATTATTGTAGGCTGTGTCCAGACGAGCGAACCGATGAATCGAAGTGTTTTTACATACTGTTTCAAAAATTTAAACCCGCGAATTACAATCTGTGAGTGCAAGAGCTTGCTAGACCACAGCTACCTTTGTTCTATTCTGTGACCGCAGATACAGCGGCGGTGCGGGGATTACTCGCGCGGCTCAGAAGCGTGGCGTGCGTCGGGCGTGGGGCGTTGGAGGGCCGCTCTTTGAGGCTGGTAAAGCTTGTCTTTATGGGGTATCAGTCTAGTTAACAGAACGATTTGGTATCATTAAAGAATCATTCTGTAACCGCGAGATAACTGTGGTGTTGTTTTTCACCAGCGCTGCGGAGAGGCGCAAGGATTAACCGCGCAACTTAGGGTCGCCGTTCGGCGTGCGCCTTTTTCTTTTGCGCGCTAGGTAGAGCGTAAACAGCCGTAATACAGCAATGTCAGAGGCCTACTACTAGTAGCAGGCGGTTGAAAAACTCTGACACCAAGGTTCATCGGGTCGTTGGACGACTCGGTGTCCCATACGAAAAGAAAGAAAGATACAGCAATAGCAGCCATAAAAAATAATTTTATTTGTGAGTTAATTTCGTAGTCAATTTTTTTTTTCATGTGTTATTACAAAAATAAAGACATTTGCAAAGGCAGTAAATAAAATAAGAAAAATACATATTTACACAAATACGCGTGTTCGGCAACGGGTTGGATGCTTCACTCCCCAGTGAAGGAAGTAACAATTTTTTAAGAAGGAATTTAGGAAGGGATGGTGGAAGAAATAGGTCAACATTTTGCTTGTGTAAATAAGAAATACTTAATTGCCTTCCAATAAAGGTTTGTATTCTTTAAATCGCATTTTGAAGACACCAAAAAATTACCACTTATCTTAAACTTAAACTCTTAAAAAAGCATTAAAACAACACGGGCAACAAATTTTTCTGAAAAATTATAATTTATTGTATACTATATGTGGCACATACTTTCAACCTTATTTACCTTATCTCAATAATAAATTGAGTAGCATTGGGTACAACCTCTTGACGAACCATTATTATAATACATGATCAAATTTATGTGTAATTTCGCCCTGAAAAACTGGTCCGGTAACTTAATATTGTAACTACCTTTAGTAAAGTTCAATCAAACTTATTGGAATACAAATGAGCTGGTGAAGTTTGAGGCTTGCGCCCGCATCTTCGTTTTCAAGTTTCCCACGAGTTGAGGTAAAGTTACAATCAAAATATTTCAATAAAAATAAAGACATTGCCCTGTTCAGTCATATTCTAGGAAAATATTTAAAACTAAAACATGATAAAATAACTGTAGTTTTTTGTAATATCAGATAAAAGTGTACAAAGAACTCATAATATAAATAAAAGTGAGCCTAATTGAAATCTGAATAATGTTCTGTAAAGCGTTGGATTATCACACCGGCGGCACGCAATTAATTGGCTTTCGGATAACATTCCATAATAGTTGTAAAAGTTCGTAAAAAACACCGTCTCATGAAAAGCTTCGGCTCTTGGACAAGAAGTTTATTTGATCTACGGAACTGACTCGATCTACTTTTTTCAACCTATATTTAAAATGGTGGTAATAGTACCGACAGGGAAATGCTCCATTCAGTCAGACAATCCCCCGAAAGAGGTAATCTACCTTCTTCATTTCTAAAATTATTCTTGAAGGAAACATTTCAAAATTCCATCCTTTTTCCTTAGTCAAATAATATTTTTTATTTACTTCATTAACGTACTTATTGTACAACCTTTGTGCCTAAATGGACGACATTTGCTAAACTCAAGTTTTGCCGAAAATTCTCGATATTGCGACTGAGTGTTACTCAAAACTTTTGCCTAACATCGCTTGCATTTGCACAGAACTGCCGATAAATAGGAATTGGACAGCTGCAAAATGGAAGCCAACTACCGCCAACCACCGCCGCCCGTAGTTTGAACGGGGCAAAATGCACTCCGCATTTGCTTGTTTATGCAGCTATTATGCAAGGAGACGGCTCGCTCGCGTGGTTATTAGTGCATGAAATGCGGAGCGAGCCGCAGATATCCGCTTTCTTCATTCTTTCTGAGCTTCTTAGTTAATGTGTTTGAGTTCTTTCTCTGTTGTCTTTTTATAAGTACAAGCACGTACAAGTTTAGTTCTCGATATGGCTAGCAATGTGAACAACTGTATTATTCTGCTATTGCACCGGAAACCGGAAGTCGCTTCAGCTCCACTGAGATGATAAAAGCAAACAGCACAAGTTTGTATCGCTTCCGCTCCCACACCCCGAGATGAGCCAATTGCGTGTACAACACTACTAATGTTCGCTTTCATTTGAATTTAAAGATAAGTTAATAATATTCTCTGATTGAGAAAACCAGTGCTATTTAAAGGTAGTGTTAAGCTTTGAGTAGAGGTTCAGTTTATCAAATTATCTTCTTTATTCATTCGATAATTCAAACCCAAGGGGCAGTTAAATTTGCGTGCTTGTAATATCTGATCAAAATTCAGGCCAAAGTTCATTCCGACGGGCTATGTTTATCTTCTCGCCTAATTTTGGAACTGAAATATTACGGATTTAGTACTAGATTCGATACAACGCGCTACGACAATTCGGGTCATCGTAATTAATGAGCACGGATGAAGATTGTAATTACAAACAAACTCTGACGCTCTGTAGAGATAATTAAAATTGTCTGCGTTACGTTACAACAACAGGTGCAGGGTCGGATTCTTTGTTTCATAGTAGTTCGGGAAGCAATCAAATAAAAAAAACGAGGCAAAGCCGAATTCTGCTTCTACACTCATCATAGTATTTAGGCCAACTCTTTAAGCTTGAGACTGCTTCTCGTGACTTGCGTTAAACATGCGATTTCTTTTACCGCGGGCAGAAATTGAATTTGCAACTTTTGCCATCACAATGGGCGACGCCTCTACTATCTGGGCTGTCACCCAGATAGTAGGGTCCGTCCCTTGCCCGCGAAATTTGTAATTGTGTATCTTACTCGGGAAGTGTTCTAAAATTATAGTATTCTTTTGCGGTTAGGTTAGGTTAGGTTAGGTTAGGTTAGGTTAGGTTAGGTTAGGTTAGGTTAGGTTAGGTTAGGTTAGGTTAGGTTAGGTTAGGTTAGGTTAGGTTAGGTTAGGTTAGGTTAGGTTAGGTTAGGTTAGGTTAGGTTAGGTTAGGTTAGGTTAGGTTAGGTTAGGTTAGGTTAGGTTAGGTTAGGTTAGGTTAGGTTAGGTTAGGTTAGGTTAGGTTAGGTTAGGTTAGGTTAGGTTAGGTTAGGTTAGGTTAGGTTAGGTTAGGTTAGGTTAGGTTAGGTTAGGTTAGGTTAGGTTAGGTTAGGTTAGGTTAGGTTAGGTTAGGTTAGGTTAGGTTAGGTTAGGTTAGGTTAGGTTAGGTTAGGTTAGGTTAGGTTAGGTTAGGTTAGGTTAGGTTAGGTTAGGTTAGGTTAGGTTAGGTTAGGTTAGGTTAGGTTAGGTTAGGTTAGGTTAGGTTAGGTTAGGTTAGGTTAGGTTAGGTTAGGTTAGGTTAGGTTAGGTTAGGTTAGGTTAGGTTAGGTTAGGTTAGGTTAGGTTAGGTTAGGTTAGGTTAGGTTAGGTTAGGTTAGGTTAGGTTAGGTTAGGTTAGGTTAGGTTAGGTTAGGTTAGGTTAGGTTAGGTTAGGTTAGGTTAGGTTAGGTTAGGTTAGGTTAGGTTAGGTTAGGTTAGGTTAGGTTAGGTTAGGTTAGGTTAGGTTAGGTTAGGTTAGGTTAGGTTAGGTTAGGTTAGGTTAGGTTAGGTTAGGTTAGGTTAGGTTAGGTTAGGTTAGGTTAGGTTAGGTTAGGTTAGGTTAGGTTAGGTTAGGTTAGGTTAGGTTAGGTTAGGTTAGGTTAGGTTAGGTTAGGTTAGGTTAGGTTAGGTTAGGTTAGGTTAGGTTAGGTTAGGTTAGGTTAGGTTAGGTTAGGTTAGGTTAGGTTAGGTTAGGTTAGGTTAGGTTAGGTTAGGTTAGGTTAGGTTAGGTTAGGTTAGGTTAGGTTAGGTTAGGTTAGGTTAGGTTAGGTTAGGTTAGGTTAGGTTAGGTTAGGTTAGGTTAGGTTAGGTTAGGTTAGGTTAGGTTAGGTTAGGTTAGGTTAGGTTAGGTTAGGTTAGGTTAGGTTAGGTTAGGTTAGGTTAGGTTAGGTTAGGTTAGGTTAGGTTAGGTTAGGTTAGGTTAGGTTAGGTTAGGTTAGGTTAGGTTAGGTTAGGTTAGGTTAGGTTAGGTTAGGTTAGGTTAGGTTAGGTTAGGTTAGGTTAGGTTAGGTTAGGTTAGGTTAGGTTAGGTTAGGTTAGGTTAGGTTAGGTTAGGTTAGGTTAGGTTAGGTTAGGTTAGGTTAGGTTAGGTTAGGTTAGGTTAGGTTAGGTTAGGTTAGGTTAGGTTAGGTTAGGTTAGGTTAGGTTAGGTTAGGTTAGGTTAGGTTAGGTTAGGTTAGGTTAGGTTAGGTTAGGTTAGGTTAGGTTAGGTTAGGTTAGGTTAGGTTAGGTTAGGTTAGGTTAGGTTAGGTTAGGTTAGGTTAGGTTAGGTTAGGTTAGGTTAGGTTAGGTTAGGTTAGGTTAGGTTAGGTTAGGTTAGGTTAGGTTAGGTTAGGTTAGGTTAGGTTAGGTTAGGTTAGGTTAGGTTAGGTTAGGTTAGGTTAGGTTAGGTTAGGTTAGGTTAGGTTAGGTTAGGTTAGGTTAGGTTAGGTTAGGTTAGGTTAGGTTAGGTTAGGTTAGGTTAGGTTAGGTTAGGTTAGGTTAGGTTAGGTTAGGTTAGGTTAGGTTAGGTTAGGTTAGGTTAGGTTAGGTTAGGTTAGGTTAGGTTAGGTTAGGTTAGGTTAGGTTAGGTTAGGTTAGGTTAGGTTAGGTTAGGTTAGGTTAGGTTAGGTTAGGTTAGGTTAGGTTAGGTTAGGTTAGGTTAGGTTAGGTTAGGTTAGGTTAGGTTAGGTTAGGTTAGGTTAGGTTAGGTTAGGTTAGGTTAGGTTAGGTTAGGTTAGGTTAGGTTAGGTTAGGTTAGGTTAGGTTAGGTTAGGTTAGGTTAGGTTAGGTTAGGTTAGGTTAGGTTAGGTTAGGTTAGGTTAGGTTAGGTTAGGTTAGGTTAGGTTAGGTTAGGTTAGGTTAGGTTAGGTTAGGTTAGGTTAGGTTAGGTTAGGTTAGGTTAGGTTAGGTTAGGTTAGGTTAGGTTAGGTTAGGTTAGGTTAGGTTAGGTTAGGTTAGGTTAGGTTAGGTTAGGTTAGGTTAGGTTAGGTTAGGTTAGGTTAGGTTAGGTTAGGTTAGGTTAGGTTAGGTTAGGTTAGGTTAGGTTAGGTTAGGTTAGGTTAGGTTAGGTTAGGTTAGGTTAGGTTAGGTTAGGTTAGGTTAGGTTAGGTTAGGTTAGGTTAGGTTAGGTTAGGTTAGGTTAGGTTAGGTTAGGTTAGGTTAGGTTAGGTTAGGTTAGGTTAGGTTAGGTTAGGTTAGGTTAGGTTAGGTTAGGTTAGGTTAGGTTAGGTTAGGTTAGGTTAGGTTAGGTTAGGTTAGGTTAGGTTAGGTTAGGTTAGGTTAGGTTAGGTTAGGTTAGGTTAGGTTAGGTTAGGTTAGGTTAGGTTAGGTTAGGTTAGGTTAGGTTAGGTTAGGTTAGGTTAGGTTAGGTTAGGTTAGGTTAGGTTAGGTTAGGTTAGGTTAGGTTAGGTTAGGTTAGGTTAGGTTAGGTTAGGTTAGGTTAGGTTAGGTTAGGTTAGGTTAGGTTAGGTTAGGTTAGGTTAGGTTAGGTTAGGTTAGGTTAGGTTAGGTTAGGTTAGGTTAGGTTAGGTTAGGTTAGGTTAGGTTAGGTTAGGTTAGGTTAGGTTAGGTTAGGTTAGGTTAGGTTAGGTTAGGTTAGGTTAGGTTAGGTTAGGTTAGGTTAGGTTAGGTTAGGTTAGGTTAGGTTAGGTTAGGTTAGGTTAGGTTAGGTTAGGTTAGGTTAGGTTAGGTTAGGTTAGGTTAGGTTAGGTTAGGTTAGGTTAGGTTAGGTTAGGTTAGGTTAGGTTAGGTTAGGTTAGGTTAGGTTAGGTTAGGTTAGGTTAGGTTAGGTTAGGTTAGGTTAGGTTAGGTTAGGTTAGGTTAGGTTAGGTTAGGTTAGGTTAGGTTAGGTTAGGTTAGGTTAGGTTAGGTTAGGTTAGGTTAGGTTAGGTTAGGTTAGGTTAGGTTAGGTTAGGTTAGGTTAGGTTAGGTTAGGTTAGGTTAGGTTAGGTTAGGTTAGGTTAGGTTAGGTTAGGTTAGGTTAGGTTAGGTTAGGTTAGGTTAGGTTAGGTTAGGTTAGGTTAGGTTAGGTTAGGTTAGGTTAGGTTAGGTTAGGTTAGGTTAGGTTAGGTTAGGTTAGGTTAGGTTAGGTTAGGTTAGGTTAGGTTAGGTTAGGTTAGGTTAGGTTAGGTTAGGTTAGGTTAGGTTAGGTTAGGTTAGGTTAGGTTAGGTTAGGTTAGGTTAGGTTAGGTTAGGTTAGGTTAGGTTAGGTTAGGTTAGGTTAGGTTAGGTTAGGTTAGGTTAGGTTAGGTTAGGTTAGGTTAGGTTAGGTTAGGTTAGGTTAGGTTAGGTTAGGTTAGGTTAGGTTAGGTTAGGTTAGGTTAGGTTAGGTTAGGTTAGGTTAGGTTAGGTTAGGTTAGGTTAGGTTAGGTTAGGTTAGGTTAGGTTAGGTTAGGTTAGGTTAGGTTAGGTTAGGTTAGGTTAGGTTAGGTTAGGTTAGGTTAGGTTAGGTTAGGTTAGGTTAGGTTAGGTTAGGTTAGGTTAGGTTAGGTTAGGTTAGGTTAGGTTAGGTTAGGTTAGGTTAGGTTAGGTTAGGTTAGGTTAGGTTAGGTTAGGTTAGGTTAGGTTAGGTTAGGTTAGGTTAGGTTAGGTTAGGTTAGGTTAGGTTAGGTTAGGTTAGGTTAGGTTAGGTTAGGTTAGGTTAGGTTAGGTTAGGTTAGGTTAGGTTAGGTTAGGTTAGGTTAGGTTAGGTTAGGTTAGGTTAGGTTAGGTTAGGTTAGGTTAGGTTAGGTTAGGTTAGGTTAGGTTAGGTTAGGTTAGGTTAGGTTAGGTTAGGTTAGGTTAGGTTAGGTTAGGTTAGGTTAGGTTAGGTTAGGTTAGGTTAGGTTAGGTTAGGTTAGGTTAGGTTAGGTTAGGTTAGGTTAGGTTAGGTTAGGTTAGGTTAGGTTAGGTTAGGTTAGGTTAGGTTAGGTTAGGTTAGGTTAGGTTAGGTTAGGTTAGGTTAGGTTAGGTTAGGTTAGGTTAGGTTAGGTTAGGTTAGGTTAGGTTAGGTTAGGTTAGGTTAGGTTAGGTTAGGTTAGGTTAGGTTAGGTTAGGTTAGGTTAGGTTAGGTTAGGTTAGGTTAGGTTAGGTTAGGTTAGGTTAGGTTAGGTTAGGTTAGGTTAGGTTAGGTTAGGTTAGGTTAGGTTAGGTTAGGTTAGGTTAGGTTAGGTTAGGTTAGGTTAGGTTAGGTTAGGTTAGGTTAGGTTAGGTTAGGTTAGGTTAGGTTAGGTTAGGTTAGGTTAGGTTAGGTTAGGTTAGGTTAGGTTAGGTTAGGTTAGGTTAGGTTAGGTTAGGTTAGGTTAGGTTAGGTTAGGTTAGGTTAGGTTAGGTTAGGTTAGGTTAGGTTAGGTTAGGTTAGGTTAGGTTAGGTTAGGTTAGGTTAGGTTAGGTTAGGTTAGGTTAGGTTAGGTTAGGTTAGGTTAGGTTAGGTTAGGTTAGGTTAGGTTAGGTTAGGTTAGGTTAGGTTAGGTTAGGTTAGGTTAGGTTAGGTTAGGTTAGGTTAGGTTAGGTTAGGTTAGGTTAGGTTAGGTTAGGTTAGGTTAGGTTAGGTTAGGTTAGGTTAGGTTAGG